>OX328101.1:36147974-37556197 GCA_946811185.2 Hippopus hippopus | reverse complement strand
AGTCTAAGATTTTTTTGTTTGGTAAAGACTTAAAGTTATTGCAAAACATGACAAAACATGACATTGAGCCATTTCTCGTATGTTTACAATATTTTACATCGCTCAGTTTAAGGACTACAGAAGTTGTATAAAGAATTTTTGATGGAAATAAGTTAATTTCTTTATGTTAACTATTTCTGCTTGACATATTTTGTGTTCAAGACTTGACATTTAGAAAAAAGCACAACAAAACAAGGCTTAGTAATCTCTCCCTATGCCAAATTGTTTTTGAAAGTAGTATTCTGAAAGACAAGAGAGGTGTCTGTAATGTGGAAATGAAAGCAGTCTGAGAATGCCATGTTTGCATTAGTTTACCACAATCTTTTGACAGAGACATGTATGTGTTCTGGACATGACATGTGGATAAAGTCGCTGTACAATATAAGAGCAGCCAAGCCTAAAACATACTATTCATACTTGTAAGTCAAGCCCTTGGTCAGTTAGAGAATAATGATATAACTAGATTAAACTAACTGCTAGAGCACCAAAAAAGCTAAATTTGAAAGGTTAGCCTATCACCACACAATCCTCAATTTACTGACCTTGAGGAAGAAGACACCGAAAACATTGTGGGAAAAGAAGACAATACTGGTGACAAGCATTTTCTCCTTTTACAACAAACTGTTTACTATCAATTCAAAGACAAATCCAACAATTTGGGCTACATTCAACTTGTCACCTGTACATGCTAATTTGTTTTTAAGATTTCATGCATGTTCCATGCAGTTTGATCTTAATGTACACTGTCCAAAAATTCAATCACCCTTGTGAAAAGCACTTAAAGGATGAACACACTTATGATGAAGGCAATTTCTTGACACAACCAGTACATGTATGACAATTATGGAGAATACTGTAGATTATTTTTTCTACAGTTCTCAATTGTAAGGGCATTAGTAGCCATATTTGTATGTGATGCATTTAAGAATTCAGTGAGCGTGCGTGCGTGCGTGCATGTGTGCGTGCGTGCGTGCGTGCGTGCGTGCATGAGTGAATGAATGAATGAATGATGAATTAGGACAATGTACATTTGGATCTTGCTCTTCCTTGTATAAAATCACTTACAATAATGACATTTGGATATTGAGAGGGGAAAAAGCACTTCATTTTCTGAACGATAACACAATGCCCTTTTCTCTATGATATTGGAATATAGGGACTGCCCTTATTCAAAGTCTTTTTCCACATGAGAGAAAACCTTTATAAGGTGAGAAAGTATCTCTGATCTCTGGTATTATATATATTGAGGAAAACAAACTTCTTAAGTTCATTACCCATTTTCCTATATCTGAGGAGACTTTCTAGTTTTCATGACTGACCGACCAACCAACTAAATGTTAAAGTTGGGATTGTGTGGGAAGGGTTAACTCTTTACCAGAATGACTTGAAAGGCTGTTGCAAATAATGAATCAAGTATTGTTCAAATGATTGAATATTTCTGAAAGGGTAAAAAATTTGTTGTGAAAAGGAGAAAATGATAGCTACTGGTGTAAACAAAAATTTTATTCTTTAGTCTGAAATGGGAGACCGGGCTCTAAAATCTGCCCAAATTATATCAGAACTGGCAAATAGAATGATACTGGAAGTTATTCCTTTACCAAACAATTCAATATCTTAACAATCCCAAAGAGAATGGGTTTTGAAAACAAAGTTGGAAAAAAGAGCCATCCTATTCTCTCTTTCCCTCTATGTTATGTCCTCTCTATAGACAAATACCACCACTGAAGATATGTTGAATTTACTAGTTTTCTAAAGGGCCATCACAGCAAATACTTGACCAATTTTGGTCCATGGTTATGTGGGAAAAACAGCCAGTGCCTTGGGAACGATGCATTGTGAAATGATGGTATACATAAAGAACTCCAGAAAATTATTGACAGGTACACAGGTTCCTGCAGTATAACTACTGAAGTAATGTTGAAAGTGGTGTTTAAAACCAAACAAAACAGAAGAATCGCCTACCTTACTAATTTCAATGCATAAAAAATAGTAGAACAACAAACCTGATGGCAGAAGTTGCAAAAACTTGTCCATTTGAGCCTACAGACAGTACAACACAGGATGCAGTGACTACTAGAAAATCTGAAATCAGACGGAAAAAACTTTTTTCAACTGAGCCATGCTCTGGTAAAAGGAGGCTTAGTGCACCTCTGTGATGCATCATACCAAATGTAGGGTCTAAAATTTTACCCTTTTCTCAATAGGATGCAATTAGGTTGACTAAAAAACCAACCATCACTAAACCAAGTTCTATATATCTGTCACAACATTTCTAACAGTGACAAGTTTGTCAAAACACTGGCATTGCAAAGCTGGACAGAAAGTCAATCTAGGTTATGGAAACTCTGTAAATTTTATTCTGTGAACCAAGCCAAGAATTCCCTGATGAAACACTACAGAGATCACCAGCATGTCTGATACAGACACATTTAACTCTTTACCAAAAAACAAAATGTCAGACTTGTCCAAACTGAAAGCATTTGCAGATGACAAAATAAACGTGACTCAAAACATGAATTTTGTGATTGGAAGGGTAGAAAACATTGTGGGAAAAGGAGAAAATGCTGTTTACCAGCATTTTCTCCTATTTCCTAAATATTTTCAAAAGGTTTTTTCCTCAGGTTCATGATTGTGTGGGGAAGAGTTAGCTCTTTACCAAACAACCAACTGTTTTGCAGACAAAGCCTGTGCCACTTTTTAATTTGTCTGCAAAATTAATGCTTTCAATATTGACGAGTGTAAAATTTTGTTGGCTGGTAAAGGTTACTCATCACAAGAGGACAGAATTATAGAGTTGTCCAAATTGAGAGCATTTGCAGATGACATTAAATGTGTCTCAAATGATGAAAGTAGTCTATAAAAGGGTAGAAAGCATTATGGGAAAAGAGGATGATGTTGGTAACCAGCATTGTCATCTTATTCCAAAATGTTCTGAAAAGCCTTCTCCTTTGGGGTCATTAAAATAACTGATAGTCTGATGAAGGGTAGAGCATAATGAAATGTCATTCTAGATTTATGGTAAGTGAGACATGATGTAAGACCAAGTTCACCGAAACCACCTTTTTTTCATCTTTATGTCCTTCCGAAATTAGATTGACATGACATCTGGCCAGGAAAAAGATGTGAAACATCTTCCTGAGCTTCTCTTCCGACACCCACCTTTTTACCTACTTCTTACTTAAAACCCTTTCTGCATGCCTGCATGCCTGTTAAAGTCTTTGCCTAACCAGAGCTCTTGCAATGTGCAAAAATGGAAATCACGTACTGCAAAATATTTGTGTCTTTGATGTTTATGCTGTTTTCAACATCATTTCAATTATATTGAGGCATTCAGTGCAATTATCCATGCCTTATAAGAGTTGCTTTGACATGTACTTGCACAACCTTCTTTCTAAGCCACTGGCTACCATCCCACATAAACACTGTCATAACCATATTGAGCAGTGAGAGAGGAAAGTACCCTGTTTCAGTGACTATCACCAATCCTTGAGATGAATTTAGGTCCAGCTAGAAAATCCAACCAGTGACCCCTTGGTGTCTGCCCTATTAAACATCAGGCTTTTCAAATATAGATAATTTACAAGTCTAAAGGTTACACAAAATTCAATGTAACATTTCTTTATTATTACACTTTTTTCATACTTACCTATAATTGAGATTGGTTTACGAGCAAACCTAAATCGTCCTCTCACCCCGATATATTTACTTCTACAACCTGCGGACCACAATCTCACAACATATTCAACACCAAAGAAAACCACTAGGACTATTTCCTGAAATGAATAACAAGGCATATATCAAGTAAGACTGATTGAATAAATACTTAACTGTGTATGGTTTATGACCTAGGTTTTACCAGTACTAGTCTAGGACTCTAGAATTTCATGCTCAAGCACCTACCACATGAGAGAAAAAGATACTTTTTGGGTATCCTCTTACTAGAAATATTATTGGTCATTAAACTCAATTGTTGGTTCCCTACAGCTATAGTTTAATTATCAAATGTCATGTGCACATGTATATGTACTTGGAATGGAGGGTAAACTTAGGTCTGACATGCAGGCTACTGACGCTAAAACCTATGTTGAGGATATTTAGAAGAATATTCTGGATGAAATCATTCCAATGCAATTACGTATGGTTTCTAAACACCTGAAAGCCTTATTATTTGAACATCAGAACATAAATAACAAGCAATTTTGCTGAAATGATATCCCCTGCCAAGAAAGACCTTTTCAAAATTTTACGCGACTGTGTAACTCAAAATCGCTCCCAGTCGGCCATTTTGCATCAAATCAAAAAAAGAAAAAAATTATATCATCAAAATAGGTTATTGTACACTTGTATGAAGTTTCACGAAATTGCGTCCAATGGTATTGGAGATATTGTCCTGGACGGACACACGGACGGATGGACAGACGGAAGGACCCACAGACGAAAGGACAAACGGACAGACAGACGGACATCACTAAATCTAAATCCCTCCAGAGAGATAATAATTCATGGCTCTGTAATAATAGAAAATTAGTAAATAAACATGGTTACCAATACATTTCTTTTCATTTTTCCAAAATCTTTCAGGTTTCTAGACAAAAATTTGTTACAATGTGAAACATCCTGGAAACTGGTTAATTTTAATTATCACTATCATACATACCATCCAAAATAAGGTTTCATTTGCAAAGTCAGCATACTGGTCTATTGTGGATAAAACACTAAATATCAGACAGATGAGCACCATCATGAACCTGAAATATGTAAGTCGTGCTCTTTGAAATTGGGTTTAATGCAACTGCAAAAAGTATCGACCCAGGTCAGCCTGCACAGTCTGCACAGGCTGACCTGGGTTAAAACTTTTTGCTATATGTCAATTTTCTGCAAGTCAAAGGACTAGTCTACCTTATGATTCAGTCAGTTGCTAGACAAAATGGATTTTATGGATCCATAATTATATGATGACTTGCTTGGTATAATGCATCACAGGGATGCATTGAAGCTTTTACCAAATGCCACTCAGGTCATTTTATATACATGTACCATAAAGACTGAACAGACAAAGACAGAACAGTTGTGTGATGAATTACCTATGTAAGAATCAAACTAAGTTCTACAACAAAAATGTTTCTGTCAGTCAGAATAAATAAGTCATTTTGTGCCCCATATCATTAATTGTATAAAGTACCACACTTTTTGTTTTGATGCAATGCACAGAAAAAAGGGGGAATTTTGATGAAATTAGTTCTTTTCTGTTTAAGTTTATCAATCAACCTATGCATAATATTCCAGACAGTCCATCACAGTCTAGTCTGAATTTAATGGTACTATATCACCCTCACTGCAATCAACTTATGAAATGTTAAAGATACCCATGTACTCATTTTAAGCCAATTATAGCCAATTTCATTGATATTCTATTATAGTCATTCTTGTGGCTTCATGACAAATATTACACCTGGCAGTTCCGAGACTGCATAGATTACAACTGACAGAAAATGTAATTTTGGATATGGCTCCTATCCACTCATTCAATCGAGGATACCGCATGATGCTTGCCATGTGACTGTGTACAACCTTCGCAACAATCTATGTCACAAGAACCCAACAGCAATTTACCCAAGGATGTCTGAAATTTATATCGAGAGTGAAGTGTAATGATTTTAAAGACACTACAAATGTAATTTTTGTAGGTGCACATTAGTACTTAGCATTTTTAGGATTGCTAAAAGAAGGGAAAAAGACACGATCCTACAAAAAGACCAGTGCCCCATTTCCCATGTTGAAACAACAAGTAGTCTAGCTTTCTATTTTTAGATGGGGGTATGCAAATGACTATAGTGATACACCCCCTCTTTGTTCATGATTTTGACCTGACATAATTTTCTCACAACCAAGATTAATTTCCAGTCACCAATCTGAAACTTCTTTTCATTCTTTGGGGCCATAGCTAATTTTTTTATCTAAACGCATTTCTACATTGGGCTAAAATGAATTAGATGGGAAACTTAAAGGGATCAGTACGGAAACTCATGACAAGGAGTTTGCAAAGATTGTGGCAGACTTTTCATGACACTATTACGGCATCATGAAATCTAGACATACTGCTTGCTGGAATGTGATACCTTTGGACCAGTCAATAAAATTAACCCTATACCAAACAATTCCATGTTTTAACTACCTTAACAAACAGACCTTCTGAAAACATAGTGGGAAAAGGAGAAAATGCTGGTAAACAGCATTTTCTCCTTTCCCCCCACAACGTTTCATTGACCACCCTGATCATTTGAGCCTCACCTGAATTGTTGTCTACAATTTCTTTCAGTTTGGACCAATCTTGAGTTTTCTCGTTTAGTAAAGAATTAAGTTCAAAAGACAGACAATTCTCATACCTTCAGCTATACATAAAAAGACAAATCCAGTAATTTAACCCTTCACCACACAATCCTGAGTTTCAATGACCCTGTGGAAAAAGCCTTTTGAAAACATTATGGAAACAGGAGAAAATACTGGTAACCGGCATTTTTCCCTTTTCCCACAATATTCTCTACCCAAGTATAGACAAATTTTATCATTTAAACAACATCAAGAAAGACATCTACAAATGTTTTCAATTTCTGAGAGCACTTTCTAAATATGGAATAAAAAATGTAGTATAGAATGTTTGGTAAATACCAATCCTTGTCTCGAATTTCACCGACTGCTCATTCTTTGCTTTATGGATTTTATGGTGTTTTAGTTTCAACAGAGACATAGATTAGACAGATCTCTGTGTATTGTCTCTGGTTTCAACAATAAATCAGTCATAATATGGCCACTTTGAATGAGCTCACTTATTCATCTGTGTCCTGGGTTTCACTAGGTCCCAACATTAAATCCTAAGGCTCTTAAGTTTCTTGCCAAAGGACACTCCTGTAAAAAGAAAGTGAGGAGTGGAGGGCCTCAAGGTTCTGAATCCTGCATCTCCACCTCTGAGCCACACAGGACACCTGCTATTATTTGTGTGATATGCAGACCAAATTATGACAAAAAATTGCAATGTGTGGGTCTTTACAACTCTTTTTTCCCAATTGCAAAACTAGACTTGTTCATATTGAAAATATTTGCACATAGCAAAATTCAAGTATTTCCGCTCAAATAATGGAATTTGACTTTTTGACAGCTAGAGTAGTTAACATTACCTGAAAATGAGAAAACAATTACAATGATATTTTCTTTTTTTTCAACATTGATTTCAAAGGTCTCTTCCTCGGAGTCCAAAATCTTAACCCTTTTACCAGGCAATCCTGAACTTCAACCACCCTAAGGGAGACGACTTTTGTGGAAAGGGAGAAAATGCTAGATACCAGAATTTTTTCATTTTCCCACAATGTTTCCTACCTGCCTACAAACAAAATTCAATTGTTGAGTCTCATTTAAATTTTTGTCTTATTTGTCGAAGACAATACCACTATGAGTTCAATATTGAATTTTGAAGACCATGTATTGTATTTTGTGCAAAGCCGAAGGAAATAAACCCAGTTAAACTCAATTTTTCTCAGACAAATGAGTTTTTCGGAAGCACTCAGATATGTAAAATTGGAAATGGCATGTTAAAATACAGTAGGTGAGGCCATCGATCGTGGAAATACTAATTTTTTATTGAAAATAGCTTCACTCGCTCATAGCCTTCTATTGGCGCAATGATATATACAAAATTTGTCTACTGATCACTTGGTCCTGGGCTTTTTCGTTCCAAAACTGGTTCGTCCCATGGCTTGGTCGTCCCATGATTGCGCGCTACTCCATTTGATTGGGCATGAATATTTATAGGTCAAAATAATTGATTGTAATGTTGGGAATTAAATGTTAACGACCAAAGATATTTCAAAATCATAGTTTTCAGGTACAAACTTAATTTTATTCGATATATTCACATGGTTTCTCTCTCTATCCATCATGCATCCTACTGTCAGGGGACGTTACTCCTGACTCCTCCTAACGATCAAAGGGAGACCACCAACACACAAATAATCCTAACTTTGTCATGAGTACTCTCCCTTCAACCAAAAAGGTATTCATTTGCTTCGTAGGTTGACTTTCAAGCCAATATTTGAATACTATTTCTCTTTTTCTTTCAAATTATTATGCCACACAATGGCTTCCTTGACAAATACCACTTCAGCATTCTCAATGCTTTGATTACTATCTGCAAATGTTTTCAATAAGGGAAAGCCTAAAATTCTGTCATTTAGTAAAGAGTCAAACAGTTGCCATGGATACTTGAATGATGCCTCTCAAATACAATAATTGTAAAACTATTAACCCTTAGAGTGCCTTCTAACTAAAATACATGTTTTTAGGCTCTTAATTCTTTACCACACAATCCGAAGTTTTAACGACCCTGGGGAAGAAGCCTTTTAAAAACTTTGTGGGAAAAGGAGAAAATGCTGGTAACCAGCATTTTCTCCTTTTCCCACAACGTTTTCTACCCTTTTAGAGTCAAGTTTCATAAATTAAGCCACAGATAATTTGTCGTCTGCAACAGCTTTGAATTCAGACGAGTGCAAAAAAGTTGTTTGGTAAAGAGTTAACCATTAACTAATCAATCCTGTGAATCAACCCTTTACCACACAATACCAAGTTGTAAATACCCTGAAGAGAAAGCCTTGTAAACATCCTGGTAAGCAGCATTTCCTCCTCTATCCACAATGTTTTATACCCTCTCAAAGCTAGAAACATCATTCAAGCTGCACTAAATTTGTCTTCTTCAAAATTTTAATGCTTCCTAGTTTGGTAGAGTACAAAATTTTGTAGCCTGGTAAAGAGTTAAAGACCCTAAGGAAAACAGCTCTTGAAAACAAGTGGGGGGGGGGGGGGGGGGGAGAGATGCAAAGAGTCAGTGCTGGGGACCAGCCTTTAATAATATTCTCCTTCTGCCACAACATTTCTTTCCCATAACAGCCAAATCCAATTATATGAGCTCTGTATTATCTTTGGTCTGTAAACATTTTGTATATGGAAAGGTAAAAAAAATTTTAGCTTTAACCCATAATCAAACTTTCCTTGCTTTTTCACAAAACCAAAGAAAACTTTTGAGGAAAGGAGAAAATGATGATGATAAGAATGCGTTTCATGCCTGTAAAATCATGAGCTCATTTGGTGCAGGGTTGACCCTTTAATTACTGCACAATCCTGTTTTTCAAAAGCTGTGACAGAGACGGTGTTACAAAACAGTGTGGGAAGAAAGGCAAAAATGCTGGTTAAAGGAGAAAATGCTTGTAGCAGGCATTTTCTCCTTTTCCAACAATATTTTCTTTCCTTTGTAACAGAATTTACATGTTTTCAATAACAGTTGATCAATATGATGGCTGAAAATACTTTCAATTTAGAAAAGGTTGTAATTTTGTCATTAGGTAAAGGTTTCACTCTTTACCAAACCACATGTTTTTAAACATGTCCAAATTGAAAGCTTTGGAAGACGACAAAAAAAGATATGACTGAAATATTGAAATTTGTTTTGGGAAGGATAGAAAACATTGTGATAAAAGGAGAAAATGCTGGATACCACAATGCTTTCAAAAGGTGTCTTTCTCTGGGTCGTGAAAAGTCTTGATTGTGTGGTAAAGAGTTAAGACTAATTAGGGTGACATCTGAACAGCAGGAAAAACACCATATTTCAGCAGACAGCTCAGGTTATTGTGCCATTTATCTATACAATCCTTCAGCCTCATTTCTTGGTAAAGACATTTTACTTCCTGAATTAGAGACCGGGTGATCTATCATTCCTTTATCAACCAATCCTGTTATTTTTAAGACCAGGCTTTCGAGAAGAATTTTTTTTTTGAAACATTGCTGGAAAAGGCAAAATTGCTGATACTTCCTACATTATCTGATCCATGCTCTGTGAAAAGGGGATTAATGCATCTGCAAAAAGTATTGACCCAGGTGCAGTCTGCACAGGTTGATCTGAATCCCAACTTTTTGCTGTTGGTCAATTTTTTGCTTGTCAAAGGACCAGTCTACCTCATAATTCAACAGCTTGTCAAACAAAATGGATTTTATGGATCCATAATTCTGACTTGCCTGGTATCATGTATCACAGCTCTTCTTGCTACAGCACTGTTCATGTTTAGCAACTCTTGATCTTTGTAATTTTTTTCAAGAAATCCTCCATTTTATGACCCTTGTAAAAAGCACTTCTGCAAAAACATTGTGGGAGAAAATGCTGGTACTTCCTGAACTACAAGCCAATGATCTATGCCTTTATCTACAGATCCTGTGTTTTTAACTCTTTACCAAATGACAAAATTCAAAGTAACACTAAAATTTTAGAATGGTTTGAATTGGAAGGATTTGCAGACAACAAATTGAACATAACTCAAAACTCTCCCAACATGAGGCTTGTCTTTCATAGAGTAGGAAACAGTATGGAAAAATGCGAAAATGCTGTTTAAGAGCATTTTCTCCTTTTTCCCACAATGGGTTGAAAAGCCTTCCTCCTCCAGGTCATTTAACCCTATACCACACAATCCTGATTTTTAACAACCCCCATGGAAAAGGACTATTGAAAACATTGATGGAAAAGGAGAAAATGCTGGTAACCAGCATTTTCTCCTTTTCCCCAATATTTTTTACCATTTGAAGAAAAAATTCTTAAATTCTTTAACATAGGCTTAAGGCTATAAAGAGGAAACCAATAGAACAGGGCTTTTAAAACATTGTGGGAAAAAGAGAAAATGCTAATACTTCCTGAATTACATGTATAAGGACCATTGATCTATTATTTCTTTATCAAGCAATCCTGTGTTTTTACCACCTCAAAAAAAGCCAATTGAAGAGGATTTTTGAAGATATTGTGGGGGGAAAAGACACTGACAACTAATATAATTTTTTTTCTCTCTAACAAATGTTTTCTTTTCTATCATATAAAAATGTCACCTTTTCAGCCACTTTTAATTTGTTGTCTGCAAATGTTTCCTCTTTGGACAACTCTGATTTTTTTTTTCAGATTTTTTGCAAAGGATGGGTCCATTCAGTATCCATTTATAGTTTTCACACCAATGGAAGGTGGATGTTGACAATACATGTATACAGAAAACAATGTGAAAAATAGAGAAATTTTGGTCATCTTGAGTTTTCTTTGCATTTGCCATTGAAAAGTGTTTTACAATGCTTTCAACATTATTTCAGTCATATCATGGCCAGTTCACACATTAATGTGTGTTCTGGGTTTCATAAGAACTAAGGGCTATAAAGTGTTTTGCCCTTGGATACTGGCATCAAAAAAAAAAAACCCAATGCTTCCATTGAGGCCCAAACCCAAAGCCAAGGTTATGAGTCCTACACTTTACCACTGAGCCACACAACACCCGGGTACTTGTCATGATGCCTCCAAAAGCATTACAGAAAATCATGAATATCTGGAGGGAAAATGTATGTTACATAACTTCTTTACTCCCTCACCAAGTGTTTTGATAACCTTGAGGAAAAAAAGCTTTTGAAAACATTGTGGAAAAAGGACAAAAAAGCTGGATACCATCAATTTCTCCTTCTTCCACAATGATTTCTACCCTTTGACAGATAAATTCCATCATTTGAGCCAAGTTTAGAATGCTGTCAATTTCCATGGTATACAATTTGGTTGTCTGGTAGAAAGTTTAGAAACATCAGCCTTGATAATCACTGGTGTCATCCTCTTAGATTTTCTGTTTCGAGAATCTAACCCTTAAAGCACCTTTCATGAAAATAGTTGTTTTTTTTGCAGCCAGTGTAGATCAAGATCAGGCTGCACAAAATGTGCAGCCTGATCTTTGATTTACACTGTCCGCTTTGCTGAAACACTGTAGGGGAAAGCAACCATGGAATTGCACTTATTTGGGTCGTATTCCTAAGATGAAAATGTCCCATAGGTTAATTTGGCACTCTAAGGGTTAATGTTTTTAAGATCTTTTTTTTTTTTCATTAGTTGGTACACATGTACCAAGTTCTCAACAGTCTTGAGGTAATTTCAATATTCCGTCATTTGTGAATAATAATTTGATGTTCTCTCCATTGTTTAAATCTTTACTAAACAACAAAATATACTCAGCATCAATGAAAAGTCATCAGGTACTAAAGTTGAATAATTTTCACCTTGCCACAAAAGAGAAATTTTCAATTATGTTGAACGTTATTATACTCATTTCCCAACCCGTATCTGACAAATTTCACGTGCTTGCACATCTGAGTAGTCCATCTTTATTTGCACGTGCAAAAATGAATTCTAATCAATTTTCTGAACAAACTATCCAAGGTTCACTTTCTTTTCGTCTCTTACCTGGTGACTTTTTATTGACACTGAGTATAAAATTTTGGACTTGTCCAAATCCAAAGCATTTGCAGATGACAAATGCGGCTCAAATTGTTGGATTTGCCGATGGAAAACTCAGGATTGTGTGGTAAAGGGTTAAAAATACTTGACCAATGAGGTTAATATAACATAAAAGATATCTAATTAAAAATTTGATTAATCAGTACCAAAATCAGCACCAAAAATTTAATCATCTAAACACTAACACCAAAATTAGTTTTTTAACCCACTATCACACAATTCGTAGTTTTAACAACCCTGAAAAGGAAGGTTTCAATGTGGGAAAAGGCTAAAATGCTATTTTATCCTTTTCCCAAAATTTTTCTTCTCTATGATCAAAGACAGAAATCATCATTTGAGGAATATATAATTTGTCGTCTGCAAATGCTTTCAGTTTGGTTGAGTGCAAAATTTTATCATTTTGTAAAGAGTTATCTTGCCCTTTGTTTCCATAATGTTGTTTGCTTGAAGGTTATCTAATTTTTGCTGTTGTTTGAAAATACCTGAAAAATCAATTGACAAAATTGCTGCTACATGCAAAAAATCTGATTAAAAATTTGATCGCTCAACTCAGTACAAATGTCTGATCAATAACTCCAAAAACTAGCAGATTGCCCAGGGGCAACATGTCGAGCCCACCATGTGGGATTTTAAATGGCACATCTACTCATGAAGGAGAAATATTGTGCCAGACTACATTGAAATCTATCCAAAACATAGAATTTATGCCTCAGACATGCTCAATAAATGACAAGTTTATCATTTGACCTTTCAGTGTGACCTTGAGCTAGGAACTAACTAAACAAATGATTAGAATAGCACTTTTATCGGTAAAGGAGAACACTAAAGTGTCTTGTGTCAAATCATGCACTTCTGTAGTGTGTTATGGGCATTGTACTTTTGTCTGGCTATGCCTCAAGAACTGACATATATAAAATAGTCATATTTATTTCAACCAAAGTTAGGTAAAAAGGTTTATATTAAGAGCCATGCTCTATGACAAAGGGGCTTAATGTATTTGCAAAAAGTATCGACCCAGGTCACCCTGCGCAGTCTGCACAGGCTGACTGAAGTCAAACTTTTTGCTTCTTGTTATTTTCTCCATTTCAAAGGACATGTACCACATGGTTTAGTTGTTACAAAAAATGGATTGGATTTTATAGATCCATTGTTACATGATGGCTTGCTTGGTTTGGGAGATGGATTAAGCCTCCTTTTGCTAGAGCATGGCTCAACTCTTGTTGGAAATTGTCATGACTCATTTTCAAAATAATATTTCATTGATAAACAAATCATACTTACACAGTAAAATGATACACAAAGCATTTCCAGCCAGTTGGTCTCTCTAGAAAATTATATACACGACCCTGAAGTGTAGATTTCATTGACGTCCGAACTTTTAATTTATATTTATCATTAATTAACTTATCGAGTTCATGTCGATTGTCCATATTAATAAACGAAGTCGCATTCTTGTTTCTGTCGGCGGGTAGTATTTCTGTTTGTGTTACAGCGTCACCTTCTTCTTCAAGCGTAGTCATTTCTACCACATCTCCTGAGCCAGTTCCTGTCGGAGGTTTCATGTGATTCATGGCTGATTTTCTCTTATATTAAATTTACCTGCAAAATTAGATTGTGCATATGTAAATATGTTTTAACCCTTACCAAACAACCTGAGTTTAAAAGTCCCTGAGAAAGAAGGCGCTTGAAAAAAGAGTAAGGATTTGGAAAAGGAGAAAATGCTTGTAATCAATTTTGAGCTTAGTTTCACTAGATTTGTTGTATGCAATCACTCTCAATTTATAAGAATGTAAAAGTTGGTAATGTTGTAAAAAAAAAAAAGTTTAGTAAAAACTGCAGCAATAAATTGGCAAACATAAAATTGGTGCCTGAAAAAGAGGTTAATCAATGACCCTGAGGAAGAAGCCTTTTGAAAATACTGTGGGAAAAGGAGAAAATGCTGGTAACCAGCATTTTCTCCTTTTCCCACAATGTTTTCTACCCTTTCAAAAACAAATCACACCATTTGGGACACATTTGTCGTCTGCAAATGCCTTCAATTTGAAAAAATCTAAAATTTTGTCGTTTGGTAAAGAGTTAAACCAAAACAAAAGAGAAAAGTAACATATACAAATAAGAAAATATATAAACTTTACCAACCATCAACTGGAAATCATCTAATGACAATGCTAACTGATTAGAGATAATACTATTAAATTTGATATCATTTGCAGGTTTACAAATCAAAGGGGATGATCAAAGATCAGATCAGTCCATTGTGTTAGGATTGTCAGTGCTTTGAAAATTTTTCTATATGATTATATATAGGAATCGGATAAATTCTTAACCCTTTTCCAAACAACAAAATTATTTTATTTCTACATTGATAGCATTGGTAGACAACAAAATCATTTTTTATTCAAAACATGAAATTTCTATTGCAAAGGGTAAAAAAGATTGAGGGATAAATAGAAAATGCTGATAACCAGCATTTTTTCCTTTGCCCACAATGTTTTTGAAAGCCTTTCTCAGGGTCATTGAAGGTCTGGATTGTGTGGTAAGGGGTTATTAGCACATCAATATCTTTATTGATACATGTACCTGCAAAGTGTATTGGATAAGAATGTAATTATGGTACATGTACCTACAGTAATGTAAATTGTTCATACATGCTGACAAATCATGCATTAGGTTTCGTTATTTGGTGTTCTATGCCATTTTTTGCTCGGCTATTTTCAAAGAAAACAAAAACAAAAAACTTTAGTTGTTGTTAGCTCACTTGAGCAAAAAGTGCACAAAGTACTGAAGGTGAGTTTTTAAGAACATGCTGTATCCGTCGTACGTCTTCAGCCGTGTGTAGTCTGTTGTCTGGGTATCAACAATTACCTTGTGTGCACTCTGGAGGTCACATTTTCAGTCCAATACTCATGAAACTTTGTCAGAATGTTTGCCTTGATAATATCTCGGACAAGTTTCAATAAGTAGTCACTAGGCCAAATCTTACAAAAACCTTGTGTGCACTGTAGAGGCCACATTTCAAGCCTGATAATCAAGAAATTTGATCAGAATATTTGTCTTGATAATATCTTGGACAACTTAAAATTGGGCCATGTCAGGTCAAAAAGTAGGTCACTGGACCAATTCAGAAAAAACCTTATGTGCATTCTAGAGGCCTCATTTTCAGTCCAATACTTATGAAACTTGGTCAGAATGTTTGTCTTTATAATATCTTGAACATGTTCAAAACTGGATCATGCCATGTCAAAAAGTAGGTCACTGGGCCAAATCTTAGAAAAACCTTGTTTGCACTCTAGAGGCCACATTTGCAGCCCAATACTGATGAAACATTCTCAGAATGTTTGCCTTGATTATGTCTCACACAAGTGTAAAATTGGGTCATGTCAGGTCAAAAAGTAGGTCACTGGGCCAAATCTTAGAAAAACTTTGTTAACTCTAGAGGCCACGTTTTCAGCCAAATACTCATGAAACTTGGTCTGAATGTTTGTTTTGATACTATCTCTGACAACTTTGAAATTGGGTCACATCTAACCAAAAACTAGGTCACATGGCCTTATCTTAGAAAAACATTGTGTGCACTCTAGAGGCTACATTGGATGCCGGATACCCATGAAACTTGGTCAGAATGTTTGTCTTGATGATATCTTGGACAAGTATGGAGTTTAGTCTTGTCGAATCAAAAAGTAGGGTACTGGGCCATTTCTTATTAAAACCTTGTTTGCACTAAAAGAGGGCATATTTTCAGCCCGATACTCATGAAACTTTGTCAGAATGTTTGTTTTGATCTTATCTCTAACAATTTCAAAAATAGATTACCTGCAAGTCGACCTAAAAGTAGGTCACTAACATTCATGTGTTTTACATCATGGGAATCATCATGCCACAATTATGAAACAAGTCTAAATATAAATGTTAGAAGTGAGCTGCATCAGATATAACTTGCTCAAGTCTTCAAAAATTGAATGAAGAGCCCTGCCTTCTTTTAACTCCATTTTTATCTGTTTTCTTTCTTTTTATGTTAATTTCATTGTGAAGGTCACTTTGTGTGTTACAATGTTCTAGTATCTTTTTAATTTTTTCGTCATTATATTTTTGTTGTAAAGGTCATGCAAATTATTATCTTTCACATGGCAATTTTGTTACTGCTCACATTATCTTGTTCTTACATATTCATAAATTCTTGTTTTCTGCTTGCATAGCTTCAAGGCTTATAATGTACTAACACTTACTCATTTACCTTAGCCGAGCCCCGGTAGCTCAGTCGGTAGCGTGCAGGACTTGAGAACACGGGGTCCAGGGTTCGACCCCTGGCTACGACCCCTGGCTCGGCCAATTTCTTTCCGAGGATTGATGATAGTCACTGCGACAGGATTCATTCCTCTCCCACTGCTGACCATTGTTTCGACAATGATTATGTGGGAAAGCAGCCAGTGGCTTGGAAAGAAAATTGTGCAGAGTACTGGTAAAAGAGACTCCAGGAAAGCATCTATAGGTGCTCTGGCCACCGCAATATAACTGAAATAACGTTGAAAACGGCGTTAAACACCATTCAATCAATCAATCATTTACCTTACATTTTATTCATGAGTATAAATTCAAACTTGCTTTTCTCAGTTTTTTGTTTGATATTGTACACATTCAACAGAGACAAAGTCTTTATAGATATTTCAGCTGGCCAAATATTCTGTATTTGTAGAATGTAGAGTATAACTCATAGATTCAATGATTTAGTTAATTTAGTGATATATATTCTAACCAAGCTATAAGGAGTATGTAACAATGTTGACTTCATAAATGTGGTTTATTGGGATGAAAGTGATAATAAATTGACTTTCATATAGTGTGGTATGATCTATTGTTATCCTTCATATTTGTCTCGAAATCTATTTAAAAGACCCACAATAAACAAGAAGTTCTAAACAAATTTATTCACTGGGTTATTTGTGGCTCAATGATTACATACTGGTACATGTATACAAAGTGAAATACTACTTTCTGCAGTCTATTCAAAATGATTTCATAATGAAATTCGTGTTCAATCTGTACATTTCATACTCTATGAGTGATCTGAGAGGGCCATGCTGATCATCTGTACCATTGCACAATCAAACCAACTTGTATAATTATGGCTGGGTTTAAAATGTTTTTTTTTCCCATTATTATGCAATGTTGGCTATACTCTTACTAATGGTATAGGAAATTTCACATTAAAAAATACAAAAATCATGGTAATTCCTTGTGCTTTTTATATGTACATGTATTTCTGTCTATGTTTTGATTCTATTGCCAATTTTGCATATGAATACAAATTAGTTGTCTTTATTAGGATTTTCTATTAAAAAAAAAAAAAACTCATGAAATAAAATCTGGTTTAAGACCGCTTTAAGAGAGCTGTTAAGGTAAAAACTTTAGAGGCGAACAGATTCTCCATAAACTCACTGTGAAATGGAAATTTCAATGTAACAGTGAATATTTTGAACAAATCGAATTGGTCAAAAAAGTTAGCGATCAGCTTTCAAAATAACAATGACCTGTTGAAAATACCCTAAACAAAACTTGTAAACTGCCATTTCATAAACTTTGATTTCTCAGGCTCAAACAAGATTAAACAAGAGTGCCGTCGTCACAATATATGCCGCCACATGGCTGCTATTTCAAGCAGCTAGCTATAGAGACTGAAGGGTTGGAATTTCTAGCACCTGCCTGGGTAGCTCAATGGATATATTGTTTTACTTGTGATCTAAAAGGTTTACGCACGGACTGATGGATGGACAGACTGACGCACGATGGACGACAGGCCATGACATAAGCCCCGCTAGACTTTGTCCAGTGGAGCTAAAAACTGAAATTACTAATAAAAATGTTCATAAACTTTGGAGGAGTTGCGATCACAAGGCTGAAATATGATCAGCTATACAGACTAAGTTTGAAGGAACATAACTCTTGCAAAAATCAATGAACCAAAAAATCCCTGCTTCATGCACATCTACTTATTATGGTAATGACATTGAGCAAATTTTAAAAAGATACGATCAGAAGCTTAGGAGGAATTGCATTCACAAGAAATGGACAAACGTATGGTTGGACGCAGGGACTGAGAAGATGATGCCAAGATAAACGCGTATAAAAACTGAAGACTCACTGGTCATTGGCTTTGATTAACCAATAAAAATATAAAGTTTCATGAAATTATGTCCATTAGTTGGAGATACATTGATGAAAAATTAAATTTGACATGAAGCCCCCTTTTTCCATGATACAGCAATAAATTTCAAAATCCTGACAATATGTGCTAGGTCACATGATCTGTGAAAATTCCATCCAAATCCGTTGAGATTGTACAGTAATTAAAGAGATATTGGTAAAAAATGAAATATAACATGAAGACCCCTTTTTCCATGATGCAGCCATAAATCGCAAAACCTTGACAATATGCGCTAAGTCACATGATGAGAAATATTCTGTAAAAATTTTATCCAAATCCGTCTAGAAATGTGGGAGGAGTTGCATTCACACGAAATGGACGTATGGATGCAGTTTAAATTTGACATGAAGACCCCTTTTCCATGACACAGCAATAAATTCCAAAACCCTGACAATATGCGCTAGGTCACATGATCTGTGAAAATTTCATCCAGATCTGTTGAGATATGTCCAGTAATTAAAGAGATATTGGTGAAAAATGAAATATAACATGAAGCCCCCTTTTTCCATGACGCAGCTATGAATTGCAAAACATTGACAATATGTGCTAGGTCACATGATGAGAAACATTCTGTGAAAATTTCATCCAAATCTGTCAAGAAATGTGGGAGGAGTTGCATTCACAAGAAATGGAATGAAATATAACATGAAGACCCCTTTTTCCATGATGCAGCTATAAATCGTAAAACCTTGACAATATGTGCTAGGTCACATGATGAGAAACATTCTGTGAAAATTTTATCCAAATCCGTCAAGGAATGTGGAAGGAGTTGCATTCACACGAAATGGACGTACAAACGGACAAAGGGACAGACAGAAGGCTGTACGTACGGACGGACGAACAGACAGACGGAGAAGATGACGCCAATATACGTCGCCTTCAGCGGCGTATAAAAATCATACCACATTTTTACCAAAAATTATTTCTAACACTCCTATCTGACAACAAAGTTAACTTTTAACAAAACAATCCCCCGTTTAAATAACTCCAAAAAAACAAGCTTTTGAAAACACTGCGGAAAAAGGAGACAATGCTGGTTACCAGTATTTTCTCCTTTTCCCACATTTTTCCTACCCTTTCAAAGACAAGTTTCAGTTTTTACAACACATGTAATATGTTGTCTTAAAATGTTTTCAATTTAGAGAAGTCTAAAGTGTTCTAGTCTGGTAATGAATTAATATAGTGACCTATCCCATAACAAAAGGCTGATTTTGCACATTGGTTTTTCTGTAATTCATCAAAATGGGCAGTGGTGGTTTGTAAGTTTTACTCAGTTTAGTTTCCTCCCATCAGATTGGTTTAACATATTCACTGTGGTATAATTATTTTCATATATCCTGTTGAAAAAAAAAAATGCCCATTGCTGACTATCCAAGAAGCTCCAACTAAATCAATATGAAACAGCTCACAATCATCACAATGGGCCAGATCTGACAAATTTTGTTATCCCTTTACCAATCTTCTCGTTCTTTCATGGCCCCTAGAGAAGAGTCTTTTAAAAACATTGTTGGCAAAAGGAGAAAATGCTGGTCATCAGTATTTTCTCCTCCTTTTTACACATTGTTTTCTATCCTTTCAAAATCAAATACCATCATTAAGACATATTTGAATCGTTGTCTCCACATGCGTTTACCATGGACAGGTCGAAAAACTTGCTGGTTGGTTAAGACTGCAAATCAGGAGCAAACTACATTATCGTCAATCGGAAGAAATTGAACTGAAATTCTCTGACAGCCTTGAAAACACTGAAGAAAAAGGAGAATATGGTTATTACAAGCAATTTATCCATTTCTCAAAGTGTTTTCAAAAGCTCCCTGACTCGACAAGTTGAAGTACAAGTTTTTTTATGTATTGTTAACTTTGTACCACACAAAAATCTTAACCCTTTGGCTGCTAAGTGTGACTCACTGACCTTTTGTGGACAGTGTAGATCAAGATCAGACTGCACAGAACGTGCAGTCTGATCTTGGATCTACACTGTCCGATAAGGAGATGTTATTCCCCAAAACATGCCTTATGTACGGCAAATTTTGGTTTTTACGATCGAATTGAAAATTTCATGTTAGTTATTTAGCAGGATAAGGGTTAAGACGATCAAATTGAAAGCATTTGCAGATGACGAATAAAACATGGCTCAAAAAGCAGGATATATCTTTAGTCTGGTAGAAAACACTATAGAAAAGGAGAAATACTGGTTACCAGCATTTTCTCCTTTTCCCACTATGCTTTCAAAAGCCTTCTTCCTCAAGGTTGTTAAAAGTCCAGATTGCTTGTTGAAGTGTTAATCAAGAGCCCTGTTTCCAGACAGTGTGATGTCTTCAGACATTTCCTCGAGTGGCTTGATTACCCTAATTGTCAATTCACCTCCGAAATCTGCTGATTTGTGTGGGATAATTTACTTTGTAAATCTACCATGCTAGAGAAAACTTTAACTCTACTATAAAACAAAATTTTAGAGGTTGCTGAGAGCATTTGCTTGATGTGATTGATTGACTAAAGGTGTACAACGCTGTTTTGATTGTTAACAACTTGTCTGAGTTTTGAACTAAACATCTTCAATTATGAAAGAGATTCCGTAAAAATTCAAAGTTTTTGGATGACGGCAACAATGACGCAATGGCGATGACAACACCTTTCATAACAGCCCATTTAAAAACTGAATGACATGCTGAAAATAAAGTATACATGAAACTCTTTGACAGACTACAAATTTTAAACTAGTCCAAATTCAAATATTAGTATAACACAAATGTGCCAAAATGATGGTTTTTGTCTGTAAAAAATTGAGGGAAAAACTAAAAAATGGTTTGTCTTTCAAAGAGTAAAAAAGCAATGTGGGAAATATAGAAATTACTAAGAACTAAAAGGAAAACATGCCGAGCCACCATGGCTCGAACATGCTCTATAAATGACAATTTTATCATCAGACCTTTCAGTGTGATCTTAAATCCATTGATAAATGTAGAAGTTGTACATAGCTCTGACATGCTCTATTTATGACAATTCCAGCAATTGACCTTTAAGTGTGACCTTGACCTTGGACCTACCTGATCAAATGATTCAAATGGCACCTCTACTGGTACAGGATAACATTTGTGTAAAATTTTTTTGAAATCCATCCATAAATGTATGTAGCTCGAACATGCTCCATTCATCACAATTTTATCATTTGACCTTCAAATGTGACCTTAACCTTGGACCTACTTGAACAAATGTTTCAAATGGCACTTCTACTCATACAAGAGAACAATTGTGCCAAATTCTTTTGAAATCCATCCTTAAATGTAGAATTTTTGGGTCTGGACAAATTTGGTTGTATAGACGGACGCACATACACAGAAGCGACATTGTAACAATTATGTCTTGCTCAACAAAAATCACTAATATTTTGACCAACAATTGTCCTCTGCAAAGCTTCCAGTATGAGCAAGTTTAAGCCTTTACCACACAATTCCGAGTGTTAACAACCCTGGGGGAAAAGCCTTCTAAAAACACTGTGAGAAAAGGAAAGAATTCTGGCAAGTAGCATTTTTTCCATTTCCCGCAATATTTTCTTTCTGATACTCACATATTCCATCATTTGAGCCACATTTAAATTGTCATCTGCAAACGCATTCAATTTGGACAAGTCTACATTTTTGTCACGACTGTTAAAGAGTTCACATCATTTTGTTTGGTACAGAGTTAAGCCCAAGTTTTAACTTAAACTCAAGTTTTATAAGAACGCACCTTAAGTCTTATTTATTACACCGACCATACAATATTTTTTTTGGCTTAATAGCTGTAAAAGCTGGCTTTTGACTTACTTCCTAATATTTAATCTGGAATGAATAATAGTAATTTGTGATTGGTAAAAACTGTGGACATGTTTATTCTATGTTTGTTTCTGCAAGCCAGTTCTCAAAGCCAGCTTGTATTTCCAAACAAACAATTTTCAACCGCAATGACCCCTTTTTGAACGATGAGTTTGACTGACATCTATGTTGAAAAATATGCTATCTTGTTGAAAATTTCAATTTTCAACAATGACAAAAAAGAAGCAATTGCTGGATGGATACTTTTGATTGATTCTCTTCATATTGGAACACAAAAGAGTTTAAATACTCATATTCCAGTACATCTTGCTCTGTTGATCTTTTTTCAGAAGACCTTGTTCTGATATCTATTGAGTATATAGGAGTCTTATGCAATAGGATAGTAAAATGTGAAATATTAGACTAATAAATATTTAAAGGTAACTAAGCATGACATTGTATACATCAGATTATTTCGACTAGCATGGGCCCTGATTTTTTATCTACAGTGTCAACAAAACATGCATACACATTTAACGCTTAGGCTGTTAAGCTCAACTTCGAGGGCAGACAGTCTGATCTTGGATCTGCACTGTCCGATACGGAGAGATCTCTCAAAAGAATAAAATTTTTAAATTGTAAACTACGATTTTTCACCATTGACTGGAAATTCTTTGTTTTGATTAATTTAGCAGCTTAAGAGTTAATGTTTAAAAACTAATCAAAATGAATCAAAATGAATACAAACAAAAAAGCTAACTTACCACTTAAAGGAGTAGATTTCACCATTCAATTACTAGAAGAGAAGAGGTAATTTTTCACTTTTCCCCATAATATAATCCTGATATTGACCTCTGTAGAGACTTTCATTACAGATCTTTTAGCTGCGAATCCTGTAAATCAAAATCTCATTCCCTTGTTCCCAGTTGCATTCTTGTCGCATTTATGATCAATAGCATATTATTTTTGACCTTTCTATGATCTTCTCTGGCATGTCTTTATGTCATATTTGATTTGTTCGTAGACTTGGGGTTCTGTTTTGATCTGAAACAGAAAGATTGTGTGTAACCTTTTACCAAACTCTTCTGTGATTTAACTTCCATGAGGCTCATGAAAACACTAAGGAAAAAAGAGAAAATGCTGGTGACCCTTCCAAAGATAGATCTCATCATGTGAGCCACATTTGTCATGTGCAAATACTTTCAATTAGAATCAGTCTAAAACTTGTAGTTTCATAATGAGTTAAACTCACTACCTCTTGCAAAAATTTTGTGATTCAATCATCAAAAGAAATAAAAAGTAGCAACGATAACTGGAAGCTATGTTTTGAGACAAAATACAACTCTTTTAACAGTGCTTCTACAGACCTCCATTTCGGGATAAATCCAATCAGCCAGCACAGAGAACTTCAAAGATTTGGTTGCTATACCAACAAAAAGGATTACTTTATTCATAAACTGTTTACAATACAAAGCTATAGACGGCTGAAACCTTGCATATATTTAAAAGGGTTGTTAAACAAACCTATTTTCTACATGTTAGTTAAGAATGAACAATATTATCTACGTAGCCAATACTTCTTCCAAGCTTTAAGCATAAGTACTGTTTAATGTACAGAATTTTAAAAGTTCCAATTTTACACAATTCTTTTTTTCACATAATACAAGGCACATGTAACACTGTAGATCATTATTACAGTTGATAGAAGCGAAGATGAACACCCCATGTTCAATGGCCTTTGGGTTTCTTACATCCATCATTTTAATAGTTATGCTGCATAAAATTAAAAGCTAGTCTATAATCATTTATTTTATTGCAACTACTCATTATTACTTAGATCAGAGTATTTTGCCATTGTTTCACATCTGAATTGCCATGCACTGTATAGTCCATTTGGTCTCTATAAAAACTAACGTTTTGATCAAATGCATTCAAATGAAACAACTTTTTCAAAATTTTATTGTTGCAATGTTAGTTATTTACAAAACCATGCAGAAATCTAATTTTTTGCAACTTTTCCTTTTCAATTTCATGCTTTTTACTATTTAACTCTATAGTAATATTTTAGCTTTTTTTGGTCTTAGCCACAGAGGAGTGAGGGACAGTTGGAGAATAGCCATAAACAATAACAAATCATAGTAAAACCATGTGTTTTTGTAGTAATTTCATTCATAATTAGATTCAGTAGTGACTTTTGTACACAACTAGCACTATAACAATAGAAACAAACATGTTAATCTCATGTTTTACAATGATCATCCTTAAGGGCATAGAAATTGAATTATTTGATTATGTATATACCTTTACAAATTCTTCCACCATTACACAGACAGCAATTTTATCAATCTACCCAACTGAAAAGATATGATACAAATTATCCACAATTTAGGGAATCGATAATATCATTCCCAAAAGAAAGGAAAGAAGATATACCTCTTCAGGTTAATTTCTGTTTTTACAGCAATGTTTCTTGAAAGTTGCCGTCTTAAAACAACTGATAAAGTATCTGTGTAAGGGTAAGTTATTTTGAACCCAGTTTTTCAGTATGCTTGGCTTCATATGTAAATACTTTCAAATTGACCATGGGATAGTATGCTATTCTATTTGCTGCACTCTCTCCACCTTTTTCAGATGTCAAAATTAACATTGAGTTTAATGGACAAAATCATTAAAATACAGTTTTAAATTCTTCAAGTACTTTTTCTCTCATGGTTTTTACAAAATAATCAGACAGGTATATAGAAATTTCCCCAAAAATTATTTTGATAGATGATTTTGAGCCAAACGTTAGTTTTTATACCAACCAAATGGACTATACAACTGTAAATAGGTAACCATAACTACCAAATAGTGATTGTTCAGTGAAATATAGAGTGAAATAGAGAAATATACTTGCAGAGATTTACTTGTTTTAAATCACAATGCACTATTAATCATTTGAGAATTAAGTACCAATACGTAGGTCAAAACCCAGTTTATACCGCTATGCCTAAAAAACATAATTTATACACACATCTAAGCTGCATTGATTCTGCCAAAGAATGATGTTAAGCTTTGTAGGGTATAGAGACTTTCTGCTGAGAAAATAAAAACTTAAAACACAACATTAAACCTTTACCACACAAACTCAAGTTTTAACGACCCTAATAGAGAAGGCCTCGGAAAACATTGTGGGAACAGGACAGAATGCTGGTGACCTCATAAAGCATTGATTTCAGGTAGCAGCCTGTATCTCTAACACAAACGTCATGTCCCTGGAGAAATTTAATTTTTCCCCTCTCTCTCCCTGTAATTTTTTCTTCTCAGAATACATTTTTTTTCACTCCCTGTGTATTTTCTTTTTACTTTCAAAACAGAATATTTTCACTCCCTGTGTATTTTCCTAAAAATTTTCTCTTTATTCTTGAAACTCAATTTCTTTCCACTGGGCCTACAACAGTTTAGTTTATGAGCTATTTTGGCAAGCAAATTTAAATTATCAGTTTTGGAAGGGATCTTTTTCAAAAAACAAAACTGGCTCCAGGTAGCTTTCAAAAAACACTGCATGAACAAAGAAATACAATAGTTCAGCCAGTTTCCCGTCTCTAAAACAAATTGAGTACATGAATAGTTTATGGCAACACCCAAGAGTGTATTAAAATATAACCGACCAAGGTTCCTAAATATTTGATGAAGGAAAAGTTAATGAACAGTTCTACAAAAGGGCAATAACTATCAAAAAGTGATTTTCATGAAAAATTAATGAACCATTGAACAGTGATGTCTGAAAACTCATTTTACTGAAATTTAGCTGCAGAACTAGTCAATTAATCCTTTACAGCACAAACCTTTTTTTTAAAACCTTCTGAAAACTTTTAACCATTTACCAAACAATACCATGTTTTTATGATTCCTGAGGAAAATGTCCGTTGAAAAATATAGTAGGAAAGCCCTAAAGTGCTGACTACCAGCTTTTTTTACTTTTTTCCTGTGATGTTTTGTACACCTTCAAAGACATATTATTATAGCCATCATCTGAGCAATTTTTGACCATTTACTGAACAATACTGAGTTTTAATGATCCTAGCTTCAGGAGGTTTTACAAACATCATTGGAAAACGAGAAAATGCTGGAAACCATGTTTTCTACTTTATCAAAGACAAATACCTTAATTTTAGCAATTTGGATCAGTCTAAAATTGTTTTTTTTTGTATGGTAAAGAGTTAATTTGTAAATGTAAATACATTTAGTTTGGGAAAGTCAAAAGTTTTCTTCATGATCACCACTTTAAACCTCCATTCCATTGAAAGGGGATTGCACTACGCTTTGAAATTTTAGTAAAAACGCCGTTAAGCGTAGCAGGAACGGCAACAGCGCAAGAGAAACGCTTTGATCGTAGAAGCGTGTTAAAAGCTTCTTGATCGCCACTTCACAGTGCTTGTTTTGACCTTGTTCAAAATTTACATAGCGGGATTGCCATGGGCTTGAAGTGCCACAAAAGAGTAGTAAAAGCGTAGCAAGAAATTCGTGAATGCATCAGTTATCATAGCTGCGGCGCAAGTAACATAGTGCAAGTGTAGTGCATTGTATCAAAAGCAACACTCAACCCTTTTAATCTATTATTCATAAATGCAAGCTGGAGCACAGCTACTGCAGCAAACCAATCCATTTTCTTCGGAGGCAGATGGTCAGCTGCTGCTGCTGTATTCAAATGTTCTTAAAGTGCAACAGAAGCGCAGTTCCTGCGCATAGGTCATAGCAAGGTCGCACCAGCAATGTAGTAAGCCTAAAATCCTGTGCTGTAGTAGAAGCATAGTAGAAACGTCTTGGAAGCACGGTAGAAGCCCAACAACAGCATGACAGGGTCACGACCAGAGCAGCGAGATTGAAATTGAAGCATACTATAAGCATACTGGAAATGATTAAGTCCTGAAATGTTGCACATGTCGGCCCTTCTTGAGTGATTCGGAAGATTTTGGAGAAGCGCCATGATTGCCACGAGCACAGTGGAATCGCCACTCAGTGGAATGGGGGTATTATCAAAATCAATAACAATCAACCAAGTGACAAAAGAAGAAATCCCTTGTTATGACAAACTTAAAATCTGGTCTTACAATGATGATTTTGAAAGCGGACTATCCACAGACATCTTCTGAAGATGGATCATGATTTAAGCCAATCTCTTCATTGATTTATCCTTTATCCATAACCATTCCTCCCTCTAATCCAGCCTAAATGCCATCAGATCATTATCTATTGCCTGCATTCCTTTAACTCTTTACCAAACAGCAAAACTTTAGACCAGTCCAATATGAAAGCATTTGCAGACGACAAATTAAATGTGGTTCAAATGGTGGAGTTTGTCTTTCAAAGGGTAGAAAACAGTGTGAGACAAGGAGAAAATGCTGGTTTCCAGCATTTTCTCCTTTTCCCACAATGTTTTCAAGGGCCTTCTACCCAAGGGTCGTTCAAAGTCATGACTGTGCGGTAAACGGTTAAGCCCCTTACCAAACTGTCCAATACTCTAACAACTTGAGTTGAGGAATACAGCTTCTGAAACATTGTGAGAAAAGGAAAAATGCTGATAACCAAAGACAAGGACACATTTATTTTATTGTCTGCAGATGCTATTTGAGAAATCCCTTGTTATGACAAACTTTCGTTCTTACTAAATTTTTTTGGAAAGTGGACTATCCAAAGACAATTGTCTGAAGAGGATGATGACTTAAGTCAATTTCTTCATTGATTTATCCCTCTCGTCCAGCCTTAACTCTTTACCAAATAACAAAATTTTAGACAAGTCCAAATTCAAAGCATTTACAAATGACAAACTAAACATGACTCAAAATTGAATTTCGTTGAAAACATTGGGGAAAAAGGAGAAAATGCTGGTTACCAGCATTTTCTCCTTTTCCCACAATGTTTTCAAAAGCTTTCTCTTTCAGGGTCATTAAAAGTCGGGATTTTGTGGTAAAGAGTTAATGCCATCAGATGATTATGTATTGCCTTATCAAACAGTCTAACAGCTCGAGATAAGGCTTCTGAAACATTTTGAGAAAAGAAGAAATGGCTGATAACCAAAGATAAATCTTTTCACTTGAGCCACATTGATTTTGTCGTCTTCAGATGCTGTCAATTTAGAGGACTACAAAATTTTGTTGTCTGAGTAAAGGGTTACACATGGTTTAGCCTTTATGTATGGAAATAATAGAATTATGTAATGGTTATTGTGTACAGTGAAGATTCTGATCAAACATGTCATTGAGGCTGTATAAACATAGTTTTATCGACAGCTTCTGCTATGTAGCTTGCATTGTAATGTAATAGCAAAAAGACAATACATTTGAGCCATCTACAAAAATAATTTAATGCATCTACAAAAAGTATCGACGTATGTCAGCCTGTGCAGTCTGCACAGGTTTACCTGGGTCGAAACCTTTTGCTATTGGTCAATTTTCTGCATGTCAAAGGACCAATTTTTCTAATGATTCTGTTGATTGTCAGACAAAATGAACCCTCTACTCCTTAATAGTGTGGTGTCTGTGGTCGTGACGTAGAGCGTTGGCCTCGTAACCAAAAGGTCCTGAGTTCGATACCCGGGAGCGGGTGTCAACTTTGGGATCCTTCAATGGCCCACACAATCGGCGCGAGTACTGGTGTAGTTCCCAGGAAGCAGGATCGAGAGAGATTAGTATAAGTTGTAAGAACTTGTTTCTCAATCGATGTAAAATAAATATGTTTAATTATGTGATAGCTTGCTGGTGACTAGCATTTTCTTCTTTCCAACCATGTTTTCTACCATCTCAAGGACAAATTTTATCATTTGAGCTGCATGCATTGAATTTGTCCTCTGCAGATGCTTCCAATATCATCTTTTTCTAAAAAATTTTTGCCAAGCCTTTTAGCGCAGTTGGTAATGTACAGGACTTGAGAACAGGGGGTCGCTAGTTTAAATCCCAAGCTCCTCTAATTTCTTTCTAGAATTGATAATAGTCATTGTGACAGGATTCATTCCTCTCTTACTGCTGACCACAATGGCTTAGTGGAAACGCAGCCAGTGGCTTAGAAAGGATATTGTGCAAAATATTGGTAATAGAAAAACCAGGAAAGCATGGATAGGTGCACTTGCTGCAATATAACAGAAAAAATGTTAAGAAAAGGCATTAAACACCATACAGTCACTGAACCAAATGAAACTTGGTTGTTTGGTAATGGGTTAAAGAATGCTAGAGGGGGAGATGATTGAGTTTAAAACAACAAAGATGGGGCTGTTTAACTCTTTACCACACAATCTCAAGTTTTAACGACCTTGAGGAAGATGGTTTTTGAAAACACTGAAGGAAAAGGAGAAAATGCTGGTAACCAGCATTTTCTCCTTTTCCCCTCACTGTTTTCTGTCCTTCTTGGAGCAATTTTCTGTTTTTGAGTGACTCTTATTTTGACGTTTGCGAAAGCTTTGAGTTTGGATTTGTCTACAGTTTTGTCATTTGCTGAAGGGTTAAGTATCATTTGTCTAAATTAACCCTTCAGTTGCTAAATAAATGAAACAAAAATTGTCCACTCAATTGTAAAAACTAAAATATTTCAAAATATGAAATGATATTATTTCAAAGCTGATTCCAATTGAAAAAAAATACTGTATTGGACAGTTCAGATCCCATGTCAGATTGCACATTTTGTGCAGTCTGATCTTGATCTACATTGTTTGCTTTGCAGCCTAAGGGTAACATAATGACACTCTATCCAAAATTTTTTGGTAAAGTTTGAAAGTAAACATCTATCTGCAAATATGACACAAATGTCAAGGTTTGTAACACATCCTTTGCCACTAACTGAGAGCTTTTCTATTAATTAATGAGCCCTGCTCTGGCAAAAGGGGGCTTAATGCATCTCTGATCCATGACACCAAGGGAGTCATCATATAGTCATGGATCCATAAAATCCATTTTGTCTGACAACAGACTGAATCATGAGGTACACTGGTCCTTTGACATGCAAAAAATTGACTAAAAGTGAAAAGTTTGGCCCAGGTCAGTCTGCATGCGCTGAGCAGGCTGACCTGAGTCAATACTTTTTGTAGATGCATGGCTCAAATGTATGAAAACAAACAAAAACAATCCTTCAACAGTAATAGTGTGTCACTTGACAAGGGGATTAAAACAAATAGCCATGCTCTGTGAAAAGGGGGCTTAATGCATCTGCGAAAAGTATCGACCCAGGTCAGCCTGCGCAGTCCGCGCAGGCTGACCTGGGCCGAAACTTTTCGCTACTGGTCAATTTTCTGTTTGTCAAAGGACCAATCTACCTCATGATTCAGTCGGTTATTGAAAAAAGTGGCTCCTTTGGATCCATAATTATGTGATGATTTGGGCTAGTATCATGTATAACGGAGATGCATTAAACCCCCTTTTGCCAGAGCATGGCTCAAATGTTTTTTTTCCATGAAAATATATGATCCAGGAGCATTGCTGGGCCGTTTTTGAAGTTATGCAAATGTGCAAAGCCCCCACCTCCCCATGCAGAACAAAATTTGGGTATTCTTGAACTTCAAAAATATGCTTTGCGGGTACTGAATTTTAATCTTTCACAAGGAAAAAAATGCATATTCTTTAATTTTTGGTGAAAATGGGTTAAACATTATGTAAATCATTATTCATATTTTAATTAAAAAAAACTAGAGCTGTCACTGAATGTGACTTAATACCCCCGCCAGTGCTTTGACAGAAACAGGCAATTTAACAAAAAAATTTCTAAGTTCAAGGGGAGATTACCCTTGAATCATAGGGAGTAGATGATTGAAAACTGCGTCTTGCACCACTTCAGTATATGATCAATGTATCAACAAACTTTCAATACAATAGCAGCAAAACTGTAGGAGGAGTTCGCAACACAAAATTACTAGTATTTTGTACACAGACGGACAGACAGGCTGATTCCAGTATACCCCCGAAAACATTCATTTTGCGGGGATATAAAAACACAGGGGAATTAATCAATGCTACACATTTGCGTACATGCATATGCCTGGCTACGCCACTGTGAGCCATGCTCTGTGAGGACAAGGTTCAATACATCTCAAAAAAAGTATCCATCCAGGTCAGCCTGATTGTTTGACTGATTGTATGGTGTTTAATGCTGTTTTCAACATTATTTCAGTTTTATCACGGTGGCAAGCACACCAGTCCTATCCATGATTTCCTGGAGTTTTTTTCACCAGAACTCCACACAATATTCTTTCCAAGCCACTGGCTGCTTTCCCACATAACCATTGTCCAACCAATGGTCAGCCGTGTGAGAGGAATGAATCCTGTGACAATGACCATCATCAATCCTTGTAAAGAAATTGGTTGAGCCTGGGATCAAGACAGCGATCCCTTGTTCTCAAGTCCTGTATGCTATGCAATATGCTCAGGCTGACCTGGATCAGAACTTTTTGTTATTTTTAAAATTTCTGCAGGTCAAAGGATCATTCTACCTCCAGGTTCACTCAGACTAAATGGATTTTGAGGATCCACAAAAATGTAACGGTTTGCTTGTATAATGCATCACTGATATGCTTTAACCCTTTACCAAACAATCCCTGGTTTTTACGACCCTGAGATAGAAGCTTTTTGAAAACATTGTGGGAAAAGGAGAAAATGCTGGTAACCAGCATTTTCTCCTTTTCCCACAATGTTTTCTACCCTGCTTGAAAGAAATTTCAATTTTTGAGTTACGTTTATTTTGTCGTCTGCAAGTGCTTTCAATTTGGACCAGTCTAAAATTTGTCGTTTGGGAAAGGGTTAAACCCCCATGTGCATTAGGCCTATATTATAAAACTTAATTAATCTTTTAACTCTTTCCCACATGGCAAAGTTTTAGACTCGTCTAAATTGAAAGCATTTGCAGCTGACAAATGTAGCTCAAAAGATAGTCTCTTTATTTGAAATGATAGAAAACACTGTAATTACATGGTTACCAGCATTTTCTCCATTCCCACATTGTTTTCAAAAGCATCTTTCATCAGGGTTGTCAAAACTCAGGCTGTGTGGTAAAAAGTTTAAACAATAAACTACATTCCAAAATATACATTGACAATAATTTGGAAATTTATACTTGCAGTTTTGTGTTGTTGTTTCAGAGTTTTTGTATGTACACAAGTAAAACAATATCAATTTTTAGGTAAAGCACATTTAGCACCTATCTTAAGTTGCCTTTGCAGCCGGTGTAGGTCAAGATTAGACTGCACAAGAGGTGCAGTCTGATCTTCGATCAATACTGATGGCTTTGCTGAGACATTCTGGATAAGAGCAGCTTTGAAAGTGCAATTATTTGGGTCTCTAACTCTACAGCGCACAAGCTCAACTTACAACAGCTCTTTGGAAGCTGGCTTTTGAAAACACTGTAGGAAAAGGATGGAACCAACATTTTCTCCTTTACCTACAGTGTTTTCTACTCTATCATGGACATATTTCACCAAATGAGCCATTGTCTGCAAATGCTTTCAATTTGGACAGGTCTAGAACTTTGTCATCTGGTAAACTTAGGTTAACAGACTAAGAATAGGTGTATGGTTTATTCCAAGCTCAAAAGGTTAATGATTCCTTATTTTTAGTGCATTTTCCTGATGAAAGAGATGACCATTTTAGTTTGGAATGTTGATCATTTGCCAAGCAACCAATAGTTAAGGTTTCGTCTTGTTATGATGAACTAAGTGTTGAAACTCTGGGAACACATTGACACTAAGTGTTGAAACTCTTGGAACACGTTGACACTAAGTGTTGAAACTCTGGGAACACATTGACAATATGAGTTGAAACTCTGGGAACACATTGACACTAAGTGTTGACTGATTGATTGAGTGTATGTTGTTTAATGCCATTTACAACATTATTTCAGTTATATCATGGTTGTTAGTGCACCTATCAATGCTTTCCTGGAGTTTCTTTTACTGCACAATATTCTTTCTAAGCAAATGACTGCTTTCCCACATAACAATCATCAAAATAATGGCAGCAGTGAGAGAGGAACGAATCCTGTCGCAATGTTTATCATCAAACCTCGGAAAGAAATTGGCCAAGCCGAAAGGGCAACCCCTGTTCTCAGGTCCTGCACGCTTCTGATTGAGCTACTGGGGCTTGGCACACAAAGTGTTGAAACTCTGGGAACACATTGACACAAAGTGTTGAAACTCTGGGAACATGTTGACAGTTTCACAAGCCACTGTTATACAAATTAAACAATACAATCTGTCAGCAGCACCTGCCTGAGGGTGACTTGCACTTGCAGCAGGTCACATTTTAACCCCTTACTGCAACAATTGCCCATTACTACACAAGAATTTTGAAAACATTGTGGAAAATGGTGAAACTGCTGTACTTTAACCAGCAATTTCTCCTTTCCCACAACGTTTAACACCTTTCCCAAAACGAACTCAGTTTTCAAGTCACATATTTTTTGTCTTCTGCAAAATGCTTTCAATTTGCACAAGTCTAAAATTTTGTCGTCTGGTAAAGAGTTTAAACATGGTAAAGGGAGAATACTGGACACAGATTTAAGATTTACCTTTATACAAGGAAAGGGACTTTTATAGAGTAGAAGAAAACAGAAATTATTTCCTGAAATATTCAGACTGGTAGGGGGCCCGCAAAATAACCCAAGTCTCCCTCATCTAATGGGGAACACTTAGAGCTTCACAAAGCCGCACATATACGCCCAAAGGGGCTTGTCAGTGAAAAGGGTTAAAATACAGGATGTACAATAAAAGAACAAGACATTGGACAGTTAGGGATCACATATGAGACCATGGAGTTATGCATAATATTTTGCACAGTAAAGAAAATAAGTCTTGATCACCTGTAATAATTTATTGAAAAAAAAAAACAACATTTAACCCTCTACCACACAAGAAATTCATAATGTGAGAGTTCAAGGGCATATAACTCTGGAATGCCTTAAGTGATATAAAAAAAAAATTGGGGGTATGTACAACAAGACATCAAAGAAATACCTCGTGATAAGTCTCCAGTTATTGTGATGAAATCCATATGGGAGGAAAGCTATTGCTGAAATTAGTACTTTTTCCATTTCAAAAATCAAGAGCAGATAACTCTAGAATGCCTAAAGAGATCCAAATGTAAAGATTCATAGGCACAACTATACATCATAGAGATTCATTGTGGTAAGTTTCAAGTAATTCCGATAGAAACTGTAGGAGAGTATAGCCGCACAAGAAATATTGGTTATTGCAGAAACCAAGGGCAAATAACTCTAGAACATCTAAAGAGATCCAAATGTAAAGAGTCACATGCACAACTACACATCAAAGAGATTCATTGTGGTAAGTTTCAAGTTATTCCGATAGAAACTGTAGGAGAATATAGCTACACAAGAAATATCGGTTATTTCAGAAATCAAGGGCAGATAACTCTAGAATACCTAAAGAGATCCAAATGTAAAGATTCACATGCACAACTATACATCATAGAGATTCATTGTGGTAAGATTCAAGTTATTCCAGTAGAAACTGTAGGAGAATATAGCCGCACAAGAAATTGGTTATTTCAGAAATCAAGGGCAGATAACTCTAGAACACCTAAATAGATCCAAAGGTAAAGAGACACATGCACAACTACACATTATAGAGATTCACTGAAGTAAGTTTCAAGTTATTCTGATAGAAACTGTAGGAGGAGCTGCGCACATAAAAGAAATTGCTAACGGATAGATGGACACACAATACCATAACATAATACGACCCTTCGGGCATATAAAAAGGGGTGTTTGACCATGCCAAAGCTGTACCTCATTTTCCCTCCTTTTTTTCTTCTAAAGAGATATGGTTGAAATTTTAAAAACAAAAACAGTAGCATGGAAAATACGAGGGCTGTTCGATATGTAATGTGTATTGTACCACAGCGTGATAACGCTTTGCACGATTTCGTGGATGATGATATGCTTGAATAGCTCTATTCAATACCTTTCCAACGGTATAAACACGAGCCTTTAGCTCCACACAGTTTTAAACTTATAGTCATTTCATTAGAGCTAGTTGTTGACCACTGTTGTTAAAATGGTTGGGAAACGGATTAAGAATATTGAAGAAATTAGAGCTTATATAAAAGTTCGCACAAAACTCGGTCATTCGGTAATGCAGATTTTTACTGTTGGGGGAAGTTTATGGGTCTGATAAGGTATCTTATGAGACAGTTCGTAGGTGGAGAAAGAAATTTCTGACTGGCACAGAGTCCGTCAAAGATGCAGCAAAATCTGGCCGACATGTGACTGTAACAGGCAAGGCAAATGTCTCAAAAGTCAGGGAAATAATTGAAAGTGATGGCAGATACACGATTCGTGATATTGCCAACGCTGTCGGCATATCGCTATCGCGGGTGCATTTCATTTTGAAGCGTATTTTCAAAGTACGAAAAATTTCTGCCAGATGGATACCGCATATATTGACAGATGACCAAAAATGGGTACGAGTACAAACCGCTAAGCAATTGTTTCCCAAATTCAATCAAAGACAATTTCCAAACATTGTTACTGGTGACGAAACATGGGTTCACTATTTCGAACCAGTAAGTAAAATTGGAAACAAAATATGGCTAACTAAACACGGTAGAAGGCCTGTATTTGCCAAAAAAAGCATAAGCACAAAGAAGGTTCTTTATTGCATATTCTTCTCATGTGATGGTATAGTCGTACAAATTCCGGTGCCAAAGGGCAAAATTATTACAGGTCGGTATTACCGAGATGTTATACTAAAAAAGCTCAAGAAATATTATCTTAAACAACGCCCTGTGTCAGGATTTAGGCATGTTCGTCTGCTTCATGATAATGCTCCATCACATACATCTGAGCTTGTGAAGCAATTTTTGAAGTCGGAGAAGGTTACTGTCTTGCCACACCCACCATATTCTCCAGATCTAGCCCCATGCGACTTTTTCCTTTTTCCAAAACTTAAAAAGTTCTTATCTGGTCGTCGTTACAAGTCCCGACAAGCCCTTGGCTCAGCCATCAGTCAGTGCCTCAGAGGTCTACCTAAATCAGCGTACCGTGACGCATTTCAGAAATGGATTCAGAGATTGAAATTATGTATTTCAAACCGCAGAGAATATTTTGAAGGGATGTAATGTTCATTTCACTATTTGAGTCGAATGCTTTTGAAATATCGTACAATACACATTACATATCGAACAACCCTCGTAATGTCAATTGACATGTTTATCCTAATTGTAAAATGTCATTTACCATGTTTATTTCAACTTGCTATTTGTTTTTCTCATTCTCTTATTACATTTTGCAATCACATTAGTTGTAACTTTTGCCCTTATATAAATGTCTTTCATATCCTCTTCTAGTAACTGACTTTGAAAACCAAGTGTTAGAGAAAATGCTTGATTATAACTGATGTATTCCCCTTTTGTCACACCTTTTTCATTATTCCCCTTTTGTCACACCTTTTTCATTATTCCCCTTTTGTCACACCTTTTTCATATCTCTTCGTTGGAGCAATAGTTGCAACACATGCACAGCTACAGAAATGAGGGTGCAAAGCTGAAGTTTAAACTCTGTTGTTACCTTCCCTCCATCCTCTCAGAGATCCTGTTGTTTGGTAAATGGTAAATCATGTTCGAACATTGCATTGTTTACTGTCAATGTTGTTGTCGGGTACTAGTAAGCAGCATTTTCTCCTTATCCTACGGTATTTTTCTACCCATTCAAGAAAAAATTCCACCATTTGAGCTACACTTAATTTATCATCTGCAAATCAATACTTTATCTCTTCCACTCCATAGAATACACCAGAGGCTTTTGTGGACAATGTAGATCAAGATCAGACTGCACAGAATATGCAGTCTGATCTCTGATCTACACTGTCCACTTCTATATTCTAGAATTATGACCAAACTGTTCTTTGATCTTGCAGATGAAGTGTATTTCTAGCCTTTGAGAAAATGCAGTTTATTTATTCAGCAGTGAAAGAGTTAACTATTGGAGAGTCTAAAATTTTGTGTCTGGTTATCAGCTAAATACTTGAATGTCTTTAACCCTTTACCACACGGCAAAATTTAAGACCTATCCAAATTGAAAGCATTTGCAGAAGACAATTTCATAGTGGCTCATATGACACAACTTTTCTTTGATAGGGTAGAAAACTTTGTGGGAAAAGGAGAAAATGCTGGTTACCAGCATTTTCTCCTTTTCCCACAATGTTTTCAAAAGGTGTCTTCTTCAGGGGTGTTAAAAGGCGTCATTGTGTGGTAAAGGGTTAAGGATTTTCCCCAAGACACTCTGCCTGCAACCATTATTATAGGAGTCTGTCACGCTAACTGAAAAAAGTCACTTCAATTTATTAGCTTCTCAAGGTTACCGTGATCACTGTCCCTATCTGGCTCAGGTTTCTCTTCATTTTTTCTGTATCGTTAGCAATAAAACAGAATGGCTTCTATAAAAATGACACTAATTAATCAATGAGCTAAAGGACTGGAATGTGACCTTTTACCAAGATCCCTGAAAACACTTGGAGCAGAGTGTAAATTATACTCTAAACCGAAGACAAAATTTTATATTTGTCCAAATTCAAAGCATTTGCAGACAACAAATCAAATGTGTGGCAAAGCTAGATTTGTTACAGAATAGGAAGAAAACAATGTGGGAACCGCAGGAAATGCTGGTTATCAGAATTTTCTCCTAATTTCGCACACTGTTTTCAGAAACCTTTTTCTTTCGGAGTGAACAAAACACTCGATCATTTAGTAAAGGGATAACTGCAAGTTCTGTGCTAAAAGACATTGAATATCACTATGGTCTTATCAAAGTTAAAGCAGCATACAATTCAATTGACAATAAATATTTTGTTTAGCGATTTTATCCTTTCTTGTCGTGAATATGATATTGCGACACTAATTGGTTAGAAAAGGCCAGAAAATGAATATTGGGTTAGTCACATTGAAGCACTTTTAATTTTTAAGTCAAAAAGGACTCTGTAATAAAAGCACATTTGGCAATTTGTCATCCACACTGTCACATGGTCCTCTAGGTAAAAACTGTCCTTGACTTGCAATATAATCGCTTTAGTTTAATATGGCATTACTCCGTTACCTTGTTGGGGTGCCATCATTTTACCTTCCTTAGAACAATTATTATGATAAGACTCAAATAAATCTTATGAAAAATATATTACATTTCAATATATTAATCAAATATAATAATCAATGATTTTTTATTTAACTCTTTACCAAACAACAAAATTTTAGACTTGTCCAAATTGAAAGCATTTGCAGACGACAAAATAAACGTGACTCAAAAATTGAAACTTGACTTTAGAAGAGAAGAAAACATTGTGGGAAAAGGAGAAAATGCTGATTTCCAGCATTTTCTCCTTTTCCTACAATGTTTTCAGAAGGCTTCTTCCTCTGGGTCGTAAGAACCAGGGATTGTTTGGTAAAGGGTTAAGCCATACTCTGTAAAAAGGGGGTTTAAATTTTTTACCAAACAATCCCGTGTTTTCACACCCCTGAGGAAGAGGCCTATTGAAAACATTCTGGTAACCAGCATTTTATCCTTTTCCTACAAGTATTTTGTACCCTATCAAAGACAGAAATCTTTATTTGAGCTACATTCAGTTTGTTTTCTGCAAATACTGTCATTTTGGTTGAGTCAAAAAAGTTGTTGTTTGGTAAAGGGTTAAAGCATCTGCAAAAAGTTTTGACCCATGGGGTATAGGACAAAAGCCTCATCGGACAAAAGCCCCTAGGACAAAAGCCACCAAGGGAAAAAGCCCCATGGACAAAAGCCCCATAAGAAAAAGAGGCCCCTAGCTGAATTGCACCCAGGACATTATTATCAATAATCGAAGTTGGAAGCTAAATTTAGCTTTAGTGATCCGTTATCGATGTTTTAACAACAGGGTTACTATTTTGGTTCATGAACTGATTTATAATTTCCAGTACTTTCCTTGTGTTTTCAATTGACCGGAGATATTGTTGACTCTTATAAGAAATATATAAGAACACATAAGTTGGAGCAATGACTTTTGATCTTTAATGTTTTGAAAAGAACAGACAGGATCATTTTGCCAAGGGTAGAACATTATTTTCTGTTTGTTGTTCCCACTGTTCAAGGATGTTTTCATTAATCCTAAGGCTGCTAAGCGTGACTCACTGACCTTTAGTGAACAGTGTAGATCAAGATCAGACTGCACAGAACGTGCAGTCTGATCTTTGATCTACACTGTCCGGTAAGGGCATTGTCTCCAAAAAATACCTTTGAAACAACAAAATTTGGGTTTTTACTATTGGCTGAAAAATTTCATTCCACTTATTTAGAAGGATATGAGTTAATGTGTGATTAGGTCACTCAGAAACTAAAGACAACCCATAAACATACTTGTCACTAATGGTATTTTGTGATGCCATAAACATATTTTAAACACAACGGATTTTCAATTTCATCACAAAGAGACAGCATCACATTATCTTTTGCTAGATGACATTTTTCAAATACAAACCTACCTGATTTGGGCATTCTGGGTACAGAACCACACTATTTTTTAAGATCACAATAGATGCAGCGAATTTCAAAATAAAACTAGAACTTGTTTTTCTACAAAAAAACAGATGTCTCCCCCCTTTTTGGTGTCAGAAGGATTGATATGTGACCAAGGCAATTTCTAACTGAAATAATGGTCATTTTTATGTAACGGTTTTCGAGTTATAGAGCAGACACAAAATTGTAGGTAAAATGAGTAAGGAAAATAATCAAAGGGAAATAACTCGAAACATATACAAGCCAGAGTTATGGTTCTTATGCATGACAATTTGTGTCATGGTGCTTTACAAATGTGTGAAGTTTTATCAAAATATCTTAAAAGATTTTCGAGTTATAGAGCGGACACGATTTGTGACGGAAAATAATAAAAGGGAAATAACTCAAAGAATATACAAGCCAGAGTTATGGTTCTTGCGCATGACACTTCGTCTCATGGTGCTTTACAAATGCGTGAAGTTTTATCAAAATATCTTGAAAGGTTTTCGAGTTATAGAGCGGACACGATTTGTGATGGACAGACAGACAAGAGACAGATGGACGGACGGACGGACAGACAGACAGACGGATGCACAGGGAAAAAGAATATGTCTCCCGACCCTGACAGGGGGAGACATAATATATGTTTATTCTAAATACCACCAACTTACATGATTCAACCAGTGTTATATAGCCACAATGAATTTTCCTATTTCACACATGTTTGAGCTAAGCATAGTGTGACATCATATATGACATCATTTTAAACTTCTTTCAAAGACATGAACCTTGTTATATTCATGGAACATGTTCATGTATGGTTTTGCATTATTTTGACCAATAATTCATGAAAAATCAAAAAAGAATCTGTCTTTCATTGGCTTTTGAGATATGATTTTATACATCTCGTCCACAAAAATGTTATTAAGCTTGCCAGAGGCTCACTTAATAACATTTTATAGACATGTTTAATAAAAGTTTGTCTTAAAAGCCAACTTATGTCAAATCTATGCTATTTCTCCGGTTGATAATTTAATGGTATAACATGATAATTTTAAATGTGCATGGTGACTGATATACATAATAAAAAACAGTAACATGTAGATGCATGTACTTAATATATATTTGTTTGTCACAGGGTAAAAAAGTGAAGGAAATCTTATAAAAATGACCTAACTTTTAAAGCCTAATTCTTACACAGACTTCTCTTGTAGTATCCTTCATTAAAATTAAACAAACTGTTCAGTAAATTTTGATAATTTATTTTCATTTTTTGCAATCTATGTTTATGCTGCTTTAATACCAGAATTGAATTTACCCAGTACTGTACAGGCTCTGTTTAAACATAATTATGTAACAGAAAAGATTAAAGAAAACTAAAAATCATTTCAACAATTTGGAAACTTTGTATCTCTTCTCCCATATGTTTTCTAAAGCAAGTATTTTTAATTTTTCATTTGTCTGCAAATTGCAAATTTTGATTTCAATGCAAATATGAAATATTTCTTCAAGTTTTCCATTAATGAAGCAATCAACTGGAATTTGCATTTCTATGGTATTCACATTTCACAGTCTTATCTTGTGCGGCTTCACATTCTATGGTTTTCTCCTTGCTTGCCTAATTCATCTCTGTTGACCTTGAAACTGTAAAGATAAAGCCTTGTAGATTGCAAAAGTGACCTTCAGTTACTTCTGAGGGCAATAATGGCAAGCATTCAACTGAACAGAGTGAATTGTGACCTTGAATCTACAGTTTTGTATTTTGTAAGCCACATTCTAGCCAAAATGACCTTGAAAGTTGCAGCAAATTGGATCTTTGCTCTGTGTGAATGTACATTCTCATACATAGGTGCCTTCCCTGCAGACATAACTGTCTAATAAATACAATTCAACACGCTGTAATCAGTCATGGAATCCCAGGCTCATTTGAAGCTTACAACACAGTCATAGTCTCTCAACTTTTCTACTTTAGCCCAAAACTGTAAAATTAATGACACTTTTCCATCTACCAGGTATAAGAAATTACACAAAAGATAAATTTCATAGAAAAAAAAGGAGTAACTGCACAAATACAGGGAATGAATAGTAAGTGCTTTAACCCTTAACCCTCTATCAAACATCAAAATTTTAGACTTGTCCAAATTGAAAGTGATTGCAGACAACAAATTACTGGTGATTTGAATGGTAGTGATAGTGTAGAAAACATCGTGGGAAAAGGAGAAAATGCTGTTTTCCAGCGTTTTCTCCTTTTCCAACAATTTTTTCACAAGGCTTCTTTCCCAGGGTCATAAAAACCCATGACTGTGTGGTAAAGAATTAAACTGCTAAATAGATGAAACGGAAATTTCCTTCAGTAACAAAAACCCAAATATTGCAATGTCAAAGTTGATTTCAAGATGGAAAAAATGCGGCATCGGACAGTGTCAATCCAAGATCAGATTGCATGTTTTGTGCAGTCTGATCTTGATCTACACTGTCTGCAAAAGCTCCGTGAGTTGCACTTAGCAGCCTAAGGGTTAATACTATTTAATTATGCTGAAGCTGGTAATACAATTCATAAATTTTTTATCACTCATGAAATCCTAGGTTCAGTTTGTTACAATTTGACATCTAGATTGTTTTACTGTAACGTTTTATTCTACATGAATTTTTCTGACAGATTTAGATCTACGAAGACAAAATACAAAAAGCAGAAAAGAAACAAATGCAACGAATACAGGGACTAATTGGTATTTCAAGCTCTGTACCACATGAGAACATTTTAGACTCGTCCAAATTGAAAGTAATTGCAGATTACAAAATAAATGTGACTTGATGTAAATTTTTGGGAGGATACAAAATATTGTGGGAAAAGGAGAAAATGCTGGTAAGCAACATTTTCTCTTTCTCCTACAATACTTTAAAATGTCTTCTTCATTACGGTTCTTTAACCCTTTACCAAACAAATACCGGGTTTTAACGACCCATGGAAAAAAGTCTTTTGAAATCATTGTGGGAAAAGGAGAAAATGCTGGTAACCAGCATTTTCTCCTTTTCCCACAATGTTTTCTACTCTATCAAGGACAAATTCCACCTTTTGAGCCACCTTTAATTTGTCATCTGCAAATGCTTTCAATTTGGACAAGTCTAAATATGTGTTTACTGTTTAATAATGCTGAACATCATAACAATTCATTAAGTTGTAATCAGTCATGAATTCTCCAAGCTATAGTTTCTAAAATTAACCTTTATCTTGCTAAATAAGTGAAATAAAACATAGTAAAAATCCAAATTTTGCTATTTCAAAGGTATTTTGGAGGAAAGAGATCTCTTGCTAAATAAGTGAAATAAAACACGGTAAAAACCCAAATTTTGCTATTTCAAAGGTATTTTGGAGGAAAGAGATCTCTTGCTAAATAAGTGAAATAAAACACGGTAAAAACCCAAATTTTGCTATTTCAAAGGTATTTTGGGGGAAAGATATCTCTTGCTAAATAAGTGAAATAAAACATAGTAAAAACCCAAATTTTGCTATTTCAAAGGTATTTTGGGGGAAAGATATCTCTTGCTAAATAAGTGAAATAAAACACGGTAAAAACCCAAATTTGCTATTTCAAAGGTATTTTCGGAGAGATATATTTCTTGCTAAATAAGTGAAATAAAACATAGTAAAATACCCAAATTTTGCTATTTCAAAGGTATTTTGGGGGAAAAATATCTCTTTATCTCCTTATCGGATCAGTTATCCTTCTGGGATAGTGTAGATCCAAGATCAGACTGCACATTCTGTGCAGTCTGATCTTGGATCTACACTATCCACAAAAGGTCAGTGAGTTGCATGTAGCAGCCTATGGGATAATGTTTTAACCCTGTTGAAAATAACAACCTCAAGTTTTAGCAATCCTAAAGAGGAAAACTTTTGAAAACATTGTAGGAGAAGGAGAAAATACTGGAAACCAGCAATTTTCTATTTTTTTCCACAATGATGGGAACAGGAGAAAATACTTGAAACAGTCTCTGTACCCTTCCAATAAACAAATTTCAATTTTTGAGTCATGTTTATTTTGCCATCTATAAATAATTTCAATTTTGACAAGTCTACAATTTTGTTGTGTGGGATAGAGTTAACTCTTTACCAGCACTCGTCACAACTCAGCTCCGCACCTACATCAAACCTCGTCTGTATAACGGTTGTTTCCATTTGAACTGCCAATCACGTGATCTTATACATGGCGGCGCCACTGTAAGTCGTTTAGCAAAGACATAAACAACTTCAATGAAGTTATTCACATCTATCTATCTGTCGGTGAAAACCTCAATCAGAATTGATAAACCACGTTAAAAAATGGATGTATGAACTGTTTGTCAACTGAAATATAGTTAGAAAGATTTCGACAGAAAATTGCGACTCAAGTTTTCTATTTTAAGAGAAGCCTTACAATTTTCAGAATGGTACACCGGCGTATTTCCGGCAATGAAATGTACCGTGTAGGTGCATATCAAGCTACCAGATACAGCCGAGGGATTTGATGGCTCCCATCACCGGAGGTATGCCGAATGTCTTTACCAGATGACAGAACTGTCCATTGATCTATTAAACCTTTACCACACAATCCTGTGGTTTAACAATCCTGAAGAAAACAGCTTTGGAAAACATTGCAGATAACCATCATTTTCTCCTTTTCCCACAATATTTTCTACCCTTTCACAGACTGAAATATTATATGAGTCAGATCAAATTTTGTAATCTGCAAATGCTTTCAATTTGGAGGAGTCTGACTTTTTCCCCCTGGTTAAAATTTAAACCATCAAAGCTTTGTCTGCAATGTCCCCATAATTTATGGGCTTTTTTCTCCCTGAATTGTACATGTCAACAAAATAATTGCTTATGTGCTTAAACTTCTTCCAAAATCAGAATTTTGTTCATTATTTTGTTTCAAAAGTATTTGCTTACAATAAAAGATAAACAACCAAGGACAAACACAATCAAACTTAGTGCGATTTCATCCAGAAATAGGGTCAGCAATCAAACTCATACAGATGCTTTACATGGATTTGTTCATGACTGGCTGTAGTACGTTGTTTAGGATTTCACTAGAAAACTGATTCAATTTTTATAAAGATATAGGATTATGACTGAAGGCCATGCTTTTAAAAAGAAGAGTAACAAGTCTAATTTGCTTTCCCTGATTATCCTACATCAGCGTTTCATAATTATTATGTCTATTAAAACAGTCACATTAACCAGAAATTGGAGACCAATATGTGTCCCCTGTTGTTTGATTAATTACTAGCTCCATGTTCTATATGATTATGATATTTGCAACATTTGTAAAATTATATAAGACTTCCACCTGTTGCTTCCTAAGGTGTAGAGGCAATGAATATACGAATGTTTCCATATTGGAAGCTTTTGCGGATAACAAATTAACCTTATGAACGCCAAATAAACCCAATGAGCATTCTCGGTCTAGATATTAGACTCAAATTATTGCATTTTCAAGGTTGCTCTTGCCAAGAATGTCTCAGATCAAAGATCAGATTGCATGTTTTGTGTGGTCTGATCTTGATCTACACTGGCCACTTTAATTGTGAAAGGTGGTCTAAGAGTTAAATGTAGTTCAACAGTTTACTATGATAGGATTTGTCTTTGAAAGCTAAACATGACAGAATGTGCTACGAGTATTTTTCCCCGTGATGTTTTCAAAAGCTTGCTCATTTGGCTGGAGTATTTTTCCCCATTATGTTTTCAAAAGCTTGCTCATTTGGCTCGTAAACAGATGGGGTCATTTTGGTAATGGATTTAACCTTAGAGTTATAGATAGATAAACAGAAGGCTTTCAAAAAGCATTATGTAAAATGAAGATGTAGCTCAAAACAAGGCATCTCTCCACTTATCACAGTGGTTGTCATTTAACTCCATATAAAAGCTTTTTTCATATTAAAATTTCTGTTACGGTACTTTATTTTTTTTTTGTTTTTTTTTCTAATTCTTTTTTATCCAAGAAATTAAAGTAATCTATGGAAGGTCATGGGTAAAACCCAAGAGGATTCTGGGAAGAGTTAAAAGCAATCCAGTGTAATTGAAGTGATTATACCCCTGAGATTTGTTTATTTTCCCTTACATTATTATTTCATGGTATGAAAGAACAACCACCTACATGACTCTATTATTCCTGGGTAAAATAGTACGAAATGAAGTTCAATTGCATTGTTTGTGGGCTCATATTAGGGATGATTGTCAAAACTTAATCATAGACTTGGCAAGCCACAGTAGCTCAGTTGGTAGCATACAGAACTTTAGAACATGGGGTCTGTTGTTCGATCCCTGGCTCGGCCAATTTCTTTCCAATAGTCATTGCCACAGGATTCTTTCCTCTCTCAATCCTGACCACTGTTTTGATGATGGTTATGTGGGAAAGACACCATACAATCAATAATCAAAAACATGGGGCATGGCTAGCCTTCTGGTCTGCCATTCTCAAATTTATATCAGTTATATTGCGGTGGCCAGTGTCAGGCTTTCTCAGAGTTTCTTTAGGTACCAGTACTTTCCATAATATTCTTCTGAAACCACTAGGTGCTTTGTGATGTAACCATTGCTAAAGCAAAGGGGAATGTATCTTGATTCAATACATATCATCAATCCTTGGTTCAAAAATTATGGATTCAAACCAGAGACTCCCAGGTTTCAAGCCTTGTGCAAAACAGACTGAGCTACTGAGCTTTGCTAGGATGTAGCAAACATTTTAAGTCTTTGCCAGCGCACAATAAGGGTATTTAAGAAAGATATCTGGGCCTTGTTATTTTCTCCCTGTCAAATAATCATGTTTTGCAACAATGCATGCATGTATTCTTATTAAATTTTCTTTCCTCTGTGAGGCTCCATTGAATTCTGAGATGTGATGAATGAAGCAATTGAAAACTTGCCTTCTGAAGCAAATAAATGGGAACTGAATTACTTTACTGGTTTAACCCTTTCCCAAACAATCCCTGGTTTTTACGACCCTGAGATAGAAGCCTTTTGAAAACATTGTGGGAAAAGGAGAAAATGCTGGTAACCAGCATTTTCTCCTTTTCCAACAATGTTTTCTACCCAGCTGGAAACAAATTTCAATTTTTGAGTTACGTTTATTTTGTCATCTGCAAGTGCTTTCAATTTGGACCAGTCTAAAATTGTCATTTGGTAAAGAGTTAAAGTTCAACTCTTGAATCCTAACCTTTTACCATACAATTTCTCATTAACAACCCTGAGGAGAATACTTCATATAACATTGTTGGAAAAGGAGAAAATGCTGGCAACCAGCATTTTTCCTTTTCCCATAATGTTTTCTACTCTATCAGAGAGCTACAGCTCATGTGTGCCACTTGTGAATTTGTCCTCTGCAGTTACTTGTAGTTTGGAGGTGTCCACAACTTGTTGTTTAGGAAAAGGTTCAATCACAGCTACAAAATTTAGATATATCCAAAGACTAGTAATAAAACCTTGCTCAGATAATGGGATTTGTTTTTAAACTAGTAGAAAACATTGTATGAAAAGGAGAAAATGCTGGTGATATACACTTTTTCCCACAGTGTTATCCAATTGTTTATTCCACAGGGTTGTAAATTCACTAGCATATGACAAATTCAGTGTGGCTCAATTGATGGCAATTTTCAATGAAAAGTTTAAAAAAGTTGCAGAAAAAGGGCAAAATGTTGGTAGCCAATATTTTCTCCTTTTCCCACAATGTCTTCAAATCCTTCTTTCTCAGGCCAGTTTAACCTCTTGATTATTTGCAATAATATAAATTTACCAAAATCTTGAACATCAGAATTCAAAGCAGCTTCTGGTCAACAACCTACCCAATTTCTTGTCATTTTACAATAAATTGCTAGTTCTACACAAATGACCTAGCATCTAGCATCTGTAAGATTTAAACTTGTCTGACCAACAAAATTTCAGGCAATGTTCTGGAAAGCAGGACAACAGACCAAAAATGTGCTGTGTCATTATAGCTCTTTGTCCAGAATGTGTAACAAAATAGCAGAAAGTGTAGATGAAATATAAAACTTTACATTTCTGTGCAGGGTTCAATGCTTTAACTCTTTACCACCCATCAAAAATGTAGACTTGTCAAAAACTGAAAGCATTGGCAGATAACAATTTAAATAAGGCTCAAATAATGGAAATTATCTTTGACAGAGCAGAAAAAATTGTGGAAAAAGGAGAAAATGCTGGTTACCAATGTTTTCAAAAGGTCTCTTTCACAGGGTTGTTAAAACTCGGGATTGTATGGTAATCTGTTAAGGGTTACCAGTAAAATAGGTAATTATGACAGACACAATTATGTCAAATATCATAGGTAGTGGTGTATCAATGATTGGGTGGTATCTATTAGCGGATGTTTGAAGCTCCCGACTCAGGAAATTGATGGAACTTTGTCACAATCGATCATCAGTATGAAAGAGCTGTGCAAGCCGTCCAGTTCGGGTTTTTATGTGTGGTGCACCAAGTCACTGTTGTTTTATCAATTCAGTGTACCTTATTTGTCCAATATGGATTCCTTGCATGACACTCGAGTCTACAGAAAATTATGAAATTTAAGTTATATGATCACCCTGGCACTGAAAGAAAATCGTAAGTGTTGAAATACACTGCAAAAGCAGCTATTTTCAGTCCATATTCCATGGATTTTAAAAGGATTAATAGTGAAACATGCATGCAAAAGCAAATTTTAGCAGGAACCAATTGTAATTGCAAGAATCGCATCGACAGCACCAACCAATGATTGATTATGATTTCCAGCCAATGTACCGTCACTAATTATCGGTAACTGTTGTACAGCACAATGAAAGTTTTTATAGAGAGTGCAAGCAAAGGCTTGCCTTCACAACATGCAGTCTGATCTTAGTCTACACTTGCTGCTGCACTGTTGATGTTTTTGGAAGTTAACAACCGTTATAGGCAAATCTTGTGATAGCAAACAGGAAAGATTACGTCAAATTAGGGTTATGTGAAATCTGAAACATTCTTAACTTTCACAGTGTGGTACTCAAAAAATCAATTTCTCATTATATAACAACATGATATCTTGATGATAGCCCTTAACCCTTAACCACACAATCCTGAGTTTTAACAACCTTGAGAAGAAACCTTTTGAAAAGATTGTGGGGGAAAAGGAGAAAATGCTGGTAGCCAGCATTTTTCTCCTTTTCCCCACAATCTTTTCTATTCTATCAAAGACAGAATTCATCATTTGAGATACATTTTGTTTATCTTCTACAAATGCTTTGAATTTGGTAGAGTCCAAAATTTAAACACTCAGTTGACCCACTGGCAGGGGTGTATAATTATATTTTTGCTCAGTCATCCTCTTGGTTTATTGGGTGACCGAGGAAAAGTTATGTGCCCTTATGGCAATATCACTTACCCTTGAGGACAGATCAGTTTACATGCATTTATGTGTCATATAAACCCTTAAAACTACAAAGAAATCTGATTTACATTTAAATCTAAATTAAGACCCTAATAACAGTATTTTTAGCATTGCTACTGTCAAAAATGTCAACAAGGTGGACAGTGTAGATCAAAGATCAGACTGCACATTCTGATCTACACTGGCCACAAATACAACTATTGTAGTGAAAGGCGCTTTAATTAATTTATTTAGATCTACTTAGTTATACTCTGTATATGTTTTAAGTTTAACTTGTTAAATTGTGCATTAAAATTAACTAAATATTTCTCTAATTGCTCGACGACACGCTCAAACTCTGCTTTCTCGTCATCCGCTCTGCTTAGTCTCAATAACAAGAAGCTACTGTGATTTTTTTCATATTTGGACATTTACTGTGCACCTTAGAAGCAACCAGTCAGAAAGTAACATTGCCTTTGGTGACAGTTATCTGTACTACCTTTCTCCTGTTCTTCGCCCTATTTTCTTCTCAAATGGCTATCTTATGTCTTGCTCATTCAGCGAACAAGAGTGATCCATTGATCAAATAAATAAGATGTACTTACAGAATCAGCCAAATTGTGACAACCTACGCCTCACTGTGACATTTTTACAGATGATAATTCGCAACAACCAGTCTCAAAATAAACAAAAAAGACGGTGTTTAATATTGTCATCTGCTGTTGTCTAGGAAAAAAGAACCCTCAAGCACTCAAACAAGAGGGTCATGATGGCCCTGAAGTCGCTCACTTGAGCCTTTTGACAATACATGACCCATTTCTAATCTCTGCCGAGATATAATGACAAACATTCTGACAAGCTTTCATTAGCATTGGACTTAAAAATGGCCTCTGCAGTGTACATAAGGTTTATCTAAGATTTGACCTGGTGACCTAGTTTTTGACCCCATGTGACCCATTTTCAAACTGGATGGAGACATCATCAAAACAAATATTTTGACCAACTTTCAAGAGTATTGGACTGAAAATGTGGCCTCCAGAGTGTACACAAGGTTTTTCTAAGATTTGACCTAGTTTTTGACCTGACATAACAAATTTTCAAACTAATCCGAGATATCATCAAGACAAACATTCTGACCAAGTTTCAAGATTATTGGATTGAAAATGTGGCATCTCAAGTGACACAAGGTGTTTTTTTTTAAAGATTTGACCTGAAACCTAGTTTTTGACCTGATGTGACCCATTTTCAAACTCGTCAATGCTATGATCAAGACAAATATTCTGACCAACTTTCAGGAGTACTGGTCTAAAAATGTGGCCTCTGAATGTGTACACAAGATTTTTCTAAGATTTGACCTAGTGACCTAGTTCTTGACCCAACATAACTCATTTTCAAACTTGTCCAAGATATCATCAAGACAAACATTCTGACCAAGCTTCGTGAGTATTAGGCTGAAAATAAGGCCTCTAGAGCATACACACAAATTTTCAAAGTTTGACCTAGTGACCTAGTTTTTTACCCAACATGATCCAATTTCATACTCATCCAAGATGTCATGAAGACAAACATTCGGACCAAGTTTCAAAATTATCTGACTGAAAATGTGGCATCTGGAGCATACATAAGGTTTTCAAAGATCTGACCTAGTGACCTAGTTTTTGACCCAATCAAAACAAACGTCCTGACCAAGTTTCATGAGTATTTGATTGAAAATGTGGCCACTGGAGTGTATACAAGGTTTTTCATTTCTCTGACCTAGTGACCTAGTTTTTGACCCCATGTGACCCATTTTCAAACTAGTCCAAGATAATATCAAGATAAATATTCTGACCAACTTTCAAAGTATTGGACTGAAAATGTGGCCACCATAGTGTACACAAGGTTTTTCTTAGATTTTACCTAGTGACCTAGTTTTTGACCCGACATGACTCATTTTCGAAATTGTCCGAGATATCATCAAGACAAACATCCTGACCAAGTTACGTGAGTATTGGACCGAAAATGTGGCTTCTAGAGTGTACACAAGGTAAAAGTTGAAGACGCACAACGGACGCTGGACACAGCACGATTACATAAGCTCACCTTGAGCACTTTGTGCTCAGGTGAGCTATTAAAATATAGGTCAAGTACAATGGGGAAAAAGGAAGAATTGCTTGTAGCTCATTTACTTGATTGCTCATTTTCCCACAGTGTTTGCAAAAGTAATCTGTTGCAAGATGAAACAAGAGCGGCAAATTGTCGCAAGATACGCCCGTCCCACCGCCAGTTGTCGAGGGGGGATAATAATCGTAAAGGGCAGGTAGAGGAAAATAGTAGTGCAGCATAAATCATGTAAGTGATTGAAATAGGCAGGAATGTCTCCTCTAATGTTAAGGAAACATGCATATAAAGTTTCAGGTCATTCCAACATGAAAAGACAAAGTTATATTGTAGAGAAGCATGAAAAGCTGTAAAAAAAAATGAATAGGGTATAATTCCAAAAGGGCATTAGGTAAGGTTACGGCTCCAGTGCATTGCACTTTTCGTAACTGCAACAAACATGTTTACCAAGTCTCAAGTCAATTTGACTTGAGGTGACAAAGTTCCGTTCCGGACAAGCAAGAAATACTGTAAAAATTAAGATCAAAATGGAATTACTCAAAATCCACGCTAGGTAGAGTTACTGTTCTAGCGCACTGTACTCCGTAATATTGCAACAAACATGCATACCAAGTTTGAAGTCGTTCTGACTCGAGATGACAAAGTTATATTCAACACAAGCACTAAATGCTGTAAAAATGACGATCAAAGGGAAATAACTCAAAGAAGCACAAGGTAGAGTTACAATTCTTGCACACTGCACTTCCAAATATTGCAACAAATAAGCATACCATATTTCAAGTCATTCCTACTTAAGATGAGAAAGTTGTGCTCTGGACAAGCAAGAAATGCTATAAAAATGAAGATCAAAGGGGGAATAACTCAAAATTTGTGCTAGGAAGAGTTATGGTTCTTGTGCACTGCACTCCATAATTTTTCAACAATCATGCATACCAAATTTGAAGATGTTCAGACTAGAGATGACAAAGTTATATTCCAGACAAGCAGAAAATGCTGTAAAAATGACGATCAAAGGGAAATAACTCAAAGACAGCACGAGGTAGAGTTATGGTTCTTTCGCACTGCACTCCGTATTATTGCAACAAACACAAATGCCAAGTTTCAAGTCAATTGGATTGGGGATGACAAAGTTATGCTCCGGACAAAGAACTGGAAGCAGCCCGCCCGTACACCAGCACATACGCCAGCCTGTACGCCATGGGTGATCCTATAATACGTCCCGTCTTTGACGGGCATATGAAGTCCTCTGCAGACGTAAATGTTTCGGAAATGTTTCAAGTTCTACAATCAGGAATTGAGATCAAGTTGCACACATACTTTATTTACCTTTTACCAGATGATTTGTATTTTAACGACCCTGAGAAAAGGAAGAAATCTTATGAAGACAGTGTGAGACAAGGAGAAAATGCTGGCTAAAAGCATTTTCTCCTTTCTGACAAAGTTTTCTATCCATTCAAAGATAAATCAAATTATTTCAGTAACATAACTCTGTTGTCTGCCGTAATTCTTTTTATTTGGCCAAAACTAAACTTTTTGTTGTAGGGTAAAGGATAATACACAAGTGCATTGTATCTTGTTCAGTCAGAAAGAGTATCAAATTGTTTGTGTCAGTTTTGATTTCAGGTAATAAATCAAATTAGTACTGGTCTAATTAAAACTTATTCACAGAACTGTCATTATAAAACAATGGTGATCTTTGATCACGCTCTGAGCATGTCCTGAAATAGGTTTGTCTTTAACCCAAAATTTTGACTTTTGACGTAATTGGCAAAAAATTGCCTCAAATGACAGTATTTTGTCTTTGGAAGATTAAGCATCTTGAGGAAAGGAGAAAATGCTGGTTACCCTGTGTTTTCTGTTTTTCCCATGAGGTTTTTCAAAGCTTTCTGCTTGGTAAACTTACAGTAATAATGGCAGGAAAAAGTACAGTCTAAAATGGTTATACCTTGAAACAAGATTAATCCATTACCACACATTCCCGAGTTTTAAGGACCCTGAAGGAGAAGGGCTATTGAAAACACAATGGGAAAAGGAGAAAATGCTGGTTACCACCCTATCAAAGAACTTTGGCTCATATTCATTACTTTCAAATTTGACATTTGCAGATGCATTCAAGTTGGAAGAGTCTAGAATTTGTTGTTTAGTAAAGGGTTAACAGCTGCCAGGCACTAGGTGTCCACATAGTAACATATCTTGCCATTATTTACAACCTGATAAGTCTCAATTTCAGGAAATTGTATCTCCCCAGGAACAACCAATTTCATTTTAAATCCATACATTATTCACAACTCTCCACCATTACAGCTCTATGTTTCTGGCACTTAACCCTTTACCACACAATCCCAACTTTTAACAACCCTAAGGAAAGGCCATTTGAAAACATTGTGGGAAAAGGAGAAAATGCTGGAAACCAGCATTTTCTCATTTTTCCACAATGTTTTTTACCCCTCCATAAACAAATTTCAATTTTTGAGTCACATTTGTTTTGTCATCTGCAAATGCTTTCATATTGGAAAATTCTAACACTTTGTTGTCTGGTAAAGGGTTAATAGCTCACTGGAGTCTGGTTTGTAATTGGTGGCAACCATTAGAGCATCCAAATCATTAACTCTATAACAAACGACAAAACTTTTGACTTGTGCACATCTGCAAACGACAAATTAAGTATGACTCAAATATTGACGTTTGTTTTTGGAAGAGTAGAAAATAGCATTGGAAAAAGAGAAAATGCTGGTTACCAACAATATCTCATTTTTCATCAATGATTTCAAAAGTCTTCTTTTCTAGAAGTCAAAAAAAACCTCGGAATTTTTTTGTAACGGGTTAACCCTTGGAGGCCAAACATAAAAAGGAAAATCAACATTTCCAGTCTGGAAGATACCATCCAAATAACTCAATTCATAGTTGCTTTTTGTCTGAAAAACTTCATCAAAGTGGACAGTGTAGATCTAAGATCAGACTGCATGTTTTGTTAAGGCTATAGAATGCACAGAGTAACTGTAAAGTCTGATCATGGATATATACTTTAAGGTCATTTGTGACATAATCTAACAGACCATTGGATTTGAGTGCAGTGTCTTCAAAAAACAAAGAGCAATCTTGGCCCAAAACTTAATTGGTATAATTTATTATCTTGTGCTAGCTGGCACTTTTCAACTATGGGGTACAGAACCAGACTACTTTTCAAGACGGCAATCAATGCAGCAAATTTTTAACCAAAATCATTTTTTTTGTTGTTAGTCTGTTGCACAAATCTTCCTCTTCCCCATGTCTGTATTTAAAAACTGTACACAAAGATTTGCAGTAAACAATGGTATTTTCAAACAGATTTTCCTGTTGAGAAATACCATATTTTCAAGAAATTTGGAGCGAAAATAGGCTTCATTTTTCCACAGACATACTTTTAATAGCCATTTTCCGATTGCTATTTTTTAGCAGTAGATTTTCTTAGTTTAAGCATTACCATATTTCTCCTAATAAAAGCTCCTGGAGCTATGCAAAACACAGATAGGGAGCCTTTATTTTGTACCCAATTTGCAAAGCAAAAAGTGTGTCCAATTTTGTATTTCTTTGTGTTTTAGTGATTGTTAAGAGGAAATATTTATCACATTAGAGAAAATATTCATCAAATTCTTCAAACACTGTCATTTTAATCAACTAATATACATTAGGTTATAATGATTTAAAGGTTTTTCTGCTTTCTGCAGGGGGGGGAGCTACTTTTAGGGAGGGCACTTTTATTAGGAGAAAAAAAGTATGTATTTAATATTTTTCCTGTACACGATAGTGATGCATCATAGCTGATAAGTTAATCTTCGTAGAATATGACATACACAGACAACGGGTGTAATTAACTAAAAAATAAGGCCAAAACATGCATGTGGTTTCCGTTACCTGAAGACCAGTGTCCAATAATAATCATGAATGCTATAAATGTCCAGGTGAATCATGATCTGCAGTAAAATCAATATTCTGCATTAAATACAGCAGTTTTCTCAAATAATGATCGCTTTGCAATCAGCACTGACCAAAACCTAGACGTGGTGTTATCATCGTCCTCAGAAAATTGTCAGTTTACCTCTATTAATAGCTCCCTATCTGAAAATGTAATGCCCCCCCAGGTGTTAAAAAGAGACAAAACTGCATGTTTGAAGACTCAGAAGTGTTTCCTTGTGGGAAATCTGAAAACAAGAGATCACCTGAACAACAGTTACCATGACATAGTAGATCTAGATGAAAGGGATATAGAAAGTATAGTAAGCCAAGCAAAAGGAAAATAATACTTTACTATCAACTGTTTGTACAGGACAGTATAATAAAAAGAACTTTCACAAAATTTGAAACTAGAATGCATGTTTAGGAAAAAAATAATATTGAAAAAGTAATTTTCCTACTTACCAATCTTAATTCTCAAAACTATTGTAACCAGAACCACGTGTATATTTTGTTTTGGCCTAATGTGGTACAGACAAGATATTTTCAGATACCATTGAAATAGCCTGGTTGATTGTATGGTGTTTAACACCATTTTCAACATTATCTCAGTTGTATTGCTGTGGCCAGCGCACCTATCCATGCTTCCTTAAATTTCTTTTTTTTCCAGTACTCCACACAATATTCTTTCCAAACCACTGGCTGCTTTCCCACATAACCACTGCCAAAGCAATGACAGAGGAATGAATCGTGTCGCAATGACTATCGTCAATCCTTGGAAAGAAACTGGTGGAGATGGGGATCGAACCAGTGACCCCCTATTCTCAAATCCTGTTCTCAAGCTACCGGAGCTCGGCTTCAAATACTCTGGAAAGCCATTGCTTGATATCTGCTTTTTCTCCATTTATATTAAACAATATTCTAAATATTTTTAGGGTTCTGTATCCTTCATTAAGACTTAAAAGACAGTGGGAAGGGATACAGTCAGATTAACAAGCAATGTTACTGACAGATGTACATACTGTAATCATGTTCAGAGAGTTGCATGAAAATATCCAGACTATTCCATAGCTTTTAACCAGATTACAAAATTTCAGTATAAACCAAATTGAAGGCATTTGCAGACAACAGGGTTTTTCACGGACATGAAGGTGCGCGTGTTAAAAATAAAATTTCATTGGACACAGGCCGACGACATCAGCAAAGTATTTATTGTGCACTTTACTGTTGTGACCTAGTGTCTTCTGCAGTCTGGTTTGCAACCAAAGAGGAAGCAACGTATCATCCTAAATTTCTGTGGTTAACCAAAGCAAACAAATATTGAGAGCCTAAATTAGGATAATGTAACAATGCACAGTAATCCAACTCCTGGGAACTACAACTCTTATGATAAGACATGCCAAAAATACCAATTATAGATGAGCCATCATGGCCAAGTCTTAACAAAGGGATGTAAGAAAGCTGTAGGGCAAGTCTGAATGGGAAAGAATCAGCAGCACTGACTGTATTAAAATGCTAATTAAAATTTCAATGCCTACAAAATTTTGTCCCCAAATTTATAAAAATGTCTCAAACTTTTCTGGGTGGATGAGACATTTGTCTCTACTTTTCAAAATCCTTGGCAAAACACTGACGACAGTTACATCTTTATCAGCCATTCCAGGTTTGCATTATCTTTTTACACTGCTTTTCATACGACAATATTACATCAGTCAGATCACAGCAGCAGCTCACTTATTCTCTTTGGTTTCAACAGTGCTTGGCTTGGACTGTGAAGACTCTTGCACAAGGACATTCTCTGGAGAAACCAAGAGCCTGACTTGCAAGGATCCAACCACAGACTCCTATGCTTTGAATATGTACAGATCCATCAGTAAGGCAGCCATCGTCCATCTTTGATGGGTTTTATACTGATTATCAGCCAAAGCCAATGTGTTTTGATTTGCCTTAATCCTTGACCAAACAAATCCAAGTTTTCGCGAGTCAATAAAAAACGTTTTTGTAAGCATTGCGAGAAAAGGAAAAATTTTAGTAATGAGAGTATTCTCCTTTTCTCACAATATTTCTTAGCCTTCGAAAGATAATCTTCAATCTTTTAAAATTTTGTCACGTTTATTTTGTTGTCTATATAATTTGGACAAGTCTAAATTTTTTTCATCTGGTAAAGAGGTAAAAAAAATTACAACCAATTTCACAAAGTCCAGAGTTGCCATTACATGCTGTTTGTTTTTGGAACTGAAACCTTCCAACACCGTAAACAACAGGAAAGTAAATAATTACCTTTGCCCCCAATAATTTCATCATGCAAATTTTCAAATTCCAACTAAATAAACCCTTTGTATTAAGGAATAAACAATCTTTCCTCTTTCACACAGATAACTTTTGTCTTGTGACCAGCAAGTCTTGAGAAATATTGTGGCAAAATGACAAATTGCCCTTGATGAGCAACTTTGCCTTTTGCCATAATGATTTCACATACATGTATTCCTGCAGTATATTTTATTCATGTTAATGATCATTCTGTAAAAAGTATGAGTTAATATTAAATTCTGTACATCAAGTTTGTGTTTGTCAAATCCCCAGCTTGGCAGATTTCTTTCAATGAATCAATGATAGTCATTGCAACAGGATTCATTCCTCTCTCTCTCATCATTATTTTAATGATGGTTATGTGGGAAAGCAGCCCATGGCTTGAGAAGAATATTGTGTGAAGTACTGGTAAGAGGACCTCTAGGAAATATGCAGTTACAGAATTGGCCAAGTTGTGATGAATTCATTCCTCTCTCACTGATCATAATTTTGATGATAGTTATGTGGGAAAGCAGCCCATGGCTTGGGAAGAATATTGTGTGAAGTACTGGTAAAAAGGATCTCAAGGAAATATGCAGTTACAGAATTGGCCAAGTTGTGATGAATTCAATCCTGTCTCACTGATCAGTATTTTGATGATAGTTATATGGGAAAGCAGCCCATGGGTTGGGAAGAATATTGTGTGAAGTACGGGTAAAAAAGATCTCCAGGAAATATGCAGTTACAGAATTGGCCAAGTTGTGATGAATTCAATCCTGTCTCACTGATCAGTATTTTGATGATAGTTATATGGGAAAGCAGCCCATGGGTTGGGAAGAATATTGTGTGAAGTACTGGTGAAAAAGATCTCCAGGAAAGATGTAGTTATGGAGTTGGCCTAGCTGCGATAAATGTAGTTTAATCCTTTACCACACAATCCCGACTTTCATCAACCCTATAAAAGAAGCCTGTTGAAATCACTGTGGGAAAAGGAGAAAATACTGGTAACCAGCATTTTCTCCTTTTCCCACAATGTTTTCTACCCTTCCCAAAACAAATTTCAGTTTCTGAGTCATTTCTTTTGTCGTCTGCAAATGCTTTCAATTTGGAAAAGTCCAAAAAATTTGTCATTTGGAAAAGAGTTAAAGTAATTTATTATCTCTGGGTCACATGATGCAAACATCTATGTAAAGAAGTAAAAATTGAAAGCCTGTATTGCTCATCCATTTAACAGATGACCAAATTTTGTATTTGTCCATTTTTTAAAGCATTTGCTGACAACAAGTTAGATATATACCAAATGATGAAATTTCTCTTTGAAAGGGTAGAAAGTTCTGTAGAAAAAGAATAAAATGCTGGTTACGAGTCAAATATAATCCAGTGTCAAGATCCTGGTCTCCAAATAGACATGCAGCCTGATTAGGCTTACGGAAAACTGAAACCAACAGTTTGTAACCATGATAAGCAGCATTTTCTCTTTTTCCCACAATGTTTTCTACCCCTGCATAGAGAAACACCATCATTTGAGCCACAAGTAAAAATTTTGTCTTTTGTTGTGTTTTTTTTTTTTAAAGTTGCTCAAACAATTAAAATCTAAATGGACATTTCGAGCCAGTAATTGACGATTAAAGTATGGTAGAAGGATGGAGAGTCACAGACAGACACACTGATTCCAATACAGCCTCAAAACCTTTCTCTCCAAATGGGTACAACTACAGTAATGAAATAGCAATGAGGTAGCCATCCGTGGAAATATAACAGATGGAAAAAGTGAATCTATTTCCTGAGGGCTTTATTTCCTGCTGACAATTTATCAATAACTTTTGATTGCATTAGTTTCGAACTCTCACACTGTGTTCTGTCCCTGGATTTTATCTGTCTGTAGAGTTGCCGTGGGAATTGTTCGCAGAGGGACAATCCTGATTAACTGTTCACCATGTAGTTGATTGAATGTTAGACTAGTCCAAATTGTAAGAAATTTTGAAGATGAAAACTATGATATGGCTCAAATGGCCAAAGATTTATATGCTTAGGTAATTAAAACTTTTACAGAACATAGATCTGTATGCATGCAAGTGCACCTCTAATGGCACAGTGGCCATTTGGAGCCTATTTTGGGAAGATAAATGACTTTAATCAAAAGCAACCAAGATAACTGAAACTTTTGGGAATGATGGTTCACAGCCTGCAGTCTAAATCAAGCAAATTGCAAGTTCTTTCCATGATTTAAAAGGGGCTTCTCTGATTTTTATATATATTTATACCAAACTCTGACAAAGTTTTATCACTGAATAGTTTGCAGACCACCAATAAATAAAAAAGTGAGGTACGCTAGATAGAAGACAAACAAGAGCCATGTTGACATGGCCATCCCCCGCCGAATGCTTGCTGAACAGAAGATGTGTGTCTTCTTGTAGGTTGGTTTAGAGGCTAAAACAGCTAGATCTAAGAATCATTTTCTGGCAATGCTAAATACAAAGTACAATAAAAAACTTCAACAAGGTACACTTTTCTTTTATAGCTTTCAAGAGTAAACACATATTAAATCAGACAGAAAAAATCTGAAAAACAACAAAGAGCAATAAATAAAAAATTATGGAAGGTAGAGTTGTCATTCTTGCATACTGCACTCCTCCTCAGAGACAACTATCCAGCTGTGAAGTTAATACAGCTCAAGTTATGCTCGAAAGAAACCTTAAGACTCAAAAATTAACAAAGGCACATAACTCCAAAATCATGGTATTGCACTTCCCTTCAATAAAATCTACCTACCTCTGAAGTCTCACATTGATACCTTTTATAATTTTTGAGTTATGCTCCAGACAAAATTCAAGTATGAAAAATAACAAAGGGCAAAAACTCCTAAATTATACAATCAAGAATTATGGTTCTTGTGCACTGCACTTTTCCTTGATGAGATCTATCAGCCTGTAAAGTTTCATGTTTACAACTCAAATAGTTTTCAAGTTACGCTTGACAAAATTTGGACAAAAATTTAAGTAAGAAAAATATCAAAGGGAAATAACTACTAAACTACAGGGTTGAAAGTTATGGTTCTTGTACACTGCACTTCTCCTCAATGTCATCTATTAACCTGTGAAGTTTCATGTTTATATCTCGTGTAATTTTTAAGTTATGCTCTGGACAAAATTTACGTATGAAAAATAACAAAGGGCAATAACTCTTAAATCATACCATAAAGAGTTATGGTTCTTGTGCACTGCACTTCTCCTTGATGAGATCTATATACCTGTGAACCATCATGTTTACAACTCTAATAGTTTTTGAGTAATGCTCTGGACAAAATTTAAGTAAGAAAGATATCAAAGGGAAATTACTACTAAACTACGGGGCTGAAAGTTATGGTTCTTGTACGCTGCACTTTACCCTAATGTCATCTATCAACCTATGAAGTTTCATTGTTATATCTCATGTAGTTTTCAAGTTATGCTTTGGACAAAATTTAAGTAAGAAAAATAACGAAGGGCAATAACTCCTTAACTCTTTACCACACAATCCCATGTTTTAACAACCCTGAGAAAGAAACCTTTTAAAAACATTGTGGGAAAAGAAGAAAATGCTGGTAACCAGCATTTTCTTCTTTTTCCACAATGTTTTCTACCATTCTAAAGAGAGAAATCATCATTTGAGTCATGTTTAATTTATTGTCTGCAAATGGTTTCAATTTGGTTTAGTCTAAAATGTTGTCGTTTGGTAAAGGGTTAATTATGCAACCAAGAGTTATGGTTATTGTGCACTGCACTTCTCCTTGATGAGATCTATCCACCTGTGAAGTTTCATGTTTACACCTCTAATAGTTTTTGAGTTATGCTCCAGACAAGAAATTGGGACAGAAGGACGGACGGCTACTATTACCATATCCCCCGCCGCCTTTCAGCGGGATCCCCCGCCGCCTTGGAGTGATATGTAGTCGCATAATGTGTTTAGTTATTGTGCCGGAGTTTCTCGTTTTCATTAACACATGTCATGTCGACCAGAACTGTTTCAGGCCAATGAATACGCTATACAACTGGCCATATTACAGGATCAGGACAAATACATGTATTCAAATTAAGGACTATAACTCCTGCAATAGTCATTCTCATTTAACTTCTTACCAAACAGCAAAATTTTACACCCGACCAAATTGAAAGTAATAGCAGATCTATGACAAAGGCAGTCTAAATAGCTGGAGAGATGATTTCTGTCATCAATGGTAGAAAACATTGTGGAAACAAGAAAATATGGTTTGCAGCATTTTTTTCCTTTTCCCACAATGTTTTCAAAAGATACCTTCCTCAGGGTTGTAAAAACGCATGATTGTTTTGTGAAGGGTTGACATTAACATCCGCATCACTATCAGATGACTTTGATGAACATAATTATGCAACATATAGATCTAGATACTCAGCTTGAATTTCCTCTTTACCAGACAACTAAACTTTAGACTTATCCACTTAGATCGATTGATTGTATGGTGTTTAACACCATTTTCAACATTATTTCAGTTATATCGCGGGCGGCCAGTGCACCTATCCACGCGTTCCTGGAGTCTCTTTTACCAGTACTCCGCACAATTTTCTTTCCAAGCCACTGGCTGCTTTCCCACATAATCATCGTCGAAACAATAGTCAGCGGTGGGAGAGGAATGAATCCTGTCGCAGTGACTATCATCAATCCTCAGAAAGAAATTGGCCGAGCCAGGGATCGAACCCTGGACCCCGTGTTCTCAAGTCCTGCACGCTACCGACTGAGCTACCGAGGCTCGGCTATCCATTTAGAAAAGATAATTATACAGCCCATAACTCTTTACTACACAATCGCGACTTAAAACAACCCTGAGAAAGAAGCTTTTTGAAAACATTGTAGGAAAAGAAGAAAATGCTGGTAACCAGCATTTTCTCCTTTTCCCACAATGTTTTCTACCCTTCCCAAAACAAATTTCAATTTTTGAACCACATTTATTTTGCTGTCTGCCATGGTTTCAATTTGGACTAGTCTAAAATTTTGTCATTTAGTAAAGTGTTAAAATTAATATAAACTGTATTTCATATCATAGCATTTGTCTTTTGCGGGGAAGAAAATTTGCGTGAATAGGAGAAAATGCTGGTTAGACCCCCATGTAAATATGTTCAGTTATAACTATTGCACAAAATATCAGACTGGATCAAAGATCAGAATTCACTTTTATATGCAGTCTTGTACACTTCACTGTGCTACAATAGAAATTGAAGTTGCAAAGCCCAATAGTGGCCAAAAGTAATCAATGCAAGTGTTTATATGCATCTAAATCTAATCTATACCATAATTATAAAAGTATGAAAACTACTGTGAAAATGACAATTTGTTGTAATATACTGTCGGTCCAAGTAAGTGTCACTGGCAAAAAAATGAATTTTAAAAGTAGATCAAAAGTTGCCAGATTCTTCTATCTTTTGTTTACTTTTTACCTGGTTTTGAAATTTATTTTTCTGCCAGCGACTAACTCTTGGACTGACCGTACAGTAACAGACTTTCATCTACACAGACTGTGAATAACAGACTGGACACATCTTTTATGAAGATTGGTCTGAGTGCAAAAAGAAAGCTGAAAATTTTCCTTTAGTTACGTTCTAAATCTTTTTTGAAAATTATGAAAAAAAATACTTAAAACTCACCACAAAAACTCTGCTCTATCATCCGAACATAAATATTATGACAGTAACTCCACTAATAATCCCATACAATTCCAACCTAGTTGAACATGTGAATTGATTCAAAACTTGCTATAGAATTACTAATATTGATTTGTTACTCTCTCTATATCAAATAACCCATTCAACCATATTTTATTAAACAAAACCTGATAATTGAACCATTGTCCTAGATCGACAAAAACAAAGGGTAGTGACTCTACGATGAAAGCTCCATTAACTTAGTGATGGTGATTTTTACGTTACAACAAACAGACAGGAAACACGCAACATCAGAGATGCAATCTACGATCTGTGAGAGTCACACAACAATCTCTCTGAGACAAGTATAGACTGGACTTTTCACCATAAGTTGTGAATTTCTTTATTATCCAAATTGAAAGTACGTGTCTGCAGTCTACATATTGAAAGTGGCCTATATGATTGAATTTGTCTTTACCAGGCTAGAAAACATTGTGGGAAAAAGAAAAAAAATACTTGTAAACCAACCAGCATTTTCTCCTTTCCCCCCAATGTTTTCAAATGCTGTCTTTCTCTGTGTCGTTAAATTACAGAACTGTATGGAAACAGTTAATAAAGGAAATAGTTTTAAAAGACTCCAAAATCTTATTTTAGCATCATTCTATGAAATTTTGACTGATCATGAATTTTCAGATCTAGTGTCAATCTTAACCCTTACTGGGCCTTTAACAACTAGAATTGCCTTTGCATCCTGTATAAATCAAGATCAGACTGCACAAAATGTCCTGTCTGATGTTTGATCTACTCTATCCACTTAAACTGGAGCACTTAAGACAAAAGCAACCATGATATTGCAATTATTTTAGTTTTATTTCTAGACTGAAAATGTCTGATGGGTTTATTCCGCGTTTCAAGGATTAACCTTTTACCACACAATCCCGAGGTTTAACGACCCAGGGGATGAAGCCTTTTAAAAACATTGTGGGAAAAGGCAAAAATGCTGGTTACCAGCATTTTCTCTTTTAACCACAATGTTGTAAAGAGCTTTCTTTCTCATGGTCTTTTAAACTCAAGATTGTGTGGTAAAGGGTTAACCCTTCACTGCACGACAAAATTTTAGACCTGTCCAAATTGAAAGCATTTGCAGATGACAGTTTCAATGTGGCTCATATGAAATGATTTTTCTTTGATAGGGTAGAAAACATTGTGGGAAAAGGAGAAAATGCTGGTAACCAGCATTTTCTCCTTTTCCCACAATGTTTTCAAAAGCTTTCTCTTTCAGGGGCGTTAAAAGTCGTCATTGTCTGGTAAAGGGTTAAAGGCTATAAAATGCTTATAGAACACTTCACTCTCAACTATCAGGAGCAAAGGAAAGAATACCCACAACACAGGCTGTGGACTAGAAAATTAATGATGCTTCTAAAATAACTTAAAATCTCTCTCCACTATCCTAACCAGTAGATTGCTGGCAAGCTTCCTCAGAATATTGATGATCTCGGAATATATTGATGATAGAAATGAAATGCTAGATCGGATGATAACAGCAAAACAATTATTGACACAGTATGGTCTGATCAAATAACCCTTTTCCAGCATTGTGACAAATCACCACACAGTGATCCATTGAAGTCTTACAACTCATTGTGACTCGTAAAAAATCCCCAGCCAATTTGCCTTCTTTTAAAGAAATTATTTTCCTGAGTTTTCCTTTCCCATATAATCTTTTCTATTAATTTTAGTCTACTGTACTCGTATCATTTTTTTTCCAGTTTTAGAAAAGTCTTACAGATCAAACTAATACTTCACCGAAGAATCTGATGTGCATGATCATGAGGAGGAAAGCTGTCAAAAACATTGTAGTAAAAGAAGAAGACGCTAGTAACAATCATTTTCCCCATTTTCAGCAATGTTTTTTTTTTAAAGTTCTAGAGACAAATCCCATTATTTGAACATGTGTCATCTGCTAGTGTCTTCGATTCAGAAATATCCCAATACTTGTTATTTGGTAAAGAGTAAACTCATTATCTCTCAAAACAAAATTAATGCAGCATACGACTTAAAACATTTTTGAAAAATATATCTATGCATTAGAAATAATGAAACTGGTAAAAAAAAATTGCTTATTAAAACAATTTATCTGTTTGTCACATCGTTTTAAAACATGATTTGTTGCAAGACAACAAAAAATCATCTGCAGGTTATGAGTTCATGAGATATTGGGAAAAATCAAATGTTCCATATGATATTGGGCCTACGGTGACCTTTTGTGACTCCATTATAGCTCAAATAACCTTTGATGTGTCACATGATCTGTCACATGATCTGTAAAAGATTGTTCTTTTCAAATGTTCTGGATAAAAACCAACATTACATGATTATTATGCAAGACATAATTATAGTCCCCACTACAAAGTGTGCATAGGAGAGGGAGAGGGAGGGCGGTAAGGAAAGGGGGGGTGTTACACTGGAATCAGGTTTTCTCTGTCTGTCTGTCTGTACATCCTTCTTTATGCAAACACAACTTTGTGTCCTTTTCTACTCCTAATTTTATTGAGCAATTTGACTGATATTCACTGGAAGCTTTTTTACCATGGTAACCTCATAGTGTACCGGCAATTGAGCCATGTTCTGGCAAAAGGTGGCTTAATGCATCTCTGTAATGTGTGATACCAAGTAAGGAATCATATAGTAGTGGATCCATAAAATCCATTTTGTATAACAACTGACTGAACCATGAGGGACACTGGTCCTTTGACATGCAGAAAATTTACCAAAAGCAAAAAGTTCTGACCTAGGTCAGCCTTCCCGGACTGTGCAGGCTGACCTGGGTCGATGCTTTTTGCAGATGAATTAAGCCCCTTTTCACAGAGCATAGCTCAATTAGGATTGGTCAAATATTACAAGAGAAATATTTCTGTCCTTCTGCAAACAATTTTAAGACAGATGTGTCAGTCTGGTAAAATCTTAAAGACAATTAGGTTTGTCCCCTAATGGGTTAAAAAGAAGTCCCTAGTTAGACCCTTTACCACACAATCCTGACTTTTAAGGACCCTGTGAAAGAAAGTTTTTTGAAACATTGTAGGAAACGGAGAAAATGCTGGTAACCAGCATTTTCTCCTTTTCCCACAATGTTTCCCACTTGTCCCAAAATGACTTTCAATTTTTGAGACACATTTATTTTGTTGTCTGCAAATGCTGTCATTTTGGACTGGGCTAAAATTTTATCATTTGGCAAAGAGTTCAGAAAAAAATTGGTGCTTGTAGGCTCAATTCAAAGGACATTTTTGTAATGCTCGAATAAATAGCACATTTATGATGAGTACATTAATAACTCTGAAATGTACAAATTTTCACAAGGAGTGAACAGACAGAAGCTGTCATATTGTCAAATACAAATCTGGATTGCCTTTGTTTTGAAGTGGTAATTAGCTTCCAGGGATCTAGAATCGAAATCCCATTACAAATAATTCTCGGAAAAGTGATTTGAACCTTCAGTTAATGTGACTGGTCCTCACACTTCCTGTCCCATGAACCCTTTAACACAATACTGACATGTAACTGACCTGAGGAAGAAGCCTTTTCAGAACATTGTGGGAAAGGGAGAAAGTTCTGGTAACCAGCATTTTCTTCTTTTTCCACATTTTTTTTCTTCATTTCTAAAAAGCAAAATGCAGCTTTTGAGTCACATTTAGTTTTATGTCTGCAAATGCTTTGAATTTGGACTGGCCAAAAATTTTATTGTTTGGTGAAGAGTTAAGTATGTGCACTACACTACAACTATTTTCTTTGAAACCCTGCAGTTCATAGCTCGGGTAAACACTGTTGGAAAAAGGATCTTTGCTTGTAAACAGATAATATTCATTTTACATAATATTCCAGACCAGTTTTTCTCTTTCGTTCTACATTTTATTCTTGTACTTTGTAGAAGTTTTGGTCGGTCTCAATATAGCTTGTTTAACAATGGCTAACTGAACTCTCTTCAGGTGACAAAACTTAACCTTTAACCTGCTTAAAAGTTAAAATGAATCTTTCAAGTCGACAGTAAAAACACAAATATTGCTATTTCAAAGTTATTTTCAGGGAAAAAATACCTCCATACACACTATGTAGACTGAAGATCAGACTGCATGTTCAGTGCAATGTAATCTTGATCTATTATGTAAATGTCCGCAAAAGGTCCTTGAGACATGCTTAGCAGCCCACAAGTTAATAAACTGACAAACAAATTGAATGTGCCTCAAATGATGAGATACGAGGTGCAGTCAGAAGTTCCCGGACTGGTCAATTTATAAGCATACTAGCGTCCCGATCATGCTAAAATTTGCTACACATATAAACGTCCTCTCGCCTTTTTAGTTTGCATATGTTTGAAAACAATTCATTTGATAATTCTTTTGTAGAAGATGCTAAACAACAGGTGGGTACTTAGTTACGGAGCAATTTGAAAATTTTAGCGTGTAGGAAATTCTTGATCATAAACAAACATTACAAGTTTCATTAAATGCCGCCATAATGTCGTGAGTTTTTGCATGGAGTCACACCAACGTTATTTCAAAGTAATTCTGAAGAATCAGCTTGATTGGTTTATAATCTTAAATTTGAAGAGCGTTTTTGATAGCAATGGAAGAATTTCTGGACGGTGAAACATCAACGTCAAATGATCGCATGGAGCAACGTGCAGTCATAAAGTTATGCATCGGAGCCGGAATGACTCCGATGGACACATGGAAATTCATGAATCTTAAGGAGGTTGCACAGAAAGTATCCAGAAGTATCGTGTTTGGGTGGCATAGACGTTTTAAAGAAGGGCATTCAGATATAAAGGATAATGCTAAGAGCAGGAGACCAAAAGATTCCGGTTAAGTCAAGAGGGCCGAGAGCCTTGATTTGTCAGACCGTCATTACTCATTCCAAAATCTTGCGTTAGTAAGTTATCCACAATTGCGTGGCCCATTCCTACTGCATCAGCAATTTAGTCCAGTGATTTTTGACGTTGAAATAATGTTGGTGTGACTCCATGCAAAAACTCATGACATTATGGCGGCATTTAATGAAACTTATAATGTTTGTTTATGATCAAGAATTTCCTACACGCTAAGATTTTTAAATTGCTCCGTAACTAAGTACCCACCTGTTGTTTAGCATCTTCTACAAAAGAATTATCAAATGAATTGTTTTCAAACACATGCAAACTAAAAAGGCGAGATGACGTTTATATGTGTAGCAAATTTTAGCATGATCGGGACGCTAGTATGCTTATAAACTGACCAGTCCGGGAACTTTCCGACTGCACCTTGTATATCATTGAAAGGGTAGGAAATATTGTAGGAAAAGTAACACAGATTCTGGTAACCAGCATTTTCTCGTTTTCCCAAATTGGTTTTTAAAACCTTCTAAAACACAGGACCTTTTTGCTAAAGGTAAAGATATGGGTGGCAATGAGTATTTTTGTTAAATTGTGAAACAGATTTGTCTTTCAACCTAGCAATAACATGATTTAACACTGAAAATCGCCTTTCACAACTAGAGTTGCACTTGAGGCTAGTATTGATTAAGATCAGACTGCACATACACTGTTTATTTTGCTGAGACATTCTGGACAAGAGCAACCCTGAAGCTGCAATCATTTGCGATCTACTTTTTAACTGAAATGTTATGCTACGGGCAAACCCCTAAAAAGTAAAAAAAATAAAGGGCAATAACTCAAAAAAACACCACAGACCAAATTACCAAATCTTGTGTACTGCACTTGTCCTCAATGTGATCCATCTGTATATGAAGTTTGAAGTCAAAAGCTTTACTACTTTGGAACATTATGCTCTGGACAAAAAAAAATAAGGGCAATAACCAATCTTGTGCACTGCACTTGTCATCAATGTAATCGATCTGTACCTAAAGTATTGAAGTCAATGGCTTTTATAGTTTGGAAGTTATGTTGCTGACAAAATGTAAAATGACAAAGGGCAATAACTCCAAAAACACTGAAGGCAGAGATACTGATCTTGCATACTGTATTAATCCTCGATGTCCATCTGTATATGAAGTTTGAAGTCAATAGCTTCCATACTTTTGAAGCCATCCTGGTACAAAAACCCAAATATGTAAAATAACTAAGTGTAATAACTCCAAAAATAATGAAGACAGAGATACCAATTTTGTGCACAGCACTTGTCCTCTATGTGATCTATCTGTATATAAAGTACAAAGTCAATAGCTTTAATACTTTATTGTCCTTTTTAACGCCCCAGGTGGCATTATATTTTCAAAAAGGGGGGCGATCAATAGAGATAAAACAACATAGAATTTTCTGACGATGACAAAACATTACTTTTACTACCTGTGTTTTAGTCCGTGCCAAATGCCAAACAACTGTCATTTTAGAAACCAGCTATATTAATGCAGAATACTGATTTTTTACTACCAATTATGATTCATCTGGACATTAAATAGCATTCATGACTTACTTATATATGGTACACTGGTCTTCGATACTTTCACTTTCTCAAAGTTTTTCCATGTCAGTTGACATATTTTGTAACATCTGGAGTTTATAATGTTAATGGAAGTGTATGTATATTTGGATTGTCAGGTGTTAATGACATACATGTGAAGTAATTGATGCTATCAGTTTATTCCAGGTGATTTATTTCAACTTTCTCGATGGATTGGCTGTCTGATAAGCCCATTTTTGGTTAGAAAAAAACTGGGGGAGTGTTAAGAAGGGACATTATGGTATGCTCCAAACAAAAAACCACTATGGGCAATAACTCTGATAATAATGAAGACAGAGTTATAGATCTTGTGCATTGCACTGAGACATGTCCTTGACATGAACTACATGTATCTGTGTATTAAGTGTGTATTAAGTCAATAGCTTTAATACTTCAATAGTTTGGAAGTTATGCTCCGGACAAGAAAAAATCCACAGGGACAATAACTCCAAAATAATGAAGACAGAGTTATGGGTCTTATGCACTTAACTTGTTCTCAATGTGATCTATCTGTATTCAAAGTACATGTATGAAGTCGATAGCTTTTTTGGAAGTTATGTTCCGGACAAAAACCCAAATTGTAAAATAAAAAAAGGCAATAACTCCAAAAATTCTGAAGACAGAGTTATGGATCTTGTATGCTACTCTTGTCCCCAATGTGATCTATCTCTATATGAAGTTTCTAGTAAATAGCTTCTATGCTTTCATAGTTATGTTCTTAACAAAAACCCAATATGCAAAATACATGTAACTAAGGGTATTACCGTACTAAAAAAAATAATAAAGACAGTGTTACCAATCTTGTGTACTGCACTTGTCCTAAATGTGAGCCCGGCTGGGTAGCTCAGTGGTTAGCGTATCCGACTCGTGACCTGGAGGTTGCAGGTTCGATACCTGGTTGAGGCGAACTTTCTTTCTGGCTATTTTTCGCCTCTCACCTCTGATGCATGTGAGAAAAGTAGTCAGTGGCTTTGGAAAGAAAGTTGTGTCAGTACTGGTGTGAGAAAGCCAGGAAACACATTGGTGCGTCACTGACCGCCATGATATGATCTAAGCTGTTAAAATGGCATTAAACTCCACTACAAACAAACAAACAATCCTAAATGTGATTTATCTGTATACAAAGTTCAAAGGCAACAGTTTTTATACTTTGAAAGTTATGCTCTGGGCAAAAGCCCAACATTTAACATGAATAAGGGCAATAACTCCAAACATAATGAAGACCATGTTACAAATCTTGTGCACTGCACTTGTCCTGAATGTGATCTAACTCTATGTAAAGTTTTAAGTCAAATTGAAATGTGTCCTGTAGTTTTTGAGAAAAAGTTAAGACAACAGAGCTACAGATAAACCGACCAACATACAGACCAACTAACTGACAGTGACTGCAAAATACCCCCCCTCCCCCACCAAAGTTTGTGGGGGTAAAATAAAGTTAAGACAAAAGAGCTACAGATAAACCGACCAACATACAGACCAACTGACTGACAGTGACAGCGAAATACCCCCCTCCCCCACCAAAGTTTGTGGGGGGTATAATAAATATTTCAGTTATAAAAATGTCTTAGCACTCCAGTTCAATTTAATAAATACCCATAGACCTAAACATACATGTTAAACATAGTCATTGTAAACAGGGTGATGAAAATGTGGAAGGGAAAAAAAAAAATTGTATTTGAGCCATGCTCTGAGAAAAGGGGGTTTAATGCATTAAACCAAGCAAGTCTTCATTTGATTATTGATCCATAAAATGTAAATTTGTCTTACAACTGATTGCATCATGAGGACAGGTCCTTGGATGTATGCAGAAAATTTACCAAAAACAAAGTTTTAACCCAGGTCTGCCTATGCGGACTGTGCAGGCTGACCTGGGTCAATACTTTTTGCAGATGCAGTAATGCCCCTTTTTATAGCGTATGGCTATTTTGATTTTGAAAAAAGGTTGTTGGACACTAACAGCTTGATATGGAATCTGACATTTCCAACAGTCATTTAGTTAAATACAAAACCCAGACAACTAAATGAGGAAAATTGGACTTCTGACTGCTGAAATAGCTATAAACCCTTTGCCAAACAATCCAATGTTTTAACCAACCTGAGGATGAAAGCTCTTTGCCAAAACCCTTTGCCAAACAATCCAATATTTTACCAACCAGAGGATGAAAGTTCTTGAAAATTTTGTTGGTAAAAAACAAATTTGTCTTAATTTTCTAAGTGTTTTTACCATTTCAAAGACTTCTTATTTGTATTTTTTAAGATGTTTTTATCCTGTTCATCATACATGACATTTTTGTAATAATTTTATCCTCTGTAATTTCTTTCAATTAGATCAAGTCTATACAAAACATGACCAGCAAGTCTGAAATGCTGTAAATTTAGAACAGTTCTCCACTGAGTAAATACAACAAATTTTATGAGCTTCAGACTTAGTTTTGGATATCTTCACTAAATAAATTGTAAAGGTAAATTTGAAGGTGTGCTGGTTTGTAGCTGTATATGACAATAACCAAAAGGAAATCAATTTATTCATAATTTCCGAAGCACCTAGGCTCTGCAAGCTTTGAAACTTAAGACTCAACTAATATTCTTCATACATGTATATTGCTTCAGCCTTTTTGGAACTTTTTTTCTGTCACACTACTATAGAACCGTTCATTGTGAGGTATAGTATAGATCATAAATCATAAGTCCATTTTCTGTACATCAATATTGCGTTTACTGCTGATATATGGTTGGCCTACTATTGATTGTAATCCATGCTTTGTTGCCATAAATAATGATACTTCATCTAAAGATACACATTTGATTGGCTGGAGCATTCTCTATTACAACCAATCAGACAATTCACTTTTTCAGCAGATTTTGCAATGCAGACCCACTCACTGTGATTGTTCAGACAAGAACAAAAGTTAAAAACCTGGATATGCATGCACTCATAATTTCTGACAATTATTCTGGCAATTAATCAAAAATACTGCATGGAAACCTAATGTAAAACCTTTAACACTTTTACCATACAATCATGATTTCTAACGACCATAAGAACAAAGTCTTTGAAAACTCTGTTGGAAAAGAAGAAAATGCTGGTAACCAGCATTTTCTCCTTTCCAGCAATGATTTCTACATTATGAAAGAAAAGTATTGTTACCTGGGCTACCTTTGTTAGCTGTAAATGTTTTCAATTTTGGCAAACTTGAAGGTTTGTCATGTGGTAATGACTTAAGTAAAACCTCAGGTTTCAGATCGACTATCATAGTCCACCTAAGGTCAAGCTCAATGGTTCTGAAAAAGGAGCTAGTATTCCAGGGTCAAATTGTTGCTGAAAGTACATTTAATACTTTCCATAGCTTGGTTTTTTTCTTGATACAGAATGTTCACATCAGTTTTTTTGGACCTTTAGGAACAACTCTTTACAAGACAACAAAATTTCACTCATCCATTATATAAAGCAAGTACAGACAAATCAGATCTGGCTCCAATGATCAGATTTGTCTTTGAAATGGTATATAGCATTTGGAGAAAGGAAATTCAATCTTGAGGCCAACAGACAACACTGGTCCCCATTGTACATTATACAGATATGTACAACTGGTAAAGGCTATTGTGATGATTATTTTCATTGAATATGCTAGATTAGCCAATCCAAATGTCTTTTATATATCACATCTAGCTGTAGTAGAGTGGTTACCACTACTGATGCAGGAAATCAATTACAATGTACATGTATTATGTGTATACAACGGGGACCAGCTCTAGTCTCCGCTGGTGACATTCGGCATACCTCGGGTGATGGGAGCCATCATATCCCTCGGCTGTATCTGGTGGATTAATATGCATCAGATCGATACATATCCGGAAATACGCCAGTTTATCGTTCTGAAAATTGTAAGGCTCCTCTTAAAAAAAGAAAACTTGAGTTTCAATTTTCTATCGAAATCTTTCTAACTATGTTTCAGTTGAGTTGGTAACCGGTTCGTACATTCATTATTCATCAATTCCGATCAAAGTTTTCACCGACAGATAAACAGATGTGAATAACTTCATCGAGGTTGTTTACGTCGTTGCTAAACGACTGATAGTGGCGCGCCATGTATAAGATCACATGATTCGCAGTTCGAATGGAAGCGACTGTTATAAGGACGAGGTTAGATGTAGGTACGGAATCGGCTGAGTTGTGATGAGTGCGCTGGTGATAGATGATGTGGTTTGGTGTAATTCTCTCCATACAAATTAGGCAGCATGCATTACGGACAGTGCTTTGGTGAATGATCATTATCAAGTCATTTCTTGCTATGAAGTGAATGAATATAATTATGTTCTTTACAAATTATTAAAATATGCAAATGATTTAACATAAAGCAAAATTACTTCAATTTGCTTTTTGATCAGTCTTTTTGATCACAAGAAGCAAGAGTGACCTCTCCTAAATATGGTGTAAACTGGAGGGACCTCCCATTATTCTGAAAATAGACAGACAGCATTATGCCTGATTTCAGTAGCCTGTACCACTTGCTGTATCAAGGGAGGTAACCAATCTACCAATAGACTAGCTTGCTTTGCTATTCTAAAAATACTCTCTGATGCTTCTAGAAAATGGCAATTTGGGGGGAAATGTCCACATAATCACTGAAATTGGGGGGCAATGAAAATAATTTCAGGGAATGCATATCTAGACCAATAATTTATGTGCTTTGAGGTTGTTTATACTAGCTCTGTATATTTATTTATAAACAGTGGCTTTTATAGAATTACACATCCAATTGATTATTCTGGGTCCTTAGTTACACAAGTCTTTTTGGAAATTTACCATCTAATTAGGTGTTACAGAGTAATACACTTCAGTTACTTAGTAATTTCTTTTTTATACTGTACTCTTGTTTTAGCTTTACATTTAACCTGAATATTTTATAATATACTGTTCAAAGTTAGATAATAACTAGGCTATAAAGGGAATGCGCCAGTGTGGTATTTTTAGTAACTGTGTCCGATGATTCAGCAAAGAAAATTTTGGTATTTCTATGGTAGGTCAATGGAGATTCAGTGGACTATGTCCTTACATATATGGAATACATGTTATCTACCGGTATATATGGTAAATGGGGGCTGAGTCACAGGAAGAGGTTGTGAATGTGAAATCCTGATTTCGATAGATGTAACGAAAGGTCTAGCTTACTGAATAAGTTTTCATTGTTCTTACACATTTTATTTTTCATTGAATTTTCCTCTTTTTTATAAGTGATGAAATAGTCAAGTTGGAGATTTTTTTTTTTGAAATTCAGACATATTTGTGGGATTTTGCCGCCAAAAACTGATAAACAGGGAAGCATACATTAAAATTCACGCAATTTCATGCTCGAGATGTAACCAAGAATACTAGTTATCCGTATTTTCTGCTTTTCCCACAATGTTTTTCCTTCCTTAGCGTAGAAATACATTGCTACCACGGGTCAAAAGAGATTGTTTGGTAAGGGGTTAATGGTCCCTGTGCGGTTAGCTTACATAAACCTGAAATAATTAAAACATGAATAATAGATAGCTTCATACTTGAACTGTCTCTAAATTTCCTTCACTCAATTTCTATTTCTAAGCTCAATGACCCTCAACCCTTTCCCACACATTCCTGTGTCAAAACAACTCTGATGTAAGGGGCTTCTGAAAACATTGTGGGAAAAGGAGAAAATACTGGTAACCAGCATTTTCTTCTTTTTCCACAGTGTTTTATATCCTTTTAAAGACACATTTCACCATTTGAGGTACATTTCATTTTTTGCCTTCAACTGTTTTTTACTTGGAAAAGGCTAAAAATTGTTCTTTGGTAAAGGTTCAAGTCTTGAAGCACTGAACCTAAAATAATTTGCTTAGTCCAAAGCAAAATATATATGTGGTTCTGGTTACATACACTTTTTATAATAAGGGTATGTAGGTAAGAAAATTATTTTATTTTTTCAAAGAATTTGTAGCCTAAACATGTGTGTTAATTTTACATGTTGTGAAAGTTCTTTTTATCATATTGTCCTGTATTTAAACAGTTGATATTGAAGTGTTATAATTATTACTTTTGCTTGGATTACTTTTCTTAGTTTTTATATCCCTTTGATCTAGATCTACTATGTCATATTAATTGTTGTTCAGGTGATCTCTTGTCTTCTTGTGTAGCACAAGGAAGCACTTCTGAATCTCCAAAGGCCATATTGTCTCTTTTTATCACGCCTGAGGGTGTTACATTTTCCGAAAGGGGGCGATTAATACAGGTAAAATGCACAGAATTTTTGAGGACTATGATAACATTACCTTCCCGGTTTTAATCACTGCAAAGAGACCACCATTTGAGAAACCCACTGTATTTATTGCAGATTATCAGTTCTACTGCCGATCATGATTAATTTGACATTGAATAGCATTTGTGATTAATACTGAACACCAGTCTCAGTTTTTCCAAGTTTCTTGTCAGATTTTGTGTTGCTAATACTTAATATGTTATTGGAAGTATTTCAGAAAGTCAGGTGTTGACGAGGTGAATTTGTGAAGAAATTAGGGTTATGTCGATGCTGTTACTTTATTAAAAGTAGATCAAAAGTTGCTAGCTTGCTCTATCTTTTGTTTCTTCTGCTTACTTTTCACCTGGTTTTTGAAATTCATCTTTCTATCAGTGACTAAAACTTGACCCAATGGTGCAAGAACAGAATGTCATCTTCACAGTAATTTCCTTACTTTTTAAAAAAGGTATGATTCAAATTTAAATGCATTGTGACAACTGCATTGTTTACTTTTGGCTACTTTTGGGGCCTTAAAATGATCATCAGGTGAAAAAAGGGTTAAGGCTCGTGCACAAAAATTAAACATGGTTGCATTACCAGAACCAAATATATATATTGTTTTGGCCTTATTTGGACAATAAAGGTCAAGATCAGACTGCGCAGAACATGCAGTCTGACTTTGGATCTATCATTTGCTGCATCTTTGACTGAGAAAGTCCATTTCATGTATTTAGCACTACAAGGATAAAATTCCATGAAGTTTCATAACTGCTACAGGATGACAAACTTAGATTTGCCCAAAGAATTTGCAGTTGGCAACTGCAAATTCATTTAATTCAAAGAATGGGGTTTTATCTTTGCAAAATTTGTATAATTAAGAAAATGATGGTCACCAGTATTCTCTCTTTTTTCTCATTATGTTTAGAAATAATTATTTCTCAGGATTTTAAAAACATGGGATCTGTTTGGTAAGGGGTAAACTCTTTGAGCAATTAAAGGTTTTAATCAAGATTTCAGTATCTGAAGTAGGCTTATATAACTGACAGCTCAAAATATATACAATTCCAATTAGTATAATGATATTTAACTCTTACCAGCCCCAATACTTATCTGTCCAATCTCTCTTTGAGCACTCTTGTGCATATTTGGTAAGACAATGAACAAGTCTCATGAAACAGTGTCAAATTATTTGGACAGATAGTGTCTTAACATAAACAAAACATTACCTAACTCATAATGAGAATAACAAAAAGGGAAATACAGGCCTGAATAATAATACTTTGTGAACACTGCATTGCAATGAAATATGCCTCCATTAGTATAGATAGTTGCATTTGATTGTATTTCATATGTGTTGCCATTGATATTTGCTTACATGGGATAGTAGTTCTAAACATGCCTTTAACTTGGAGAGTTCTGCTAATGGAAAAATTCAATTTTAGGGGTATTCAATCAGCCTCACATTCTTACTAATTACTAACCTCCTATTGTTACAGTCTCCTTCCTCCTAATTCATTTCTGCTTAAAACTTTGCTCCCCACTATATGTACCACCAAATTTATTTACTTTAAACGGCTAAACTAAGGCACAGGTAACATTTTCTGCAAACCCAACACATTCATGTCATTCCTTTAGAAATACAGTTTTCACAGTGTAGATAAAAAAGATCTATTTTATGTGTATGTCTGCAAATGCCATTTAAAATGCTGTTCAGACGAAAACGGTTTGACAACACAATCTTGCACTTTTGTCATAAAGTATCTACGATACAATCTTGTAATTTTGTGTTTCAAAGTTTTATTTTGCTAAAGCTCTTCAACTCTATGCAAAATGATAAATTTTCAGACTTGTCCTGATTGAAACCATCTGCAGATGATATATCAAGTGTAGCTGAAGTGATGGTAATTGCCTTTGAAAGTATAGAAAACATTGTTGGAAAAGGAGGAAATGTTCCTTACCTGCATTTTTTCCTTTTCCCACAAGGTTTACAAGAGGCTGTTCCCTAAGGGTTGTTAAAACTCGGATTGTATCTTAAAGAGTTGACTCTTTACAAGATGACAAAATTTTAGGCTCTTCCATTTTGAAAGTATTTTGCAGGTGATAAATCCGTTGCAATTAGTCAACATGAATATAGATAAAACACATGAATACATGTGAGAATATTTGCTGCTACAAAATGGAGAAATAGTGTGTTTGTATCGCAAGATAAACAAGAGGGCCATGATGGCACTGTATCACTCCACTGCACTAAATTTATCATTTACTTATTTGACAGAAACAATTGACAGAGACATAGAGGTTTGTATGGCAATAAAGTCACACAGAGAAAAATAGCCTAGCCTCCCCCTCTCCAAAAAACAAAAACAGCTATTTGTTTTAAAATGTAAAGATTACATCAGGTCTAATCAAGTGTCATTTGTGCCAAATATTAATTAACTCTGACAAGAAAATTTCCCAAACTTAGAAGCAAAAAACATATGTTCAGTGGCATGAATGGTAAAGTTGTCGACAATTTATATATTCGACTCATCTGAACGTAACTAACATTGAAATAAATCACTCAATAGAGCTATATGTTCTAAAAAGCTGGCTAGAGGTCCGCTTAATGAAGCTACATGCAGAATTTGGTAAAGTTAGACCTTAAAGGGTAACTACAGCCCAAAGCTATTTTTGGATATATGAATCCTTAAATAAAAACAATCTTAAAATTGAAAACCATATTTCAATGTCTTTCCTAAAAAGAGAGTTATAAGCAAAAATGTGGTTTGCACACCTGTGCGAGTTTGTGAAATCTTTGATAAACCGGATGTAACGTAGGAAGTGTGATCCACACATTTATTTCAGGTTCTGTGTACTGTAAATTTGCTCTGATACTTACATTTTTTCTCACAGCCTTATCCTCCCTCATGTTGGGAAACAATTTTTTTCGTCACAAAAATCCCTATTGTATGCCGGGTGCCAAGTTTAAGCACTATTTCGGGCCAGGAGATGACTATTTATTCGTCAGTCTGCTGTCTGTCTGTCTTAACCGAATGACGTGGTTTAATATCAGATTTATCATTAATCCTCAATAGGTTAAATAAACCTTCATGCTGATTGCAAAATTTCAAATATTGCTAGGTTTTGGAGATACAAAAATAGGTATCTCTGTATCGGACACTGTACATAAGATCAGATTGCACGTTCTGTGCAGTCTGATCTTAATATACACTGTTCGCAAAAGGTCATTGAGTCACGCTTAGCAGTCCTGGGGCCACACAGAAATTTAAATGAGGGGAGAAATCAATGGTAAATTCACTGTTGATTATCCATCTCTTTCATATTGCTGAGAGAGAGAGAGAGAGAGAGAGAGAGAGAGAGAGAGAGAGAGTTGGAGGGTAGTTAGAATAGAAATTCGACAAGCAGATACTGGATTTTTTTTTTTTATTTAGATCGTATGAATGAGGAAAATACAAAAGCTATGACGTTCGACTTACCCATTTAATCTGTGTAAAATTCCAAATTCCATTTACATTTTGTAAGAAAAAGGGTTCAATATGGTCGTGAAAACAAAAGAGTAACTTTGTACATGACATGTTTATGACATGTGCTTGTTAACCTCCAGCTGCAAGCCGGGTAAAAAAAAAATATATGAGACCACGACGGTGCGATACCAACATCAAAGAGGCGCCGAATTAACCCTTTGCCCCGTACATTGATGGAACACACAATTCTTTTCTCAAAATAAAAGGTTGGCGCACTAAACTTTTGTGTAAAGTTTGTACACAGTTATAAATTTTCAATTTACGCTGCATTTTTATGGTCAGCATCCGTTATCTCAGACATGATTATGTACAGCGAGAAATACGGAAGGAGAAAGATAAATAATTTTTGTCCACGTTGGTATTTCCTTTTAAATTTTACGCCTAACATGTCCCTGTATTTAGGAAATGGACTGACCCTGTATTTTGCAGACGATGAAAAACTTTCACTACATGATATGGAGGGCAGGAAGGCAGTAGGCAATCTTTTAACGTTGTTGTTGATGAAAGAAACAAATTTAAAATTGTGAAAATAACACATAGGAAAATAAATAAAGATCGAGTGAAAAAAATGGATTTAACTTTAACAGCAAAAGGATGTGTGATGGATTTAATATTGTTTGTGAATGTTAAAGAGAGGATACGATTTCTAAGGTAGATCAAGGCTTTAAATTCTTCCCAAGCTGAAGGAGACATGTAAAATGCTGACATTGATCATGTAGATCAAGATCAGACTGCGCAGGATTTGTAGACCGTTCAATGATCGACGGTGTCCTATATTTGGTAGAAACAGCTTAAGACCTGTACTCGAATGATTTCCTTTACACATTGCAATGTTCCTTCTTCCTTCTACCAATTAGTAGAAGAGACTTTTGGCATGTTTCAACTATCTTGAGTTATTATTGTTTTTTATATTTATATATTAAAATTCATTGATTGGCAGTAGTATAAGTGAAATAACTTCAAGAAATAAATTTCAAAATAGTTTTTTTCCCCACTAGAAGAATAACTGTCCCTTTTTCATAAGTACTATCTCCACTACCCAACTTCATTCAAAATTTCTTTCCTATGATTGTAGTAAGATGTAAGAGCAAAAGAGATTGAAATTCTGCAGTACACAAGTGATTGAAACGTGATAAAGCGATTTATATCTTTACAAATATCATGCAGTTTTCTCATTTTTCTGCGTTATTTCATATATAGCGACCATATCTTCTCACACTTGTGACGTCACGGCAAACTACCGGAAGTCGCGATTTTGTCAATTAGCGACTTTCAGACAGGTGAAAATCCGAAGTTTACACCTATATATCTCGTGAAGTAAGCATCACAGAACGCTAAAAATTTTTTTGTTAACATACTCTAAACTAGTTTCATCCGATTTTGAAATAAAAATTTTGGTCTAGAGTTACCCTTTAAGGTTAGGAACCAGATGATTCTTTTAGTTATTGGTTTATTAGCCCATGTAAAACTTGTGACCCCCATGGTAGGGCAAATTTTGACCCCAGGGCTATACATGGGACAATCTTGTATGAAGTCTACGATATGAAGCTGCAGTCAAAATTTGGCAGTCCTAGCCATACAGTTTGGATCAACTAGAGTGATCACAATACCCCCCAACAGCTCCATGTCAAGCAATAACTCTTTGTTACACAAATGCACAGCGATTGACAACAATTGTTTGATCGAATCCAGTAATAATTGAGAAATACCATAAACATAGTTTGATAGAAAAAAAAAACACACACACATAAAATGATCATAACTAAGTGAAAAATCATTAACCACAAAAAACAAATAATATGCACATCTTTGCTTGGTATTGAAATTTCCTATAAAGTTTGATTGAGATCTGTCATACAGTAATGGAGAAATAGCTCAGACAAAGAATGCTCTGAAAATTCATCAAAGAGCCATAACTCATCAGAAAATCATTCAACCATAAACTAAAGAGATTAGAATATGCACATATTTGCTTTGTATTAAAACTTCCTATGAAGTTTGATTGAAATCCATACAGCAGTTTTTGAGAAATAGATTGAACAAAAAATATTCATCAAAGGACTGTAATTCATGGGAAAGTCATACCACCATTATCAGATTATAAAATGCAGGTCTTTGCTACATATTGAAACTAACTATGAAGTTTGCAAGTAATCCATTCAGTAGTTATTGAGAAAACGCTGGGACAAAAGAATCATCAAAAGGCCATAACTTATTGGAAAGTGATTCATCCATAACCAAATTATAATATGCACATATTTGCTTTGTATTAAAACTTTCTATACAGATTTATTGAAATCTGTCCAGTTGTTATTAGAAAGAGAGCAGACGAAAAACTCATCAGAGGGCCATAATTCATTTGAAAATCATTCATCCATAACCCAAATAAAATATGCACATCTTTGTGTCATATTGAAACTTCCTATGAAGTTTGATTGAATCTGCCAAGTAGTTAGTGAGAAAAAGAGAGGACAAAGAAATTCATCAATGAGCCATATCTCATTTGAAAATCATTCAACCATAACCAAAATAAAAAATGCACAGCCTTGTTTCATATAGAATCTTCCTATGAAGTTTGATAGAAATCTGTTAAGTAGTTATTAAGAAGTAGCTCAAACAAAAAATTTCATTAAAGGGCCTTCAGTCATTGGAAAAATCATTCAACCATAACCAAATTATAGTATGTACATCTTTGCTTTGTATTGCAACTTCCTATGATGTTTGATAGAAATCTGTCCAGTACTTATTTAGAAATAGCTTGAACAAAAAAAAAAAATCATCAAAGGGCCATAACTCATTTGAAAACCATTCAACCATAACCAAATTATAATTATGCATATTTTGGCTTAGTATTTAGACTTCCTATGAAGTTCGATTGAAATCCGTCCAGTAGTTACAGACTGACTGACAGACAGATAGACAGATAGATCGACTGACCAACACGGTGACTCCTAGGGGTATTAAAAGATTTTTGAAGTTTTCAATATATAACCCCATGTAAAACTTGTGACCCCTGGGGTGGAGCCAATTTTGACCACAGGCCAATAATTTGAATAGTATTAGTGGGGGTCCACTAGATGAAGCTATAAGCCAAATTTGGTAGCCCTATGCTTTATGTTTAGGAACTAAACGGTTTTTAAAGCTTTATATATAGGCCCATGAAAAACTTGGGACCCCTGGGACGAGGCCACTTTTGACCCAAGGACTACAATTTGAAGACTTTTGGTAGAGGTCTATTAGATGAAGCTACATACCAAATTTGGTAGCCCTAAGCCTTATGGTTTCAGACAAGAAGATTTTTAAAGAGTTTATATAATTTCAGTTTTGTTGCCGTGGCAACCAGAATCAATTTCTTTGAAGAAATTCTGAAGAGGGCTATGGCAGGATCATCACTGAAGTTTCATCAAAATTGTATGGGTAGTTTCACAGATGAGGATGTTAAAAAGTCAACAAAGGCACAGACAAAAACACGGAGACGCACAACGGACACTGGGCCATAACATAAGCCTGCTGGCCTTTGGCAAGTGGAGCTAAAAGTCTTGACTGCAGATAGTAAAGTTACCCAAGTCTAATGTAATTGAATGGTTCCATGACAGATGATAATTACAGAGAATTAAATTATTTTGCACTTTGCACTGATTGTTATGACAGACTGTTGGAACAGTAAGTCTGTTACCAAGTTCTCACTTGTCGACTTTCTAGTACATATACAAGCGCTTTTTAACTCTTAAAAGAACAACAAAATGTTAGACATTTCCAAATTGAAGCATTTGCACACAACAAAATAAATGTACCAGTAAGTTAAAATCTAAAAAATTGTTTTTTAAGGGTACAAAACATTGTGGGAAAAGGAGAAAATGCCGGTTACCAGCCTTTTCTCCTTTTCCCTGAATGTTTTCAAAAATCTTCGTCAGAGTCACTAAATCAGGGTATTGTTTGGTAATGGGTTAAGTCTTTACAACATGAAGCCATGTTCTTACAATCCTGAGGAATAAAGCTTTAGAGAGCATTGTCCACAAAAGACATTATGCTGGCTGCCAGCATTTAGTCCTTTTTCCAGATTGTACTTTTCCAAGTCATTTTCAATCACTTTCACCTCATTAAATTTGTCGTGTGTAATTATTTCTGATATGGAGGAGTCTAAACTTCTGAAGTGTTGTAAAGAGTTAATGAAGATGAATAGGGAAGAGAATATAAAGAGAAATTTTGTCTTGTTTTTTGTGTACGGTTTTAACCTTAGAGCAATTTACTTGTAAAGTCAATGTATATACAGATTAGACAGCACAGAATGTACAATCTTGTCTTATCTAAATTGCAAAACTAAGTCATATTTTTACAAGGATGGTATTTTGTCTGCTGCTTTGTTTCAAGAGGAGATATGTTTGAACCATGACAATTATCATATCTAACCAAACAATCCTGTAATTCTCTGACAAACCTACAGGAAAAAGGTTTTTGCAAACATTGTGCAAAATAGAGTAAATGCTGGTGACTGTCATTTTTTCCCCCCTTTTTCCAACAATGTTTCTACTTTTTTTAAAGTTAAGTCATTTCAGCAGCTACACTTGATTCATCACCTGCAGATTCTTTCACCATGTATTAAAGAAATTTAGTTCTTGCCACATTTTCTGAGCCACCAAATCACAGACAGAGCAGCAGATTGAACTCACAACCCTGGGTCATCAGCTGTAACTGTAAGAAAAAGCCAACAATAAAATGTATCACAAGCTACCAGAACTAGTGACAGCTGAAATCACCTCTCTTGCTTGGAAAAGCAATTTTGTACTAGAAATTGGATAGTGAAAGAGGGACATTAATAACCATGGAAGCCATTATGTATTCTCTAAAAAGAAGTGTTGATAATGAAAAAACATGTGATAATATCTATTGTAACAGTCTGAGGTCAGCTATTCCAAGAATAATCTATTTAGCCCTGTTGACAAATTCAACCCATTTCTATACAAAGATGAATATATCTACGATTCTATACATTTAACTGCTTAAGAAAACATTCCTTACAACTTTTCTAAATCTGCACATTCCCTACACAAAAGCTCCTGGCCACATTCCTTCCGCATCAAGGATATCAAGAACTGTTAATGCATTGTCCATTCATGATTCATGAATTTATAAATGAATAAGTGTGCATGAAGAACACAAAACACAAATTGTTCATGATATATTAAAGGCCCAGTAAAATCAGGCAAAAAGTAAACAAAAGACACAGCTACCTAGCAGGTTTCAACCTAGTTTTGAAATTAATTTCTCTGTCAGCAACTAACTCTTGGACCGACCGTACAATGACAGATTGTCATCTTCACAATAATTTCCATACTTTTAATTGTTATGATATAAATTCAAATGCATTTAAATACCCGCTTTGGTTACTTTTGGGCTTTATTGTTACTTTAATGAATTATGTTCATGGACTGTATATGACCAATGCATCCTATTAAATTTGTTCACTTTGTAGTTTATGCAGTTCATGAACTATGAATGAATTGTGTTGATGAACTGTGCATGAATCATTTCTTCATATTTTTGACAGCGAACTTTGTAAAACATCTTTCAACTGATCACAAAGCAATGAGCATCACTTGTCTGATTTGGGCTGCTTACCTCCCTGCTGTGCTAGCCATTTTTGAACATGAACGACTACATTTGATTGGTTGATAAAGAAATGTATTTGGTCATGTGTCATTCTACAGTTTAAAGAGTTGACAAAAACTTGCCTGGTGTAGTCTAAAATGCATTGTTCTACCAGTGTGGTTTCTTTAACCTATCCTGTAATAGAAATATTCTGAAAGCATCACTATGTTCAAATCATCTAATAGGGATTTCCTATCACTGACACCATTAATGAATTAATCATTTTTGACCAAGGTCAGACTTCATGCATGTGCAGGTTGTGTTTGGTCCACTTTCAACAGAGAAGCACATAATAATATGTTCATAAACTTTTGATAGTAACAATGGGTAAGAAGTTATTGATGACACTGTGTTCATGAAGATTTTTGATCAATTAGAATTTGATTCATTCATAAGAGATATGTCAATTTTGGATCATAACTATTGATGATGATGAGCAATTTGTGAGCTTTATTGATCAATTCATGAATGTTAATCAACAGTTAAACAAATCATGAACAGATTCTTGATGGGGCTCAAAGACACGACCCAAGAATGTATAATCCTAATACGCACACACTGACTTCACATATCCTACACACACCTACTGACTGCACATTCCTTTCACAGGGCCAAAAAGCAAAACAATCGTGTAAATGTGCCTTTCTGCCTTGATAGCATATTCTTAGTATTAATATTTTAGACAGGGAAAAGGGCAAATACTGAGAAACCATGAGATAGTTCCTGTTGTGACATATTAAGCTCAGATGAATCTGGATAAACCAACATGTTCAATGTAAGATCCCATGGATAGATTCTTTCCAAAAGAGCAAGAATAAGAAATATAGAATACTGGGCTTTGTTGACAGGAAATATCAGTACACATCAAGAAAGAAATACTGTGCAAAGCATTATTTTTGTCATCTTTTCTTTTCCCGAAGTCACTAAGAATAATCATGCCCTTGGGTTTCATGCGATAGCAAGGATAGGATTTACAATCAATAATGTAATTCATAGTTTTTAAGACACTTTTTGTATCAATATGATTTATATTTTGCAAATGACCCTTTCCAACATTTTTGGAAAAGTGGATTAAAGAAAAAAGTTTTTAAACAAATAATTTTTCCCCAACAAATCATCCAAAATCAAATGTAACTCAATGATACTTTTTAAGCTTTCAACTTCTGCTTTCTTTGATATATTTGACAAGTCATACCTCTAGGTCTTGACCAAGTGTATTGCAAGCTATCCATGCTTAATAATGCCCCCACCGGCAACTACTGATAACAAGAGGGCCATGATGGCCCTGTATCACTCCACTGGCTTTTTAACCCTTTACCACACAAATCGAAGTGTTAATGACCCTGAAAGAGAAGGCTTTCAAAAACATCGTGAGAAGAGGACAACATGTTGTCAGCCAGTATTTTCTCCTTTTCCCACAACGTTTCCTAACCTATCAAAGACAGAAATAGTAATTTAAGCTACATTCAATTTGTCTTTTTGTAATGGCTTTAAACTTGGTACAGTATAGAAAATTTGTCATTTCTTAAAGAGTAAAATTAACGTAGCATGCACTTAATTGGCATTGACAGAGACATACAGCATAAAAAGTCTGTATGGTAATAAACTTACTTTGAAAACATAACCTCCAGCCCGCCCGCAAAACAAAAACAGTCATATCTTTTTAAATGCAAAGATAATGTCAGTGAATACAAGTAGGTTTATTCATTAGCATGAAAGGTAAAGTTCTAAAAAATTTGAGTGATAGAAACCTTACTTTAAATTAAGCATTCCATTCATGTGAGCATAACCATTAGCATCAAAATAAATCACTCTCCCTTAAAACAGAACATTTCCTCTCCAAAAAACTTGAATATCAAACTCCAATAATGTATAAGTGCAGTTTGATAATCAAGAGAGGTAAATAGTAACAAACTTTATCTTGTATAACAGGAGTTATTTCCCTTGATTACTATTTTAAATTACAGTCACTATATAAGCCCGTGTTAAACTTGTGATCTCCAGGGCAGAGCCAATTTTGACCCCAGGGCTATAATATGAAGGAATTTGATAGAGGTCCATTAGATAAAGCTACATGCCAAATTTGGTAGCCCTGGGCCTTATGGTTTCAGACATGAAGATTTTCAAAGATGTTCAATATTTTTCAGTTTTGTTGCCATGGCAACCAGAGTTTTTGAAGGAATCAAATTCTTTCAAGAAATTCTAAAGAGGACCATGGCAGGATCATTTCTGTGAAGTTTCATCAAATTTGGATGGGTAGTTTCAAAGAAGAAGAAGTTTGAAAAAAAAGTCAACGCACGCACGCACAGACAGATGGACGGACGGACGGATGCACGACAGACACCGGGCCATGACATAAGCCCGCTGGCCTTTGGCCAGTGGAGCTAAAAAAGGGCAAACATACTGAAAGTTGTCAAAGTCTCAAAAGTCATTTTTGTTACTTTACCTTTTCAATGATTTTGTAACAGAATTCTTCACAAATTCCTTAATGTTTGAACTACCCACCAATCAGGGGCATAGCCAATAGTTTATAAGTATTACACAGCATAGGCAAGCGCAAGCGCTGCAATAGATAGTAACATCATTGCAGTTCATGAGCAGATATTTACATACAGACTACCCATGACCTAATCAATTGTAGCATTGTATTTACGAAACATGCACTATTACAAATCCAATCATTTTTGCTTTTAAAGCAATTTCATGAGAATAAAAACAGGAAATGTCATTTGAAATATACAATATAAGACTTTAGGAAATTTTGATCTACTGGCACTTGCGTGATTCTGCATTATGCACATGCATATGGAGTGTAATGGGCACTACAACTTTGCCAGTGGGAAGTACAAAGCAATGTAGTTTAACAACTGACCACACATCTCCGAGTTTTAACGAGTTTTAACAGAGAAGGCATTTGAAAACATAGTGGGAAAAGGAGAAAATGCTGGTTACCAACATTTTCTCCATTTACCACATTGTTTTCCACCCTTTCAGAGAACTTCCGCTCATTTGTACCAATTTTTAATTTGTCATGACTACTGAATGCTTTCAACTGCAAAGATTGTAAAATGTGTCATTTTGAAAAGGGTTTAAAATGTCAGAAAGTCACTTTCTAAATTTTTTCAAAATTTTATCAGAGTTTCAACTGTCACCTAATCTGAAAAAACTAGTAAAACTTCTCAGAGAAAGATGAAAGAAATGAAACTGGATAATCCAAGATGCATTGTAAACTCTTTACTGAAAGACAAAATTTTAGTTTTATTCATATTGAAAGCATTTGCATGGGACAGAGTGACTGATTGGATTTTAAAAGTAGAGAAAAACATAGGAAGAAGAGAAATTGCTGGTTACCTTCATTTTTTCCTTTTCCCATAATGTTTTCAAAACCTGCTGCTCACTATGTCTAAACATCTCACTTAACCTGCAGCTCATTATGTCTAAACATCGCAGTTAATCATTGTAAAGCTAAATAAATGGACCATGATCTAGCAAAAGGGGCTTAATGGATCTCCATAATATCAAGCAAGTCATCATATTACCATGGATCCAAAAAATCCATTTTGTCTAACATTCAAGTAAATCATGAGGTAGACTTGTCCTTTGACACGCAGAATGTTGACTAATAGCATAAGGTTTTGTCCCAGGCCAGCCTGTGTGATTTTCGCAGGCTGACCTGGGTCAATACTTTTTTCAGATGCATCAAGCCCCCTTTTCACAAAGAATAGCTCAAATGAAAATTGAATGGATATTCCTAATTAGTACAAAATATTCCATTCAAAAAATGTTTTAACTCTTTACCAAACGACAAAATTGTACACATGTTCAAATTGAAAGTATTTGAAGACAACAAAATCAATGTGGCTCAAAAATTGAAATATGTTCTGGGAAGGGTAGAAAACATTGTAGGAAAAGGAGAAAATGCTGGTTACCAGCATTTTCTCCTTTTTCTACAATGTTTTCACTAGGCTTTTTTCTCAGGGTTGTTAAAAGTCTGGATTGTGCGGTAAAGATCGAGTTAATCAGTCAGTCTTACAAAAATAGGGAACAGTGTTGGTCCAAGATCAGACTGCACAATTGAATATATCTCCTTACTCTTGACTTTGTTTTCTTTAAAATAATTATATCTAACAGTCATTTGCTCCACTGAATGGCTGTAGAAATGACAAAAAGAAAAACTGCAATCCGTCAACAGTAGAAAAATATTTTAGAAGTTAAATCTCGTTTGAATGTCTCAGGACAGTTTACTAACAGAATTTAGACAACATATGTCATCATTTAAAACAAATGAACCATGACATGGCTTTTCCCCTGTGAATCAACGAGACGGTGAATTGCCAGTTTATTCTTTAAGTTAACTTTTTACCTAGCAACAAAATTTAAGACTGGTCCAAATTCACAGCATTTGCAGATGACAAATTAAAGGTGCCCCAAAAGACTAAATTTGTCCCTGACAGGATAGAAAACATTGTTGAAAAAGGAAAAAAATGCTGGTTACCGGCATTTCCTCCTTTACCCACAATGTTTCCAAAAGCCTTTTTCCTTAGGGTCGTTAAAAGTTGGAATTGTGTGTTAAAGGGTTCAAGACAAATATGGGAATTTCTTCAAATTTAGTGCACTACTTGTACAACCAAAAATAATTTTTGTACATGTATTTTTAGAAAAATAACACACTCCTCCTTTTCAATCTTTACTAAAATGCTGAAGTTTTAATGACCCCAAGGGAAACACCTTCTAAAAACATTGTGAGAAAAGAGGAAAATGCTGGTAACCAGCATTTTCTCCTCTTTCCACAATGTTTTCCATCCTTTCAGTGATATATATCATCATATCAGCAACATTGAATTTATGGTTTGCAACTGCTCTGAGTTTGATTTTGAGAAAAAGGTAACATTTTGTCCTTCGTTTAACAATTAACTCTTTACCACACAATCCCGACTTTTAACGACCGTGAGAGAGAAAGCTTTTGAAAACATTTGGGAAAGGGAGAAAATGCTGGTAACCAGCATTTTCTCCTTTTCCCACAATGTTTTCCTACCCTTCTCCAATTGAATTTAAAATTTTGATTCCCATTTATTTTGTCGTCTGCAAATGCTTTCAATTTGGACCAGTCCAAATGTTGTCGTTTGGTAAAGAGTTAATCCTTTACCACACAATCCCAAGTTTCAACAACCCCACAGGAAAAGCCCTTTTGAAAACATTGGGAGAAAAGAAGGAAATGGTGGTCACTAGCTTTTTCTTCTTTTCTCACAATGTGTTACATGTATACTCTTTCAATGACAAATCGTCGTCACAGTATGAGCTGTGAGTTTGCTGTTTACAAGATGACAAAATTTCAGACTTGTCTAAAAGGGAAGCATTCTTGGCTCATATGATTGGACTTGTCATAAATTAACTCTTTACCAAACGACAAAATGTTAGACCGGTCCAAATTGAAAGCATCTGCAGACGACAAATTAAAAGTGTCTTGATTTATGAAATTTGTCTCTGAAAAGGTAGAAAACCTTGTTGAAAAAGGAGAAAATGCTGGTTACCAGCATTTGCTCCTTTTCCCACAAGGTTTTCAAAAGCTTTACTACCCAGGGTCGTGAAAACCAGGGCTTGCTTGGTAAAGAGTTAACTCTTTACCAAGTGACAAAATTTTAGACTTGTGAACACTGAAAGCATCTGCAGATGACCAAGCAATTTCTCCTTTTCCTACAATGTTTTCAAAAGCCATGTGCCTAAGCGTTGTTAAAACATGGGATTGTGGGGTAAAGGGTTAAGGAACAGAAAACATAATAGCAAAAGAAGAAAATTTTGACATTCAGCATATTTATTGTTTTCCAATGATGTTTTCATAACCCTGCCTCCTTACGGGTCATAAATATGTGCAATAATTTGGTACAGGGTAAAATTTTGCTGGAGTAAGCAAGACATTATCAGATGAATGGCTGAACAGCTGTTTTTAGACCATCAGCTTGTTAGATCTTACCATATCATATCTTTTAACTCTTTACCTAACGACAAATTGTAACTGTAGACGACAAATAAAATGTAACTGAAATGGTTGTGTTTGTCTTTAAAAGGTTTAAAACATTGTGGGAAAAGGAGAAAATGCAGGTCTCTTACAATGTTTTCAAAAGGCTTCATTTTTCTGCCAGCCACTAACATTTGGACCGACCATACAATAACACATTGTCATCTTCACAATAATTTATATACTTTTAAATTCAATTCTTTTAAAGTCAATTTTTTTAGCTTAAATTTGGTGATCTGTATTGTTTACAAAGCCTTTTTACAGCAAATTGACACACCATCCAACATTGAATTATGGAACGCCATAGCTGTCATAAGTTCACACAATTTGAGTTGTTTTGTGGGTATGAAATTTCATTTTGTCGAACAAATATCTTAATATGTCTACCTAGCATGTGATTTGCTCAATACATGTTATCGGGTTGAAAATCAATGTTAAGTTGTAATACTGTTGTATTATTATGTCTACATATGTTGTTGTTTTGTTAAGGAGACATGACGACTTGTCGATTCTTTCTGTTGTTTGGTTAGAAAAGAATGGTGACTTGTCATACAATTGAATCATTATGTTTACACGTTATGTTATTGCGTACATTAGCAATGCTGACTGGTCGGTTCTTTGTGTTGGACGGTTAGAAAACAATATTGGTATGTCAAATGGTTTTATTACTCTATCTACACTGCATTTTATTGTGTTCATTGGACATGTTGCCTGGTTGACTCTCTGTGTTGTTGGCTTAAAAAACAAAGTTAAGTTGTCAAATGGTCATGTCACCAAATCTACTTGATATTTTATCGTGTTCCTTGGAAAGGTTGTATGGTCAACTGTTCATGTTGTTGTATTGAAATACAGTTATTATGTCTGCATGCTACATTACTGTTTACAGTGGACATGTTGGTTGGTCGATTCTTATTGTTGTTGGGTTAAAAACAGAGTAAGCTTGTAAAACAGCTGTATTATTATGTCTACAAGCCGTGTTATTGCTTTGGTACACCGTGTTGACTGGTTGACTCTTTCTGTTGTCTGGTTGAAAAAGGAAGCTATTATGTCTACGTACTACGTTATTGTGTTCACTGGACACGTTGACTGGTCACTAGTTGTGTTTTCGTGTTATAAAACTAAGCTAGTATGCCTACATGCTACATTATTATGATTATATCCTATTAACACTATGACATGTCTTGTAGACATAACAATACAATTATTTCACAAGCTAGCATTGCTTTAAACAAATCAATACAGAAAGTCCACCAGTCAGCTTGTCCAGTGAACACAATAACACAGCACGTAGACGTAATAATACATCTGTTTGACAATTTAACTTTGTTGTTTAACCACACAACACTAACAATCGACCAGCCAACATGTCAAATGAACACAATAAAATGTCATGTTAACATAGCAATATAACCATTTGACAACCCAACATTGTTTTTTAAGCCAACAACATACAGACTAGACCAGTCAGCATGGCTAATGAACACAATAACATGGCGTATAGACATAGTAATTTAATTGACATGCTAACTTTGTGTTTTAACCAAACAACACAAAGAATCCACCAGTTAACATGTCTCATAAACACAGTAACGTAGCATGCAGACATAACAACTCAATTTTTTAACACAACAACACAAATAGTCGACCAGTGAGTATGTCAAATGAACACAATAAGGCAGCATGCAGATATAACAACTTTGATTTTTAACCCACCAACACAAGGACTGGACCATTCAAGATGTCAAATAAAGACAATAAATTGGCATGTAGACATCACGATACAACTGTCTGATGAACCAACATTGTTCATAGACCAACCAACACAAAGAATCAACCAGTTAACATGTCTTTTAAACGCAATAGGATGACATGTAGATATAATGGTCTAACTGTTGACAACTTAACTTTGTTTTTTAACCCAACAACACAAAGGGATGACCAGTCAACATGCTCGATCAACACAGTAATACAGCATTTCAACAACCCAACATTATCTTTTAACCCAACAGCACAAATAATCTACCGGTCAACATGTTCTATAAACACATCAACATGGTGTATAGACATAATGACACAACTGGTTGATGAGCTAACCGTGTTTTTTTAACCCAACAACCTGAATAGTCGGCCAGTCAACATAGTGTATGCACAAACTGAAGTAGCATGCAGACGTAATAACTTTGTTTTTTAACCCAACAAAACAAATAGTTGACCTATCAACATGGCCTATGAACAGACCAACATGGCGTATAAATGCTAAAATATAACTCTAGGACACGTTAACTTTTAGCCCAACACCACAAAGAATCAACCAGCCAATATATCCCAAAAACACAATAAAGTAGCATTCAGACATAAGAATACAACAACTTGACAAGTCAACATTATCGTTTAAGAAGACAACACAAAAGATTGAACATTTAACTCATCTTATTAATACAAGATGTCTGTTTGTAAAACAGTCATGCCCCCCTACTGCCACATTGATACAGGAAGTGGCACAGTTCATAAACTGATATCAAAAGAATTGATTGGGAAATATCGATGTCATCTTTTTGATTTATAGCCGACTTCAATTGTTAAATGTGATAATCTGTCAACAGTTTGCATAATTATACACACCGCCGTGTGTATACATACAAGATTGTAAACAGTCGCCGATACACAGACTGGGTTATCGATTTTCTTTTCGATACGCGTGTTCGACTTCCGCTTTTTTCCAGTCGACTTCGATGCTTACTACGTCCCCAATAATACGTGAATAAAATGTTGGAGCCACAAGTTGAGCCACATATCATAATTTTTGAGACACTTTAATTTTTTTTGAGCAAATGGCTCAAGTGGCGAATGGCAGTGCGGGCCCTGAATCATCTGGTGGTCACTGTGACCTTGACCTTTCACGGATTAACCTTAAAATCGATAGGGATCATTTACACTCCAAGATGAATATCTGTACAGAATTTGAAGGACCTAGGTCAATTCTGTGTGTAGTTATCATCTGGACAAGGTTTGGTCTATATATCATTAAGTTGAAGGCCACTGTGACCTTGACCTTTGATGGATTAATCTCAAAATCTATAGGGATCATTTACACTCCGAGATGAATATCTGTACAGAATTTGAAGAACCTATATCAATTCTGTGTCTAGTTATCATCCGGACAAGGTTTGGTCTATATATCATTAAGTTGAAGGCCACTGTGACCTTGACCTTTGATGGATTAATCTCAAAATCGATAGGGATCATCTGAACTCCAAGACAAATGTCTGCCAAATTTGACGAACCTAGGTCAATTCTGTGTCTAGTTATCATCCGGACAAGGTTTGGTCTATATATCAACATGTTGACGGTCACTGCGACCTTGACCTTTGACCGATTGACCTGAAAATCGATAGGGATCATCTACACTCCGAGACAAATGCCTGTGCCAAATTTGACGAACCTAGGTCAATTCTGTGTCTAGTTATCATCCGGACAAGGTTTGGTCTATATATCAACATGTTGACGGTCACTGTGACCTTGACCGTTGACCGATTGACCTCAAAATCGATAGGGATCATTTGCACTCCAAGACAAATGTCTGTGTAAAATTTGACGAACCTAGGTAAATTCTGTGTCTAGTTATCATCCGGACAAGGTTTGGTCTATATATCAACATGCTGACAGTCACTGTGACCTTGACCTTTGACCGATTGACCTCAAAATCAATAGGGATCATTTACACTCCAAGACAGATGTCTGTGCCAAATTTGACGAACCTAGATCAATTCTGTGTCTAGTTATCATCCGGACAAGGTAAGGTCTACCGACCGACGGACCGACCGACATGTGCAAAGCAATATATCCCCACTTCGTTGAAGGGGGGCATAACAATAACATTTTAAAAGACACATTTATACAAAGAAGTCGAAAGAGTTCATTAACATCTACATGACGAAAATTGACAGATTAAAGTACTGGACTAACACAACAACATGTCTGATTGACGTAATAAAAACTTTCATGTGTCGGACACAGTAACACAGCGCATAGACCTAACAGTAACACCATTTGACAAGTCAACTTTGTCTTTCAACATAACAACGCAAAGATTCAAGCAGGTCTCTTATTCCATTAACATAATAAGATAGTGTTAAAATATAATAAGTTGAGAGTTCGTCAACTGAACATTTATTTATAACATAACAAATTCATGTATTGCGAAAAACACTATCTTAGCTGACGAAATAATGCTTTCTATGACATAATAAAGTTTGTTTAAATACGTAAACTCGAAATGTATTAACATATGACAGCTACGGCGTTCCATACTGAATGATCCATTATTTGAGTAATTCTATGAATCATCCTACCAAAGATTTGTTTGAAATGTGCAGCCTGACCTTGACATTACAACACTCAAAATGATTTGATTTATATGGTAAGAATGTTTAAAATTGAACTTTCGCAAATCATGCTTGTGTGTAATCTGTCATTTAAAACTTGTCTACCTCTTAATTACTTTCTTTTATCTTTTGCTATAAACTCTACTTCTTAATCACATAGCATCTACAAAGTGAATCTTAATCCTTAGAGCGCCAAATAAACCCAACATTTAGTGTAAAAATAAGACGCAAATAATCACAATATCACGGTTGCTTTTGTCTAGAGTGTTTAAGCATAGTGGACAGTATAGATAAAAGATCAGGCTGCACGTTTTGTGCAGCCTGATCTTGATCTATACTGGCCGTAAATGCAACTATAGTCATGAAAGGCATGAAAACTACAGTCATGAAAGGTGTCCATGATGATATGATTTATGTATAGAATAGACAACAAGACTAAGTGGAGATGTTTTCGTGATACAGACACAAGCATGAGCCAGTATCTATATCAGGTAGACAACCTCAGGAGTTTTTGTCTACCTGACTAAACCCATGTGGAATGACTAAAGCCATGGTCACATCTTATGTAGTTGGCCGTAGGTGAATGTATTAAATGTAGCTGAACACAGTTACACGTAGAAAACATAGTTCAACATAGTAATGAATGTAGTTTGAACTTATGATTTGCCCGTACTAAGTACATAATTTTTTAACATGTTCAAAAATTGGTTACAGTTAACTACGTTGTTGTTACCCTACTTTGACTGTAGTTTGGACATAGTTGACCTTAAATAACCATAATTAATCCTACTTAAATTGTAGTGTATACAGTAGTTGACCGTAGTTTTGGAAAAATATCTTTTCTTCCAAGGCAGCATGGCTGATTAAGCAATCAGCAATTTCTGGCTCATCAACTTCCAAAAGCACAAAGACTGTAGCCAACCCATACTGAGCAGGCGTAGCTTAACGCAGTCGACACTAACAAACCGTAGTTGCGCGTACTTAGGACCTAGTTTATATGTAGTGTAACATATTAATTGTAGTTAGACATAGTGATACCCTAGTTAACCCTAGCCGCTTTGCTCGCAGCTGAATGGAGTTGACCATACTTACTTGAAGTTAAACCTAATTAGACTTTTTTTGTTTCCCCATTTTGCCAATTTTGAACCTACTTCAACCTAGTTGACCATAGTAACATCATGGCAGACTACATTTGAAATGAACTACTGACAACTATGTGCATGACCGTAAATGTGACCATGGCTAAAGAATTGTATATGCAATATGTACAGACCAAATACTGAGCGCTGACTGGCTAATTTATGGAAACCATGGTCAAACTATAAATAGCCTTGGAAGAAAAATTAAGTCTTAGTGGGTATCAGTCTCAGATACAGATTTCCATGTTTTCATGCCTACCTCTGTACATTATTAGTTGTACGGTCAGGTGGCAGGGGACTTGGAAACTTGTTCACGGCTGTGGTGAATCATGTCGCCCCGAACCTAGCCTTTGGCTCGGAACGACATGATTCACCACAGCCGTGAACAAGTTTCCAAGTCCCCTGCCACCTGACCGTACAACGATTTTATTATACTGCAAAGTTTTACAATTCCAACGTTTGTTAAGCGAATTTTACCTGTTTTTTGGTTTAAAAAATTGAGTACGCTGACGAAGTAGAATTTCCCTTCTGAGTACCCCAATTCAATGTAAACTGACGTCACTGGGAACTGACCTCACTGAAACCTTGGTAATACATGCTAAAACGTGCAGCTTGGGGCATAATCTTGATGGACGCCGCCATTTTGGATGTTGTGTTGATAGTGTAGTCATGTCTACGGGGCTCCCAAAAGGGAAACTGCTTTTACGTTGGTTTTGCCAGTGTACATGATATATATGTTCGGGGCAGATTATCCAATCAGATGACGAGAAATTTCTTTGCAGTATAATAAAAAATGCTATGATCCTTTCAGCACAGTAGTGGAAAACAGTTGCTTATATAGACGGCATAGATCAAGCTAACACAGCACAGCATGTGCAGTCTGATCTTGGATCTATACTCTCCTCTTGTTTGGTCAAGCCTCTAAGTTAAAATTCTCTCTAAGGTTCAGCTCATTGGATTTTCAGCCATCGAAAGAGATCAGGTTTATAATATTTGGTGCTGAAGGAGCTTATTTGCTCATCTCATGTATTCTCTTAGTTTTATCTTTTTACTAGCCAAGGGTGACAATTACCAGTACATTTCTATATTAAGGCAATATAGTGATTAGCACCCTTAGCTAGCGAAAGATGCTGACAATTTGAGTGTACTTATAGAGATCAGATAATTAGCAAACAAATTTACCACTGAGTGAGATTTACTATTGTACTCCATGTATAATCAATTTCAAGTAATCTGAATGTAATTATAATTATGTATTCATGCCTCCAAACACCACATTCTTCAAACTGAATGTCAGGAAAATTGAGATCGCCATTAGATAATAGTAAATGGAGATAAATAACACAGGAAAATGAACTGTCCTTGTTTCTTATTCTTACATAAGAGTTCTATCAAAGTGTAACAGAAGTGTATTCCCCAGACACTCGAATCCTTGACCCTTCGTTCAGTGTATTCATGACTGCTTCATCAATGAAGCTATTAGGCTATTTCTGAATCCCTGTACAATATCAACAAGAAATGATTTAGTTTAAAACACTTGCTCAATGGCAGAGGAAATTTGGGTCAAGATCGTTTCATCCTTCACCGAACAATACAGTGTTTTAAAAACCCTGAGGTAGAAAGCTTGTTTCTTCAAATTGAAAACGTTCAACTGCAATGTTTGCCAGTAAGAAAAAGAATCCTACAACTTCAAAAAAACGTGCAATGTATAATACAATTAATACAGAAAAGCAGGAAGCAAGCACTTAAGCAAACATCATTAAATATTTACAGTGACAAAGTCCCTCACTGTCCCCTAGCCAATTACAAAACTTTTCGCCAAGGAAGTTTCAGCTGCTTAGAGAAGATTTACTGAATAACAAGTTTGTTTGATACTAACTCCTTACCAAACAATTCTGTATGTGTATTAATGACCCCGAGGAAAATGGCTCCAGAAAACATTGTGGGAAAAGAAAATGCTGGGAACCAGATGGTAAGTTAACTCCTTCGAAGACAAAATTTACTTTTTCAGTCACATTTAATTTACTGACTGCAAATGTATACAATTTGTACAAGTCTGAAATTTTGTCACCTGGTAAAGAGATAGGGTCATGACATACATTTCGTGGGTTTACTTCAAAAACCTCGTAACTACAGCTTGTGCTTGTTTCAAGCTGTAGTTATGAGGTTTTTGAAGTAAACCGACGATTTACGGCATAATGTGGGGTTTAAAATCATTAGAAACCCTAATTATACATGTCCAAATTGAAATCATTTGCAGATGACAAGTTAAATGTCACTCAACTGTTGAGTTTTGTATTAAAGAGGAAAGAAAAGGGAAAAGGAGAAAATGCTTGTAATCACACTGTTTTCTAGCCTATTAACTCTTTACCAAATTATCCCGACTTTTAACGACCCTGACAAAAAAGCCTTTTGAAAACATTGTGAGAAAAGGAGAAAATGCTTGTAACCAGCATTTCTCCTTTTCCCACAATGTTTTCTACCCTATCAAAGACAGAAATCAATTTTTTATCAAAGCTTAATTTGTCATCTGCAAATTCTTTGAATTTTGTCCAGTCGAAAAATTTCTTGTTTGGTAAAGAGTTGAAGAAAAAATCCATTGTTTATGCCCAGGGTCCTGATTTGCTTAGTGGTAAAGCGTATGACTCGTAACCTTGAGGTCCTGGGTTTCAAACCTCGCTGGATGAAATTTTCATAGGAATGTCCTTGGGAAAGACACTTCAGACTCATAGCTTAGTCCTACTGCAACCCAAGACATACATGAATATAATTATGAACTGTTGCTGTAATATGGCTGAAATGATACTGAAAGTGGCTAAAACACTATTCAATCAATCAATATTTCCCTGTACCAAAAAACCTAGAGTTTTAACAACCCTGAGGGAAAAGGCTTTATAAACATTGTGAGGTGTTAAATTGTGAAAACAAGAAAGTGCTGGTAACTTCAATGTTTTCTATCATATCAGGGAAAAAATTCAATCAATTGAACCATCTGAAGTGTATCTTCTGGCATTGCTTCCTAATTTGGACACGACTAAAATTTTGTCATCTTGTAAAGAGTTATGAGATGAGACATATATATACATTCAATGTATAATGTAATCTGTTGCAATTTTATGGGTTCATCTACATTGCCAATAATGTAAATGAAAACTCTGTATGTTGAATGTCACTTGTATGGTATGAGATATCCTTTTAACTCTACTAGACCACAAAATTGTATTATTTTTTTACATATTATCCAAACTGAAAGCATTAATTGCAGATGTCACAGACAAAGTAAAAATGGCTTAAACAATAAAATTTGTCTTTAGAAGGGAAAAAAACATTACCATTGTTTTCTCTTTTTCCCAAAATGTTTGTAAAAGCCTTTTCTCTCAAATTGGTAGTTAAAACAACAGATTGTTTGGTAAAGGGTTAAAAAAGCCACTTAGACTATTTAAAGAGGCCCTTATTCTCATTTTAAGCCAGTTTTAACTCATTTTGTCTTTATTTGATCAAAATATAGTCATTCTTATATCTTCATGCCAAATATTGCGCCTGACGGTTGCAAGGTTGCTTAGATTACGGACGACAGAAAATGCATTTTGCTGAGTTGCGGCCTTCCATGTAAACACACTCGTCTTTTCCGGTTTTTGAATAGAAGATTTTCGATATATCCGTTATACACTTGGGTAGATTCGCATGATGATCATGCATTCTGTAACGTGACTATATTTGACCTTCGCCCTGCGATTTTCAAACGGAGGTCGCGGCCTATATGCAAATTACACCGTATCCAATTCTAGGCGAAAACCAACGATAAATTTCCGTGACGCACCGCCATTGTTTACAGCTTCGATCGTCAGCCAGTTTTCTTCTGACCAATATTCGGTTTCTAATACAAATCTCTGTGTGTTTCTTTTTTTCAATTACACTATATGTCAGTAATTTATCCATGTTTACACAAAGGGCTGATTTCTGTACCATTCTAAATTGTTTGAAATTTAACAGCGTTTTTGATCACTGGCTGTAGACGGGCATCTTTAAAACTGTGTACAGTAAAACTGGTCCTAGTGGACCAGACGACAAAATTTTACACTCTTTTGTATCAAAAGCATCGGCACATGACAAATTAAATATAGCTCAAATGATGAGATTTTCCTTAGATCAGGGTAAGTTCATTCTGGGAAAAGGAGCTTTTGGCTACCAGCATAAGCTCTTCGATTGCAATATATTCCTAAGTTGAAGCTATACCACAAAAGATCCTGACAGATGGAAGGCTCTCAAATGGGCAAAGGAGAATATACATCAAACATTTTTTTTTTGCTTTCTTACCTTGTGTTTTTTAACCTTTCACATCGAGTTTCTGTCTTATTTTGTACATTTCTTATTTCTCTCTTATTTAACTCTACAAGACAACAAAGTTTTAGACTGGTCCAAATTGAAAGCATTTGAAGACAACAAATAAAATGTGAATAAGGTATGGAAATCTGTTTTGGAAAATGTAGAAAACACTGTAGAAAGAGTAGAATATTTCATGCTGGTTGCCAGCTTCTTCTCCTTTTTTCACAATGTTTTCAACAACTTTTTTCTCTCAGGATTCTTAAAAGTCAGACTTTATGGTAAGGGGTTAATCACATTCAATTTGTTGTTTGAATTATGCTTTCAAAATGAACATATCAAACTTTTTATCATATGAGTTAACCTTTTACCACAAGTCCTGACTTTTAAAACCATTGAGAAAGAAGACTTTTGAAAACATTGTGAGAAAAAGAAAAAATGCTGGTAACCTCTCCCTTTTTGCCACAATATTTTCTATCCTCACAATGAAAGACAGCTTCCACAATTCGAAGGATATTTAATCTGTCGTCTGCAAATGCTTTGGGTTTGGGCAAGTCTGAAATTTTATTCATGTGATAAATGGTTAATAGCTGTAACGGTAGCTCAGTGAAAATTGAAAATGAAGCGGATTTTGAGCCATAAAATTTTTTGTGCAGCTATATTTTAATTTCATTCAGTCTTTTGAAATCTTGGTACAGAAGTTGTTTACTCGCCACTCCACATAAAAGACTTTAAACGCTGCAGACGACTTTTTGAAGTACTGTGACAAGAAGAGGAAACACTCATTTCAACCCTTAGGGCTGAATGTAAACAATGTTGCCAACATTAATTCTAGTTTTAACCCTCACGACTGTAGTGCCTTTGCGGCCAGCGTAGATCAAAATCAGGCTACACAAAATGTGCAGCCTGACCTCTGATCTACACTGTTGGCTTTGATGAAACACTGTAGATAAAAACAACAATGAAATTGCAATTATTCAGGTCCAATTTTTAGGATGACACTTTCTGTTGATTTTGTTCAGCGCTCTAGGGGAACTAAAGGCTCAATAGCAGCTAAAAAATCAATGCAGGTGTTAAATTGCATTTAAATTCAAATCATACCATTTAAAAATATGGAAAATATTGTGAAGGTCACTATCTATTATTCTGTGGTCATTGTAAGAATTTCCGTAACTCCATGATTAGATTGCAGGTTCTGTGCAGTCTGATCTTGACTTTAGCTGCCTTAGCTCTTTAAACACAATAGAATTTTACCTGTGTTTAAATTGAAACCATTAACTCTTTACCAAACAACAAAATTTTAGACTTGTCCAAATTCAAAGGATTTGCAGACGACAAATTAAATGTGACTGAAATGATGTTTTTTGTTTTGGATCTGGTAGAAAACATTGCAGGAAAAGGAGAAAATGCTGGTTACAGCATTTTCTCCTTTTCCCACAATGCTTTCAAAAGCCTTCTCTAACAGGGGTGTTAAAACTAGGGATTGTGTGGTAATGGGTTAAACTTTGCTGTCAACAGTTTAAAGGTGGCTCAAAAGATGGAATCTGACCTTTATAGGGTTGGAAAAATTGAGAGAAAAGGAGTAACTGCTGGTCACCTGCATTTTCTCCTTTCCCCACATTTTCCAGCCCTTTTCATCAAGGTCTTTAAAAGTCCAGAGTGTGCGGTAAAGGGTTAACACATCCTCCAAATTAATACTGGATACAATATGGAAGCTGACATTTTCAAAAACACTCTTTTAAATTCGGAAAATCAACATAACTTACGGACCAAATCTACCTGATGACAAAAACTGTAGACCTGTAGAAATCTAAAGCAATTTTGTAGATCATTTGAATGTGGTTCAAATGATGAAATTTGTCATTAACTGGGTAGAAAACACTGAGGGAAAAGGAAAAAGTACCAACATTTTCTCCCTTACCTACGGTATTTTCAAAAGACTTCATTCTCAGGGTCATTAAAACATGGGATTGCATGGTAAAGGTTTAAGTCTAAAAGATGACAAAATCGTAGAACTGTACAAACTGAGGGCATTTGCAGATAACAAGTTTTGTGTAACTCAAACTTACAGTGGGATTCTTCTTTCAAAAGGTAGACAACAGAGTTTAAAAAGGAGACTTCGCTGGTAACCAGCATTTTCTCCTTTTCCCGTAATTATGATAGGTCTCAAAAATGTCTTCTTCCCTGGAAGTTGTTAAAACATGGGGTTGTTTGGTGAAAGACAAAAAATATAAATAAATACGAATGTAAACATTGTGACAAGGAGAAATTACTATTAGCATTTTCCTGATGAAAAAATGTCATCAGAAAAATCCTTTCTTTTGTTTGCATCATTTATAGTATTAACTGTTTATTAAACGACAAAATTTTACACTGGTTGAAAATCAGAGCAATTTGCAGAAAAATTAAATGTTGCAAATTTAATGAAATTTGTCTTTGAAAGGGTAGAAAACATTGTGGGAGAAGGAGAAAATGCTGGTTACCAGCATTTTCTACTTTTCCCACAATGTTTTCCTCAGGGTCATTGAAACTAAGGCTTGTGTGGTAAAGGGTCAATTTTACTGGTCTGTCGAAAATTAGCCTATCTGTAAACAGGTCAATGGAATGATCAAAATATGTCTATTTTTTTAAAACTAAACTTACCTCAAGTACTTTATATAAATAATCCGTGGTAGAGGACCTCCACAATCCAAACACATACTACATTATAATGACTTATTTCCTTATTGCCTAGTTGCCTTATGTATATGTTATATTTAAAGTATTAACTTTAACACTAGAATTTCCAATAATTATGAATTGCCTTAATATACAAATGTATAAATATAGATCTCCCACATATGTGTATTATCTATAGTGTCATAATTCTAATGCTGCACCTTTTACCCTATTTATTAATTAATATTAATTACTAAATAGTTCATATACAATTGCACAGCAGTTCTTATTTCATTCAGCAATCACATCAGGGTCTTATGCATATCTGTCCAATGAGACATGGAACAAAATACATATTGAAGATCAATAATTTATTATGTAGATCTAAATAAAACATATTCTTAACCAGTTGACAAAATTTGGACTTTTCCAATTTGAAAGCCTTTGGAGATAATTAAGTAAATGTGACGCATTATCTCCCGCTAGATGACATTCTACAAATACACATCTATCTAATTTGGGCATTATGAGTACAGAACCGGACTATTTTTCAATACAAAATCTGTTACTTTGAATTTCAAAATGAAATAAACATTTACTCAATAAAATGATACCTGGTGCAATTCATTCAGCTATGATCGGCTAGCATGTAACCTATGCACCAGCCATTTATTAAAACAGCCTCTACATACTTGGGTAATAGGCTAATAGCTTCGGTATAAGCCCTACTGGGTGATGTGTCATAGCAGACAGGTCGAATCTTCGAAGAATATGACAAGCGCAGACAACGAAATGTGATGCAAATGTTGGAAATATCTTTTGAAATGATAGAAAATATGTGGGAAAAGAAGAAAAAAACGCTTGGTACAGTGCATTTTCTCCTGTTCCCATAGTGTTTTCTACCCCAAGGTGAATCCTTTCAGCACCAGGAGCCTAATTAAACTTGCCAGATCTGTAAAATGCTATCAAGTCTTAAAAGTATTTTTTTGTCTGGTAAAGAGTTATGGGTTCATTGTTAAAGGCCCACTAGCAGCCCAGAGTGAACAATTGGGAATCAAAATGCTGAAAAAAATTGATAGATCTAGCTCTACCTACAGTTTAAAAGTATAGATATTATCATGCAATCTACAGGTATCAAAGTTCCAATCATTGGCAGAAAAATGTATTGTAAACCTAGAACATAAGTTGGCAACTTTATTTCTAGTTTTACAATACATTTTTCTGCCAGTAAGTGAAACTTTGACATAGATCTATATATTCCAGGGTAACACATTATCAGGCTTATAATAAAATATATGTACTTTTGAATCATATGTATTTAACTTTATTGCAATTTTACTTCTGAATTGTTTACATTTTATGCAGTTAGTGGGCCTTTAGTGATCTGAAAGTTCAATAGTTGGTTGCATACAATAATAGATCAGTGTAAAAATATGGTATTTTCATGGTTTATATAAAACTTTTTCTATAAAAAACATTCATGCCCCCTCATCATTTTTATGGCCAATGCTTATGTTGTAAGTCAAATATTAGCTATTTCACTAATGAGACACACATGAGGTTGAATGGTGTTTAGGCCACTTTTAACATTATTCCAGTCATAATACAACTATAGCTTTCTCATTCATGTAAGTCCTGGGTTTCATCAGGGTAAGGCTAGGGCTCTGAAATGTCATACTGAAGGAAAATTCCATAATATCCCAGCTCCTGGTGGGGATCAAACTTGGGACCTCCTAGTTCCAAATCTTTCATCTGCATAAAGGAATCATGCAGTTCCCCAACATGAGTCATGCTCTGGGAAAAAAGGGGTTTAATGCATCTGCAAAACATATTGATCCAGGTCAGGCTGTGCAATCCAAGCAGGCTGGCCTTGATTGAATTTATTGCTATAGGTCAAATTTTTGTATATGTCAAAGGACCAGTCTAAGTCATCATTCAGTCGGTTGTTAGACAAAATGGATTTTATGCATCCATAATTATGGAATGACTTGCTCAATATCTCTTTCCATACCATAGACGACACCACAAGCTTTTGTGGACAGTGTAGATCACGATCTCTGATCTACACTGTCCACTACTATATTCTAGATTATGACCACACTGTCTTTTGATCATCCGAGAAAATGTATTTTTAGCCTTTGAGAAAATGCAATTTATTTATTCAGTAGTGAAAGAGATATGGCTTGCAACACGCAAAAAGGGGTATTCAGGAATTTGCGTAAAGTGTTGTCTCGAATCAGCCAGCCCAGTCCGCACAGACTGATCTGAGATGGCACCTTACGTCTACATTAGATTTTGTTCTTCAGTAGACTTGCGCAAAACAGAAAATTACATAAAAACAGAAAGTGTTGTTTCGGATTAGCCTGTGTAAACTGCACAGGCTGATCAGAAACGACACTTTATGCAAATGTCGTAATGCCCCTTTTCGCGTGTTGCAAGCCATATAGTACATCACAGAGATGCATTAGACACCTTTTTCTGGAGTGCAGCTCATATATTCAGACTAAAGCATTTTTAGTAGCTTATGAGATGTCTCATCAGCTACTTGACCAGACCAATTACTATTAACCCTTTACCAGACAACAAATTTTAGCCTTGTCCAAATTGAAAGCATTTGCAGACAACAATTTCAATGTGGCTAAAATAGTGTAATTTTTCTTTGATATGGTAGTAAATATTGTGGGGAAAGGAGAAAATACTGGTTACCACTCCTTTTCCCACAATATTTTCAAAAGGCTCCTCTTCCAGGGTTGTTAAAAGTCGGCGGTGCAGTAAAAGGTTAAAGAGGTTAAAGAGGTTGATTGAATGACTGTATGTTGTTTAACACCATTTTCAACATTATTTCAGTTATATAGTGGCAGACATTGCACTATCCATGCTTTTCTGAAGTTTCTTTTATCAGTACTTTGAACAATATTCTTCCTAAGCTCACCGACTGCTTATCCCAAATAACCATCGTCAAAACAGTGATCCCGGTGAAAGAGAAATGAATCTTGTAGCAATAACTATCCTCGGAAAGAAATTTGCTGAATCAGGGATTTGAACCTGCAACCCTCTATTTTTGGTCCTGTATGCTATCAATTGCTGCATGTGCAGACGACAAATCAAATATCTTTTTAAAAAAGATGGACGTTGTCTTAAATAGGGAAGAACACAATATGTGAGAAGGAGAAAATGTTGTTTACCACCATTTTCTCCTTTTCCACATTTTCTCCAGCCTTTTCTACCTCATGAGTTGCATTTAACTTGTGATCTGCAAATGCTCAAATTTCAAAATAGACAAGTCTAAAATTTTCTCAACTGGTACAGAGCCTATAGAGTAGGTGCTGGTAGCACCAAACACTTGAGGGAAAAAAACTGACTGTTCAGTAATGCATGCATGAATATAGAAAAAAAGAGCGGACTTATTCTGGTATATTAATAGTTGACCTTTCCAAGCAATATAGAGTTATGTCAACTTGTTTTAGAATGAGTTGAAACAGTTTGAATGATATGCACTAATGTGATACAAATAAATGCACTTCAAATTCAGCCTTTCATACCATATCCAAAAATTACATCTATTCTGCCTTATGTCACTTTGATATGAGATAGAGAACCTACAGGGATAGTGGGATTTAACCCATATCCATATGACCAATTTTTAAAAGAAACTATAAAAAGCAGAAACTAGAGTAACACTACAAAAAAACAACAACTTTGGGAAAGGATATTTTATTTAAATGCAATAAAAACACTGTGGGGGAAAAAGGGACAATTGTTGGCTCAAGCAAGAGCTCCCTTTTTTCTCCAGGGGTTTAGAAACCCTTACATTCATATGAGTCATACTCTGTGAAAAGGGGGTTTAAGACATCTGCAAAAAGTAGTGAGCAAGGTCAGCCTTTGCAGTCCGCACAGGCTGACCTAGTTTGAAACTTTCTGCTTAACCCTTTACCACACAATGCTGACTTTTAACGACCCTAGGAAAGAAGCCTTTTGAAAACTTTGTGGGAGAAGGAGAAAATGCTGGTTACTATTATTTTCTCCTTTTCCCACTATGTTTTCTACCCTATCAATGAAAATTTGCACCATTTGAGCCACGTTGAAATTGTCGTCTGCAAATGCTTTCAATGGACAAGGCTAAAATTTTGCCGTCTGGTAAATGGTTAAACATATATTTTCTGCATATCAAAGGACGACTCTATTTAGTCTGATTGTAGGAGTAATGGATCCATATTATGCAACATTCTAACATGGCATGTGAATTCGGCTCTATAAACACAGTGCAACGAAAGCGTAGTAAAATCTACGTTATTCTATGTAGAGTGACATCATTCTGTATAGAGTGACGTCATTCTGTATAAAGTAAGTAAGTTATTAAATGGAATATAATCTGCATCCGCGTTTTTACTCTAAGTATGAACTTGTTTTCCTTTGATTAAGAGTTGGTCATGTTAGAATCAAAATAATCTTCTTTCTATCGTGGTATATTGTTCAATAAACCACGTTGTGAGTTATGAGGCGCAATGAATAACCCAGTCGGGCTATTGCCCTCATGCATTATTTATTGTGCCTCATAACTCACAACTGTGGTTTATTGAACGATAAACCACGATAGAAAGAAGATTATTTCTTAAATAATTGACTTGGTATAGTAAATGCACCATGAAGATGTACCAAACCCCGTTTTTCAAGAGCATAACTCATATTTTGGTAAACTATTCTAATGAATATATAAAAAGGGGATTTTATACATACATGTTTATTATACTGCAAGGAAATTTCTCGTGATCTGATTGGATAATATGCCCCGAACATATATATCATGTACACTGGCAAAACCAACGTAAAAGCAGTTTCCCTTTCGGGAGCCCCTTATACATGACTACACTATCAACACAACATCCAAAATGGCGGCGTCGACCAAGATTAACATCAAGATTATGCGCCAAACTGCATGTTTTAGCACGTTTTACCAAGGTTTCAGTGACATCAGTTCCCAGTGACATCAGTTTTCATTGAATTGGGGCACTCAGAAGGGATATTTGAAACCAAAAAAATCAGGTAAAATTCGCTTAACACAGGTTGGAATGGTAAAACTTTGCAGTATAATAAATTCATTGTACGGTCAGGTGGCAGGGGACTTGAAAACTTGTTCACGGCTGTGGAGAATAATGTCGCCACCTGGCCTTCCGCTCGGGGCGACATTATTCACCACAGCCGTGAACAAGTTTCCAAGTCCCCTGCCACCTGACCGTACAACTACTAATATAAGATCCCCATATAAAGTAAAGAGTCAACTGTTAGGGAAGTTTTGTTCATTTATGTATCCAGTTTCATTATTGGGACATGTATCACATTATTCAATTTCTATTGTTTCGAGCATGTGAATCAATAGTCTGTTTGTCCCCCTGAATAGTTCAATGTTTATTTGTATAATCTATCAAAACTTTTGACCTTCGTACTGTGTAACCACTTTAACTGGTCACTTGAAGAATATTCTGCCTTATAACATAATCAATTTATAAATTTACGATTTTATAGGACGTTTACTTCAGGATCATGTGTCCATGTATTTTACTTCTTCAACATGGACACAGCGACACAATCAGTTTATTGTACAAACATGAGCCGTGCTCTGGCAAAAGGGGGCTTATTGCATCTCTGTGATGCGTAATACCAAGCAATTCCTCACATAATTAGGGATCCATGATACCCATTTAGTCTAATAATGGATTGGATCTGGAGGTAAAAACGTTCCTTTGATGTGCAGAAATTTGACCAATAGCAAAAAGTTTTGGGCAAGATTAGCCTGCGCAGACTGTGCAGGCTGACCTGGGTCAGTACTTTTCACAGAGCATGGCTTGTTTTCATTTGAATTTCATTTAGAATGAGGCAAACATCCAAATGATTTCGGTCACGGAAACAAAGTAGTGACAAGTTGAAGCAGTTTTACAATAACTACAAATAAAACTAAGTATGGGATAGTAAATGCTTGCTGGTTGTATATAGGTAACATACAATAGCATTTGTTAGCAAGTGTATTCTTCTTGTATACCACAGCACAAGATTTTCTATCTGACTTAGACCACATGTTTAGGACAGAATACAAATGCCCTCGTAAATGAAGATATACAAGCTAACATTATTTAGTGTCTATTTCTCATTAATCACATCACCCATTTTCTAACCTTTCCTTGCAGCTTGCAAGTCTGAGTAATTGATGAATGGATTTCATTGTTAACTCTACCAGACAACAAAATTTTAGACTTATCCAATTTGAAAGCATTTGCAGATGACAAATCAAATGTGGCTCAAATATTGGAATTTGTCTGTGAAAGGGCAGAAATCATTTTTGGAAGCGGAGCAAATGCTGGTTACCAGAATTTTCTCCTTTTTCCCTAATGTAATTAAAACTTGATATTGTATGGTACAGGGTTAAGCTGATTTCATAATGCTTTCATGTAAAAAAAAATCCATTTACTGCATTTTTTTAGCTCCCGAAACAGATCTGTGGAAAAACTGCTTATTGGTTCCATAATTATTTTCATGTTATTTTTGAAAATGTATTACTGGAATGTACATGTATGAAATAATACAATGATCAGACTGGAACCCAGGTTAGAACCTAAACTCCCTTGCAACAGTGTTTTCTACCATTTCAAGAGTCCCAGTACTTGAGCCACATTTCATTTGCCATCTGTGCATGCTTTTCAATGCTGGCAAGTTTAAAGTTTGGTCGTCTGATGAAAAGTTTAGACCACATACGTAGCGAGTTGACCAATCACAGATCAGTATTTCAAAAGTAAATGTCGAAGATACAACTCCCGCAGTTTTATATCTAGATATACAATGCTAGTATTTCCCGCAGACAGTTTTTGTTTGCAATATCGAGTTAAGCAAAATGTACCATACACTGTAAAACAATTTTGAAATATGATTTAGTGAACTCGATACAGCATTTCAATAGGTGAGTGCATGTGCAGACACTTAAAACAGTATTGCAATCACCAACTGATTTACTAAAGCAACCTCTCAAAAGCAACCTCTCGAGTGGAGTGTGTTTTTTACAGTAGAAAAATAAGGCTTCAGTCAGGAAAAAAAATCTATAATGTTCACATTTTGGCTATTCAAAACATACCATGGCCTTAACAATATTATTTTCTCTTTAATCTGAGAAGGGTAAATCTTATTTTAGCTGAAAAATAACAATAATTCGAATATGTTCTTAAGTTTGTTTGTATTGGAATTTATTGCCATTTTATCATCTAAGGTCTTATCACAGCAGTCAGTGCACCTGCGAAAGGGCTGTTTTTTGTAATTTTATAAAACCCTTAACCTGCTAAATAGGAAAAATTAAATTTCAAGCCGATAGTAAAAACCCAAAATTTGCTATTTCAAAGATATTTTTTAGGGAAAATATCTCCCTGTCAGACTGATCCAAGATCAGACTGTGCACATTCTGTGCAGTCTGATCTGAATCTACATTGTCTGCAAAAGGTCCTTGAGTTGTGTTGTGCTTAGTTGCCTGAAGGTTGAGCTGTTTGGCTCTACAAAGTTGACAAAATTTTCATGAAAGGACTTGACATTGCTAACAAAAATTGGTCAAACTTCACATATTGAAAATAATAGCAAAAAAAAAAGAACAAACAATATTTCTCGACAACATTCAATATTTTTGCAATAAAATTAGTTCTTTCAAATTCTAGGAGACACATATCTCTACCTATCCCTTCCTAGCAAATCTATCCTATCCCACAGTTGCTTCTTTACCTATTTTACCAACTTACATAGCCACTCCACCTATCCCATCTTAAATAATCTATTTTCCTTCACAAGCTACTGTACCTTTTTTTTTATGTTTTCTCAAATTTCCTACACTAGCTACTCTATCCTATTCTAGTAACTTAACCTTCCTGTTCTAGCTACTCTAGCTTCCCTACACTATCTTATAACCTTTCTGCACTAGCTTATCTACCCATCCTATCCTAGCTGATCTACCTTCACAAATCAGCTACTTTATCTACCCTTCACAAGCATATCTACTTTTCTAGACTAGCTACTCTAGCAATCTTATCCTAGCTAATCAACCTACCTCATCCAATCTAAACAACCTATCCTACCCTTGATAATCTACCTTCCTTTACTAGCTCTACCTATTCTACCCTAGCTCATCTACTGTTTCTGTGTGAATTTCTCTATCTTTCCTACTCTAGCTAATCTACGTTCCTACAATACCTTCTCCACCTTACCTACCCTAAATTATCTACTTTTTTTACACTAGCTTTTCTATAAATCCTACCTTAGCTAACAAACAAACCTTCCTAGACTAGCTACTCTACCTTTTCTATCCAAGCTTATCTACCTAGCTACTCATCCTACCCTTCTTGCTAATCTACCTTCCAATACTAGCTACTTGACCTATCCTATCATAGCTTATCTACCTATCCTATCATAGCTTATCTACCTATCCTACCCTAGCTTAATTACCTTCCAACAAAAGCTATTCCACCTAACCTACCCAAGCTAATCCACCTTCCTACATTACCTTCAATACCCTTTCTAGCCAAGTTATCTTACTGTCCTGCATGAGGTTCTCTATCTTCGCTACCCTAGGTAACCTACCTATCCTACACTTGCTACTCTGACTACCTACACCAGCAACTCTATTCTTCCCTAACAAATCTACCAATCCCGCACTTGCTTCTTTACCTACAATACCTACCTGACCTAGCTACTCAACCTATGCCATCCTAGCAAAACTATTTTCCTTCACAAAGTAATCGACTTTCTTATGCTTTTGCTATTTTTCTACACTACCTACTGTACCTAGCCTTCATTAGCATACCTACATTCCTACACTAGTTACTCAACTCATCCTATCCTAGGTAATCTACCTATCCTACCCTTGATAATCTACTTTCCTACACCTGCAAATCTATCTAACCCTTCTCCACCTGATCCAGCTAATCTATGTATCCTACACTGGCTCCTCTATCTGTCCTACCCTAGCTAATATACCTTCCTCATTTAGTTACTTCACCTTTTTTATCAAAGCTCATCTACTGTTACTGCACAAGCTTTTTTCTATCTCTCCTATCCTAGCTAATTTACCTATCCTACAATTGCTACTCAACCCACCCTACACAAGCAACTCTACCTATCCTTCCCCAGCAAATCTATCGTATCCCACACTTGCTTCTTTACCTAATTTACCTACCTCACCTAGCCACTCAACCTATCCAATTCTTAGTTATCTTTATTTTTTTCGCAAACCAACTTACTTTTCTTTTATGCAATCTCCATCTTCCTACACTGGCTACTCTACCTATCCCATCCTTGCTACTCTACCTTCCTACACTAGCTACTCTACCCATGCTACTCAACCTACCTACCCTAGCTAATTTACCTATCCTATCCCAGCTAAACTACATATCCTACCCTACCAAATCTACCTTCCTACAATAGTTATTCAACCTAACCTACTCAAGCTAATCTATCTATCCTACTCTAGCTAATGTACCTTCCAACACTAGTAACTCTACGTATTCTATGCTAGCTTATTTACCTGCACGAGCTTCTCTATCTATCGTACCATACCTTATCTACCTATCCTACACTAGCTTCTCAAAGAATCCTACCCTAGCAAATGAACCTTCCTAGACCAGCCTGTTTACCTATCTACCCAAGCTAATCTACCTAGCTACTCTTTCTACCCTCATTAGCTTATCTGCCTTCCTTCACTAGCACCTCTACCTAGCTTATCCCAGCTAATCTACATATCCTACCCTACCTGATCTATGTTCCTACAATAATTACTCCATCTAACTGACCCTAGTAAATCTACCTATCCTACACTAGCTTCTATTACCTATTCTACTCTAGCTAATGCACCTTCCAACACTACTTCTCTACCTTTTCTAGCCAAGCTTATGTAACATTCCTGCACAAGCTTGTCTTTCTATCCAACCCTAGCTAATCTACCTATCATACACTTTCTACTCCACTTCTGCCCTACACCAGCAACTCTACATATTCTTCCCTAGCTAATCTACCTATGCTACACTTGCTACTCCTCTTACTCTACACCAGCCACTCTACCTATCCTTGACTAGCAAATCTATCCTATCCCACACTTGCTTCGTTACCTACTCTACTAAACAAACCTAGCCACTTCACCAATCCCATCATAACTAATCTATCTTCCTTCACACGCTACACGACTTTTCTTTGATGTTTTCTCTATCTTCCTATTAAAACTACTTTACCCATCCTATCCTAGCTATTCTACCTTCCTGTACTAGTTTCTCTACCTTTGCAAGCTTAATTACCTTCCTACATGAGCTACTCTACTTATCATATCCTGGTTAATCTACATATCCTAACTTAGCTAATCTACTTTCCTACAATTGGTACTCTACCTATTCTACCTTAGCTACTCTTCCTTTCCTACCTTACCTAATAAAACTTCCTGCAGTAACTTCTCTCCTATCCTTCCCAAGCTAATCTATCTATCCTACATTTCCTATTCAACCAACCCTATACCAGGAACTCTACTTATCCTTCCCTAGCAAATATATCGTATCCCACACTTACCTCTTCACCTACTTTACCTACCTAACCTAGCCACTCCACCTATCCCATCTTAACAAATCTATCTTCCTACATTTGCTACTCTACCAATCCTCCCCTAGATAATGTACCTTCCTACACTAGCTTCTCTACCTATCCTATCCTGATTATGTACCTTCCTTATTAAGCTTATCTACCTCTTCTGCCCAAGCTTTTCTACATTTCCTATATGAGCTTCTCTATCTATCCTACCCTATCTATTCAACCTATCCTACTTTTACTACTCTACCTACCCTACACCAGCATTTCTACCTATCTTTCCCTAAAAAATCAATCCTATCACACACTTGCCTTTTTACCTACTTTTCCTACCTAACATAGCCACTCTACACTCTCCCTTACCCATCCTAGCTAAGCTTCTCTTCCTCTCTATACTAGCTACTTTACCTACCCTACACTAGCTTATCTACCTTCCTACATTTGCTACTCTTCCTATCCTATCCCACGCTGAGCCTCGGTAGCTCAGTCAGTAGCATGCAGGACTTGACAACACGGGGTCCAGGGTTCGATCCCTGGCTACGACCCCTGGGTTGGCCAATTTCTTTCCGAGGATTGATGATAGTCACTTCGACAGGATTCATTCCTCTCCCACCGCTGACCATTTTTTTGACAATGATTATGTGGGAAAGCAGCCAGTGGCTTGGAAAGAAAACTGTGCAAAGTACTGGTAAAAGAGACTCTAGGAACGCATGGATAGGTGCACTGGCCGCCGCGATATAACTGAAATAATGTTGAAAATGGCGTTAAACACCATACAATCAATCAATCAATCCTATCCCACATCTTCTACCTTCCTGTACTAGGTAGTCTACCTAGCCTTCACTAGCTAATCTACCCTCTACACTAGCTAGTCTACCTATCATATCCTAGCTAATCTACCAACCCTACCCTACCTATTCTACCCTAGATAATCTAAATTCCTACACTTGCTATGCTATCTAACCTACCCTAGCTATTCTACCCACCCTTCACTAGCTACTAAACTCTACCCTACTAATATTCCTTCCTACAATAGCTACTGCACCATGCCTAACCTAGCTAATCTACCTATCCTACACTAGCTTCTCTACCTATCCTACTCTTGCTAATGTACCTTTCTACACTAGCTACTCTACCTACTCTACCAAAAGCTAATCTTTCTTTACTGCATGAGCTTCTCTATCTATCCTTACCTAGCAAATCTACCTATCCTACACTTGCTACTCCACCTATCCTACTTTAAAACAGCATCTCTACCTATCCTACCCTAGCTAATTTACCTTCCTAATTTAGCTTTTGTACCTATTCTACCAAAGCTTATATTTCTTTCCTGCATGAGCTTCTCTGTCAGTTCTACCCTAGCTTATCTACCTTTCCTACACTTGCTACTCCACCTATCCTATAAGAGACAGCATCTCTACTCATCCTAGCCAAGCTAATGTACCTTCCTAATTTCGCTACTCTACCTATTCTTTTAAAGCTATACTTCTTTTCCTGCATGAGCTTCTCTTTCTGTCCTATCCTAGCTTATCTACCTAACCTACACTTGCTACTCTACCTATTCTTACCTACCTAATAACCTCCCTAGACTAGTTACTCTACCTTTTCTACCCAAGCTAGTATACATAGCTATTTAACCTACCCTTACTAGCTTATTCACCTTCCTACACTAGCTACTCTACCTAAGATACCCTTGCTTCTCTACCTATCTTACGCTAGCTTATGTACCTTTCTAGACTAGCTTCTCTACCTATTTTAGCCAAGCTCATCTAATTTTCCTGCACGAGCTACTCTTTCTATCCTTACCTAGCTAATATACCCATCCAACACTTTCTACTCCAATTACCCTTCACCAGCTACCATACCTATCCTTCCTTAGCAAATCCACACATCCCACACCTGCTTCTTTATCTACTTTAACTACCTAACCTGGCTACTCCACCTATCCAATCCGAACTAATCTACACTCACAAGCTCCTCTACCTTTCTTATATGCTTTCTCTATCTTCCTACACCGACAACTCTACCTTGAAATCATAGCTTCTCTACCTTCCAATAATAGCTACTCTACCTATCTATCCTACCCTATCTAATCTACCTATCCTATATTACCTTCTCTACCTATCTTACCCTAGCTAATCTACCTTTCTGGAATAGCTACTCCACCTTACCTACCCATGTTAATCTTCCTATCCTACACTAGTTTCTCTACTCATGCTACCCTAGCTTATGTACTTTCATACATTTGCTACTCTAACTATCCTACCCTAGCTAATCTACCTAGCCTACACTAGTTTCTTCACCTATCCTATCATAGATAATCTAGCCCCCTGAAATAGCTACTCCACCTAACCTACCTTAGCTAATTTACCTATCCCACACTAGCTTCTCAACCTATCCTACCCTAGTTAAAGTACCTTCCCAATTAACCTTTCTTTTATGCTTTTTCTATCCTTCTACACTAGCCTCTCCTTTCACCCTATCTTAGCTTCTTTACCTTCCTATACTAGGTACTTTACCTACCCTTACTAGCTCTTCTACCTTCCTACACTAGCTACTTTTCCCATGCTATCCCAGCTTCTCTACCTTCCTATACTAGGTAGTCAACCTAGCCTTCATTTGCTTATCTACCTTCCTACACTAGCTAGTCTTCCTATCATATTGAAGCTAATCTACCAATCTTACCCTAGCTAATCTACCTATTCTGCCCTAGATAATCTACACTAATTGTTCTACCTAACCTACCCTAGCTATTCTACCCAACCTTTACTAGCTTCTCAACCTATCCTACCCCAGCTAATGTCCCTTCCCAGACTATCTACTTTTCCTATTCTGCCTGAGCTACTCCACCAATATTGCACGAGCTTGTCTATCTATCCTACCATAGCTAATCTACCTATTCTACACTAGCTTCTCTACCTATTTGCCATATCTACCTTCCTATCCTAGCTAATCTACCTATTCTATCCTACCTAATCTACCTTTCCTTCCCTAGATAATCTACCATCTTACACTTGCATAACTACATAACCTACGCTAATCAGTCATCCTATCGAAGACTAGCTACCCTACCTAACTACCCTAGCTAATGAACCTTCCAACACTAGCTCCTTTACCTATTCTCCCCAAGCTAACCTACCACTTTTGCACTAGCTTCTCTGCCCATCCTACCCTAGCTTATCTATCTTCCTACAATAGATACTCCAATTAACTTATCCCAGTTAATCTACCTATCAAACTCTAGCTTCCCTACCTATTCTACCCTATCTAATGTACCTTCCTACTATAGGTACTCCACCTTACCTACTCTAGCTATTCTACGTATGCTACACTAGCTTCTGTACCTATTCTACCCTAATGAACCTTCCTACACTAGCTACTCTACATATTCTACCAAAGCTAATCTTCCTTTCCTGCACGAGCTTCTTTATCTATCCTACCTTAGTTAATCTAACTTTCCTGCACTTGCTACTCCACCAATACTAAAACAGCATCTCTACCTATCCTACCCTTCCTAATGTACCTTTCTAATTTAACTATTGTACCTATTCTACAACAGCTTATTGTTCTTTCCTGTAATAGCTTCTCTATCAATTCTACCCTATTTAACCTACCTATCCTACACTTGCTACTCGACCTATCCTACAACAGCATTTCTACGCATCCTACCGTAGCTTATGTACCTTCCTAATTTCTACCAATCCTACCCTAAGTTATTCAATATCCTAATTTAGCTACTCTACCTGTTCTTCCAAAGCTAATCTTCCTTTCCTGCACAAGCTTCTCTATCCTACCCTAGCTTATCTACCTAATCATCACTTGCGACTCTACTTATCATAACCTAACTTATAAACCTTCCTAGTTATTCTAACTTTCCTACCCAAGCTAATCTACATATTACTCTACCTACCCTTTCTAGCTAATCTAGCTTTCTACAATAGCTACTCTACCTAACATACCCTGGCTACTCCACCTATCCTACACTAGCTTCTCTACCTATCCTTACCTAGCTAATCTACCGTCCTACAGCAGCTTCTCTACCTATTCTAGCCCAGCTTATCTAATTTTCCTGCACGAGCTACTTTTTCTTTTCTTCCCTAGCTAATCTACCTATCTTTACCTTTCAACTTCATTTACCCTACACCACAAACTCTACCTATCCTTCCCTTGCAAATCTACCTATCCCACATTTGCTTCTTTACCTATTATACTACCTAACCTAGCCGCTCAACCTATCCCATCCTAGGAAATCTATCTTCCTTCACAAGCTACTCTACCTTTCTTTTCTGCTATCTCTATCTTCCTACACTAGCTACTCTTCTCATCCTACCCTTGCTATTCTGCCTTCCTATACTAGCTACTCTACCTAGCATTCACTTGCTTATCTACCTTGCTACACTAGCTACTCTAACCATCTATTCCTAGCTAATATACCCATCCTACCCTAGGTAATCTACTTTTCTACACTTGCTACTCTACTGTACCCTCGCTGGCATATCTACCTATGCTATATTGGTTTCTCTACCTATCCAACCCTATCTAATCTACGTTCTTACAGTAGCTACTCTACCTATTCTAACCAAGCTAATATCATTTTTCTTCACAAAGTTTCTTTATTTATCCTACCCTAGCTAATCTACCTATCCTACACTTGCTTCTCCACCTCCTCTACACCACGAACTCTACCTATCCTTCCCTAGGAAATCTATCATATCCCACACTTGTTTCCTATCCTCGTTTTCCTACCTAACCTGGCCACTACACCTATCCCATCCTAACTAATCTATATTCCTTCAAACGCTACTCAATCTTATATGCTTTCTCTATCTTCCTACACTACCTACTCTACCTATGCTATCCTCTACCCATCCTACCTTTCTTTACATACCTTCCGAATTAATCTATTGTACCGATTTTACAATAGGTTATCTTTCTTTCCTGCATGAGCTTCTCTATCCTACTGTAGCTAATCTACCAATCTTACACTACCTTACCACCCTATCTAATGTAACTTCCTACACTAGCTACTATACTTATTCTACCAAAACTAATCTTCCTTTCCCGCACGAGCTTCTCTATCTAGCCTACTTTAGCTAATCTACCCTTTCTACACTTGCTACTCCACCTATCCAACGAAAATGTATCTTTCTTTCCTGCATGACAGTCTCTATCCTAATCTAGCTAAGCTGCCTATCTTACACTAGCAACTCAACCAATCATACCCTAGCGTGTCTACCTTTCTACAATAGCTACTTGAATTTACCTATCCCAGCTAATCTACCTATCCTACACTAGCTTCTCTACCTATTTTACCATATCTAATGTACCTTCCTACACTATCTACTCTACCTATTCTACCAAAGCTAATCTTCCTTTCCTGCACGAGCTTCTCTATCTATCCTACCTTATCGAATCTTCCTTTCCTACACTTGCTTCTTCACCTATCCTTAAATAGCTTCACTATCTATCCATCCTACATAACGTACCTTCTTTACTTAATTATTGTACCTATTTATACTACCCTTGCTAACCTACCTGTCTAATACAAGCTACTCTACCAATTATACGCTACCTTATCTACCTTCATCTGATAGCTACTCCAATTTACCTACTCTAGCTGATCTACCTATCCTACACTTACTTCTATACCTATCCTACCCTACCTATTGTACCTTCCCAATTTATTTTAACTATTGTACCTGTTCTACGAAAGCTTATCTTTCTTTCCGGCATGAGCTTCTCTATCAATCCTACCCTAGCTAACCTACCTATCTTATACTGATTACTCTACCAATTCTAACCCAGCTTTTCTACCTTCCTACAATAGCTACTCCTTTTTACCTATCCAAGTTAATCTACCTATCTCTACCTATCTTACTCTAGCTTCTTTACCTATTCTACCCTACCTATTGTACCTGCCTACAAAAGCTACTCCACCTCACTTACCCTAGCTAATTTATCATCCTACACTTCCCTATCCAATGTACCTTCCTACACTAGCTAATCTACCTATTCTACCAAAGCTAATCTTCCTTCCCTGCACGAGCTTCTCTATCTATTTAACCTTAGCTTATCTACCTTTCCTACATATGCTACTTCACCTATCCTAAAACAGCAACTCTAACTATCCTACCCTACCTAAAGTACCTTCTTAATTTAGGTTATCTTTCCATCCTAAATGAGCTTCTCTATCAATTCTACCCAAGCCAACCTATCTATCTTATTCTAGCTATTCTACCAATTCTACTCTAGCATATCTACCTTCCTACAAAAGGTACTCCAATTTACCTACCCTAGCTAATCTACCTATCCTACGGAAGCTTCTATACCAATTCTACCCTATCTAATGTTCCTTCCTACAATAGCTACTCCACCTTACATACCCTAGCTAATTGATCACCCTACACTGGATTTTCTACCTTAACTAATGTACCTTCCTACACTAGCTACTCTACCTATTCTACGAAAGTTTATCTTTCTTTCCTGCACAAAATTCTCTATCTATCTAACCTTGCTAATCTACCATTCCTACACTTGCTACTCCACCTATCCTAAAACAGCATCTCTACCTATCCTAGCCTACCTAATGTACCATCCGAATTTATTTATTGTACCTTTTCTAAATAACCTTATCTTTCTTTCCTATAGTAGCTACTCTAACAATCTTACCTAGCTTATCTAACTTCCTAAAATAACTACTCCATGTTACCTACCCCAGCTAATCTACCTATTCTACCCTATCTAATGTACCTTCCTAAAAAAGCTACTCCACCTTTTTACCCGAGCTAATCTAATTCCCTTTGCTAATGTACCTTCCTAATAAACCTATTATACTTATTCTACAAAAGCTTATCTTTCTTTCCTGCATGAGCTTCTCCATCCTACTCTAGCTAATCTACCTATCTTACACTATCTACTCTACCAATCCTACCCGAGCTTATCTACGATCCTACAATAGCTACTCCAAATTTCCTCCCCCAGCTAATCTATCTATCCTACACTAGCTTCTCTACCTAATCTACCTTATCTAGTGTACCTTCCTACGATAGCTACTCCATCTTACTTACCCTAGCTAATATATCATCCTACACTGGATTTTCTACCTATTCTTCCCTATCTAATGTAGCTTCCTACACAAGCTATTCTACGTATTCTACCAAAGCTAATTTCCCTTATCTAAAATTCCTACCCTAGCATATCTATCTTCCTACAATAGCTTCCCCAATTTACCTCCCAAAGCAAAACTACTTATCCTACACTAACTTCTCTAACTAGCCTACCCTATCTAATGTACCTGCCTACAAGAGCTACACCACATTACCTTAGTAAATTTATCATCCTACACTGGATTCTCTACCTATTCTACCATATCTAATGTAACTTCCTACACTAGCTACTCTACCTTTTCTACCAAAACTAATCTTACTTTCCTGTACGAGATTCTCTATCTATCCTACCTTAGCTAATCTTCCTTTTCTACACTTCCTTATCCACCTAGCCTACAACTGCATCTCTACCTATCTTACCCTCCCTAATGTACCTTTCTGATTGAACTACTGTTTCTATTCTACGAAAGCTTATCTTTCCTGCATGAGCTTCTCTATCCTACTCTAATTAGGCTTACACTAGCTACAATACCAATCCTACCCTAGCTTATCTACCTTCCTACAATAGCTACTCCAATTAACCTACCCCAGCTAATCTACTTACCCTACACTAGCTTCTCTACCTATTCTACCCTAACGTACCTTCCTAAACAGCTACTTCACCTTATTTACCCTAGCTAATCTACATCTCCTACACTAAAGTACCTTCCTAATTAAATTTTTGTACTTACTCTACAAAAGCTTATCTTTCTTTCCTGCAGGAGTTTCTCTTTTCTACTCTAGCTAATCTACCTATCTTACACTATCTACTCTAGCAATCCTACCCGAGCTTATCAACCTACCTACAATAGCTACTCCAATTTACCACCCGAAGGTAATCTATCTAGCTTCTTTACCTATTCTACCCTATCTAATGTACCTTCCTACACTAGCTATTGTACATATTCTACGAAAGCTAATCTATCTTAGCTGCACAAACTTCTGTATCTATCCGATCTTTGTTAATCTGCCTTTCCTACAGTTGCTACTCCACCTATTCTAAAACAGTATCTCTAACTATTCTACCATACCTAATATAACTATTGTATCTATTCTATTAAAGCTTATCTGTCTTTCCTACACCAGCTACTCTACCTATTCTACAAAAACTAATCTTACTTTCCTGCACGAACTTCTCTATCTATCCTAGTTTGGCTAATCTACCTTTTCTACATTTGCTACTCCACCTATCCTAAAATTGCATCTCTACCTATCCTACTTTTCCTAATGTACCTTCCTAAATAAACTATTGTACCTATTCTACGAAAGCTTATCTTTCTTTCATTAATGAACTTCTCTGTCCTACTCTAGCTAAGCTTACACTAGCTACTCTAATTATCCTTGCTTGGCTAATCTACCTTTTCTACATTGCTACTCCACCTATCCTAAAACTGCATCCCTACCTATCCTACCTTTCCTAATGTACCTTCCTAATTGAACTATTGTACCTATTATACAAAAGCTTATCTCTATTTCCTGCAAGAGCTTCTCTATCCTACTCTACATAATCTAGCTATCTTAGACTACCTTACTCACCCTAGCTAATTTATTATCCTACACTGGATCTTCTACCTATTCTACCCTATCAAATGTGCCTTCCTACAACAGCTTTTCAACCTTATTTACCGTAGCTAATCTTCATATACTATTCTAGCTATTGTACCCTAATGTACGTTACTCCACCTTAATTACCCTAGTTAAATTACAATCCTACACTGGATTCTTTACCTATTCTACCCTACCTAATTTTACTTACTACACTAGATACTCTACCTATTCTACCAAAACTAATCTTCCTTTCCTGCACGAGCTTCTCTATCTATCTTGCCTTAGCTAATATACCTTTTCTACACTTCCTACTCTTCCTATCCTAAAATAGCATCTCTACTTATCCTACCCTATCTAATGTACCATCCTTACTTAACTATTATACCTATTCTACAAAAGCTCATCCTTATGAGCTACTCTATCAATCCTACCAAGCAAAACTACCTATCTTACACTAGCTACTCTACCATTCCTTTACCTAGCTTATCTACCTTACTACAAAAGCTACTCGAATTTATCCTTCCCAGCTGATCTACCTATCCTACACTAGCTTCTCTACCTATTCTACCATATCTAATATTCTTCCTACAATAGCTATTCCAACTTACTTACCCTAGCAAATTTTTTATACCCAACAATTGATTTTCTACCTATTTTTCCTTTCTCATATACCATCCCACGCTAGCTGTTCTACCTATTCTACCAAAGCTAATCCTCTTTCCTGCATGGGCTTCTCTATCTATCCTACCTTAGCCAATCTACCTTTTCTACACTTGCTAATCCATCTATCCTAAAATTGCCTCTCTACCTATCCTACCCTACCTAATGTACCTTTTTAATGAAAATATTGTACCTATTCTTCAAAAAAGTATCTTTCTTTCTAGCATGAGCTTCTCTATTGTACTCTAGCTTATCTATATATCTAACACTAGCTACTCTACCAATCCTACCCGAGCTTATCTACCTTCCTACAATAACTACTCAAATTTACCTACCCCAGCTAATCTACCTATCCTATTCTGGCTTCTCTACCCATTCTACCTTATCTAATGTACCTTCCTACACCAGCTAATCTACCTATTCTACCAAAGAGAATCTTCCTTTCCTGCACGAGTTTGTCTTTCTATCCTACTTAAGCTAATCTACCTTTCCTAAACCTCTTTCTCCACCTATCTTTAAATAGCATCTCTATCTACCCTACCTAATGTACCTTCCTTATTTCACTACTGTGCCTATTCTACAAATGCTTATCTTTCTTTCCTGCATGAGTATCTCCGTACATATCCTACTCTAGCTTCTCTACCTATTCTACCCTACCTAATGTACCTGCCTACAATACCTACTCCACCTCACCTACCCTAGCTTATTTATCATCCTACACTGGATTCTCTACCTATTCTTCCCTATCCAATGTACCTTCCTACACTAGCTAATCTACCTATTCTACTAAAGCTTATCTTTTCTTTCCTGAACGAGCTTCTCTATCTACCCTACCTTAGCTAATCTACCGTTCCTACAGTTGCTACAACAGCATCTCTACCTGTCCTACCCTTTCTAATGTACCATCCTAATTTAACTATCATACCTATTTTATGAAAGCTTATCTTTCTATCCTATACCAGTTTCTCTATCAATCCTACCCTAGCAAAACTACCTATCTTACAGTAGCTACTCTAACAATTCTACCCTAGCTTACCTACCTTCCTACAATAACTCCTCCAATTTACCTACTCCAGCTAATCTACCTATCGTACACTAGCTTCTGTACCTATTCTACCCTATCCAACGTACCTTCTTAAAAAGGTACTCCCCCTTATTTACCCTAGCTAATCTACATCTCCTACACTAATGTACCTTCCTAATTAAACTATTGTACTTACTCTACAAAGTTTATCTTTCTTTCCTACATGAGATTCTCTATCCTACTCTAGCTAATCTACCTATCTTACACTAGCTACTCTACCAATCCTACCCGAGCTTATCTACCTTCCTACAATAGCTTCTCCAATTTACCTACCCTAGCTGATCTACACTAGCTTCTCTACATATTCTACCCTATCTAATGTTCTTTCCTACAATAGCTACTCCACCTTACTTACCCTAGCTAATTTATCATCCTACACTGGATTTTCTACCTATTCTACCTTATCTCATATACATTCCTACACTAGCTACTCTACCTATTCTACCAAAGCTTATCTTTCTTTCCTGCACAAGCTTTTCTATCTATCCTACCTTTGCTAATCTACCTTACCTACAATTACTATTCCACCTATCCTTAAACAGCATCATTACCTATCCTACCTTACCTAATGTACCATCCTTATTTAACTATTGTACCTATTCTACGAAAGCTTATCTTACTTTCCTACATGAGCTTCTCTATCAAAATTACCCTAGCAAAACTACTTATCCCACAGTAGCTAGTCTAACAATCCTACCCTAGCTTATCCTAAAAATCCTACCCTAGCTTATCTACCTTCCAGCAATAATACTCCAATTTTCCTATCCCAGCTTATCTACCTATCCTACACTAGCTTCTCTACCTATTCTACCCTATCAAATGTACCTTCCAAGAATAGCTACTCCACCTTTTTAACCCTAGCTAATATTCTACATTAACTTTTCTATGTATTGTACCCTTTCTAATGTACCTTCCTACAGTAGCTACTTTACCTTAATTACCCTAGTTAATTTATCATCCTACACTGGATTCTCTACCTATTTTACCTTATCTAATGTAACTTCCTACACTAGCTAATCTACCTATTCTACCAAAAGTAATCTTCTCTATCCATCCTACCTTACCTAATCTACCTTTTCTACACTTGCTACTCCACCTATCCTAAAACTGCAGCCCTACCTATCCTACCCTACCTAATACACCTTCCTAATTAAACTATTGTACCTAATCTACAAAAGCTTATCTTTCTTTCCTGCTTGAGCTTCTCTATCCTACTCTAGCTAATCTACCTATCTTACCCTTGCTACTCTACCAATCCTACCCGAGCTTATCTATCTTTCTACAATAGCTACTCCAATTTACCTACCCCAGCTAATCCTACATAGCTTCTCTACCTATTGAACCCTTTCTAATGTACCTTCCTACAATAGCTACTCCACATTAATTACCCTAGTTAATTTATAATCCTACACTGGATCCTCAACCTATTCTACCCTGTCTAATGTAACTTCCTACAGTAGCTAATCTACCTATTCTACCAAAAATAATCTTCCTTTCCTGCACGAGCTTCTCTATCTTTCCTACTTTAGCTAATCTACCTTTCCTACTTCACCTAACCTACAATAGCATCTCTACCTATCCTACCCTACCTAATGTACCTTCCTAATTTAACTATTGTACCTATTCTACGAAAGCTTATCTTTCTTTCCTGCATGAGCTTCTCTATCAATCCTACCCAAGCTAACCTAACTATCTTGTACTAGCTACTCTATCAATTCTACCCTATCTAATGCACCTTCCTACAAAAGCTACTCTACTTATTCTACCGAAGCTAATCTTTCTTTCCTACAAGAGATACTTCAATTTACCAACCCCAGCTAATCTACCCATTCTATACTAGTATCTCTACCTATTCTATCCTATCTAATGTACCTTCCTACAATAGCTACTCTACCTTACATACCCTGGCTCATCTACCTATCCTAGACTTGCTACTCTACCTATCCTACCCAAGCTTATCTACCTTTCCTGCAAGAGCTTTTCTATCTTACCCTCCCCAATCTACTTATCCTACAATTGCTATTCCATTTACCCTACACCAGGAACTCTACCAATCCTTTCCTAGCAAATCCATCTTATCCCACACTTGTTTCTTTTCCTACTGTACCTCTATAACCTAACTACTCCGCCTTTCCAGTCCCAACTTTATCATATTTCTTCACAAGCTACTCTATTATTCTTTTATGCTTTCTCTATCTTCTTACACTAGCTCCTCTACCCATCCTATCCTTGCTACTCTACCTTCGTATACTACCTACTTTACCTTCCCTACACTAGCTTATCTAAATTCCTTCAGTAGTTAATCTACCCATCCTTTCCTAGCTATACAACTTACCTACCTAGCTAATCTACCTTTCTACAATGCCTATTTTGCCTAACCTACCCAAGGTAATCTATCTATCCTATTAATGTACCTTCCGACACTAGCTACTCTACCTTTTCTATGCAAGCTCATCTGCCTTTCCAGCACGAGCTTCTCTATCTATCCTACCCTAGCTTCTCTCCAAAACTACCCTAGCCAAAAAACCTACCTAGACTAGATACTTTACCTATTCTACCAAAGCAAATCTACCTAGCTACTCCCTCTACCCTCATTGGCTTATCTACCTTCCCACACTAGCTAATCTACCTAGCCTTTCCTATCTAATCAAACTGTCCTATCCTACTTGATCTACGATCCTACAATAGCTTCTCTACCTGCCTTGCATTGCTAATCTAGCCCACACTAGCTTCTCTACCTATCCTACTCCAGCTAACGTATCTTCCTACACTAGCTACTCTACCTATTCTACCCAAGCTTATCTACCTTTTCTGCGCTACCTTCTGTACCTATCCAACCCTAACAAACCTACCTTCCTACAAAAGCTATTCCACCTAACCTACCCTAGCTATTCTAGGTATCCAACACTAGTTTCTCTTCCTATCCTACCCTAGCTAATGTTCCTTCCTACACAAGCTACTCTACCTATTATACCCAAGCGAGCTTCATTATTTATCCTACCCTAGCCAATATACCTATCCTACACCTGTAACTCTACCTACCCTACACCAGCAATTCTACCTATCCTTCCTAGCAAAGCTATACTATCAAATACTTGCTTCTTTACCTACTATACCTATCTTACCAAGCCACTCCACTTATCCCATCCTAGCAAATCTACCTTCCTTCACAAGGTACTCTACCTTTCTTTTAATTCGTTCTCTATCTTCCTAAACTAGCTACTCTACTTATCCTTTCCTAGCTACTCTACTTTCCTATACTAGCTACTCTTCCTACCCTACACTAGTTTATCTACCTTCCAAAACTAGCTACTCTACCCATCCTATCATAAGTAATATACCTGTCCTAATCTTCCTGTATTAGCTTCTCTACCTACCCTACACTACCTTACTTTACTATACTAGCTACTCTTCTTATCCTACCCTAGCTACTCTACCTATCCTATCCTAGCTAACCTCTTCTACCCTAGATGATCTACTTTCCTACACTTGCTACTTTACCTATCCTACCCCAGCTAATATACCTTCATACACTAGCTACTCTACCTATTCTACCCAAGCCAATCTACAAGTTTCTCTCTCTGTCCTACCCTAGCTATTCTACCTATCCTACACTTTCTACTACTCTATCCTTCCCTAGGAAAACTATCCTATCCCATACTTGCTTCTTTAACTACTTTACCTACCTAACCTAGCCCCTCCACCTATCCCACCCTAACAAATCTATCTTTCTTTGCAAGCTACCCTATCTTTCTTTTATGCTTTTAAGCGGTCTAAAAATTGAGTATAAAATCACTGGTGAGTTTAATAGTTCAATAATGAATTTTATAATTTTTTCTAGCTGGGACTTTCTCCACCCACTTTCCTATTGGTTACCTCCCTTACTATATAAACATAATTATTCCCTATGAAAAAGGATATGTCTGCTTCCCTTAGTCCTTCCAAAAATGCTTGATTCTCATTAAATTTAATTTTTTGATGATGATGATTTTTTTTGAGGAATTCACCTTAAATGAAATGGAAAAATATAGTAATTCTAGTCTGTTGATGTACAAGATGTTCTTGTCAAAAATGAGAATTTGGCAACAAAAGGAAAAGAGGTCGTGACATTGGACTTATTCCTGTTTTTTTTTTTAATCACAAATAATGAATGATAGGTATGCAGAATTTATTCCCTCTGAGCAGCTAAACAGTCTCCTATGTGATTTGCTTGTTTGTTTGAATGGTGTTTTACGCCGCTTTCAACATTATTTCAGTCATATCACGGCGACAGCTCACATATTCATGTTTTCCTAGGTTTAACCAGTACTAGGCTGGGGCTCTGAAGTGTCTTGCCCAAGGACACTCCTGTGAAAAACCCAGTGGAGCCAGTGAGGCTCGAACCCGGGGCCTCCAGGTCACGAGTCCTACACCTAACCACCAAGCCACACAGGACCCCGTCTCCTATGTGAACTTTTGCTAGAAGTTATTAAGAAAAATGACTTCAGAATATAAATCAACAACAATATTGGGATTTGTCTCCTCTCTAGCAAGATACCTAAACCATGGATAATGCAATTTGAATGGATGTATTTGAAAGATACTGAATTTGCCAAGACAGAGAAGGTACTTAAATAAAAATTGAAACAAAGGATTGGGATTAGGAAATAAGCCTAAATCAGCCAATACATTGACTGATCTGCATTTAAGTTCAATGTACGAGTGTGGGACATTAGGTGACAAGAAACCATGACCCTTATTCCATTCATTGTGGCCAATATGCACATCTATTTCAGACTATGAACTGGAAAAGAGATTTATGCTTTGATATTTGCCTTGAGCTTGAGCCAGAAAGTGGAGAAAAATATATAGTTCTGAACACTAAGCGACAAACCAATACCAGAACTGAAATTAACTCCAAGAACATAAGGTATGGAATTAGTATGGGTTAAATAACGTTATGCACTAAACAATATATCAGTGCACAAGAGTCAAAACTCTGGCCTCAATATTTTTGGAGTTATTGTCCTTTGTTTATTCCCTGTCATAAAGGCCCATGACCAAGTCATGGGTCTAATGTCTAGAGCCTGGCTTTCTTGTTTGCAGCTTTCGTGTTGGAAGATTTTGTGTCTGTAGATATATCATCAAGAAACTAGAGCTGTCACTGAATGTGACTTAATACCCCCGCCAGCGCTTTGACAGAAACAGGCAATTATTTGTACAAAGACGGACACACTGATGGACACAAGGACGGATGAACGGACGGACAAACGGACAGACACACGGACAGAGAGGCTGATTCCAGTATACCCCCGAAAACATTTGTTTTGCGGGGGTATAATTATATCAGCTTAACTGGTTTTCTTTAAATTCATCAATGCAACAAAAGATATGGATGGATGGATGACTAGGTGTTTTTGTCCGTCAACAGTATTTCAGTCATGATACAACGATGGAAAGGTTGTTATTAAGGCTCTGAGCAATAAAGTGCTGTTTAGGTTCTGCAGGAATCATACCCGGGATGGGGGCAGAGGGGGATATAGCTGTCCTTCAGACTGCTTTCTTGTTATACTTTGTATCTGCATGTAGCAGATAAGGAATATGAAATTGTGGAATTACTCTCAGTAAGCAAAATCATCGTTGATTGATTGATTGATTGTATTAGAGTTTAAATACTGCTTTAACAGCTTAGGTCGTATCACGGTGGTCTGTGCACCTAGGCATGAATTTCGTGGCTTTCTCATATCAGTACTGACACAACTTCCTTTCCAAGTCACTGACTACTTTTCTCTCATGCATCAGAGGTGAGAGCCAAAAAATCATCGGAAAGAAAGTTTGCCTCAACCAGATATCGAACTCACAATCACCAGGTCACGAGTCAGATACGCTAACCACTAAGCTACCCGGCCGGGCATGCAAAATTATAAACAGACAAAAATATATAAGAACATCTTGAATGCTTATTCAAAAAATGGAGTATTGCTACCAAGCAACATTGAATTTCATGAAAAAAAGTCATACCTGAAAATATAGTCCTCATAAAAAGGTTCCTGTTAATAATAGCACGATATGATAAAACATTTAAGTAAGGATATTATTCCAAAAGTTTTGGCTAATCAAACACATACTGAGTTGGTTATTGACAATGCTCTTTACTGTCAATCATTTGTATCACCTGTGTTGATAGGCGATCATAATTAAGTGGCTTAATAACCCCTTTAATAGTCAGACATATTAAATCAAGTTTCATGGTCAATCAAATTCAATGACATTCCCTTTATTGTTCCATGGGTGTTTGTAGTGATTTTATTCATCAACTAGAACTGTTGCAGGCGGATGAATACCCACCCTCACCTGGTGATTTTTCACTAAATGACTGCCCCTTTCCAAATCCAAAATGTTAAATGTGAAATAAAGTGAAAATACTCAAAAATACTCAAAAAATGCAAAAGATGGAGTTATGGATCTTAAGCACTGCACTTATCCTCAATGTGATCTATCTGTATTTGGAGTTTAGAGTCAAGTGCTTGTATACTTTGGAAAATATGCTCTGGACAAAGAGTGCCTAAGGGCAATAACTCCAAAAATACTGAGGTCAGAGTAACAGATCTTGTGCACTGCACTTGTCCTCAATGGGATCTATCTATGTTTGAAGAATGAAGTCAATTGCTTTAATACTTCAAAAGTTATGCTCTTGACCAAAAAAAAAAAAAAAAAACCCACACAACTAGGGGCAATAACTAGAGAAATAATTTAGACAGAGTTATGGATCTTGTGTATGTTCAATGTGATCTATCTGAATCTGTTATTTTACTTTTTGGGTGTTTCACTGAACACTTCAAAGGGCAATAACTCCAAAAAATACTATAGACAGAGTTACAGATCATGCGCACTGCACTTGTCCTCAATGTGACCTGTCTGTATAATAGACTTTTGCAATGTACACCAGCACCAACTGCGGACTAAAGACTTCTGACTTAAACTAGGGGTTTTCTCAGAATATCTCAGACAATACTGTGAATAGAATAATAAGTCCAATTTCGTTATCAGTATTAAAAAGAACAGAAAATAAATCACTAATGAATTACACAAACATCCGTTCTTCATATTGTGAAGTTATCGAAGGGAATTTCTCAAGCATGGTGAAATACAAAGGAATTCATTTATGATCGTTTTATTTTTAATTCTTCAAAAACCATACTAATGACGTAGCAGACGAGTCATGGCCCTCTGAACTGCTTACTCCTAGTTATCGAAGCAGCTGTAGGTACTTTCTTTGTGAGAAAGTTCTTGTAGGCCAAGGAGGCCCTGCGTGGCTCAGTGGTAAAGTGTGGGACTCGTCACCTGGGAACCCCTGGCTCGAGCCCCACCTGATCCGCTGGGTTTTTTGTGGAAGTGTCCTTCAACAAGACACTCCTAGCGTAGCAGTGGAGAAACCTAGGAACTACACGAATATGTGAGCTGGTCGTGATATGACCGAGATAATGTTGAAAGTGGCGTAAAACACCATTCAATCAATCAATCTAATAGGCTAGACGACTTTGGCGTATTATCTCAGACAGGAGCTGTTTTATCCACGAGCTCGTCGATTACTAGTTGTAGATCCCAACGGCATTGTAGGATCTGTGAAAGATTAAAAAAATTGACGATTTTAAATTTCATCATTATCATTGTTTCTAACTTAACGTTGAAATGCTAAAAAATTCTTTTAATGGCTTTAACAAAAGTTGATTGATTGATCAATTGATAGAATGGGTTTAACGCTATTTGTAACACTATTTCGGTTATATGGCGGCGGCCAGTGCACCTATCCATGTTTTCCTGGAATTTCTTTTTATCAGTTCTTCGTGCAGTATTATTCCCAAGCCACTGGCTGCTTTTTGACATAGCCAACGTCTAAACAATGATTAGACGTGAGAGGAATGAATCCTGTGGCAATGACCACCATCATTCCTAGGAAAGAATTGGCTGAGCTAGGTATTCGAACTTTAACAAAAAGTCAAAGTCTGACCTGTCCTGAATCGAGGGTATACTACAAAAGCACAATATGATTGTACGAAAGAAAGTATCAGGGAAAAATTATAACCACACTGTAGGACAAATATGATGTCTAAGAGGTTCACGCTGACAACATACTGCGGAGAAAGGATTAAACGTTATTTACCTCAGTCCTTGTAAATGTGTTAAATTGAAGGCGTTGTGCATGTTGGATGCATCATTTACCAAACAATCCCTGTTACTACGCCTCATAGGTAAAAGTCATTTAAAAACACTTTGGGAAAAGGAGAATATGCTTGTAAAGAGCATTTTTTTTTGCCATTTTAGAGGCAAATGTCAGTCTTTGAGTCACAAATGAGTATCTCAGAAAGGAAAATGAAATGCCTTACATGAAAGTTATATTAGTGACAAATACATGTATTTACATGTTTAATGAATGAAAAAGTGTGACCGGTCATATTGTAGTTTGTTGGGATAGGAAAATCTGTGCTATCACAGGTAAAACGCATATACATGTTGTTAAAGGTACTCTTTAGTTCAAGTTATTCTTTCCCTGATAGGCCATTTTCTGACTCTTTCAATAAGAAAAGATGTGACAGTTGGGAGAATGTGATTTCTTTTAGCAGAGCAGAAAACTTTGTTGAAAATGGGGAAATTTCTCAGAATGTGGAAGAAGGAGAAATTGCTCGTTCTGAGCAACTTCGTTTTTTCCCTATGTTTTCAAAAGCCTCTTGCTGCAGAGGTGTCCAAGTGTGTCTTTTTGAAGAAGAAGGTTTATTCGCCAATCTATGATTCATTTTTATTCTCCTTTTTTGATACGGTTGCTCACCTATCCACAATAACACACATTCTCACCTATTTTTGATGTGTGCATTTCAAGTGTCAAATATGGGATACGGACGATTTTAAATGATTTCTTATATAGGAAGGCCATTTGAACAAGAGAGACCTGCTATGCCAGGTGTCTTAGAGAAGATCTGTCTGCATGTTGGAGCTGTATCTCTCAGAAGCAATAGACCCAGAAATAAACCACAGGAGCAGTGGTTGTCTGGTATTGGCATTGTCATGTAATCCATGGAACATTTGTTCATGTTGAAAGTGGCTTTTTGGCCCATATTTATTATAAATGATGCTCGGCAATTATGATCAGGATTGGGCGTAATCCAGAACATCGATTTCCTGAAAATTGCATTTACTGGCAAATAAAATATATGCAAATAGATTTCCCCTTCTCACCGAATATAAAAGTGTTTAACTTGGGAGAATGGAAGGACCAAGGTTTCCGAAATGTCGCAAGTTCAATGCATACCTAGATTGCTTTGGAGTTTCTGCTGAGCACAGTATAGCCAGGCTTGAATCGTATAGGGCTGTAGGTGATGTTTGGAGACATTCTAGACATTTACTAAGCTGTACTGTGAATATATTTACCAATTTGGTCTGTCAAAGGAATGAAATTGGCTTTAATACTTAAATAAAACACAAAATGAGGTGAACAGATATTTGTGTAATTCAAAAGTGATCTGTTTCCTTTTCTTTTTAATATACTATTACGAATGTGAACCTTTAATATATTCTCACAATCCTCGTACTTACAAATGTTTTGAGAAAACCCCTAATTTAAGTCGGTAGTCTGTAGTCAGCAGTCGGTACTGGTGTATGTTGCAAAAGTCTAATATAAAGTTTGAAGTCAATAGCTTTTATACTTTGAAAGTTATGCTCTGTACAGAAACCAAATATGTAAAGTAAGACAGGGTAAAAATAATAAGGACAAGAGTTATGAATCTTACGCACTGCACTTGTCCTTAACATGATCTCTTAACAAAGGGCAGTAACTAAAAAAGAATGATGACAGAGTTATGATTTGTGCACTGCGCTTATCCTCAATGTGATCTATCTGATTATGAAGTTTGAAGTCAATAGCTCTTGTACTTTGTACACGTAAAATAACAAAGGGCAGTAACTCCAAAAATAATGTTGACAGAGTTACAGACTGGGTGCACTGCACTTCTATTCAGTGTAATCTATCTGCATATGAAGTTTGAAGTTGATAGCATTTAAACTATGGCAGTTGTACTCTGGACAAAAGTCCAAAATGTAAAATAGCTAAAGGCAATTAGTCCAAATCAAATCATTTCACCCACGTCATATCACTATGTTCTCTATAAAATGCTTGCAACCCTCAAGAAAACCTCTTTAACTTATAATAAATCATTATCCTGTGGAAAATTGAGTAACCTTTAATAAATTTGTATATTTGTCACAGGCAATAAAGTTTATGATGGCATTTAATTGTCCTTTACAAAAAGGTTTTAGACTCATTCTCAGTCAATATGACCATTAGGCATAATAAAAACCAGAATTGTTTATGTCTTCTGTTATCACTTTGCTGCATTTCGTCATGTAGTTCCATGTTTAAAGCTACCAAGTTTAGAAATTCACCAGCCTTAAACCTATTTTTTGGAAGTTTCACCTATGTTAATGTATATACATGTATTATCAATACTGCATGAGTTTAAGAACTACTATTGCACAGAACAGAAGCTGCTATCTAAGCATAATCAGCTTTGAACAATTTTGAATGTTTTTGTTGTAATTTTGATAGGCTTCACGTCATTCACTGTATGTGTACGAAAAATATGCGCTATGCTGGGTTAGAAAAATACATTTCCGTAGAAAATGCAGTAAATGCATGAAAAGTATTTTTCTTTTTCATAAAATATACCTGAGGTGAAATAATTTGTAAGAATCCTATGCTTTCAAACATTAAACATGTATACTGATCATAGCTAAAACAATTTTGTCCTCAAATAAATACCGTATTCTGCTTAAATTTTGGGACACCCAAAGTATTGGGACACCATCAAAAATCGCAAAAATAATTATTTTTCATGACCCAAAAGATTTGGGCCATACTAAAAATTGCAAAGCAAGATCGGTATTTTTTTGTTCCAAAGAATTGGGACAGTGAATATCTATTGAAAAAAAATCTTTCAATCCGTTTGATACCTTTTGTTTACAAGCATTTATTTCGCGCAGTTTCATTTCTACACACGTAACGTCAAAAGCATGCTTCCCAAACCTCCCGATTTCAGTGGGAGTTTCCCAATTCAAGACAAAAAACCAGATCACCCGACAGACTATTTTAAACCCCAATTCAAAAAAAAAAAAAAATCCGATATAAGTGTAAAAAGGGTGTGATAAACTTGTATCCAAGATACATAACATATACATGTACATCCGAAGTTGACATAGAGTTGACACGCATGTATTTCACGGTCAATCGGGTTCGTTGTTTATAAATAGAAATCAAGGTACAGTTTTCTAGTCTAACCGAGGTTTATCAATCGGAGATTGATGAACCAATCAAATTTGAGAACGGGCCGAGCAGGTACTTGCCAGAGTGAGTTGTCTGCGCATGTCATATTCGACCTGTCTGCCATGACGCATCACCCATCCCCGTATACCTTGGAAAAGTAGGGCTTATATCGAAGCTATTAGCCTATTACCCAAGCATGCTGGGGCTGTTTTAATAAATGGCCGATGCATAGGTTACATGCTAGCCGATCATAGCTGAATGAATCGCACCAGGTAGTAAACGTTTATTTCATTTTGAAATTCAAAGTAACGGTTGTTGTTTTGAAAAGTAGTCCGGTTCTGTACCCAGAATGCCCAAATTAGATTGATGTGTATTTGTAGAATGCCATCTAGCGGGAGATAATGATCAGAGTGGAATTTACGTCATTCACCTCACGTAAACAGGTAAAATATGTTGTGAATTTATCTAAAAACGCAAAATAACAATCCTCATTGTGACCCCAGGACACAGACAACAATGAGTGACAAGTTAATCATCAACGAAAACAATGAGAAAAAGCGAACTTTTAAACTCTTAGTGCACAAATTGACTGCTGGAATTCCAATCTGTCAAAAAATAGACCAACCTGCAAATGATCGTAGGTTTATTTATTTTAACGTCGGCAAATATTCGACTGGTTAGCGGTCAGTGACTTACAGTATGACAGCCTGTCTTGTCTGACCGTAAGTTCTGGGACAGCTGACAAAATAATCACTTTTTGTAGGCCTAAGTATTGGGACACGAAAAAAAAAAATATTTTTTACTGTCCCAAATACGGTAAATGTTGAGGGCCTCACGACGCACCACGGATGATGCATGTCGCACAACGGTCGCCAAACACAGCACGATCACAAAAGCTCACCTTGAGCACAAAGTGCTCAAGGTGACCTAGAAATATTTCCATTGGTAACTTTTCAAAATGTCATCTTGAACTGTGAAAATTTGACCCAATTTCGTATTGGTTTAAATACAATCATCTATGGATCTAATGACATCTTTCTGCATCTCTGTACAATTTCTCAGCTTCACCCCTTTCCAATGTTGAAATATCACCTTATCCAGTAAATCTTTGGAGTTAATCTGTGTTATCTTTGTATATTGCGATTATTATTTACAAAGGAGAGTCGACTCTAGAGTATTATGTTTTTAATAAAAAGAAAAAAGTACACCATTGAAATTCACCATTACGTACCCCTCTGTGCAAACATCAAGAAGGGTTTGATTAATGATCATCATTTCTTAGAATTACAACTAACATCAGGCAGAAATGTAATAAATATATACTTGGTATCATTCTAATTGAGCCATGCTTTGGCAAAAGGGGCCTTAATGCATCTCTGTAATGTTTTAGACCAAGCAAAATCATTACATAGTTATGGATCCATAAAATTCATTTTGTCAAATCATAGACTAAATCATGAGGTAAAATGGTACTTGAACCTGCAGATAATTTGCCAAAAGCAAAAGGTTTCCAGCCTGCACTGACTGCACATACTGAAATGGGTCGAAACTTTTTGCAGATGCACCAAACCTCTTTTCACAGAGCATGGCTCAAGTATAAATGACAGCAGAATAATGAACAAGACATTGGTCAGGGTTTTCCGTGACGCACAAATCCTGCGTCATTGATGCGAGTTTAACTCAAATGACCCCCAAAATAAATAACAGTGCATCATCAGTGACGCAACTTTCCAAAATCTAAAACAACTAGGAAACTAAATAAAGCTTTATAAATCCAAGTCTGTTCTTGCTTCAATATCTGACGAACAACATTCTTTTTTTAACTACATGGTTTATTTTAGATAAAAGTGGTTTTCCGGTAATTTATTTATAAAATAAGACTGGTTTACGCATTATTGCCGTAAAGTACATCGGACATGTGTCGTAAATACAGGCCCAGTCAAAGTCTTGGTTGGGTTCTCTGTATTTCAAACCTTATTTCAGGTGACTTCTGGTAGATAGAAGTACACATTACCAGTCTGTTCTGTTCGCGGAAAATAATGTCATGAAGAAGTAAACTGTGGCATTCTTATTTATTGTCTGCTTCCCAATGCTGCCGATCAAGCCAAGTCAAGCAGCCAATCGGACAAGAATGTTTCATCTGTCATAAATTGGAATTGAGCATCCCAACAGAAATGACTTAAAGACTTTAATTTTCTTGGAGCTTAAAGGTGAAATGCATTGTAATCTGTGCTTGACGACAAAGAGACCCATTTATTTTGACCCCAAAAATTTAAGAAATGACAATCAACAAATGAGGCAAGGGGTCACAATTCCAATCTCTGCCAAGATACTATGACAATCATTCTTAAAAGCTTCATAAGTATTGGACTGGAAATTTGACCTCTAGCATGTAAACAAGCTTTTTCTAAAATTTGTCTCAGTGACCTACTTTTTAGCCCAACATAGCCCATTTTCCATCTAGTTGTAGATATTATCAAAATAAGGATTCTGACCATCTTTCATGAGTATTGGACAGAAAATGTGGCCTCTAGAGTGTGCACACGGTTTTTCAAAGATTTGACCTTGTGACCTAGTTTTTTACCCAATGTGACCCATTTTCAGTCTCATCTTCTTCATCATCAAGAAAAAAGTTCTGACTAATTTTCATCGGCATTGGACACAAATTTGCCTCTCGAGCATACACAATTTCTTTGTAAGATTTTACCTGGTGACCTTGTTTTTTGACCTAATGTGACTCATTTTCAATCTCATATGAGATATCATCAAGACAAACATTCTGATCAATTTTCATGAGTACTGAACTGAAAATGTGGCCTCCACAGTGTGTAGAAGGTTTTACTAAGATTTGACCTAGTGACCTAGTTTTTGACCTGACATGATCTGTTTTCAAATTATCTGAGATATCATCATGACAAATATTCTGACCAATTTTCAAGAGTATTTGACGGAAAATGTGGCTTCTGGAGTGTACACAAGGGTTTTCAAAGATTTGCCCTAGTGACCTATTTTTTTATCCTAGTGACCCATTTTCGTCCAAGATGTCATCAAGACAAATATTGTAAGTTTTATGAGCATTAGACTGAAAATGTGGCCTCTAGAGCTTAGACAAGGGTTTTCAAAGATTTAACCTAGTTTTTTATCCTAGTGACCCATTTTCAAACTTGTTTATATTATCAAGACAAACATTCTGACTAACTTTCAAAAGTAATAGACTGATAATGTGGCCTCTAGAGTGGAGGTTTTTCTAAGATTTGACCTAGTTACCTAGTTTTTGACCCAATGGGACCCATTTTCAGAGTCACTGGAGCTATCATCAAGACAAACATTCTAACCAACTGTTAAAAGTATTGGACTAAAAATGTGGCCTCAAGAGTATACGTAAGGTTTTCCCAAGATTTGACCTAGTAACCTAGTTTTTGACCCGACATGACCCATTTTCAAAGTCACTTGAAATATCATCAAGACAAACATTCTACATAAGTTTCATGAGTATTGGACTGAAAATGTGGCCTCTACAGGGTACACAAGGTAAAATTTGACAATGCATGACAGACGACGGACACAGCACAATCACAAAAGCTCACCTTGAGCACTTTGTGCTCAGGTAAGCTAAAAATGACATTTGAAAGCATTTGCAGATGGCATATTTAAGGTGATTGAAATGATGAAGTTTGTTTTGAAAGGATAGTAAACATTGTGGGTAAAGGAGAAAATGCTGGTTACCAGCATTTTCTCCTTTTCCCATAATGTTTTCAAAGACTTTCTTTGTCAGGGTTGTTAAAACCCGGGATCGTGTGGTAACGGGTTAAAACCCCATTATTGCATCATAAATAATCATGTATTCATCTACATACCAGCCTGCTGTCACAATTGCCAGTCCTTTGAGTTACTTAAGAACTTAAGATTCTGTTTTGTAAATAATAGTTTGAGCCTCAGATGCTAGGACATGAAATCTTCTTTAACCCATTACCAAACAATCCCAAGTGTTAAAGACCCTAGGAAATTAGACTTTTTAAAACACTGAGGGAAAAGGAGAAAATGCTGGTAACTAGCGTTTTCTCCATTTCCCACTATGTTATCTAACTTTTCAGAATCAAATTCAATTAATTTAGGCACATTTAATTTGTCATCTGCTTATGGTTTCAGTTTTGACCAGTCTGAATTTTTTAGTGTGTGGTAAAAGTTAAACTTCGAAAGGTTTAGAAAACTTTGAGAAAATGCTGGTACATTGGAACACCATTAAAACGAACTTCACTAAAACGCTGACCCTATCATAACGCGGGTGTCATATGGTTCCCAAAATTTCGGGGGGTTGACCATTTTCGAGTCTGATCCGAATCCACCGCTCCACTGATACGAGTCCCCAATGTAAAAACATAACTACCTATAGTCTAGATACTGGAGTAAAATCGATACCATGCACATAATGTGACAATTTTTCACACCTTTACCTTGTTGATTACTTCTATCACCTACGGCTCTGCCCAATTGCTCTGTTTGACAAATACACACACAGTTGAAAACAAAAGGACTTCAGCCCATATTTGTCTTCACATAAAATACACAATCTTACATTGGACAGACTTAACATCAGTAAATTTCTGTATGTGGACCGTTAATAGCGATATGGAATGTACCGTAATTCGCCCATGTATTCGGATACCCTTAATGTTCGGACACATTAAATTACTGTCAAAAATATTTTATGTCTAGTCCTAACTCCATAGAGTCAAAATCTTCAAGAATACTAAATACTGAAAATATATGTTCCAAAACATCTGACTTTTAATTTTTGGAAAATATTTCTGATAGGATGATCGGCTGCATAATGAAAGCACAACTGTACATCGTGCGTAAAACCGTAATGAGGATGAATCCTTCGAGAGCCGAGTCAACCAATAGTAATTCTCAGTCATGAAATTACACACACACCAAAAATGAAAAATTGGGTTTATTTTGTAACAAAGGCCTCTTCACAGCGGACCGAGAAGATTACGATCACAGATCAGACAACGACATAGTCTGCATTCTGATCTTGATCTACAAAGGCCGGAACAGCAACTTTTAGCCCTGAAAGACGTGTAAGGGTTAATTCTTTCGCGGTTTCTGGATGTTCTGTCAGCAGTTTCGTCATTTTTCACAACGTTTTTGAAAGGCATCTTCAGCAGAAGCATGAAAAATCGGTCAATAGAGGGAAATGGTTGAAACCCTGTGTTGTCCCCATAATTACAAAAATAAAGCATTGTTGAATACAAAACCTTGTTTCTCTTATTCATCGGTAATTCATCCATTTAACTTATGCTTCAAGTTAGCGTGTGCATTTTTTCTTTTTTGTCTGAGTCACAACAAAATTTTCAGAAAATGGCTGAATAACTTTTTTTTTCTGCCGACTACACAATATACATGTGACACAACTGGGATGTTCTAGCTATAATTATTACGATATGCAAAAAGGCTGTATCCGGTCATATAAGCAAGCGAGATACTGGCTTATTCCATGATGTTTTGTTTTGATTGGAGGTTGGCCCACAACCAGGTGTAAATTCTTTGAGCAAACAGTTGTAAGTGTGTACGACAAATGCTTACTGGACAACTCTCTCGCCTCGAATTATTGGCGCATTACGTCATAACCCTTATGCAAACTTCACTGCACACATTAATTTTGTGGATACATGACTGGTGTGAAATCTTTACGGATGGAAAGTTAAATGCTTATGGTCGTATTTAATTGTTCACTGCCCATGGCAGGATGACATTTTTTAACTCTTTACTAAACTACAAAATTTTAGACATGTCCGAATTCTGAGCATTTGCTGATGACAAAAAAGAAAACAGGGAGCCAAATTTGAAATCTGTTCATGGTGAAAGCAGAAAATGCTGGTTTCCAAATTTTCTCCTCTTTTCCACATGCTTTTCAAAAGCTGTCTTTCTCAGGGTCTTGAAAGTATGGTAAAGGGTTAAAGTCTTTGCGGACAGTGTAGATAAACATCAGACTTCAAAGAACGTGCAGTCTGATCTTGGATCTATACCATCCGCAGCTGAACTATGACCCAAAGCCTTTTCATAGAAAGCTACTTCTCTTATGCTTAAAGAAGGCAAGAACATATTTAAGATCCGTTTAATTCAAGATTGACAACCCTTCCACACAATATCTATATTACAAACAGTTTAGATCCCTCCACCGAAGTCTAATTTCTGGACCCCGACACACGTTTTTCATTTTGATTTTCATCATGTCGGTCGGGTCTTGTCTCATTTGGTTATATATTGAAAGAGATTTCGTTTGTCATAGTCGTGTAGGGTTTGTTATGCAATCGTCAGCATGATCGAAAAACATGGCGGCGGCACCGTCTGCAATCCAACATGATAGCATTTATTTGATTTCTGAATGAACTAGGCTGTAATTCAGCTAAACAGCGACTGAATAATTTTTATCAAACATGGTCCAAGGTAAACGAAGTTCTTTTAGGTACCTGTACCGGTGTTTGAATGACCAGTTTTGGCGATAGAACTAGTTGGTAATCGTTTTGAAAAAAAACTAAATTGTAAAATGCCCGATAAAAAAAATGTTTCAACGTAAATATGCATGTCTATGTCTAAGTATTTGAACTTGATCTAGCTCCACTGCTACTATGTATAAGTTTGCAAGACTTTGCCCTTATCATTTTAGACACACTCCCCAAATTTAAACTTATTATTTTGGCTACCCTGATTTGTTCAAAATATTGATTTCCATAAGAACCAGGAAATTACTATTTTATTTTAGTCTGAATATATTGGCAAATAACAGCAGTTAATTGATGCCAAAGTTCTTGCAATAGTCGGCGGATGGGTCGCTTGTGTGTGTGGGGGGGTGTTAGCGTTATATTCTTCACCCCGGATATAACGCTGTTGTAGATCGTGGCTCCCATCGACAGCATTATAGCGGGGTTCCACTATGCAGGCAAAAATTGAAGCTTTTTATTGAATGTTAACATCCAAACACTGTTTAAGCTCACAGAGAAAAGTACGTTTCACAGTATTTTATCAGTGCTCAAAAAAAAAAATCAAAATCTAACTTTTCATTTCTTTTTTGGATATTTACAGCTTTCCTGAATCAAAATAGCTTTACATTAAAATTTTTGAGATTGCTAAGGATGACAAAGAAATACGAAGGTTCAATCATGTGTAACACCTTGTCATCCAATGACCCTTTAATCTGCAGTAATTGATAATTAAATTACAATGCTTTCATTATGCAATTTTGGTGTCAAACAAGTTCGAGATATTTCCACATTAACACTGGTCACTCTATTTACGCATTTCAATTTGATGTTTGTTAGGTTTACATGCTTATCGACATGTTAATCAAACATCTAGATTATACTGAATCAAAACTTAAAAGATATCAATCAGTTGTAACTGATCATTCCATAAGCTACCGTAAATAAAAGCTTTCATGTGATAATACTTGACAGTATGTGTCAATATTCAGGATATCTGTTGCCAGGTAACGAAGACGTGTAAATGAACATGTATATGCATATCTAATAATTCACTTAACCAACAAAGTTTTTTTGCATGTGTTCACTTATTTCCTGTTCTATTTTATTATTCACATGTACATTGCCTCAGTCTCTAATTGGTATACAGCTTGTCGATGTACCTTGATAACTCTATCCCTATACTTCTCAATAATTACTTACAGTTGAAAACATTTGGACGAAAGTCGTATCCAGTACTTGAGTACTAGATCTAAAGATTCTTGTACTACAGATTCTATATGACTGCAAAGAAAACTATATCTAGTTGTAGTTAACGGTATTTTACAAGAAATTATGACTTACCACCCAAAAACTACCTTCAACACTTCAACAAACAATCCCATGTATAAATGACTGTCAGGAAGAACTGTTTACAAAACATTGGTCCCCTTTTCCCACAATATTTTATACCCTTTCAAAGACAAACCTAATCTTTTGACTGAAATCTGATGAGTGCATTATGCTCTCAAATTGGTAGTCAGTCTAAATCATTGTTGTTTGGTAAAGAGTTAGCACATAAGCACCTGCTGATGACTTTTATCGTGTAACAGACACCTTGGAAAAATATTTTTGCAAAGGAGATGTTGATCATGGTGAGCAACATCCTCTTTTGCAAAAAAAAAAATATTCTAGCCCTTTAACACACAATTCTGATTTTTAATGAACCTGATCAAGAAGGCTTTTGAAAAGAAAATGTGAAAATGTTTAACCTTTTCCAAAACGACAAATTGTTGACTCTTTCAAATTCAAAACATCTGCAGATGACAAATTCAGCAATGGTATAAATGAGCTTAAGCTCTCCGATAGGTTAGAAAACGTGGGATAAGGAGAAAAATGCTGGTTACCAGCATTATCTCCTTTTCCCACAACGTTTTCAAAAGCGTTTTTCAACAGGGTCATGAAAACCCCGGATTGTTTGGTAAACAGTTAAGCATTCTCTCCTAATTCCACAATTTTTCTACCCTGTCCATGACAAAAGTCAACATTTGGGTCAAAATTTGATTCTTCATTTGCGATGTTTTCAGTTTGGAGAAGTCTAAAATTTGCTGCCTGGTAAAGAGTTAAACTAAAACTATTACTAAGCAAAAGTAGGACAATGGATTGACTAATGTTTATACATTTATCTTGCCATTGCTTTCCCGTATAGCACAGGCACCAAAAACTGTTAGTTATGATAGGCAGGATAGTGCAAGATATAGGAAGAAACCCGTACTAAATTATGCCCGATTCATTTAATGTGCTCAATGAATAGCACGGTCACATGGGGCTAAGGTTTAATGTGTCATCCTCAAGATTTTTTAGTAATTTTAGGTGGCCAGCCATGGGGATTGAACCCACACTCTCAAGTGGCCCAAGATTTGACATTCATAAGTCCAAAGAACATGCGCAGACAACAAAGTCTAATGCTCTACCACCTGAGTTATTGTGACTGGCAGCTTGGGCAAAGGATCAAATGGACAAACATATGAGCCATGCTCTGTGAAAAGGGGGCTTAATGCATCTGCGTAAAGTATCGACCCAAGTCAGCCTGCGCAGGCTGACCTGGGCCGAAACTTTTCGCTTTTGGTCAATTTTCTGTATGTCAAAGGACCAGTCTACATCATGATTCTGTTGATTGTTAGACAAAATGGATTTTATGGATCTACAATCATGTGATGACTTGCTTGGTATCCTGCATCATGGAGATGCATTAAGCCCCCTTTTGTTAGAGCATGACTCATATAATTTCAGAAATCTTGTTCCATGAAACATGGAAAGATCAAGCCTGAACATCCTTGTGTTACTAATTCTAGTGATCTATACTGAGTCTTTCCATTGACCTTTTAACCCTTTACCACACAGCCGAGTTTTAACAACTCTGAGAAAGACACTTTTTGTGAAAATACTGGTAAGCATTTTCTGTTTTTCCCACAGTGTTTTTACCCTATCAAAGTGTAGTTCCATCACTTGAGTCACATTTAAATTGTTGTTTGGAAATGCTCTTAATTTGGACAATTCTACATTTTTGTTGTTTGGTTAAGCATTAAAGTGGGATATTCATATATTTAAAATAAAACCAAGCATAAAACTGATTTATCATTGAATTAAGTAAGGAGATCGCTGGCAAATCATCAGTAAAAGGGAATGGCAACAGTAAGAAAAACAAGTAATTTTGTTGAAATTATAATCTGCCGAAAAAGACCTTTTCGATAGAAATATACATTATAGCAACCGTTTTCCATGACATGGCATTTCATAATGTACTGATTGTTTGTGGCTTATGATAAACAATATAAATATGAAGTTTCATAAAATTTTGTCCAGTAGTTAAGAGAGATATTGGCTCATAATGGAAATATACATCAAGACCCCTTTTCCATGACATGGCATTAAATAAACTAGAGGCGCTTGAGCGCCTGTATCGCTCCACAGGCCTGATATTTCTATAATGGCGAAAGGAAGTTTTTAACAATTATCATTCAATCCTGCATTTTAGCTCACTGAAGAAACAATTTGGTAGACAACCACCATAGGAACTTACCTGCAAAACAACAATGAAATCCAATGAATAGTTTTAGAGAAGAAATTTTTCAAAGATTTTACTTTATACCATAAAAGGAAAATGAGTCTCCCATAAAAGCCATGTTTTTTGACAGATCTTTTTTTTTTTAAGGAATTCTGTAAACCTGTATCTAAGGAACATTCCTGCAAAATAATAATGCTATCCAAATAGCGGTTTGGGAGGAGAAGATTTTTAAAGGTTTTTTACTTTGGTTGCCATGGCAACCAGAATTCTTCATGGAACACAATTATTTGAAGGAATTTGAAAGAGGACCACCAAAGGAACATTCCTGTGAAATTTGGTAAAAATCCAGTCAATAGTTTCTGAGGAGAAGTTTTTTAAAGAAAAAGTTTACGGACGCACGCACGGACGAACGAACGGACGGACGCACGACGGACACAACGCCATGACAATAGCTCGCTGGCCTTCGGCCAGTGGAGCTAAAAAAACCAAAAAAAGTTGTATCAGCCGACTATCATAAGAAAGGCATGTATGAAGTTTCATCAATTCTCGTCAAGGATTTTAGAAGAAATCTGTGCAGATGGACAGACAAACAGACAGATGGACAATTCAAAAACTATATCCCCTTGTCCTTGGCACTGGATAAAAATTGAGTATTTCCTTAATTGGCTATGTAGCCTCTTGAGGTACTTTTAGGTCTCACACTCAGATTTTTGTAAATACTAGTCTGAATGTCAAATGGATCAATAACATATGGTTAAAAGAATTCTTATTCAAATCAGAATGATATCACACTTGATACCATTAGAAGGCCATTAACTCCAAAGCGCTCACCTGACATAGCTTTCAACATTATTTCAGTCATATCATGTCGACAGCTCACATATTAATGTATTTCCTGGATTTTCCTAGTACTAGGCTAGGGCTCTGAAGTGTCTTGCCCAAGGACACTCCCACGAAAAACCCAGCAGATCAGGTGGAGCTCGAACCTGGGGTCTCCCTGTTGTAAGTCCCACACTTTACCACTGTGCCAAGCAGGACCCGACATCTAGGAGTGATAAAATTGAAGACATCCTGGTTGTGATGTTGTAAACACATGATTGTTAGTGACCTTTTTTCTCCAACTTGATCCAGTTTCACAGTTGTTCAAGAGATTATCAAGACAAATATTTTGATCAAGATTTATGAGTATCCAACTGAAAATGTGTCCTCTAGGATGCACACAAGGTAATTGTTGATGACTGCATTACAGGGATGATGGACAATGAACACAACACAATCACAAAACCTCACCTTGAGCACTTTGTGCCCAGGTGAGCCAATAAGGTTACTGTAAAAGAGGATATAATTGCAGGTGTAAAACTTTTGTGAATCACCTTACCCATGTTTTAATTTGTGCGAGAGTTAAATACAGAATTCCAGAATTTCTTCTTTAAATGAGTACTGTAAAACTTCCTACTCTATTTAATAAACTTTAATTTTGCTTTGATGAAACATGTTCAATTGGCAGTATTACCCCTTAGGCTGCTGAGCGCAACTTGGAGCCCTTTTGCGACTGTGTAGATCAAGATCAGTCAGCACAGAATGTGCAGTCTGATCTTTGATCAACACTGTCTGCTACGGTAGTCTCTCCCTGCTGAAATTAACTTAAAAATTGCAATATATGGGTTTCTTACTAAAGAATGGAAAATTTTGTTTATTTATCAGGATAAGGGTTAACTGCCACTAGACAGGTATTCTGGTCGACTTGGATGACAACAGGCACTCATTGATGTCGACAAGGGTTCCAGTAAATTGCTTGCCCATGACCAGACGTTTCGGTAAAATATACTTAACTCTTTACCAAACGACAATTTTTTGGACTGGACCAAATTCAAAGCATCTGCAGACAACAAATTAAATCTTATTAATATGATGATTTCTGACTTGATAGGGTAGAAAATATTGTGGGAAAAGGAGAAAATGCTGGTTACCAGCATTTTCTCCTTTTCCCACAATGTTTTCAATAGGCTTCTTTCTTAGGGTCGTTAAAAGTCAGGATTGTGTGGTAAAGAGTTAATGTAGTTTAAATTTATACTGGCAGATACAGGAGTATACCAATCAGGGGTGTGGAAATCCTAGAAATTTCTACTTGTCCTCAGACAAGTTAATTAAAAAAGTCCACTTGTTCGACAGTGCGGCTTACTTGTCCAAAACAAATTGCATTTAAATTGCATTCAACCACGCCTTGTCAAAAAGACTCTGTGTTGTTTGTCATATTCCTTGTCGCGGTACGTTTTATATTTATGTTTGGAGCTGCAGGATGCTCCCGAGAACTTGGACTTCTCACATTCCGTTGCTTCAAAGATTTAATAAAAAGAGAACATTCATTTTTTCTCCGATTTTACGCAAATTGTTTCAGTTTGAGATGGGTTTCCAACAAAGGAGATAATGCCTAAACCACAGCCCATTCGCATTGAAGCTGTACCATCAGATTAAAGGCTAAAATATTCATATATGCGAAATTGTCAAAACAGATCTTTGATTTGGCGCTACAATGATAAAAAAGTCGATGTGCGAAAACAGCCGCACATTAAACCGACCCTGTCGTATGCCACGGGTGAATGTAGAGGTACACCAAATGTGTATTTTGGGTTTCCAGAATTCAGGGATCATCTCAAGCCGCTGTATATCATTCAAAATGTCATTTTATACAAAGGGTGAACATTTGTATTTCATGTGTAATGTTTACAACAAATATTTGTTTCAAAATTTTCCCCTATTTTCTACTTGTCTGCGGACAACTAAATTGAAAAAAGTCACTTGTCCAGCGCCATATTTTCCCGAGTCGGATGAGTGGGACGTAGGATTTCGGCACCCCTGATACCAATCCAAGATTTCAACAGCCAAAATTTCACCTTTTTGTTTTTTTTTTTGACTCATGGAATTAAGACTTATAGTAGGGCCTGTTTTGAAAAAAGAGATAGTATGAACTGAATCATTGAACCTTAATCCATTACTACATCATCCTGAGTTCAAACGACCCTGACAGAAAAGGCTGTTGAAAACATTGTGGAAAAAGGAGAAAATGCTGGTAACCAGCATTTCCTCCTTTTCCTACAATATTTTCTTCCATTTCAAAGACAGAAGTCATCTTTAGAGCAACACTGATTGTGTCATCCTCAAAGGCTGTTAATTTGGACAGGTCTAAAATTTTGTTATGTGGATTGATGTGAATACTGGATGATTGGAAGAGCGTGGTAGCCTATAGATAACAAGGACTGTTCCAGTTGTATGCTAGTGTATGATCTGACCTTCCAACAGCGGATAGAGAACTACTTCATCAGTTTACTTTCCTTAAAAGATTTGTTCAGAATAACAATGCCTCAGAATTCATTGACTTTGAGATTTGCAACTAGTGGGGATTGGATATAAAATTTCTGCAAGTATTGAGGCTAAATTCAGGATCTCTGATTCACCCTCTGCTACACTGTTCCTACTATTGACCAGTTATTCAGCTTTTACACCACCTACAGAGATTTACCCTTTGCCACATGGCAATATTATAGACTCATCAATATTGAAGGAATATACGGAAAACAATTCAAACATTTTTCAAATGATAGTATCTGTCCTAGAAAATATTGAAAAAATTTTGGGAAAGAAGAAAATGCTGATTAGTAGAATTTTCTCCTTTTCCCACAATGTTTTCAAAAGCTGCTTTCTCGAGGTCTTAAAACTGAGGATTAGGTGGTAAAGGCTTAATTTTGCTGTTTCCAAATACCAGGACCAGTGTTTCCATTTGTCTAAGATTTCATGCAGTCCACAAGACTTAGTTACACCGAAAAAGTTAAGTCCTTTTAAGTTCCTTCTAAGTTTCATATTTGCCACTTTCTCAGTAATAAGGAATCCTTTTAATGTCATATCATGTGAAAAATCAACATGAGGAAAGCTGATTTCTCATAATTGCATATTATGAAGCTATTATCTGAGGTTAATTTAGCACAAGCTTTGCTGCTTCAAAATATCCTGAACCAAAATATACAAAACAGATATGACATGGTACAAACTAACTGATTTTTACGTTACTGTTGGAGTGAGTTAAATTTGTTGTCAATGCATCAAAAAATCACGTAAGTGTCTTTTGAGATATTCAACTTTTCATAAATTACCTAGTTTCAAAATCATTTCTATTGATCTTCGGTTAATTTTCAAGTACTTGTATATGTCTTCACGGACTGATTACAATTGTCAAAAACAATGTTCAACGGTAGTTTTCATTGACATGCAGAGATGGTAAGCTTCACATTCCGTTGACTTGTTAATGGTGGTCTTTAAAGGAGATCCCTTAGCATCCTTGTAAACCAGAAAACAATACAAACAGAATAGAATAGAACATGAAATGAAATATTATCAATTTTGAGTCCTCAAGTAAATCATTTAACTCATAGAAATGGTAAACGTAAGTATCAAATTATATGAATAATGTCTAAAAGTACTTGTACAAACACCCAAGTGGTCAAATAAATGTCCAGAACGAATAAGCAGTATGCATACCAAACCGAAATGAAAAGACAATAATATGATATTTCTCAACCTGAAAATACGGAATTCTATATTTCAACGTGATTTGAAAGTTGATGTTTAGTTTCAGAATGAATGTTTATAGGGTTTATTATCTTAGGAGCTCAAATTTAGCAATTGCGATGTTGTAATATGCAAATTGTACATGCTAAAGTTTTTTTTACATAGGAGCAAATGGTTTTATATCTTTGGGTATTGATTTCTAACATACAGATATTGTAAAACATGGTTACAAAGGTAACATAGGCATACTGTCCAATGATGGGTTTTTTTGTCCCTCGGGTCAACTTTTGTAGCTGGTCAGTTTCATGGTTTACCTGCTTCCTGCTATTTTATGCTCTTGATCAGGTACATCTATCATCTCCAGAGTATTCACTCCTGAGTATCTGAAATTACTTTGCCTTGGTCTTAGCTTCTTTTCCAACGCATCATTTGATTTTGGGACAAACATCATTTATGGTCTCTTACCAGTTCTTACTTTCAAACGCCTGTCCACCATTTATATTTCCTCATTTCTATCTTTGCATTTCTAGTTGCTTGAATAAAGTATTTCCTAACACCTTTGTTTTTTAGATTTTCTTTGCCGAGCTTTGCTTTGTTACATCCTCAATAGCCCTGTATAGATTTCAGCTCTTACTTTTCCCATGTAGACCGAAGAAGCATAGATCACATAAATACAAGCAATAACTACCTCAATGCTTGTAACATGAGATTTAGTTTAGTTCATATCTTTTACTAGGGCTTTTATGGCGATACCAATACTGCAAAAAATGACAATTTTTTTTTCCAAAAGTTCACACAATCAACAGAGTGGCAGATTAACAATAAAGATTTCTTTATTAAAAAAAAATCTGTCCTTATTTCTAACAGACAGTTCATATCTAATGTCTTTACCAATCCTGCTTAAAGCCACTGTAAAGTCAAAAATAGGTAATTTTCACCGTTTATAACTCGAAAATATATTGGATAACCCATCACAACACACATATATAAGATCGGAGAAAACTCGAACATGTCATTTACTTCATTGGTTGCCATGATATACGTAAGCGAAAATGCATGGAGAAGTCCATTTCATGGACACATTGATCGAGACAACATTTGTTATTGTTCATGTTTATTCGAACTAGGTCTTGAAGAACGTCACGTGATAACATTGCATCTCATTAGTGCTATGACGTAGTAGACAGGACTATTGTTTACAATTCCAACATTATGTCATCGGAGAGTAAGATTGCTCATTCTGAACCTGTTTTCTTATTTAGATGTATTAAATTCTTCCTGTATTGATGATAAATGAATAAGCGATGATCAGCCTGTGTCGTTTCTGTTTATGATGTTGATAAACTTACATTTTTCAAGCCTAGAATGGGGACAAAACGATCAAGTGAATGAAGGGTTTGTTTTGATGCTTTGAATGATCACATGGTGTTTATGTCACTAACACGTCACTGCAGACATTTACAACAAAAAGTCGGCTAATCGTCGGCAATCATCGATGTAAACAAACAGATAATGTGGCACGGTAGGATCTGTTCTAGTTTCAAAATTCTTTTTTCTGCCACTGACTGGAACTTTTGCAAACTGCATCTTTACATATCATGAGTTATAATAATCGCCATATTTTTACATGGTAAAAATGAAATTTACTTTTACTTTATAAACAGGTTGTTAATTCAGTTGGACGTTACTGAGACTTTAAGTTATCTGTGATTTATCAAATGTAAAGGCTAATGCAATAAACTAGACGCCCTACTTTCACCTGAAATACCAAATATCGACAATTAACAAATTTGAAATAATTTGGAGTAAAATTAGTTAATACCTACATTACCTACCAGTCACATAGGTATACATATTTCAGAGGCCATGTCACATTCTAAAAATAGTGAAATTGACATTTTCGAAAACATTTAAAGATACATAAGTGTTTAAGTAGTACTATACTGGACACCTATAAGATTAATAGAATAAATCAAAGTGTCTTGCCCCCATGATTGAGTAACAGGTAAAAAAACAATTCACTTCAAACAAAATACATTTTACATGTGCAGATATAGCCACCGTGCTGTTTTTACAAATGGGTGCTACAAATCCAATGATGTCATGGATAAAAATGATGTCAGAAGTGACTGAACATTTCACACCTGCTCTTTTGGTAACGTAATGGTAATGTAGGTATCAGTAACATAGGTATTTTCATTACATATTTCATCAGTGTATTTATAGGTTGTAGTATTTGTTCAAAACTTATTTTACTCAAAAGGGGCCCAGATACGAGGGGTTGAAAGTACTGCATAAAACATAATTATGAATATGTAAGCCGATAAATGCTATATGGTACATAACATAGATATCACTAATTTTTATAACCATTCTTCTTGATTCATATATACGCTGCGCAATTAAAATGTATTCAAAGGACATTGTTGAAAATCCATATATCATCAAAGTATGTGTTCACTATAGATTAAGAGTTCTGGCAGCGTAATATAGGCACGCTGAATCTTGCGACAGACCATAAATGCACTGGTGCTCTGCTATGTGCTGTTTTTCATCAGTATGGATCTGCAGAATAATACATACTGATATCGCTAACGAATTTAAGAATAATAGTGTCCGTATTTGCAACACATCTAGTAATGAATTTGCCCCCAGAAACAGCAAATCTGCTGTTGCGACAGGTAATGTAGGCATCATTTTTTGTCTTTGAACTCGCACCTCATGCAGCATAACAGTAGGAAACGGTTTGTAAGTGTTCATATTTAACAGACTACCCTCCCTGCTGCACTATTGTTGGTCATTATCTCCTAATTACTGTCTATACTCGATGTATAGGGCTGCAACATAGTTTATTCTAAAATGTTCCCTATATTGCTGAGAATGAGTGTTGCATGTACAAATCATTAATTTAATATCTCAAAACCATGTGACCTAAAAAAAAAAAAATGTTTCAATGACAAATTTTTGGGAAGCCATCTGCAGCTTTAGTAACACTAAGAAACAGTCAGTACATGTGATCGTTGTACTGAAAATCACTATTATATAACAAAATCCCAATTACTTCACAAATTGATGTCACTAATGTTCAATTGACTATAGGAAAAAACATACACTTCGGATAACATTTAGAACTCCTAGTAACACAGTTTGCTAAAAAACTTGGAAAAACTTTAAGGAAGATAAAATATCAGAGACCGGTATCACATAATAATCGTGAATGCAATTTAAATTCGGAAAGAATTATGATCAGCAGTAAAATCGACATTCTGCATTAACTCTTTACCAAACAACAAAATTTTAGACTGGTTCCAATTGAGAGCATTTGCAGATGACAAAATAAAAGTGAGTAAAAATTTGAAATTTGTGTATGGAAGGGAAGAAAACATTGTGGGCAAAGGAGAAAATGCTGGTTACCAGCATTTTCTCCTGTTCCCACAATGTTTTCAAAAGGCTTCTTTCTCAGGGTCGTTAAAGTCGGGATTGTGTGGTAATGGGTTAATAAAAGTGGGTTCTCAAATGGTGATGGCCTAACATTCAGCAATGGCTAAATCCTGGACAATAAAGTTATCATCGTCCTCGGAAAATGCTACATTGTTTTACTTTTATTAGTTGCTCCCTACTTCTGAAAATGTAACGCCCCGGGGACATTAAAAAGAGACATCATGGTAGATTAATCTAATGTTTTGACTCATTTTAGTCTGCATCCAAGGGGCAAAATAAGCTTTGGTATTTTGTGTCCAAGCAGATTATCATGTCTTTATAACTTTTATGACATAAACGGAAACCCTGCTAATTAACATGGTGCTTTTGAACCAACTCTGAAGCCTCTCCTTGTCTGACTAGGCTATGAAAATGGTAGAAATGTTGGGACGATAATAGTCATCACATGATAAGAGTCGTCATATGGTAAGTAACAAAAATGAAACCTGTCACAGAAAATCTCATTTTGCCAGACTAGCGGTAGTGTACCTGACAGTACTATTTCCTGTCATGTGACTAGCCACAAAGATGGTGGACGATAAAAGGCCAAACAATTTAAGGGAAAGTGTGGCTTTGACCTTTTTACCAAGAAGTGAAGAAACAAAGAGAAGCAAATGCCTTCACAAAATCAGTTAACATTAATAATCATGGTATATTTTTATCCTAACAGTATTTCATAATGCCATATTAAAAATGACTGCTTTCCAAAAATACAATTTTTGTCTACAAAAATAGAAATAATGTTTGGCTGATAAAACTTAACACATGATAGGCAACAAAAATGAAACCTGTCACAATAACAGGAAATCTCTTGCACTGCCGAACTAGTGGTAGCATAGCCAACAGTACCATTTCCTATCGTGTGATAAGTCACAATGGTAATGTATGTTGGGACTGATAAAACTGTTCACATGTAAGGTAGTAAAACTGCACTGCCAGACTAGTGGTAGCATAGCTGACAGTACTATTTTCTGTCATGTGACAAGCTAAAAAGATATTGTATGCTGGGGGTGACAAAACTGTTCACATGTAAGGTAATTAAAACTAGAGGCGCTTGAGCGCCTGTATCGCTCCACAGGCCTGATATTCTATAATGGCGAAAGGAAGTTTTTAACAATTATCATTCAATCCTGCATTTTAGCTCACAGAAGAAACAATTTGGTAGACAACCACCATAGGAACTTACCTGCAAAACAACAATGAAATCCAATGAATAGTTTTAGAGAAGAAATTTTTCAAAGATTTTACTTTATACCATAAAAGGAAAATGAGTCTCCCATAAAAGCCATGTTTTTTGACAGATCTTTTTTTTTTTAAGGAATTCTGTAAACCTGTATCTAAGGAACATTCCTGCAAAATAATAATGCTATCCAAATAGCGGTTTGGGAGGAGAAGATTTTTTAAGGTTTTTTACTTTGGTTGCCATGGCAACCAGAATTCTTCATGGAACACAATTATTTGAAGGAATTTGAAAGAGGGCCACCAAAGGAACATTCCTGTGAAATTTGGTAAAAATCCAGTCAATAGTTTCTGAGGAGAAGTTTTTTAAAGAAAAAGTTTACGGACGCACGCACGCACGAACGGACGAACGAACGGACGGACTGACGGACGCACGACGGACACAACGCCATGACAATAGCTCGCTGGCCTTCGGCCAGTGGAGCTAATGAATCCTGTCACAACTGCAGGAAGTCACCTGCACTGCCAGACTAGTGGTAGCATAGCTGACAATACTTTTTCCTGCTATGTGACAAGTCACAAAAATGGTGAAAAATGAAAGGCAAAACACTAAAAGGGACACTGTGGCCTTGAATCCTTCTACTCAGAAGATGAACAAGAAGCAAAGAGAAGCAAACGCCTTCACAAAATCAAGTGACATCAATAATCCTGGAATATTCTTAACACTATTTCATGATGTCATACTAGATTAAACATGTTCTCGGCAAATATAATTTTTGGTTACAAAAAGAAGAAATGTTGGGCTGATAAAACCTGCAACATGACAGGTAACAAAAATGAAACCTGTCACAATAACAGGAAATCTCTTGCACTGCCACACTTGTGGTTGCATAGCTGACAGCTCTATCTCCTGTCATGTGACAAGCCACAGAGATGGCAGATGACGAAAGGCCAAACAATGAAAGTTACAGTGTGGCCTTGAACTTTGTTAGTCAGATGAGAAGAAGGGCCAAAGAGAAGCAAATGCCCACACAAGATCAGTTGACATTGATAGTTCTTGAATAGTTTTATTCTTAATATTCATAATGCCACATACAAATGTGTGTTTTCTGCAATACAACACCTTCTGAAATTAGCTCGTAGTAAGCAATATCTTCTTTTCTCACAATGTTTTCACATACATTCATTTACCCAACCTGTGTTATTTTTTTTTATTTTCATATTTGTCGATAAATACTGAAGTCATTTGACAGATACAAGAAATTTCTAATTGAGCCCTTCAAACCTAGTAATTGTCAACAGATGTAACCACTGGTCAATTCAAGAGGTGTCTTTCTAAAACTCAACCATACAACACTAATGATTTTTCTTCCCTTTTCTATCCAGAAAGAAATATCAAACATCCAGTTTGCTGTTTCACTGGCCCTCCTTTCATTTAACTCTTCACCAAACAATAAAATATTACAACTGTTGAAACTGAAAGCATTTGCAGACAACAATTTATGTGTCACTTAAATGGTGGCGCTAGTCTTTCATAGGGTAGAAAACATTGTGGGAAAAGGAAAAATACCTGGTTACCAGCAATTTCTCCTTTTTCCACTATGTTATCAAAAGCTATCTTCCCTATGGACTTTAAAATTTGGAACTGTTTGATAGTAGCAGTGCTTTGAGAGTTCTTCTGGATAGAATAAAAAACAAACTAACAAAACATTTACATCATTAAATTTCATTCAGTTGTCAGAAACCTACATATTAATGCCATTGCGTAAGTTGGTTTTTATTTTAAAGAACAGTAAATGAGCAACATTATATTGAAAATGAGATGCGTTTGAAAAACTATCTGAGACAAACTTTTTCTTTTCCAAGGCCATATCTAATAGAAACCAAGTTCTGCAGACAAACTAACAGATATACCAAAGACAGTATGCAACTCAGTCTTCAATCTCAGTGGCATGAAAAACAGAATTATTATTATTTTTTTATGACTGAATTCAGTCAGAATGTCTCAAGATATTGGACAGTGTAGATCCAAGATCAGACTGCATGCTCTGCCTGATCTTGATCTACACTGGCCTAAATAAACATCAAAAGTTGTAGGCACTTTAGGGGTTAAGATCTATTTCATTCCACATGTACGAGGGTTGTTCGATATGTAATGTGTATTGTACGATATCTCAAAAGCATTCGACTCAAATAGTGAAATGAACATTACATCCCTTCAAAGTATTCTCCGCAGTTTGAAATACATAATTTCAATCTCTGAATCCATTTCTGAAATGTGTCACGGTACGCAGATTTAGGTAGACCTCTGAGGCACTGACTGATGGCTGAGCCAAGGGCTTGTCGGGACTTGTAACGACGACCAGATAAGAACTTTTTAAGTTTTGGAAAAAGGAAAAAGTCACATGGGGTTAGATCTGGAGAGTATGGTGGGTGTGGCAAGACGGTAACCTTCTCCGACTTCAAAAATTGCTTCACAAGCTCAGATGTATGTGATGGAGCATTATCATGAAGTAGACAAACATGCCTAAATCCTGACACAGGGCGTCGTTTAAGATAATATTTCTTGACCTTTTTTAGTATAACATCTCGGTAATACCGACCTGTAACACTTTTGCCCTTCGGCACAGGAATTTGTACAGCTATACCATCACATGAGAAGAATATGCAATAAAGAACCTTCTTTGTGCTTATGCTTCTTTTGGCAAATACAGGCCTTCTACCGTGTTTAGTTAGCCATATTTTGTTTCCAATTTTTCTTACTGGTTCGAAATAGTGAACCCATGTTTCGTCACCAGTAACAATGTTTGCAAATTGTCTTTGATTGAATTTGGGAAACATTTTGAGCAATTGCTTAGCGGTTTGTACTCGTACCCGTTTTTGGTCATCTGTCAATATTTGAGGTATCCATCTGGCAGAAATATTTCGTACTTTCAAAATACGCTTCAAAATGAAATGCACCCGCGATAGCGATATGCCAACAGCGTTGGCAATATCATGAATTGTGTATCTGCCATCACTTTCAATTATTTCCCTGACTTTTGAGACATTTGCCTTGCCTGTTACAGTCAGAGGTTGGCCAGATTTTGCTGCATCTTTGATGGACTCTGTGCCAGTCAGAAATTTCCTTCTCCACCTACAAACTGTCTCATAAGATACCTTATCAGACCCATTAACTTTTCCCAATTCAGTAAAAATCTGCATTACCGAATGACCGAGTTTTGTGCAAACTTTTATATAAGCTCTAATTTCTTTAATATTCTTAATCCGTTTCCCAACCATTTTTACAACAGTGGTCAATGAGTAGCTCTACTGAAATGACTATAAGTTTAAAACTATGTGGAGCTGAAGGCTCGTGTTTATACAGTTGGAAAGGTATTGAATAGAGCTATTCAAGCGTATCATCATCCACAAAATCGTGCAAAGCGCTATCGCGCTGTGGTACAATACACCTTACATATCGAACAGACCTCGTATATGTACCAAAGCTGTTTGCCTGTCCAGGGCCCAAAACTCATAGTTGTAGAATAGTCTGATCTTTATCTATTCCATCTGTGAATCTTTATATTTCCTTGGCAGAGAGAAGGTAAAATAAATCTGTTAATGCAGCTTTTCAAAATGGCCTCTTTTTAATATGCTGTACATGCAATAATTTGTTTTTCAGCTACTTGTCTTTTGACCAAAAAGTGCTGATGTGAAAGGTTCATTTTGCAAATGGAACATGGCTGCCCCTGACAAGACCATCTAAGCTCTATCAATGGTGACTTTATCAGCTCTCTATTTGAATATAAGTGTGCATTTATAATGAACCTCCCATCAGTTCTGGAATAGTCTGTAGAAAAAACTTAAGTCTCTTATTTGTTCCAATAACCTAACACACTCAGTGTTAGACTATGTTGAGTTTATCCTTTGAATCATATTTCACAAAAATTTGTGTTATTTTCAGTGAGTAGCTATGCTTGCCCATGTAACTGCTGTACACTCAAATATAGCAGACTTTATGATGTGCATATAACTGGGTGTGAACTTAAGCCTTTTTGTGATAGGGAGATATGGTGTTTCAAAACTTTAGGAGAACAAATTTTCTACAATTATCTGCCCCTGAATAGATTAACAACCTTTCTGGATTGCTTTAATCCGTCATTGGTGACAGTTTATCTCCAGTTTTGAGTTTTTTCATAATTTCAAAATCAGAATTTTGGTCAAAAGACATCCATTGTTCCATTAAACCTACCCATTAATCCAATCTGATGGTGAAAAAGGTTAATCAAGTTTAATCTTGGCTTCTTTTTTGCTAGTGCATACCAATAATTTTACAAGAGTTATTTAAGCCATTTTAAGGATTTCCATCAACAGATTTAAGTTACCAAGCAAACTTTATCTGACTTGAGTGATTTTCTGAAATGAAAATAATTACAATTATATAAAATCTGTTTTCTTTTACACTTCAATCTAAGTCTTCAGCTTTTGTACTGATATACCTTTGGATTAAATGACGTTTCGTCGGGTTGTCAGTGCGCAACATTTTTGCGCATGTCTCTTCCCTTCTCTATTTTCTAGCGCGTAACTTTGTCTGATTGTAGTACTATTATAGGACTACTGATTTTTGCTGCAAGACATGGAGAAAGTAGTGGTAGATACATTTTTTTTTAAAGATCAGTTTATGAAGATGTAAATCATTCCTAAACAGCGAAAACGGAACATGTACATTTGTCGGACATTACTTATCAGGATAGTAAGTTTAGTGTGGTAAAAAGAGAAAATTACAAGTATTTTCTCCTTTTCAAAGTTTTCTAACCCTCTTTCCTGGGTATTGATAGAAATCAGGATCGTTTGATTCATCTTGCTATAAGGTTCATAAGTAATCTATGCCTTTGAGTAATTTTGGACAGTTCTACTTGTATTGTTCTTCCATTCTCCCATCTATTAAAATATACCACATGTATTTGGTATTAACCCTTTCCTAAATGAATTAAATTGGAACTTCAAAATTGAAAGAAGCTGCAGACGACAAATTAAACAAGGTTTAAATGAGATTAAAAGAACCGTTTGTGCAGAAAAGGTTGTGGGGAAAGGAACAATTGCTTGTAATGAACTATTACCCCTTTTACCAAAATGTTTTCCAAAGCCGTCCCATACCAATGTTAAATCGAGACTATATCAAGGAAAGGGTTGACCGAGTACAATCTTTATTGAGAAAAAAACATGATTTAATGCTAGAAATAATACATCTTACTAAGTAATTTGAAATCTTGGGTGTTTTGTGTCACTTTCTTTGTTCCAAGGGAGGTAAATGATTTCGAATATTGGGAAAAGTAGCCTGGCAACCTATCTTTTTTTTGCATTTTTTGAAAAAGGATATAATCATGTATATTTCTGAGAAAAATGAGAAAAATTTTTGCGCTAGATTTTTTTTAAGGTCAAATAATGTCCTGATTTTCTGTGATAAAATAAGCAATTTGGTGGGCTAAGGGTTTTATTGAAACATACACAGCGTATCATTAATTTGAAATATCTGTTAATTTCTCATCATTCAGAGGATCCATTGTTTTACTATGAATTTAAAACACAGAGAACATGATTTGACTGAAATTACAGATTTTAATCACAAAATTCTGACGTATGCTGCAATAATTGGGTTTTTGTGTAATTTGAAAAAAGGGTTTGTTCTTCGTGGGCTCAGAACTTTTTGGATCATCAGGCAACATCGATTATCTCTTCGCATATTGAAAGAACATACTTTGAAGTGTTTCTGTGTCAAATTTCACGAAATTCTCTGCGCTAGAAATAACTGAAACGCCTTTAAGATCGTTAATATCCAACACTGCATGAGACATTGATTCTTTCTAATAACCAACCCTCCCCCCCTCATAGACTGAGGGCATTTTGTTTTTATTCTATCAGTTTGTCTGTTCATTTGTAAGTCTTTTGGTCCATATACGAGGGCTGTTCGATATATAATGTGTATAGTACCACAGCGCGTTAACGCTTTCAATGATTTCGTGGATGATGATACGCTTGAATAGTTCTATTCAATACCTTTCCAACGGTATAAACACGAGCCTTTAGCTCCACATAGTTTAAATTTATAGTCATTTCATTAGAGCTAGTCGTTGACCACTGTTGTAAAAATGGTTGGGAAATGGATTAAGAATATTAAAGAAATTAGAGCTTATATAAAAGTTCGCACAAAACTCGGTCATTCGGTAATGCAGATTTTTACTGAGTTGGGGGAAGTTTATGGGTCTGATAAGGTATCTTATGAGACGGTTCGTAGGTGGAGAAAGAAATTTCTGACTGGCACGGAGTCCATCAAAGATGCAGCAAAATCTGGCCAACCTCTGACTGTAACAGGCAAGGCAAATGTCTCAAAAGTTAGGGAAATAATTGAAAGTGATGGCAGATACACGATTCATGATATTGCCAACGCTGTTGGCATATCACTATCGTGGGTGCATTTCATTTTGAAGCGTATTTTGAAAGTACAAAAGATTTCTGCCAGATGGATACCACATATATTGACAGATGACCAAAAATGGGTACGAGTACAAACCGCTAAGCAATTGCTCAAAATGTTTCCCAAATTCAATCAAAGACAATTTGCAAACATTGTTACTGGTGACGAAACATGGGTTCACTATTTCGAACCAGTAAGAAAAATTGGAAACAAAATATGGCTAACTAAACACGGTAGAAGGCCTGTATTTGCCAAAAGAAGCATAAACACAAAGAAGGTTCTTTATTGCATATTCTTCTCATGTGATGGTATAGTCGTACAAATTCCGGTGCCGAAGGGCAAAACTGTTACAGGTCGGTATTACCGAGATGTTATACTAAAAAAGGTCAAGAAATATTATCTTAAACGAAGCCCTGTGTCAGGATTTAGGCATGTTCGTCTACTTCATGATAATGCTCCATCACATACATCTGAGCTTGTGAAGCAATTTTTGAAGTCGGAGAAGGTTACCGTCTTGCCACACCCACCATACTCTCCAGATCTAGCCCCATGCGACTTTTTCCTTTTTCCAAAACTTAAAAGTTCTTATCTGGTCGTCGTTACAAGTCCCGACAAGCCCTTGGCTCAGCCATCAGTCAGTGCCTCAGAGGTCTACCTAAATCAGCGTACTGTGATGCATTTCAGAAATGGATTCAGAGATTGAAATTATGTATTTCAAACTGCTGAGAATATTTCGAAGGGATGTAATGTTCATTTCACTATTTGAGTCTAATGCTTTTGAGATATCGTACAATACACATTACATATCGAACAACCCTCGTAACTTGGTTTTTATTACCTACATCTAATTTTGTCAGATTTTATCAAATTGGAAAAGGGATCTTTATATCAATGAGATGGCAGCTTGGTTTGATTACAGTCAAACTCCATTGTTGTGTGGGAGAGTTAAGATACTTTGATACTCTTAATACTAGAAACTTCCTTGCTTCTGTCAAACAACTTCAATAATAATCAATAGATTTACACAAAGTTTCCTATGGCTTTATATTAATGTAATACCAGAGGATGTGGATAGAAGTAAAAATCTGACAACATAAAATTCAGTATATTGTTTTCTTTAGGCCAGAATTTTTTTATTAGTTGATTTACAAACCCGCCGACTGTAATTTTCCCAAAAGCAGAAAAAAAAAATAAAGAGTGTCTAAGAGAAAAATTATTATTTTCTCCGCCGACCCTGCAGATTTTTCGTTTCGTTGAAAAAAATCCGTAAGGTCGATTCACTTACAGTTTAATACTGGTACCCGTTGTACCTGCAGTAAAGGTTTGATATGAATATCGATAGCGGGATGCCAGTTTCCCAAATTTTCCAACACTGGTTTCCGACCTTTATTTTGATTTAACCCTGACGTAGAGGAAATCTAGTCACTGGAAACCAGCGCTTTTTGTCATTTCACGTGAATCACAGAGGCTAATCTCAATGTTAGTACTGCGTATTACATATAGGCGCCAATATGGCTGTTTACGAAGAGAAGGCCTTTTTTGTTTTCAAATTTGAGTGTTTCGGCAACAAAGTTCTCAACAAAAAGACGCTACGACAGGTGAATTTGTCATCGAACATTGGCGACGAAATATCAGCCATTTTCGAGGACGATCAGGTGTCAGTTTTGTCAGTCTGCACAGGAGGGAAGGAGAATGAAATCAACTGTTCAGCAGAGTTAGACACGCCGTTTAGGATCATACACGAGTTCAAACACAAGTATATAAATGTGACCATGAAGGACGCAAACCCTGATGAAAACAATAATCAACCTGAGTCATCGCCTTCCATCTTGAAAGTCATGATGGAGTGTAGGAGGTCCTATGACATGTATCCCCCGGAAAGGTAATAATATGCCAATATAAAGCGAACATATAGAAATATTTTAGCATGTTGCGAATATTTAGGCAGTCTGAATTACGATATTTATCCCAACAGTTGTTCATCAGAAAGCATTTTAATTTGATCAATTGGTACCTTCAGAGGCCAGCCTACTTTTCAAGACTCTCCGTCTCATGGAGTCCCAGGGTGGAGGCGGCCACAGTAAAATATCTATGCTGCCTTAACCCATTACCACACAATTCCTACTTTTGACGACCCTGAGAAAGAAGCCTTCAGAAAACATTGTGGGAAAAGGAGAAAATGCTGGTAACTAGCATTTTCTTATTTTCCTACAATGTTTTCAACACGTCACAAAACAATTTTCAAATTTTCTGTGACTTTTGTTTTGTCGTCTGCAAATGCTTTCGATTTGGATATGCTGAAAATTTTGTCGTTTGGTAATGAGTTAGAAATGTCTTTTTTTAAAATTGATCTTTAAACATTATTGATACATTGATGTATTGGGTAGCCACCAGAGCTCCTTGTTGACCTGGATCTATATTTCATGACCCAGTGATTTTTGCCTGATATTGTGAATATGATCTTTATGCATCATATTTAATATCTATTTCAAAAATCTTTACTGCACAACAAAATTTCAGACAAAATAAACGGCACTCAAAAATAGTAATTTCATTTGGGAAGTTTAGAAAACATTGTTGGAAAAAGAGAAAATGCTGGTTACCAGCATTTTCTTTTCTCACAATGTTTTCAAAAGCTTTCGGTCTCGGGTTCGCTAAAAAAATGGGATGGTGTGGTCAAGAGTTAAAGGTCACTTTTACCAATTTTTCATGGTCCAATGATACCTTGGATTTTGAAAATGATGTGATGCATGATCTAGTTACTGTGACTGGTTGCAAGAGAAATCAAGAAGGGGAAACTTTTGGGTATTCATACTTTAACCCCACTATTAAGCACTCCTAATATCTTCTTTTTTTGTTATTTTTCTTTTTAATGTCTTCTTCAGAGAGCAGAAAAATGAAAAAGATAACCTGTACAATGATATACTTCAAGTGATGAAAAAGAATAAGGTTGCATTTACACGACAGCAAGTAGGAACTGTAGGAGTGCATGTTGTTCAGACACTCACAAGTCTCTTCTGGTACCTGGACCCTTTCCATGAACGATTGAACTCCAGAGCTGTTAGGTTGCCAGAAATGTTTCAGAATTTGAAGGGATATCGCAACTTCAAGAAGCAGCATAAGAAAGTACCCCAGGTTTGTTTTTCTGAGAAATTCCACAATGTTGACCTAATTTTAATCTTTACATAGAGCAAGAAATAACATTTACGTTTGGTTATAAATTCGGGATAATTTTCTTTCATTCTCTTTATAAACATATGTTTTGGGTAGTTATTAAAATGTCCTGCCATGGCACTTCTAATGATTACCCACAACATCACATTTGTAGAGTAAAAAGAAAATTTATCCTGAAATTATCACTAAATATACACATTATTTCTTACTCTTCAATAAAATGGATAAACTAATAGAATGTGACCATCTAATACTCGGATAATCCCTAGCATTGGCCCTAGGAATAGTAGGAACCAAACTACCTCAGAACAGGTACAATCAAATGTAAAATTCCAACTAGGTGGTAAAGAAACGGGCAACAAAAGTCATGAAATATAACAATATATATGAAGAGCAACATGACGGCTCTTCCGTAGTTAGGTGTCTATCTTGTTAGCCCCAACTAAAGCAGCAAAGCTGTCCTTCCCAACAGAGTGGCGTACAGAAACAAAAGCGAGCATACAAACAAATCACTAGCTATTAATCCCTACCACACAATCCTGACTCTTAACACCTTCGTGAAAAGCCTTTTGAAAACCATGTGGAAAAAGGAGAAAATGCTGGTTACCAGCATTTTCTCCTTTTCCCACATAGTTTTCTTCCCTTCCTTAACCCATTACCAAATGACAATATTTTAGACTGGTCCAAATTAAAAGCATTTGCAGACGACAAAATAAAAGTGACTGAAAATTTGAAATTTGTTTTGTGAAGGGTAGAAAACATTGTTGGAAAAGGGGAAAATGCTGGTTACCAGCATTTTCTCCTTTTCCCACAATGTTTTCTAAAGGCCTCTTTCTCAGTGGCATCAAAAGTAGGGATTGGTAATGGGTTAACCTTTTACCAAACGACAAAGTTTCAGACTGGTCCAAGTTGAAAGCACTTGCAGACGACAATATAGACATACTAAAAAATTGAAATTTGTTTTAGCAGGGGAGAAAACATTGTAGGAAAAGGAGAAAATTCTGGTTACCAGCATTTTCTCCTTTTCCCACAATGTTTTCTAAAGGCTTCTATCTCAGGGTCGTAAAAACCAGGGATTGTTTGGTAAAGGGTTAAAACAAATTTCAATTCTTTAGTCTGACACATTTATTTTGTCCTCTGCAAATGCTTTCAATTTAGACCAATCTAAAATTTTGTCACTTGGTAAAAGAGTTAAACACAAATCAGCCCTCTCAGCTTCAGAAGCTAGCTTGTTGTAAATAGAGACTGCAAAGTTCGGTTAATATAGAAAGTAGAGATATTAGACTACCTATTGGCAGCGAACAACTAGGGCACTGATCAGACTGCTGATGCACATTATGATCTCTGCCTTTGTTATTTTCAGATTTTAAATAAAATGTTGCACTCCTTTTAATATGGGCAATCATATGGTAGAGAGTGTACTAGTTCTCAAAACTCCATTTTTTTGGTTTTTCCTAATATTTGCTTTTTACTTTCTCCACTTTTTTAGATAGTTGCCGTAGAGCTAAAAGAAAAGATAGACTCCCTCACAGACTTAATTACACTTCCCTGGCTCCTAAACAAGACTTTCAGTCACTTCAAGGATTCACTAGTGATGCTAAATAATGGTCTCAGCAAATACCACAGTTTTATGACAGACATGAAACAGAGAACTGCAGACAATAATAAGAAAGAAGAACCTGTGCGTAGTCTTGATGACAACTGGTCTATTGAAGTGTTTGAAGGGAAAGCTCTAGCCATACGACCCGAATATACTGCGTTGAATCAAGCAGTAAGTGAGCTTGGGTACTATACGCCTTTGGACTTGTGTAATTTTGAACCTTATGATAAGGAAGAGAGGAGAAAGTGGTTAAGCGGTCTTCAACTGTCAGCAAGCATCAGTCTGTTTGTTTATAGGTATGGAAATTATCTTGGGAATATTAACATATTATGGAAAATTCCTAGTGAAATTAAAGATAGAAAGGCAGATGATGAAGTGAAGATTGTGACAAACATCAAACAAGGGATAATGAAATTTGCAACTAGACGTATGAGAAAGGATTTTATAGACAGGTACTCTGAGACATGTAAAGTTCAACCTGCTCTGCTGAGAAACATGTTCTGCTTTCTAACACAGTTTGAGGATAGATCACGTACACAAAAGGAAGAGGAGAGAGACTTGCGTGTTTGTGAATTTTTGCTAGAAGGTCAAGACAGTGACTTGATTTTTGATCTAAGAAAGAACAATGGACGCCCCAGTAATCCCAAATTTGATCCCTTTTGGGATGAACTGCAAAAGTATCTGGATGAAAAATCTGCTGTTCATGAGCGCAGACAAAATGACATTCAATATTTACCATTTGCCATGTCTGTTGAAGATCTGAGGGATCAGATTTTGGAAAGAATGCCTCCTGGTTCGGCTGCCCCATCTTTGTCATGGCTTCGACTCAACTTTTTCCCAACAAACCCATACATTAAATCAGCTAGTAATTACACGGGAAGGTTTCGTGTAAAATATGCAGTGCAACAACGTCTAGTTCGCATTCAGCATCAAGATTCTGGATTTGGTAGACACCAGTTTAAAATCCTCAAGTGTTTTGCGTGTAAATGGAGGGACTTTGCTCTGTTTCAAAGTCTTGATGATAAAGCTATCATACCAGTGGGAAATCCTGATCACCCTGTTTCAACAGGTTTTCGTGCTCACCATGGAGGTCTGGTGGGAAGTGATGGTAAAATTGTTTCTTTAGATCATGACTTTCATTTAGCAGGGCTAGTGCCTTCTGTATGCTTTCATATAGAAATCCCTGAGAACTCTGATGATAGCTTTTATGATGGATGTGTTTTTGTTACAGTGAAAGATAAGATATTTGAACCATCATCTCCACAAAGGCACAGTGCGGAAACAGTGAGCATAATTCGAGACTTTTGCAGTGAAGACGGTGTGAATGCATCAAAACCTATATTGATCAGGTACACTGATGGTGGCCCTGACCACCGTGTGACATATCGTTCTGTACAGTTGTGTTGTCTGATAGAGTTTATAGCACTTGACCTGGACATGATAGTGTGCGCTCGAACTGCCCCATCTCAAAGTTACCATAACCCTGCAGAGCGTATTATGAGCTTACTTAATCTTGCTTTGCAGAATGTAGCACTGGAGCGGGCTTGTATGCCACCAGAATTTGAACTGCAGGCTAAATCTCATAATTCATTGCGTCAAGTGAGAAACAGTTGCAAGATAAATGAAACTCTGAAAACCAAGTATGTAGAATCTCTATTACCTCCAAAGACTTTGATCATGGAAAGGTTCAAGAAGCTAAAGTGGAAAGGAGAGCGTGTACATGTCCAGAATGCGGCAACTACTGGGATGATTCAGATGATTGTTGAGAGTTTGAAGGTGATTGATCCAGATGTCGGCCTCGAAAATCTGTCTAAACTGGAGTCAAAGAAAATTGATCTCTTTCTGGCAGAACATGGTAGACGCAGACACTATATGTTCCAGGTAATTTTTAGCTACAAATAAGGATCGGTATCTGGTGATAATTTAGGATAATTTTCCTTATTCTCCATGAAAAAAATATGAGCCAAGGGGGCTTAATGCATCTGCAATATGTGAAACTACCATAAGTCATCACATAAATATGGATCTGTAAGAGTCACTTTCTAAATAATCAACTTAATCATAAGGTAGACTGGTCCTTTGATATACAGAAAATTGACCAATGATGGAAATTATAGGCCCAGGTCAGCCTGTGCAGACTGCACAGGCTGACCCAGGTCAATATTTTTTGCAGATGCATTAAGCCCCCTTTTCAAAGAGCATTGCTCATTATGTTGCGGGCATCCATTGGAATAGTGTTTTATATTAGAACATTCATTCAGCAAATATGCTTTAATAGAGAAATAGGGAAAATATCCCCTCAATTGTCACCAAATACCCACCACTATCTGTATCTATGGTCTTTTTTGTTTGAATTGTCTTTATACTAGTTAATACCCCAAAGATATTATTTCAAAGTAGGTTTAAAAATACTCAGGAATTGAGACAGTCAGATTCAAGTTCCAAACCAAGGCACCAGTCTTACAAGAAACAGACAGCACAAGTTAATGATACTTTATTTTAGTACAGAATTCACTGCTTTCCGTCTTAGGCTTTACAAAGTACCATGAACCTATATTGTATCTGTTGTGATTGTATCTGTTGTGTGTATTTTTGTTGTTTCTTTTGTCAGATCAAAAAGTATCAGAGTAACACTTGTGGCTACTGTGTTATCAATCCACCAAGGCTCCCGGAAGGACTGTTTGAAGAGCTACATTTTGTCCCCGACCCTGTTCTAGAAGCTGATGGTGCTGCATATAAGGATTTCCATGAGGTCTATGGTACGATTACCACTGATGAAGGCAGACCTAGTCTTCATGATGCTGGACCTATCTCTGAGCGAGATAAAGAGTTCAAGAACTTGCTTGCTGCTGGTACGCTTATGCTTTATACTATACAGATCTAGAGACAGCATGTGTATAAATATATAAGTTGTGGCTCTTCATTCAAAGAGAAAATATTCCAATTTGGTCCAGGCAGATTGTGGAGCTGCCTGGCCAAAATGGAATCCTTATTAAATTTTGGTCTAAACAGAATTCCAGTTTGGTCTAGGCAGATTCCGGATCTGCCTAGATTCCAGTTTGGACTACGAAACATACATGTGCAAAATCTTATTCCAAATTAACCCTTTACCACACAATCCCAGCTGCTAACAACCCTGGAAAAGAAACATTTTGAAATCATTGCAGAAAAAGGAGAAAATGCTGGTTAGCAGCATTTTCTTTTTTTTTTTCCACAATATTTTCTACCCTATCAAAGTAGGAAATCATCTTATTAACAAGATTTCATTTGTTATCTGCAGATGCTTTGAAATTTCTCCAGTCCAAATATTTGTTGTTTGGTATAGAGTTAAAGACCTATGGCCGTATTTATTGGTTGCTATGTTGTTGCTATGGCTAAAAGTCGATGTTGGGGATTCCCAACAACTATGAAATTTGCTCTGAAAGAGCAGTCCTTCACAGCTGATGTGAATCTCCTAAGTTATAATGCCTTAGCAATACCATAGCAATTTAATACTTGTCATTTTACTTCCCCAGGACTTATTCATGACAGATGTGTTGTTCCTACATCCATTGATCTCAATTATTATATCTTCCAAAATTGTTTATTATTCCTGGATGTCTCTGGCTATCATGTTTGTTCCACATTGTGAGAAAATCTGTCCTTGGTGGTGTGCTACACACAACGCAGCTTGTTTGCCCTTTGAATGCAGCGGTACTTCTTAGACTGCACAGGTGTGAGCAACAAGGGCAACTGACTACATGAATGTGCAGTCTGATCTGCCTCTTTTTGTTAGCACAGAGCTCAAAGCAGGTTTTCTCAAGACAGAACCCATTTGTTTCAGGTAAGGTCAGAGGTTACATTATATGTAGTGAGTGTGGGAAGAGGAGGGTGATCTATTCCGCAAAGAAACTGAGTGCTGTTGAAGAGAGGCTTGTGACGAGAGTTCAGGAGGAGCTTCTATACACATGTGGGAGCCCACTCTTTCCTGGGGGAGATCTACAAGACACAGTCCTTGTTAGAGAGGGCATCAACTGCTCATCTCCTATGGAGGCAACATATTATGCTGGTATATTCCTTGAATTCTGAATTTCAGATGCAGGATACTTAACCCATTACCACACAATTCCTACTTTTGACGCCCCCGAGAAAGAAGCCTTTAGAAAACATTATGGGAAAAGGAGAAAATGCTGATAACCAGCATTTTCTCCTTTTTCCGCAATGTTTTCTACCTGTCACAAAACAAATTTCAAATTCTCAGTCACTTTTATTTGTCATCTGCAAATGCTGTCAATCTGGACAAGCCTAAAATATTGTCGTTTGGTAATGAGTTAAATATGGGCTAACCTCTGTTTGGGGTTGAGGGAGGTGTTTTCTTTTCAGATTACAAGTTTAAAGGCCATTGTCTGGGAAATATGAATTTTATTGTTTGCTGGGTACCTAGGCAAACAATGTAGATCCAGATCAGACACCATATAATGTGGCATCTGATCAGGGGCTACACTTTTAGCTACGAGGATTTTCCATAAAAAAATGGACAACTTGTATAACCAGTGGAAGAATCTACCATGGAGTATCGTGAAGGGATTGTAAATAGAATTCAATGAAAAAAAAATGGGAAACATTTTTTTGAAGAGTCAGAAGATAGCACACAGACAATTGTGTCATATGAGAACTTTGTGAAAAAAGCTACTGCATACCATTATATGCAAACAATAAAGGCTATCATTTGCGGGTTGGACAGTACAATATCTTTCATTCTTGTCATAGGACTTTGCAGTCTCCAGGTGAGTTCTGAAGCCAGGTAGGCTGCTCTAATTGTTAACATGTCACGCAACTCGAAAGACTGGTTTCTTGTCAGGCAATTTTTTATTGTCGGTTTTGTTTTTTCCATTCACTCACTTTTTGTTGTAAACTCTTGAAAGAACACCAAGGCAAACAGTGCTGACCCAGATCAGACGCCACATAATGGATTGTCTGATCAGGGTCTAAATTGTTTGCTATTTGGATTCTCTATCAAAAATGAAGTTAGGATGAAAAATTAGACCAGATGCCCTGTTAATGACAACTTAGACTTATCTAACTTATAACAATTGAAGAGTCTACCAGCAGACAATGGGTTTTGCCATTTGTGTGTATTAAATTCTTGATATTTCAGGGATTACACAGCTATTCGATGAGGTGTGTTTCCATTGTGGAGATACAGACATAGAAGACACTGAAGAGATACGACAGCTAAGAGAAAGACATGGGATAGTTCGTCCAATATGTACAACATGTCGTGAAGCAGGAAAACCTATTAAGACTAGGAATGCGCTTAAAATTAAAAAACGAAAATGACTGTACAAATCTGTTGAAACACAAGATTTCTTAGATGTAGAATTTGCTTTTAAAATATGGAATTTGAGAATATCTAGAATGTAATTTTAATTTCTGCAACACATGTCTTGGCTTAGATATGGCATGGAACGGTTCTAATTTTTATGTATATGGGATCAAATATTCATCATATGTGACTGAAATGATTTGTAATATAAGGTTTTTAAAATTGTGTGCGGTGCTCAGGTTTGGTAGGAAATATACATGAAACCTGTGCATCATACAACTTTTCAGAACCTGAAATCATGAAATATTTCAGCCACATATGATATGTAACTGATCTCTTTATCTTTAAACACTTTCGGATTGTCCAGATGGTAGGCATTTGCAGATAATAAATAACCATGCCTCACGAACTGAAATTTGTTTCCAAAAGGGTAGGAAATACCGGTATGGTGGTAAAAGGAGATAATGCTTGTTACCAATGTTTTCTTCTATTCACAAATGTTTTCTACGCCCTACTCTTTAGGGTTTGTTAAAAAGTGTTTATCTTTGGTAAGAATAATGTAGAAATTGCCAAATTCCATTTTTAAAAGCAAATTCTATTTCCAGAAAATGATCTTTTTGTGTAGATCCACTTCAGTGAATTCCAGAACTTACTAAAATGTGTCAAATTTATTTGAAGTTTAGAGGTTATCAAGCTAATGTTGTCGTGTGTGGAAGTGTTACTTTCAACTTTCCTTCTAGTCAGACTGTCATAAAGATCCTGTTACTAAAATGTGTCAAATTTATTTAAAGTTTAACTCTTCACCAAACGACAGAATTTTAGACCAGTCGAATTTGAAAGTATTTGCAGACGACACAATAAATGTGGCTGAAAAGTTGAAATTTGGTTTTGGAAAAGTAGAAAAACTTTGTGGGAAAAGGAGAAAATGCTGGTTACCAGCATTTTCTCCTTTTCCCACAATGTTTTAGCAAGACTTCTTCTCAAGGTAGTTAAAACTTGGGATTGTGTGGTAATGGGTTCAAGGTTTTAAAGCTAATGTTGTGGTTTGTGAAAGTGTTACAGTACTGTCAACTTTTATTCTAGTCAGACTATCATAAAGATTCCAAGTTTCTAGAGTCATGCAGCATCAAACATTGTAGCGCAAGATCAGACTTCTCAAAGAGGAGCATTTTGATCATGGTCTTCAATGTTTGCCATTCTGAATATGATTTTGGTCCTCATTATTCTGTGGCACGAGTTAGAGGTTGTTGTTACAATCTTTTCAGCTATCAAAAAAGATTATTAGAAAATTATGGTAATTTGAAAATTATAATACAGACTGCTGGATTACCTTGGTAGTGTTAAATTTTTGTTCTAGAGGTGTTTGGAGGAAAAAAAAAACTGAAACAAAAATTCTCTTTTTTTTTTAATTTTTTTATCGACTGTACATTTTCAGAGCTTTTTTTTTTAATTTTTTTTTCGTCCCCCCGACCCTAAATCTGAAAAAAAAATCCCGTAAATCAACTAATAAAAAAATTCTGGCCTTACCAACAAGCAATGAATGAATGAATGTTGTTTTATGGTGCATCGACAACTTTGGTAATTTAGCACGCTTGTCTGTATTGAATGATGATAAAAGCAGATTTTTGAGCTAAAAAAGATGTTAGCAAGATGTTAACAAAAAGGTCAAACCAATAAGCAAAACATCTTCATTACTGATCTGAGCCAAAGATTCTGTTTCATGGCATTGTCAAGTGTAAGGTGACTTCTTTTTCTGCTTACTGCTTAAAGTTTAAAAATATCACATGCCAGCAAGTGCAAGATTCTACTATGCTAAAGTTCATTTTACTTTAGCTTTGCCATTGTTTAAAATTCAAAGAAAGAAGATGGTGAACATTTAATTGATATTTTCTACACTAGAAATTCTTTTTTGCCACAAAAATGTGTTACATTTTACAAACTTTGAAAATCTTTTTGCTACAGGTTAATCAGACTACACATGGTAATACTTTAGACCAACAAAAATAGTACAGAAACTTGCAAGCAACTGCTGCAAGTACATGTATACACATTAAGATTTATATTGCATGTTTTTTTTTTTCATGTTTCCAGCAAACTAAACTGACATCATGATAGTCACACCATGAATATAGAATCATAAAAAAATGGGGGATTTTTTTTACAGGGATATGCATAAATACTTTGTGCAAAGATGAAAAAATCTTAAAACAGCAATGCCATTGAAATTTACGAGATTGTATCAAAGAATCATGCATGAAGATATCTCATATTGGCTCTGTTGCTGCAATCATATATATATTGGCCTTGTTTTTACTTATATCTTTGTCTTTGTTTTATCACAATGAAATTTTGTCATCAGTTCCTAAATTTGAAGTAAAATGCCAAATAATTATGTATCAGCTTGTAACCTTTTACTACATAATCCTGGCTTTTACAGAATTGAGGGAAGAAGGCTTATGAAATCATTACTGGAAAAAGAGAAAATGCTGTTGACCAGCATTTTTTTTGTTTCCCATGTTTTCTTCCTGTTGAAAGACAAATACCATTCTTGCTGCATTATATGCTGATAATCTGACCAAGTCTAAGATTTCAGTGTGTGGTAAAATGTTAATGATGATCTGATTCCATCATCTCATTTGTTGCTGTAATTAGGAACTGTGCACCCTCAGTACAACTTCTTGCAAAAATAAATTAAAAAGTGATAAAACATTATTGTTTTTAAACACTTCTTGCTTTTTCTTTCTCAAACCCGCTTTCTTTCCTATGCTGAGTTATTATACACATGCAGCATACAGGGTTTCTGTTTACAAAAAAAGAGTATCGATATATACATGGAAATCAAAATGAAAATATATATAAAACCTCAAATATGAAACTGCAACAAGTCTACATTCACAATATCAGTACTGATAATGATACATGAAACTTTTAACGTTTACTGAAAAAAATTGATCTGAATTCCAAAATGCCTAAAATAAGATCTCAGCTTGCTAGTGTGCGAGGATATAACTGAGAAGATGCAATTGTACCACTAGTTCTATTTAAAGACTTTTTTAGCAGTTTTCTTTGCAATACCCAGTGAGCATGGGAATGTGCATTTTGGTCTCTAGACTTGTTTGTAAGAGCATGTTTGTTCTTTTTAATGATCTCGTTTCTCAAATCAAATCTGGAGAACTAACAAGGTGTTTTATAATGATGGACAATATTTGATTCTTCACAAAAGAAGTAGTTGACTAGGACTAGGATACTTTCCCTGTACGGTGCAAAATCATACACAACATAATATTCATTCTCAGCAATAGGGAACTTTTTAGAATTAACTATGTTGCATCCCTCTACATTGAGTATAAACAGTAATTAAGTGGTAATGACTATCAGTAGTGCAGCAGGGAGGATGGTCTGTTAAATATAAACACTTACAAATGGTTTCTTACTGTAATGCTGCATGAAGTGCGAGTTCAAAGACACAAAATGATGCCTACGTTGCCTGTTGCAATGGCAGTTTTGCAGTTTCTGTGGGCTAATTCATCAGTAGATGTGTTGCAAATACCTGCACTATTATTCTTGCATTCATCAGCGATATCAGTATGTGTTATTTTGCAGATCCATACTAATGAAAAATAGCACATGGCAGAGCACCAGTGCATTTATGTTCTGTCACTAGATTCAGCGTGCCTACATTGCACTGCCATAAATCTTTATCTAAAGAATTTGATAGATAATCAGATATTCTTTTTTCACTGTCTAAGCATCAGTGAACACATACTTTGATGATATATGGATTTACAATCACGTCCTTCGAGTACATTTCAATTGTGCAGTGTCAATATGTATCAAGGTGAATGGTTATAAAAATTAACGATATCTATGTTACATACCATATAGCATTTATCAGCTTACACATTCATCTGTTTAATGCAGTACTTTCAACCCCTCGTATCTGGGCTACTATTGAGTAAAATAACTTTTGACCTTTAAATAAACTGAAAAAATATATAATGAAAATACCTATGTTACTGATACCTATGTTACCATTATGTTACCAAAAGAGCGGTTGTGAAAGATTCAGCCACTTCTGACATCATTTTTATTCATGACATCAGATTTGTAATAATTATTTGTAAAAACAGTACGGTGGTTATATTTGCATGAGTAAAATGTACTTTGTTTGAAGTGAATTATTTCTTTACCTGTTACTTGATCACGGAGCAAGACGCTTTGATTTATTTTTTCAGTCTTATAGGTATCCAGAATGGTACTCTTTAAACACTTCTGTATTGTTAAATGTTTTTAGACATGGTATCATCATTATTACAATGTGACATACCTCTGAAATATGCAATACCTACATTACTGGTAGGTAATGTAGGTATAAACAAATCTTACTTCATTGTGTAATTTCAAATTTTGTTAATTGTCAGTGTTTGGTATTTCAGGTGAAGGTAGGGTGTCTAGTTTATCACATTAGCCTATATACTTGATATGATAACTTTAACAGGATTTGTGAAGATAGATATGAATTGTGCCTTAGGAGTAAGGACAGAGTTTTTTTTAATTTTATTTTTGATTTATGTCGCTAATCTGCCACTCTGTTGATTGTGTGAACTTTTAAAAAAGAAACTCATTTTTTGCAGAATTGGTATGGCCATCGAAATCCCGGTAAAAGATATGAACTAAACTATATTTGGTGCTACAAGCAGTAAGGTAGTTATTGCTTTTATTTCAGTGATATATGCTTCTCTGGTTTAGATGGAAAAAGTAAGAGCTGAAATCTATACAGGACTATCCAGGCTGTAACAAGCAAAACTCAGCAATGAATATCTACAAAAAAAAGGGGTAGGAAATACTTTATTCAAGCAATTAGAAACACAAAGATAGAAATATGAATATAAAGTGGTGGAACTGGTAAGAGACTACAAATGATCTTTGTTCCATAATCAAATGATGAGTTAGAAAAGAAACTAAGACAAGGTGAAGGAATTTCAGAGAATTAGAAAAGAAACTAAGACAAGGTGAAGTAATTTCAGAGAATCAATAGTGGATACTCTGAAGGCAATAGATCTACCTGAACAAGAGCATAAAATACCAGGTAGGAAAGTAAACCATGAAGCTGACCAGCTATATTTGACCCATGGTGCAAATAAATATGTAATTGCTTATTTTCAGGTTGAGAAATATATTATTGTTGAGTCTTGTCATTTTGGTTTGATATGTATATGGGTCATTTGTTCTAGACATTTATTTGACCACTTGGGTGTTTGTACTTTAAGACATCATCCATGTGATTTGATACTTACGTTGCCATTTCTATGAGTTAAATGATCTGTTTGTGGACTCAAAATCGGTAATCTCTCATTTCGTGTGCTATTTTATTGTACTTGCATTGTTTCCTGGTTTACAAGGATGTTAAGGGATCTCCTTAAAGACCATCATTAACAATTCAATGGAATGTGAAGTTTACTATCTCTGTATGTTAATGAAAACTACTTTTGAACATTATTTTTGACTACTGTAATTGGTCCATGGAGGCATATACAAGTACTTTAAAATTATCTAATGATCAATAAAAATAATTTTGAAGCATTTAGGTAATTTTTGAAAATTTCAATATCTTAAAAGACATTTATTAGATTTTTTTAATTGACGATGAATTTAGCACAGTCCAACAGTAACATAGAAATCAGTTAGTATGTACCCTGTCATGTCTGTCTGTATATATTGGTTCAGGATATTTTAATGCACTGCAGCTTATGCTAAATTGAGTTCAGAAAATAGCTTCATAATATATAAACTTATTAGAAATTGGCTTTTCTAATGCTGATTTTTGACTTGATATGACATTCAAAGAGTTCCTTACTCCTGATAAAAAGCAATAAACATGTTTCGCTTTCAAGGACATTTTGCGAGGAAATCTAAGTTAGACCGTATTTCAAGGGGTTCAATCTGCACTTCCAAGAAATGATACTACAAGGAATACCAACTGTATACATCTAGCAAGACAAAAGAAACAAAGGTCACTGTCAGTTGCCTACCCACTTCTTGTTATGCTAAGTGTACAGCAACATGTTCTTGCAATGGGAAATCAACATTGTCGAATGAGCCATGGAAAATAGGTTATCTAATTATCAGCCTACATCAAATTATTAGCCTACAGACTTGACTAAACTAGCGGTTAGTATAGATCCAAGATAAAACTGTACATTATGTGCAGTCTGATCTTAATCTATGCCATCCGCTAAATCCCATTTGCTTTGCCAGCTTTCTCCTTTTTTTTGTACAACAATGGATCATTTTTAAAAGTTTGGTGAGGTTATAAAAATCTGAAGTTCCCTTTAAGTGAACTTTTTAAACAACTTGACATGTAAGAAGTATATGTATGTTTCTGATGTTTGATCCATCTTGACTGATGATACTCCAACACATTAAGGAACATATACAAATAAGCATGCAACATCCAACAACATGTTTTCCAAAATTTTCTACCTCTGGGTTGTTAAAACTTTGGATTGTATGGTAAGGAGTTAAAACTTAAGTAACAAAGACAACTCATGTACAAAAACAAGACAATAAGGAAGACACACAGAAGTCTCTGTTTGTCCGACCAGATTATGAAGATGGTAGATACATTGGGGTGATAAAACTGATCTCATAAAAGGTAATAAATATGAAACCTGTCACAATAACAGGAAATCTCTTGCACTGCCAGACTAGTGGTAGCGTAGCTGACAGTACTATTTCCTGTCACAACATGACAAGCCACAGAGATGGCAGATGATGAAAGGTCAAACAAGTCAAAGGCCTCTGTTGCCTCGAACAATTTTACTCAGAACAGAAAAAGGACCAACACACCTTTTTAAAATTCACTTATCTTTGATAATCCTGGAATGTTATTACCCTTACTGTATTTCTGTGATAAAATGATTGATTGATTGAATGGTGTTTTATGCCACTTTCAACATTATTTCAGTTATATGACGGATACAGCTCACACATTCATGTATTTCCTGTGTTCCACCAGTACTAGGCTTGGGCTCTGAAGAGTCTTCCCCAAGAACACTCCTATGAGAAACCCAGCAGAACAGGTGGGGCTTGAACCCAGCGCCTCCAGGTTATGAGTCCCACACTTTACTGCTGAGTCACGCAGGACCCCTGTGATGAAATGAAAGGTAAAGAAAATGGAACCTGTCTCAATAACAGGAAATCTCTTGTGCTGCCAGACTAATGGTAGCATAGCTGACGGTACTATTTCCTGTTGTGTGACAAGCCACAAAGATGGCAGATGATAAAAGACCAAACAATTCAAGGGCCTACTTTGATTTCAACCCTTCTACTCAGAATAAAAGAAGGACCACCAAAACTTTTCAAAATTCAATTATTGTTGATAAGCCTGGAATATTATTTATCTCACAGAATTGAGTAAGTAAAACTTATTTTTCCCCAACAAAATTACTTATTAACCTATTACACACAATCCAAAGTTTCAACCACTTTGAGGATGAAGGCTTCTGATATCACTGTGGGAAAAGCAGAAAATACTGCTGATCCCCATTTTCTCCTACACCCACCATGTGTTCCACCAAATAAAGAACAAAAAACAATAATTTGATCCATAGTGAATTAGTCATCCACAAATGCTTCATATTTTGGCTGATCTAATTTTTTATTGTTCAGTAAATAGTCAAGAAAACCAGTTTGTTCAACCCTAAATTGGCTTTATAATCGAAGTATGTAATTGATCACATTTCCACAAACCTTTGCCAAATGCTGGGGTGAAATCTGGAGGCTATGTATCCCATTAACTGTTATCACACAACAAAATACATGTATAAGACTCGTCCAAACTTAAAGCAGTTGCAAGTTTACTGTGGTTGAAATAATCTGAAAAGCTACCCGTCATGAAAATTACTCCATTATGAAAAATTAAATCATGTACTAGAATCAAAAGGAAACAAGCTAAGGTAATCTGCCTCATTTACAAGCAATACATTAACTCTTTACCAAGCATATTTTTAGACTTGTAAAAATTGGGAGCATTTGCAGATGACTATTGCGATTAGTCTCAAAAAATGGCACCTTTCTATAAAAAGGTGAAGGAGAAATACTGGTAACCACAATGTTTTCAAAAGGCTTCTTCCTCAGTGTCACTAGACTTGGGACTGTTTGTTAACCCTTTACCACAAAATCCCAACTTTTAACGACCCTGAGAAAGAAGCCTTTTGAAAACATTGTGGGAAAAAGAGAAAATGCTGGTAACCAGCATTTTCTCCTTTTCCCACAATGTTTTCTACTCTTTCCAAAACAAATTTCAATTTTCAAATCACATTTATTTTGTAATCTGCAAAAGCTTTCAATTTGGACAGGTCTAAAATTTTGTCATTTGGTAAAGAGTTAAAGGGTTAAGGCATCCAATTCCAATTTTGATAAACCTTACTGGTAACCAGTATTTTGTCCATTTTTAACAATGTTTCCTACCATTTCAAAGAAAAACCTAAACTTTTCATCCACATTTCATTTGCTATTAACAAAATGTTTTATTATGTTGCCGCAGAAGTAGCACACTATTTTTTCATTTCTTTGGGAACCATGCCTAGATGTGTTGATGTGTGACAGTCTTGCATCATTTTTGTTTCAGGGTTAAAATGTTAAAACAATAGGTCAAATACGAGGGCTGTTCGATATGTAATGTGTATTGTACCACAGCGCGTTAACGCTTTGCACGATTTCGTGTATGATGATACGCTTGAATAGCTCTATTCAATACCTTTCCAACGGTATAAACACTAGCCTTCAGCTCCACATAGTTTTAAACTTATAGTCATTTCAATAGAGCTAGTCGTTGACCACTGTTGTAATAATGGTTAGGAAACGGATTAAGAATATTAAAGAAATTAGAGCTTATATAAAAGTTCGTACAAAACTCGGTCATTCGGTAATGCAGATTTTTACTGAATTGGGGGAAGTTTATGGGTCTGATAAGGTATCTTATGAGACAGTTCGTAGGTGGAGAAAGAAATTTCTGACTGGCACAGAGTCTGTCAAAGATGCAGCAAAATCTGGCCGACCTGTGACTGTAACAGGCAAGGCAAATGTCTCAAAAGTCAGGGAAATAATTAAAAGTGATGGCAGATACACGATTCGTGATATTGCCAACGCTGTTGGCATATCGCTATCGCGGGTGCATTTCATTTTGAAGCATATTTTGAAAGTACGAAAGATTTCTGCCAGATGGATACCTCATATATTGACAGATGACCAAAAACGGGTACGAGTACAAACCGCTAAGCAATTGCTCAAAATGTTTCCCAAATTCAATCAAAGACAATTTGCAAACACTGTTACTGGTGACGAAACATGGGTTCACTATTTCGAACCAGTAAGAAAAATTGGAAACAAATATGGCTAACTAAACACGGCAGAAGGCCTGTAGTTGCAAAAGAAGCATAAGCGCAGAGAAGGTTCTTTATTGCATATTCTTCTCATGTGATGGTATAGCCGTACAAATTCCGGTGCCGAAGGGCAAAAGTGTTACAGGTCGGTATTACTGAGATGTTATACTAAAAAAGCTCAAGAAATATTATCTTAAACAACGCCCTGTGTCAGGATTTAGGCATGTTCGTCTACTTCATGATAATGCTCCATCACATACATCTGAGCTTGTGAAGCAATTTTTGAAGTCGGAGAAGGTTACCGTCTTGCCACACCCACCATACTCTCCAGATCTAGCCCCATGCGACTTTTTCCTTTTTCCAAAACTTAAAAAGTTCTTATCTGGTCGTCGTTACAAGTCCCGACAAGCCCTTGGCTCAGCCATCAGTCAGTGCCTCAGAGGTCTACCTAAATCAGCGTACCGTGACGCATTTCAGAAATGGATTCAGAAATTGAAATTATGTATTTCAAACCGCGGAGAATACTTTGAAGGGATGTAATGTTCATTTCACTATTTGAGTCGAATGCTTTTGAGATATCGTACAATACACATTACATATCGAACAACCCTTGTAACTTTATGTAGCAAGTAGTATGATCTAGTCAAAATGTTCCTGAATCACAGGGTTCTAGTAATCCTTGCAAAATAGTAGGCAATAATACTCCAGTGAGCAAGCCAGTCTGACAGTAGAAACAGGTTATGTGAGTTCCATTTTTAACAAAGTGTCAAATGCAAGGTTGGCGTTACCGATCACCAAATTCAACTTTGGCGATTGAATTTTACAGCTGTCGACTATTAACACATAAAAAGCTGATATTGGCAATTGTGTAAAAATGTTATAAGATAAAATCGCCGACAATGAAATTTTTAACAGTTTTGTATGATGAACATTTTCTAAACTGCGGAATCGGCGTACAACACCTGCTTATCATAATTATAAAGACCAGGTATCCTAAGTTGATAACCCTTGCATCTCACGTAACTGTATATATAATGCCTTGATAGAAGAAGATCCAGTCACAGTCATCCTCAGCCAGTTACTGGGTAGACTTGTTCTATAAATAGACTACATAAGCAATTTAACTTTTTGGACATGACAGTGTAGAACAAATTGATTGAGGTTTTACTTTTGTTTATCAAATAAATCTGACAGCATCAATCACCCTGTTTTTCTAAAATAATTGACCTTTTAATCTTCATATGGCCTCATTAGATTCTTTTCTAGTGAAACATCTTTTTTTTTTCTTAAACTAATCAATGCTATAGACTCATTCTCCATTTGTTTGCCTAGTCAATGTTGTCATACTTTTAATGAACAAGAGGGCCATGATGGCCCTGACGTCACTCACCTGAGCCTTTTGATCAAACATGACCTATTTTCAATCTCTTCAGAGATATTAAGACAAACATTCTGAAACTCATTAGTATTGGGCTTACAAATATGGCCTCTAGAGTGCACACAAGCTTTTTCCAGAATTTGTCTCAGCAGCCTACTTGACATGTAGAAATTATCCAGACATACATTCAAACAAACTTTCATGAGTATTTGAGAGAAAATGTGGCCTGTAGGGTGTACAAAAGGTTTTTCCGAGATTTGACCTAGTGACCTAGTTTTTTATCCAACATAACCCATATTCATACTAGTCTAAGATATTATCAAGACAAACATTCAAAGCAAATTTCAAGATTATTGGACTGAAAATGTGGCCTCTAGAGCGTACACACGGTTTTTCAAGGATCAAACTTGGTGACCTAGTTTTTATTCCACGTCACCCATTTTCAAACTCATGCAAGATATCATCATGACAAACATTCTAACAAAAGTTTAAAGAATATTGGACTGTAATTATAGTACAAAAGGTTTTTCCGAGATTTGACCTTGTGACCTAGTTTTTTATCCAACATGACCCATTTTCATACTAGTCTAAGAAATTATCAAGACAATTCAGACCGAATTTCAAGATTATTGGACTGAAAATGTGGCCTCTAGAGCTTACATAAGGTTTTTCTAAGATTTAACCTGGTGACCTAGTTTTTGACCTGACATGACCCATTTTCAAACTAATCCAAGCTATCATCATGACAAACATTCTCAAAAACTTTAAAGAGCATCAGATTGAAAATGTTACTTATGGTGCATACACATGTTTTTTTAAGATTTGACCTAGTGACCTAGTTTTTGACTCAACATGGCCCATTTTCAAATTTGTTAGAGATATCATCAAGACAAACATTCTGACCAACTTTCAAGAGTAATGGACTGAAAATGAGCGTACAAAAGGCTTTTCTAAGCTTTGACCTGGTGACCTAGTTTTTGACCCGACATGGCCCACTTTCGAACTTTTTTGAGATATCATCAAGACAAATATTCTGACCAACTTTCAAGAGTTGGACTGAAAATGTGGCCTCTAGAGCGTACACAAGGTTTTTCTAATATTTGACCTGGTGACCTAGTTTCTGACCTGACATGGCCCATTTTCAAACTCATCTGAGATATCATCAAGACAAACATTCTGAATAACTTTCAAGAGTATTGGACTGAAAATGTGGCCTCTAGAGCGTACACAAGGTTTTTCTAAGATTTGACCTGGTGACCTAGTTTTTGACCTGACATGACCCATTTTTGAACACATCCGAGATTTCATTGAGACAAACATTCTGACCAAGTTTCATGAGTATCGGACTGTAAATGTGGCCTCTAGAGCGTACACAAGGTGAAAAAGTTGGCGCCGGACGACGCACGCCAGACGCAGCACAATCACAATAGCTCCCCATGAGCACTTTGTGCTCAGGTGAGCTAAAAAAACAGATTCATTACCTCTAGGGGATATGGTAAGCAAAATTACCAACTATAACATGCAAATTCAGATTGCCATTCCTTCCAATTAACACCCATGGATGTTATGTGTAGCTGTTTACTGAAATCATCCTGTCACCAAGAAATAATCATTATAGGCCTTTACGGAAACTCGGTTACTTCCCTCTGAAGATTATCTCCCTTCTGGAAATCCCCACTTCCGGGGACTACGATCATAACAATCATAGGGGCTCGGCACATGATGATTGTGCTATTTTGTGCTTAAAGAGAACATTTCAATAAAAAAATCCGAATATCTGTATATAAATATTAATATGCAGATATTCGGATTTTTTTTTTATCGAAATGTTGTCTTTAAACACAAATTATCATGTGCCGAGTTCCCGTGATAACAATGGCCGAACAAAAAAAAAAAGAAATCATTCGTGATTTCCGTCATCCAGTTGACTTTCCAAAATCACAATACCTCCCTCCTAAAAATTATTACTAAGAGATAAGTAACACGTCTGACCTGCTGCTCTGTATCGCACACTGTTGATAAACGTAAAGGATCTGTTCAATTAAATTGCTGAATTTCTCGGACAGTGGTGAAAAAGACATATAAACTTATTGCAGTTAAGATAACGTCATTTATATGCCAAAAAATCTGCGATGTCGGTTGTAGCATCAACTATCACTTTCGAAAGACACAAAAAGTGTTATTATTGACCAAAACGAAGCCCTGCAATAGAAATAACAGATTTTTCGCAGACTGCCTTGGTTTTACCATGGATCATAAAATAAACGATTCCTGGTTTTACAGGACAAGGAATTAAAAAAGAAAACAAACAAACAAACAAAATGAATTCCGACATGCAGTTAAAACAGTGACCTATAACATTGCATATGAGATCAGAATGTGTTCAGACAGGAAACATACATCATTTGGCATCGAATTTGAAATGGACTTACCCTCTGTAACTTTTTTTTTTAATAATTCCAAATTGTATATTTACAAATGATCAACATAAGATTGAAAAGGAAGGAGACTTTAATATGACACGTCTGTGTTAATCTGCGCCTAGCATGTGTACCGAAACGCTTCTGCAGGTCACCCACTTTGTCCGTGAAATACCGAGATCAAAGAACACCCAGCTAACCCTTTACCAGCTTCTCAACGAAAGCAATTACAGCACATATTTCACCACTCATAATGAAGCTGGAATTACCTTTTTTGGAGGAGAAATGGAAGATTTGAAATTTGAATTGACCTTCTTGTAAAAGTCCTATATTTGGTAGTTCAAACAGGATGATGACAAAAAAGCATTTAGACTTTTTTTTTTTTTTGGGGGGGGGTGGGGGGGGGGGGGTGGTTTATGGATTTTTTTAATAAATTCAAACTATATGGGGTTCCAGATTTAAATAAACGGACCATTCATTTCTCTTTTTTAGACTACGAAATATTATCACTTTCAACATTTTATATAAATAAATCGAACCAATGATCCCAGTGTTTCAAACCATGTACGTTAGCGACTGGGTTCAGTAAGCGGCAAAACTTTGGACTAGTCCAAATCCAAAGCATTTGAAGCCAACAGGTTAAATGTGTGTCAAATGGTGGAAAGTGCCTTTTAAAAAGTGGAAAATACTGTGGGGAATGAGAAAATGCTGGTTACAAGCATTTCCTCCTTTTCAAATATTTTTCAAGGCGGCTTCTTTCCCAGGGTCGTTAGAACTCCGGATTGTTTGGTTGGTAGAAGGGTAGTAAGTGTCTCTATAGAGGCAGGAACAGTCCATTTACCGAGATCACAGCACTACATGCATACCCTGAATTGTCAAGAAAATCCTGAATTTAAAAAAATCATCATGTTCCTTCAGACAAATATCATAACTATTAGTTTAGATCATGAACATAACAAATGTAGCTTTAGTTCAAATTTTAAATCTTCCAGTCTCCCTTCACAATACATATATTCCATCATCTTTTTGAGTTAAAAAGACATATTAAAATTATTCTTCATTTAAATGTGTGAAGGGTTAATTCGGTGTGTTCCTTTGATCTCGGTAACGCACTGCCGGGTGGGGGACCGAAGAGCCGTAATGTACAAATTAACGCGCACATATCACATTAACCCTTTACCAAAAGACAAAATTTTAAGCTAGTGTATACTGAAAGCATTTTCCAACAATGAGGCAATGTTGCTCGAATGATGGATTTTTTTTTTTGAAAAGGTAGAAACATTGTGGGAATGGGAGAAAAGTTTGGTCATCAGCATTTTTTCCCTTATAATTCCGCAAGCCATCTTCCTCCGGGTCGTTAAAACCCTGGGATTGTTTGGTAAAGGATTAAACAGACTCTTCTGACTGTTTTTTATGGAAAGCCATCGCTGTCTTGTATCGTTCTTTTACAGTTCATTGCACCGTTATTGTAATACGGTTTCAGTACAACTATATATGTAATGAAAACATGTTTATATTGAACCAAACTGTGTTTATGTTAATGCATTTATAGTGAATGAATTCATATATTACAATAACGGTGCAATGAACTGTAAAAGAACGATATAAGACAGCCATGGCTTTCCATAGCTTTCCACAGTTTTTGATCTCAATTCACCATTATGTTGTTCATTTGTGGATAGATTTGGAATTTAACAGAAGTTACAGAGGGTAAGTTCATTCTTAGTCTTTACTTCCATATATTGCTTCCGTTCTTGTGTAGTCCTCGGAAGTAGAAATTATGCTTGTGCACATGCATAATCGAAGAGTACTCAAGGGGAGGCTACCTAGTTTCCGGAAAGGCCTATTGATGTTGACAAATGCCACCAATTAAACCAAGTATTTCCAGGTAAACAACCTTTTTACGCAAAAACATGTGATGGTAGCCTTGCTACTTTTCAAAAAGAATCCAACACAGTATTAGGAATGCTAAAATGATAACGAGACTCAGTTGTGACTCCAATTCTCAGTAATAAACAGGACAATCTGAATAAGTCACCAAGATTCGGTAGAAGAATCCGATTTTGTCCCGATTGATATTTAAGAAAGCTCCCCAAGAGACTTGTTTTTAACACCATTCTCTTTTTTTCCAACACACTGCGTTTGTTAAGATGGAAAAGAGGTGAATTTATTAGATTTTAACCGTGAAGCTGACCTTAAAAAATTCTATGTTTGGAGTTACCCGACCCACATTTCTTTAGGTGGGTAGGTAGGTAGGTAATTTTTTTTTTTTTTTGTATTTTTTTTTTACAACACCATGTGGAGAATGATACTGATGAATAGAAAATACCCCATGATAAATCATATACTTGGTATATCCCAAATATTATTCTGTAAATAAATAAAACGTAAAACTTTCTGACATGAAATGAACATTTAATATTCTAACCCTAACATGTTATGGATAAACACTCCCATGTGAATGTAACACTTTATATCAAGCATACTACATTGACCATTTACCAGACAAAGCCTTGGGTTTAAAGCCCTGTAAGAAGTAGGAGACGTCCGAAAACATTGGGGAAAAATGGAAAAATGCTCATGAGAATTTTCTCCTTTTCCTTCAGTATTTTCTGCCTTTTAACCCTTCACCAAACAATCACAGGTTCTTAAGATCCAGAAGTAGAGGCCTTTTGAAAGCATCATGGGAAAAGAAGAAAATGCTCCTTTTCCCACAGTGTTTCTACCATGTCAGAAAAGTTTAATTCATTTGTACAACTTTCAAATTTGTTGGCTGCAGATGCTTTCAATTTGGAAGGACCTTAAATTTGTTGTTTGGGAAAGGGTTAATACAGAGACAAGTCCAATCATTTGAGCTACAATTAATTTCTTGTCTGTGAATGCTTTCAATATGGACATGACTAAAACTTTGCGATCTGGTAAAGAGTTAATGTAGCATCATCAGCCAGCATGTCAGTAGTACACAGAAAGTATCTATAAATCCAAGCACCAGTGTCAGAGACACAATATAGATCACTACTTTTTAGGTAGTCTTTTAACAATGACTTTTCCTTGAGCCTTGCAGGTTTCACAGATGGGAAATACCACACGGTAGGCAGATAGTGCCTCCTCATCACGGGATGTGTTTTCATTTGTCCCACAGTAGTAGCACAAGTCTTTGTTTAAAGGCACATGCGTTGAAGAGTAGAATGTCTTCTCAATGGGGGATGTACAACCAAGCTGTAGCCTAACAAACACTTTCCCTTGTAATGGATCACCTACAAAAAAAAAATTGAAATGAAAAATTTTTAACAACTGTCTTGCTGTTTACTAACATGAACATGAAAAGTTAGTTTCAATGAACAGAAGTTCTAGGAGTGAATGCCCTACATAGCATGCAACAAAGATTTCCAGCCAGACATGAATGGTCCATTTTCTTTAAAACGTAAACACATAGTTAAGGTCTTACAGTCTGCAATATTGTTGGAAAGAAGGCTGAAACCTCTTTATATTACACTTGACATACACATTATTTCTAGTATTTGCAATCGTTTATCTGGCAAATATCTATTACAGATGCATTATTTATTATCATTATACCATCTGGTGTTATCATTGATCCACAGCTGTATGTGTATTTCTCCAAAAGACGTTTGAGGCCCCTTTCTTCACGAAATGTTAGAGCTTTCTTGCTGTATCTGCACCCGGGTTTCCCACACTCGAAACATGAGACAGTAGTTCGAACGTTCTGCCCAGTCAGCATAGTGTTTGGGCAGCCCTGTAAAATGAATACTATTTAACATTTCTGGCAGAAATTCCACAGAGAAAGGAGAAAATAAATGATTTGCCATATTTGATGTAATATTTATATAGAAGTCTTTTAACTCTTTACCACACAATCCCGACTTTTAACGACCCTGACAAAGAGGCCTTCTGAAAACATTGTGGGAAAAGGAGGAAATGCTGGTAACCAGCATTTTTTCCTCTTCCGACAAAGTTTTCAAAAGGCTTCTATGTCAGGGTTGTAAAAACCAGGGATTGTTTGGTAAAGGGTTAACACTCAAATCTGTGTTTTTACAACTGTTGTAAAAGACTTGAAAACATTGCAGGAAAAAGAGAAAATGCTTGTAGTGACCATTTTCTCCTTTTCCCACAATATTTTCAAGTCTTGTATCATGTTTTCAAGTCTTGTTTTCTATCCCAAACAGGCTTCTCCCAACGGGTCAAAAAAGCTGTGGCAGGCCCGCTGTGCCTTCAAAACACGATAATAGCCTACAAGTCTAAAAATCTCACATGCTCCAAGAAAAATTATAAAATATTCAACACTGAACAAATTCATATCTCATGGATTTGACACTTTTCTTGCAAATTTCATTTAAAAAATCACTCAAACTAGAAATATGGCAAAAAAAAAAAAAATCTGCGTAAAAAAACATCTAAAAATGATTTTCAAATCCACATCAGCAACACTACCACAGCTTCTGACTTTCCTGGGAAGAACCCTGCTATCTGACAGTGTTTTCAATAAAGCCTTATTCCATTACACAAAATATATTGTCTTCTGAACACTCTTCTGAATTTTGGACAGTTCTAATTTTGTTGTGTGATTAATTATTTCAATAAAAGCCTTAAATAGCAAATTTCATGTCACAAACATTCAGAATTTTGCAGTTTACAAACCTTTTTGGAATGGTCATGCCCGCTTTCTCTAGCTTATGATGACTTCTGTCTATGTACCATAGGCAATCAACAATAACTGACAGATGCCTCTTTTCATCACCCTTTGACATGGACATGGGAAAACCAGCTTGAGCCTCCGTCATATGATCGACAACATCGTTGAACATTCGGTCTTTTGCTACATTAAAAAGAAATGGATCAGTATATTTTGGAATAATATTATATTGACAGTTGAATGCGTCGTAAAGTTGCAGGCAAGTTATTACTACTAGGAAAATAAAAAATGATAGCCTTTAATAATACTATGCAACACAGAATGGCCTGCAGGTAGAAAATGCTCGTACTGGTCCATGTAATTCCCTACATTCCATGTTGAACGCTTTCCGACATTTTGTTGCACAATCATTTGTAACCATCTCTGCACATGTAAAACAAAGTGTGTTTTTACTACAGCAGACTGACATCAAACAATAAAATGAAATTATAGACCAAGTTATCATTTTTGTTTCATAAATTTCATAAATGGAATATTAAATTATCAAAAAGCTTAAGCTAACCTGTGAAGCATTCCTTGTCAACAGAAATTTTGCTAGGTGGCCGTTTCTTCTGGGTGGTATGCATCAGAATGGAAAATGCATTTTGCGGAGCAGTAGTGCTGCACGACTGTTCATTTTTACTGCAAATACCTTCAACATCCATGTCAATGGTTACATATCTCGAAGATTTATCAAAGTCAGTCAAAACGGAAATTTTATCATAAGAATTCGGCGTGAACTGCTCCACAGCAGACGACGACGGTCTAGACGACACAGTTATTGTAGAAATTTTCTCGAAGTAGTCAAAACAACTTTTCGGAATCAAGTCGTCGAGTACATCTTCTGTAGCAATGTCAAAAACATCAAACCACGTGTGTTCATTGACAGAAAACTTCCTGATTGAATTGTTGATAACAGTTTTTTTTTGTGTCACTGCCTCTTAAATTTACAGTAACACAAAACGTAACTTGCGAGTCTACGAAACTCTTTCCGTCGGCCATATTGTTACAGCGATAAATTACGAAGCGACCCCGCAAAAAAAACTATCGAAAAGAATGAGCGGACAGGACTTTGAAGACGGGAAAGGAAAATAATTGCGTGAAGGCATTTTGCCGAAAAAAAAAATTCGGACGACTAAAAGCAAAAAAAAAGTTGAGTCGCGGCGATTTTCGTGAGTCGGTCGGGTAACTCCAAACAAAGAATTTTTTAAGGTCAGCCTGATAGTTATGCAGTAATAACTAAGGCTTGTCAAAGATTCCGATTTCAACTCTGAAATATAAATGAATGCAGATTCGGGACCAGAAATGACGAGCGGGTACGTGCAAAGCAGTTCTGTTGGCTAGTACTCTCGACCTTTTCAAAATATAACAAAAAAGCTGGTCCATATTTGTAAACAGCAATAAACAAGTCGTAATAAACGAGCCCTTGTTATCAATCATGCCAAAATCATGATATCAAAATCATGTAATTTAACAATATTTACCTTCGATTCTATTTCTGTTGTTAAAATCCTTTTGATTTCAATGAATTCTGTTTCTGGTTATGACATAAACATCTCTACTCTGAGGTTACATTTCGGAAACTATGATGTATATATTATATAAGGGTCTTGTTGATTGCATACAAGTGTCCCATTCATTATTCTGCTGTAATCTATATTTGAGTCATGCTCTGTGAAAAGTGGTTTGATGCATCTGCAAAAAGTATCGACCCATGTCAGTCTGCACAGTCAGCAGAAACATTTTGCTTTTTGCAAATTTTGTGCCAGTCCAAATACCACCCTAGGTACATCATAATTTAGTCCATAACAAAATGGAATTTTACAGATCTATAACTATGTAATGAATTGCATGGTTTAACACATTACGGAGGTGCATTAAACCCCCTTCTGACGATGCATGGCTCATTTAAATTGATACAAAGTATGTATTTATTCCATTTTTGCCGAATAGTTGTCATAATTCTATGAAATGGTGATCATTTGGGAGTGGGGGGTGTCTATAGTGCATTTAAAAACACATCACTCTAGATTTGATTAGAAATGTACTAGGATAACACAGATTAACTTCAGAGATTTACTAGATAAGGCATCAGACAATGGTAAACATGTGATATTTCAACAGCAGCAAAGATTGAAACTAGGAAATGATAAAGAGATGCAGAAAGAAGATGCCATTAGATCCACTGATGATCATTTTTTAAGCAATTACGAAACTGGGTCGAATTTTCAGTTTAACTTGATGCTTTCAAAAGTTACCAATTGAAATACTTTTACAAGTGTTCATAATGTTAACAATTAAAGTGTAATAAATGGGACAAAGGTTTAACCCATTACTAAACAGTCCCGAGTTTTAACAACCCCGAGGAAGAAACCTACGGAAAACATTGTGGGAAAAGGAGAAAATGCTGGTAACCAGCATTTTCTCCTTTTCCCACAATGTTTTCTACCCTATCAAAGACAAATTTCATAATTTGACCCACATCTAAATTGTCTTCTGAAAATGCTTTGAATTTGGACAAGCCTACATTTTTGCCGTCTGGTAAAGAGTTAAACTCAACAACTTGGTTTCTGGTTCACTGTTCAAGGCTAGTATGTTGATATGGTTTTAGGTTAATAACTCGTTTGGCTTTGCTCATAAATTTGGGTATATTACGTAAAAATAACGTTCATTTAGGCTTTATAGACAATGTAATATAGACAGGACAATCACTAGTAATAAACAGGACATAGGGACAAGTTCTAATATGATTTTAATTATTCTTTCAAGGCCAGAAAAGTTTTAGCTATGATCAGTAAACATGTTTACTGTTTGAAAGCACAGGATTCTTGCAAATTATTTCACTTTTGCCATATTTTATGAAAAAGAACAATAGTTTTCAAGCATTCACTGCATCATTTTCAAGGAAATATATTTTTCAAACCCTGCAGAGTGCATAGTTTTCTTGGTAACATACACATACTATATACCAATTGAGGTGAAATTTTATCAAAATTACGAAAAACACATTCAAAATTGTCCCATATTGATTAAGCTTGAAAAGCTGCTTCTATTCTGTGCAGTACTAATTCTTAAAATCATGGAGAACTGATATGCATAATCACAAGTGAAACTTCCTAAAAATAGGTACAAGGTTGGTGAAATTCAAAATTCAGTAGCTTTAAACATTGCACTATGTGGCAAAATGAAGCAAACTGATAAAAGACATGAACAATTTCTGATTTTCATTATGCCTAAGTGTCATGTTTAATGAGAATGAGTCCGTATCTATAATTTCGCCAAATGAGAAAAATTTAATTGAGCCGTGTTCTAGCATAAGGGGGCTTAACGCATCTCAGTGATGCATCATACAGTGCAGGTTATCACATGATTTTGGAGCCATTATATCCATTTTCTCTAACTAATGACTGAATCCTAAGTTAGAATGGTCTTTGGACATACAGAAAATTGACGGTTGGTTGGTTGTATTGGGGTTTAACGCCACTTTAACAGCTATGGTCATATCATGGCGGTCGGTGACGCACATGTGTTTCCCGGCTTTCTCACACCAGTACTAACACAACTTTCTTTCCAAAGCCACCGACTACTTTTCTCACATGCTTCAGCAGAGGTGAGAGGCGAAAATACGCCGGAAAGAAAGTTGGCCTCAACCGGGTATCGAACTCACAACCACCAGGTCACGAGTCCGACACGCTCACCACTGAGCCACCCGGGTGGGGCTGAAAATTGACCAAGAGCAAAAAGTTTCAGCCCAGGTCAGCCTGCACACGCTGCGCAGGCTGGCCTGGGTCGATGCTTTTCATAGATGCATTAAGCCCCCTTTTCACAGAGCATGGCTCAATTATTTTTGGTGATCGACAGCTTCAAGAAACAGCTGAAACAGAAGACTTTTGAAAAGATTTTAGGGAAAGGAGAAAATGCTGGTAACCAGCATTTTCTCCTTTTCACACAAAAATTTCTACACTATCAACCACAGAAATCCTCATTTAAGCTACATTTAATTTGTTGTATGCAAATGTTTACAATTTGGTCGAGTCCAAAATTTAAATTTTGGTAAAGAACTAATTATTTACCAAACAACAATAATGTAAACTCGTCTAAATTGAAAGAATTTGCAGAAGACAACTTAAATTTTACTTGAATGATGCTCATTTTCTTTGATTGGGGTAGCAACATTTTCTCCTTTTCCAGCATTTTTTTCGAGAGGCATCTTTCTCGAAGTTGTTTTATACAGATATAAGGTTAAACAGTAAAATTAGAAATAAATGGAAAAATGCAAGCTTCTGATAGTATCTGCAATGTCATGGCCTGCTACAGGGTAGCAGAAGCAGATAAAAAGTCGAAATACTCAACAGAAAGAGAAAGTGAATGCTTATGTTATCAGAACAAATTTTCTAAATTCTCTGAGAGAATTTCCAAAGATTTGAATATCTTTTAAACGTAAGGAAAAACACACAAACACTCACAAAAAAAAAACTTGCAAAAACTAGACCTGTTGCAAGTGGAATAATAACCCCACCTAGAGCCTTGTCACTGAATGACTGCCCCTTTTCAAACTCAAAATATAAAATAACAAGGGGAAATAACTGCAAAAATAAAAGAGACACAGTTATGGATCTTGTGTGCTGCACTTGTCCTAAATATGATCTACCTGCATATGAAGTTTGAAATCAATAGCATCTATACTTTGGTAGTTACTCTCCAGACAAAAATCCATCATATAAAAAAACAAAGGGTACAAATTCCCAAAATAACAGAGTTATCGATCTTCCTTAATGCACTTTTCCTCAATGTGATCTATCTGCATGTGAAGTTTGAAGCCAATAGCTCTCACACTTCGGAAGTTATGCTTAGGACAAAAATTCAACATGTAAAAAAACAAAAGGCAGTAAGTCCAAAAATAATGAGGACATGGTACTTGTGCACTTTACTTCTCTTCAATGTGATCTATCTGCATATGAAGTTTCAAGCCAATGGCTCTCATACCTGGAAAGTTATGCTCCAAACAAAAATCCACCACGTTAAATAACAAAGATAAAGACAACCAAAAAAGAAATTAAGACAGAGTTATGGATCATGTGCACTGCACTTCTCTTCAATGTGATCTATCTGCGAAAAAAGATTGAAGTTGATAGCTCTTATACTTTGGAAGATATGTGCCCGACAAAAAACCTCCACTTAAGCATCAAAAGGAAAGAACTCAAATAACGAGGACAGATTTATGGTTCTTGTGCATTGCCCTTTTCCTGAATATGGCCGATTTGCATAGAAAGTTTGAAGCTGATAGCTTCTATACCTTGAAAGATATAATCCGGACAAAAATCCAACATGTGATAGAGTTACGGATCTTACGCACTGTACGTTTCCTCAGTTTGAAGTATCTGCATATGAAGTTTGAAGTCGATAGCTCTTAATATACTTTGGGAGTTATGCTCTGGACAAGATTTCAGCTGAAGCATGGTCGGACTATTGGACAGATGGATGTACAAGGCGACTCCAACATATACCCACAAACTTTTGTTTGTGGGGGTATAGAAATGAAAAATCATGGCTTACTATTGATTGACTGCAATGGAGTTTAGGGCCCTTCTAACAGCTTAGGTCACATCACCACTGTCAGAGCACCTAAGCATGTGTTTCTTGGCTTTCTTGCCAAGTCACTGACTGCTTTTCTCACATGCATGGGAAGTGAGAGGCGAAAAACCGCCAGAAAGTAAGTTTTGCCTAAACCAGGTATTGAACTCGCAACAACCAGGTCATGAGTCAGATATGCTAGCCACTGAGCTACCGTGCTGGGTTAATGGCTTACTAACAAGTTCATGTAATACAGCAAACCAAAAAAACATCCTATATAATGGCAATCTAGTCATTAATTTTTCAGACACATGAACCTTAATCTAAAGTATCATTTATACATGCGTCGCAATATTTCCTGCATCAGTCTGCCTCTACCTGCAGTTACTTAGGAATCAAAATTTTTTACCAAAATTTTGGGAATTTTAATTTTCTAACAGCATCTTTCATACGTTTCTACCATGAAATACAAACAAAAAGAAATCCTCACATTTTTGGGCTTCAACTTTGAACTTATGCCTAAAGGGTGATAGGATATATAGGATCTGACATGAGTTAGCATTGAGATAAAATTTTATTAAACCAATCCAGCGAAATGCTATTAAGTGAGCCTTTGACGAGCTTAATAACATTTTTCCTGGACAAGTTTAATAAAATTTTGTTTCAAATGCCAACGAATGTCAGATTCTTTTTATCACATAATATTTCACAAAATACAGATCCGACGATGTGCAAAACCATTTATAAATGCACCCACGATAATATCCGTAAAACCCATTCACTTCAATGAAACACATACAAAATGACGTCAAAAATGACGTCAAACAAATATGATACGGCCTGCAACACGCGAAAAGGGGCATTCGGACAATTGCATACAGTGTCGTCTAGGGTCAGCCTACGCAGTCTGTGCAGGCTAATCGGAGACGGCACTTTACAACTACATTAGATTTTGTGCTACAGTAGACTTGTGCTAAACAGAAAATTACATGAAAACGGAAAGTGTCGTTTCGGATTAGCCTGCACGGATTGCACAGGCTGATCCAAGACAACACTTTAAGCAAATGTCCAAATGCCCCTTTTCGCATGTTGCAGGCCATATCGAACGTCTGTAAGATAAGAAAATTATCGATGGGTATATTACATTGAAAACAAGGGGGTTATGTGATAAAAGACAGTATTAAATATGCATGTTGAATTAACTCTCTACCACAAGACAAAATTTTGGAGTTGTCCAAATCCAAAGCATTTTGCAGAAAACATAATAAATTTGGTTCAAATGGTAGGGTTTGCCTTTAATAAGATGGAAAACATTGTGGAAAATAGAGAAAATGCTGGTTATCAGCGTTTTCTCCTTTTCTCACAATATTTTCAAAAGCCCTATTCCTCAAGGTCGTTACAATCTGTGATAGTGTGGTAAACGGTTAAACAAATGAGAACATACCAAACTGCAAGTTTCTGCATGAAGGGGCAATATTGGAACTTAATAGCTCACCTGAGACCAGTCAGGTTATTGAGGAAAAGCAAAAAAACTTTGTGACCAGCTGAACTGTAGCAGCAGGTAGACCTAAGGGAACTAGCCCCATCCATTAACTTGAGAAATGTTTTAAAGCTCATAATCTTGATAGCCCTGATGATGGCTAACCTTTTTATTTGCTGTTCTAGTCTAAACTGTGCAAAGGATATAATTAAAGTACTGAAAGTACAGACAGACTGGCGAATGTCAAATAAGTGGCCTTGGTAAAGATACAACATGGTTGGTTTATATAAGTTCAAAGAAGAAGGGTCCATTTAGTTTATCAAGTCTGTTGCATTTCAATCCAATCCATTCTTGTTATTAAGTCCAATTTTTAGTCTGATTCACTTCAATACAGTGACTTTACCCATTGATCTAAGACATTTACTTGTCAGAATAAAAAACACCATGAACATTTTCAGTCAGCTGATCTCTAATTAAAAATACAATAATACGGCATTCAAATACTTCCTACAATTCACTATAACATGAACTCTAAATGTGCCTTTTCACTTTCCTTTCATTTGGATGGACTCTTACCTAGACAGGACCTACAACAACAGCAAAAAACAAAATTGCCTAAGATACTGTTATTACAAATGTTTTATGTTTCTAGAGAAAAAGACTGCCGCTAGAGAGTAACCACTGTTTTTCAAAGGTATAACTAAGCAAAATGGTTGAAACAGATGAGACTTTTTTTTTATATATAAATATGCCATGCATGTCATATTGAGTAAAAGGTGAAGCATACTTTAAATTAAACTCCTATGGAACCACATGGCCAAAAATCTATCTAAAATTTATTTCTCTTTAAAGTAATACCTAAAAAAGTCTATTGATCCCTTCCTTCCTATCTACCTCCCTCCCTATCTCCTCCGTAATTTCCACTTTCGAACTAAGTTCCAACCTCCCCTCCCGCCCACCTCTCCCTCCCTTCCTTTCTCCTCTCCTTCCTCCACCCTCTCCTCCCTTCCCCCTGCCCTCCCTTCTTACTCTACATTACCTTACTACTCAAACCTCACCACTCTCCCTCTCTTACACTTCATTCTCTTCTCTCTCCCTCTCCCTTCCTCCCCTTCTCTCTCCCCCCTCGCTTCTTTCTCTGCTCTCTCCCCTTCCTTCCTTCTCTTCTAGCTCTGCCTTTCTTCCACTTCTCTCTCTCCCTTTCTTCCCTTCTCTCCTCACCTTACTTCCTTCTCTGCTCTCTCCCCTTCATTCCTTTCCTTCTCTTCTTGCTCCCACTTTTCTGCACTTCTCTCTCTCCTTACCCTTCACTTTTATCCTCCATCTACCTACTAAATTCTACAAACTTGCCCTCCAATCTACCTACCCAACAAACCTACCTATCTTCTAATCCTACATACCTACATTTTAAGTTACCTTCCTAACTACCTGCTCTACCTATCTGAATACACTACAAACATACATACTCTACAGCTTACCTACTCTTCTCAATTTTCACTCTATCTACCTTATCCATTTTACCTTCCTACTATACCTCCATACCTACTCTACTGAGCTATCTACTCTACCAACCCCCTGACTCTGCCTATTCTACTCTACTCTATCTTCTCCACCACCCTACCCACTCAACTGACCTATGTACGACCCCCACCCTTCCTGCCTACCCGCCTCTAAACTACTTTACCACTTTATCTATTCCACTTACCTACCTTTTATTCATTCCCAATCTTCTTTACCTACGTTACCTATCTATCCTACATAATTCTATTTTACCTAGCCACCTACTCTATTAATGCTCGACAAACAGGAGGCTTGATTTTGGCGGCTTCTAACATTTCCATTGTCTGTGTGGGTGTCTTCCCGAGATTCACACAAAACTTGATGATAATGCAGCGTTCAGTATAATGCATTGACATCATATTTTGTCCGATTTCTATAAGCAACGGTTGTTAGTTTTCTGCGTGTACACGCAAACGGTAACAGTTATGATGTGGTTGTTTTGAATGTACGTTGATATCACGTCACTCAATAATCACACGACGTCCCGCCATTTCTGAGGAAGCAACGCGAAAGATATACATGGTAGAAGTTTTCAGAAACATAACAAAAAATGGACTGCCCCGCCTAACAGATACTTAGTTACTATGACGACTTGAAAAACGATTGTATATCATTCACACAAGGAAAAGACTAAAATCACTGTATTCAAAATAGTTTAAAGATACAGTCAAAACTGAGTTAGCGGTCATACCTGAACAGCGGCCAATCTATCGACAACGGCCACTCGAATTCCCCCCATGCAATTTCCTTCTTTAATTACACTGTATATACCGTGATATTGTGAAATGCAGCCAGCAGTCACATTAATTGGTCGGGATCAACAGTATATCACACCTAAACAAAGGTCAGCTGACACAACACACGACCTAATTTGTCGGGATACGGAAAATCGATAATTAAAACTATACTGTAGTTATTGACGAAGTAGACTACACAATGTAAAACGTGCAAACAGACAATTACAGATTATACAACCCCTAATTATGGGTAAATGACCGACAATTGTTGTTTATTTTCATGTATGATCTTTAAAGGATGAATGGCAATGAAAGTTTATCGGTATTTTTGCAGATGGGTAATTTGTTGTAATAATATGAAATTGAACATCACGTCAATCGAAGTTGTTTACACATTTAACTAAACTGCGAACTCGGTGATTTTAAAAATGGGTGGAAATTTTCTATTGCACTCAATTCTTGCTATCATGTCGCTCTCGAAACGTAAATTCCTCTCTCTAGGGGACCGTGTGAAAGTTGTTCAAATGCTTGAATCTGGACGTTCTTCACGGATTATTGCTACTGAGTTTGGTGTAGGCCGCACACTACTTCCGATTCGGGGTCTAGCTCCGATATTATTTTTGTGATTGTTTCTCCAGAGAAACAATCACAAAAATAACATCGGAGCTAGACCCTGAATCAGGAGTAGCCGCACACAAATTCAGAGTGTTGCAAAACGCAAACAAGAAATTCTCGAGGAGTACGAAAGTGGTGACTCTTGTTCTAAACGAATCAAAAGGAATGTCTCTTATGAAAACATTGACGCTCTGTGCTATAAATGGTTTCTGGATGCCACATCTCGGCAAATTAATGTGTCTGGTCCTCTAATCAAAGAGAAAGCTCTCAAATTCACTGCAAACTTAAATGACTCAGATTTCAAGGCATCACATGGTTGGTACCCACTGTCTGTATGAATGATGCCATGGATTATTTAAGTAAACTGAGAGAATTTGCTCTGCAGATTGGAAATAGTCAATGTTCAAATGTGTCAATGACTTTGATGAGCTTTTGATAGATATGAGGGTTGCAAAAACTTCCAAGCAGACAACAATTGATAATTTTTTCCAAAAAAGACAGTAACAGAGTGCATGTTTCTTTGCAGAACAAATCATTGTGTTTCTGTATTTTTTTTAACAAAAGCTGCAATGTTTTGATTAAGGCACATTTAATTTTTTAAAGTTTTTACATGCTTTCTCGCAAACCATGCTTTCTTGCAAACACTTTAGATGAACATAGTATAACACATGAAACTTGTGAGCACTATTATTGTTAAATATGATGGAAAAGGAATGAAAAGGAAAATAAATCTTTTAAATAAAATCCTTTTATTCAAGTCTTTTTTTTGTACATAATGTGAGGCAGAAGTTCACTGTGACATACAAAAGATGATTCAACAAGCTAGAACATCATACAATACTGCAAAGTACCAACTATAGTATGATAATAATGTGCGAGAAATAAGTACTGTGAACAGCAGCCAATCTGTGTACAGCAGCCAATTTGGGCACATCCCTTGACTGGCTGCTGTACACAGATTTGACTGTATTGTATGAGGGTTGTTCGGAAAGTTCGTAGAATTTTGTTATAAATCACACAATATTCTCAGTATTACAAAGAATTTTATATCTACTTAAACTTCAACATCTCTTCTATAAATTCTATGAAAACCAAAACGATGCTCTACATCACACGAAAATTATGTCTATTTAAAATGAGTATGTTAGAGGTACCCGGAGCACGCCAAAGTCAATATGACGTCGCATAATCATCAAGCGTCGTTTACATCAAGCGATCGTCGCACTTTCTCAACATAGTCACCAGCAATATCTATGCATTTCTTATGTCTGGTCATCCATTTGTTTTAAGTTTCAATGTACTAGTCCTCAGTCAGTGACGATACAACAATTTGAGTCTGTTTTGTAAGTTCCTCTGCTGAATCGAATCGCTTTCCACGCAAACTCGCCTTCAACTCGGGAAAAACCCGGAAATGCATAGGAGCCAAATCTGAACTGTATGGCGGTTGATCCAATACTTCAAAACCAAGTAAACTAATCTCAAGCTGTGTAGATTCTGCTCTGTGCCCCGGGGCATTATCCTGATGTAGAATTATTCTGTCCAGAGATATGTGTGGGCGCTTCTTTTGAACAGATTCGTAGTGGTTAAGAAACTTCTGTGAACAGTGTACGCGGCACTCCTTTTCATTTTCCTTGAGTAATCGTGGTACCCACCGAGCACTCACTTTCAACATGCCAAGTTCCTCAGTTAGTATACCATGTACTGTTCAGGACGAAACACCCGAGTTCATTAGCAATAGTTCTGACGGTGGTTCTTCTGTCGGTCTGAACCATATCCTTTACCTACTTCTTAATCGAACAAGTTACGACTGCCGGTCGAGCGCTCCTGGAATCGTCATTAATAGATTCTCTTCCGCTCCTAAAACGCGAATGCCATTTGTAGACAAAAGCTGGACTGCATTTATCATATGCTCCTGTTAATTTTATCATTCGCAGTGTTTCTGTTGGCGATTTATTAAGTGCAACACAGAATTTCACCACACTCCGCAACTCAATGCCACAGTTCGACATCATGATTTTTCCGTAACAACTTCCACAGATAGATTACGAAAACACTATAATTTTGTTTCGGAACAACGAATTGTTTTGAAATTTTCAGCAAATGATGTAATGTTGTCGAATTATCACTTGACGTTTCCGCGCTTTTTTGACGTTGAGCAACCATACAGAAATTAAGCTTATTTCTTCAACGACATAATCAAAAAATAGGTATTTTACGGACTGCTCAGGGTACCCGTGATGACGTTGCTACGACAACCCATATATCTAGTTTCTGTATTTGATTTTCTATTATTTTTCTTAACTAGAGGCGCTTGAGTGCCTGTATCGCTCCACAGGCCTGATATTTCTATAATGGCGAAAGGAAGTTTTTAACAATTATCATTCAATCCTGCATTTTAGCTCACTGAAGAAACAATTTGGTAGACAACCACCATAGGAACTTACCTGCAAAACAACAATGAAATCCAATGAATAGTTTTAGAGAAGAAATTTTTCAAAGATTTTACTTTATACCATAAAAGGAAAATGAGTCTCCCATAAAAGCCATGTTTTTTGACAGATTTTTTTTTTTTTTAAAGAATCCTGTAAACCTGTATCTAAGGAACATTCCTGCAAAATAATAATGCTATCCAAATAGCGGTTTGGGAGGAGAAGATTTTTAAAGGTTTTTTACTTTGGTTGCCATGGCAACCAGAATTCTTCATGGAACACAATTATTTGAAGGAATTTGAAAGAGGACCACCAAAGGAACATTCCTGTGAAATTTGGTAAAAATCCAGTCAATAGTTTCTGAGGAGAAGTTTTTTAAAGAAAAAGTTTACGGACGCATGCACGGACGAACGGACGGACGGACGCACAACGGACACAATGCCATAACAATAGCTCGCTGGCCTTCGGCCAGTGGAGCTAAAAATTGCTTAAGGATAAGTCAAGGTTCATGCATATCAAATTTCATGTATATTTGATGAACAATTCTAGAGATATAACAAAATTCTATGAACTTTCCGAACAACCCTCGTATATTAAATTTAGTTACAATACACCTACAAATAAAAAAGTTATGGCAAAAGTCTACGTAATTCTGGGACACCCCTCGTATGTACGACCCCCACCCTTCCTGCCTACCTGCCTCTTAACTACTTTACCACTTTATCTACTCCACTTACCTACCTTTTATTCATTCCCAATCTTCTTTACCTATGTTACCTATCTATCCTACATAATTAGCCTACCTTTCTATTTTACCTAGCCACCTACTCTATTAACCTTAACCCTTTCCCAAACAACAAATTTTAGACTCTTTCATATGCAAAACATCATCAGATAATGAATTCAAAATTGGTAAAAATGAAGTTAGGCTCTCTGATAGGGTTGAAAACATTGTGGGAAAAAGAGAAAATGCTGGTTACCAACATTTTCTACTTTTCCCACATGTTTTCAAAAGTCTTCTTTCCCAGGGTCGTGAAAACCTGGGATTGTTTGGTAAAGGGTTAACCTTAACTCTTTACCACACAAGTAAATCATAGACCTGTCCAAACTGAAGGAATATGCCGACGATAACTCTAATGTAGCTCAAATGATGGAACTTGTCCTTGGTGGGGTAGAAAACTTTGTGGGAAAAGGAGAAAATACTGATTACCAGCATTTTCTCCTTTTCCCACAATGATTTCAAAGGGCTTACTCTTTAGGGTCATTAAAACTCTGGATTATGTGGTAAAGGGTTAATCACATACTTATTCTTATCAACCTACCTACTCTACTACCTACTCTACTCAACTCTACCTCCCTACCAATCTCCCATTTCCACTCAACCACTCTACTACAAACAACCATACCTACTAAACTATTTAACTACCTACTTCCCCTCCCAAACCACCCATCCCTACCCAACCCCCCACCACCCCTAAAAAAACCCACCTACACCAACAAACCCAACCCATTCCACATCCCCATCCAAAATACATCCTCCCATTCCAAAACCAACTGACCTTCAACTGCCAAACTTTTCTAAGAAAACTCCCACATCCCACTCCCAAAGTAGAACAATGTGATAGCAATAAAAATACATAAAAAAATTGGGAAAAAAAAGAAAGTCGACTGAGATGACATGTGGTTCCAGTATCCTAAGATTCAAAAGAAAAGCCTGGAAAATACCCTAACTGAATATATAAAGCTGGTACATTTGTATCGTAAGACGACATTTGATTTTAGGATTTTAATTTAAACAATCTTGGAGAAGGGTCATTTTTGACACAACAGCACTTACTGACTTGTAGAGAGGTTTGCAAACTGATACAACATACCAAGAATTACAAGTTCAAGGCTGAATGGAATCAACCAAATCATTTAAAGTTTTCAATATACAGTCGACTCTCATTATGTCGAAATCGCTTACCTCAAAACTCCTGTTATGTCAAAATCAAAGCTATGCCCGAACTTCGTTCCTCTTATTTTATGTTGATTTGGGTATTTAATCTCGAAACCATTGCATCCAAAAAACCGTTATGTCGAAGTACTTTTGAGAGCAATTTCGTACTTCGGATCATTTTGTCATTCATAAATCAGCCATTGTTTGTAGATAATAGGGTGCCAATTCACACAATACGATATCTTAATTGATTCATTAGGTATCGGATTATAAAAGGTTTGAATAAGTTTGTAACATTGTAAACAGCGTTTCATGTAAGACTTATACACATCGTGAAAAATACACTGAACAATTAGGCTTGTTAGTTTGTCTCTCTTGCTCATATTTTTGGGGGGTGAACACGTCGTCGACATTGTCGTGTATGAAGTCGGTCTGCACGAATGCAGCTAATGCATTTCTTGAATGTTTATAATGTCATTAGAAATGAAACTTGATTAAGCGTTTGCTATGGCCGACCAAACCAGCAAGGCACCTTTAAATTTCCGGGGGAGAACTGGTTAGGTCGTTTAATTAAAACCGAGGAACGATGCGTAAGCTAGATGTGAAGTCATACAGTCAAAATAAAAAGCCATTTTGCAGGTTGTTCCACAAACCCACGACAACCCCGTCCTATTTTATGTTTACTTTCAGTTTTCGGAACGTCTGTCTTTGAATTCTTATATCGAACTCCTGTTATGTCAGATTCTTTTTGTTGTCCTGAGGGATTCGAGATAACGAGAGTCAACTGTATAAGCCCATTCAAAGATTATGATCCACTGAACAGGGCCAGTTTTGTCCTAGGGGCTTTCTTTGATTATCATTCACTTTGTTTCACTTTCTTCTGTTATTCATTTGCTATACTCAAACATGTCAGATTCATTTGTATTCAATCTCAACTATTTCTGTTCTAAAGTATAGCTTTTGCTGACAGCAAGACTTCCTAACTTAGAAACTCGTTTCCGCCATTTCAAACACAAATCCTTACATTTACTAAATTTAATTTAGGTCTTCAAATTTTTCTAATTTTTGTCACCAGACAATCAAAACATATTTGCAGGCATCTATCAGTAATAATTTTCCATTATTTACTTTTGTATTTAAGATCCTCCACACCCAACGTTGCGAGTGCTATTAAATTATTATTGTCATTATTTTTGTTATTCATTTATGTCTGGATTACAGATCTCTAACAAACATAAACCATTGTTCTACACATGGATATTGAAAACTGAAAACTGCTTCTTCAGTAATCTATCAAAGTCTGTCAGTATAATTTTTGGAATTAAGAACCTGAACATCTGACTTTCCATGATGATGATTGAATGATTGAATTGGAGTTTAATGCTGTTTTAACAGCTTAGGTCATATCATAGCTGTCCGTATACCTATGCATGTGTTTCCTGGCTTTTTCACACCAATACTGATACAACTTTCTTTCCACTTCACTCACTACTTTCTCACATACATCAGAGGTGAGAGGCGAAAAATCACTGGAACAAAAGTTTGCCTCAAAGAGGTATCAAACTCACAACCACCAGGTCACAAGTCTGATATGCTAACCACTCAGCTTCCATGATAATGAATATTCATAATTTTTCTCTTTTTTTTCTTTTAAACTTTTTGATTACAGATCTCTAACATAAACCATTGTGTTACACATGGATATTGCAAACTGAAAACTGATTCTTCAACAATCTATCAGTATATTTTTTGGAATTAAAGAGACATCTTTACAGCCAGAGAGTATACAAATGCTGATAAAACTTGACGGTGTTATAATCTAGTCAGGTGTGTAAACATACATTAAAAAATCAATATAGGGTGTATGGGGCAAAGAAACTGTAGGAGTTGTCTTCAATTTAAATCGGAAACTGTGGTTGTTACATCTATGGCTAGCTGCAATAGAATGGCATGCATTTTCTATCTGCCGTAATCTGTGCAACCTTGCAACTATCAGGGGCAATCTTTGGCATGAAGATAGATGTGATTATAGTTTCATAAAATAAAGAAAAAAATGGGGTTAAAAAACTGGAAGAAAACAAGTGAAGATGTATGTTCAAGATCCTGAACATTCACTTTGCAATGATGATAAATGATTATCATTTTTCTCTTTACTTTTCTTTTTAACTTTTGGTCTCAGATGAAAGAGCAAAACCTTTTTTGTAAAATCAACATACCTTATATTATGCTTAACCTTTTACAAGATGACAAAATTTTAGCTGTGTCAAATTGAAAGCATTTGCAGACAAGTGTCCTGTGGCTCAAATGGTGCAATCTTTCTTTGGTAGGGAAGAAACATGGTGAAAAAGGAGAAAATGCTAGTTACCTGCATTTTCTCCTTTTTCCCACAATGTTATCAAAAGGCTTCTTTTCCAAGGTTGTTGAAAGGTAACATTGTAAAGGGTTAAGTCACAACATAACCACACTTTCTTAATATACACATCTTTTCTAACTTCCATTTTTTTTTTAAATTTCATAATATATATTAATTTTTTTTCTTTTGTTTCTTTTTTTTTTTGTCATTTTTCCCATTATTTTTTCATAAAATAAATCAATTTCTATTTGTTTTTTATTCTTATTTTTATTTATTTTTTCCCCTTTTATTTTTTTCATAAAATATATCAATTTTTTTTTCTTTCTTTTTTTAACTAATAGTTCATTTTTTTTACACTCATTTCTTCATTTTGTTTTTTTATTAATACATTTATTCATTTTTTTTCCTCTGTTCTCCTTTCAATGAATAAAATATCAGGGTTTTTTTTCTGATTTTTTTTCATTTTTTTTTTTCATCAAATGTTTTAGTTTCATTTCCATCTTTCATTATTCTTAAAAACCTTTTTTATTGTTATTTTTAATTGTTATAATCTTGAGAGTGGAAACTTTTTTTACAATGACATCTTCTGAATCATCATTTGCCATTTGCATCCAGAAAGAAATGATCTAGGATAATGAGCATCACATGTCAGTCTTCATTCATCATACTAGTTATTTCCTCTGAAATTGATGCAGCAATAGATCTGATTGGTTGAAAGACTAATTGATGAAATTGTGTACCTTACAAAAATGTCCATAAAAATCATCATGTTTGTAAAAATAGCTACACCCATCATCAGGAAATAAAATGTTTCCTTGTGTAAACCTTAGGTGTAGTATCTCTTAAAAAATTACGGCAAAGGATTACATGACCTGAACTTTTCTTTTACTAATACAATTAAGGAATTTATGAACAAGCAATTGACACATAATACAGCCTCTGGCGTGCACATGAAATTGTTATACTGTTTGACTAAGTAACATACCTTAAAATATGATTTGACCCGACTGGACATTCATTTTGGATATTAACCCTTTTCTTCTTAAGCATCTCTGAATACCTAATATCTATTATCATAATGGACAATTTTAACAAGTAAACTTGTGTAAATGGCACTTAATGTCCCTGCAAACCAAGCATGTCAAACACAGAACAAAAAAATCAATCTTCTAAGACCTTTTTGAAGCAAATCACTCCAACGGTGAGATATGATTTGTATTTCTAATATTATACTAAAAGTGAAAGACAACTTCCCTGGCTACAATCCATTAGCATTTCGTTGAAGAAGGGTTGCAGAGGGCACACAAGGTTCTTTTATTTGACTTTTTTTTTAAAACTGTATGGCCAAATTTAGAAATATTTTCTGATCAAATATTCTAACCACACTGAATGAATGTTCAACAATTGGTTGGTTGTATTGGGGTTTAACGCCACTTTAACAGCTAAGGTCATATCATGGCGGTCGGTGATGCACATATGTTTCCTGGCTTTCTCACACCAGTACTAACACAACTTTCTTTCCAAAGCCACTGACTACTTTTCTCACATGCTTCAGCAGAGGTGAGAGGCGAAAATACGCCGGAAAGAAAGTTTGCCTCAACCGGGTATCGAACTCACAACCACCAGGTCATGAGTCCGACACGCTCACCACTGAGCCACCCGGACGGGCGAATGTTAAACAATAATGTAGCTTCTAAAAAGAGTTAACATACATTTTAAAAGATTTCTAATTGTGACTTCCATATGACCCAGGTAACCAATTACAAACTTCTCAGAAAGCTCAAGACAAATTTTCTGACCACATTTCATGATTAATAGACTATAAATGTGGCATCTAGAATGTACAAGTTTTTATAAGTCTTGACAATTTTTATTATTACAAATATTTTTTGTTTCTAGAGAAAAAGACTGATATTACTGCCTCTATGAGAGAGTAACCACTCTTTTTCAAAGGTAGAACTAAGTGAAATGGTTGAAACAGATGAGCACTTTTTTTTATGTAAATATGCTATGCATCTCATAGAGTAAAAGGTGAAGCATACTTTAAATTAAACTCCTCTGGAACCACATGGCCAAAAGTCTATCTAAAATTTATTTCTCCTTAAAGTAATTCCTAAAAAAGTCTACTGATCCCTTCCTTCCTATCTACCTCCCTCCCTATCTCTGTAATTTCCACTTTTGAACTAAGTCCCCACCTACCCCTCCCCTACATCCCACCTTCCCCTCACCTCTCCCTCCCCCCTGCCTTCCTTCCTCCTCTCCTTCCTCCACCCTCTCCTCCCTACCCCCTGCCCTCCCTCCTTACTCTACATTACCTTACTACTCAAACCTCACCACTCTCCCTCTCTCACACTTCATTCTCTTCTCTCTCTCTCCCCATTTCCCCCCTTCTCTCTCCCCTTCCTTCCTCCTTTCCTTCCTTCCTTCCTTCCTTCTCTTCTAGCTCCCCCTTTCTTCCACTTCTCTCTCTCCCTTTCTTCCCTTCTCTCCTCACCTTACTTCCTTCTCTGCTCTCTCCCCTTCATTCATTCCTTCTCTTCTTGCTCCCACTTTTCTGCACTTCTCTCTCCTTACTCTTAACTTTTCTCCTCCATCTACCTACTAAATTTTACAAACCTGCCTGCCAATCTACCTACCCAACAAACCTACCTGTCTTCTAATCCTACATACCTACATTTTAAGTTACCTTCCTAACTACCTGCTCTACCTATCTGAATACACTACAAACATACATACCCTACAGCCTACCTACTCTTCTCAATTTTCACTCTATCTACTTTATCCATTTTACCTTCCTACTATACCTCCATACCTACTCTACTTAGCTATCTACTCTACCAACCTCCTGACTCTGCCTATTCTACTCTACTCTATCTTCTCCACCACCCTACCCACTCAACTGACCTATGTACGACCCCCACCCTTCCTGCCTACCTGCCTCTTAACTACTTTACCACTTTATCTACTCCACTTACCTACAGTACAGTTCTCGCGTTTTTTGCTCAAGTCTGCGAGACGCGGCGGACCAATTTGTCCGCGGCAAATCTGCTGCAAAGGTAAAAGTAGGGGAAATGCGGCGGACTTCTCACCACGGCCTGAAAAAATATCGGGCAGCTTCACAGCAGGAGGTAATCGTGGTGGATCGCGGCGACTTGCGAGAGATCGCGGGGGATTAAATCGCCGGATGACGGTAAATTTTTATACATAAATATCTGTAATTTTCCCCACTGTTTTAGAGAACCACTGTTTTTCGGGAACCAAGAATTAATTCTTCCATTACGACCGCAACATTTTCGTACCTTTAAATGCTGATATGAGCATTGCCTACATGGATTACTTTAGTTATGATGCCACAAAACGTTATATATATCATTTAATTCAGCTATTCACTAAGTTACAAACTTGCAGGCCTATCGCACATTTAGTTTTAGCGATATGAAATTTCGGAAAAAGCAATTTCATACTTGATTTCAAAAACCGAAAACCAAAGTTACTACTTCCTGATTGTTTGTGACTCGGCACCGTGTACTTGAGAAGAGGAAAAACTCTGGAATCCCAATTAATAACTTAACCCATAGAGCGCCGAAATCTTCTAACATACTCTACAATTTAATTTAAAAAAAAAGACCCAACAACCAGCATTTTTTCGATGTTGTTTTCATCAATGTCCTACAAGAGCGCAAAGTATAAATCCAAAATCAGACTGCACATTTCGTGCAGCCTGAACTTGATTTATGTAAGTCGCAAAGGCAATTATTGTTGTGAATGCCGTTTAATGGGTTAAAGTACAAAAATGTGTAATGTAGCATTATCGAAAATTTACCACTACACCCGCGGTCTGAAACTGCACAATTGAAAAAAAACGTACAATTTACAAGTCCATGTACAACAGGCTTCTGGTATTTTTTAATCAAACATTCTTTCTAATCCTTCATTAGATGAAACAGATATAGCAGTTATTAGCCATTTGTTTTTTATTCTATTGATAAATAAAAACTGAAAGACAATTTTAAAAAAGTATGCTACCCTGTATATTACCACACTGTTTATCCTCATTTTCTCAGTCTCTTGAAGTAAGGAAATCAAAGGGTACCGAATAAAACTTTTATACATATTTAGCCTTTTCAAAATACAGGTCGGATCGACACAACAACAAAACATCGGTCCACATTCTAAACTAAAATGTTCCTCTTGTTCTCTTCAACAAAAATCCGTTCTTTTCATTTCTTTTTAACCCTTTACCAAACAATCCCTGGTTTTTTACGACCCTGAGATAAAAGCCTTTTGAAAACATTGTGGGGAAAGGAGAATATGCTGGTAACCAGCATTTTCTCCTTTTCCCACAATATTTTCTACCCTGCTGGAAACAAATTTCAATTTTTGAGTTACATTCATTTTGTCGTCTGCAAGTGCTTTCAATCTGGACTAGTCTAAAATTTTGTCGTTTGGTAAAGGGTTAAATAACATATATCCAAACTTAACACAAGGAGAGGCAAGGGTTAACTCAGTATTCCTTTGATGTTGGTATAGCACTCCGGCAGTGTGAAGTTCTGTCCCAGTTGTTAGTTCCACACGCACGTGTCATACTAAACTGACTGACACTTTTTTTATACGACCTTATCTAACCCTTCTTGAATACTTACGACATAGATTCCGATGATGGATTACCCGTTCATCTGGTAAGTCAAAATACATGTAATTATAGATCTTTTTATTTTCTGTAAGAAAATAAAATATTCGAATAGCAGCGAATGTCTAGAAATATGTCGCTTAAAATGTTTGGAATATTTTCTCCTTTTTTCACCAAAGTTATTTTTAAACCGGAAAAATGGTTACATCTCCCTCTATCTCTCTCGTCATCTTGCTGCCATTAGGCCTAGATATTGGCGGATCCTATCCCATCAACATTGCTGAACGTAATGTAATCTTTTGGACTTGAAGGTTATCTCGGCTAGAATATCTCATCAAATATCAGGGTGTATCGTACCATACCGGAATGGATTTAACTTTTGGCAGAATCTTGATCTTCATAGTTTTTGAAAACGTGACTGGAGTTGTCTTCAGCATCTCAAACCTTACAGCATAAAGTTGCTTTTGCAGAGCAGACCAAGATCAGAAAACATAATGCGTTCACATCTTGGATCTAAACTGTCCGAGATTATGAGACTTTTTTGTTATACTCAAACAGCCCAAAAAATTGTCCTGAAGCCTTTTTCGCCATTTAATCGCACAACACAACACATGTCATTCATGCAAGGAAAAGTGATTGAATAGGCATTTAAAGAAGAAGGAAATAGGTTAAAATGTTTACTAAAAGGAGTGAACTGAATTGGATACACAATATTATTTCTATTTCATCATCATTTTTGGAAAAATTGATATCGATGTGAAATTTCAATGTCAATAGAAATTGTTATAACAAAAGAAAGAAAATCACCATTACACTAAATAAAGCTGTTTCCCTTCGAACTGGTAATAGGCTGACCTACTAAAACAACCAAACAGTTATTTCCTCGTTAAGTGCAAATAAATGAGCCATACTCTGTGAAAAAGGGTTCTAATGCATATCCGTGACGCATTATACCAAGCAAGCCATCACAAAACATGGATCAGTAAAATCCATTTTATCTAACGACCGACCGAGTCATGAGGTAGAATGACATGCTGAAAATTGACCAAAATGCAAAGTGTTTCGACACAGGTCAGCCTGTACGGTCTGCGCAGGCTTACCGGAGTCGATACTGTTTGTAGATTCACCCAACCACTTTTTCACAGAGCATGGCTCAAATGGAATCGACATCAACCGTAGGAAAGAGTTACAAAAATAAAATGTAGAATCAGGCTGATTGGGTAACTCTGACACTAGTATGCGGACAGTAAATATTAAAGATCAGACATTGCCTGATGCGTAGTCTGATCTCAATCCACGATGTCTGTAAAAATCCTAACAGGCACTCTAAATTTAGTACCAGTTGCGTTTGACTGCATTCGAGTGTCGTAAGTAATAATGGTTGCCGAAGTAAACAAAGCGGGTGTTAAAATGCATTTAAAAGAGTGGAAATTATTGTGAAGATGACAATCTGTTATCGCATGGTTGGGCCAACTGTTTGTCGCTGGCAGAGAAATTAATACAAAAATTAGGTTAAAAGTTGGCAAGTCACCGTATCTTAAGTTTACTTTTTGCCTGATTTTGACATGATTTTTTCTGCCTGCAACTTACATTTGGACAGAATACACAGATTGTCATCCTCGGAATACTTTCCATACTTTTAAGTGGAATGGTTTAAATTTAAATGAATGTTAACACCTGCAGTGCTTTTTTTTTGCTGTTGGGCTTTTAATACTGACTTTATAAAAGACAGCATAAGGTCATGCAACAGCCGTCTGATGACATGTATTTCTTCATATAAAAAATAGCATTGGAAAATCTCATTATCCCCAATCCCCCACTCACTCTCTCTCTCTCTCCCTCCCTCTCTCGGCATTGGTACTATCTATGCCACAAGTAACTTGGAAGAATACTGTGTGGAGTAACGTTACTGTTAAAAGAAATTCCTGGAAAACTTGAATAGGTTCACTGGCCGCTGCAATGTAACTGAAATACGTTAAAACGGCATTATACATCCTACAAACAAATCTTGCCACAGAGCCTATGCTATCTGCATCCTACATCTGAATAAGGTGACAAATTTCTAGACTTGTTCTATTTGTATGCATTTGCAGACGACAAATTTAGTGTGTCTCAAATGATCGGGTTTCTCTTTGAAAAGTAGACAATATCGTGGAACTAGGATGGTATATTGCTTAACAGCATTTTCTCCTTTCCCAACGATGTTTTCAAAACTTTTTTACTTGGGCTCTTTTTAACGCTCTTTTCAATCCTAGATCGCTGGTACAGGCTTTACCCTAGTTTATCCTAAAAACACTACAAAAGTAACTCCTCCATACAAAGAACCAAGAATTTAAAGATCTTAATTTTGTCTCGGCTAGAATATCTCACTGTACATGTAGTTGTAAGAGATTGCGTTTAAGATGCAGCATGAACTTGATCTACTTCGTCTGTAAACGAGACTGAAAGGAATTGAAGCTGCACTCGGTGTGTTAAGCGTTAACCAAATAATACTATTCGGCTTTTGAAAACATTGAGGAAAAAGGACAATGCACGTAACAAGCAATTTATCTTTTTACTCTGATATTCTAAGACATGTTCTAACTCAAAACAATTGTGAAAAGTTCATAATCTTCGTCTTCTTCACAGACGTTTCAGCTCCATTTATTTAATGCTGTACGGATTAAGGGTTAAAGCTTATCTACACCCCGACAACCAAATTTAGCAATAAAAACAGGCCTGGGTTGTCCGTATATTGTTAACCCTTTACCAAATAATCCCAAGTTTTAAGAGCCTCGAGAAACCAGTGTAGGAAAAGAAAATGTACCGATTATGAGCAGCTGCTTCTCTTCCGACAACGTTTTCAACCACTGGAAAGACAAATTTCGTCGTTTGAATTACATTTAGTCATCTGCAAATGTTATAAAATTGGATATGGCTAAGATTTGGAGGTCTGGTAAAGAGTTAACATGTGTCATTTGTGTATGAAACCCTAACCCTTTATCTTTTAGAAAATGACGGAATGTTGTCTCATAGACAAAAAAAAAGGTAATAGGTTGTAATCATAGATATACCAGTCTTTAGGAACGAAAACAATCATCACATGCTCTTCTTCATTTTATCACATGTACGTAGAGACAAACACAACCAGTTACATTGCACAAACAGGCATCATTTTTCCCAACTGGTTAACCCATTACAACACAAGCACGAGTCTTAATGATCGCAAGACAGAAAGCTTTGGAAAACATTGTGGGTTAGGGGAAAAATTTTGCTAACATTTTCCCACTACGTATCCCAACCTTTTTAAGACGACTTTTCTCATTTGAGCCAATATGCTTTCAATATGGGTGAGTTTAAAATTTTGTCATCTGTTGAACAGTTAAAGGTCCAGTTTACCTATCTTCCAACTTTAGAACAAGATCAGCCAAATCTGGAGGTTGATAATCTTTATTTTGCAAATTGCACGCGTCTTTTGTTAAACAAACCCTTATATCCCTTCACACTTTGGAAAGTTTAACATGCTAAGATTTAGTTTACAAACCGAACCCTTTCTCCACTGATCTTCAAATCCTCCCATGATATTTCAGAACGTGATATCCGATCTTGAATCTGTCGAGCACGTTAGCTGGCTAGTAATGCAGGCTTCTGATGCAGAATCCCAACTCAGAAAAACTCATTTCGAGGATTGATATTGGTCATTACGACAAGATTCATTCTTCTCTGACAACTGAGCATTGTTTCTACGATTTGTGTATAGGACAGCAATCAGTGTCTTCATTGTCTTGAAAAATAATTTTACAAAGTACTGGAAAAGAGATGCAGACGCACTAGCTGGCAGCCTTGAGATGACTGGAATCATGTTGAGAATAGTGCTCAACACTATGCATGTAATGATATTGGATATAGGAACACGCTGACAGTGTGTGAAATGTTCTGACCCATATCAGGCCTTACTTTGCAATATTTTGTCGTTTTTGTATTGCCTGCAAAAAAACTTTTTTATTAATGTAAAGCGTCCGCAAGAGTTGCAGTCGACTTACAGAGATTTGCCTACACTTATGTACAGCTGAGTTATTACGATCCTAAAAATGATAAAAGTTGTGTTTAACTTGGAGTGGTGCGGACATTCTAGATAGCAACACTGATTACTTATAAACCTCTGGGAAATAAAACCAAACCGAATTTCAGATTGCACTGAACATCGACAAAAACATTGCCATAATAACAGTAAAAAAAAACAAGCATCTCAGACGGTCAGGTTTAATGGAAGGGTAAAGTTTGACTGGCATTTATTTGATGTCAACGTCTTAGAAACATTGTGCACACAACGTCTGTGTGACGTACTGTGAAATTCATGCTGGCAAGTTGTGTAAACTTAATACCCTTTCTTCCTCGACTTCCTAGCATATTGTGATTTTCAGTCTTGATTTAAGTCCTAACCACACAATCCTGATTTTTATCTACCTATTGGGAAGAAGTCTTCATTGTGAGGAAAGGAGAAAATGATAGTAGCCAGCATTTTCTCATTGTCCCAGAATGTTTTCTATCATATTAAAGACAAATGCCACGTTTGCTACATTTAATTGTCGTCTGCATATGCTTTCAATTTGGAAAAGAATACATTTTTGTGCCTTTGTAAAGAGTTAATTTTTAACCAAAACCCTCACAGAAGAACCAGGGTGTTTGATTTTATCCATTCGGTCCTGCGAGATTCATTATTTTGTAATGAACATGTGCAGATAATTATATCAATGTGTAAAAATAAACATTTTGTATGCTAGTGATCGTTATCATTAGCAAGAAAAAAATAAGCTCAAGTGTCAAGACCTAATAGGCCTAAGAGCAGCTCATGAAATAGTTCTCCGTGACAATACATGTCGGCGCTGTCATTATGTCTCAAACCAGCATTTTCTTCTTTTTCCCCACAATGTTCCCACCTGATAAAAACAAGTTTTATATTTTGAGTTAGATTCAGAATTTCGTCTCCAAGTGTTTATTTTTTCAATTTGGAAACGTCGTTTTGTCGTTTGGTAAAGAGTTAAGGAAATGTGAAAATCACTCGTAATTGTTGAAGAGTGTGACAGGGTAGATAAACATTGCATAAGAGGAGAAAATGCTGGTTGCCGGCCTGTTCTTTTTTTTTTCTACAATGTTTTCGAAACCCTCGTTCTTCACGGCACTTAAAACTCCGGATGTGTGGTTAACCCATTACCACACAATGACGCCTTTTGACGCCCCTAAAAAAGAGGCCTTTTGAAAACATTGTGGGAAAAGGAGAAAATGCTGGTAACCAGCATTTTCTCCTTTTCCCACAAAGTTTTCTACCCTATCAAAGAAAAGTTGCGTCATTTGAGCCACTATGAAATTGTCGTCTGCAAATGCTTTCAATTTGGATAGGTCTAAAATTTTGCCGTGTGGTAAAGGGTTAAAGGTTTAATTGTTTTGATTTTATAACCATTTAAATCAATGTCCGTTGAATAATTCGCTTGGCAATGATGACTACTTATCATCTTTTTTCTTTCTGATATAAAAAAAATTCTCATGTAGATACATACGTGTAATACGACTTTGTAAAAGAGTAAAATGGTGCATAATTTCGGTTCATTCTTGAATCATTTGCTACACTGAAAAGAAACTTACCTGTCTGATCGCGGCGGAGTCATCACGTTGTTTTTATTGTGTAACCAGACCGCCGTGGTCCGCCAGGGATCGCCGCATTTAAGATCGGTCCGTGTTCACCTGTGTTTTAAAATCGCCGCGTTGGGTCAGTGCTAGGTCCACTGCGGAGAGCGAAAATAGCAAAAAACGCGCGAACTGTACTGTACCTTTTATTCATTCCCAATCTTCTTTACCTACGTTACCTATCTTTCCTACATAATTAGCCTACCTTTCTATTTTACCTAGCCACCTACTCTATTAACCTTAACCCTTTCCCATACAACAAATTTTAGACTCTTTCATATGTAAAACGTCATCAGATAATGAACTCAAAATTGGTAAAAATGAAGTTAGGCTGATAGGGTTGAAAACATTGTGGGAAAGGAGAAAATGCTGGTTACCAGCATTTTCTACTTTTCCCACAATGTTTTCAAAAGTCTTCTTTCCCAGGGTCATGAAAACCTGGGATTGTTTGGTAAAGGGTTAACCTTAACTCTTTACCACACAAGTAAATCATAGACCTGTCCAAACTGAAGGAATTTCCAGACAACAACTCTAATGTAGCTCAAATGATGGAACTTGTCCTTGGTGGGGTAGAAAACTTTGTGGGAAAAGGAGAAAATACTGATTACCAGCATTTTCTCCTTTTCCCACAATGATTTCAAAGGGCTTATTCTTTAGGGTCATTAAAACTCTGGATTATGTGGTAAAGGGTTAATCACATACTTATTCTTATCAACCTACCTACTCTACTACCTACTCTACTCTACCTCCCTACCAATCTCCCATTTCCACTCAACCACTCTACTACAAACAACCATACCTACTAAACTATTTAACTACCTACTTCCCCTCCCAAACCACCCATCCCTTCCCAACCCACCACCACCCCTAAAAAAACCCACCTACCCCAACCCATTCCACATCCCCATCCAAAATACATCCTCCCATTCCAAAACCAACTGACCTTCAACTGCCCAACTTTTCTAAGAAAACTCCCACTTCCCATTCCCAAAGTAGAACAATGTGATAGCAATAAAATTACATAAAAAAAATTGGGAAAAAAAAATAAAGTCGACTGAGATGACATGTGGTTCCAATATCCTAAGATTCAAAAGAAAAGCCTGGAAAATACCCTAACTGAATATATAAAGCTGGTACATTTGTATCGTAAGACGATATTTGACTTTAGGATTTTAATCTAAACAATCTTGGAAAAGGGTCATTTTTGACACAACAGCACTTATTGACTTGAAAAGAGGTTTGCAAAATGATACAACATACCAAGAATTACAAGTTCAAGGCTGAATGGAATCAACCAAATCATTTAAAGTTCTCAAATCATTTAAAGTTTTCAATATATAAGCCCATTCAAAGATTATGATCCATTTAACAGGGCCAGTTTTGTCCTAGGGGCTTTCTTTGATTATTCTTCACTTTGTTTCACTTTCTTCTGTTATTCATTTGCTATACTCAAACACGTCAGATTCATTTGTATTTAATCTCAACTATTTCTGTTCTAAAGTATAGCTTTTGCTGACAGCAAGACTTGCTAACTCAGAAATTGGTTTCCGCCATTTCAAACACAAATCCTTACATTTACTATACAGTAAAACCTCGATAATTCGAAGTCCCAAGGGGACAAGCAAATTATTTGAATTTTCGCGGTGTTCCAATTTTCCAAAATGTCCATAAAAATTGCAAATCCGTTCGAGATCAGTGATCAAAGTATACTTCCCAAGCAAGAGAACCTTGTTAGTGTTTCTATTTGATTCATTCATTTACTACATTTGAACAGTATCATATCGATAGGTTTATTTTCAGTAAACGTTCCTATTTTGATCATATGAGTTCTTGGATTTTTAAATTAAATATTTAAATAATCTAGCCTCTCTTTCTAGAGTTTTTGAAGAAGATGTGTACTGTAATTTTTACAAAATCGTACATTCTGCCCTTTCACATTCGCCCCCTATAACTTTCGCTCTTTCATTTACATGGAAACGGTCAAAGAATGCAAGCGGGTAAGATGTCAAAAAGTTTGATTCTTCTCCAGAAAAATCAGGAATGTGCCGATGGGCAATTTTGGTCGCGATACATGTAAACGTTGACAAACGGTGCCGTATGTAGCGGTGCTGTTGAAGAGGTCATAGAAGAGTAAATTACCAAAGTATAGGGCTGATGTAATATGAAATAAAAAGGAAAGACTAGCTTTATTACAACTCTCCTCGTTACTGATGTCTTCGACACAAAAAACAGACCAGGATATCTACACACCACGTGAAAAATGACATTTACCTTTGTCAAAGGTAAATTTCTATGACATGAAAACGAACCTGTGATATCCACTCACACTCGTATGACGTTAATGTAACAAGACAGAAACATGACAGAAAAAAATTGTGAGATCGAACGGGTCTTAATCTGTGGCCAGGGATCATATATAACATGATCCCTGCTGTGGCGAAGCAACTCCGGAAAACCTGATGCTATAAATAGATTCACACGATAACTGATAAAAAATCAGACATCGTCCGATCACAAACACTTAAAACTGTCTTTTCAGGGTCAACAATGACTTTAAACAGTTAGCGTACGCACACGCTGCAAAATATAGATTTTGAAGATAAAATCATGTGTTTAATAATGAATAAAATACTTGTGTGATTTTTTTATAAAATGAAATATCAGACAGTTTAAATTACACAAGGGCAGCGAACATACGATCCCTGATGGGGGGGATGGTCGGAATGGACATCGCAAACTTTTCAGAATTAGCCTCTCTTCATTAATTAATGGTAATACCTTCTCAAATCACGCTGTAGTATGAATCCCTGTGGTAATTGTCATAGTTTGTTAAACTTACACCACACTGTAGATGGGCTGACGCGATAAAAACCTTTGCTCGAAAAGGTGTGAAAACAATCAATCCACAGGTGCGAAAACTTTGTATTCGAATTAGCAATCAATTTAAAGAAGGCAACTGATTACAGGGACCAACACTTGTGTTCGAATTATCGACTTATCGAGACTCGAAATAACTGAGCTACTTTTGGTGCAATATAGTAGAGTTTTTGCCGGGACTATGAAAATTCCTCTAAAAATGCAGGGTTCTCGAATGTTTGAGACTCGAAATATCAAGGTTTTACTGTATTTAATTTAGGTCTTCAAATTTTTCTAATTTTTGTCACCAGACAATCAAAACATATTGGCAGGCATCTATCAGTAATAATTTTCCATTATTTACTTTTGTATTTAAGATCCTCCACACCCAACGTTGCGAGTGCTATTGAATTATTATTATCATTATTTTTTTGTTATTCATTTATGTCTGGATTACAGATCTCTAACAAACATAAACCATTGTTCTACACATGGATATTGAAAACTGAAAACTGCTTCTTCAACAATCTATCAAAGTCTGTCAGTATAATTTTTGGAATTAAGAACCTGAACATCCGACTTTCCATGATGATGACTGAATGATTGAATTGGAGTTTAATGCTGTTTTAACAGCTTAGGTCATATCATAGCTGTCAGTATAGCTATGCATTTGTGTCCTGGCTTTTTCACACCAATACATGGATCCATGGAAATCGATATTTGACCAATCAGGTCATCGCATTTATTCTACCAGATGTGCAGCCTTGTTGTCTGCTATTTCGGCTCCCAAATAAATGACTGTTAACGTTGGAGGGAGGCGATAGTTATTATTTATTTTGTGTTTTAAACGTTTGAATGTAGAAAAAAGTTTAAAATATGTGCTTTGCGAACGTGTACCGCTGACATGAGATCACGCAGCTCTAGGCTGTAGACAAGTTTGAATTATGATAATGACTGAAAATGGGCCATACGCAAAGAGTTCGGATCAGCGCTACATTACACAATGGATTAATTAATGCTATAGTTTCTTTCCCTTCTGAAAGATTTTGACAGAGACAAAAATGTTTTAAGGTGGAAAACAAAGGTAAAAATTGATCTATATGAAATACTAATAAAAAGAAAATACTTTTACTTGAATATCTAACCTTGTTCAATAACCTATGCACATCCAAAAAGTGTCACTTGTCATCAATGTTTCAGTTCGACGTTAATCTTAACCCTTGGTGCATGAAGAATATGCTGAATGTGTAGATATAGATCAGATTGTAAATAACATGCAGTTTAATCTTGGATTAAAACTCTCTGCTATTTACAATAAGCATATTGACGTGTATTCTCCACTACATATTCTTCACTAAAAGTAGAATTCAGTTACGAAATTGTCTAACTCTGTTCTGTACCGGTGGATGTCAGCTAAAAAGGCAACTTATGTGAATTAAATAAACTTTTTACTCAGTCGTATTACAGTGGACTAGCAAATCTGCCATTTCAAAGGATGTGTCGGTAAACTGTTATCTGACAGGAAGTGTGTTTGATTGCAAACCATTTTGCCACTCTAATCAACTTGAGCACCCGTTGTCTTCAGTATATCGTAAGATAAAACGAACTACCGTCACTGAAATTAACAAGTTTGTTAATTGACAACACACTTAACGCATTTTAAAATCGTAAGACAACCCTTTTTCCCTCAACCTGAAATTTTGAATTTTTTCATAGTCAAGTCATAGTCAATTTTTCATAAACTTACACCTCTCTGTAGAATCAGACAATCTATAACTTTTTTCGAAATGCTTGTAATTCAGTGTTGGGTATGATGTTCAGATGACTTTACAAGCCTTACGAAAACAATAAGTATCTTTAATTCTGTTATTCTGTGGCAAAACAGAGGTTTGTTGAGGTGTTTTATTCTTTCTCATTGAGAGAAATAGTCGTGACAGCACGATTTAAGTAGCCTATCTGTTATACTGTATATATGTATTTACATACTGTGGTTGTTTGGGAGCCCTTGGCAACAGTAACCATGGAAGTTGGTTTATCTTATCACCACAGATCCATGTATACTGACACAACTTTCTTTCCACTTCACTCACTACTTTCTCACATACATCAGAGGTGAGAGGCGAAAAATCACTGGAACGAAAGTTTGCCTCAAAGAGGTATCAAACTCACAACCACCAGGTCACAAGTCTGATAAGCTAACCACTCAGCTACCCAGGTGGGCTTCCACGATAATGAATATTCATCATTTTTCTCTTGTTTCTTTTAAACTTTTTTATTACAGATCTCTAACATAAACCATTGTGTTACACATGGATATTGAAAACTGATTCTTCAACAATCTATCATTATATTTTTTGGAATTAAAGAGACACCTTTACAGCCAGAGAGTAAACAAATGCTGTTAAAACTTGAAGGTGTTGTAACCTAGTCAGGTATATAAATGTAAATTAAAAAATCAATGTAAGGTGTATGGGGCAAAGAAACTGTAGGGAGTTGTCTTCAATTTAAACCAGAAATTGTGGTTGTTACATCTATGGCGAGCTGCAATAGAATGGCATGCATTTTCTATCTGCTGTAATCTTTGCAACCTTGCAACTATCAGGGGCAATATTTCGCATGAAGATAGATGTGATTATAGTTTCATAAAATAAAGAAAAAAAACGGGGTTAAAAAACTCTAAGAAAACGAGTGAAGATGTATGTACAAGATCCTGAACATTAGTTTTGCAATGATGATAAATGATGATCGTTTTTCTCTTTACTTTTCTTTTTAACGTTTGGTCTCAGATGAAAGAGCAAAACCTTTTTTGTAAAATCATCATACCTTATATTATGCTTAACCTCTTACAAGATGACAAAATTTTAGCTGTGTCAAGTTAAAAACATTTGCAGACAACAAGTGTACTGTGGCTCAAATGGTGCAATCTTTCTTTGATAGGGTAGAAACATGGTGAAAAAAGGAGAAAATGCTAGTTACCTGCATTTTCTCCTTTTTCCCCACAATGTTATCAGAAGGCTTCTTTTCCAAGGTTGTTGAAAGGCTACATTGTAAAGGGTTAAGTCACAACATAACCACACTTTCTTAATGTACACATTTTTTCTAACTTCCATTTTTTTTATTTTTTTTTATTTTCATAAAATATATCAATTTTTTTATTTTGTTTCCCTTTTTTTTTTCCCCCCATTATTTTTTCATAAAATAAATACATTTCTATTTGTTTTTTATTTTTATTTTATTTTTTTCCGCTATTATTTTTTTCGTAAAATATATCATTTTATTTGATTTTTTTTTATTTTTTTCTTTCACAACATAACCACACTTTCTTAATATACACATCTTTTCTAACTTCCATTTTTTTTTCCCAATTTTTTTGTTTTGTTTCCTTTTTTTTTCCCCCATTATTTTTTTCATAAAATAAATCAATTTCTATTTGTTTTTTATTATTTTTTTCCCTTTTATTTTTTTCATACAATATATCAATTTTTATTGATTTTTTTCCCTTTTTTTTTTAAACTAATAGTTCATTTTTCATTTTTTTTACACTCATTTCATCATTTTGTTTTTATTAATATTGCATTTATTCATTTCTTTTCTTGTGTTCTCCTTTCAATAAATAAAATATCAGGGTTTTTTTTTCTGATTTTTTTTTTTTCATTTTTTTTTTTCTTATTTTTTTCATTTTATTTATTTTTTTTTTTTTCATCAAACGTTTTAGTTTCATTTCCCTCTTTCATTATTCTTAAAAACCTTTTTTATCGTTATTTTTAAAACAGCGATTACGTAATCCCTGTTTTAATAATATTGGTTTTCAACTGTTTGGATTTTTTTCGATGCGCCTTTTGATAAGCACCCCCTGGCGACAAAAATTCACTGTCTGCCTCAGTTTTTCAAATCTAATTTTACTCAGTGTGTGTTACCTTTGGTTAATGATCATGGCATCTTACCAGGTATTTTGATACAATCTTTCTCCTCAATTCATCCATTATGCGACAAATTGTTTCTATAAAACATGATCAATAGCAAAAAACTTGACCCACATAAGCTTCAAATCCTACGGAAACAACTCCCAGAGTAATCTCCCTGTAATATTTACAATTATTATCGAAGTACAGTGAAACAGATTCCGATCCTTCAAACCTTTTTTCTTTGAAATTAGGATTTGTATGCTAGCCTAGGCATAAAAGATCTTATAAAAACCATTTAAAAGTTAAGTTCGATTTACGACAGGGTATTGAATTTGAAATGTCCAAAATGTAAATTTTAGGAGATAAACAATAACACTTATCTTCAAAAGATTGGAGTTATAAGAATTGATCATTTGATACCAAAGCGCTTTGATCTAGTGGCCTAGTCATCCGGCATATTCCTTTTTGCGTGTTGTACATTGTTCGATAACTTTGTTAATTTTTTCACGATAGTGTAAAGGAGTAACAAATATTTTCACGATAGTGTAAAGGAGTAAAAAATAATCAAATTTAGTAAACCCTACAGCGATTAGAAGTATAAATTATGTGACTGACAGACTCTGGGGGAAAGTAATTGCTCGCAGCACCCGGTATATACCATTATTTTTAGGCCTGTTGTTTAAATGCCACTGCCATCGAAATTTTAACTAAACAACCGTTTTAGTGTTTCCAGTCAACGATACGAGTTCATTTGTCGAATTTATCAACGATGGTTCGTGCAGGTTGGTGGGATTCGATACAAGGTACAAATTTGACGCTATTTTTATTTAGATTTTATGGATATATTCTTACCAAGTTCTCATTTGTTAAGGGTGCAGGACAACTCGCCCCAAGACAACTCGCCCCTCAAAAAGCTCGCCCCAAGACAACTCGCCCCACCTTCAGAAGACAACTCCCTCAAATTCTTGGACAACTTGCCCTACTTTTATTTCTATTGGTAAATAGGATAGAAGTCTACAACTGTTATGACTTTTATTTAGTTTTTATTTTCAAATGTGTGGTGATAAATTCTACATCAAATGGCCACAGCTCACATAATCATGAATATTCATGGTTCCTTACTATTTCAAAACTGACCCTATGAATAAAGATGGCAAAAGGGGAATAATACAAGGGATTTCTCATCCCCACTGACTTAAAAAAGTTTGCTGCTGCATAATTTTCATAAGTAAGTCAGTTTCAAACGATTGTGTGAATAAAATTACGAATGCTGAATGATTCATAAGGTAATAACTAGGTCAAAACTGTTCAAGAAAATACAGAATTTCAAAGCTAGTCACATGATTGGCTGCTTTTGTTCAAGTGACTGAAGATTATATTCTGTCGTTTGCACCAATGAACATTTAAATTAGCTAAGATAATGCTAATTAGATCAGTTGATATCTTAGACATATTCAGCTCAAGGAAAGAACATCCTATGATGTTGTCAATGTTCCCTTCGTTTGATGATAAGTCTTTCATGATTGCTTTTGTCTGGTAGATACGATTGACGACAAACCATTTTAATTAGGCCTCCTAATCGCAAATAATTACTTTTTTGTATATTTAATTGTCCATTTTGAAACAGATTAGTGTCAGTTACATGTAGGTTGTTATTTTCATGAGTTTATTATCGCTTCAAACAAAATGTTCATGTATGAGATGTGAATTCTGGTATATTTTGTACATTTCCTTAAGTTGGGCAAGAACCTTCGAGTTCTGTGAACTGTTCCATGTTTTCATAAAATTAGGGTGACTTGTCTTCAGTATGCGGCGAGTTGTCTCTAGTTTGGGGCGACTTGTCTTCTAAATGTTGCTTTATGGCAGATCAGGGATATAAGATCCCTAGGCAAGATATGTGCCTTAATTTCATCAATGGCTAAAACTACTGATAAAACATATCACAATTATATTTGAAAAATTTTAGTCACCATTATGAATAGACTATGAACATGTTTTTTTTTTTAATCATATATGTTTAAAGAATTAATACACAACCCTGAGTTTTAATGACCCTATGAACACAACCTTTTAAAAAAATTGTAGTAGGAGAAAATGCCAGTAACCAGCCTTTACTCCTTTTTCCACATTGTTTTATACTTTATCAAAGGCAAATTTCACCACTTGTGCCAAGTGCAAATTGTCGACTGCAAATGCTTTCAATCTGGGCAATTCTACATTCATGTCATGGACAATAAAAAGAGAAAAAACATGTAGGTGAAATTTCCACTTTCAAAGTTGGTGTGACTTACTTTCAGAAGTGTATAAATTAGTTAAAACAACACTGGTAATAATATTTTTCTCAACTTTGGTATCAGTTTATCATTTGATAAGGGTTGACAGCTTGCAACTAAACTTTAGTACAGAATAAACAACATTTTATATGGTGACTAACAGTGGAATTTGGGGACCTTTTTTAATCATAAAAAAATTGACCATATCTTATTAAAAGTATAGGCTGTAAAATTTGACCTGGCAGGGCAGAGCTATGTTTCAGCAAATCACATTTTAGATTGACAATTAATTGGTAATATGGAAATCATTGTGAGTAGCCGTATTCCATAAAGCAAGGGATTGATAAAGTATTGTGTGTGCTTAGATTTAGTACAAACAATTCCAGACTGACTTGTGGCCATTAACTTAAAAGTAAACTAGACGACTGATGTCAAAGGTTAGCCATGCCCCATGAGATCAAGTTGGTGTAATTTATTTTTATTTTGTTTTGACTGCATCCCTTATCAACCTCTGAAAGAGACGCAGATATCCATTTCATGGATTTTCTTGCCAATCATTTCGAACTGTCGCAGCAAACAGAACAAAAACACCACATTGAGGTAATACAGCAAAGGACCAAATTCTTTTGATCTGGATACCAAGGCTGCTATGGATAATATTTCCATTTTTAACTACATTATTTATCAGACTTCTTATTCTAGACATGTCTTTGCAGATTCATTTTTGGACAAAAAATCAAATGAATCCTCATTTAAGTTTTGAACTTTGTTGTCAATATATGAATCTAGAAAACATTGTTGGAAAAGGACACCGATTTCCTCTTACCTTCTAGAAAATGAAGGAAAAGTGCAATCTTTTGATACAAGCTTAACTCTTTAATGTTCAACATCAGTGTAAACACCGAACCATTTATCACACAATCCCAAATTTTTATGACCTTAAGAAAGAATCCTTCCAAAAACAATGAGAAAAGGAGAAAATTCTGGTAACCCCCCCCCCACAAAAAAAAAAAAAAACTTAATTCAATCAATTGAATCACATTTAATTTATTGCCTGCAAATGCCTCTATTTGGAACTCTGTAAATTTGACGCTGGAAAATTAAAGAAATTAGTTGAACATTACTAAAAATAATCAGTGACTTACTTATTTGTCTACAAACTCTTGCCTTTCTTGCTTCGAAATTGATACTACATTATCGTAAGCTAGATGGCCTTTTTAAAATACACATCTATCTGATTTGGCATTCTGGGTTCAGAACCTGACTGCTTTTCAAATGACAACCGTAACTTTGAATTTCAGAATAAAATAAACGTTTACTAGTGCCATTTATTCAGCTATGATTAGCTAGCATGTAACTTATGCACAGGCCATTTATTACAACAGCCCTTACAGGCTTGGGTAATAGCTTCAATATAAGCCCTACTTTTCCTTTGTACCTTGTATATGGGATGGGTGATGCGTCATAGCAAACACGTCGAATCTTAGAAGAATATGACATGCGCAGGAGATTGATATGATGGATGCTCTGGTAAAAAGTGGTTAATTGCATCTACATGACACACTTTACCAAGCAATTCATCAAGTTACTTAAGATTATAACAAACAACTGAATTCTGAAGTATTCTGGTCTTTTGATAGTCAGAGAATTGACCAAAGATAAAAAGTTTCAACCCAGCTCAGCATGCACCAGCTGAGCTGTGATACTTTTTCCAGATGCATTCAGCCCCCTTTTGACTGAGCATGGCTCATATAGCAAGTACTGTATGTATTATAACCTTTTACCAACTAACAAGATTTTGGACTTGTCCAAATCAAAATTTTTATAGACAACAAATTAAATTTGGCTCAAATGGTGCCATTTGTGAGTGACAGGGCAGAAAACTTTGTGTGAGGAGAAAATGCTGTTTACCAGCATTCTCTCTTATTCTAACAATGCTTCACAAAGCCGTCTCTCTTAGTGTAGTTAAAAGTATGGGTTGTGTGGTAAGAGTTGAAGATTCAGTTTTATATTTCATAATATTTAGAATTAGAATTTTGTTGATCATCCAGTTTACCATTCTCTCTCCCTTAGTAAATAATTGATTTTTGATACACACTACAGTAGGCAATTGAATGTGACATGCTGGATGTCCTTGCCAGGATAGAACCTGTACCGAGTCAGTGTTCACCGAACCTGTATAGATTATCAAAATTATCTTGCCTGCCTTAATGATGGTGGCTTTGTAGGATTAAGGTCCCCCTGTGCTCTAGGCTATTATGGTATGGACCAATAGAGAGAAAGAATCAGATAGAAGGAAATCCGGGTACAAGCCCCTAGCTCTTCTTCGAAAAGACCTCCTTGGGTCTTTAACGTGCCTGGTGTAAAGCACTGTTACACGCCAGGCTATCGGTGGGTTCCAAACCAGTTCACCTCTAGTTGGGTGGGAAACACAAGGTTTCAGAAAGGTCCTGGTTTGGCCGAGTATCGAACCTCGGGCCTCAGGATTGATAGTCCAGCGTTTTACCACTGCACTATCTGTCCACCCATCTTGCCTGCCTTGATTGATTGAACTTGCATTTATTTATCATCCCCACCGATTGCCCATATGGGCAACACCCCAAGAAGGCTGTTAGTATTTTTACGGGGGAGAGTGCAGATACAGGACGAAACCCACCTTAATTTACGCCTGGTTCTTTTATGTGCTCGATGTATATATAGCACCGTCACAAGGGACCTCGATTTAACGTTTCATACAAACTGTTAGTAATTTTAGATGGCTAGCCGTGGGGATCGACCCACACCCTCAAGGGAATTGAAACAACACGTTCATGAGTCCAAGCTCTACCTAGTGAGTTATGCAGGCTAGTCTTTTCTTGCTTGCCTTGAATATGCATTTATTTATCATTGCCACCGGTTTCCCATATGGGCGATACCCCCTAAAGGCTGTTAGTATTGTTATGGGGGATAGTGCAGATACAGGTCGAAACCCATCCTAAGTTTTGCTTGATTCTTTATCGTGCTCGGTTTATAGAAGCGTCACACTGGACCTCGGTTTAACGACTCATCTGAAAGACCATTGGTAATTTTAGATGGCCAGCCGTTGGGGCTGAACTCATTCGTCATACCTCGGGTGATGGGAGCCATCATATCCCTTGGCTGTATCTGGTGGATTAATATGCATCAGATTGATACATATCCAGAAATACGCCGGTTTACCATTCTGAAAATTGTAAGGCTCCTCTTAAAGAAAGAAAACTTGAGTTTCAATTTTCTATCGAAATCTTTCTGTGTTTCAGTTGAGTTGGCAAACAGTTTGTACATTCATTATTTATCAATTCCGATTAAAGTTTTCACCGACAGATAAACAGTTGTGAATAACTTCATCGAGGTTGTTTATGTGGTCGCTTAACGACTGACAGTGGCGCGCCATGTATAAGATCAAGTGATTGGCAGTTCAAATGGAAACGACCATTATACGGACGAGGTTAGATGTAGGTACGGAATCGGCCGAGTTGTGACAAGTGGGCTGAACCCACACTCTCATGTTCACAGGTTCCATGCTCTACCAACTGAGCTATGCAGGCTGGTCTAACGATTATTGGCCCCTGCTATCCACCCCACTGAGCAAGGGAAGCAATTAATATTGCTTGCTTGATTGATTGATTGAATTTGCGTTTATTTATCGTCGCCACCGGTTTCCCATATGGGCAACGCCCCCTGAAGACTGTTAGTATTGTTATGGGGGATAGTGCAGATACAGGACGAAACCCATCCTAAGTTTCGCCTGGTTCTTTAACGTGCTCGGTGTATAGCACCGTCACACAGGACCTCGGTTTAACGTCTCATCCGAAAGACTGTTAGTAATTTTAGATGGCCAGTCGTGGGAACCAAACCCACACCCTCATGATCACAAGTCCTATGCTATACCAACTGAACTATGCTTGCTTGAACCTGTGTAGTTGCAATTTATATTTGCCTTTTCCTGCAGAGTGTAAGGTTGGGATTATAAAGAAAATAACAGAAAACGTCCTCAAATTCACCAGTCTAGTCATTTATTTTTTAACACATACTAAACTTTTGCAGCAAAAGGTTGCATATTTCCATTTTCAGCAAAAAAGTTTAAGTCTTTGATATAGATATTAAAGGGAAGTAATACAGTAAATTTAATTATTACCATTGATGAACATCAGTTCTTTGTCGTTCATTGTGAAAATTTGTATACTAGTATATGGTAAAGAACGTGGAAAATGTAGAAAATACTGGTAACCTTTATTTTCTCCTTATTGCAGTTAATGGATTCTTTCAATTTTTTTTGTCCGATTTTGTGAAATAATATTATTTTTTGAGGAAGTAACTGATACGTTATAAGTTTACCTGTCCAGAGTAGATTTAGATTAACTGTAAGCCCAATAGAAGGAAAATGTATTCAGTCATGAATTGTCATAGTTACATTATTGAAATAAGTAAGCTTTCTTGTTTTGTTTTACCAATTTTTTTTTTCAACTTAAAACACGGCCCGACCGGGTACTTCAGAGGCTGGCATATCTGACTCGTGACCTAGAGATTGCGGGTTCAATACCTGTTTGTAAAAACCTTAATTCTTTCTGTTGATTTTTTGCCTCTCAACTCTGATGCATGTAAGAAATAGCCAGTGGCTCTGGAAAGAAAGTTGTGTTAGTAACTGTGCGATCAAGCCAGAAAACACATAAAGTTTGCATGTCACTGACCGCCATGATATGACCTAAGCTGTTAAAATGGCGTTTAACTCCGATACAAACCAACAAATCAAATGGTACTCATTTAGCTCACCCTATCATCTGCAAATGCATTCAGTTTTGACAAATCCAAAATTTTGTTATGTTTTAGAGTTGAGTTCATCTCAGTTTATTTTTTAGCTCACCTAAGCGCAAAGTGCTCAGGATGAGCTATTGTGATCACTCACCGTCCGCTGTCGTCCGTTCATCGTCCGTCCGTTCACATTTTTTTGTTTACACTCTAGAATCTACAAATATTAACCAATCAGCACTAAACTTGGTCAAAATATAAATGACCATAAGATCTTGAATTAGTTTGATCATGGGTCTAATCGGACCAGAACAAATGGAGTTATTTGCCCTTGAATTAGAAAACTTTGTTTACACTCTAGCATCTAAAAATATCAACCAGTCATGTTCAAAAGTATTATATAGGTATGAATCCCTATTTATCAACCGATAAGAAATTTTATTCCATGTTGCACTAGAAGCGTTTTGATAGTAATATACCTTAAGAACAATATCAGAATATAAGAATTGCCAGCATTTTCTTCTTTCCTGCATGTCTCCTTTTTAAGCTGTCTCCCTTGGGCCAGAGGAATATGAAATTTTATGATGAATCGTTTAAGACACTCTTTCCTGAATACATTATCGCTTGAAACCTGTCACTAAATAATTAATCACCCGTTCGCTGTTTTTTCAGTACTGTCAGTACTTTGATTAATTGTTATATTCTTGAGAGTGTAAACATTTTTTACAATGGCATCTTCTGAATCATCATATGCCATTTGCATCCAGAAAGAAATGATCTAGGATAATGAGCATCACTTATGTCAGTCTTCATTCATCATACTAGTTATTTACTCTGAAATTGATGCAGCAATAGATCTGATTGGTTGAAAAACTAATGGATGAAATTGCGTACCTTACAAAAATGTCAATAAAAATCATCATGTTTGTAAAAATAGTTACACCCATCATCAGGCAATAAAATGTTGTTTCCTTGTGTAAGCCTTAGGTGTAGTATCTCTTAAAAAATTAGGGCAAAGGATTAGATGGCCTGAACTTTTCTTTTACTAACACAATTAAGGAAATCATGAACAAGCAATTAACACATAATACAGCCTCTGGCATGCACATGAGATTTTTATACTATTTGACTAAGTAACATACCTTAAAATATGATTTGACCCGACTGGACATTCATTTTGGATATTATTAACCCTTTTCTTCTCAAGCATCTCTAAATACCTAAGATCTATTATCATAATGGACAATTTTAACAAGTAAACTTGTGCTATGACACTGTGTAAATGGAAGTTAATGTCCCTGCAAACCAAGCATTTCAAACAGAACAAACTAGAGCTGTCACTGAATGTGACTTAATACCCCCGCCAGCGCTTTGACAGAAACAGGAAATTATTTGTACAGACGGACACACGGATGGACAAACAGATGAACACAGAGACAGACAGGCGGATTCCAATATACCCCCGAAAACATTCGTTTTGCGGGGGTATAAAAAATCAATCTTCTAAGACCTTTTTGAAGCAAATGATTCCAACGATGATATAATTTGTATTTCTAATATTATACTAAAAGTGAAAGGGGAAAGACAACTTCCCTGGCTACAATCCATTAGCATTTGGTTGAAGAAGGGTTGTAGAGGACACACAAGGTTCTTTTGACTTTCTTTTTAAAACTGTATGGCCAAATTTAGAAATATTTTCTGATCAAATATTCTGACCACACAGAATGAATGTTAAACAATAATGTAGCCTCTAAAAAGAGTTAACATACAGTTTAAAAGATTTCTAATTGTGACTTCCTTATGACCCAGGTAACCAATTACAAACTTCTCATAGAGCTCAACACAAATTTTTTGACGACCTTTCATGATTAATAGACTATAAATGTGGCATCTAGAATGTACAAGTTTTTCTAAATCTTGACAATTTGACCTTTTGCTTAATCCAAGTTTACCCATTCGCAAAATTGCCTAAGATACTGTTATTACAAATGTTGTTTCTAGAGAAAAAGACTGAAAATACTGCCGCTAGAGAGTAACCACTGTTTTTCAAAGGTATAACTAAGTGAAATGGTTGAAACAGATGAGACTTTTTTATGTAAATATGCTATGCATGTCATATTGAGTAAAAGGTGAAGCATACTTTAAATTAAACTCCTCTGGAACCACATGGCCAGTAATCTATCTAAAATTTATTTCTCTTTAAAGTAATCCCTAAAAAAGGCTATTGATCCTTTCCTTCCTATCTACCTCCCTCCCTATCTCTGTAATTTCCATTTTTGAACTAAGTCCCCACCTAACCCTCCCCTACATCCCTCCTTCCCCCCACCTCTCCCTCCCCCCTGCATTCCTTCCTCCTCTCCTTCCTCCACCCTCTCCTACCTACCCTCCCTCCTTACTCTACATTACATTACTACTCAAACCTCACCACTCTCCCTCTCTCACACTTCTCTTCTCTCTCCCCCTTTCTCCCCTTCTCTCTCCCCCTCGCTTCCTTCTCTGCTCTCTCCCCTTCCTTCCTTCCTTCCTTCCTTCTCTTCTAGCTCCCCCTTTCTTCCACTTCTCTCTCTCCCTTTCTTCCCTTCTCTCCTCATCTTACCTCCTTCTCTGCTCTCTTCCCTTCATTCCTTTCCTTCTCTTCTTGCTCCCACTTTTCTGCACTTTTCTCTCTTTTTACGCTTAAATTTTCTCCTCCATCTAACTACTAAATTTTACAAACCTGCCCTCCAATCTACCTACCCAACAAACCTACCTGTCTTCTAATCCTACATACCTACATTTTAAGTTACCTACCTAACTACCTGCTCTACCTATCTGAATACACTACAAACATACATACTCTACAGCTTACCTACTCTTCTCAATTTTCACTCTATCTACCTTATCCACTTTACCTTCCTACTATACCTCCATACCTACTCCACTGAGCTATCTACTCTACTAACCTCCTGACTCTGCCTATTCTACTCTACTCTATCTTCTCCACCACCCTACCCACTCAACTGACCTACGAGGGGTGTCCCAGAATTACGTAGACTTTTGTTATAACTTGAAAATGACTGGTTATTAAAACAATGAAAAATGCCTGGTTGAAAATGCATCTTTATTGCATATGTACAGCAAATTTCACATCCATACGGCATCTAAGTCAGAATCTATATACAGCAGACATACACGGGGGTAGTGTATGCGGGGCAGCTTGTCACAACGTTGTAACGCCATTCATTTAGCGCAAGGTGCCTGACATGTCTGGTGTCATACAACTAGAGGGCTTGTATGACACCAGATATGTCAGGCACCTGTGATTCAGCACAACTCTTTCTACATCACAATGTCACGTTAGGATTCAATTCTTCTCGATACAGTCTCCGCCCAACTCAATACACTTGTTGTGTCGGTGGACCCACTGGTCAAATACACACCTCTACCAATCTTGATCAAATCCTGTCGCAACACCCTGCACCACCATAGACAGTTCATAGAACAAATCGAACTTCCTTCCTTTCAAAGCAGATTTGATAACTGGAAATACTCGGAAGTCCATCAAAGCCATATCGGGTGAATAGGGGGCGTGTTCTAAAACCTGGAAGTCCAGCAGACTAATCTCCAACTGGGCAGATGCGGCGGAATGGGCAGGTGCGTTATCCTGGTGTAGCAATACACTTTCCATTTGAAGATGAATGTTTCCCGACTGACTTAGCCTGTCGTGCCTTCTTTGGAGGTGGAGAGTCGCATGTCTTCCATTGCCGAAATTGCTACTTGGTTTCAGGGTTGAACAGGAATAGCCAGGTCTCGTCGGTAGTAATTATACGGTCCAGATATTTGTCTCCTTCCTTGCGATATTGTGCGATGAACTTTCTAGATGCAGCCACCCTCTTTTCCTTAAGGTCTGGTGTAAGTAGCCTAGGTACCCATCGTCAACTAAGTTTCCTCATGTTTAAATTATCAGTTAATATGCGATGGAATGTTCCTTTATCCATTCCGGTGATATACATCTCGAACGGTATAACGTCGGTCTCGATCAATGAAATCCTTGACGTTAGAAATTAATGTCGCAAAGTTGATTTTCTTCCTTGACCCTTGTCATCTTCAATGCTCTCCCGGCCATCGCAAAAGCACCTGTGCCAATTAAAAACAAGATGTCTGTTTGTAAAACAGTCATGCCCCTCTACTGCCACATTGATAGAGGAAGTGGCACAGTGCATAAACTGATATCAAAAGAATTGATTGGGAAATATCGATGTCATCTTTTTGATTTATAGCCCACTTCAATTGTTAAACGTGATAATCTGTCAACAGTTCACATAATTATACACACCGCCGTGTGTATACATACAAGATTGTAAACAGTCGTCGATACACAGACTGGGTTATCAATTTTCTTTTCGGCACGCGCCTTCGACTTCCGCTTTTTCCCAGTCAACTTTGATGCTTACTACGTCCCCGATAATACGCGAATATAATGTTGGAGCCACAAGTTGAGCCATATATGATGATTTTTGAGACACTTTAATTTTTTTTGAGTAAATGGCTCAAGTGGCAAACAGCAGCGCAGGCCCTGAATCATCTGGTAGTCACTGTGACCTTGACCTTTCACGGATTAACCTTAAAATCGATAGGGATCATTTACACTCCAAGATGAATATCTGTACAGAATTTGAAGGACCTAGGTCAATTCTGTGTGTAGTTATCATCTGGACAAGGTTTGGTCTATATATCATTAAGCTGAAGGCCACTGTAACTTGACCTATGATGGATTAATCTCAAAATCAATAGGGATCATTTACATTCCAAGATGAATATCTGTAAAGAATTTGAAGAACCTATGTCAATTTTGTGTCTAGTTATCATCTGGACAAGGTTAGGTCTAAATATCATTAAGTTGAAGGCCACTGTGACCTTGACCTTTGGTGGATTAATCTCAAAATCGATAGGGATCATCTGCACTCCAAGACAAATGTCTGTGCCAAATTTGACGAACCTAGGTCAATTATGTGTCTAGTTATCATCTGGACAAGGTTTGGTCTATATATCAACATGTTGATAGTCACTGTGACCTTGACCTTTGACCGATTGACCTCAAAATCAATAGGGATCATCTGCACTCCAAGACGCATGTCTGCCAAATTTGACGAACCTAGGTCAATTCTGTGTTTAGTTATCATCCGGACAAGGTTTGGTCTATATATCAACATGTTGACGGTCACTGTGACCTGGACCTTTGACCCATTGACCTCAAAATCAATAAGAATCATCTGCACTCCGAGACAAATGTCTGTGCCAAATTTGATGAACCTAGGCCAATTCTGTGTCTAGTTATCATCCGGACAAGGTTTGGTCTATATATCAACATGTTGACGGTCACTGTGACCTTGACCTTTGACCAGGGCTCCGGAAAACCGACAAAATGCCGGTCCAGACCGATTTTTGAGTTGCCGGACCGATTAGAATTGCGAAAACATACCTATAAATCGGTCCGAGTTTTTCAAAGCAATTCTGGATCTATATTTGCGTATAACACCAACTGTCAATAAAAATCCACAAAACACAGCTAGGGTTCAGGGTTTTCACACATTACATCCAAGCGTGGAGAATATCCGATAACAAGTTTACCCGCAAGGCACAGATTAGGTGATTCCCCGCACGTGGACTGGTTCTTACGTTGTGTTCGCAGTTGGCCAATATTTTTGTTTCAGTTTCATGCTTGATCGAGCAAATGATATCGAGTTTGCATAATGTATAATTGGTGCTTGTGAATGGGGTTTAGAACCGACAATAATTTTAAACATGTTTGAAGTTTGAGGCCGCGTCTTTAAAATACAGGTCATCAAACATTGCGACAATTTTAATTGCCGCTACTCGTGAAACAAATTTGTAGTACTCAAAAAAAAAGAGAAGCGTACAAAACGAGACGAGTATGGCTGTCTATTGCTGTTCGAATGAAATCGAAATGGCTCTACAACAGAATATCCTTGCGATGTTCAAAAAGTCAAATGACAGGCTTGGCAACCCTAGTCATCTTGACAAACAAATCCAGCCTGGGCAACTGGATGGCTCAAAAAGTCGGACTGGGGACCCGACAGAGTCGCAGAGTTGTACTAGCAACTCAAAAATAAGTCATATTACCACAGTTAATGACAAATTCAATTGGCCTGGGCAACCAATTGATGATGCGGATGCATCTACAAAAAATTTTTTTTCTGTCCTAAAAAGCAGCAAACAGAACCATGAACTAAAAACGAAAACTAAGAAAAGAAAGCTTAGTCACAGCAATTCCATGGAACAAAATACAAAGCAGGCAAAAACTGAAGATACTTCAGCTAAAAAGTCATTTCAAAAATCTTGGTTAGACGAGTTTAAGTGGCTCAAGTTTGAAAATGACGCAATGTTCTGTTCTCTGTGTATTTTGCACAAAAGCAAGTCAAAATTCTCACTGTCTGGCTCAAAGAATTTTCGTATCTCTACATTACGTGAGCACGAGAGCAGTAGCGGGCATGTAAATTCTGTACAGCTTGACACAGAAACTCAGTCGAAAAAAATACCATCGGTATCAGATTGCATAGTAAAAGAATTCGACAAAATAGAAGCCGCTGTATGCAGGCTTATTAGAACGGCATATACTGTTGCTAAAACGAACTTGCCAATATCTATGTACTCAGAGCTCTGTCAACTGCAATTATGTAACGACACGTGCTTAACGAAAAACCTCTATCAAGAAGACAGTGCTTGCTCTGAATTTATAAGTCTGATTTCTGATCATCTTGATGAGACACTCTTGGTGAAATTAAGAAATAGCCCGGCGCTGGGGCTAATGGTGGATGAAAGCACTGATCTAGGCCTAGAAAAACACATGATGGTATTTATCAGTTACATCGATAATGGCTCCATGCAAACCAAATATTTGACTTTGATTAAGTTGGCATCTGCAGACTCGGTGTCGTTTATAATTCATTAATAAGCTACTTCAGAGCCTGTGACATAGATATTTCCACAGTTTATGGGTTTGGTTCCGATGGTGCTGCTGTTATGACGGGTAAACACAATGGTGTTGCCATTCGACTGAAAGAACAAAACCCGTACATGCTGTCAATGCACTGCGTAGCTCATAAACTTGCTTTATCGAGCCTTGATGCTGCAAAATCAGTGAAAGAAGTGAATTACTATGAAGGAGCATTGCATTCAATACATGCATATTTTAGTCGATCAAGTAAAAGACTTGAGCACTTAAAAGTCTGGCAGGAAGTTTTGGATGACCCAAAGATTAAACCTTTAGCCGTCCATCAAATCAGGTGGCTTAGCTTTGCAAATTGCGTGACTAATGTCCACAGATCACTTAAGTCTCTGTTAAAATATCTACAGAGCGATAGCGATGACGATCAGATGGCTGAATCACTCTACTGTGCCATGTCATCCTACAAATTTTTATTTTTAACTCACTTTTTTAGCGATATAATGAGTGATATTGCTCAGGTATCACGTAAATTCCAAGAACGGAATTTACATTATTGTGACCTGCACGAAACTCTAGTTGCTGTGTGCGATTCTATTGAGCAACAATATTTGGTTGAAGAGCCAACCTATGGTAAAAATTTAGGTGAATTCTTAGAAAGTTACAGAAATGCGCAGACATTTCACGATTTTGAAATAAAACGCCATCCCAGGGATGCTAGGCTACCCGTAGTCGTGTCTGAATTCTCACGTATTCTCAAAGATAGCATACAGAGTCGGTTTCCTCGGCTAGAAATCTGGGATGCTCTTTCTATCTTTAACCCAGAAACGTTCCCTAAGTCATTTGAAGAAAAGGCCAAATTTGGCTCTGACAAAATGAATGTTCTGTTGGAGCATTTCGGTGAGAAAAGGGGACCTGATACACCCCCTGTGTGTGCTGATAGCGCAAAACGAGAATGGTCACTGTTCAAGAATCACATGTTCGCAAAATGCGGAAGAACACCAGCCACCAAAAAGCAGGAAAGGCTGACAATGTCTTCCCTCGCCGAGGAAATGCTTTCAGCAGAACATTTTCAAAGGGAATTTCCTAACATGACAAAGCTTTTAGCTATCAGCAGAATACTGCCTGTCAGTTCTGTAGAGTGTGAACGTGGGTTTTCAAAGCAGAACCTGATCAAGACACGACTGCGATGTAGTCTGAGCGTCGAAATGTTGGACAAATTGATGCGAATTTCTATCAATGGACCTGCACTTCCTGAATTTGACCCGTTGCCAATATTTCGCGCTTGGCGTACTAGAATGAGTGCAGGTCGTCACATTTTCAAAAACACAAAAGGCCAGAACAAACTTTTATAAGTTTAATCTGGACTTTGCTATATGGTAACATTTATGTATATTTCATTGTAAGAATTTAATCAGGATTTAATAAATTAATAAATAAAATGAAAAAACAAAAAAAAAATCCCCTGTTGAAGACGGATGTGTTGGGCCTCGACGTGGCACAGGGGCGAACACTGCAATTGAATTATGATTGTGATCAAGCAGTGGCCAACTGCAACACAACGCTATTGGATGTATAAAAATTGACAAAAGAAAAACGTTGAATGAATGAATAATTTTAATTGTCAAATCGACGTCGATGGGCACCTTCTGCTACATTGCCGGAAGTGCAATTTTATACATAACCGGAAGTGTAGGATGCCATGCGTAAACAAGGTACGACTGTCAACTATGCTTTACTATTGAATATTCGTCTGCGTATGTCATTCTCAATCATGTAAGCTTGAACAAAAATCCATCACAAGAAAGAGAAACCTGCAACAGAAATTGATATATATTATGACATTTAAACCAGGCAACGATCGGGGGTGGGGTAGGTCAGAGACATAAACATGCGACTTTATTTATATGCCTCTGGGTACCGAGTAGGGGTACAATAGTACTGGAGGAGGGGAAGGGGCCGGCCTGGACCGATTCAGATTGAAAAATTTCCAGAGCCCTGCCTTTGACCCATTGACCTCAAAATCAATAGGGATCATCTACACTCCAACACGCATGTCTGTGCCAAATTTGACGAAACTACGTCAATTCTGTGTCTAGTTATCATCTGGACAAGGTTTGGTCTATGTATCAACATGTTGACGGTCACTGTGACCTTGATCCTTGACCCATTGACCTCAAAATCAATAGGGATCATCTACACTCCAAGACGCATGTTCTTTGCCAAATTTGACGAACCTAGGTCAATTCTGTGTCTAGTTATCATCTGGACAAGGTTTGGTCTATATATCAACATGTTGACGGTCACTGTGACCTTGACCTTTGACCCATTGACCTCAAAATCAATAGGCATCATCTACACTCCAAGACGCATGTTCTTTGCTAAATTTGACGAACCTAGGTCAATTCTGTGTCTACTTATCATCCGGACAAGGTTTGGTCTATATATCAACATGTTGACGGTCACTGTGACCTTGACCCTTGACCGATTGACCTCAAAATCAATAGGGATCATCTACACTCCAACACGCATGTCTGTGCCAAATTTGACGAACCTAGGTCAATTCTGTGTCTAGTTATTATCCGGACAAGGTAAGGTCTACCAACCGACCGACCGACTGATCTACCACCAACCGACATTAGCAAAGCAATATGGCCCCACTTTGTTGAAGGGGGGGCATAATTAATGCTCGACAAACAGGAGGCTTGATTTTGGCGGCTTCTAACATTTCCATTGTCTGCATGGGTGTCTTCCTGAGATTCACACAAAACTTGATGATAATGCGGTGTTCAGTATGATGCATTGACGTCATATTTTGTCCGATTTCTATAAGCAATCGATGTTAGTTTTCTGCGTGTACACGCAAACGGTAACAGTTATGATGTGGTTGTTTTGAATGTACGTTGATATCACGTCACTCAATAATCACACGACGTCCGGCCATTTTTGAGGAAGAAACGCGAAAGATATACATGGTAGAAGTTTTCAGAAACAGAACAAAAAAAGGACTGCCCCGCCTAACAGATACTTAGTTACTATGACGACTTGAAATACTACTGTATATCATTCACACAAGGAAAAGACTAAAATCACTGTATTCAAAATAGTTTAAAGATACTGTACGAGGGTTGTTCGGAAAGTTCGTAGAATTTTGTTATAAATCACACAATATTCTCAGTATTACAAAGAATTTTATACCTACTTAAACTTCAACATCTCTTCTATAAATTCTATGAAAACCAAAACAATGCTCTACATCACACGAAAATTATGTCTATTTAAAATGAGTATGTTAGAGGTACCCGGAGTACGCCAAAGTCAGTATGACGTCGCGTAATCATCAAGCGTCGTTTACATCAAGCGATCGTCGCACTTTCTCAACATAGTGACCAGCAGTATCTATGCATTTCTTATGTCTGGTCATCCATTTGTTGTAAGTTTCAATGTACCAGTCCTCAGTCAGTGACGATACAACAATTTGAGTCTGTTTTGTAAGTTCCTCTGCTGAATCGAATCGCTTTCCACGCAAACTCGCCTTCAACTCGGGAAAAACCCGGAAATCCATAGGAGCCAAATCTGGACAGTATGGCGGTTGATCCAATACTTCAAAACCAAGTAAACTAATCTCAAGCTGTGTAGATTCTGCTCTGTGCCCCGGGGCATTATCCTGATGTAGAATTATTCTGTCAACAGATATGTGTGGACGCTTCTTTCGAACAGATTCATAGTGGTGAAGAAACTTCTTTGAACAGTGTACATGGCGCTCCTTTTCATTTTCCTTGAGTAATCATGGTACCCACCGAGCACTCACTTTCGACATGCCAAGTTCCTCAGTTAGTATACCATGTACTGTTGAGCACGAAACACTGAGTTCATCAGCAATAGTTCTGATGGTGGTTCTTCTGTCGGTCTGAACCATATCCTTTACCTACTTCTTAATCGAACAAGTTACGACTGCTGGTCGAGCGCTCCTGGAATCGTCATTAATAGATTCTCTTCCGCTCCTAAAACGCGAATGCCATTTGTAGACAAAAGCTGGACTGCATTTATCATATGCTCCTGTTGATTTTATCATTCGCAGTGTTTCTGTTGGCAATTTATTAAGTGCAATACAGAATTTCACCACACTCCGCAACTCAACGCCACAGTTCGACGTCATGATTTTTCCGTAACAACTTCCGCAGATAGATTACGAAAACACTATAATTTTGTTTCGGAACAACAAATTGTTTTGAAATTTTCAAGAAATGACGTAATGTTGTCGAATTATCGCTTGACGTTTCCGCGCTTTTTTGACGTTGAGCAAACATACGGAAATTAAGCTTATTTCTTCAACGACATAATCCAAAAATAGGTATTTTACGGACTGCTCTGGGTACCCATGATGATGTTGCTACGACAACCCATATATCTGGTTTCTGTATTCGATTTTCTACTATTTTTTTTTAAAAATTGCTTAAGGATAAGTCAAGGTTCATGCATATCAAATTTCATGTATATTTGATGAACAATTCTAGAGATATAACAAAATTCTACGAACTTTCCGAACAACCCTCGTATATTAAATTTAGTTACAATACACCTACAAATAAAAAAGTTATGGCAAAAGTCTACGTAATTCTGGGACACCCCTCGTATGTACGACCCCCACCCTTCCTGCCTACCTGCCTCTTAACTACTTTACAACTTTATCTACTCCACTTACCTACCTTTTATTTATTCCCAATCTTCTTTACCTATGTTACCTATCTATCCTACATAATTAGCCTACCTTTCTATTTTACCTAGCCACCTACTCTATTAACCTTAACCCTTTCCCAAACAACAAATTTTAGACTCTTTCATATGCAAAACATCATCAGATAATGAATTCAAAATTGGTAAAAATGAAGTTAGGCTCTCTGATAGGGTTGAAAACATTGTTGGAAAAGGAGAAAATGCTGGTTACCAGCATTTTCTACTTTTCCCACAATGTTTTCAAAAGTCTTCTTTCCCAGGGTCATGAAAACCTGGGATTGTTTGGTAAAGGGTTAACCTTAACTCTTTACCACACAAGTAAATCATAGACCTGTCCAAACTGAAGGAATTTGCAGAAGACAACTCTAATGTAGCTCAAATGATGGAACTTGTCCTTGGTGGGGTAGAAAACTTTGTGGGAAAAGGAGAAAATACTGATTACCAGCATTTTCTCCTTTTCCCACAATGATTTCAAAGGGCTTATTCTTTAGGGTCATTAAAACTCTGGATTATGTGGTAAAGGGTTAATCACATACAGTATAGTTCGCGCGTTTTTTGCTGTTTTCGCTCTCCGCAGTGGACCTAGCGCGGACCCAACGCGGTGATTTTAAAACACAGGTGAACGCGGACTGATCTTAAATGCGGCGATCCCTGGCGGACCACGGCGGTCTGATTACGCAATAAAAACGACGCGATGACTCCGCCGCGATCAGACAGGTAAGTTTCTTTTCAGTGTAGCAAATGATTCAAGAATGAACCGAAATTACGCACCATTTTACTCTTTTACATAGTCGTATTACACGTATGTATCTACATGAGAATTTTTTAATATCAGAAAGAAAAAAGATGATAAGTAGTCATCATTGCCAAGCAAATTATTCAACGGACATTGATTTAAATGGTTATAAAACCAAAACACTTAAACCTTTCACCACACATCCCGAGTTTTAAGTGCGATGAAGAACAAGGGTTTCGAAAACATTGTAGGGAAAAAAAAAAGAACTGGCTGGCAACCAGCATTTTCTCCTCTTATGGAATGTTTATCTACCCTGTCACACACTCTTCAACAATTACGAGTGATTTTCACATTTCCTTAACCCTTTACCAAACGACAAAACGACTTGTCCAAATTGAAAAAAAAAAACATTTGCAGACGAAATTCTGAATCTAACTCAAAATATAAAACTTGTTTTTATCAGGTGGGAACATTGTGGGAAAAAGAAAATGCTGGTTTGAGACATAATGACAGCGCCGACATGTATTGTGACGGAGAAATATTTCATGAGCTGCTCTTAGGCCTATTAGGTCTTGACTCTTCAGCTTATTTTTTTCCTGCTAATGATAACGATCACTAGCATACAAAATGTTTATTTTTACACATTGATATAATTATCTGCACATGTTCATTACAAAATAAATTAATGAATCTCGCAGGACCGAATGGATAAAATCAAACACCCTGGTTCTTCAGTGAGGGTTTTGGTTAAAAATTAACTCTCTACAAAGGCACAAAAATGTATTCTTTTCCAAATTGAAAGCATATGCAGACGACAATTAAATGTAGCAAACGTGGCATTTGTCTTTAATATGATAGAAAACATTCTGGGACAAGGAGAATATGCTGGCTACTATCATTTTCTCCTTTCCTCACAATGAAGACTTCTTCCCAATAGGTAGATAACTAGAGGCGCTTGAGCGCCTGTATCGCTCCACAGGCCTGATATTTCTATAATGGCGAAAGGAAGTTTTTAACAATTATCATTCAATCCTGCATTTTAGCTCACTGAAGAAACAATTTGGTAGACAACCACCATAGGAACTTACCTGCAAAACAACAATGAAATCCAATGAATAGTTTTAGAGAAGAAATTTTTCAAAGATTTTACTTTATACCATAAAAGGAAAATGAGTCTCCCATAAAAGCCATGTTTTTTGACAGATCATTTTTTTTTTTTAAGGAATTCTGTAAATCTGTATCTAAGGAACATTCCTGCAAAATAATAATGCTATCCAAATAGCGGTTTGGGAGGAGAAGATTTTTAAAGGTTTTTTACTTTGGTTGCCATGGCAACTAGAATTCTTCATGGAACACAATTATTTGAAGGAATTTGAAAGAGGACCACCAAAGGAACATTCCTGTGAAATTTGGTAAAAATCCAGTCAATAGTTTCTGAGGAGAAGTTTTTTTAAGAAAAAGTTTACGGACGCACGCACGGACGAATGAACGAACGGACGGACAGACGGACGCACGACGGACACAACGCCATGACAATAGCTCGCTGGCCTTCGGCCAGTGGAGCTAAAAATCAGGATTGTGTGGTTAGGACTTAAGACTGAAAATCACAATATGCTAGGAAGTCGAGGAAGAAAGGGTATTAAGTTTACACGACTTGCCAGCATGAATTTCACAGTACGTCACACTGACGTTGTGTGCACAATGTTTCTAAGACGTTGACATCAAAGAAATGCCGGTCAAACTTTACCCTTCCATTAAACCTGACCCGTCCTAGATGCTTGTTTTTTTTTTTTTTTTATTGTTATTATGGCAATGTTTTTGTCGATGTTCAGAGCAATTTGAAATTCGATTTGGTTTTATTTCCCGGAGGTTTATAAGCAATCAGTGTCGCTATCTAGAATGTCCGCACCACTCCAAGTTAAACACTTTCTGAGTTGGGATTCCGCGTCACAAGCCTGCATTACTAGCCAGCTAACGTGCTCGGCAGATTCAAGATCGGATATCACGTTCTGAAACATCATGGGAGGATTTGAAGATCAGAGGAGAAAGGGTTCTGTTTGTAAACTAAATCTTAGCGTGTTAAACTTTCCAAAGTGTGAAGGGATATAAGGGTTTGATTAACAAAAAGACGCGTGCAATCTGCAAAATAAAGATTATCAACCTCCAGATTTAGCTGATCTTGTTCTAAAGTTGGAAGATAGGTAAACTTGACCTTTAACCGTTCAACAGACGACAAAATTTTAAACTCACCCATATTGAAAGCATATTGGCTTAAATGAGAAAAGTCGTCTTAAAAAGGTTGGGATACGTTGTGGGAAAATGTTAGCAAAATTTTTCCCCTAACCCACAATGTTTTCCAAAGCTTTCTGTCTTGCGATCGATAAGACTCGTGCTTGTGTTGTAATGGGTTAACCAATTGGGAAAAATGATATCTGTTTGTGCAATGTAACTGGTTGTGTTTGTACATGTGATAAAATGAAGAAAAGCATGTGATGATTGTTTTCGTTCCTAAAGACTGGTGTATCTATGATTACGACCTATTATCTTTTTTTTTTTTTGTCTACGAGACAACATTCCGTCATTTTCTAAAAGAAAAAGAATTAGGGTTTCATATGCAAATGACACCTGTTAACTCTTTACCAGACCTCCAAATCTTAGCCATATCCAATTTATAACATTTGCAGATAACTAAATGTAATTCAAACAACGAAATTTGTCTTTCCAGTGGTTGAAAACGTTGGAAGAGAAGCAGCTGCTCATAATCGGCACATTTTCTTCTCCTACACTGGTTTCTCTAGGCTCTTAAAACTTGGGATTATTTGGTAAAGGGTTAACAACATACGGACAACCCCCGCCTGTTTTTATTGCCAAATTTGGTTGTCGGGGTGTAGATAAGCTTTAACCCTTAATCCGTACAGCATTAAATAAATGGAGCTGAAACGTCTGTGAAGAAGACGAAGATTATGAACTTTTCACAATTGTTTTGAGTTAGAACATGTCTTAGAATATCAGAGTAAAAAGATAAATTGCTTGTTACCAGCACTGTCCTTTTTCCTCAATGTTTTCGAAAGCCAAATAGTATTATTTGGTAAACGCTTAACACATCGAGTGCAGCTTAAATTCCTTTCAGTCTCGTTTACAGACGATGTAGATCTAGATCATGCTGCATGTTAAAAGCAATCTCTTACAACTATATGTACTGTGAGATATTCTAGACGAGACAAAATTAGGATCTTAAATTCTTGGTTCTTTGTATAGAGGAGTTATTTTTGTAGTGTTTTTAGGATAAACTAGGGTAAAGCCTGTACCAGCGATCTAGGATTGAAAAGAGCGTTAAAAAGAGCCTGAGTAAAAAGGTTTTGAAAACACCGTTGGGAAAGGAGAAAATGCTGTTTAGCAATATACCATCCTAGTTCCACGATATTGTCTACTTTTCAAAGAGAAACCTGATCATTTGAGACACACTAAATTTGTTGTCTGAAAATGCATACAAATTGAACAAGTCTAGAAATTTGTCGCCCTATTCAGATGTAGGATGCAGATAGCATAGGCTCCGCGGCAAGATTTGTTTGTAGGATGTATAATGCTGTTTCAACATATTTCAGTTACATGGCAGCAGCCAGTGAACTTATTCAAGTTTTCCAGGAATTTCTTTTAACAATAACATTACTCCACACAATATTCTTCCAAATTACTTGTGGCATAGATAGTACCCATGCCGAGAGAGAGAGAGTGGGGGATTGGGGATAATGAGATTTTCCAATGCTATTTTTTATATGAAGAAATACATGTCATCAGATGGCTGTTGCATGACCTTATGCTGTCTTTTACAAAGTCAGTATTAAAAGCCCAACAGAAAAAAAAAAGCACTGCAGGTGTTATCATTCATTTAAATTTAAACCATTCCACTTAAAAGTATGGAAAATATTCCGAGGATGACAATCTGTGTATTCTGTCCAAATGTAAGTTACAGGCAGAAAAAATCATGTCAAAATCAGGCAAAAAGTAAATTTAAGATACAGTGACTTGCCAACTTTTAACCTAATTTTTGTATTAATTTCTCTGCCAGCGACAAAGTTGGCCCAACCATGCGATAACAGATTGTCATCTTCACAATAATTTCCATTCTTTTAAATGCATTTAAATGCACTAGTGTCAGAGTTACCCGATCAGCCTGATTCTACATTTTATTTTTGTAACTCTTTCCTACGGTTGATGTCGATTCCATTTGAGCCATGCTCTATGAAAAAGTGGTTGGGTGAATCTACAATCAGTATCGACTCCGGTAAGCCTGTGCAGACCATACAGGCTGACCTGTGTCGAAACATTTTTCATTTTGGTCAATTTTCAGCATGTCGTTCTACCTCATGACTCAGTCGGTTGTTAGATAAAATGGATTTTACTGATCCATGTTTTGTGATGGCTTGCTTGGTATAATGCGTCGCGGATATGCAATAGAACCCTTTTTCACAGAGTATGGCTCATTTATTTTGCACTCAACGGGGAAAGAACTGTTTGGTTGTTTTAGTAGGTGAGCCGATTACCAGTTCGAAGGGAAATGGCTTTATTTAGTGTAATGGTGATTTTCTTTCTTTTGTTATAACAATTTCTATTGACATTGAAATTTCACATCTATATCAATTTTTCCAAAAATGATGATGAAATAGAAATAATATTGTGTATCCAATTCAGTTCACTCCTTTTAGTAAACATTTTAACCTATTTCCTTCTTCTTTAAATGCCTATTCAATCACTTTTCCTTGCATGAATGACATGTGTTGTGTTGTGCGATTAAATAGCGAAAAAGGCTTCAGGACAATTTTTTGGGCTGTTTGAGTATAACAAAAAAGTCTTTCATAATCTCGGACAGTTTAGATCCAAGATGTGAACGCATGACGTTTTCTGATCTTGGTCTGCTCTGCAAAAGCAACTTTATGCTGTAAGGTTTGAGATGCTGAAGACAACTCCAGTCACGTTTTCAAAAACTATAAAGATCAAGATTCTGCCGAAAGTTAAATCCATTCCGGTATGGTACGATACACCCTGATATTTGATGAGATATTCTAGCCGAGATAACCTTCAAGTCCAAAAGATTGCATTACGTTCAGCAATGTTGATGGGATAGGATCCGCCAGTATCTAGGCCTAATAGCAGCAAGATGACGAGAGAGAGAGAGAGAGAGAGGGAGATGTAACCATTTTTCCAGTTTAAAAATAACTTTGGTGAAAAAAGGAGAAAATATTCCAATCATTTTAAGTGACATATTTCTAGACATTTGCTGCTATTCGAATATTTTATTTTCTTACAGAAAATAAACAAATCTATAATTATTTTGACTTACCAAATGAATGGGTAATCCATCATCGGAATCTATGTCGTAAATATTCAAGAAGGGTTAGATAAGGTCGTATAAAAAAGTGTCAGTTTAGTATGACACGTGCGTGTGGAACTAACAACTGGGACAGAACTTCACACTGCCGGAGTGCTATACCAACATCAAAGGAATACCAAGTTAACCCTTGCCTCTCCTTTGTGTTAAGTTTGGATATATGTTATTTAACCCTTTACCAAACGACAAAATTTTAGACTAGTCCAGATTGAAAGCACTTGCAGACGACAAAATAAATGTAACTCAAAAATTGAAATTTGTTTCCAGCAGTGTAGAAAACATTGTGGGAAAAGGAGAAAATGCTGGTTACCAGCATATTCTCCTTTCCCCACAATGTTTTCAAAAGGCTTTTATCTCAGCGTCGTAAAAAAACCAGGGATTGTTTGGTAAAGGGTTAAAAAGAAATGAAAAGAACGGATTTTTGTTGAAGAGAACAAGAGGAACATTTTAGTTTAGAATGTGGACCGATGTTATGTTTTTCTGACGAGGCTAAATATGTATAAAAGTTTTATTCGTTACCCTTTGATTTCCTTACTTCAAGAGACTGAGAAAATGAGGATAAACAGTGTGGTAATATACAGGGTAGCATACTTTTTTAAAATTATCTTTCAGTTTTTATTTATCAATAGAATAAAAAACAAATGGCTAATAACTGCTATATCTGTTTCATCTAATGAAGGATTAGAAAGAATGTTTGATGAAAAAATACCAGAAGCCTGTTGTACATGGACTTGTACAGTTTCAGACCGCGGGTGTAGTGGTAAATTTTCGATAATGCTACATTACACATTTTTGTACTTTAACCCATTAAACGGCATTCACAACAATAATTGCCTTTGCGACTTACATAAATCAAGTTCAGGCTGCACCAAATGTGCAGTCTGATATTGGATTTATACTTTGCGCTCTTGTAGGACATTTACGAAAACAACATTGAAAAAATGCTGGTCTTTGGGTCTTTTTTTTTTTTAAATTAAATTGTAGAGTATGTTAGGAGTTTTCGGCGCTCTATGGGTTAAGTTATTAATTGGGATTCCAGAGTTTTTCCTCTTCTTAAGTACACGGTGCTGAATCACAAACAATCAGAAAGTAGTAACTTTGGTTTTCGGTTTTTGGAATCAAGCATGAAATTACTTTTTCCGAAATTTCATATCGCTAGAACTAAATGTGCGATAGGCCTACAAGTTTGTAACTTAGCGAATAGCTGAATTAAATGATATATATAACGTTTTGCGGCACCATAACTAAAGTAATCCATGTAGGCAATGCTTATATCAGCATTTAAAGGTACGAAAATGTTGCGGTTGTAATGGAAGAATTAATTCTTGGTTCCCCAAAACAGTGGTTCTCTAAAACAGTGGGGAAAATTACAGATATTTAAGTATAAAAATTTACCGTCATCCGGCGATGTATTCCCCCACCATCTCTTGCAAGTCGCCGCGATCCACCGCGATTACCTCCTGCTGTGAAGCTGCCCGATATTTTTTCAGGCCGCGGTGAGAAGTCCGCCGCGTTTCCCCTACTTTTACCTTTGCAGCAGATTTGCCGCGGACAAATTGGTCCGCCGCGTCTCGCGGACTTGAGCAAAAAACGCGAGAACTGTACTGTACTTATTCTTATCAACCTACCTACTCTACTACCTACTCTACTCAACTCCACCTCCCCACCTATCTCCCATTTCCACTCAACCACTCTACTAAAAACAACCATACCTACTAAACTATTTAACTACCTACTTCCCCTCCCAAACCACCCATCCCTACCCAACCCCCCCACCACCCCTAAAAAAAAAAAAAAACACCTAACCCCCCCCCCCCCCCCCACCCCAACAAACCCAACCCATTTCACATCCAAAATACATCCTCCCATTCCAAAACTAACTGACCTTCAACTGCCAAACTTTTCTAAGAAAACTCCCACTTCCCCTTCTCAAAGTAGAACAATGCGATAGCAATAAAATTATATAAAAAACTGGGAAAAAAATAAAGTCGACTGACATGACATGTGGTTCCAATATCCTAAGATTCTAAAGAAAAGCCTGGAAAATACCCTAACTGAATATATAAAGCTGGTACATTTTTATCGTAAGATGATATTTGACTTTAGGATTTTAATTTAAACAATCTTCGAGAAGGGTCATTTTTGACACAACAGCACTTATTGACTTGTAGAGAGGTTTACAGACTGATACAACATACCAAGAATTACAAGTTCAAGGCCGAATGGACTCAACAAAAACCTTTAAAGCTTTCAATATATAAGCCCATTCAAAGATTATGATCCATTGAACAGGGCCAGTTTTGTCCTAGGGGCTTTCTTTGATTATTCTTCACTTTGTTTCACTTTCTTCTGTTATTCATTTGCTATACTCAAACATGCCAGTTTCATTTGTATTTGATCTCAACTATTTCTGTTCTAAAGTATAGCTTTTGCTGCCAATACAGAAATTGGTTTCCGTCATTTCAAACACAAATCCTTACCTTTACTTAATTTGATTGCAGGTCTTCAAATTTTTCTAATTTTTGTCACCAGACAATCAAAACATATTGGCAGGCATCTATCAGTAATAATTTTCTATCATTTACTTTTGTATTTAAGATCCTCCACACCCAACATTGCAAGTGCTATTGAATTATTGTTATCATTATTCACTTATGTGTAGATTACAGATCTCTAACAAACCATTGTTTTACACACGGATATTGAAAACCGAAAACCACTTCTTCAACAATCTATCAAAGTCTGTCAGTATAATTTTTTTAATTAAGAACCCAAAAATCTGACTTCCATGATTATAGTAATCTTTTTTTTTTCCCTTAACTTACTGGTCTCAGATGGAAGAGCAAAATCCTCTGGTAAAATTAAGATAAGTTATAACATGCTAGTCACCACACACCCATACTTTTTTAATATACACATTTTTTCCTGCATTTTTTCTTTTAAATTTCTAAACTCCTTACTTCTAATATTCCAATTAATTTCTTGCAAATATATTTCATTATTTTTTCTCACCAATTTTCTTTTTCTTTTTTGTTTTAGATTTTTTCATAAATTTTATCAACTTTCATTTGTTTTTAACTTTTCTTTTAGTCATTGTAATTAAAATATATCTCCCTTTACAAAAATTTCAATTTTAATTGTTTAATTACTTTCCTTCCATTTTTTCCATTCTTTATTCATTTTTTAATTTTTCTTTTATTTCATTTATTTATTTTTTTCCTATTTTCTCATATCATTCAATCAAATTCATTTTTTTTTTTTTTTTTGGAGGGGGGGGTTTGTTTTGTTTGTTATAATTTTCTGGGGTTTTTTTTCCTTAAAATATTTCAGTTTCATTTTTCTCTTTTATCATTCTTTAAGTCCTTTTATTATTGTTATTTTTAATTGTTACATCCTTGATAGTGTGTACTTTTTTACAACATCTCCTGAATCATCTGCTGGCATTTGCATCTGGAAAGAAATGAGCTGAGATAATGAGCATCATTTATGTCGGTCTTCAATCATCATTATGTTATTTATTCTAAAAATGGTGCAGCAATATTTCTTATTGCTTGTAAAACTAATTGATAAAATTGTGTACCTTGCAAATATGTCAATACGAATCATCTCCTTTGTAAAAATAGCCTTACCCAGGCCTAAAAAAAAAAAATAGTTTGTTTAGGGTAACGTCTCCAAAAATGTTAGGTAGGGTAGGGACGAATTTTTTTTTTTTTTTTTTTGAACCCCCCCCCAAAAAAAAAACCATTTTGAAATGGTGGTATTTGCTTTCGAAAATGGAAAAAAAAAGAGAAAATGGTGGCTACCAGCTCTGAGTCCCTTTTCTCATTATGTGTTCAAAAGACCTCTAGTCTGTCACTAACTTTCTGATTGTGCGGTAAATGGTCAAATTCTATCTAAACTATACTTCTATCTTTGCATCTTTTTTCCCCACTGAATGCTGTCCACTTTTGTTTAACTCTTTTCTGAATTGAAATTTTTTAGACTTGTCCAAATTAAAAGTATTTGCTGACAACAAAACAAATGTAACTCACAAATTGAAATTTGTTTTGGGAAGGGTAGAAAACATGGGAAACAAAGAAAATATGGGTTTATAGCATTTTCTCCTTTTCCCTCAATTTTCCCACAATGTTTTCAAAATTTTTTTTTAAGGATTGTTAAAACTGTGGATTGTGTGGTAAAGAGCTAAAACAGCTGAAAAAGTGAAAAACATTTATTTGCAAGTTTCTAAATAAACTGAATAAATACTACAATGTTTCGTTTGCTTTTATGTTTAATACCCTCCCCCTCCAGAACACTTTAGAGGACTATATATATTATACTGATTTAAAGTAAACATTTTATCTGTAGAAAAGTTGGGTTTACGAAGGTTATGCAGATTGTTTTTTATCTAAAACACACATTCTTGACACAACTTTGAAATTACAAGTATCCACTTTTGTTGTCCTTCAGAGTTATAATGTGAAACAAGAGTGTCGTCATCACAATATACGCCGCCACATGGCTGCTATTTCAAGCAGCTAGCTTTAGAGACTAAAGTGTTGGAATTTCTAGCACCTACCTGGGTAGCTCAATGGATATATTGTGTTACTTGTGATCTAAAATTTTTACACATGGACTGATGGATGGACAGACGGACGCACAACGGACTCATTGGTCATTGGCTTTGATTAAGCAATAAAAATATGAAGTTTCATGAAATTATGTCCATTCGTTGGAGAAACATTGATGAAAAACATTTTTTTTCCCATGACACAGCAATAAATTCCAAAACCCTGACAATATGCGCTAGGTCACATGATCTGTGAAAATTTCATCCAGATCCGTTGAGATATGTCAAGTAATTAAAGAGATATTGGTGAAAAATGAAATATAACATGAAGCCCCCTTTTTCCATGATGCAACTATAAATCGCAAAACCTTGACAATCTGCACTAGGTCACATGATGAGAAACATTCTATGAACATTTTATCCAAATCCATCAAGAAATGTGGGAGGAGTTGCGTTCACAAGAAACAGACTTTTGTAAGGATGGACGCAGTTTAAATTTGACATGAAGCCCCCCTTTTTCCATGACACAGAAATAAATTCCAAAACCCTGACAATATGCGCTAGGTCACATGATCTGTGAAAATTTCATCCAAATCCATTGAGATATGTCCAGTATTAATTAAAGAGATATTGGTGAAAAATGAAATACAACATGAAGCCCCCTTTTTCCATGATGCAGCTATGAATTGCAAAACCTTGACAATATGCGCTAGGTCACATGATGAGAAACATCCTGTGAAAATTTTACCCAAATCCGTCAAGAAATGTGGGAGGAGTGCTGCTGCTCCTCAATTTTATATAGATCAGACACATTTTACCTGGAAACTAAAGTGGCATCACTCGCCGGAAGTGTAGGAGAGATTAGAAAGCCTTGGAAAATTTTTGCATAGCGGCTCCTAGCCTAGGCAGTTTCAGGTTTTTCTCTAAGACCAGGTAGGGTAAATCAAACTGAGTGAAGGGGGGGGGGGGCAGAGCGAGAACAAGGCAAGTTTGGGTAGATTTATATTTTCCGAAAGAAATTATTGTTGCCTCATTGTAACAAAGATAAAAAAAAAATATGAAAATACCTGTCTAATATGAAGACCTATCGACGCTTGATACAAATCTAAACTTCTATCGTTGCCGTCGTCTAGTTTAGTCCACAGTCCGTCCTGTCAGGTAAGTTGCAAGAGAAACGTCCATTAAAATTTTTCGAATGTTATATCTGCATTGAAAACCTTAATTGTTCGTAGTTCTGGAGCATGCTAGCACTTTTGCCGAATGATGTTTAACAGAACTTGTTCAATCTGAAATCTAGCAAACCGAAAGTAGCGACAATGCACTACAGAACCGGAAATGCGGTGATGACAACAGAGATGACGGGATCATGTCTATATTTTACGCGAAGAAAAGCGAAAATCACAAGTAAAAGTTCGTTACACAGTCTGTATAGTACCGCAGTATTTCGGGCGTGATTTGTTGTAGAAGATAAAACTGGTACCCGTTTGTCTTTTGTAACCGTGCGATAGGATACGAACGTTCGATAAACAGAAGTTCCTGTGTGGAGTTAGCGAAAAAGCCCGATCTCTCCGCCTGCTTGTACGTATTTTTAGAAATGGAAAACCCACGTTATTGCGTTTGACAATTTGTGTTTAAGGTCGGTTCAATATACTCCGATACACGGTAGCTTTTGTACAGGGGTAGGAGTTTTCATGCATAATTATGTATGTAGTAGTACATGATTGTACACCTATACACAATATTTGCCGAAACAGGCGTCCTGTGACACAGTATGATAAAAGGCTGATTTTTTTTTTTTTATCGGAAGACAAAAAAAAAAATTAGGGTCGGGGCAAAATCTCCAGGTAGGGTCGGGTTACCCGAAACAAACTATTTTTTTTTTTACGCCCCATCATTAGTCAATAAAATGTCATTTCTTTTGATAAACCTTAGGTGTATTATCTCTTAAAACATTAGGGCAAAGGGTTGGATGACCTGAACCTTTATTTCACCAATGCAATCAATTAAGGAAATCATGAAAAAGCAATTGACATAAAATACAGCCTCTGGAGTACACATAGGGTCTTTGTATTATTTGACTAATAGTAAGTCACATACTTTTCAGTTAGAGGTGACCAGATTGGGAGCTCATTTTGGATATTATTAACCTTTTTGTTCTCAAGCATGCTTCTGTAAATACATAAGATCTATTACCATAATGGACAATTTTAACAAGTAAAATTGTGCTATGACACCTCCACAGCACAAGATTTTTCCAGGATAGGAAGTTTCATAAGCATTAGACTTAAACTCTCCTTTTTTGAAACTTTTTCAAAAGGCACTTTCTGCAGAAGACTGAATAGTCATTCCTGTGCCAGTACAGAACCAGACTAGTTTAGTAACTTCCATCAGAATCGGACTGAAAATGTAGCTTCTACAGTGCACAATAGAGCTGTCACTGAATGTTACTTTATACCCCCGCCAGCGCTTTGACAGTATTTTGTACACAGACGGACACACGGACGGACGGACACACAGACAGACACACGGACACACGGACAGACAGGCTGATTCCAGTATACCCCCGAAAACATTCGTTTTGCGGGGGTATAACAAGATTTTTTTAAAGATTTGCTTCCAGTGACTTACTTCTTGACATGATGAGGCCCAATTTCAAATCTGTTCGATATATACACTCTAACCAAGTTTTATGAGTATAATACCGAAAGTGAGGCCTTTAGATTGCAGACAAGGTTTTTATAAGATTTGCCTCAACAACCTACTTTTTGACCAAACGAGACTCAATTTCAAACATGTCTATATCATCACAGACATCTGACCAGTTTTCATGTGTAGCAGACGGAAAATATGTCCCCTACAGTGCACACAAGGTTTTTCCAAGATTTGTCCCAGTGACCTACTTTTTGGCCCAAACATGACCTGATTTCAAACTTGCCCAAGACGTCATCAAAACAAACATTCATACTAATTTTAAAAGCATCATACTGAAAATGTGGCCTACAGAGTGCACACAAGGTTTTTTTAAGGTTTGCTCCTGCAACAAATTTTATGACCTGATGTGGTCCTTTTTCAAACTTGTCCTGTATATCATCAAGGCAAACATTTTGATAGAATTTCATGAGTACCAACCTGACTGATTGATTAAATGGTGTTTGAAGTGGCTTTCAACATCATTTCAGTTATATCAAAGCCATAGCTCACATATTCATGCATGTTGTGTGTTTAACCATTACTAGGCATGGGCTCTGAAATGTCTTGCCCAGGGACACTCCCACGAAAAACCCGTTGCTTCCAGTAAGGCTTGAACCCTGGGCCTCCAGGTTATGAGTCCTACACTTTACCATAGCCAAGTAGGACCCAGTATTGTCCTGAAATTGTGGCCTCTAAAGTGCACACAAGGATTGCTCAAATGATCGACTTTTGAAATAAACTTGTCTGAGATATCAAGACCAACAACAGAGAGCCAGATAAGCTGCGTATTTGCTTATTTTACACAAGTTGGAATAGGAAATACGCAATGAAACTTATTTTGAAGCGTATTAAATACGCAAATGCAGTCTGGGATACGCAATTCATCTGAATTTCAAGGCGTATTTTTTGTCTACAACCAAACTTGGGATCTTGATCGGCTTTATTGTCACTGAAACGCTTACATATCACCTTCTGAACGAATTAAAACCTTTTATGTAACTTGGTTATATTTGTACTTGTTTCGGAGTTCGGTGCGGTATGGAATCGTGGCATCCCCGAAACCGTTTTATGAAAAAGGCAGTGTGTGCGATCACGTATATATGTACGTGATTCACGTATAAAATAGAAAAATCATGAACAATTTTTCTCTGCTATACATACCAGAACGTACAAAAAACTCGCCCTAAAAACAATGAAATTCATAGAACTTAGTAATTTCGGGGATAATTTGCAGCGAAATGTTTACAGACACTCACTCTAGCTTAGGGTTTCCCGATTCTAAATATAGATACTGAACCGGAACGTTCCAAGGTTATCATATGATGTTATATTGTTCGTGTCCAAAATGTTGCGGCTCTGTTTTGATCGGTTTGCCAACTTTAACATTTTCGCCACTAGGATTGTAAAATAAAATAAAGCATTAACAAAGCCGTTTGTTTTAGCGGACGAATTAGGCTGCAATTTGATTATTTGCTAGCGAAAGATGGCTCAATTTAAATGACCTTTGTTCTTTTCAATAACAATAGAATGTCAGAGCTGCGGATCGGCAACTAGATCTATCTTCCGAAATTGACAGTGTGTGCTATTCAAATGCCCATGCGACCGAAAAGTGGGAAAAAGTTCATTCATGCACTGTAATCCGATTTGTAGTGGTGGGCCAATGATTGACTATAGTCGAAAGTCAGTTGGTTTTGGCTTCTGATTGCGATAAGCTATTGAGAAATCCCGGAATCGATTGTAGTCGGTACCGAAGCTCACTCGGTCGCTAAACGTGAATACTGGTTTTTTGTGCTTGGTTTTGTGACTAATATTTATCACACTCTAGGATTCAACATAGTGATAACAAACACGAAAATTAGCTGGAAAAATGAGAAAGAAATTTTTGCCCATGGATGTCTTGGCAAAACTTGACAACTCCACAAGTTTCTCATTTGATCCCTGAGCCCAGGTTTTGACACTTGGAAATTTGAAATGACATGTCGTTGCCGCTGAAAAATATCTGCCTAATTGTCAATCTGACGCATGAAATTATTGTCCAGGAGCTTCATATAACCTAGCTTGTATGCATCCGGCAGAAATATGGGCTAAACACGATCAGTATAAAATGCGAAGGACACGCACGTGATCTAATGAAGCTGGCGAGTCATTTATGAGAACCTAGTAAAGGTGTTAATCCTCTTATCTAGTGTAAAGTAACAGATTTTAAAGTTACATGCTATTCAAAATGACTAACTGATGTCAAATCATGTGGTAATACTTCTCCAGAAATTAACTGACACAAAAAATTGATCGCAAATAAAAACGTGAAAACCCATGACACTACAATGATTAGCGAGGCATCGTCTGATCAGAGGGACTTCAAACTATCTTCTCATCTTTAATAATGAATTTAAACAGTGAATTTACACAAATCTCTAAATAAAACAATAAGTGGAAGCTAAAATTCTATCATGAGTGAAAAAAATTGTTGTTTTATGAAATGAAAATATAGATGGGGGGGGGGGGTCGGGTCCTGCAAATGCCTGAAATATATCTGAAATTTTTAACTGGTTTGGAAAATTAAAATTTAAAGATCAAAATAAATGATATTAAATAAAGCAAAAAAATAATGGTATTGTATTTCCATTGATTTTTAAAGTACAAAAAACAACATCTTTATAACGATTGTACAACCGATAGCTAGTTGGTTTACTCTTTTGATTATAAAGTGATAATCATTTGTGAATTTAAACTGATTGCCCAACACTACCGATTTGATAGATTTTTTACAGGAATTGGACCAGTTCCATGGTATATCACTTACCTGCTTGTTTTAGCAAACATGAGAACTGATTCTGCCAAAAAAGTTTGCACATTTTAGGAAAGGTTCCTAAAGTGTTTGAAGAGCTTTTAACTGTGAACATGTAGATCTATCTATAAAATCTTGTTTGCGCATATCGCATGAAAACAGTCTTTCATTAAAAGTGTCCTGCTCAAAACTGATAAAAATAATAAAATGATTCTGTTACTTTTCAATCAATCTTACTAAGTGGACTGTATCTATAATATGAGATAAAAATGATGTAATTGAAACATACTCCAGTTCCAAACTGAAATGAGACTTGGTTTTTACTCCACCATTAGAATTTCGTTGCTTAAAAATTCCCTTCTTAAGCAAAGTGGTTTCAATTTACCCCTTCCATAAGCAAAATGATGCTTAAATACTCCTTGGCTCAAAAAATTATCTGGGGCACTGCAACAATGACAATATTTCATGACAATCCGCCTGAAAATGCCTTCAGAGTGCATACAAGGTTTTGTCTCTGTAACGACTTTTTTTCTCATAGTTTAAAGTTTTCCTAGATATTATGAAGACAAACATTTTGACAAAATTTCCCAAGTATCAGACTGAAAATATGGCCTCCACAGTGCATAAAAATTTTTTCAAAATCTGTCTGAGTGACCTGCTTTTTGACCCAACATGACCCATTATCACACTTGAGCCCTTTGACACTCTGATGATGCACAACACACATTGGACGAAAGACGCAGCATGGTCACAAAAGCTCACCTTTAGCACTTTGTGCTCATGAGCTGAAATTCAAGGGTTGAATTTGAGAATAGATTTAAAGGAAAATCTTACATCATAATTTAGCATTCTTCCTCTAATCCTCAAGTATTATCTAAGCTTCAAAGTAAATCAATCTCTGGCTGAACTATTTGGTTTTGCCAATTTGAAATTGGGTACTTAAATTTACCTTGAATGCCATTTAAAATTGTTAGCAATTACAACACCTGAATTATAAAAAGACACTTACTTGAGACACTGATGAAATATTTTCAAACTCCCTCTCGATAATGGTCTGTGTTTTGTCCAAACTGTTTAGTGCAATGTCATGCTGGGCTATCTTGAGCATCAATGTCCTATCGAATGTTTTCATATGGTTACCATGGTAAGGCCGACACTGACCTTGACTCTGATTTAGGATGTCATAGTGTCCTTGACCTTCAGGATGCTCATGAAAAGCTGAGAACATATATTTCATATGTCCCCTGCTGATGCAGTTCTTCGAATAAATACTCCCCAGCTGTACTCTCACTATTACTTTTTTCATTACCATGACCTTCCTAGTTCATGTCTTCATTACTTCCACAAGGGATTTATTGGTCCACACAACACCTTGAAATACAGTTTTCTGTGAGATATTCTGCAGTTCATTTTAACCATTTCATTATTCAGAATACTGGGTACTTTTAACACTTGAGTCTCTTTTCTGGCTCAGTTTGTAGGACAGATTCTCTTCTTAGATGTTTATTCTGTTGTTCTTTGGCTTCTCATCTCAAAACTAGGTCAATTAATTTGTCAAGATTTTTCTACCTTTGACCTTTGCCCTTCCAATATATGTGACTTCAAAAAAAGGTATTATTTGTATCAGGTTATTGTGGTCCATCTCCTTAAACAAACCATGCTTGGCAGCAACTCAGATACATTTGAACACTTCTGGTACCTAAAAAAAAAAATCATCTGGTCATGAAGTAATAATTTGGGATGGGACTGAATATTCAAATATTCCAATATTGTAGAAACATTCAAATATTCGAATATGAACTTCGTATTCAAACATTACTTTTCCTTTTTCTGCAATGCCTAATAAATTTTCAGTCGAAAGAAAAACAAAACCTAGAGGTCCTTGATGGCCTGAATCGCTCTACTGGCAATGATTTTGCTTAATTTCTAGTATATGTTATTATGTAGGCATGGTGAATTGAACACATAGTGAAATAATGGAAGTACAATTTCTCAAAACCAATGGTTTGGAATCCAGCCAAATTAAAAAATTCCCGAAAGTTTCAGAGAAATTTGTCCAATAATGTGGACTGTATTTGCAGACTATATTGCATAAACAAGAAACAAAAAATTCCAACTTTAAATGTCTGCTTTTCCCTTACTAATTGTCAGGTATTTTTCAAAACCAATAGCCACAAAGCTATCGATATCATAAAAAGAAAAACTGCAAGTTTTGCAAAAATGGGACGACAATTGCAGACTTAATCATCAGATGGACGGACAGATAGATGGACAACAGAAACCACATTATGACATAAGATCATCTGGTTTTCAGCCAGTAGAGCTAACTAGAGGCCCTTGATGGCCTGAATTGCTCTGCTGGCAGTGATTGTGATTATTTTCTAAGATACATAATTATAAAGGCATAGTAAATTGAACAAATAGCAGAGCTTCAGATTGATGGCACGCCAGCGCCAATCCCACATGGTTTCAAAAGATGACGCATGTATTTAGTAAGTCCTGTGCCACAGAGGCGCAGGAATTTACAAACAAATTCCAGACATGCTTATTTAGGGTTATCAACACGTTATTATCAAACCTCTACCTCCGTTGGTTGTTTGTTTTTTATTTACACGCTGTTACAACATTAACCCCTCCGGTATAAAAAGTTTACATCCAATCGCATTCTCGATAGACAGATGTGATAGGTACCCGTTTTTCTTTAAATAAAACCGATAGAGCCCGATACCCAGTCTAGTTTCAGTTTACAATATCCGGTTATCAGAATGTTGGACTCGAGACAGATGAAAAGCAAACATTTTTCTAAAAGCTCTGATCCAGTCAAACGGAAGTCAGATGGAGAGAATACTGGTAAAAAATGAAAAATATTTTGGAAATAATGATCTTTTGCTAATAATAACATTGAGAGAAAACTTTTTCAAATATAATTCAAATCAATGTTTTGTAGCGTTAGCAGAGGACACTTACTGTGACTGTCGTCTCATCACGGCATATTAATCACGCTTTCAACAGCCCTGTTTGGCAAACAATGCCATATAGATCTACAATTTCCATTAAAATTCAAATGTCCAAAATGTTCTTACAGGGTAAATTCGTATTATGACCTACACTGTAAGAAACTTTATGAGAGAAGAAATTGCTTAATTTGGGCAATTTCTTTGTTTCCCAAAGTGTTTTCCAAAAAGAATTTTCTGTATCTGTAGAAACCGAAATTTGTTTTGGAAATGTTATAATTTAAGTTTGACCCATGGTTTTGAGAAATGACCCCTCAGATTCCTGCTAGATGGGTCATGTGGCCCACAGGCAGTGAAAACAATCTGAAGCTCTGAAATAGTGAGGTAATTTAGGTAAAACTTCTCAAAACCATTTGTTTGAAATCCAGCCAAATTCAGTAAGGTTTCAGTACTCATTGTACTAAAAAAAAAACGTGCAAGTTTCAAAGAAATTTGAGCAATAATGTGGACTTTGTTGAGTACACAAGACTTAGTAATCAACTGGCTGCTCTAACTAGACTGATTACTAGATTTGCTTCATTTTTAATAGGGAAAAATCCTTTGATACTACAAATGATCTGTGCAAGTACTAAAAGAATTAGATCAAAACAAAAGCCAACTATATCGCATGAACAAGAAACAAAAATTTTCAACTTTAAATGTGTACTTTCCCCTCAATAATTGTCAGATTTCTTTCAAAATCAATAGGGTTCAAGCTGTTGATGATATAAACAAACTGTCAGTTTCAAGAAAATGTGACCACTAATGCAGACTCTATGGCTAAACAAGAAATATGAATTATCAACAGAAAGCTTTCCTTTAACTCTTTAACACACAATCAGTGTTTTATCCAGGATGTGAAAAAAGTGGGGTATTTGCCTTCATGGATTTAAACAGATGTGGGGGCCCACATTGTGCCGTGTACAGTTTGACGTGGGCCCCTTGTCTGTAGATCAATAATGATGGAGGCTTTTTCAATTTCCTCATCAGTTTTCTGAAACAAAGTTACAACAGACAAAGTGAAATAGCCTCTTATTTTGCATCTCAACATTTCTGGGTTGCAGAACAGTCCAGTTCATTTTGCTGACACCATACAACATTCAAGAATCTGTCAAACGGCTTTGAATAAGCTCAAAACAAATAATTATTAACATCATTTTTGCACAAGTTAATCGAAAAATATCTTTCATTAATTATCAAGGCAACATTCATATTTTTTCATGGTTTTGAGGTTATTTAAAATTTAGAGACCACATTTAAATCATGTCACTCATGACTGCAATGGTTCTCATGAACAGGGAACCTGTCATTTCTCATCGACTGATATTTTCCATGCAATAAAATCACCCGACTTTTCTTGTGTCAAATGCAATAGATAGCATTTCTAACTTGTGTTTTTGTTATATAGGCCAGTCACTCAAGTCAATAATGATGAGTAATATAATCAAAGTAACGCTGGTAACCTACAGTTGATTTTCAATAGTAGGGGCCTCGTCCCGCAAGGTGTAAGAAAATGTGGGAGATTATTTATAAAGTGCTGGATTGTCGCAATCCCGCGGCCTAGATAAAAGACTTCACAATCCCAAGTTCTATAGACCCTTTTGGACAATAACTTTCGAAAACAATGTGGGAAAGGATGCATTTTTATTCTTCTCCCATACTGTTTTCTACCCTTCTAAGAGAAAAATTTCAGTTTTTGAGTCATACATAATTTGCCGTTTGCAAATGCTTTTTATTTGGACCAGTCTAAAGTTTTGTTGTGTGGTAAAGGGTCAATAATAGTTGGATTTGTTTCAAAACCCATAGGGTTCAAGATCTTGATTATATAAAACAAGAGGACCATGACAGTCCTATACTGCTCACCCGAGTACAAGAATGAAAGGTTAATACTTGTACAATTAAGTACATTTTCTTCTTTCTATACACACACATACCAGTACTATTTCTTTGAATGTGCATTAAAAAGGAATGTAGGACAATAGCCCCTCCAGACATTAGCCCCTAGCTTGCCCATTTTCTTGACGAGGTGGACACTACCCCCTTGGTTAAATTACCAAGGTGGACATAAGCCCCTCAATCAATATTACAACACTGACATTGGCCCTCGGTCAAGATTACAATTCAGACAATAGCCCCTCTCATGTAAGTTCTGTTAAAATAGGATTAGGTTTATGAAAAAATGAAGGAGCTAGAATATAAACATCGTAAATAAAGCATTTTTCAAATTCAAAGGCAGATAACTCTAGACATACTAGTCTTATCATGCTCAAGATCGATCTTAAGATCACATACATTCTGTTACGACAGGTTTGGTAAACAAGAGGGCCATGATGGCCCTGTATCGCTCCACTGGCTATTAAGTAAAAACACTACAAGCCAAACATTACAATATTCAGCAAATTGATTTCAAACACGAGGACATGCAAACATTTTTCTATCTAATCCTACGAGAAAGTTGTGATCCATGGGCAAAGCCAATTTTGATCGCAAAGCTATAATTATTTGAATCCTGGTGGAGGTCCACAATATAAAGCTCCATACCAAATAATTCAGTTCTTGAATGTTATAAACAAGAAGATTTTCAAATTTTTCTCAATGAAAAGCCCTGTAAAAAAAGTTAACATACGGATGGACGCACAACGGACAACGGGCCATAACATAAGCCTGCTGGCCTTCGGCCAGTGGAGCTAAAAAACTTGTCTAGCACCAATCATGTATCACTGCAGCTTGATAATCAAGGGAGGTAAATAGTAACGAACTTTATCTTTCATAAAAAGAGTTATTTCCCTTGATTAATGTTTAAATTGAAGTGACAATATTTTGAAGCCCATGTTAAAACTTGCGATCCCTGGAATGAAGGCAATTTTGACCCCAGACCTACAATATGAAACTAGAATGTGTGGTTATAAACAAAAAGATTTTTTAATCTTGCCCAATAAAAAGTCATGTAAAACAAGTTTGCTGAATAAAAGGCCCTGTAAAATATGTGATCCATGACACAGGTTTATCAAGTTTTCACTATAAAAGCCAATGTAAAACTTGTGACCCCTGGTGTGGAGTCAAACTTGACCCCCAAAGTTAAAATTTGGGCCCTCTTGGTAGAGGCCCATTATATAAAGTTACATGCAAAATTTGGTAGCCCTAGGCCTAAATATGGCTATGTACAAGTAGATTATTAAAGTTTCCTTATATAAGACCATGTAGAACTTGTGACCCCCTGGGGTGGGGCTACATTTGACCCCCTGGGCTATAATTTGGGCACCCTTGATAGAGACCCCCTAGATAAAGCTAAATGCAAAATTTGATAGCCCTAGCCCTTATAGCTAGATGCGAAAGATTTTCTTATATAAGCCCGCCCATGTAAAACATGTTACCCCCCGGAGCGAAGTCAAATTTGACCCTCGGCTATAATTTGGACACCCTTGGTACAGGTCCACTAGATAAAGCTACATGCCAAATTTGGTCGCCCTAGGCCCCATGGCTAGGTCAAAGAAGAATTTTAAAGTTCTCCCTATATAAGCCCATGTAAAACTTGTTATATAAGCCCATGTAAAACTTGTTACCCCCGGGCAGGGCCTAATTTGACCAATCTATAATTTGAACAATCTTGGCAGAGGTCCACTAGATAAAGCTACATGCCAAATTTGGTAGCTCTAGGCCCTATGGCTAGGTAGAAGAGGAATTTTAAAGTTCTCCCTAAATAAGCCCATGTATAACTTGTAACCCCCGGGGCGGGGCCAATTTTGACCCCAGGGCTATAAATTGAAGAAACTTGGTAGAGGTCCACTAGATAAAGCTACATGCCAAATTTGGTAGCCCTTGGCCTTACGGTTTCAGACAAGAAGATTTTCAAAGATTTTCAAAATTTTTCAGTTTTGTTGCCATGGCAACCAGAGTTTTTGAAGGAATTAAATTCTTTCAAGAAATTCTGAAGAGGACCATGGCAGGATCATTTCTGTGAAGTTTCATCAAAATTGGATGGGTAGTTTCAGAGAAGAAGACGTTTTAAAAAAAAGTTAACGCACGGACGGACGGACGGACGGACGGACGCACGACGGACAACAGGCCATGACATAAGCCCGCTGGCCTTTGGCCAGTGGAGCTAAAAATGAAGGAGCTAATGTGTAAACAGTCAAAGTAAGCATTTTTTTTTTTTTATTTTAAGGGCAAATAGCTCTGAACGTATTGATCCAATTATACTCAAAATTGTACTTATCCAAGATCTAAAGGTCATGTACTTTCTGTTAAAAACTAATTAGGTTTGTTGAAAAAATGAAGGAGGTAAACAAAGTCAAATTAAGCATTTTTTTCCAATTCGAGGGCAGCTAACACTGGACAATACTTATCCAATTGCGCTCAAAATTGTACTTATCCAAGATCTTAAGGTGATGAATATTCTGGTAAAATTTGAATAGGTTTGATGAACAAGAGGGCCATGATGGCCCTGTATCGCTCCACTGGCTATTAAGTAAAAACACTACAAGCCAAACATTACAATATTCAGCAAATTGATTTCAAATTGAGGACATGCAAACATTTTTCTATCTAATCCTACGAGAAAGTTGTGATCCATGGGCAAAGCCAATTTTGATCGCAAAGCTATAATTATTTGAATCCTGGTGGAGGTCCACAATATAAAGCCAGTGGAGCTAAAAAACTTGTCTAGCACCAATCATGTATCACTGCAGCTTGATAATCAAGGGAGGTAAATAGTAACGAACTTTATCTTTCATAAAAAGAGTTATTTCCCTTGATTAATGTTTAAAATGAAGTGACAATATTTTGAAGCCCATGTTAAACTTGCGATCCCTGGAATGAAGGCAATTTTGACCCCAGACCTACAATATGAAACTAGAATGTGTGGTTATAAACAAAAAGATTTTTTAATCTTGCCCAATAAAAAGTCATGTAAAACAAGTTTGCTGAATAAAAGGCCCTGTAAAATATGTGATCCATGACACAGGTTTATCAAGTTTTCACTATAAAAGCCAATGTAAAACTTGTGACCCCTGGTGTGGAGTCAAACTTGACCCCCAAAGTTAAGATTTGGGCCCTCTTGGTAGAGGCCTATTATATAAAGTTACATGCAAAATTTGGTAGCCCTAGGCCTAAATATGGCTATGTACAAGTAGATTATTAAAGTTTCCTTATATAAGACCATGTAGAACTTGTGACCTCCTGGGGTGGGGCTACATTTGACCCCCTGGGCTATAATTTGGGCACCCTTGATAGAGACCCCCTAGATAAAGCTAAATGCAAAATTTGATAGCCCTAGCCCTTATAGCTAGATGCGAAAGATTTTCCTATATAAGCCCGCCTATGTAAAACATGTTACCCCCCGGGGCGAAGTCAAATTTGACCCTCGGCTATAATTTGGACACCCTTGGTACAGGTCCACTAGATAAAGCTACATGCCAAATTTGGTCGCCCTAGGCCCCATGGCTAGGTCAAAGAAGAATTTTAAAGTTCTCCCTATATAAGCCCATGTAAAACTTGTTATATAAGCCCATGTAAAACTTGTTACCCCCGGGCAGGGCCTAATTTGACCCCAGGGCTATAATTTGAACAATCTTGGCAGAGGTCCAATAGATAAAGCTACATGCCAAATTTGGTAGCTCTAGGCCCTATGGCTAGGTAGAAGAGGAATTTTAAAGTTCTCCCTAAATAAGCCCATGTAAAACTTGTGACCCCCGGGGCGGGGTTAATTTTGACCCCAGGGCTATAAATTGAAGAAACTTGGTAGAGGTCCACTAGATAAAGCTACATGCCAAATTTGGTAGCCCTTGGCCTTACGGTTTCAGACAAGAAGATTTTCAAAGATTTTCAAAATTTTTCAGTTTTGTTGCCATGGCAACCAGAGTTTTTGAAGGAATTAAATTCTTTCAAGAAATTCTGAAGAGGACCATGGCAGGATCATTTCTGTGAAGTTTCATCAAAATTGGATGGGTAGTTTCAGAGAAGAAGACGTTTTAAAAAAAAGTTAACGCACGGACGCACGGACGCACGACGGACAACAGGCCATGACATAAGCCCGCTGGCCTTTGGCCAGTGGAGCTAAAAATTGAGCTTAAGTATGAACAAAGTCAAGTTAAGCATTTTTTTTTCCATTTTAAGGGCAGAAAGCTCTGGACATAATGGTCCAATCATGCTGGAAATCAAACTGTTAAAACACCATTACATTCGGTGAAAAAATGAAGGAACTACAGTGTAAAACAGTCAAATTAAGTAATTTTTCAATTTCAAGGACAGATATCTCTGGATGTTCTGGTCCAAACAAACTCAAAATTGTACTAATCCAAGATCTTATGGTTATGTACATTCTGCTAAAATATTATAAGGTTTGGTGATTAAAATGAAGGAGATACATTGTAAACAAATTCAAATTATGCAATTTTTGTTAATTCATACTCATCTAAGATCGTAAGGTCATGTATACTCTATTAAAATATGATTAGGGTTTGGTAAAAAAAATGAAGACGCTACAGTGTAAACAGTCAAATTCAGCTTTTCTTTTTTTAAAGGACAGATTACTCTGTTCACAGTCCAATCATGTTCAAAATCACACTCATCTAAGATCACACAGTCATGTATACTGAACCAAAAAAGAAACTTCCGCTGTGTTTAAGTGCAGATATACATAAATATGGAAAGAAGGGTTGAATTATTTTTACTTGTATTCCAAGAGTATTTTAATATGAATTTGTGTGTAAAATTTTATCGCTGTACATTCACGGAAAACTGATGAAATGGTTGATTAAATGTGGTAGGGGTCGTAGACCAAAATCACACATTAATACTGGGTATGGCCACCTGGAGTATCAAGTACTGTCTGGCATGGTTGGCGCATAGAACCGACAAGTGTGTTGATTTCTGCCTGTGGAATATTATTCCACTCCTGGATTAAGGCTTGTGTTAGTTCATTGATGTTCGACGATGGAATAGGGCGACGTCTAACACACTGGTCCAAATTATCCTACAGGTGTTCGATGGGATTCAGATCTAGATGTTTGGCGGGCAAATCATTAATGAATGCAATATTATTTGTCCTGAGAAAATTCACAGTATCTCTACCTGTATGGCTTGTGGCATTATCATGTTGAAGCAGAGTGATATGGCATTATTTTAAAACAGTGGGATGACGTGCCTCGCAAGAATCTCATCTCGGTAGCGTTGGACATTCAAATTCCCATCGATCATGCCGAGAGGTGTGTGATAACCATGCGCAATGCCTGCCCAGGCCAAGACTGAACCTGCGCCCCCAAAACGATCTCGTTCAAGGACACAACAGTTGGCATAACGTTCATTTCTTCTATGGTATTCACAAACCCTGCCATCACTTCGATGAATGGAAAATCTCGACTCATCGGAGAAAAGAACGCTATTCCATTGTTGCCTTATTCAGCAATGGTGCCTGCCCAGACCAAGACGTAACCTGCTCCCCCAAAACAATCTCGTTCAAGTACACAACTGTCGGCATAACGTTCATTTCTTCTATGGCATACACAAACCCTGCCATCACTTCAATGAATGGAAAATCTCGACTCATCGGAGAAAAGAATGCTATTCCATTGTTGCCTTATCTAGCAATGGTAGTTACGTGCCCAATTAACACAATTTAAAAGGTGACATCACGTTTTTGAGACAGTAATTTCTCAGCTGATGCACTATGTGTGCTTTTCTGATGCAAACAAAATATCAGTTCAATCCAAACAAAAGGCTATCATGCACACCACAACTTAGAGCCCCAAAAACTAGGGGGCAAAATAAGATTTGTATGTGGGGATTGAAGATTTCGTCAGCTGTGATTATTTACAACACGTTTATGTTACTGCGCCGAGTGTCTGAAACCAATTTTATTGATAATTACCAATAAATATCTGCCTAAACTGCACAATAAAGGATTAAAGAACATATAATTGTTACCAACTAGCTTGTTTCTGACAATTTCACATGTGTAAAGCTCTATTTAGTAATTACTCTGCTGAGCTCTGGTAGTGCATATGGTAGCATTCAGGACTCAAGAACAGGGGGTCGCTGGTTTGATCCCCAGCTCGTCCAATTTCTCTTAGAGGATTGATGATAGTCATTGCGACAACATTCATTCCTCTCTCACTGCTAATCACTGTTTTGACAACGATTATGTAGGAAAGCAGCCAGTGCCTTTGAAAGAATATTGTACGGAGTACTGGTAAAAGAAACTCCAGGAAAGTACAGATAGGTGCACTGGCCGCGGCAATATAACTGAAATAATGTTCAACATGGCGTTAAACACAATACAATCAATCAGTCATTAATAATTCCCAACTAGGTTTGGAATAACCGTGGGATGAAGCGTTTGAAGGTCAATTTGTCGTCACCTTTGACCATTTATCCATGTTTTGCATGTGTACGGTCTGTGTATTCTAGACACTCTCTCAAACAGAATGACAGATTAACAAGACAAACAGAAAAGACTTTCAGACTTCTATGCTGTCCCTTCAACAAATAACACCCCCCCTCCCCGAAAATGAAAATTGCGAAAAATTAACAATCCAATTGGGGTCTTGTCAGATAAAGAAAATAGTTTGAATACCCAGATGGCAGAGTCACAGTGAAGGGGAAAGGTCCCAAATCGTGATTTTAAGTAGATCTAGCTTTTAAAAAAGGCATTTAAAACAGTAACCCTCAAACTTTTTGTATGACCTCCAAGAAATTAGGAATAGGGATAAGAAATGACCCTCAAAAATTTGAAGCTGGCAAAAAAATTGAATAACATAAGCTCTGCTGGTCGTTGGCCGGTAGAACTGAAACACTGGTAACAAATGCAGACTTATCGTGTGAACAAGAAATACAGGAGTTTTCCTGACCCCTGTTTCTTTGATGTTGGACCCCCAAATTTTCCAAGTGAACCCAAAATTTGTAAGACAGCCTTCTTCTATTCACTTGAAGTGGGTCAAATGAGCCCCACACCAGAAAGTCTATGGAAAACCCTGAAATGAGAATCTTCAACTACTTTTCCCATAACAATTGTCAGGTTATTTTTAGAAGTCAATAGGGTTCAATCAAAGAAACTTTGTGGAAAAAGGAGGAAATGCTGGTTCAAAAGGATCCAAAGGATTTGCTGACAAAACACAAAATGTGGCTCAAAGCATGAAACAGGTCTTTGAAAGGATAGAAAATATTGTGGGAAATACAGAAAATGCTGGTTACCAGCATTTTCTCCTTTTTCCCACAATGTTTTCAACAGCCTTTTTTCCACGGGTCAGTAAATGTCAGGGTCATTTTGTAGGGGTTTAAACCTGCTAAACAAGTTAAAGAAAATTTTCAAACTGATATCAAAACCTGAATGTTGATATTTCAAAGGAATTTTATGGTGAAAAATTATCTCATGATCCAACAGAGTAGATCCAAGATCAGACTGCCATTCTGTGCAGTCTTATGTTGATCGTAACTTTTTGCAAAAGGTCCCTGAGTCACGCTTTAGGGTCAATTCTTGATTCTTTCATTGGGGAAACAATATATAGGACAGAAAAACAAACACTGCATGAAAGGACATTGTAATAATGAACTTTTAACCCTTTACTATACAGTCCAAAGTTTTAACAACCCTAAGAAGAAGACTTTTGAAAACATTGTGGGAAAAGGAGAAAATGCTGGTGACCAGCATATCCCGAGTTTTAATGACCCTAAGGAAAAGGCTTTTGAAAGCATTGTAGGAAAAGGAGAAAATGCTGTTAACCAGCATATTTTTTCCATTTCCCACAATATTTTCTATCCTTTGAAAGACATATTTCATGCTTTGAGCCACATTTTGTATTGTGTCAGCAAATCCTTTGGAATTTTAAAATTTAAATTTTGTTGTTTGATAAAGAAATTTATTATATACTTTGATATTGTCCCCATGTATTTGCACTGGATGAAAGTATGCAATATTTTTCCATATTGCATACTTTGATATTACATATTTTAGAGCTTTTTTCACTTGCGTTGCCAAGTACGTAACTATTTCATATCCCGCCATTTCTCTAAGAATCAAAATATGAATGGTCGCCATTATCATAAATTCAGCTCACCAGATAAATTCCTCTGCCTTGTCCGATAAACTTAACCCATCCAAGACACCAACCATCTATTCTCTATGACCAGGGTCTGTATTCACCAACCATTCTTGAGAATGTTCTTAGTCTTATTCTCCAGACTTTTCCAAATTTGAAAGAAAATCTCCTTTTGATTGGCTAAACCGTTTCAAAAGTTGTGTTACTTTGAAATTTGCCAAATCTTGGTCTTGAGAATAAGACAAAAAATGTACTTAATAATGCTTGGTGAATATGGACCCAGTATGTGGAAAATACATTATCTGGGCACCATTTTTGTGTATCAGGAAGTGGCTAACCCTATATGTATACACACTTTACAGCATCGACAAATCTACAGGTAACTCACCTTCCAGGAAATGCTAAGCTGTGATTGGATATTTCTCTGATACAAATCTTAGGAAAGAGTATTGCTCTAAACCTAATACATTTTCATGAAACTCCAGAAATTACATGTACTAGGGATGTACAGACAGTAAGATTTGTCTCAGATACAAAAATGTCCGAGATTAATCTTACTGTGTGTACCGAGCTTAAGTCTCTTCCCCCCCCCACTCCTGACCTAAAAATAATTTCTGCAACACATACAAAGAAAAACGTTCAACAAAATTTACGGTCTATTCTAGGATGCACAGTTGTGGGACTTCTGTGAATTTTTTCAGATCCCACATAAATTCAGACCATAAGCATGACAGTCCCGCATAAAAAAATCAACAATGAAATAGTCCAAAAACAGAAAATTTAAATTACTCTGGCCTTGTCAAAAAGTAAACAAAAAAATGTAAATTTTCAACTTAAAACAGCTACTTCTCCCTAATAATTTGTCAGATTTCTTCAAACCCTATAGGGTTCAAGCTTTTGATGATACAAACAAATTCTGAAAGTTTCATGAAAATCTGACAACAAAGGCCGACTTTAAAGCATAAACAAGAAATGTAAATTTTCAACTTAATATGGCTACTTTTCCCTTAATGTTGTCAGATTTTTTTCAAAATCAATAGGGTTCAAGCTATCGATGATATAAATTAACTCTTAAATATTCATGAAAATTTGACGACAAATGTGGACTTTATCACGTAAACAAGAAAAAGACTAGCAGGCTGATGGCTACCTTTCCCTAACAATGTCAGATTTTTTTCAAACCCAATAGGGTTCAAGCTTTTGATGATACAAACAATTTCTGAAAGTTTCATGAAAATCCGGACACAAAAGCTGACTTTATCGTGTAATCAAGCAATGTAAATTTTCAGCTTAGTATGGCTACTTTTCCCTTACTGTTTATAATTTTTTTTTTCAAAATCAATAGGGTTCAAGGTATTGATAATATAAACAAACTGTTAAAATTTCACAAAAATCCGACTACTAATGTGGACTTTATCGCGTAAACAAGAAAAGGACTAGCAGGCGGACTGACAGACAGACAGCAAAAACCACACAACACAAGCACTGCTGGCTTTCAGCCAGTAGAGCTAATTAGGAGTAAAAAGTGCCAAGATACTTGTTTGTTTTGATGGATCAGAGACTTGCATCATTCAATGTCTCAGAAGTATGTAACAGGAACCACGCCTATTTTGTTTTGGCCTCACCAGCATTTTCTCCTTTTCCTACAATGTTTTCTACCTTTCATAGACATGCTTATGCTAGCATGTGGACCTCAGTTAATTTATTGTCCCTAAATAATTTCAATATGGACAGGTCTCACAATGTTTTCTTCTCTTTCTTAAACCCTTTACCAACAACCCTGAAGAAGGCCATTAAAAACATTGTGAGAGAAGAAAATGCTAGTAGAACCAACCAACATTTTCTACTTTATCAACAAATGTTTTCTATGATAAATGATAAATCCAATCACCCGTGGCACACTCTATTTGTTGTATGCAAATATATCTACTTCAATTTGAACAAAACATAATATCCTCTTCTTGAGAAATGTCAATTTTAATTATAATAATCTACACTAGCTTTCAGTGGTACAACCGCCTTCTTCAAGTGTGATCCTGTGATACAATGCCTGCAGTTGTTTACGCAACGTCAAGGTAACGTTGACATGACATAAACAATTAATACTAAGTCCCTGGATGAAGTCATTCTTGCTTTCATCCTGCCAAATGGGCCTGAACTTAGACCAAAAATGCATTATGAGCTATGCTCTGGCAAAAGGGGGCCTAATGCATCTGCGTGATACAGAGTACCAAGCAAATCACTACATAATTACGGATCCATAAAATACACTTTGTCTAACAACCAACTGAATCATGAGGTAGAATATTACTTTGACATGCAGAAAATTGGAAGATAACGAAAAGTTTCAGCCCATGGGTCAATATCTTTTGCAAATGCATCAAGTCCCCCTTCTCACAGAGCATAGCTCATATACATCACTCAGCACAAGATCAAGCCCACAGGAATGGACCAGGCCTATGTTTGGACATTACCAATATAAATTTACCAAATATAAATTCATTACATTGATCTATAGAAGGAAATGTAAAACAACCAACATTTTATACAACACTGAATGTGTTTCTTACCTCATTACCAAACGACAAAATTGTAGACTTCTCCAAATTGAAAGCATTTACAGACCACAACCCAGATGTGACCAAAATGGTGGAATCCTGCCCTGGAAGGGCAGAAAACATTGCAGGTAAAGGAGAAAATGCCGGGTTACCAGCATTTCTCCCCCTCCCACAACGCGCCCAGGCCCCCCTCCCAGGGTCGCCCAAACCCTGGATTGCCTGGCAAAGGGTTAACTAATTGCCGTACAGAAAACAAAGTTCCAACAACCCCATGCAAGACGGCTGTGGAAAGCATTGTGGGAAGAGAACAAACCGCTGATAACAAACCCATTCACCCATTTCCACAATGTTTTCTGTCCTATTACTGTCAGATTCCATCCACCAAGTGTTTGGTGTATATAACCGGTATATTGGTGGAGTACCTTTCATTTTAGAACACATTTTCCAAATTCTTAATTTTACAGCACATGCTCCAAATGACGTCCTTTCTGTGCAATTACGACGTTGAGTCTATTTTTTAAATTGTTAATCACTGCAGTGCACGTTTCTCTGTTAATGACATGGGTTTCCCTCTTAATGGCAGTTTTCAATTCATCTGTTGTTTTTGGACTACGGTTATACACTCTGTCTTTTAGATATCTCCACAGGAAAAAATCTAAGTGGCTCAAATCAGGTGAGTGAGGTGGCCATTCAAAATCAGTCTTTAAAGAAATAATCCTTCGACCGAACGTCTGCTGTAATCATGTGATTACTTCCCCGGCTGTATGCGGAGTTGCCCCATCTTGCTGAAACCAAATGCTGTCTAAATTAACACCCCGTCTTCTCAATGCTGGCACAAATTTCTTTCTCAGGAGACTTAAGTATCGGTCCTTGTTTACCGTTTCAACTGTTCCCTCGTCATCTTCAAAGAAGAAAGGACCAATTATCCCATTTACAATAATCGCCGCCCAAGCTGTAACTTTTTCACCATGTAATTAGGGTTGACTATTGAGGACAAAATCTACTATTGCGATAGTACTGACATTGGAAACAATACTATTGCAATAGTATTGATATTGCCTGTTACTATTGCGATACTATTGCAATACTATTGGATGAATTGCAAGAGATGAAAATTACATCTTGAAACCATGTTTTATACTAATACTTTCTCCGAGTAGTTTAAATTCTACTTGAGTACATGTTTTGAATAGCAAATAAAGGGAAAAATAGTGTTAAATGCAAGATGCTCGATAAATTTCAATTACTATTTTTCTAAACGCAGATAATTCACAAGCAATTTAACATACCTAATTACTCTGAACTTTTGAAGAAGTCAACTTTTAAGACTGATTGATATACAACAGCATGCAAAGCACAAAATGCTGGCAAATGCTGATGGTTCATAAACACACCTAATAAAAAAGTAATTATAAAGCAACTTTAAACTTTTAAATGTGAGCCCTTAAGTTTTTTCTTTTTTTTTTTGAGTTGATAGAATTTATCTAGATTTACCCATAATTGGCCAATATATTCAAACAATTTTTTTTTTTTGTTTATTCTCCAAATCTTTAGGAAATTATCATTCTGAAAAAAAAAAAAAGGGGTTGTCGAAATAATAGGTTTTACCTTGTTGTATGTGTATCCAAAACAATAAGGATAAAATCCGACAAATTTAGATCTATTTACAGTACCGGTGGAGGAGTCAAAACTGTAGTAGACCTATACATGTAGTTTTGCCATCTTTTTAATATTGAAATACACGTTTTAAACCAGTGTTCCCTCAAGCTTTCTATTTCAAGGGTACACTTACCCCCTGAGCTGTGAATCGGGGGGTAAGATTCCATATTAGGCCAGGGTATGATAGTAATGGTTCCCAACAAGACGTAAAGCATTCCGTATTGATGATTTGCAACAGAAAAGTGTGTTATATTAAGATATTTGTATAAATTTACTGCTTAAAGTCATTTAAAAGCTGAAAAGACGATCTGAAGTGACCCTGATCTGACAATACCAAAGAGACATTTTGTTGTGCCATGGGTTTCCGTGTTTTTTACACCGATTAGTTTTTCATGTCTGTTAATTTCTGGATAGGTATTTCCACATGATTTGACAAAAAAATTGTCAATGAGGGTAACAAGTAACTTCAAAACCTATCATTTTTCACAAGAAAAGCGGATAGTGGCCTTTCTTGTCCATGCATTTTCTTACGTGAAGTCTCGGGTGTAACCAGAATTTGTTACGTGAATTTCAATTCTGTAACATGATTTACGCAATAATATGCGCGACTGGGAACACTTTTAAACATTATCTTACCTTTTTTAGCCCGAGAAAGAAGTAGCTTTCTAATACAAGTTAAGTCATAGTACACAAGTGGATGGTATAGATCCAAGATCAGACAGCGTGTTCTGTTTAGTCCGATTTTACTCCCGATTTGGGGTCTAGCTCCGATGTTATTTTTGCGATTGTTTCTCTAGCGGAGAAACAATCAAAAAAATAACATCGGAGCTAGACCCCGAATCGGGAGTAGTCTGATATCTATCTACACCATCCGCTAACGCTTTAAAAATCGCAATCTTGCCATCAGCAGAGTAAATAAGAACGACCATTAATGTAGATCTATATTACAAGCCATCTGTCTACGAGATGCCTGTCAGCCTGTATGTGGGGATACAAATGTTTGCAGTAAAATTTGGATAAGGGGTATGACGTAACATGCAAATCATTCGAAGCGACAGAGTTGTAACGCACCTGTTTAATTTACACACTTAAACTAGTCTGCTCCAAGAAACTTATACATAGCTGCAGGTTGACCTCCAATCAATTCAAAGTGACTACGCAATAAGCCTATTTCATGCACGATTTACACCAACTGATAGTGCTTTTTTGCATTTAGTATTATATAGCTGTTTCAAGAACACCCCAGTCCTGCCACATGTTTTGTGTAGTCAGCATAAAAAAGTTCAGCTGTGTTCTAAAAATAATTCCTTGCAGCCGAAATAAAAGGAATGCATTCGAAATGGATTACTGATAAATAAAGAAAAGGAAGAACGAGGTTTAGTATTCATTTTTCATAGTAGATTTATTTATAGCTTATGGAGGGACATCAGGCATCATGGCATGGAACCTTATGGTTTTTAGCTGTTTTGGCGGCCTGTGTAGATTAAGATTAGACTGTAGGCTGACTGTTTGGTCTGATCTTTGATCTAAATCCACTCTATTTGCTTTGGTGAGAAGTTTTTAACAAAAACACCCTTAGTGTTGCAATTGTTTTGCTCTAATTCCATGACTTTAAATTACCGCTGAGTTAGTCAGCTCTCGAAGGATTCATTTTCGTAATGATGAACATTGTGATGCAGAAATGAATATTATGCAGCCGATCATTATTGAAAATATATTCCAAAAAATTACATGTCAGAAATTTTGGGAAATGAACATTACAGAATGTCCGAATATTTAGGAAAACTATCTTTTGGAAGTATTCAGAGAAAGGATTAAAAATAAATTATTTTTGTAAATAATTCAACGTGTCCGAACTTTTAGGGCGTCCTAATACATTAGCGAATTGCAGTATTTTCTCTCTCTTTCTTGTCAGTGAAACTATCGAAACTATCGATATTTGAGCTAACTATTGGCCATAGTTATCGATTTTCAACGGAACAATCGATGCAGTAGCATCGACACGCTCACCATTGGGATCCATTGATAGTCCGATGTATCGTTACACCCCTACATGTAATGGCTTTTCAATATAGAAATTAGGTTTCTCAGATCCCCAATATCTACAATTTTTCTTGTTTACTTGTGCATATAAGTAGAAATGTGCTTCGTCCGAGAACCAAATGTTATCAATGATATTCATATTGGCTATCATCCAATTAGCAAATGATATTCTAACCTCAAAATCTGTAGCTCTTAAATGTTGCATAATGGAAATAGTATAGGGCTTCAGTTTAAGATCATACTTTAGCATTCTGTACACACTTGTAGAACTTACAGAGTTGCTGATATCACCCAATACTTTCCGAACTGACCTCTGAGGTGTTTCTTCGATCACTGCTTTGACCTGTTCAATATTTTCCTCGCTTCTTACGGATTTTGGTCGACCAGAGTTCCTGTGTCTTCTGTCCTCAATAGATCCCGAATCTTCAAATCTTCGTATAATTCTTTGTATTTGCTTCCTATCCATCTTCCTCAACTCAGGATACTGTTTCCTAATTTTTCTGACGACAACTGTTGTTGAATTTGTTTGATAGTACAGTTTAACAATTTCTGAAGCTTGCTCTTTTGACGGTGCCATTTTGAAAATAGCTCTGAGGAAATGACGTCATCATAACGTCTTGACGTCAAAGTTTTCCCGTACTTTTATATTCCCTAAAAACTCCCACAATTCTTCATTGATATACAGTAACTTAAAATACCTTTCAAAATGACTAAGTTATGTTGATTTGAAACTGGGGCAGATATTATGAAACACCCTGTATATGCGTGAAGTGTTGTCCCGGATCAAACCGCGCAGTCCGCACAGGCAAAATCAAGTCGGCCCCTCTCACACAAATCATTATTACCATTATTTACTATTATCATTCCCCTGAAGTAGACCCCCGTGAAAAAGATAAACATCGAAAAATTGAAAGTACCGACACGGATTGGTCTACACGGAATGCACAGGCCAATCTGGCGCAACACCCACGCACAAATCCAAAGGCCCAACCCCGCACGCAGCATACCATATCCTCTTAACCTCCTGTTAAATAGACCCGTCAAACAGAAGGGGAAAATTCTACAACTGCAATAAATATCGACCACGGTCAGACTGCATAGGCTACACAGCCCAAACATGATCGAGATGAAAGATTCCTGAAGAAGTACCTGTATTTAAAAGGCCAATTCTACCTTGCTAACGAGTCATTACAAAGTTTTTCTATACACGAACTCACATCGACCCAGACAGACTTACATCCGCCCTATCGCGTATTTCATTCAACCCTTTACCACACAATCCCAACCTTTAAGGACCCTGAGAGAGAAAGCTCCTGAACACACTATGGGAAAAAAGAAGAAAATGCTCTCCCCCTCCCATAATGCTATCCATCCCTCCCAATACAGACTCCAACTTCCGACTCACACCCAATTTGTCGTTTGCAAATGTTTTCCAATAGAACAAGTCTAAAATCCGGTCGATTGGCAAGGTTTTAAATAAAAGAATGAGTATAGCACTGATCCAAGACAGCCCGCGTTATTCACTTAGTATTAACTGTTTACGTGATGTCAAAGTGACGTTGACATAGACTAAACAACTGTAGGCATTGTATCACAGGATCACACTTGAAGAAGGCTGTTGTGCAGCCGAAAGCTCGTGTCAATTTGAACAAGTGGAAAATAAAATGTTTAGTAAAGAGTTTATTTTGTAATAGACTAGATCTAAAACATTTTTGAAGTTTTTTCATATGATCATTAAAATCTACAAAAGCCCCCTTTAACACGTTCAAAATTATGGAAGTCTGGTAAGCTATAAACAGTCTGGCAAATTCACTCAGCGTAATTTCATTCATACTACGCCAATACACCGGTAGGTATGATCAATTCAGGACAAAAAAAAGCTTAGGGACGAAAAATGCCCGTTAACTGCAAGCACCTTCACTTTCACAGTGTTTTCAATTTATGATGCTTTTGTTTTTAATACCAGTTCAAGGGAAACTGCTCCATAACAACAATGATATTTAAAAGATATGTAGATCTAGATCTATTTTCAAGAGCAACATTTCCCACAGGGAAATCGAAAGGGCCGGTGCAGGACGATCCCTGGCTGAGACGATGGGCAATTGGGCATGGCGTATCCTGGAGTCTGAAAATACGAGGAAGACAGCAAAATAGCCAATGATACTTGGCAATTACCATGTTGCTGTAGATCATGTAGGAGTATAATATCTAAATACTATACTGAGTTGAGAGACTTACTTATAATCATCCCATCGAGCCGCCACATCAACCCCTTCTTCCCAGAGTTAGCCTTCCCGCTTCATCATTATTGTCCTTTTTTGATTGGTTAAAATATGCAACACGTGAAAGGTGAAAGGTTAAAATAAAATTAACAAAGGACTGATAGCATTCACTGCTGTATCAAAGTTATTTTATGGGGAAAATTATGTCTTCATCGGATAGTGTAGATACTGTGCAATCTGATCTTGACTTACACTATCCGCAAAAGACCCCTGAGTTGCACTTAGCAGCAAAAGTTTTAAATTATCTCAAATTCATCTGATGCATTACTGTTCTTAGGGGTCGTAGTCATTGTCTCTATGTCACTGTACTGTGAAAACATTGTGACCTCGTGTTTTAATGATTCCATACAAATATCTGAAAGATGATTTAAAAGAAAACAGAGTATGAAGATAAAATGTGGGTGTGGGGGTGTAAAACCTACCAAACGGGGAACTTTTGTGAGAATACACACCCAACCAACAGGGGAACATCTACGAAACGGGGACATCCCCGGTTGGTTTTTATTTCAAATTTGCATTCCAGACCCTCTTATTATCAACATGTCAAATTAAATCAGTAATCATGACGCATTCCCCGAATGGACGGTTAGCAGCACACACACATTATTCACATAATATTCTAATATGATGCGAGTGTGTATCATTTGGAATGCAAGACCTCAGTTGTGCCAGGGATCTTATATACATGTATATACGATCCCTGGTTGTGCGGTTAAAAATTCATACGCTTTATCAATGCAGTTCCTCGTTTGTGCTCTAAAAAAATCATCAGCTTTGCCGCCATTTCCACTGGGCTAATCAGTAATGAACAAAAAGTAGTGCAGATCAGCAAAATTCAGAAAGCTCAGATATTTAGTATTTTCAAATGAATCATTTTTTGTAGTTTTATACCGAAACAAGGTCATGTTGAAAAATACAACGACTTCTATCTCATGACATCGGTCAAAGTTGTGCGAAGAACAGCGAACACCTATAGAAAGAAAATACAATTACAAGATACTCTTAAGCCATGTATAAAGCCTTTATGAAAGTCAAGTCATGTCAGACTTTTTCGTGCAAATAGCGCACCGGCTGCTTCTCCACAAAAACAAAGTTGACACACAATTCATAGGTGCGGGAGGAATCAGTTCCGTTGGAATAATTTTGATTTCGGTTTGACCAGGCAGATTTCTAGTTTCATAACTACACGCAGAAAATAAACCACCCCCCTTTTTGCCGTAACTATTGAAACATTGTCAAGGAAAATGAAAACAAATGAATTTCCAAGCACTATAAAATTAAAAAGTAAGCACGATTTATCTTCATGTTTCGTCTCCTTTAAATTAGTTACCAGCATTATTCTCCTTTTTCCCCGCAGTATTTTGTTGTAAATAAGTCTTCTCAGAGTCGTTAAAACAGTGAACTGATTGTGAATGGGTTAGCCCTTAACTCTACCACACGACAAAAAATTAGACTGGTCCAAATTGAAAGGATTTGCAGACGACAAATTAAATGTAACTGAAATGATGATTTTTGTTTTGGATGGGGAAGAAAACATTGTGGGAAAAGGAGAAAATGCTGGTTACCAGCATTTTCTCCTTTTCCCACAAGGTTTTCAAAAGCCTTCTCCTACAGGGGCGTCAAAACCCAGGATTGTGTGGTAATGGGTTAAGCTGCGAGGCGCGATTTACTGACCTTTTGCGGACAATGTAAATCACGGTCAGACTGCATAGTACGTGCAGTCTGATCCGATGTATCTACACTGTCCAAAAAGATGATAATTTTCCCCAGAAAATAACTTTGAAATAACATTATTTTGGTTTTACTATCAGGTTCAAGGTTTCATTTAACTTATCTAGCAGTTAAAGACTTGAGAAATATCACTTATTTGAATCTTTGGAAAATATTGCCGAAGAAATCTGCATATGGATTTGCTCTCTTGCGGGAAAGTTAGGACAATAACATGGGAAAAGGGTTTATTCATTCATTTAGAAAAAGACGAAACAGAAGATAGCGACTATCAATCAAGTAAAAATTTACTAAGAACTAACAATACTGACTACAGAGTAGGCGATTCATTGTTTGTTTTATAAATGGTTCTTCGAATAACTGCAGAAACATTTAGTTGAAGATCACAGACAGATAGAGGACGTTCAGAATTGCTTTGATGAATAAAACAAAAAAGTGTACAAACACAACTCTTATTTGAAAACATAAGGAGTGTAGGCAAAAATATACACAACTCAGAAGTTTTGTGAGGCGAGGCTGGCGAATGCGCTCTAGCATTCGACCTCAATATCATCAATTTTTACCAACATAATTATGCATACGGAACACACCGAAACTGTTGCGCACACTTCCCACGAAAACAAAGACTTGTAAAGACGATGAAAATTTGTACCGAAAGACTGAACAAGACAGATCTTTGAAAAAAATAGACGGCGGAAAAGTTACTCAGAAATTAGTATTCTATGTCCATGGGGTTCAATATACAGAGAAATAGTGAAAAGTAACCACGCCAATAAATGCCTCTTTTTCCGCATTGTTTTGCATATTATCGAAAAGTGAAATATTAAAATAAATATATGACTGTATTTCAAGATAACATGTTAGTCCAACTATGATTGGAAAAAAGCTGCCACTGCTAAGAATAGTGTGTTTGAAAATATGCATAGTCTGTACATTTTGATTGGTGAGTAAAGTTGTAACTTATAAAAGAAATGAATTACTTTTTGGAAGAAAAAGGGGTTGTCCCCCTTCATATTCCTTTGCTTAGGTGTGAATAAGCACCGTGGGGTGTCGATTAATAGTAGCATGGTATATTGGTGTAATAAATGGGCGCGAAAAAGGACCCGAAGAGGCCCACAGAATATACATGCCCATATTTTAATTAATTGCAATTATTATTCATACATTCACGACCAATATTAAGAAGCAGGTAAATAGCCAGCTTATGCAGCTACGCCGAAGAAGGAAATCGTATGTAATCTGTCGGCTGCTTTTCCCACAAAAAAGGAAAGCACTTGCCAGCATGAAGCTGAACAAAGTCAGAAGGATCGCAAAAAGTGATTCAACCATATAGGCATACGGTTTCTTCATGACAAGGTCATGTCGTAGGCAACACAACTGTATCATGCAAAAACATGCACGTGCTCGAAATACAGACATCACTTCAAGATATTAGAGCATCTGACGGAAATCGTTACACGTCTTGAGAAGACTTTCGAATTATGAAAAGAAATGAAAATTTATCATTATGCTGTTTAGATACTTATATACAAGGGATTGATAACGTTAGCACCACTAACATATATTCGACGCTAACTATAGCACTGGAAGTAAGCATGATATGCCAAAACTATGTCTAAAACTTTATAACCAAGGCTAAAGAGAATGACAACAGATACCTTCGATCGTCTAGAGCGGCAACTCTTTCCACACTATTTTGACTTAAACTGGTCATGTGAAATTTAGTCGACTGAATTGCACACACCTCCAAAAATACAGTCAAACAGGGTCTATAATCATGCGCAAACGATGAGAGATCAATGTCTGAATATCTACGGAGAGTAGCAGATCTGCGTCATGTCGACCAAGCACTATATCTGTCTAAATTTTGACTCGCAGAAACCATAATTGTTCGAAAGACGCAGGGTTGGAGAGGTGTCAAAGATGGCAGTTGATGATTAAAAAAAACTAAATAGAGTAAACTCGAAAAGGCTATCTGGAAATCTTTGTATAGAATAGAAATACTAGCAAAATATGGGCGAACAGCCCAGTTATATCACAGTGGAATCAAATATTGACATTGAACAGCTCAATTGCTACTTATCGTAAAAGACATTGAAATTAGCGACCTTGGAAAGTTCTACCTATTCTCCACTCAAAGTACCTAGATACAGATTTTAAGAGGGACAGATTGCATCAGGCAGTTTTCTCTAAAGAACTGTCAATTCTTTTGAAGAATTAATCTGTGCAGGTTTACCGAAAAGAAATAAGCCTTGCTAGAATGAGCGATACCTTCTCTTTTCTTGTTATACATGTATATCTTTTCTCAACATTCATTAATCACAAAATCGGTAAGTTAAAATAGATCAGGTTAAATAAAGAATTTTTAAATCAAGTTGATGTTTGATCATACATGTTGTATAGTCAGGTCATGTACATGTAGGTTCACGGTACATATTGCTACGAGGTAGTCGGTATTTTTCTGTCATAACAAAAATCGGCGCCCTCTAGTGGCTTATCTGGCCTCTATTTTGATTGTGAATACCCAGACTCGGACATTTCTTTTCCTCAGCCAACTTCAGTTTCCAAAATAAAAGTTTAGAATGGAAGGAAAATATACCGGAAGTGACACCTGCATGCTTAACACCATTTACCCCACCCTCTAAAATCATTCATTACTCGCAGTTTTACTTTGAAACATTCATGATGACGTTTTTAGATCATCTGCTAGGTCATGTGGCAATATTTTTAAATCATGTGACTGCAAATTGGCGTCAAAAATATCAAGTTGCAACCATGTTTTGACGAAAACCATGAAAGTCACATGAATCAATTTCAAAATGGCAGCGGGATAGTGATGAAGGTCAAGGTGGTTGTTTCTTTTTTCAAATTTTCAGATGAAACTGAGTTATATTTCCATAAAGCTAATTAAAAGATGAAATTAGAAAATTATTTGGTGATTGATTCTATACTATATGTTACAAATTTGCCTTTTTCTTGATCGGACCGTAACTACCGCGAACCAATGAACCGCAAGACTAAATAGTAAAATCCAGTCTTAATCAATGCAAAGATCAATACATAATTTTTATTATTCTGAAGTTTTGTTAATATTGAAACAAATCAACTAAACAAGCGACCCATTCTGGACATCAACTTCGTTCCGAGAAGTTTCAGTTTACGAAAAGTTTTGAAGTATTTGACTTCCCCAAAAGTATGGCATTGCTTTTGCATCGTCGTATTGAGACAGTGTAATTCACATTTACAAATATTTCATAAATAAGATTCAGTACGGAGGAGGGTTGTCCGGAAAGTTTTGAGACTGCTTTCACTAAAACGAAATCTACACGTCTAATTCTATCCAGAGTTTTGAGCCGAGCCTCGGTAGCTCAGTCGGTAGCGTACAGGACTTGAGAACAGGGGGTCTCTAGTTCTATCCCTGGCTCGGCCATCCGAGGATTGATAATAGTCATTGCAACAGGATTCATTCCTCTCTCACCGCTGACCATTGTTTCGACGTTGGGTATGTGGGAAAGCAGCCAGTGGCTTGATTAGAATATTGTGGGAATACTTGCAAAAGAAACTCCATGAAAGCAAGAATAGGTACTTTAGCCGCCTCGATATAACTGAAATAATGTTGAAAACAGCGTTAAACACCATACACTACAATCTAGAATTTTGATCTAATAAAAAGACCGTTTGATTAATATTTTGGAAAACTTCTTTAAAATTGGAGGAGTCAATTAATCACTATGTACAGGCCCATGAACATGCAATGGTAACTCCACACGGAGCAGTTTGACGACGTCTACGTCGTTTAGGGCAACGTCAAATTAAAGTTTCTCAAAGTAACCCTACTCTGCACCAGCGTCCACACATTTCTAGTACCTTGTAACCCACTGTAAGAGTATATGTCTCTAAGCCATTATTTAGGATGGGCTCCGATTGCTGATTCGCCGAAGATTTACGGATGGGAATAAAAGTTTAATGGGCAAACACCGCCGTTTGTTTGCAATGTTTCCCTGTCTAAAGCAAGATTTGAGAGGAATCCACTACGAGTACATTATTTTACGCGTACAAGAACTTCGGATGGCTGTAAGATCAGCAATTAGAGCCTACCCCATTATATATATATTGAGGGTTTGTATACTTCACAAAAAACTGAATAGTACAATCTTCGTTCGAGTAGCATCACAGTGTAGGACCGGAAGTATGCACTGTATGTGACTTGGGATTCTGTACAGTGACAACCTGTCAGTTGGGTGTTCATTTTGTGTTCACACGATAAGTCAAGCTGGTGGTTTTTCATTTATTTTGATAGTTATTATAAAATATTAATATCCAGTTTTTGTTATGTTTAGACCATATTAGGAACACGTGTGTTCGCTGTGAACCTTCCTTATAGCAATAGGGATGCCTTGATCAGTTGACCGTGCTACAAATACAGATGATTTTGTCCCAAAACGTTGCCGTTTTTATTTGATTACTAAACGTTAAGGAAGAACCTGTTTTCTCAACGGAAAAATTAAAATTAAAGTTCTTGTAATTTTTCAATCAATATCTTGTATGGCCACCTCTGCTGTCGATACAGGCAATTATTCGACGTCGTATAGACCTTACATAACGTAAAATCATTGCATCAGGAATGTTATTCCATTCCTGAACGAGAGCGGTGGCGTAACTTTAATGTTACCTTAGTCTTTGAGTACTTTTGCAACTTTGATTTTAGTACCACCTTCATTTAAACTGCAAAAACCTAACTTAAACTTTCTGTTAGTCAAAATCTGATTAGCTTGGCATTTTCTACAGACTCTGAACTAAAGTATGATACCAAATTTGTTGGTCTTCAGTAAAACATGCGACGAGAAATAAAAGAAAATTAAGTGCACACTTATTTATGGAACTGAGTATATTTTCATCCTTTTTATCTTCGATCATGCCAAGTTACTATATTACCAATACATTCTAAACCCTAAAAAAAAAAAAATGCAAGTTTTGGCTCTTTTCCAGCGTTTTTTCGCCTTCTCCGGCGTTTTCCAGCGTCTTCCGGCGTTTTCCGTCATTATGTGTTTTTCGGTCTTTCTAGGGACCAGTCGGCACAGTATTTTAAATAGAAAGGGATCTTGGTGTGATATTAAGCACTGACATTGGTTGATGTCATTCGGCATCTCGGGGAACCACACGCCGATGAGTAAGTGCAGAAAAAAGAATATGCTGATGGTCATTCTTAAAATCTAGATCTATCCACTTGAAAATCATAAAGATCATACTTTTGAGGGAAAAATATAATTTATGATAATCTTTCACTTATAGTGCTACAACTTACAACTTTGTCAGAGTATTCTCAATTTCAGGGTCGAATCTTGGCAATTTTTCGGCCGAATCTTTTAAAAAAAAAAGTTGGTCAGTTTTTGCCGAATCTTCTTGGGGCCCAATCTTCCGGAAACCGTACAACAACAATCAAAGATGGCAGCGTACATGTCGGTTGCTACCGCCGCTGCCAACGGTGATTTGAAGGTACTACAATCATTTTAACTTACTGCACGGGCCATATCGAGGCTTTTTCATTTAAAAATCGAAATGAAGATGGTATATTAGAGCTATATTAGAGCTTGAATTATAGTTAAAAAAAAAAATCTGTTTTAAAGTGTACAGCACGATTTGCAGCTACACAAAACCAGGGATCGTATATAAGATCCCTGACAAAACATAGACGGAGTAGTGGCCAAAAATATTTCATCAAAGTCCGACTCTATATCGACTTACATGTATGTCCAGTTTTACTTCTTAATCTATTGTGAATTAGAATTTAGCACTTGATCACGCCTACTCCCGATTCGGGGTCTAGCTCCGATGTTATTTTTGTGATTGTTTCTCCGCAAGACTCCCGTCGCAGCCTTCTTTAAAAGTATCAGGAATGAATACGATTTTACCGGCATCTTTTCAAACAGCGCTATGTGACAAAATTTCCAATGACAGCTAATAAAATGGGCATTGATTGTTAGATAAATGATTAATCTTTACAAAAAAACTGATGTTAGTTAATATCTAAATCTTACCTTCGTGCAAATCTTTACTTTTCAACGTAAATAACCCTTGACCTACCTCACCAGAAATCAAAACATGGTGATGTCATCAATGCGCATGTCTCGGCAGAAATCGCAGTATCTCTGATACCCTACAGGACGGTTTAGTTGCGAATTTCGCTGTTGACAAAGGCACCTTATACGAAAACGGTTGTTAGGGTTAGAGAACCAGACTGTACAAAATTCAAATTTCTTTGAGTGCGCATGTCTGTTTAACGGAAGTCGCCATGTAAGTTGTTTACAAATTTCACTGGATATATTTACGTTGGGAAAAAAGGTAAATTTCCATTGATTTAATTGGTATTTTGCAGCACAGCTTGTGTGATAATAAAGATTAATCATTTATCTAACAATCCATGCCCATTTTATTAGCTGTCATTGGAAATTTTGTCGCATAGAGCCGTTTGAAAAGATGCCGGTAAAATCGTATTCATTCCAGATACTTTTAAAGAAGGCTGCGATGGGAGTCTAGCGGAGAAACAATCACAAAAATAACATCGGAGCTAGACCCCGAATCGGGAGTAGACTATGCCCTGTTGCCTGGGACATCAACTGATCCATGGACAGTTTTGAAATGCATTGTAATTGAAGATGCATCCTTACAGCTAGAGAGAAAAAAAAAAACACACTTTTATATTTGAAATTTTGTGTAGAATGGCTTAGCTGTGTAATTATAGATGAGTTACCAGTATATATGGTGTAGGGATAGAAAAACTCAAGGGATTTGTCCTCATTTAAAACTGGAAGCTTCAAAAGCAATGGTTCCAGTCTATTAAATGCATTTTTATCAGCAGTGACTGGGAAAGGCTTGCGCCATGCGCCATAGTCACATTAAAATCCAAAATGTCACATCGTTTTTGCCAATGAGTGCGCCCTTGTCCCATTCAATTTTCGACGTCGTAAAAGTACGAAATTTAGTCAGACGAATCTCCTTTGATCGGCGCCGATTAGACGCTCTATAAAATGAGTAGCTATTTGCCTGTGACGTCATGTTTTCAGTCATAAAACGCTTATTGAATACTGAACCTATTTTGTCGTCTTTATGAAACTGCCCTGATTTTGCCGTAAAATTCAAATTCAACAACTATCTAAGCATTAGAATATACCACCGAAAATTTAAAATTGCATGAAGGTCAGGGCTACATCAGTAATTTCTTTCCCACAATGATCGTTTATTAACAGACTCATACAGACGATCCTAGCGAGAATCGGAGCAACTCTCAGATCACATCTCTCTCCGAGCCTATCCCAAGCATATCCATGGACATGCAGCAAACATTTATCAGTGTATATCATGCTGATTGAGAAGGCCACTTTTTTTTTCATCATGAATTAGATAGGTAACATTCTCAATCAGCTTATGGTCTAATAGTATTTATGTTCCCTGCTACCCCAATTGATAAGTTCATTTCAATCATCATGCTATAATACTGCTAAAAGAAATAAAAAGATATGAAAGTAGATCGCTAAAAAAAAAAATGCGAAAACCCATGACACAACAATGGTCAATATGACACCATCCAGTCAGTGTTGTCTCAAATTGTTTCTTCATCATTTATAATGAATTTAAACAGTGAATTTACATAATTACATGTAAAGAATGATAATGAGAAAAAAAAGTTCTTGTTTTTTTTTCTTTAATGGAATGAAAATAACAATGAAAGGGGGTGAAGGTCAGACCTTCGTCTTATGGAGCAATGAAAGGGGGGTGAAGGTTAGGCCTTTGTCTTTTGGTATCATCTATATATTTCCATAATAACCCAAGTAATTTTGACCCTTGATCATTTCTCTTTGACACTTGGAAATTTCATTTTGACTCTTGAAAATTTCAGCCCAAGATTCAATGACTCTTGGGATTCAGAACCAAATGAGAACCCAGATGACTATGTTTGATTCCAAGCATTAAATATAGAACCAGCATAAGCATTTAGCTACATTTTGACTTGCATTGGGATAGTATTATTTCAGAAAAATAAATGAAACCGATTAAAAGATTTTGTGTTTTTTTTTTTAAATTGTCACATTGGTTTTCAAAATGTCACATTGATTTTCCTGGAGGAAGGGACATTGTCCCATTGAAAATAACTCTTTCCCAATCACTGTATCAGTCGTAATCTGTGGAACCTTGCAGCCGTCAGGAGCAACATTTAGCATGAAGACACAAGAATGATTATGGATTCATAGAATAAGGATGAATATTGTTAAAAACTGGCTGAAAAACTGTCCGAAAACAAGTATAAATATATCTTTAGGGCTTTGAAATAAGGCATTCGCCTTACAGTGCAGTGAAAATTCTACCACAAGTTGTCAGCAAACTTTTGGTCACATGATCGTATATCTAATCTAATTTTTGAGAAGAGATGAGGGTAAGATTTCGTTAGAGCAAAATTTTTCTCATGATTGGAAATGCAAAGTTTAAACTTTTTCAAATGTTGAATTTTTTAACATCAATGAAATAATAAACAAAGTGACAAAATGTGATAAAACATGCAAATTCTTATCAAAGGGTCTCTGATTTTCGATATATCTAAAAGCGGAGTGTAGTGTGTGTTGTGCTTAAAGGGTGGCTAAGCTGAGTTAGGACTTCAAAAGAAGCTGCCTACATCAACAGATAGAGAAAAATAAAAAGGGTGTCAAATTTCATGAGCGTGAAAACACATGATCTGCCGATACTAGGTGAATTTACTGGATGAAAAGGTAGAGCGGCATTATTGAACAGAATAATGGGATGAGAACATGTAGTCATTTTAGTTTGTTGTAAAGGTGGAGAGAAAAACTCTGTCTTTCAAAGCAGTTAGTAGAATTAAAAAAAAACAACATCAAATACATTTATTGAGAAATAATGGAAAGTCCAATGGAAGTACAAAGGATTTTAAGCTCTTGTTAACCAGATGGTAACCAGTGTTTTCTCCTTTTCACACAGTGGTTTCAACCCTTTCACTCACAACTGCCATCATTTGAACAATAAAGATTGCAGATATATTGCAATGTAAAGGCTGTCTTTGACAGTATATTAGGCAAAGATGCAGAAAACTTCTGTGCAGTCTGATCATGATCTATACTTTAATCACAAGCAACCAGTTCTGGATTCAGAGATTCAAGGATTAACATGAATTAAGATTTAACCCTTACCCTGCTAAATAACTAAAATGAATTTTTTAATTCAATAGTAAAAACCCAAATATTGCTATTTCAAAGTTATGTTTTGGGGAATAATATCTCCATATCGGATAGAGTAGATCAAAGATCGTACTGCATGTTCTGTGCAGTCTGATCTTGATCTACACTGTCCGCAAAAGGTCAGTGAATTGCGCTTAGCAGCCTAAGGGTTAACTCTTTACCACAAGATAGAACTCTGAACTTGAAAGCATTTGCAGACGACAACTGAAATGATGAACTTTTTCTTCGAAAGGGTAGAAAACCTTTTGGGAAAAGCAGAACATACTGGTTACCAGCATTTACTCCTTTGCCCACAATGTTTTAAAAGCTGTATTTCCTCAGGGTTGTTAAAACTCTGCATTGTATGATAAAGGGTTAATATACTAGTATGCATACATTGAAAAATTGAGAGAAACAGAGACACTACATATTATTGTGCAAATGATTTTTCTTTCACATTTTAACCCTTTACAACATAATCCTGACTTGTTATGACCCTAAAGAAGAAGACTTTTGAAAACATTGTGAGAAAAGGAGAAAATGCTGGTAACCAGCATTTTCTCCTTTTCCCACAATGTTTTCTACCCATTCAGAAACAAATTTTAATTTTTGAACCACAATTATTTTGTTGTATGCAAATGCTTTCAATTTGGACGTGTCCAAACTTATGTTGTTTGGTATAGACTTAAAAAGTGTCTTCTGTGTAAAGAAAGTTACTTGACTGCTGGAGGTAATAATGTCAAATCATTTTCAGCAAGTTGAGGAGTTGCTTGGTAAAGGACTTGATGTGAATGAGCGTTCAAGGGAAGGGATGACACCACTTGGTATTGCTGCATTTTGGGGGTATGCTGAAATTGCTGAACTGTTACTGGAGAATGGGTGAATCTTTTCTCTTATCATTTTTTTTCTGATGGTATAAATAATAATTGTTGAAAATGATTTCATGTTTTCTTGCATATAAACTTCTAACTGTTGGAGTAAAACATTTATTATTGTAAAATGCCAGTTTTCTTATCCCTTTCAGATGACCTAATATGGAACTCTGAGATCTCTTTTTTCTTTAACCCTTTACCAAACAATCCCAGGTTTTCACAACCCTGAGAAAGAAGCATTCTGAAAACTTTGTGGGAAAAGGAGAAAATACTGGTAACCAGCATATGGTAACCAATTCTGTTGCCTGCAAATGCTTCCATTCCAATTTGGACTAGTCTAAAATTATGTTGTTTGGTAAAGAGTTAGGTCAAATACAAATAGATCATTTGAGTATCTGATAAAAGATGATTTATCATGTTAACTTATTACACACTGAAACAAATCTGCAGGTAACTACTTTTCAAAACCACCTTGTAGAATTGGATAAATAAAACAAAGGTTTAAGACTCAAAGCTCCAAATAAACCAAACAAACATTTTCACTTAAGAAATAATACCCAAATAATTATAAATATGATTTCATGGTTTCTTTTGTCAACAGCTTTCAGCAAAGCAGCCAGTGTGGATCAGAGATCAGACAGCACATTGTGTGCCATCTGATATTGATCTTCACAGGCTGCAAAGTTGCTTAAAAAGTTGGTATGGGACTTTATGGGTACAGTAAATGTTAAACAAAGTGGTAAAAGCAGAAGTTGCTCATCACAAAATTACCATTTTACCACAATATTGTCTTTTGTGGTGTAACTTGTGGAGTTAAGTTATATTCTTTTACAAGACATAGTGTCAATACAACTGTCGTTAGATCCATGTTCAAATCAACAACTCTGCAGTCTGTCGCATCATTAATTTACACAGATTACTGGTGATAAACATTGTGACAAAAGGAGGAATTATATTAAACTGTGCAAATAGTTTGACCGTTCCCACAATGTTTTCACAAGGACTAACTCTTTACCAGACATGTGAATTTTAGACTTGACTAAATTAAACACATTTGCAGACAACTGATTAATTGTGGTTCATATGAGGAAAGTTGTATGTGAAAGGGTAGAAGGAGGTATAGGATTATTTGTTCATAGATTTTTTTATTTCAATTCTAAGTGCTAACATCAATTTAGCAAACAAAGGCACTTTGTGGACACCACTACATTCAGCAGCCTTTCAAGGTCACGGTAAAGTGGTGATGATGCTGATGCAGTATAATCCAGATTTAACCTTAAAAGACAATCACGGAAGGTAGGTTGTTTCTCTTGAAAAATAATTTTCTTTTTTCCTGTTTGCTTCTTTGTGTAACTTTTTACCAAACGAGAAAATTTTAGACTGGTCCAAAGTGAAAGCACTTGCAGACGACAAAATAAACGTAACTAAAAAATTGAAATTTGTTTCCAGCAGGGTAGAAAACATTGTGGGAAAAGAAGAAAATGCTGGTTACCAGCATTTTCTCCTTTTCCCACAATGTTTTCAAAAGGCTTCTATCTCAGGGTCGTAAAAACCAGGGATTGTTTGGTAAAGGGTTAATTAACTCTTTATCACATGACCGTATTTTGGACTTGTCCAAATGCAAAGCATGTGTGGATGACAGATGTTGCTTAAATAGTGGGATTTGTCTTTGAAAGGCTAGAAAGTATGGTGCTGGCTATTAGCATTTTGTCCTTTGTTTCTATAATGTTTTCAAAAGTTGCCCTTGTCAGAATGGTTTAGAACTTGGGATTGTGTGGTAAAAGGTCAAATGATTTACAGTTTACATAGGATAAAACTTTTGATAAGTTATCCTGTCTAAACTTATAAAAGAAAAATTACATTTTACATTCTTGTACATTCTCTAATAGAGAAGATTAGCCAGTAGCTTTGATTTAATTGGTTAAAATTTTACGTTATGATATTCTTCCACCATTCACAGAAGATGATTTTCACCTTCTTGACCCAACGTAACTTTCCTTAATTTTGTTTTAAAAAATTTTTGCCATTTTCTAATAAAAATCATCCATAATTGCAACATTTCATTGTTGAGATGCGAGTATTTAAATAGAACAAATAATATGTTGGTGTAACTTTCCTGTGGAATTACTTCTCACTGTGTAAGAAAATTTTGACATCTCACTTGACCTTATATCTTTCAAGATATGAGATATTTCTACACAGCTTGAAGCAAATGCAAGTCCTAGGTAAGTTACTACAGCATAATATACTGTATTGATACTGTATAAATAAGTTGAGATCAATCAATTTGATCCAAACAGATACTGGTATAAGCCATGTTCTGACAAAAGCGGGTTCAGTGCATCTCCTAGATGTATTATACCAGGCAAGGCACGTAATTTTGGGTCCACAAAATCCATTTTGTCAAACAACTGGTTGAGTGATGAGGTAGACTTGTCCTTTGACATACAGAAAATTGATCAATAACAAAAAGTTTGACCTAGGTCCTCCTGCGCAGACCGCCCAGGCTGACTTTGGTTGATACTTTTTGCAGATGCATTAAGACCTTTATTCCTTGGAGCATAGATACATGTGTATAAGCAGAGACATTATGCAAAAACAGTTTGATTCTTTCGATTATTAAGGTCTTTAAGCCATTACCACACGATGTGTTTTCAGGACCCCGATGAAAATGGCTGTTAAAAACATTGTATGAAAAGGAGGATCTGTTTTTTCCTTTTTCCCAGAATGTTTTTCTTTTTTTCAAAGTGGAATTTCATCAAAATTATGAGCTTTCAATTTTGACATGTCTAAAAGTTTGTCTTCTGATAAGAGTTTTTCTCCTTTCGCCTAATGTTTTCATAAGTCTTCTTTCTTAAGGTCATTAAAAGTCAGCATTATGTTGTAAAGGGTTAGATGTGGCTCAGAAAAATTGAATTTGTCTCAGACAGGGCAGAAAACATTTTTGGAAATGGAGTAAATGCCAGCATCTTTCTCAGGTTTGTATCCCCTTTACCACACAAAATTTTAGGCTAGTTGAAATGGAAAGCCTTTGCAGAGGACAATTTAAATGTTGCGAAAATGATGGAATTTGTACCAGAAAGAATTGAAAGTAATGTGGGAAAAAGGGGAAAATGCTAGTTATCACCATTTTGTCCTTTTCCCACAAAATTTCCAGGGTCGTTGTAACTATGTATTGTGTGGTAATGGGTTAAAACAAGGGATTGTTTGACAAAAAGTTAACCAATATAATTATTTTTTATCTAGAACAGCAGTAGACTTTGCCTCAGCAATAGATGGTATTTGGTCCTTTTTTGCTGCAGCTGGCTGCAAGAGGACTACCAAAGCACAGTTGATAGATATGGATATAGTGAAAAAAGTGAGAGTTAAATTTGTTCTATTATAGGCTCCCCCGTGTTTGTCTAGCCATTTTCACTCCATTTTTGTCCTGGGAAATTTATCCACTAAATCTCATTAATAATCAGGAATCATCATTTCTGGAACAGCAACTATCAGTTATTCAATGTGAAAAGAAGACCTGACAGGGGATGTTTTGTCAAACTGTCTAATTGATGTAAAAAAGAATATCTTCGATGGAACATCAGCCTTAAAACCTTGTATCTTCAGTTAAAAAAAGCAATATTTTTTCTATAAGTTCATGGCTGCATTTTGAAAATTTAGCATTGACTTCACTAGTTACCATTTGAAATACTGGTAATTGTGAGATGGAATGGTTTTACCAAGCTATCAAGCAGGTAATAAGTTGTTTCTGCGTAATAACTCTGCTAAAATATCCAATGCAGCAACTGATCAGCCTTTTGTGAATGGCAAAACTTGATGCTAGTTTTTCTTCATTTATGTCGGTAATTTTTATTCATTCATTTCAGTTGAGAGGGGAGTTTGACATTTGCTATGTCTCAAACCGTAAGGGATTTTCAAAAAGATAAAAAATAAATAAAACCAAGAAAATCCTGCAATCCTACATAAAGATGAAATTTGTTTATAGGACAATATTGTAATCGCTTGAGGCTCAAAATGCTTTCCTGAATGGGGAATCAAATACCTGTCTCAAGCATTACTTCTTTTTTATTTGAGTGGTGAATATTTCAGGTGACAGCCCCAGATCCAACAATACCAAAATCAGAATTTGCCCATTTTTCACGACCAGGATCAGCCTATGTAATAAAACCCCAAGAGATGCATTACTCAGATGCAAGAATGGTAAATCTTAAACTGTGTTTAACTTTTTCTCTCATGAAAGTGCATTTTATTGTGGATATTATTTAACACTATTCCAAACAGCAAAATTTTAGACTTGTCCAAATTGTAAGCATTTATAGACAATAAATCTAATTTGAATCAAATTTGGGAGAAATTCAGAAGGGTAGAAAAGATTGTGGAAAATATTTCTATAGCCTTTTTCATTTAACCCTTTACCACACGAGGAAAATTTCAACTTGTCTAACTTGAAAGCATTTGCAGATGACAATATAAATGTGGCCTAAATAATGGAATTTGTTTTTGATAGGATAGAAAACATTGTGGGAAAAGGAGAAAATGTTGGTTACCAGCATTTTCTCCTTTTCCTGCAAAGTTTTCCTTCTCAGGGTTGTCAAAAGTGGTCATTATATGGTCAAGGGTTAAACATTAATTGTTTGGTAATATTAGGGTAAGTGAGCACTCAGTAAATCACTTGGTAATTACTTACCAAACCTATGGACAAGTAAATGCTACATTTGACAATTTTATCTTTGAAATTTCAATCAATTACTGATTCACTTGCAATCTAATCAGGAAGGGTAACAGATCTGGAACCCCAGCTTGGCCAATTTTTGTCCAAGGATTAATGATAGCCATTGTGATAGATTACCTTCTCTCACTGCTGATCATTGTTTTAACTATTGTTATATTTGAGGAGCCAGTGAATTGGGAAGGGTGTTCAAAGCTCACGGTACTGGTAGAGGCAGCTCTAGGAAAGCATGGATAGGTGCACTGGCTGCTGATATATAACTAAAATAATGTTGAAAACAACATCAAAACCATACAAAAAAAAAAAACAAACAAACTCAGCAAATATCAAAAGTATTGCAATCATGCCTTGGCATTGTTTTAACCCTTTACCACAGTCCTGACTTTTAACCCTACCAAAGAGGCCTTTGAAAATATTGTGGGGAAAAGGAGAAAATGCCAGTAACCAGCATTTTCTCCTTTTCCCACGATGTTTTCTACCCTTCCATAACGAAATTTCAGTTTCTGAGTCACATAGACTTTGTCATCTGCAAATGCGTTCAAAATGGACAAGTCTAAAACTTTGTCATTTGGTAAAGAGTTAACTCTTTACCACACAATCCCAACTTTTAACAACCCTGAGAAAGAAGCCTATAGAAAACATTGTGGGAAAAGGAGAAAATGCTGGTAACCAGCATTTTCTCCTTTTCCCACAATATTTTCTACCCTCTCAAAGTCAAAAATCATCATATTACCAAGATTTAATTTGTTGTCTGCAGATGTTTTGAATTTGGTCCAGTCCAAAAATTTGTCATTTGGTAAAGAATTAAAAGAGCACCGAGTACTGCAAATGTATTACAAATTTTTGTTGTTTTTGTATGCAATGTTGTCTGTATTGCACAGTCAGTACATTTTGGAAGAAAGAAAACCTGTCTGGAATTATTCATGTTGGAAGCACCCAGTGGCTTTAAGAGAATGTTTGTGCATGTTGCTTGTGAGTTTAAAGCTATGTTTTCATGTTTTAGGCACATGCTAGTCAAACTGGAGATGTTTTAGCAGGTGTACTGGAAGAAAACGAAGACAGACCACCTATACCTCTATACAACAGTATATGGAATAGCTGAAACAAAATTATTCTAAGTTGTGTCATAGTACTGCACTGTTTTTTGCACCTGATACGGGATAAAAGGGTGACTTGCAGAAAAGCAACTTTTGCATTTGGGCAGCACTCTAGCAAAAGGAGTTTAATGCATCTTATACCAAGTAAATCACCCAGTTTGTGTGGATCTGTAAAAACTGTACTTGTTGAAGTACTGACTGAATCACGAGTTAAAATGGCCCTTGGATGCACAGAAAACTTACAAATAGTGAAAAATAACTCATGTCCGCCTGCTCAATCTGACAAGGGTCGATATTTTTTGCAGATACATTAAACACCTTTTCATAGAGCATGACTGATGGTATTAACCCCGTATCACACAATGCCGACTTTTAACAACCCTAATGAAGAAGACTTTAGAAAACAATGTGGGAAAAGGAGCATTTTCTCATTTTCCAACAATGTTTTCTACCCTTTGAAAGACAAATTTTATGTTTTGAGCCATCTGATGTCATCTGCAAATGCTTTTAATTTGGACAAGGCTAAAATTTTGTCATTGAGTAGAGTTAAATAACTATAAATGGAATATGCGAAATTAAGAGGCTGATGAGACCTTATATCATTCAACCAAAGAGAGGGCAGGAGACAGACAAAAATAACTCATACTACCGCTCTTTTGGTTTTAAAAAATGGATATAGAGATTACTTACAAGAAAGCAAACACTAGATTTTCCTAGTTTTGAATGGACACACACAGTTGGTGGAATCGTTCCACTGGACACATACAGCTGGTGGAATGGAAGGTCTTTCTAACCCTTTACCAAACAATTCAGTGTTTTTATGACCCTGAGGATAAAGGCTTTTAAATACATTGTTGTAAAAGCAGAAAATGCTGCTAACCAGCATTTTCACCTTTTCCTACCCTTTCAAAGAGAAATCCCAACGCCATTTGAGCCATATTTTCCTTTTTTTTTCTGAAAATTCTTACAGAAAGGATGAATTAAAAATTTTGTTGTTTGGTACAGAATTAATTAGAATTTCATGAAAAATGCTGAATAAGGAAAATGAACTTCGGAATACATATTTCGGTCTTAATATACACTTTTCACAACAGTTTGGAGTTGTCTAAATCCAAAGCATTTGCAGATGACAGATTCTATGTCATTCATTGGTCTTGGAAAGGGTTAGAACCATTGTGGGCAAAGGAAAAATTCCTAGTTTTTTCAAAAACTTCAATGTCAGGGTTGTTAAAACAAGATTGTTAGGTAGAGAACGAAAAAGAGTAAGGACCAAGTTAGAATGTTGTAAATGGAGGAATACCATTGACAGTATTATTGAGATTTCAGGATAAATTCATTTTTTTTTTTTGGGGGGGGGGGTTTAATGCAATTTACATGTATAAGGCAGCCCTTGCCTAGGTCTTGTTTTAGGGCTGTATGACAATATATCTATTTCAAAATAATTGTGAATTTTGGTACTGTATAAGTGGAAATTTTTGCGAGGTAGAAATTTTTTGCAATTTCGCGAATTTGTAAAATTCACACACTTTTGTTTGCATATTTCACCACAAATATACCAACAAATAACGAATGCCTTGAAATTGCAAACATTTCCTTATGCAAAATGTCCGTAATCGGGCATTTGCAAATTTTTTGACACACGTATATATCCATATATATAGTATTCAGTCGAGCTTCCTATAGAAACAGTATTCTCTTGAATCATGTGTCAAATATTGTACATGTACATAGAAAACAATTGTGCTGCATCTTTGCTCATTTGCGTGGCTGACTTTGAAGAAAATCTGTAGGTATGGTTATAATCATGCATGTTTCTGTGATGCAAAATTTTTTACATTATCTGATATCTCTGTCATTTATGGAGATATTTCCTTCTAAGTCAGGAAAGTTTTTAACTACCAAGAGGGGAACCTATTCCAGAATGAAAGGTAACCCTAGAAACATTTTTGACACAGTTATATGTTCCTTTTGGGACTTGAAGCTTTGGTACCTGCATGTGATACCATTGTTTTCAATTAAGCTGATCTGTCCAAAGAAGGCAATCTCCATAGATCCAACAACAGCTTCTTTCATTGCAACTTCAGCCAATCACAGATGGTGTTTTTTCCATAATCAGTAGATTCATTGTTTACTCTTCACTTAACAAAAGTGTGTTTTGATGACCTTAAGCAGGAAGGCTCCTAAAAACATTTTTGGAAAAGGAGAAAATGATAGTAACCAACATTTTCTCCGTTTCCCTTAACACTTTCAATCCTTTGAAAGACAAAGTTCACTTCTCGAACAAAATTCAGTTTGTTGTCTGGAAATCTATTCAATATAGCTAAGTTTAACATTTTGCTGTCTGGTAGAGATCAGATGATAATAGTGTAGGCAGTCATATGGGATTTTTTGTAAATGTGACAGACACGTCAAGTTGGGTTGTTGTAGTATACGTGTGTTGAAGCTATGAGCCAGTTTTTAACTACTATGATCATGTGGTATTAGAGTAGTATATAGAACTGTACAATCTGCAATGTGTTCAAATTTTATTAGATATCTTTTGTAACATTTGTATGCATAGTAAAATCGTAAAACAATAATCATCATGTTATTCTCTGATCCATGTAACAATGAAAATACAAATACAATTACTGTAACACAAAAGCAGTCATCTGCAAGTTGCACTATGGTCACAAACTGACAAGTTCTACAGAGATAATTTCAATACAATATGCTAACTGCACTGTTGTAGGTTATACTGTCTTCCCACGTTCAGAGTTATCCTTGCCAATTATAAGTCATTTAATGAGTTTTCAGATTTGGAAGTTTTCAGTTATTGCCTCTGTACCCAGTTTGATATGCATGTATCTGAGTTATAACTGGCAGAGGATATCTTTACATAGAGACAAACATTGTGTTAGAGGGTTTGAAATTGATAAGAAAGTTGCTACTAGTTACTTACGTTTGATATGTGTGAAAATTTTGTGATAAAAAGAAATTGCTTTCAACAATCTATTTCTCTCTTTGCCACAATGATTTCACAAGGTATCAAACCTCTGGTTATTTGCTACATTGAAAATCGAGTGAAAATCACGATCTTTAACCGTATGCTATACTTTCATCATTGGCAAACTCAGAGCTTTGCTGGTTGTTTTTATAAAATAAATGTCTAGTGATCTACAAAGGGAGTTATAAGAAAAAAATGCCATCTAAACTGATTGTGCTTTCTCTGCTCTACCTATTGCAACTACCCTTGCAATATCATGGTGAAACAAACCATCCTGGTAGACTTGCAGAACATGTTCCTTCATGTGGTCACAGACACAAAAACAAAGTTCCCTAGGAAAAAAACAACCTTGTACTCAGTTGACTGATTGATTGTATGGTGTTTAACACTGTTTTCAACATTATTTCAGTTTATCCCAACAGCCAGTGCACCTATCCATGCTTTCCTGGAGTTTCTTTTACAAGTACTCTGCACAATATTCTTTCCAAACCACCGGCTGCTTTCCCACATAACTATCATCAAAACAATGGTCAGCGGTGAGAGAGGAATGAATCCTGTTACAATGACACCTTGTACTCAGATTCCATAGAAATTAAAAACTAACATTAGGAACAACTAGACCTGTACTCCTATTTGTTTGGATAAAACTGTGCACCACAAATGCTTGCTCTTAAATTGTCACGTGAGACTACTCTTAAATACTGCAATATTGCAGCCGCTTGGAGTTGTGCAACACCATAAATGGTCTGATGCAGGATAGAATTCATCTGCAAGTGACTGTCTGTTCAGTCACAAATAATTGTCTTTTGAGATAATTTTAGTACATCATGCTTTTTATCCAAGCTGTTATGAATCAATTCAATTACATGCAATCTGACACCTGTCAAATGACAGCATACATTAAGTCAGAGTCCATTGCTACATGTATCTGGGCTATTTTTAGATCTCCCAAAATCTATGATAAACAAGATGGTTGTTTTTTTTGTGAAAACACATGTCTCTCCCTCACAAAACTTTTGAACACCTGCTGAGAGAGTACATCCTCAACCTTAGACACTTGTATGTGAAATCGTCACTTTGTACATCATCTCTACAAGGTAGAGGAAAATATATCCTATTTAAACAGTTTGGAAAACATTGCTAGGAATGCAGTTATTTCTCCCACAACTTTTTTGAAAGCTGTAAAATGCAGGGATGAAAAAAAGGTATATTTGTATAGTGGGTTGAAAAAAAGATAAGTATAAGTTAAACAATAATATGAAAGTTTAGGGGAATTATTCTGATGTATCACTTTCTGAATCAGAATATGCACCAAGCATTCCAAGCCCACCTAAACTTGAAGTCTTTTGACTCTCTGTACCAATCTTTAACTTATCAGTTGTAGTGATCTCTCCATTTGTAACCTGTTTGCTATTCTCAATATCACTTTCTTTGTCCACATTAACAGAAACAGTACTATTAGAACAAGTTACTGTACTTTTTGAGTCTGTTACAGTACATGTGCTAGTTAAGTTTGAGTCCTTTGTCTTCAGTTCAGTTGACTGGGAAACTGAAAATGGGGGCAATTGTACAGGCTTCTTCTTCACAACCAATCCTGATAATTTAGACTTTGAGGACATTGATCCAACACTTTTCTCCCAAACTTCTGGTGCTTTGGTCTTGACAGCTTTTTGCTCCTACAGGCAAGAAAAAAAAAAAATATTTCTAAAAAAAATATTTCTTATAGTAACATCTAGTTACATATTTTTATGTCCCCTAAAGAAGAAAAACTTTAGAAAACATCACATGGAAAAGTAACACTTGCTTGTAATAAACAAGTGCACTGTTTTCCAAAAATGTTTTCAATCCTGATGAAATTTGGAATTTGCCTTATCTTTCAATATGCATTCCTTTAGGTCTTTGTGAATACATTTTATGCTGTTGAATAGAATGTCTCCTCTTTCCAAAATTACATTCTTTTTGTTTTCTTTTCATATTTTTGATATGTCTTACTTTTCCATTTGCTGTAATGTTTCCAAAGGGGTCTGCTTTCACTGTACACAATAAATTCAATGTAAACAACCCTTTTCCACAAAATCCTGACATTTGAAAACTCTGAAAAGAGGGCTTTTATAAACATTGTAGGAAAAGGAGAAAGGTCACAAGAATTTCCTCCTCCTTGCAATGGTTTTTACCCGTCCAAAGACAAATTTTATCATATGAGCCAAACTAAATATGTCATCTGCAAAGGCTTTCAATTTGTCCAAGTCTAAAATAATGTCACTTGATAAAGAGTCAATGTCAAAAAAGATCATAGACTTGAACTGTTACTGCAATTACTTGTAATGTAATTCCTCACTGCAAAACAAGCCAAGATGATTTATATATAAAGTATAGAATTATGCATAATGACAATTTTTATTAAATGCAAGTAAGAATATGGACACAGAGATACCCATGGTGATGCAGAGAAATAAAGAAGTACAGAGCAATATTTGACTTATCAACCTATTAAAAGCTCTGTGCTGGTGCAGATGCAGGTAAATCTTTTCTTCAAGTTAACATCTTTTGATTTTCTTATGACAGTGTGCTACAAAATGTACAAAGTTACACAAAATCAACCACACAAATAGGATGAAATCGCCTAGATAGACTACTGAACCAAAAGCAGATAATACACTGTAGCATGAAATATTTTGAGAATGAAAGGCATACCCTTGACCAAACAAGCCCAAAGTTCTAGCAACCCTAATCCTTTAACACACAATCAGGACTTTAACTGACCCTGCTGGAGATAGCTTTTGAAAACAGTGTGGGACAAGGAGAAAATGGCGGTAATCAGCATTTTCTCATGTTCCCAAATTGTATTCTTCTCTTTATTTTATTCAAAAAACAAATTTCAGTTTCTGAGCCACATTTATTTTGTCATCTGCAAATGCTTTAAATTTCCATAAATCTGAAATTTTGTCGTTTGGTACAGAGCTGAGGCAAAAGAGCTTAACCCTTTACCACACAATGACGCCTTTTAACACCCCTGAAGAAAAGGCCTTTTGAAAACATTGTGGGAAAAGGCGAAAATGCTGGTAACCAGCATTTTCTCCTTTTCCCACAAAGTTTTCTACCCTATCAAAGAAAAGTTGCGTCATTTGAGCCACTATGAAATTGTCATCTGCAAATGCTTTCAATTTGGATAAGTCTTAAATTTTGCCATGTGGTAAAGGGTTAAGACATTGGCAGAAAATGGAGAAATACAGGTCACCAGCATTTCTTCTCTTTCTTCTGCAGTATTTTCTACAGCCGTCACCCTTGGGGTTCCAAAAAACACTATACATGTATCATTAATTTTGTCAACTCTACCAAATAACAAAATTTCAGAATTGATAAAATTGACAGTATGTGCAGACTATAGAATAAATGAGGCTCTGATGATGATCTCTGTCTGATAGGGTAGAAAACACTTTTGGAAAAGGAGAAAATGCTCCTTCCCACAATTTTTTCAAAAGCCTTCCTTCCTCAGGGTCATTAAAACTTCATATTGTATGGTTAAGAGTAAATACATTGTTTTCAACATTTCAGTTATATCCTGGCAGCAAGTGCACCTATACTGTAGTTTCTTTTACCAGTACACTGCACAATTTTCCTTCCAAACCACTGGCTGCTTTCTTACATAACTATTGTCAAAACAATGGTCAGCGGTGAGAGAAGAATGAATCCTGTCGCAATGACTATCATCAATCATCATAAAGAAATTGGCCGAGTCTGAGATTGAACCATTTACCCCGTTCTCAGCAAGAGTGAAAGGGTTTTCAATTTCAAGGTGTTGAAAAAAAAAACACATATATGGCCTGCAACACTCGAAAAGGGACATTTGGACATTGCGTAAAGTGTCATCCCGGATCAGCCTGCGCAGTCTGATCCGAGACAACACTTTCCGATCCTGTGTGATTTTCTGTTTCAGGCAAGTCTAATGTAGGTCAAAATCTAATGTTGACGTAAAGTGCTGTCTTGGATTAGCCTGCGCGGACTGCACAGGCTGATCCGAGACAACACTTTATGCAAATGTCCAAAAGTCCCTTTTCACATGTTGCAGATCATATATAGGAAACTATGAGGAGACACTTACTGAGTTACTAGTGAGAATATCTGTAGCATTGCTAGAGGTAGAAGTGGAAGATTTCACAACTTTCTGTCTTGGTTTGTCCTCATCATCACTGTCGGAATCATGAAGTCTCTTTACCACACTTGTGCCATCTCCCCCAAATATTTCCCTACAAAAAATAATGGTGTTTAGCATACAGGAAAAGTAAATAAAGTATCAAAAATTTATCATCAAGATTTTTTTCAGTTGCACTCTAACTTAACAACAACATTTTAGCCTTGTTCCAATTGAGAGCAAGTATGCAACAGCTGTACAGGGGTAAAGTTTTGTCTCTCTAATTAACCCTTCACCAAACAACAGAACTTTAGAATAGTCCAAATTCAAAGGATTTGTAGACAACAAAATAAATGTGACTTAAAAATTGAAATCTGTTCAGGGAAGGGCAGAAAACACTGTGGGAAAAGGAGAATATGCCGACTACCAGCATTTTCTCCTTTTCCCCCAATGTTTTCAAAAGGCTTCTTTCCCAGAGTTGTTAAAAGTCAGGATTGTGTGGTAATGGATTGAAGCTTCCAGCTTCAAATCCCCTCATGACCAGTGTAATTCCTTGACTCTACCTACATTACAACACAAGTACTTGTTAAAGGCCAACTAACTGTAAAAAGTAGACCATTTGTGGGTCAAAATGCCAACAAATTTAATCCATACCATTTAAAAAGGTATGAATATCATTATGACTCAGACAATGTGTTACAGCAGTCTGTCAAACTTCCAGTCGCTGGCTGAGAAAATAATTGTAAAACTAGGGTGATAGTCGACCTCTGAATTGTTTACTTTTGGTCACCAGTGGGCCTTTAAAGTTTCCAGGTAGTAATCACCGAGAGTGATAAATTCAAGCTGTAAAAACTTGTTTCATATTTAGAGTAATTATGAAAATTGTCTTTTAAAGGGCGGAAGACATTGTGGGTAAAGAAGGTAATGCTGGTTACAAGTGTTTTGTGATTTTTCCAAAATATTTTATCCTAGCTTTCTTGTTCAACGGCGTTTGAACTCAAAATCGTTTGATAAATGGTTAAATCTATAAGGGTAAAATAACAGATACTAACTTGATCTGTTTTTCCTCTTCCTCCATCTGTAGTTGAAGTAATAATTCCTCATATTTTCTATACTTTTCTATCATTTCGTCTGTGTTGACTGCATTCTTCCTTGTATTCATTTCTCTCAACTCTTCCAGTGAGTCTATCTGCTCCATTTCCAACTGACTCTGTTTGGTCCTGTTCTCAAGGACCTACAAAAAAAACCCAGAGGAAAATGGTTTGTTTTGGGGTAAGATGAAAATATGATTTCATTACGAAAACGCTAAAACTGATATTTCCACCAATGACAACTCCACTCATAACATTATTGAACTTTTAGTGTTTATGAGTGGAATTATATCTTGATTTTACATGTAAAAACAGTTTTCAACTTTCTTTCATGCAAAAAACCTGACAGATTTAAACATTTTTACACTCTGCTTAATATGTTTCCTTGGGAAAACATTCATGTTCATGACAGGTGTTTGTAATGTATGGTAATAATTTTCAGACCAGCATCAAAACAACCACAATACATTAATGCGCTGTGCGAAACAGATTGTATTATTCGACCTAGGTCACCCAGTGCAGTCCACACAGGCTGACCTGGGTCACTTTTTTTGCTATTGGTCAATTTTCTGCAAGTCAAAGGACCAGTCTACCTCATGATTCAGTTGGTTGTAAGATGAAATGGATTTTGTGGATCATAAAACATGTAACATGATGACCTGCTTGGTACAATGTATCAGGGAGATGAACCCCTTTTGCCAAAGTGCAAAGTTCTATAGTTCTGTTCTCTGGTAAAGACTCAGGGTATATCTCCATACCCCTAAAAAATACACACTTGCACTTAATTTACTTATAAAAATGTTGTTGAAAAAGAAGCAATTCTTTGTGAAAAGTAGTTCTCCTTCACAATGTTTTCAATATCATTAAAAAAAAAAAAAATAAATAAAAAAACTGTTTCCTTTTCTTCTGTGTTACTGTTTTGTAGTATTTATATCACCTTCTGGAAGTTAAAAAAAAAAAAAAAATTGGTTCAGTATTTAAAACCACAAAATTGTAGGCTTGCACAAATTCAAAGAATGTGAAGACAAATAAATTAAACACAGTAAGGACAGAAAATATTGTGGGAAAGAGGAAAAAATGCTTGTTACTGACATTTTTTATCTTTCCCCACAATGTTCTCAACAGCCTGATTTCTCAGGATCATTAAAACTCATTATCATTTGGTAAAAGGTTAAATACAATCAGTGAATGAAGTTTTTGAATGAAATATGTTACTATAAACCTTCATTGGATTGAGCTCATCTTCTTCCTTTTCTTTCCTTTCTTGTTCTGCCATCTGCTGCGCTATTTTCTCTGCTTCAAACAATCGAGTTGCTCCAGCTTCCAAGGCATAATCTGTATTCTTTAGATCTGTCTGTTAACATGAGAAAAAAACAAGTTATATTTGAGGTATATCATATAATAACAAAGAATAGATTGATTGAATGAATGGTGTTTTACGCTGCTTTCATGTACACATCTATAAGTGGATTGACCCTTTCCTGAATGATAAATTGTAGAGTGCCACTTTTCAAAATTTAAAATTATATATATATTTGAAATCAACCAACTCCAGAATAGGTAGAGATGAACTTAAATCTTCTGATAAGGTAAAAAGCCTTATGGGAAAAGGCGAAAATGCTGTTTACCAGCATTTTCTTTTGTGCCAAAATGTCTTTAAAGGCCTTCTCTCTCAGGGTCTATAAAACTTGGGATGGTTTTGTAAAGGGTTACATGATTTGAGTGCTAAGTACAGCTTAGGTTGTTGCTTTTGCAAACAGTGCAGGATGCACAGTATGATCTTGCATCTGTACTTTATCACAGTTCAGTTGTACCAAGTAACTCTAAAATCCCAGAAAGCATTCTGACTGGCAAAGGCATGCAATCTAAGCAAATCAGAATGCTAATCTAAAATCACAATTACAATATATTTCAGACTTCTTTTTAACTTTCTGTGACTTAAAGCTTTGTAAATCATTGTTATGTACACATATGTTGCAAAGTGTAGTATTGGTTGCTTGTACTGGCTGGTGGCTACTGGATGATGTAGTGGCCCAGTAGGGCGCTTTTATGCTGCCCTTGCAGCTGTTGGTTCAGGATGCTCCTGGGCAGATCATCAGGGTTCATTCTAGAGTGCGCCCTTGCATACTTTTCATCTTTGGCGCATGAAAAATCCTACCTTGGGGCCGATCAGGCACAGTTTTTCGTAAGGTGTTAATTTAAAAATGAGAATCCATTCTCAAGTTCACACTAATTGAAGAATCAAGTGCAGCCAACATATGACTGGTGAATTGTTAAGAGGGCTCTTATTGGTTATTTCTGTGGGTGAGTCACCTGTATCATCTAATAAAAAAAACATACCGTTCTTGAAACCTAATAAAACTCCATGTTGCTTCCATCATACAGCAGATGTCTCAGCCGATATTGTTTGCATTTTTGGGCCCAAATAACCAAAGAAATAATGTGAAGATACCACTGAGAACCAAATTCTTCTAGTTATCAGTAAGGTGTTGCTAAGGGGGGGGGGGGGGGAAAGGGGGGGGGGCGTGCGGCAAAACCAGCCAGTATACTAGAAATTATTTTCGTTGTCATTAATTCAAATGGTTCTAACTGAACACAAAATATACAGTATTTTGTGCTCTAAGCACAAAAGATAGATATGCTGACTGAAGCTTACACAATTCCTCACATGCACATGCGTGAGGCATTTAGAGGGAAAAAGTCATTAGGACAGTAATGGAAGAAATATTAACTTTTGGGTGAAAGGATAAAGTCAAAATCCATTGATTAAGGTAGTTTTCTATTGGGAGCAAAAATTTCTATAATGGCCCCTACTTTTTCTGATGAGGAGGCCAGTTTGCCCCATAGATTTGATTTCTAGAATGAACCCTGGATCATTTATTAGCCCATTACATATGGCTACCAATATGGGGGCTACATGAAATAACTATGGGTTATGATTTAACGTCTCAAGATAGTTTCTCAAAGACCTTTTGTCTTGAAGAAGTTCATGATGAATAGATTGAGACTTCTTTCCCTCTACCTGACAACAAGATTTTGAACTTGGCTGTTGTGAAAGTATTTGCAGACGTCAAATTAAATTTGGCTAAAATAATGGAAATTGTCCTTGAAAGAAAAAGTAGAAAACATTGTTGGCCAAGTAGAAAATGCTTGTTACCATCACTTTTTATATTTTCCACAATGTTTTCATAGGCCCTCAGTAGTTCAAACTAATTGTGTATCATTGCAGAACTACAGAAATGCAGTCAGTTACATACACCTTAATCCTTTACCCAACAATCCCATGATTAAACGGCCCTCAAGTAGAAGGCTTTCGAAAACATTGCAGGAAAAGGAAAAGCTCGTAACCAACGTTTTCTCCTTTTCCAACAATGTTTTCAACCCTTCCAAAGACAAATCCAATCATTTCACTTTATTTGTCCTCTGCAAATGATTTAAACCTGGAAAAGTCTGTATTTTATCATCTGGTGAGGAGTCAATGCAGTAAGACTGATTCAACTGAAGTTAAACGCCATGTTAAAAGCTTAGGTCATATCACGGCGGTCAGTGCAGCTACGCGTGTGTTTCCTAGATTTCATACACCAGTATTGACACAACTTTCTTTCCAAGTCACTGACTACTTTTCTCACATATGTCAGAGGCGAGAGGCCAAAAATCACCAGAAAAGAAAGTTTGCTTCAACTGTGTATTAAACTCACAACCACCAGGTCATGAGTCTGATACACTGACCACTGAACTAACTGGGCGGGCAAATGTGTTAAGAAAGATGGTACATACCTTGAAAGCTATTTCTGAGACACATCTTGGACATTTGATGTAAAATCGAAAGATTCTTAATCCAAGATAATCCTCGTCCATCACATCCTCTTTGCGGGAGTTGAACTTCTTTCCTTTGTAAATGTACTCTTTACACATATTGCACCTAGAAATAGGAAAATACAATATCTATATTTATGTATTTGTTTGTTTGGTGTTAGGACCATTTTCAACATTGTTTCATTCATATTGTGGCAGTCAGTGCACCTATCCATGGTTCCCTGCACTTCCTTTTACTACTGCTTCTAACAACATTCTTTCAAAGCCAACCCCTTGGTTTCAAGACCTATACATCATCAATTAAGCAAACAGGATCGTTAAAAAAAATTGGAGGAGTCTAAAATTTTGTTGTTTAGTAAAGAGTTAATGCATCTGCAAAAAGTATCGACCCAGGTTAGCCTGTGCAGTCTGCGCAGGCTCACCTCTTACTGCACAGGCTGACCTGGGATGAAACTTTTTGCTATTGATCAATTTTCTGCATGTTAAAGGACAAGTGTACCTCACAACTCAGTCATTTGTTAGACAAAATAGATTTTATAGATCCATAATTATTATGTGCTGACTTGTTTGGTATCATGCACCACACAGATGCATTAAGCCCCCTTTTGCCAAAGCACAGCTCTTATATTTATAATGAGCTGGACCTCTTTTGATGGAAGAAATACCATCCACTGAAAATTAGAAAGACTTTTATCTTATAGGCTAAACTACATATTGACTAAAAAAGCGGACAGTAGCTATCCACAATAAGACTGCAATAAATAGCAGTTTGGTCTTGATCTATGCCATCTCTAGTGCTGACAGGCTTAAATCATACTTCTGTAAGACATTTGCTGCTGATGGCATTGACAACATTCTTATAAGTTATGGATAATCAGCATGAAGGAAGCTTTACCCCTTAATCACACAATCAGAGTTTTAATGACCATGAGGAAGAAGCCTTTTGAAAACATTGTAGGAAAGGAGAAAATGCTGGTAACCAGCATTTTCTCCTTTTCCCACAATGTTTTCTATTCTATAAAAGACAGATTCTTTCAAATGAACAACTTTCAGTTTTTTTGTCTGCAAATGCTTTCAATTTGGACAAGTCTTAAACTTTGTTGTGTGGTAAGCAGTTAATTAAAGTGAATGTATTAGAAATCATTGTTGCAAAAGGAAAAACATGCATGTATGGGTCAATTAGTAAGACACATCATATTGACCTATAAATGTAGTCAAACCTGTTTTGAGCAGCCATTTATCAAAAAGATTTGGTGACCTATATGGACAGTAATGCAGATCAATGGTAATGTTGAAGGTCCTGTGGGAACTTTCTGCATTATGTTACTACCTGTCTAAAAGATGTTAAATGAATTTGTTGTGGTCAAGGTAAACAGTTGTAACAATAATATAATTCCTTTACCTCATATTGAATGGAGCCATTATACGAATGTTAAATGTAGCATTCTTGTTTCTTTTCCCTCTTGGTACTTTGGATGGGTCAAAATCTGGCGGGTAGTATTTCTGCAAATTACAGGAATGGTCATCATTAAATTTCAATTCGTTAAATGATCATTAACCCCTAGAATGTCTATCAAAACTGAGGAGGATTTTTGGGACAATGACCATAAATAAGGCTATAAAGACCATGCACTCTGACCTTGGATCTACAATTGTCTGGTATTTTGTAAGATATTCTGACAAAACAACTCCATTTTTGGATTGTATTTTTATTTCTGAAAGGGTGCCTTACAGTTTTATTTTTCACTGAGATTTACACTGTTTTTCAAGTCTGGAATATTTCTTTACATGGAAAGCTTGTACTTTGGAAGTTACCTTGAGATAAGCTTATGAACAATGAGTATGATTTTTATGTCATAGTAAATGGCTCCAATGCCTCTTTTTGGGAGCATGGAAAACAAAATTTTATTGTACTTCACTTCCTGATGACCGTATCTCAACTCTTGATGACCATATTTTACATCAAATGACAAACTCTTCACCCATTTAGCTCAGTTTATGAAGTAAAAAAAGCTATCATAATTTCATACCATTCTTCTGCCAAAAAAAACACAAACTTTTTCAAATGGTATTTGTTAAGGTAAAAAATAGAACATACACTTAAAAGCTAAATTAAGTCTGTAAATTTCACAGAATAGTAACTCTTACAGTCATCTGGAGTGGAATACGATTCTAATTGAAGAAACCCTGATAAATTACTAAAGTAACTACTAGAAAGTAAGTTTTTATTTTCAGAAAATTAGCATGAAACTATGCTATTCATAAATGTATCATAATTTCAGATCAAAAGTTATCACTAAAGGAAAGCATTAGAATTTGTCACTTTGAGGTCAAATATGGTCTGTTTGAGGAGATATACAGTGAAATTTAGTAATCGGTGAAATTCAATTTTTTCATTGAAAAACTTGACAAATTTGTCACCATTTTATAGAACTCCATTCTCACAGTTATACATGCACTTCAATAAAAAATGATTCATTACACTGTTCATTAATGATCAATTAAATCAAACATTCAAACATACATCTTCACTCGTTTTCATCCAGTTTTTTAACTGTATTTTTTTTTTTTAATTTAAGAAACTATAATCACTCTTGTATCTTCATGCCAAATATTGACCCTCATGGGTACAAGGTTGCACAGATTACGGCAGATAGAAAATGCATTTCAGTCTATTGTGGCTAGCCATAGACACAACAACCACAGTTTCCCATTTAAATTGAAGACAATACAGTTTCTTTACCCCATACACCTTATATTGAATTTTTATCTACGTTTACACAGCTGACTAGATTATAACACCGGCAAGTTCTAAAAGCCTTTGTTTACTCTCTGGCTATAAAGATGTCTCTTTAAATTAAGATCCATGATTAAAAAACACTGATCAACATTAATCAGCATTAACCCTTTAATCATAATTTTCACAAATGTCAATTTAAAAAGCATCATCCCAAAGTTATTGTCGTCAGTTTGTGTAACTGTACATGATATCAGTTACGGATTGTGTTCTCTAAATGAATGAAACGTTGGGTAGTAACTATCAGTTTTTTCAATTACGTTGTCTGTGCATGTTATATTCTTCGAAGGTTCAACTTGTCTGCTATGACACATCACCCATCTCCTTTACAAGAGAAAGTTACTATGCCCCTAATAAAGTAGCAATGGAGAAATTGGCCATAAAAAATACATCTGTCGAAAAATGTAGCCTGTTTTATGCTCCAGATATCTTGAAAATTTAATTATTTCAAATGGGGAAAAAAAGTTTTCACAAAAAATTAATATTCTTGTTTTACTGCATATCTTTGAATACAGTTTCTACATATAGACTTTAGGCAAACCAAGGTTTGTGCAAAGTTTTTCAAACAGATGCCAACAAGAAATGTCTGGGCTCATACCTAAGCTATAACCCAAGTCTGTAGGGGATGTTTTTATAAATGGCTGGTGCATAGGTTATGTGCTAGCTGATCATAGGGGAATGATAGATGTGTATTTGAAAAATGCCACCTAGCAGAAGTTAATGTTTTCCGTTATATAATGCTTTGTGTAAGTGGGTCACGTGCAATAGAGGCGACTGTTATGCACATGTCATAAACAGTTAAAAAAAAAAAAAAAAAAAACAGTTAAGTAATACCAATCGAGATGACCACTGGCTGCATTTGACAAATATAAAACTCTACAAAAGGTAATTAAAGGAGAAATATGCTAGGGCAGACTTGTGTTGATTGCTGTTCACAGATTGGCTGCTGTTTATGTGTGGCTGCTAGCATAGATTTGACTGTATGTGGCATTGTTTTATATATGAAAAGATACAAAGTTAATGAAATTTTCAGCTTCATTCCCTTGATCAAAATTGTATTTGATATATCTTTTAAACAATTGCATTTTTTTGTTTTATGCATAACTTTGATTTTCATGGGTTTTTGCCATATATGTGTGGGGAGTTGTCGTTATTATGCTGACGCATGATTGTTTTCTTAAAGGGTTAAGAAAACCTGCTCTGGCAACAAAATTATTTTTTGCCCATTTGTCAAAACCTGCTATACTTTTAAAATTTCGTTTTTCTCTGTATTTCCTAAAGAATGGGGGGGGGGTAAGTTCTCAAGATCTCTTACATAAATATATTCAGTAAAAAGGCATTTGTATGTGTGATTGCACTTTAAATATGTAAAGTTTAAAGTGCATGTTGCACAAAGTAGATCTATATCCGAATACTTCGTCCGTCCGGATATGTGCTTACTTGGATATTTCGTTTTCGGACGTTACCCGCAATACATAGCAATAAACAACAGTACAAGATGCGGTATGACTGCTTATACTCCCTTGTTTTGTTGTTAAAAAAGGTAAGAAATAGTTGTAATCACGAAATTACTCACATTTAACACTTTTCTTTCAGACATCCTTGTTATCTATTCGAGTTTTCTCGGTTGTTAACGATGACAATTCGGGCCTTTACGGAACTTACCGAGGTAAAGTGTATTCCCCGGCCCTACCTGTCAAAATGAGTCATAATTCCCGGCCCTCACGCCTCCCCTCCATGCTAAATCTTTTATTTTTCGTTGTATTATGCTCAGAATAGTACTTTATTGAAGCCTAGGTTTCAGGCTTTCATATGGTATGAAATACAATATAGTCATTGCAACACTTTTTGAAATATTGTCAATCAAAAGTGGGTAAGATTTTCGTATTTTCTTCCAGGTATTTCATGAGTTACACAAACCCGGCCCCTATGCTAAATATTTTATTTTTCGTTGTATTATGCTCAAAATAGTATTAAATTGAATCCTAGATATCAGGCTTTCATATGGTGTGAAATACAATATGATGACCGAAACACTTTTTGAAATATTGTCAATCAAAAGTGGGTAAGATTTTCGTTTTTTCTTCCAGGTATCTCATGAGTTACAAAAATCCGGCCCCTATGCTAAAACTTTCATTTCGTGTTAAATATCGTTTAAATTATATCTGAATGAAAGTATGCTTTTATCTTTGCAGCAGTATGAAAACTGCAAAATCCCGATTGTTTTTAAAGAGAAAAAAGATCTTCTAAATGTTCGACCCAATATGTAAATGTAATGAAATTCGTTTTAAAAATAAATCCCGCCCCTACGCTTAATCCTTTATGTCATCGAAAACTGCACGGAATTTATTTTTATCTTTATTTTTAAATGAATATGTACGTCTTTACCTCATTAACGATGTAAAAATGAGTAAATTTCCATAGAAAGTGATGGAATAAAAGGTCTTTGAAATGATCTTTGAACCAAACTGATATCCATTTGCTCTCTATCCTTATTACTTCAACTCAGATGTAAGGGCAGACAGCAGTATTTATTTTCATGTATTTTATGATAATAGCTAAAAGTGTGATGCTATTCTGATGTATAAAATTAATAGCAGAGTTTTCTGCCTGATCTCAATCCATGTTTTGCCCAATCAACATCAGGGATACTAAGAGAGACTGTTTAAAATGTTATTATACATTTACATACTTTCGTATAGGTATAAACGCTTCTTTGATTTTTGATAAAACTTTTATAACTATATCAAGATTTTGCCAAAAACTAGACTTAAGATGTAATATATCTTCAAAATACAACGGAAGAAATAACTCGAAAGTAAGGCAAAGTTGGACAAAGGGTTGATGTAATCAAGCACACGACTTCACAGTAGCACAATAGCAAATTCTTAACCGCATAGATTGCGTCATTGGAAGCCGCTCGAAAGCGGCTTCCAGTAGGAATGTACCTAAACTATTTGCCATGTAGATGATCAGTTATTATTCGATTGGTCATTATTTTTGGAAAATTTCTAATAATGTCGTGTTGTTGTGACAGAATTACTCCACATGACTCTTTCTTAAATATTCCAACAGACCTACATGAAAATCAAGCCTGGTTTTCTTGCAATATATAGTTCATTCCCAAAAAATAATAAAGAATACAGAAAAATAAACCTCCTTTAATTGGCTAGTCCCCCGAAGTTTTCAAACATATAGGATTCCTTCTACTTTCCCAAACGAAGTTGTTATGCTTCCCGTTTATCACAAGCCTTCCCACCTCTCAATGGTTTTCGCATTTGTGTACTTTTTTACAAAACAAAATAATGATAATTATGTTATAGAGAGCATCTTAGAATATGATAATCAGAAGCAATTTTATGTTCAAGTTTTTCGTCCATTCTCAACAGGGATCGTATATAAGATCCCTGATTCTCAATCCGTGTTTATAATAGGGCGGTAAACCTTTGATCAAAGTATAGACTGGTTACCTCGCTACACAGTTAATCGAAGAACAAAGAGGAGTCTACGACAGCTATTTATAGAATACTTGCGAAAAGATAACCCTTTTTTCTTCCCTTTGTCGACACTTTAGCCGAATGGATTTTTGTTACACGAAACATCTACCTTATGATACCTGTAAAATTTAACATTCACTGTGTTGTGTGTGGAAGCTGTTATGATCAGACTGTACGTGCTGTACACTATGGTCCCCATCTACAAAACCCGTGAAAAATGTATCCATCGTGATGTACATTAACTACAGAAATTATCACGGTGGTGCCTGGTGCTTTAAGGGTTAAAGCTGGTCGAAAATGACAGAAATAGATGAAGATCAGACAGCACATAGCCCGTGTAATATTTTTTTAAAATTCTATAAGATATTGTAAACATAAAAAAATCTTGTTTGTTTTCCTTAATCAGTGTATTAATTTCGTTGTGCAGTCGAAGGGTGAGAGTTATTACAGAACCTATTACTGTGCTAACACAACTTTTTACGTCGCCGCTGGTCAAAGGTTTAGAATAGCTCTTGAAATTTACATTAGACGTTTTACACTAGGTTTGTACAAGGCCTATGCAGAAAATGGTTCAAACTACTGATTATTAAACGAAATATGTATAGTAATAGTTATTATGTTGTGGTTGAATATACCCAGATCTTTAAAAACTTAAAAAATGTTTTTTTTGTGTGTGTGTGACTGCCATTCCAGGAAATTAAGAAACGTGGTTTATGCCATCTGTGCAGGCTATGATCAGAATAACTTTTGAGATGCCATGCAAAAGTTTTTGGTTCTGGAGTAGAAATGTAAAGATTCACTGTGTTACAAGCATGCTAAGATACTTTTTGATAAGCAGGAAGATCGTGTTTTAGAAAAAAGTTGTTGCATTCTTTTTTGTAAAAAAAAAAAATGAAACGCAAAGAAGAGATCACTGATAAAAATTGTAAATACATGTAAACATCATTATATGAATAACGATCTTACTATCACTTTGAATAATTAGTAATTTAAATTATTCCGTAGTATTGCTTTGATGCCGCTACAGAAGCTTCCTTTCGAAAATCATTTTAATAAATGGAAATTGCTGTTCTTGAATGCGCAATTTCTCCGTTTTCAAATTTCGAGTAGAAATTTAAAAAATCCGATGCTTTTACGTGTGTGTGTGTGTGTGTGTGTTTTTTTTTTTTTTTCACATAAACATTATCACTATATAATAATAGTAATAATAATAATAATAATATAATAACAAGATTATTTAAGATTCCTCTCTAAACTTCTGTCTTATTCTTTAGTATTAGAATACATCTACTGCATTTTAGTACTATTCGTCATGATTTTCCGTTGGTGGGGAGTGTGGGTAAAACAGATACAAAAAGTGTAATCACAATTTCTCGAGAAAGTCAATATTTCTGAAATTGTCCACCAAAAGATTGCGGCTTCTATGATGCTATGCATCATAAATTTGTCTTGTACGTAATTGGAGAGGTCATCAGACCTCTCCAACAGTGGTGAGTTTAAAAGGCAGACTGCCACAGAATTTGCTGTCTAAATCCATTTTTCTTACGAAATTTTTCTGATACACAGTCTGTTTCGTCATGGTTTTGTAAATAAAGCGAAATCAAAAAACCGAAACAGGAAATAGACGTGGTTTATTTTTATATGACGAATTTCAGAAAAGATTTGTTATATTAATTTGCCATGGCTGCAAATGACCTCTCAAATAATTGTAATTTTTCATTAAGCAAATAAATCTAAGCAGAAGAAGAAGAAGAAAAAAAAAAGAATTTCGTTAAAAGAGAGAAAGAAGACCGCTGGACAAGATCATGCGATTTGAAAACGCGGTCAAATGACCGTCATGTAAAGCATGTTAGGTTTCTACGCGGCGGCTTTTTTACTTGTTTGTTTACATGTACCAAAATATATTGAAATTAAAAGCCAATAAACTATTTGAAAAAATTGATGCTGACCTCTCCTGGCTTCTTTTGTAAAGAAGCCAACTTGTTAACGCATTGATAATCGGACCTAATAAGATATGACGGCACGTGTTTGACCCATACCAAACAATCCAGCCTTTTAACGACCAAAAAAAGCTTTCGGAAACATTGTGGGAGAAGGACAACGTGCTTGTAAGCAAATCTTTTTTTAAAATTTTTTTCCCACAATGTTTTCTATCTTATCACAGGCAATCTCTTACCACTTGCTTAATATTTAATTATGACCAGTGAATATTTTCGTCTAAGAGTTATGTTAATTGAACGGCAAAAAGCAAATTGATCTCTATTTACAGAAAAATTCAGATAGCAAGAAATTTAGGTAGATCAGATTAGATCTGTACTGTCCGCCACGTGATACCAACGTTTGTGCAAAAATAGCTCCAATTGCTACGAAAACAACATGGATAAAGGATTAATTAATGTATCTTCAAACCTGCCACATATGAGCTTTTTTTTTTCTCTCTGTTAAATCAATCCTATACTATGATATAATGTTGTTTTTTGAAACATCGCGGGAAAAGGAAAACATGCTGGTAACTAGCATTTTTTACTTTTTCCGGAATGTTTTTACGTAACTTTGAAACAGAAACCATATAAACCTTGTTCTATGCTTTCGATAGGCCGTGGCCGCATTTTTTTCGTCTTTTTTTTTTTTTAATTTGTTACCTTGATATACGCACTTTGAGCCATACACTGGCAAAAGGAGATGTAAAGCATCTCCGTAGTGCATGATATCAAGTAAGTCATCTTATAATCATGGATCCATGAAATTGATCGTGTCTAACAATCGACTGAATCAAGAGACTGACTGGTCCCTTAACATTCCGAGAACTGACCATTAGCAAAAAGTTTCGACTTAAGACAGCCTGTGTGGGCTGGATAGGCTGACCTGGGTCGATACTTTTTGCAGTTGCATTAGGCCCCTTTGCACAGAGCATGGTTCATTTGCATCTTTGCTGTAATTAAAGTAAAAAATTAAGGTGAACATACGGATAATTATCGAGCCAAGTTATATCTTCTACATAAACGATGTCCAAACTGTTAGAATTACACAAAATACAGAGAAACATTTTTCATATTTAACAAAAACGGGTCTCTGAAATTCTCGTTTCCTGTAGAATTATCCGTTTACCGTGCCAAAATCCGGTTCGTAATGTCAGGTTCGTTCAGCTAGGGAGGAAATACTCGCGTACATGTACCAACACAGACTGAGTTATGATATAAAAATTTGCGTCATAAGTTAAATAATTTGACGTCAAGTCTTTTTCACTTTGTTCACACGACGTACTGACAGAGAAGACACCTCAAATTGTAAGTACATATTTGTAGCTGTTTGGTACCACTCGATATACAAAATCTAACAAATTTACAGGTGTTTGTACAATGTTTACCTATCATGATATTATCTAAAACATTTAGATAATAAATCAAACAGCAAAGTTTGATTATAACTACGTCAGGTTCGTAATTTAAGTGTAACGAACCTGATAAAAAATTAATTCATTTTTTTCTTGGTCCCCATATATCTATATTGAACATTGTTTCTGAAAAATGTTAGTATAAGCTACACTCTTAAATATACTAAGGGCTAAAAATGGATGCATAGAATGTTTACAAACTGCATCATAGACGTTTTATCGATGAATATCGATTAAAATTATGTGATTAAAAAGTTAACAGAAATTATTGTGTTGAAAGCATCTGTTTTATGTAATTTTGCAAGAAAGCGATCTTAAAAGAAAAATATGCAAACAAGGCCCTCTGTATTGAATATTTATGAGTGAATGCCTTTTAACATTGGCGTCATGAAAGTGCAAAAGGTTCGTCAGTATATCGTAACGAACCTGGCCATAATACATTTTACCTTTTCATTTTTATTACTTACCTTGGCTACTTGGACTTCTTTCAAGTAAGGAAGTAGTTATATTTTACAGTTAAAAAGGTAGCCTTTTTAAATTCATATCACAAATTATAAAGTCTGACTCATGCTTATGACACATATATATATTTTCAGATACTAGTATTTAAATATGGTAAAGTTTCGGGCGGAAATACAACGGGAGTATAGGCAACGTTTGAAGGCCGATCCGGAAGCATACACAGAATATCTTTAAAGGCAAGAGATCGCAAGAAGAAAAATTTTATAACAGTGGCCAACTTAAGTAGATCCGAAAAGAAAAACCGTAGCCTGAGAGAAAAATGTAAATTATTCCAGACGTCATCGACTTAAGCGGCAGATAAGCAGAAGAAACATGGTGGAAGATGCCACTAGTGGCTACGAAACAGCAAGTTCAACTGGAACATCTAATGAAGGTCGCCTTATCATAAAGTTTCCTAATCGCCAGAATGGCCCAAAAATGAGAATAAGTAAACAGATGAAACAGAAATCCTCTGACTTTAAACAGTTACAGATACAATATGATAAACTGAACTCGAAGTATAGAAATCCTATGCGAAGTTTGCAGAGAATCAAGAAAAGCAAGCGGATGACAGAAAAGCAACATGTTACATCTTTATCTGAATTGACAGCATCACCTAGAACTGAAACGAAACAGTTGCTCCGTGAAAGTAATATTCCCCAGTCTACGATCTCAAAAATAAGAAAACGCCTTTTACTAGGATCTGTATTGCTGAAGCAAGTCCAAACCAAACGACGCAGTTTAAAGCGGTCACACCTAGGATCATTGGTGGCAAAATTTTGCAGAAATATCGGCTAGCGTCAACATTAAGCACAAACACCGGGCTGGGAAGAAACAAGCTGGCTAAGGCAAAAGAATGTATAAACATTGAAAAGATAAAAAGAGCGCGCGAAGTACAAAAACACAGGAACAGCGCTTTGAATTTCCTGTTGAGAGACGATAACTCACGAGCCAATCCAGGTAAAACAGACAAAAAGAAATACTGCGGAAAGGTAATCCAGACGAAAACGCTGACCGATTATCTTAAGAATTTACATCAGAAGTATCTGAGCGAAAACCCTGAGACAAAATTTCTCTAGCATCATTTGTCGGATCCGACCAAGTTACATATGCCCAACAGCATTTATTTCTCGAAACAGCTGCCTATGTACACGGCATCAGAATATGGCGCTTTGTTAACAGGTTTTAAAAAGATCACCGGTGGGCGTGACATTGCCAAGTAACCCAGAAGAGTTTGTTTCAGATGAAACGAAGATTCAAGAAGTAATTGCAAATGTGCCGAATGAGATTAAAATTGGCCAGTGGAAGAGAGCTCCAATAGATGAAAAGGGAAAGAAAAAGATTGTTACGAAAACAGTAGAATCGAAAATGAAACCGGATGAATTCATTAGTCTCCTTGACCATGGAATTCCTGAATTTCGCTCTCATGTCTTTCGTGTCAAAAGGCAGTATAATGAAATCCAAAACCTAAAAAAAGCATTGCCAAAAAATACATAGTGCATATGGATTTTGCAGAAAATTATATGTGCAAAAGTCTTGAAGAAGTACAGTCCGCGTATTGGACATAGGCTGCCGTGACATTACATCCCGTAGTGGTTTATTACTCCGATGAAAATTCTGATCTTCAGCATAAAAGTATGGTTATTGTATCTGATGAATTAGGACACAACTCTTCCGCTGTCATCACATTTGTTGATAAAATTATGAAGGAAGTCCCTAAAATTGTGCCAGATCTTGCTATTGTACATTACAGACAGTCCCACAAGTCAATGTAGGAATAAGGTGGTTTTCGATCTTGTTTCAAACCACACCGACATATACGGAGTACTTGCAGTGTGGAACTACTTTGAGGCCGGCCATGGCAAAGGGCCATGCTACGGCCTCGGTGGCACCACTAAGAGGATGGCTGATGAATCAGTTCGCAGTGGCAGAGCTGTCATACAAGATGCAAGAGACTTCTTCGCGTGGTCTCAATCAAGCTTTTGTTCAATGTCAAATTTGTTTTCATACAATCCTCAGATGTTCAAGAAACCGCACACAAGTTGACAGCGAGGTCATTGCAAACGATCAAGGGAACGTTGAAAATACATGTGCCACAAGTTTAATATAGACTCTACGGGAGCCTATGTTGTGATTGGTGAACCAATGCCTGTTTACCAAGTTGGAAGTTTTGAAGATGTATAAGGGCGCCGAATTATAAAAGGGGATGCACACAAGGAACGCCAGCTTTTTCTCTCTGGATTTCGGCTTAAACACATCAAAAACTCCGTCTCTTTAGTTACTACAAAATTTATGATTTTTCTTTAGTTTTTTATTTTTCTATAATAAAAGTAATTATTTAACACAACATTAATAGGATCACAACCTAGGACTACTGGACACAGCCACCTGACAAGGATTGGATAACAGAAAGATAGGATTGGATATGTAAAAAATAACATTGAACTCTAAATATCTAAGAAATCCTCGATATCGTTTTTAACGTAATCGGAATTCTCCATTTACAGTAGTAAAGCTTAATTATAGATCTTTATTCATTAAAATTATTTGTTTAAATCTTATTTACTAAGTCCGTCGTCTGACCCTCGCCCCCCTCCTCTTTATTTTTGTCGACCAATTTCTGTCGTCTGCTCACGGGAAGTCTTAGATTTTTACTGTTTTTTTTTTATAATTTCGGATTCAGCTAGAGATCAGAGGTTTCATTGTACAAGAAGGAAATTTACCAGAAAGACCGGCCCTATTCCTGTTACAATATAATACAATATGATACAATAATATCAAATTTGATAGGATGTAATGATAAGCAACAAACTGTTGACATTTTCGAAAGATTCTATTGAATGTTGACAAAAAATAGCATGAAGACTCTTCCTGATTTTCTCGTTATCGCACCTGGAGGGTGTCGCCTGTAAAAAAAATAGTTTACTAGTTGGACATGTTACTTACAATTTAGTTAAGTTACATAGTGATTATTGACTATTTCTATCTATAATAACTTTGTTGTATAATTTCCAAAAATAGTATTTTTTCTGCCTGCATATCACCTGTAATTAACAATTAAGGTACACAGAGTATGGCAAGGTACATGTACATATAATCTTACCATGTTTTCGAAAAGGTAATTTCATCTGCTTTAACTTGATATCAGATACTTGATGGTACTAATTTAACTATTTCAAACAGGTATTCTGTAACATGACTGCTATTCTTTTACTGGCCTCAAGCTGGGCGGGTGGATAGAAATAGCTCAGCTATCGCACTATAGCAGGGGTAAGAACCTTCCTCAAGGTTTCTTAGAGTCTCAACCATGTTGTCCCAGGCACAAGAGACATGTCTGTTTGCAATTGCAATACAATACAAATAACTTACAATACAAATAACTTTATTTGACTTCTCAAGCACAACAGTGTACAAAAAGAGGAAAGTAACAAATGAAGATACATATGTGCATACATGTATAACATTTCACGTGGTCAGTGTGGATTATTCATGATAACAGAAGAGGGAGAAAAAAGAAGAAAAGAAAAGATATGAAAAGATATGACGGTCAACACATTGTCCCCCTGGAAACAGTTTTGCAGAAGAAAGCTGTCAACACACGTCAATAAACTATATACAGGTTCTATTTATTGATATTTTTTAGCTATATATGAGAACCTGGTGGTAGAAGGAGAAGCTATTTGCAGCCGCCCCCTCCATCACAAAGCTCTCACAGTAGCCAGTTGCAAAGTGTGTGAGATGAACTATGCTATTGGGAGCAATGGGTTAAAAAGTAACAAACTCTATAGTTGTGCGAAGGAAATATAATTTACGTTTCAGCAAAGTAGCTCAGGATCAGACAGCATATAATGTGCTATCTGATCCAGGCTTCGCATTCTCGGCGGAAAGAGAGAAAACTACTATGGCAACATATTTATCGGTAAAATTCTACTTGCTATTTTCAAGTATGCACGACTGCCACATATCTGTACGCAATAAATAAAACAACTGAAAGGTTCTTCTCTTCGTATTAATGCTCTTGGTACTTTAGAACCACAACCATATCGTCCAGGGCATATTTTACAGGTATAAATACTTTTAAAAACAGAACGAATAAATGTGTATTCAGCTATATTTTTCAGATTTCATCAGAGGAATAAAATTTCTAGATTAACCTATTACTAGTAGCCTATACTATAAAGAATTTGACTGTGTTTGTAGGTGCCTTTTTTCGAACCATTTCCTTTGGATCATGCATTTAGTATGATAGAAAAAAAAATGTTTTTTTTTTTTATTCTTCTTCTCTGTTTTTCCTTCTGTTATGTTTACATGCAGTGCAAATTGTGACCGTGAATTTTTTCTTTCTTTTTCTTTATTATAGATCTGCACAAATCTTCTCAATATGTGTAGATCACTTGAGATTTGACTGCGCAGAATATGCCGTCTCACGTCTGGTCTTACACGCAGATCTGTAGCCTACTGTTTGTTACTGATCAGATCAGGATTTAAATATAAGTCGAAATTCTTTTGCTCTGTGTGTTAATTTTATTCCTTACCACACAATCCTGTGTTTTCACAAACCCTACAGAATTTGGCTTATGAAAATATTCGGGAAAAAGGAGAACATGCTGGTAACCTAGAAACAAACTTTTCAGGTAATTAATATAAACAAATGCAGACCGTCTTTGCCGTTGACTCAGTGTCTTCACAATGCAGATGTATCCACAGTTTGTGGCCATAAGTGTTTCATCGTATTCCATATTCTCATTGACTTTGTAAACGTGCATTCAGTTTTCAGTGAGCGAGAAAATTGATTACGAAGCTTCTGATTGTGCTACAAAGAGATCTGTAAGATAATAAAAACGACACTGGTTGAAAGCGAGGTTAATAGCAATAGGGCTTCAGTATCTAAGCTAATTTCTTGTTAAAATTTTCCACTCCTGCAATGTTTTCTGCTGCACCAAATGAAAATCCCTTCATGTAAGCTTAGGCACATAGAAGTTTTTACCTGAAACGCTTTCTAAAACCTTGTCGTTTACAAGTCAAAGGGTTGATGCAGACGAATTAAGTAAATTATAAATATTAATTCATAACTTCATCTGGATCTAATTGCAGTAGATCAGGGATCGTATATGTATATAAAATCCCTGAGTAGATCTATGCGTACAATTATCGAATAGGCTATCAATTGAAATTTAAGTCTATAGGAGCGCATAGGTTCTACAGCATATTTATACTTTCAGCAATTTATACACAGATCTATGTATCCCTATAGATGCAATTACAACGTCTGTACTGTACAGCAAACAATAGCAAAACGGAAGTCGATAAGTCGCATACGGCAGTTAGTCGTTGGCGTCAATGACCTACAACAAAGGCGCGCCGTGAATGAAACAACTGACCGATAAACCTGTTTGACCAGACGTATTACGTAATCGCCAACTGCTATCAAGTAATCATCGTCTAGCTGCTCTTCATTATCGGAGGATGCATATGTCAAGTACATTGATCAGTTTGTCTCGAGCGTTTTCATTGGATAATAGAAAATCGGTAAACCAATAAATTCGTATTTAACAGCAACCGCAGACAGTATGTCTACATGAGTGAAATGTCGTCCTAACCTCAGAAGAGAACATTTCGATTTCACACCACGACACACGAATACAGGACGAAATACAATGGTCACCTTCTCATTAACGTTTGTTAGACAGTAAGTTGGTACTTATTTTTTTATTTTCGTATAATTTTATGGCGTGACTGGTCAAGAAAACGGCCCAGACACTTCGCCTATCAGGTGTCTGGATCGAATTTGTAATTCTACAATAGTAACGTTACTGCAGTACTGCAGTAGAGATCTTATTTTGAAGATTTCATCAAAGTCTTTTTTTTTTAAAGAAATAGATTTTAAGATTTTGATATTCAGTGGAGTAACCCTTGTCTGTTAACCCTGCAGTTAAAATACGAGATTCCAACAGTGTGCTTACTCGCGTACTCCCAAATTTAACAAAACTGAAGATTGATTGATCAATAGAATGGTGTTTTTCACCGCTTTCAACATTATTTCGATCATATCAAAGCTGACATATTCTTGTTTCATTGGTTATTTACTAGCACTAGGCTAGGGCTCTGAAGTGTCTTGCCCAAAGACACTCCCACGAAAGACCCAGTAGATCCAGCGAGGCACGAACCCGGGGCCTCTATGTCATGATCCTTACACTATGCCACTGAATCAAGCAGGACCCCACTATCCAGAGAAGAGTGCTAAGAAAACATTGTGAGAAAAGGAGAAAGTGTTGAAAACTATCATTTTGTCAGTTTTCTTCCCTTTTTGAGACATGATCATTTGAGATACATTTGACTTATCAACTGCTCATGCTTTTGATTTAGACCAGTCTTAAATATTGTTGTTTAGTAAAGACTGTCAAATGTGACATGAAAACTAGAAAACTAACAACAGTGAAAGAGTGCTGAACCGGTGAAAGGAATGACCTAAAAATAATTGTAGGTCAATTTTCTCAAAGTGGGTGAAATATTAAAATATACTTTCAAGATCAGACTGCATGTCATAAGAAGTCTGATCATGATCTTTACTCAGGGGATTTTCTTCCTTTCCTGCGGGGCCGAATTTCGGCCCCCATTCCCAATCGAAAAAGGTGTATTTTTTTCCCAATTCCAACAAAAATTTTTCCCAATTAGACGCTAGAAAAAGACAATCATCTATTAGCCAGGGTGCGTTTTGACTCATTTTTTAACTAAATAATTTGCTAAAATTCATCGACTGCGGGCATTGACCATGCTGGAAATCGACAATCATGGTATTTTAGGTGCGAAACTATTTGGGGGGCGAATGAACTATTGACTGCATCTGTATATTTCAATCAGTTCATGCATGGACTCGATTTTGTGGCTGTAAACTGTTCTAAGTTATCAAATTTTAGACTGGGCACACTTTTTCCACTGTATTTTTGGTTTACATGTACAAAAAAATACAGACAACTGTTCACTTCTGGGCAACTGGCACATGTTTTTCCAGCAAAGCGAACTTTGTGAGGCAAGAATAAAGAACCCAGCTAAACTGATAGTCCTGAGCCAGGATAAGTTATGAAAAATATCCGGCCTAATCTAGACCATGAAATTTTTCCCCCTCAAATTTCGAGGGGTTGTGCTTCGTCTTTTTCTTAGCACAGGAATCGGCCGTGAACATAGCTTGTCGTCGGCCGAAATGGATACTCTCAATCAAAAACAAGCAAATTCATACTAGGATATATAAAGTCATCAGTTATGTGTCATGAAATCAAGATGTTAATGAAAGAGCCGGTATCAGTGTGGCTGTGGGACTATCGACACATACACCCAAACTCGTACTGTATGACAAAAATCTAGTGTGAAGTTTCCTTTCAATTAATTTTTAACAGGATTTTTTTTTTTCAATACTGTATTAGGTCTACCACAAAAAATGACGATTGATTAATCTTTCCATATATGTCAAAATACATTAAAAAATCGTTTTCAAAGATAAATCGTCATCGGAAAAAAAAACACGAAAACTCATGACAGAACAAATGTCAACAAGACCTCAACCGATCCAAGCCTCTTCAATCTGTCTTATTTAGCCTTGATAATGACTTCTATTGGCTGACTTGCATAGTTTACACACCATATAGAATGTAAAGCAGGAAATAATTCCTCTGTTTATTCACCACAAAAACAGATATCTTTATAAAAGAATTTAAAAACCCAACTTAACATAGGAGGGGGGTTGGTCTTACAGCTAAGATCACTGGAACTAGTATAAAAGACAAAAGGCAGCACATCCATCTAAAAAGAAAGAAGTTTAAAAGAAGCAGCATTGATTCAGTAGTACAATAAATGCCTTATTAAGTTTATTGTATGCTTAAATCTGTTCCAAACTTTTTGATTTGTCAATATTATTTTCCCCAATTTTGACATTTGTCAATGAATTTTTTTCCCAATTTGGCCAGGGGCCTTTTCCCAATAATGAATATGCCTGGATAAAGCCCTGTTACTGCTCAGGAAGCCATGAAAACACGGGCTTTTGAAGAGGACATAGATCAAGATCAGACTGCACAGAACATGCTGATCTTAGTTCTATTTACTTCTAGCCTTAAAATTACACTGTCCATTGATCTACACGTAGTTAGACATTCCTAGTTGGGAAAAAGACCTAAACTTACTTTTCTTTAATCAGGGATACATGATTGTATTGTCCAGGGTTAAAGTAAAGGTGAAGCTTAGCATAAGCTCATTGCCCTAGCTTTCATATCTTTCTTTCATTATTTTTTCTTAGGTATGTAAACTTGCAAATCTAATCTGGAAGCACAGCTTCCAGACCTTCATCTAGCCTAGCATGTATGTCAATGGTTTGTGGCCAAGCTTAGTATTAGTTGCATTCTATTGGAAAAAGTTGATATGGTATGATCTTGGATCTACATTATTTTGTCCCAATATTTTGTAACATATTGTCAGGAATGTAGGGTCGCCAGGAATGTATGAATAAGGCTTGGATTAAGCTTTCATTTATGTGGCCATTCTTTTACAAGATCAACTGATAGTATACAAAAATATTATAGTTCGACCTGGTAGGATAGACCAATGATAAGTCTGCAGATTCATTGCTGTCTGCTTTTGGTCTATATTATCCAAAAAATTAGCCCATGGATAGGTTTTTCACTATCCCAAGGCTGAACTCGCCTAGAACAGTACCAGCATAATTATTATGGTATAATTGCAGAAAGTAGATCAATATGACACTAAACAGAACACACAAGCTGATCTAAGATCCACAATGTCTGCTTGTATGCAGTTTTTACCTGACAAAAAAATTTTAGATCTGTCTGTAGGGTTTTAAACTCCTATATACCATCAGGGCTTGAAATTCTCATATGTTTACTCTCAAAATACAAGTCAGAATTGGAAAATGGTAGCTGAATTTTCAAGCAGTTGAAAAAGATGTAAGTGCAAATTATCGAAGGTCATTTATGCAAATGAAATAAATAACACATGTGTGAATACAAATAATGTTATCCCTTTTGTTCTCTAGCAGCGGTCATATCTTCATGAGAAAGTCCTCTGACGGCTATTTTTAAGTCTTCTGGGAATTTAGAAGATATGTAAACTGGTTCCTGGCTATAATCAACTAAGTACAAAGAGTCTGAAAAACTCAGTCAATGAACCATATAATTGCCTAGCAACTGCAGACGAATCAAACATTGATCGTCATATCTGGAAAGAAATGCGCCTTTTTTGTTTACAAAGTTAGTGTCCATAAAAAATAAAAGGAAGGCAGAAGAAGCATCATTGTCAAATGACAATACACGTACATGCAAAAACAGTTCAAATAGCTCTACGAATAAAAAATCAAACATAATGTCAGGAATTACCGGGACTGATGGAAAAATCAAGGCAGACGCAACTTCAGAAATAAATCCTTCAAATCCTGTGGCTTCTTTTAAAACTGGGCTGAATTTAAAAAAAAAACAGTATTACCCTAGGACACAGAACTGAACACGACAACACTGGTGAAATTTTGTTCACTTGCTGCCGTGACCAGGCAGTGGAACACAAGTCTTCTGCAAACTAAAAGTCTCTCGAAATAAAGAATTTAAAAATCATCTACGTATTGATTTATAAACTGGTCCACCTTACAGAACACATTGCAACTTTCACCAAAGTTGATGATGATGGAATAAAATCAATGATAAATAAACAGAACAGATTCAAATTCAGTACTGAAGAAAAATATGTTGTGGACTAGACTTTACAGTTAAAAAGTTGTTTTGAACTTGCTGTGATTCATTTCTCTCATTGGTTTTAAGGCATTAATGGAAAATAACAAAAATAGTAATGTCTAAAACATTAAAATGCTTCTGAAATGCGGACTATATACGGTATATGGGGAAAAACCACAGACAAATATTTGTCAGTGGATGATGAAATACAGAATTCAATCCCTGGTCTTAATGAAAAGCCGTTGCCGATTAAACATCAAATATGGCTCAAATGGTGGAAATTTATTCATTAGGGTAAAAAACATGGTTTGAAAGGAGAAAGCTTGTCAACAGCATTTTCTCTCTTCTCAATATGTTTTCAAAAACCTGCTTCTATAGGGTCATTAAAACATAGGATTGTTTGGTAAAGGTCTATATTCTTTACCAAACAACAAAATCTTAAGACTCGTCCTTATGAGATTTGCAGATGACAAAATTTAACGTGGACGAAATTACTGGATTTTCTTATGAAAGGTTAGTAAAAATTGTGAGAAAAAGACTTCTCCTGCAAGGTCATTAAAATTTAGGATTGTGTCAATTTGTGTAGTGAAGGGATAATTGAATTTCGTTAATTTAACTCTGCAAGGTGTAATTATGAGATATGGATAGTGACCAATTTCTTATGTTTTCTCTTTCAGTGGAGAGACTTTGTACAACAGAAAGAATATTATACAAGGTAAATAGCATGAGGGATGATGGTAATAGATTTTTCACATATAACATTCATTTTGTCAGTTTTATTACTGTACAAAGTATGTATGCTTCTGCAACAGGCATATTTTGATAACACTGGGAGAAAAGGAGCAATTGCTTACAAGTTACAAATGACACAAGAAAAAGTTTCAAGCAAATAAGAATGGCTTTTTATGTTTATCTTGAAAAAGGAGTGGGTTGATGCATCTCCCTGATGCATTATACCAAGCAAGTCATCACATAATTATGGATCCATAAAATCCATTTTATCTAACAGCCAACTGAATAACAAGGTAAAATGGTTGTTGGATATGCAGAAAATTGACCTTGAGCAAAAAGTGTTCACCTCGGTCATTTGGTATATACTTTTAGCAGATGCAGTTATACACTTGCAACACGCGAAAAAGGGCATCTTGACATCTGCGTAAAGTGTCGTCTCGGATTAGCCTGCGCAGTCCGCGCAGGCTAATCCGAGACGGCACTTTACGACTACATTAGATTTTGTGCTACAGTAGACTTGCGCAAAACAGATAATTACATAAAAACGGAAAGCGCCGTCTCGGATTAGCCTGCGCGGACTGCGCAGGCTGATCCGAGACGACACTTTACGCTTTTGTCCGAATGCCCCTTTTCGCATGTTGCAAGCCATATGAGGGTCATTTGACCCTCTTCAAATGAATAAAAGAAAGTAGTGACTTAAATATTTAGACACACTTTCAGTGTCCAACTTCAAACCCAAAGAAACGGGGACTCAGCGAAAAACCCTGTACATTTATTTATATGTATGTGTTTAACTGTTTTTGAAATGTTATCTTCAAGCACAGGATTGTTTGGAAAGGAGGCAAATTCATGTGTTTTAAGTTTTCTTGTATAAATTAATTTTTGCTACAAACATAAACATAAATGTATGATGTTTAAAGCTTTACCAAACAATTCCCATCTTTTAATTACACTTAGAAGGCTTTTTAGAACTTAATTACTTTGTTGAAAACAGAGAAAATGCTTCTAACCAGCATTGACCTTTTTTCCCCGCATTGTTATCCCCCATTTTTATGACAAATCCTATCATTTGTTGTCTGCAAATGCTTTCAAGTTCGACAAGTCAAAAATTTTGTGATCTTGGAAAGAGTTGATGCATTAGACGTTTTGTATAATGTATTTATAACCTCTATAGGTCAGACGGATGTACCCTTGTCTAATGTCGGGGAAAAGCAAGCAGAGCTTGTGGCAACTAGGTTGCAGAATGACAGATTTTCCCATATTTTTGCAAGTGACTTGACACGGGCCTATGATACTGCGAAAATTATCGCACAGGCAAACAAGGTATGCAGATGTGATGTCACTGTTGACAGAAGACTAAGAGAAAGGGTATGTGCATATTTTTATTGAGAGCTGTTTAAGGAATTGAATGCCAGGGAAGGGTTCAGAAAAAACAGTACTCCAGAAGGGTAAAAAAGGGCAGGGTGCTGGAGCTGAGGTAGACACTTCGAGGCGTAAAGTGCCAAGGGGGTAAAAATGTGGGAGGGGGTGTCCTGCTCCCACGGGGAGAAGGGTGTTGGGTTTGCATTTTCCAACATAAAATAAGGGATTTTTACGACGGGAATAATTCTGTTATAGTGGCTTACATGGATCTTCCATTTTCATCTTAACCCTTTACCACACAATACCGAGTTTTAACGACCCTGAAGAAGAATACTTTTGAAAACATTGTGGGAAAAGTAGAAAATGCTGGTAACCAGCATTTTCTCCTTTTCCCACAATGTTTTCTCTACTTTCGAAGAAAAATCCCAACTTTTAGGCAACAGAAATAGTGTTGTCTGCGAATGCTTTCAATGTGGACAAGTCTAAAATTTTTCTGTGTGGTAAAGGGTTAACAAGAAAATCATTTTCCTTGATGAGCATTCAACCCCTTTTCCCAGAGCACCTGCAGCTTTGATATGTACATGTAGCAGGGTCCTACAAAGCTTAGTGGTGAAGTTTTTAATGTAGCAGGGTGACGGTCCTACAAAGCTTAGTGAAGTTTTTAATGTAGTAGGGTCCTGGAAAGCTTAGTGGTGAAGTTTTTAATGTAGCAGGGTCCTGGAAAGCTTAGTGGTGAAGTTTTTAATGTAGCAGCGTCCTGCAAAGCTTAGTGGTAAAGTTTTTAACCCTTTCCCAAACGACAAATGTTAGACACTTTCAAATTCAAAAGATCCGCAGACGACAATTTCAGAACAGATACAAATGAGCTTGAGCTCTCCGACAGGATAGAAAACATGGTGGGAAGAAAGAGAAAATGCTGGTTACCAGCATTTTCTCTTTTCCCACCATGTTTTCAAAAGCCTTCTTTCCCAGGGTTGTGAAAACCAGGGATTGTTTGGTAAAGGGTTAATGTAGCAGCGTCCTGCAGCCCATTGGTGAAGTTTTAGGATTCTTGACGCCCCAGGATAAATGCTTGCTTGAAGCACTGAGCTTTTTTTTTCTTTGTGGGAGTGCAAGACATTACAGAGTTCTAGCCTAGTTCTGCTGAAAGCCAGATGATACTTGAAAAATTGAGCTGGGGCTATGATAAAACTGAAATAAATTTGAAAATACTGTTAATAGCTATTTGAAATACTCAGCAAGCATTCGATATTTAGCCTTCAGGGTATAGCGTCTCATATAGCTACATGGAAAAAATGCTTTAAACAAGTATTTGAGCCCTGTGTAACCCTCTATAAAATAATCCCAATTTTTAACAACCCTGATAAAGCATGCCTGTTAAAACATTCTGGGAAAAAGAGAGAATGCTGGTAATCAGCGTTTTCCCTTTTTCTGACAAAGGTTTTCCAAACTCTCCAAGACAAATTTCATCAGTTAACTCTTTACCAAATAACAAATTGTTATTTTTGTCAAAGTTGTAAGCATTTATAGACAACAAATTAGATTTAGCTATAATACTGAGGTTGTCTCTCAAGAGGTAGAAAACAGTATGGGAAAGATAGAAAATACATAAGGCCTATCAAAAAAAAATCTGTGTTTAGGGTTTCCCGACCTTACCTATAAAATGCTGCCGACCCTAAACTTTTTATGCTACAATTGAAAAAAAAAAGAAGAATCTGTCGGGTGTGATTTTGGCACATGGTTCATGTAAAAAGTTTCTGGAAAAAAAAAAAAATCTCTACCTAGCCTACCTACAGCATCTCGGACCAAAACCCTAAACACAGATATTTGTATGTTAGGCCAGCATTTTCTACTTTACCCATAGTGTTTTCAAAAGCTTTATTTGGCATGGTTCTTAAAATTCAGGATTGTTTAGTAAATGGTTAAGCCAGATTTGATATGTCATCTGCAAATGGACATCATTTGGCAAAGAGTGATTTTTCTGTCAGAAAATGTTTCAATATTGACAAGTCTAGAATTTTGTTGGGTAGTTCACTCTTAACTCTTTTTACCAAAGAACAAAATTTTAGACTTGTCCAAATTGAAGCATATGCAGGCGACAAAACAAATGTGACTCAAAAATTGAAATTTGTTCTGGGAAAGTTAGAAAATATTGTGGAAAAAGGAGAAAATGCTGGTTACCAGCATTTTCTCTTCCCACAATGTTTTAAACACTTCCTTTTTCAGGGTTGTTGAAAGTCGGGATTGTGTGGTAAAGAGTTAAGAAGGCTCCTGCATTCATTAATGGTAAGTCCTGTCAAAGTGTCAAGGTACTAGTAATGTTTACCATATTTTTTTTTTCCTTTCAGAAATTTGGTTCAGCAGAGGGAAAATCTTCAAAAGATTTGCTTTTGTCTGTTAAGAAATCAAAAAAACGATATATTGACTACACTCCCCCTGGTGCTGAAACTGTTGCTCAGGTAAAAAAGAAATATATTAGACATGCTGTGTGAAAAGAGGACTTAATACATCTGCTAAAAGTATCAACCCAGGTCAGCCTGCGCAGGCTGACCTGGGCCGAAACTTTTTGCTACTAGTCAATTTTCTGTATGTCAAAGGACCAGTCTACATCATGATTCAGTCAGTTGTTAGACAAAATTGAGTTTATGGATCCATAATTATGTGATGTCTTCTTTGGTATGATGCATTACAGAGATGCAATAAGCCCCCTTTTGCCAGAGCATATATAAAATGTATATACATGTACAGTAATATCTAATTCTTATCTCATTTGACCAGTATTTTCTTCTTTTCCCACAGTGTTTCCCATGGTTCAAAGACAAATTATTTGATTTGAGCTGCATTACATTTCTCATCTGCCACTGCTCAGAATTTTGTCAAGTGTGAAATGTTTTGTTTGGTAAAATCTTGGCTCATTACAAGATAACAGAATTCGACCAAATCTGTCTTTAAAAAGGTAGAAAAAGTTGAGCAAAAAGAAGCTCACTAAGTCTTATTAACCCTTGTCTGTTTATGCAGGCTTTTCCCACATTGTTTTCAAAAGCTTCTCTCCTCAGGGTCTGTTTAACACGGGAGTGTTGGTAATTGAGTTAAATTCAACACATTACTACCTGCTGCTTGTGTTTTGTTTCTTGCCACAATCCACTTTGGGAAACATAGTGGCCCAAAAAGAAAAGTCTTGAATCACATTTAAGTTTTTGTCTGCAAGTCTACTGACATGGATAAGTAGTGATGTCTTTTGTGAAGTTCAATCCATTTTTGAAATGTTTTGTGCAACAATTACATGCATTTGTTGTCTGAGGAAATTTTTTCTCTTTTTTTAGGTACAAGAGAGAGTTGAATCTTTCTTTAAAGACATTTGCAAACTTTGTGTTGACTATACAATTGAAGACGAGAAGCCTCACCCACCGGGAAAGATTAAGCGTCGACATGGAGGTAGTCTGGGAAGGAATAGCGGTCCCAATAAGCGACTAGAAATCAGCAGACGCAGTCAGTCATTCTGTGGTGCTGGGAATATTCAAAACTTAATCAACGAAATTGACATGATCTCAGATTTCGAAAACGAGGACAGTGACATCAATGACAATAATTTAAATTTTTGTAAACCAGACAGTTATTTGATTGACAAGAGTGACAACTCAGATAAAATCATAGACAATTATAACTATAGGGAATATGTTCCAAGTGGTTCGGATGACTCCAATATCAGCAGTGATCTCAAATCTACTAGCAGCTCAGATAATTCATTAACATCAGATGGTGACGAATTTTCTCCCAATGAAAGTGATAGCATTTCAACAGTGACCCAAACAGAGAGTGATACTGAGAGCACACAGGACATGAATGTCAAGGACACTGTATCCAAATCATCGGTGTTATCAGATAGTGGTAGATATGATTCTATATTGGATCAAAAAGTTACAAATACTAGGGACAGTCAGCTATATCCAGAATGCCCAAATGTTTCCCTCTCTCCAACGATGCCTCACAGATTATCAAGTATTTCAAGTATCAGTTCAGGACGTAACAGCAGTTTTGACGACCTGGAAAGCATGCCTACGAATGCTGCAGATATTCTGATTGTCAGTCACGGAGGCTATATCAAAGAAACAATGAGATATTTTGTAGAAAGACTTGATTGTAAAATTCCTGGGATGAAGGGTCATGCTTACAAAGTATGTCCTAATTGCAGTGTTTCAAAGTTTGTGATTAGTTTAGATCATTCAGGGAATCCTTCACTCACTTGTATCACAATTCATGACAGAGATCACTTGATTAGTCTTGACATCACAGATGCTAAAGGGGCATTCTAGATACTTTTCACAGTGTTTTCCTTATCCCTTTATCAAACAGTTCTGTGTTGAATCCTTAACCAAATGACAGAATTTTAGACTTGTCCAAATTGAAAGCATTTGCAGATGACATTAAGTATGTCTAAAACAGAAGGATTTTGTCCTGGAAAGGGTAGAAAACATTTTAGGAAAAGGAAAAAATGCTGGTTACCAGCTTTCTTTTCCTTTCCCCAAATTGATTTCAAACTCCTTCTTCCCCAGAGTTGTTAAAACATGAGATAGTTGGTTAAACCACCCTGAGGAAGAAGACTACTGTCGTTGACAATATTGTTACATGTATCTGAAATGTTTTAAAAAAGCTTTTCCCTCATGATAGTACAACAACACAGGATTAATTTATGAAGGGTTAATACATGCCCAAATTATCGAAGAATCAAAGTTTCACAGTACTCTTTTGACGTGCAGTTATAGGGTAAAAAGTAAATAACATGAGACCACTTTTACAATGTTTAACTCTTTACCAAACTACAATTTTTTTTCCATACCAAGTTGAAAGCATTTGCAGATGACAATTCAATGAAGCTCAGATGATGACTTCTATCTTTGATTCTGTAGAAAACATTGTTGGAAAAGGAGAAAAGTAATGCTGGTTACCAGCAATTTCGCCTTTTCCCCACAATGTTTTCAAAAGCTTTCTTCAGGATCATAAAAACCTGGGATTATGTGGCAAAGGGTTAATATGCATCCTGTGTTGTTTAATATTTTGCAGTCTTTAAGAAAACTCGTATCTCATACATTATGCAGTGTTGGAATTCTTTTTTGTGTGAAGGCTTACAAAGAGAAAGAAAGTATGTACATTAAGTAGTAAATGTATATAAATAATAAGCACTTTTCATTAACTCTTTACCAAACGACAAAATTTTAGACATGTCCAAATTGAAAGCATTTGCAGACAACAAAATAAGTGTTACTGAAAAAATTAAATTTGTTTTGGGAAGGGTAGAAAACATTGTAGGAAAAGAAGAAAATGCTGGTTACCAGCATTTTCTTTTTTCCTACAATGTTTTCAAAAGGCTTCTTTCTCAGGGTCGTGTTGGGATTGTGTGGTAAAGGGTTAAACAACAGAACTTCCATGGCTTTTCCAAACTTAGAGCAGTTGAGTCATGCTCTAGGCAAAAGGCTGTTTAATGTATCTCTGTGATCCATTGTGGCAAGAAAGTCAGTACAATGTCATTGTTCTGGATCTATAAAATCCATTTTGTCTATTAAATGGTTATATCATTAGTTGGCAGGGTCCTTGGACATGCAGAAAATGACTAAGACTTGAATAGCAAAAAGTTTTGATGCAGGTCTGCCATCGGGAATTGCGTAGGCTGACCTGGGTCGATACTTTTTTGCAATTGCATTTAATCCCCTTAAAGGCTTTTCACAGAGCATGGCCCCTATTCAAACAACAAGGTAAATATAGATCAGGTAATGGCATCTTTTTTCAAAATGGTACAAAATGTTGTGGAAGTAAATGAGAAAATACTGGTTACCAGGACTTTCTCTTTTCCAACACCATGTTTTCAGAGGCTTTCTTCTTCAGGATTGTTAAAAGATGGGATTGTTTGGTAAAGTGTAAAGAAAACAAACAGTATTCAAATTTTAATCCTAATCTACACCATGGTATAAGTTTTTTTCATTCCTTACTATAGATTGTTTTTTTAACACTGAATGAACTGAGAAAAAAAGGTAATATTTTATTTTTCCCATTAATTCAATTTCATTTTTGTGTATGTGTGGTGTTTTTTTTACGAGATATACATTGTAAATATATACAGATATGTTTTTGGTCCTTCACTAAAACCTCTTGTAGCACATATTTAATGAATTTGTCTCATTTATCATATAGTACTTAGTCAGTAGGGGTATTAATCCTTTACCAAACAATCCCATGTCTTTAAGACCCTAAGAGAGAAGGTTTTCAAAAAGGCTAGAAAACATTGTGGAAAAAGAAAATGTTATTAACCCCAACATTTTCTCCTTGTCCCACAATATTTTCTGGTCTTAGAAAGAACATTCCTACCATGTAAGCCACATTTAATTTGTTGTCTGTAAATGCTTTCAGTTTGGGAAGTCTAAAATTTTATCTATTGATATAGTGAAAAGACTTGTCTCATTTTAATATCAAAATGAACCTCAGCCAGTATGTATAAAACTCTCTGACTTATTTTTGATAATGTACTTTGGTATAATCAATTATTGATACTGTATTGATTTTGAGTCTCATAATTATGAGCATGATAAATTTGATTAGAACCCACAACAGAAGTTGTATTTTACTTGACATGATTGAGAATGAAAACTGTGTCTTCAATGACATACAAAACACCGTGGTAACAGAAGCACTGGCTTGTTTTAAGTCTTTACCAAACTACAAATTTTAGACTTGTCTAAATTGAAAGTATCATTCTGCAGATGACAAAATTAATGTGGCTCATATGACAGTTGTCTCTGATATGGTAGAGATAAACAATGTGGAAACAGAATAAATGCTGGTTACTGACATTTCTTTTTTCCACAATAACCATCTAAAAACATTGTCAACATAAGAAAATGCAGGGGCTAAACCCTTTACCACACAATGACGACTTAAGAGAAGGCTTTTGAAAACATAATGGAAAAGGAGAAAATGCTGGTTACCAGCATTTTCTCCTTTTTCCCACAATGTTTTCTACCCTATCAAAGAAAAAACATTTCATACGAGTGACATTGAAAGTGTCACCTGCAAATACTTTCAATTCGGACAGGTCTAAAATTTTGTCGTGCGGTAAAGGGTTAAAAAAGCAATTTTTATGGTGACTGTTAAATTTCCAAGGTAGAAAATGAGTTGATCATTTTTCAATAGGGCAAAACATAGATTTGGAAGCTTTCGTTCAAATAAGATATTAATAATTTGTACATGTATTAGAATTGCACAAAAGATTGGTAGAACATGTTTATAGAGAGTTTGCAGAAAAGAAAACTGAAGTGCCATTTTTGGTCAGGTACAACTTCTAGGTAGTTGTATCTTCTGGCATGTTATTAAGGAATTAAATAGATGTTTAAAATCAACTAAAGTAACTGTCTGATGTGTTTCATGTTGCTTTGTTTATTTGATGTTTAATGTCGTTTTTAATATTATTACCGTTATATCAAGGCTGCCAGTTCACCTATCGATGCTTTTGTGGAGTTTCTCTAACCAGTACTTTACAGAATATTCTTCCAAAATCACTCACTACTCAACCACACAAGCAGTGAAAAAAGGATGATCAGTGGTGAGAGAGGAATGAATTCTGTTGCAATGACTAGCATCCATCCTTGGAAAGAACTTGGCCAGGCTGGAGAAATGAATCAGCAAGCCCTCGGGTTTCAAGTCCTGTACACTGCTGACTTCACTACCATTCTCAGCCTAACATGTTAGCACTCCATGAACTGAAGTCTCACAGCCTCTCCTATAACCTTTTACCTTCTTTACTACTTGTACTGTGTGTTACAAATAACCTTGCTGGGCACTCCTGTTTTGAGAACTGATGTAGAACTGTTGACAACAAAGACATGTCCATATTCACAGCATTTTGCAAATGACAAATTGAATGTGGCTCAAAGGAGTGGATTAAACTTTGAAGGGGTCAAAACAGTGTGGGAAAAGGGACAGTGTTTACCATCCTTTTCTCCTTTTCCTTCAATTTTTCTAAAAGCTTTCTTCAATTATGTAAAAAGTCATGAGAGTTTGGTAAAAGGTTAATGTTATTTTAGAAGACCAATTAGCCAGATTCTGGTCTCATAATCCTCACATTCAAAATCCCTCAGGTTTTGTAAACGTTGTAGGGAAAGGAGCAATACTTTGCTTCTTACAAAGAAACTTCAGCTTTGCATGATCGATTTATTGTATGGTGTTTTACTCCACTTTCAATGTTATTTCGATCTTTTCAGATCGACAGCTCAATATTAGTTGTACAGTCAGGTGGCAGGGGACTTGGAAACTTGTTCACGGCTGTGGTGAATCATGTCGCCACCTCGGAAACTTGGTTCACGGCTGTGGTGAATCATGTCGCCCCGAGCCGAAGGCGAGGTGGCGACATGATTCACCACAGCCGTGAACAAGTTTCCAAGTCCCCTGCCACCTGACTGTACAACGATTTCATTATACTGTAAAGTTTACCATTCCAACGTTTGTTAAGCGAATTTTACCTGTTTTTTTTGGTTTAAAAAATTGAGCACGCTGACGAAGTAGAATTTGCCTTCTGAGTGCCTTAATTCAATGAAAACTGACGTCACTGGGAAATGACGTCACTGAAACCTTGGTAATACGTGCTAAAACGTGCAGCTTGGTGCATAATCTTGATGTTAATCTTGAATGATGCCGCCATTTTGGATGTTGTGTTGATAGTGTAGTCATGTATACGGGGCTCCCGAAAGGGAAACTTCTTTTACGTTGGTTTTGCCAGTGGACATGATATATATGTTCGTGGCATATTATCCAATCAGATCACGAGAAATTTCTTTGCAGTATAATAATAATTTATGTCAGAGTGTTCTGAGTTTCACCAGTAATAATGTGGTGCTTTGAAGTGTTTTGGCCAAGGACACCCCAATGAAAAATCCAGATCTTTCAATGAAAATCACAGTTGGTACTCTGTAAGGCAAACCTAATTCATTCATCACTGAAGCCCAGCCCCTGAGCAATGCACGTGCAATCAGGACTGGTGCTACACTTTTGAGCTTGACACATTTGTTTTAGGAAACTCTAGAAATTTACCAATAGGTTAAATAATCGCATGTCTGGACAGACAGAATGTTGTCATATGAAACATACATCAAACAAAATTCTTTATCAACATTTTTTTTTAATTACAAAAGATTATGAACAGAAAGGTATAATAATACATTGAGAGTAACAGAAAATAGGTCATTTAATGAAAACAGAGACTGTATATACAGAGAACTGCTATTGCATAACTGCAGTACAATTGTGGACTACTATTGCATGGCATTGTCTAAGTTCTGGTGAAAGAGAAGTCCAGGAAAGTATGGTAACATATTTGAAATAATGTTGAAAATGGCATTAAATCATACAAAGAAAGAAAGAAACAAACAAATCTACATGTACATGACATTGTATGTTGCCCATTTGCAGACAACACATGAAATGTAGCTCATATAATGGACTTGATATCTGAAAGGATAGATAACATTATGGATGGAAAACATTATGGGAAATGGATAAAATGCTTGTACCAGCATTTTCTCCTTTTATTACAGCATTTTCACAAGTCCAGGTTGTTAAAACTTAGGATTGTTGGTAGGGTTGAAATGCATCCTGGTAAAAAAGGGGGAAAAGCATCTGCAGATGACAAATTAAATGTGACTCAAATGATAGGATTAGTCTTTTAAAGGACAGAAAGCATTGAGGGAAAAGGAAAAAAAATGCCCCGGTTACCATCATTTTCTCCTTTTCCCACAATGCTGTCAAAAGCCTCCTTTCTCAGGATCTTACGCAGGGACTGTTTGGTAAAGGTTTACATAATTGTTTAGGATACCAGTAACAAGCTGGCACCCAAAATCATATTAAAAAAAAATTATATAAAATAGAATTAAGACACAATGGTGCAGCACCACAACACAGCATTTGTATATCCTATTCTAAGTATTGTTCCAAGTTCAGATTCCAAGACAACTACTGTATGTAATTGACCGAGACACTTCTCTCTCTCCAAATCAGATGGCTGGTCTTTAAGAGGAGTATTAAAATTGAATATAAAATAATGAGTATAATCAGAGGCCTTTGAAGCTCTATTGGTCTATCAAAAAAGAACGAAATTTTCATTGGTGAAGCATCAAACATTGTTACTAAAATAACATGTTGACAAATTGCGTCTGCATTGTATACAATACAATACAAAGGCGATGCTCCCAATGCGCTATTTATAGTAATAGTGTCTAACGATTGAGCAATGGAAATTTCTGGATTCCTTGATAGACCAATCAAGTCTCAATGGTATAATGGTCCCTGAATACAAAAAAACCTAGCTACTTGGGTGTTCATCATGTATGTATTATCTCAAGTACTAACTAGACTCTAAGACTAGATATTAATCCTTTACCATACAATCCCAAGTTTTAACGATTCTTCTGGAGAAGGCTGTTGAAAACACGGTGGAAAAAGAAGAAAATGCTGGTGACCATTCCTCATTCAATTTGATGTCTGCATATACTCTCAATATGGATGGGTCCGAAACTTTTCCCAACTAGTAATGAGTTAAACTTGAGACCAGTATCACCTGTAGACAACTTTGTGCAGAACTACCTCTTTACCAGATGGCAAAAGTTTTAGACATACTTATGTTCATAGCAATTGCAGATGACAAATTAGACATGGCTAAAATCAGACAGACTGTTTTTGAATGGGTAGTAAGCACTGTGGGTAAAAAATATGCCAGCATTACCAGCATTTTCTCCTTTCTACCGATGTTCCCAAAAGCCTTCTTCCTCAGGGTTGTCCTTTGAAGGCTTGTCAATGTTCCCAGTGTGAAATACTATAAGCACATAGATTAAATTAGACGCAAAGTTGCATTTTGTTGTTGTAGACTGCAATACAGGAAAACATTGCATGATTCATGGGTTAAAGGTAAAGGCTTGGTCAGACTGGCTAACGGATATGTAACGGAGGGAAAACGGACACAAGCATGCAGAATTTGGTTATCCGGTGACAAAATTCATCTCCTCTGCCGCTTGAGGCTCACGCGATCGGTATGTGGAGTGAAGAAGCCACACAATGACCGCACAAGTTCTGCATTTGTTACGGAAAAAACGCATGTTTACCGGATATGTATCGGATAATAAAGAGTCTGTTAACGGATATCGCCATACCAGTAACGGACTTGTACCGTATAAAATGGAAGTGCAGTGCATGAAAACCAGACAAAACGTTCTTCCAACGTACGATGAACGGAAATGTACCGAACACCAAAGTACGAGGAACATACTGGTCACGTGACATAACGAGGGTATAAATAGTCAGATGCATCCAAAGTCTGTCATTTGCACGTCTGTCCGTTTTGTCCGGTGGAATTTTTGAACATGCTCAAAACTTCCCGCTGGACGGAACGGACATCACCGGACAAGTAGCAGATTCACCAGATAAGAAATGGACATAAAACAGATATGAACGAACATGAACAGATAAAATGATTTTTCATCCGTTACTCCTCCGTTAGCTCTGTGTGACCAAACCTTAAAGAGCTAACAGCTGTCAACCTTTGATGCTACCCATATACCTAATGGCACAGGAATTGATCAAACAGACATTTTAAGAACTGTTCAGACTTGAAACCCAAGAAAATGTCATTTCATGTTTGCTTTTCTATATTATGTTTAATCCTTTACCAAACAATCCTGAGTTTTGACAACCCTGAGGAGCAGTCTTTTGAAATATTGAAGGAAAAGGAGAAAATACTAATTACCAATATTTTCTGGTAATCAGCATTTTCTCCTTACCCTACAATGTTTTTTAACCATTTCAGAGACTAATACCACAGGTTGAGCCTTAAAGTATTAATTTTGTTGTCTGCAAGTGCTTTCATTTTGGACACTCTAAAAATGTGTGGTTCGGGAAGAAAGCAGACAGTGTAGATGAAAGATCAGACAGTATGTTTTGTGTAGAGTAATTTGTGCTTTCAATTAGTAAGTCTAAAACTTGTCATCTAATAAAGGGTACATTACACTTCAACAGGTTTTTGCACATAATAAATGCATGTCAGAGAGTAAGATCCAGCGTAAGAAATATTTCCACATCTCTAGATGGTAAACATACTGTGAATTCTAATGATTCAGAATGGAAAAATGTTTCAGCTACAGGCATGTATCAAAAACACACATTAAAAAAAATACAGGTAATATTTGATAAAAGAAAATAACAACAATATAACAAGAGGGCCATGATGGCCCTGAAGTGGCTTACCCGAGTCTTTTGACCAAAAATGGCCCAATTTCAATCTCTTTCGAGATATTATGACAAACATTCTACCAAGCTTTCACAATAATAGCCTCTAGGTTGTGAAAATTTGGCCTCTAGGTTGCACACAAGCTTTTTCTAGAATTTCCCTCAGTGACCTACTTTTTAGCCAAACATTTGTTCTGTAGATATTATCAGAACAAAGATTCTGACCACCTTTCATAAGTACTGGACAGAAAATGTGGCCTCTAGAGTGTACACAAGGTTTTTCAAAGATTTAACATGGCAACCTAGTTTTTTACCCAATGTGACCCAATTTCAATTTCATCATATTGATTATCAAGAAAAACATTCTGACTAATTTCCATAAGTATTGGAGAAAAAATGATGACTCTAAAGCTACACAAGCTATTTTAAAGATTTGACCTGATGACCTAGTTTTTGACCTGATGTGACCCATTTTCAAACTCACTCAAGACATCATCAAGACAAACATTCTGACCAAGTTTCGTGAGTATTGCACTGAAAATGTGGCCTATAGGGTGTACACAAGGTTTTTCTAAGATTTGCCCTTCTTACCTAGCCTTTGACCCGACATGACCTGTTTTCAAACTCATTCAAGAAATCATCAAGACAAATAGTCTGACCAAGTTTCATGAGTACTGAACTTTAAATGTGGCCTCTAAAGCATACACAAGGTTTTTCGAAGGTATGAGCTAGTGACCTAGTTTTTGACCAGACATGCTCCATTTTCAAACTTGTCCGAGAAATTATCAAGACAACTATTCTGACCAAGTTTCAAGAGTTTTGGACTGAAAATGTGGCCTCTAGAGTGTACACAAGGTTTTTCTTAGTTTTGACCTAGTGACCTAGTTTTTGACCCGACCTGACCCATTTTCGAACTTGTCCGAGATATCATCAAGACAAACATTCTGACCAGCTTTCAAGAGTTTTGGACTGCAAATGTGGTCTTTAGAGCGTACACAAGGTTTTTCTAAGTTATGACCTAGTGACCTAGTTTTTGACCATACATGACCCATTTTCAAATTGGTCCGAGATATCATCAAGACAAACATTCTGACTAAGTTTCATGAGTATCAGACTGAAAATGTAGTCTCTAGAGTGTAAACAAGGTTTTTCTAAGTTATGACCTAGTGACCTAGTTTTTGACCCGACATGCCCCATTTTCAAACCGGTCTGAGATATCATCAAGACAAACATTCTGACCAACTTTCAAGAGTTTTGGACTGAAAATGAGTCTCTTGCGCATACACAAGGTTTTTGTAAGATTTTACCTAGTGACCTAGTTTTTGACCAGACATCACCCATTTTCTTACTCATCCGAGATATCATCAAGACAAACATTCTGACCAACTTTCAGGAGTTATGGACTAAAAATGTGGCCTCTAGAGCGTACACACCGTTTTTCTAAGTTATGACCTAGTAACCTAGTGTTTGACCCAATCTGACCCATTTTCAAACTCATCTGAGATATCATCAAGATAAACATTCTGACAAAATTTTAAGAGTTTTGGATTGAAAATGTGGCCTTTAGAGCGTACGCAAGGTTTTACTAAGATTTGACCTAGTGACCTAGTTTTTGACCCGACCAGACCCATTTTCGAACTCGTCTGAGATATCATCAAGACAAACATTCTAACCAAGTTTCATGAGTATCGGACCGAAAATGTGGCCTCTAGAGCGTACACAAGGTAAAAGTTAATGACGCACGACACACGACGGACAAAGCAAGATCACCAAAGTTCACCTTGAGCACTTCATGCTCAGGTGAGCTAAGAAGCTAAAATATTGATATTGGCAGACTATCATAAGGAACACATGTATGAAGATCCATAAATTTTCCTCTAGGATTTTGAGTTAAAGAGATATTGATACATAATGGAAATATACAGGAAGCCCCCTTCTTCTCTGTCACCGTATTATATCAAAAAAGCAAAAAAAAATAGTAAATATCGGCGGACATCATAAGGAAAACCTGTATGAATTTCTGTTAGTTTTTGTCAAGGATTTTAGAAGATATCTGTCCTGAAAGACGGACAAACAGAAGGTCATTGGTCCATGATGTAATTATACATTTAGCCCCCTTTTTTCATGACATGGCATTTCATGAAATAAAAACAAGAAACCATTGTCTGTGGCTTGTGATAAACAACATAAAGATGAAGTTTCATAACATTTTGTCTGGTAGTTAAAGAGATATTGTTCCATAGTGAAAATATATGTCAAGCCCCTTTTTCCATGACACCACATTTAATCAAACAAGAGGGCCATGATGGCCCTGAAGTCGCTCACCTGAGTCTTTTGAGATATTATGACAAATGTTCTACCAAGATTTTCATGAGTATTTGACTGAAGAAGGTTTTTTGAAGATTTGACTCAGTGACCTAGTTATTGACCCGATATGATCCACTTGCAAACTGGTCCAAGAAATCATCAAGACAAACATTCTGACCAAGTTTCATGAGTATAGGATTGAAAATGTGGCCTCTAGAGCATACACAAGGTTTTTCTAAGATTTGACCTAGTGACCTAGTTATTGACTGGACATGACCCATTTTCAAACTCATGCAAGGTATCATCAAGACAAACATTTCGACCAATTTTCAAGGTTTTTGGACTGAAAATGTGGCGTCTAGAGCGTACACAAAGTTTTTCTAAGATTTGACCTAGTGACCTAGTTTTTGACCCAATCTGACCCTTTTGCAAACTCGTCTGAGGTATCATCAAGACAAAAATGCTGACCCACTTTCAAGAGTTTTGGACAGAAAATGTGGCTTCTAGAGCATACACAAGGTTTTTCTAAGATTTGACCTAGTGACCTAGTTTTTGACTGGACATGACCCATTTTCAAACTCGTTCGAGATATCATCAAGAAAAATATTCTGACCAATTTTCAAGAGTTTTGGACTGAAAACGTGGCCTCTAGAGCGTACACAAGGTTTTTCTAAGATTTAACCTATTGACCTAGTTTTTGACCTGACATGACCCATTTTCAAACTCATCTGAGGTACCATCAAGACAAAGATTCTGACCAACTTTCGAGTTTTGGACAGAAAATGTGGCTTCTAGAGCGTACATAAGGTTTTTCTAAGATTTGACCTAGTGACCTAGTTTTTGATGGGACATGACCCATTTTCGAATTCATTCGAGAAATCATCAAGACAAACATGCTCACCAACTTTCAGGAGTTTTGGACTGAAAATGTGGCCTCTGGTGCGTACACATGGTTTTTTTAAGATTTGACCTAGTGACCTAGTTTTTGACCCCACATGACCCATTTTCAAACTTGTCCGAGATATTATCAAGACAAACATTCTGACCAAGTTTCACGAGTATCAAACTAAAAATGGCCTCTAGAGCGTACACAAGTTAAAAGTTGACGACACACGACGGATGACGGACGATGGACACAGCACGATCACAAAAGCTAACCCTGAGCACTTTGTGCTCAGGTGAGCTAAAAAGCTAAAATAATGATACTGGCAGACTATCATAAGGAATACATGTATGAAGTTTCATAAATTTTCGTCAAGGATTTTGAGTTAAAGAGATATTGATCCTTAATAGTGTTACGGGAGACCACTCCTTCATGCATGGCTTCGTCCCGATTTAAATACAATACCTAACAACTGCGTTAGGGAGATATCTCTTAAGCTCAGTGGTTAAGGTATTGGTCTTATACCTCGAAAAACGAGGATATTTGCTCGTCATGGGTTCGAATCCCGCCAGAAGCGGTTTGTACTGCCATGCATTTGTTCATTTGTTTCTTTGTTACAGACTTTGTTCGTAAGATGGGGGCTCGTCTGGAATTGGCCATTGAGCCATTAATCCCATTTGTTGTCCAAAAACGGACATTTGTTGTCTAAATAATAGACTTACTGCCTCATAAGGCTTTGAGTCATCAATAAATGATGACTTTAAGAGGGGGTGTGTTACGGGAGACCACTCCTTCATGCATGGCTTCGTCCCGATTTAAATACAATACCTAACAGCTGTGTTAGGGAGATATCTCTTTAGCTCAGTGGTTAAGGTATTGGTTTTTTAAACCTCGAAAAACAAGGATATTTGCCCGTCATGGGTTCGAATCCCACCAGATGCGAATTGTTTCGAAATGTTTCTTTGTTATGGACTTTGTTCGTAAGAATAGAAATATATGTGAAGCCCCTTTTTTCTATGACACCGTATTTAATATCAAAAAAGTAAAAAAAAAATATCGGCGGACATCATAAGAAACACCTGTATGAATTTCTATTAGTTTTTGTCAAGGATTTTAGAAGATATCTATCCGGAAAGGTGGACAAACAGATGGTCATTGGTCCATGATGAAATTATACATTTAGCCCCCTTTTTTTCATGACATTGCATTTCATGAAATATACCCTATATACCTTTCAGTCCTACTTTGTGACCCCCAGGGCAGGGCCAATTTTGATCCCTAGGGGCATCATTTGAACAAACTTGGTAGAGGTTCACCAGGAGATGATCCATACAAATTATCAAAACTCTAGGCCTTCTAGTTTCAGACAAGAAGATTTTCAAAGTTTGCTCTATATATGATTTTGCCCAAATTTGTGACCCCCGGGGCGGGGCCAATTTTGACCCCATGGGCATCGTTTGAACAAACTTGGTAGAGGACTACTAGAAGATACTACATACCAAAAATCAAAGCCCTGGGCTTTCTAGTTTCAGACAGGAAGATTTTTAAAGATATTGTAAATTTCCCCTTTTTTGTTGCCGTGGCAACCAGAGTTAATGGGTTAATTCAATTCTTTTAACAACTTTGGTAGAGCTTCACCTAAGAAACATGCCTGCCAAGTTTCAACATGATTGGCCCACTGGTTTAGGAGGAGATGATGTTTAAAGGAATTGTGGACAGACGGACAGATGGATAGACAGACAGACAGACAGATAGACACTGGACAACGACCGGTCACAATACCTCACCTTAGCACTTCGTGCTCAGGTGAGATAAAAAGTTTACAAAAATTACATGAAAAGGTAAAAAAAGAGACTGCAAGCTAAAAAGGAAAAACAAAACGAACAAACAAACAAAAAAAACACTGCACCCGTCACATTAAGAAGTTTTTTACTCAAAAGTTGAAACTTTGAAAATACTGTGGGAAAATACCACTTGCAAGAACTATCAATTGTTTGTCTTCCAAAAATGTTTTCATTCATTCATATTTTGCTTTACTTTTTGGGACAGAATTCACACACATTTTACCACCAGTAAGTATTGTTCTTGTACACTCTAAATTTCAGAGCCAGTCGTCAGGTAATTACATTAGTTGGGGCTGGACTGAGAATTAAAAGAATTAGATTTTTTTCTGGGTAACATCTTGTTACCTTAAAAAGCATTTTTCACAACAAACAAAAGCTGTGAATCATTAGCAAATAAGCCCACTTTTCTTTGGTCAAGATAATTCAAACAGAGATCATAGTCATTGAATTACAAAAAAATACATTTCACATAAAAACGCACCATAGAAATCGAAGCTAAATGTACATGTTTTTGATTGCATCATAAAACAGTTATAAATCATGAGTGAAGCATGCTAAACATTGAGAAAGGATGCAGGTGAAGCATAAGAATGCTAAAAAATCAGAAGGGATTGCAGAGAAAATGTAAGCGTGCTTAGGATAGCACAGGAAACGTATGTATTGCTGAACAGCAGGAAAGGATTGCAAGGAAAGCATCTGTATTTCAATAATTGCAGGGGACAGTTGCTTGTAAGTCATAAATCCTCAATTTCTTATTGCAGGTGAGCAATTTAACAGATAAATCATCTCTAAAATAAATTTACAGTCATCTTCCACTCAGAAACATTCTTATCTTTTAGGCTTGACTAAACAAGCAAATGGTATACATCAAAGATCAGACAACATGTTCTTTGTAGTCTGATCTTGATTTATACAGTCAGCAAATGCCCATATTTTCACCTGTGGTGCCTACAGAGTACTATTGCAAGACAGCATTGAAAACCAGGTCTGTATTTCACCAACCATTCCAACATGCAATTTCTATTCTAACGTTTCCAACTAATTCTATCCGATTAGCCCATACAGAATATTTTAAATTCTTCCTTACGTTTGTTAAATCTCTTGATAGTTTATAAACTGGTAAAATTCAGGATCACATTGAAGATATTCTTCTCAGCCAAGAATATTACTGGTCTTAGAAATGAAATGTAGGATTGTATTCAGAATGGCACATGTAGGTGAATAATGATGCAGGACAGCCATGCCTAAAAATAACTATCACTAAATTATATTAGAGTATTTCATACAAAACATCATTGCAAGAGACCTTGAATTGCTCAAAAAATGGCAGTTCATTTTTAACTCTTTACCCCACAAAAGTTTTACCCTTGTCCATTTTGAAAGCATTTGGGAATAACAAATGGGTTTCAAATTATGGGATTTATCTTTGGAAGGGAAGAAAACATTGTCGGAAAAGTAAGAAATACTGTTTGATGGGATTTATCTTTAGAAGAGAAGAAAACATTGTAGGAAAAGGAGGAAATGCTGTTTACCAGTATTTTCTCTTTTTCACAAAATGTTTTTACAGTTACCAACTCGCTTGATTGTTTGGTAAGGTGTTCATGTCAAATCCACATTAACGCTGACATACAAATATACTGCAGGACAGCCTTGCAAAGAAGACATCAGCATTTTAGGTGTAGGAGAAATGAAAGTTATCACAGCTGGTACAGATGGACTACCAGGGCTCAACTCTAATAGTGTCCTGCTATCCCTAGACATTTTGAAATGAACACCTTTGACTATATTTACCAACCACTTTTAATACGATTCTCAGTCAAATGCTCATGATTTTTCTGAATTTGAAAGAAACAGAAATTCTGATTGACTAAACCATTTGAAATATAGAAAACTCTTGAGAAGACTAAGATAGTTCAGAATCCATGTTACTTTTAGAATTTTGAATAACACTACAGATGTAATGAATGTACTGAGTTGAGAATGCTTGATGAATAAAGGCCCATACTGTAAACTCTGTGCAGTGCAGGGATAATATTCACAAACCCTTCTAAATTCATTTCTAATTCTTCAATCCATTCTGTCTCAGCTGATCAATATGGCTTGTCTAACAAATGATTACAAATAACAGCAATGTAAAGAATCATTGTCGTTTGTAAATATGACTACCAGTCTTAATCTACACTGTTTGTAAATGCAAAAAAACTGTTTTCAAAAGTAAACAAGAGGGCCATGATGGTCCTGAATTTGCTCACCTGAGCCTTTTGACTAAACAAGACCTTTTTCGAATCTCTTCCAAGATGTTATCTAGACAAATATTCTAGCAAACTTTCATGAATATTGCAATGAAATTGTGGCCTTCTAGAGCATACACAACCATTCTCCAGAATTTGTCTCAGTGACCTACTTTTTTGCAAAACAGCCCATTTTTAAACTTGTGTAGATATCATCAAGACAAAGATTTTGACCACCTTTTGCGAGCACTGGACAGAAAATGTTGCCTCAAGAGTGTACACAAGGTTTTTTGAAGATCTGACCCAGTGACCTAAATTTTAGCCCAAGATGACCAATTTCACACTTGTCCCAGATATCATCAAGACAAATATTCTGACCAACTTTCATGAGTATTGGACTGAAAATGTAGCCTCTAGAGTGCCCAAAAGTGTAACATGGTAACCTAGTTTTAGACCTGATGTGGTCCATTTTCAAACTGGTAAAAGATATTATCAAGACCAACATTCTGACTAATTTCCATAAGTACTGGACAAAAAAAGTGGCCTCTACAGCATACACAAGGTATTTCATAGATTTGACCAAGTGACCTAGTTTTTGACCCAGCATAATCCAATCTTAAACTCTTTGGAGATGTGATCTAGACACAGATTCTGACCATCTTTCATGAAAATTAGACTGAAAAAGTTGCCTACAAGGTGTACAAAAGGTTTCTTAAAGATTTGGCCTAGTGACCTACTTTTTGACCCCACATGACCCACTTTCAATCTATTCTAAGATATCAGCAAAGCAAACATTCTGACCAACTTTCTTGATGTACTGGACTGAAAGTGTGGCCTCTAAAGCGTACACAATGTTTTCTTAGATTTTGACTAGGTGACCTAGTTTTTGACTGATGTGACCCATTATCGTAGTCATCACAGATGATATTAAGAGTAACATTCTGATCAACTATTATGAGTTTTGGTTTGAAACTGTGGCCTCTAGAGTATAGACAAGTTTTTTTTTTTTTTTTTTTTTTTTTTTTTTTTTTAAAGATACGACCTGGTGACCTAGTTTTTGACCCCACATAATCCATTTTCATAGTCTTAAATTTCATCAAGAAAATCATTCAACCAACTTTTATGAGATTTGGACTGAAAATGTGGCCTTCAGAGCATACAAAAGCTTTTTCTAAGATTTGAGCTAATGACCTAATTTTTACCCCTTTTGACCCACTTTCAAACTTGTCTAAGATATCATCCAGACAAACAATCTGACCATCTTTCATGAGTATTGGACATAAAATGTGGCTTCTGGAGCGTTCGCGAATGTTTTCCTATGCTTTGATCTGAAGACAGATGCTGGACACATCACAATCACAAAAGCTCACCCTGAGCACTCTGTGCTCAGAGGAGCTAAAAACTTTGTTAAAGTTCAACATGGTGATAGTAGACATAGACTGAAGCTTATGAAATTCCAGATTATAATTACAAATTCTTCTTTGGATGATAATACTTTTAATAGATCACAAAATACATGGCATATCACTGCCTGCTTCATAACAATATTTCTTATTATATTGTACCTAATAAATACAAATTCTGTAAATACTATTTTTATCACAGTGCTTATGTGTCTATTGAGCCTCTGTCAGTTTGAACACGTCTGGCTGGTAGTCAGATTGTTCTCTCTGTAAATTTAGATTTTCATTCACTTCCTGTTCTTTATCAAATTTACTTCCGTCACGTACATATTGAAGGCGAACAGGATCACGATAGGGATGTAACTCCACAACAAACGTTTCCCAGTTGACGTTTTCAAGTCCTATCTCTCGTATCTGAACCATTTTCTTTTCTACGTAGCTGACAGGATCTTCAGGGCGCTCAAGCATTAAACAGCTGAGCAAGCTCTCAAACATTTGAGGTATACTGTGTGCTGCTAGATATTTCTTGGCTGCTTCTCGAGAGTTTACCATTCCTTTAGACATGATGACGTAACTGAATACTATTATTTGAAATTTCCAGGCAGGTGATTAAATTCTGTAAGGAGAAAAATCAAAATTAAGTGTTATAAATAAAAATCTGTGAAACCCTTAATCACACAGTCCCAAGCTCTAACAACCCTGAAGAAGAAGGCTATTGAAAACATAGTGGGCAATGGAGAAAATGCTGGTAACCAGCATTTTCTCCATTCCCCACTATGTTTTCCATCGTTTCAACAGCAAATTCATCTCAGCCAAGTTTGATTTGTCATCTGCAAATACTTTGAACTTAGAAAACACCAAAATTTTGTCACTGATAAAGGGTTAAAATAGTTTTTATGTTTTGTCAGGGATCTTATATACGATCCCTGGTTTTGTTAACTCTTAAACAAGACAACAGTATTTTAGACTTTTCCCCTTTGAAAACATTTAGAGACTGAAAAAATTAGCTTGAATAAAGTGATTTGGCTTTGAAAGAGCACAAAACATTGTTGGAAGAGGAAAAAACTTCTGGTTACCAACATTTTCTCCTTTTTCTGAATTTTTTTAAAAGTATCCTCCCTTACAGAGAATGGAGAAAATGTGGGGGGTAACCTGCATTTTCTCCTTTTCCTACAGTGTTTTCTACCATTTCAAAGACAAATTTCATCCACTAAGCCATATCTAGTTTAAAATCTGCAAATGCTGTTAATTAGGAAAAGTTTAAAATTTGGTTGTGAGGTAAAGAGTCAGAGCACTTGCCTTGTAAACAAGGTGTTCCGAATTTAATTCCTATACCCACGGGTAGGAAACTTCATATTCAGAGCCAATGGCTCTGACAAGAAAATGTTGTGTTGGTCTTCCGTTTCAGATGATGTCGGCTGAAAAACAACCAAAAAACAGGTAAGCTTGTCATTATTTGTAATCATGTGTTCTTATATCTTTGAAATTCCAAAAAAGGAGAATGTCATGCAATGCTCTGGTCTTTCAACGTGTTTTCTACACTACGGAAAGTTGTAACAAGTGTACGATGTCTGAATCATTTGTGGCGCAAGTTGACCTTAGCTAAAATAACATGTCACGGACCAAAATTCAGTCAATTATTGCCATATAATTGGCAATTAAAAGAGAGTCTTGCTGTCCCAAAAGCATGAATTAATGTCTTGAAATGTTACATTCACTCCTGGTAAATAATTGAAAAGAAATAGCACAAAAATGGTGAAAATAAAGAAGGGCTCCGATTATGTGGGCCAGCTCTGAATATGAAAGTCGGCACCAATTGATGAGGGCTTCCTTTCAAAAATTTAGTTTTCTGCAAAAAATTACTTAGGAAGTAGGCCTTGTTATTCCGTTAATACCTTTCAGTCCAAAATATAGTACTATTGTTGGATGGAACATGACCGAATTTATGAAAATACAAAGGACTGGTATTGTCATGATTGAAAAATCCTGTCGAAAATTAGTCTAAATTTTGAAAATACTTTAGTGTAGATTTTGATTAACAGAATGATCTATACATGTATATAGCATTGTCATGCTTTCGTCGTAAGTGCAGCCCACACGTAAGCAAAACAGTCATTGAAAAGCTAGATGGAAAATGTACCGACCGTAGCAGAGATGATGAATAGAAAAAAAAAAAACTTTTACAAAATGTGAGAAATACAATTGACCTATTCGCAATACACGCTTCAGGGTATATGTGTGAACACTCTTAACTCTTTTTAATACTTAACATTACACATCAGTATGTCAGGTGGGTGGGGTATATACAAGTCTTTAAAGAATCTATTTCACAAGCACGTCAAGAGCAAAATATGTTCATAGATCCCTGATTCTGATAGTACTTACTCAGATCTTTCAATGTTCAATTAACCAGATGCATATTAGATCAGAAAATGTCACATATCAGTTACCTTTAAGTCGGTGATAAACAAATATTCATCCAAACAAACAAACTATCACGTTTTGTGTAGTCTAATATTGATCTATACTGGCTGCAGAACCAACTTAAGTTGTGAACGGCACTTTAAGGGTTCATAATGAATAGCTTCGATTTATTTATTTTTCTTTTTCCCTCCTAGGTATTTGTATGAATGTCCTAAACATTGTCGTTTGCGCTTGTTTCAGAAATCTCACACAGACCCCTCCCCATTTCTAATGTAATCATTAGAAATCATTCACTTTACGCCGTAATTAGAATGAGATGCAGCTCCAATATCGTGATTTACTGAGTGTGTATGCAATTAGCTGTTTTGAGTCATTATTTAGGATAAAAAGGAAGTTTGAAGGGTCTTTGAGTGGTTTATGTAAATTTGGCACCTGTTTTGTCGTGAGTTTTCGTGTTTTGCCATACCGAGTAATTTTGATTCAGTAAAATGTAAAATTCTGAAAAAAAAAAAAAAAAACCTGCGTATTGTCCCCTTGAATTTGTATCCATTTCGTCTGCACATGCTTAAAAGGATTTTGGACATTGGATATTTTTTTTCGGAGCAAGGTTTTTAAAAACTTTAAGACTTTTAATGCTTTAAGTAGGCGTACACGTAAAATACATCATGAAAATTCCTTAAACTGTTCGAAAAAATGACGATACGCAGGTTTTTTTTTTTCTCAGAATTTTACTTAATCAAAATTACTCGGCACGGCAAAACACAAAACCAACGACAAAACAGGTGCCAAGTTTACATAATCCGCTCAAAGACCCTTCAAACTGCCTTTTACTCCTAAACAATGACTCAAAACAGCTAATTTGCATACAAACTCAATATATCATGATATTGAAGCTAGAATCTCAATCTAATTATGGCACAAAGTGAATGATTTCTACATTAGAAAGGTGGAGGGGTCGGCGCGAGACTTCTGAAACAAGTGCAAACGACAATGTTTAGGACATTCATACAAATATCTAGGACGGAAAAAGAAAAATAAATAAATCAAAGCTATTCATATTGAACCCTTAAAGTGTCTGTCAAAACTTTAGTTGGTTCTGCAGCCAGTATAGATCAAGATTAGACTGCACAAAACGTGATCGTTCGCTTGGATGGATCTTTGTTTATCATCGGCTTAGAAAATAACTATGACATATGACATATTCTGCATTGAAAGATCTGACTGAGTACAATAAAAATCAGGGATCTATGAACATTTTTTAGTCTTGATGTGCTTGTGAATTTGATTTTTTTTAAAGACTTTTATATACCCCACCCATATGACATGCTGTTGTGTCGTGTTAGGTGTTGAGAAGATTTCAGAGTGGTCACACAAATACCTTAGGCGTGTAATGCGAATAGGTCAATTGTATTTCTAACATTTTGTAAAAGGTTTTTTTTTCTATTCATCATCTCTGCTACGGTCGGTATATTTTCCATCTAGCTTTTTAATGACTGTTTCAAGACCAGATAGTCTTCCGAAGATACCAAATATTTTTCTTTTTTTTTTTTGCTTACATGTGGGCTCCACTTACGACGAAAGCATGACAAATGCTGTATACATGTATAGACCATTCTGTTAATCAAAAGCTACACAAAAGTATTTTCAAAATTTAGATAGACTAATGTTCGACAGGGTTTTTCAATCGTGACAATCTTTGTATGTTCATAAATTCGGTCATGTTCCATCCAACAAAAGTAATATATATAGGACTAAAAGGAATTGACGGAAATACAAAGCCTACTTCCTAAGTAATTTTTTACAGAAAACTAAATTTTTGAAAGGAAGCCCTCATCAATCGGTGCCGACTTTCATATTCAGAGCCGGCCCACATAATCGGAGCCCTTCTTTATTTTTACCATTTTTGTGCTATTTCTTTTCAATTATTTACCAGCAGTGAATGTAACATTTCAAGACATTAATTCGCGCTTTTGGGACAGCAAGACTCTCTTTTAATTGCCAATTATATGGCAATAATAGACTGAATTTTGGTCCGTGACGTATTATTTTAGCTAAGGTCAACTTGCGCCACAAATGATTCAGACAACATCGTACACTTTCCGTAGTGTAGAAAACATGTTGAAAGACCAGAGCATTGCATGACATTCTCCTTTTTTAGAATTTCAAAGATATAAGAACACATGATTACAAATAATGACAAGCTTACCTGTTTTTTGGTTGTTTTTCAGCCGACATCTTCAGAAACGGAAGACCAACACAACATTTTCTCGTCAGAGCCATTGGCTCTGAATATGAAGTTTCCTGCCCGTGATACCAGCAAACCTTATTTCTTTAGAAAATACCACAATGAAGTAAGAAGTGGTTGTGAAGACCACAGAGACCAGAAGAGTGTGATCAAAGTCTCCCATAGTAGTCTGAAAAGGGTAAAAATTTACAGTGATTTTACATAGCAGCAAGGGTGGCTCAGTGGTAAGAGCATTGGTCTGAAAGTAAGGGGTTGGGGGCAAGGTTCCCATACTGGCAACTCTTTTTTTCTTTTAAGATAAATCTATACTTTGTTTTCAGCCAGTCTTTTAACACATTTCATCTTTATTTTTTTGAAACTATAATCACTTGTATTTTCATGCCAAATATTGCCCTTGACAGTTACAAGGTTGCATAGATTACGACTGACTGAAAATGCATTTCATTCTCTTGTGGCCATCAAAGCATTCACTGTTGTCGTTTCCTGTTTTAAATCAAAGAGTTTCTATATCCCTTACACCATATATATCAATTATTTATCTATGTTTACAAAGCTGAACCATTCTACAAACTATCAGGTTTTAACAGTGTTTTTTCTCTGGCTGTAATGATGTATTGTTAACTCTCGTGGCAATCACATACTTAACCCATATTTTACCTCACATTACCCCTGATTTGTCCTTTATTGATCTACTTCCACTGAATCAAAACTAGGCTTGACACATACTGTGCATGTTCCGGAAGTCATATCAAGTATAGTAAAGTTCTTTTTTCCATAAATCATCAGCTTTCTATTTTATCAGCTTGGGCATGGAATATGAAACTAAAATGTACTGGATTTCATTTATCAGGCGTCATACTCATCTTAAAGGTGGGTATTTAGATTTTTCACATCTCACCAAATTAAAAAATATATATATCACTGAAATTTATATGAAAAAACAATACAAATAATCAATAATTAAGAATCATAAAATTACAAAAAAAAAATTTTTGATGGTGTTCCCTTAAAAGGCTACGTAGCCTCTTAAGGTATTTTTAGATTTCATGCCAAAAATCAAAAAAGCATTGTGGGAACGTCAAGTGACTGGCACGTGACTTATGATGCTTAAATTCCATAACATAACAAACATGTAATTATTTTCCATAATGTCTTCTTCGGACGCTATGTTTGAAGCTTCGTCTGTGTATTTCCGGTATGTAAATGAGCGAGTTGCTCATGTAAAAATAGACCGTGTTTCCCGTCGGTGTCGACCTGGGCCATAGTAAATCTCTAATTTCTCTTGTTGTCGGATGGTTTTCGACTACTGGGGTTTTATGAATGAAAATTAAAAGGCTTTGTGAGTATAAGGATGATCTTTTTTGTATTTTTGTAAAATTTTCGTCCCAAAATCTGAAGGGCCACCTTTAAATTACCCATCACACAGTGAACATAGTTTTTCAAATGAAATTGTATGCGCATGCACACTTAACTGAATTTATAATGAGTGTTGGTTTATAAACTAACCAGATTATGTCAACATAAACGTATAATACAAAAAGATCAATGAAAAATGTAAACTGAATTTTAAGTTGAATCATTTATCTATTGATCCATGTCTGTTTTAATAGCTGATTTAAAAGCAGATTAAAGATACATACATCTAGCTGATAGATGACTGGTAAGATATTGAAATTTCCAGAAGTATTATAAGAATGGCTGATATAGGAAATGCTGAGAAACAATCACAATATAACATCAGACCTTAGCTTCAGTATAAGGGTTTGCTTCAATGCTATTTTTCTGATTGTTTCTCTGTTTACCTTCATGTCAGCCATTCGAAAGCTCCTGGAATGAAAGATGATCATACTGGCATCTCTTGTAACAGCTGTAAGCAGCAATATTTCTGTTGACTGCTAATAATATGGGCACAGAACCTTGAACAAATAATCAATCTTAACAAAAATGCCAAAATCATTAAAAAATGCAACTGATACCTCCTCGTAATCTGATGTTTTTGAAACATAAATATTCATTAACCTACTTCCATGGACTAGACTTATCATTTGCTGTGCATGTTCTGAAAGTCATTTCAAGTACAGAAAACTTCTATTTTCCACAATTTATCAGCTCTCTATTTGATCACCATGGCAGAGTTAATGAAACTAAAATGTACTAGATCTATTTAATTCACAGGAGTCATGCTTAGCACTTAAATTGCAAATCATATGGTGCTATTATTTTCTAATGGAATTGAATGCGCATGCACACTTAAATGAATTTTTGTAATGAGTATTAGTTTACAAATGTCCAGAAGAGTTTATGTCAAAAAAAAAGGTAAAATACAAAAAGAACAATGAAAACTGTGTTCTAAATTTTGTGTCAATATAAAGTTATATAATTTATCTAACAATCTCAGCCCATGATATTAGCAGTCAAATGGACTATTGCCCTGTAAAGCTATTTAAAGAGATGCCGGTATGATCAACTTTCATTCCATAAGCTTTCTATGAATGGCTGACATGAAGGTGAGTGGAGAAACGATGGAGAAACTGATGGAGAAACAATCACAAAAACTAGAACTTGTTTTTCTACAAAAAAACAGATGTCTCCCCCCTTTTTGGTGTCAGAAGGATTGATATGTCGCCAAGGCATTTTTTAACAGAAATAATGGTCATTTTTCTCTAACGGTTTTCAAGTTATAGAGCGGACACGAAAATGTACTAAAATGAGTAAGGAAAATAATCAAAGGAAAATAACTCAAAAAATATACAAGCCAGAGTTATGTTCTTGTGCATGACACTTTGTCTCATGGTGCTTTACAAATGTGTGAAGTTTTATCAAAATATCTTAAAAGGTTTTCGAGTTATAGAGCGGACACAATTTGTGAAGGAAAATAATCAAAGGGAAATAACTCGAAAAATATACAAGCCAGAGTTATGGTTCTTGTGCATGACACTTTGTCTCATGGTGCTTTACAAATGTGTGAAGTTTTATCAAAATATCTTAAAAGGTTTTAGAGTTATAGAGAGGACACAATTTGTGATGGACAGACAGACAGACAGACGGACAGACAGATGGACGCACGGGGAAAAACAATATGTCTCCCGACCCTGCCGGGGGGGAGACATAATAACATCGGAGCAAACCTTAAGACTGAAGGTAAAGGTAACATTAGTACAGATAAGCTATCCCTGAAGGCGATTTTAATTCTTGACTAGTCACCTCTGGTATGGTGCACAATAAATGTCCAAATATAAAAAAAAAAATCACCATACCATATCAATATTGAGACTAAAGGTAAACTCTGATATGACATTGTCTAAAACTTTCTCAGGTGTGAGTACAAAATCGATTATTTCTTATCGGCAACACTGAAAAAAATTACACTTCTAGCAATTTATCAAACATGTCAATGGAGACCAAACATTTCTTTTGACTCAAAATTTGAGACCAAAAGTCAGACGAAGACTTGCAAACACAATCATGTCAATGGCATGCCAATGGCACAAAACGATACAGTAGTGAAACAATGCATTCAGGAAAATACAAAATTTCACATACTTTATTGCTTTAGTGTCTTGCAGACTATAAATGAAGTGTTACATAAATGCCTGTCTTACTTTTCTTTTTACTCAGCACCTCATTCTCATCACTTTCACTGATTCGCAGTCGCTATCGGTTTCCTTGGTTTTGTGTAACAACTCGCTTCTCAGAGACAGATGTACATTACATTCGAATTTTGAAAACAAGCCCAAATTAAAGGTTTTTCATATAGATATAAACATAATATTTTTGATATTTAACTAACATACTACATATACATCATCAAAGATATAATTCTGTCTTTTGGTGATGACAGTCTTTTTACGAAACTACTGTCAGAATTTTACTTCCGGGTAAATGTCAAATGACGTATCTTTGGTTTCCACTGATTAATGAACGCGACAATTTTCTTGGAAATTTTTGCCCTGTCTTAGAAAGTGCCGTAAGACTTGTTAGTCACACTGCGTCCTTTTGTATAAAAAAGCACAGAATGGGGACAAAAGATCATTTTCACTAGTTTTCGCGATCAAATGAGATGAATGTAAACCTGCAAGTTGCAATATATCGCCGTCTTTGTTAATCCACGTTATTTTTTTTGTAATAACTTTTTGATGATTTTAATTTTAAATTATTAGAAATTTTGCGGAGTCTAGTGAAGAAACTTGGGTGAAACATCTCATTTCTGCTTTTTGTAGTCTTTTGAGAACTTCATAGGACTTTCTCAGTATTTCGAAGACTTCTTGTAGTTGACATTGGGTGGACTCACGACCAGATGCCCGGGTAGCTCAGTTGGTAGAGCTGTGGTACTAGTGTTCAGGGGGTCGTTGGTTCGAGTCCCACGTCAGGCACACTTTTCCCCCTTGATTTACTTCATTGGTGACGAGGTCAATTGGTGATTGCGGGTAAGTGGCACCGGCAGTCCATGGGGACTGAAGGGGGAGTTGGTTACTCCTCAAAAATCAGGAGGGGGAGGAGTGTTGTAGTTGACGTTGGGTGGACTCGCAACCAGATGCCCGGCTGGCTCGGTAGAGTTGTGGTACTAGTGTTCCGGGGGTCGTGGGCTCGAGTCCCACGTTGGGCACACTTTACTCCCTTAATTATTTCAGACTAAATAAAGGCCTGACACTTTGGGCACAAAAGCCAGTTTCTTTTTGAATAACTGTGAACAATGCAGCAATCATACTGCACAGAACAAGCTGCAAAATCTTGAAAGTGCTACCCTTTGTATCTGGAATTCTTGCCATTATTCTTTTGTTATCTTTGAATACTTTGAAAATGGACAAGTTTAGAATTTTAACATGTGGTGAAGGGTTGAATTATGGACTGGATCCACTGACCATTCTTAAAGGCTCAATAGTAGCCAAATGTAGTTAATTCTGTATGTTAAATACAGGCAAATTTTATTTCATCATTTTGATTCTTTTATCTACACTGTCTACTTTCTGAGCTATTCTGGACAAGAGCACCATTGAAATTTCATTTATCTGGGTTTTAATTTCTAAACTATATGTGTGTTAGGTAATACAGTACTGTACAGGTTAATATGTACAGTTTGTGAACAAATGAAGTTTTTGTATTTGAAAAGAAATTTTATTTTTCTGTATCAAAAAATTGTGACACATAATGGGTAGGGTTCATTACAGCTGATTGAACTTGATTTCATCATCATTTAACCTAAAAGTCATCATTACCAAGATGAAGTGGCAAATATACTTTTAACAAAATGTCCAGTGGTGTAGAGGATACTCTTCCATTTATTCGTTCCCGACTGGAGCAGGATGAAATCTGTGATTATGTATCCTTATTAAATGAATTTGTTGGCCTTAATATGCTTCTCTTTCATACCTAGGCTTAATAGCCCATTCTTCAAGTAGATAAGCACAAATGCCTACCTCGTTACAACACAGTACAGTTTTAGATTTGTCCAAATTCAAAATATTTGCTGAAAACTTATCAAAGGTTGCTAAAATGATGAAACCTGCTTATAATAGAGTAGGAAGCAAAGATGGATCAGGAAAAAGATGCTGTTTACTGGGGATTTTCTCCTTTTCTAACAATATTATCAAAATCCTTCTTTCTCTGGATTAAAACTCTGGATTGTGTGGTAGGTAGCTTGAATCTCTTATGACCTGGAGAAAGGATTGAGAAAAATTCATCCACTTTTTCAAGGGTTTAAAATTATAGGCAGTGACAAAAAAAATTATTTAAAAAAAAAACATTGTTCTATTATTGACATAATTATAGTACTCAGAAAAAAGAGGAAAAGAGAAAGATAGAGAGAGATTTATAGCAGATGAGAATGATAATTGATATCATTGATTATAGAAGATTTGAAATAAGGGTTTGGCAAGGGTCTAGACCACATTCAATTGAAAAACAGGATTTTTACACTTGTGTTTAAATTGCTAAACTTCACTTGTCTGATTAATGTTAATATACAGACATATTTAGCAGTTATTATGACTGGTACCAGACTTATGATATTGGAGAATTGCTCATATTAAGTAATTTCTACAATCATTTACCTCAATCTTTCCTCGATACATATCAATATTGCTTTTGGATAATTTCTAAACCGTATAGAGATCTTCATTTAGAGGTATTTTTAAAGTTAACATGTGTCAAAGAATTGAATATGGTAAAAGGGTTATACTAATTGATCAGGAAGTATGTACCGGTATATATAAATATACATGCATATAAGATTTTCCTTGACAGTTTTCTCAGTATGTAAAAGGAGGTATAATAGCTACTAATTACCCTAAAGTACCCAGGTATACAGCATTGATAGAGAGGCAGGGAGATCATGCGTAAGTTAACCTCTTTTTGTTCTATTCTCAATTTCTGTGTACATCTCCATTGACTTTGCCCTGTATAGTTTTAGTTTGTAATTCTTCACTATCATTAAAAGCCAACTATTGGCAATATGTAAACAATATGTGGGTAAAAACGGAGGCAACTTAAGTCGTACCATTTACCAAACAAAAGAATTTTTGACGAGTTGAAATTGAAAGCATTAGCAAAAGTGACGGAAAAATTGAAATTTGTTTTGGGAAGGGTAGAAAACATTGTAGGAAAAGGAGAAAATGCTGGCTACCAGCATTTTCTTCTTTTTGCACAATATTTTCAAAAGGCTTCTTTCTCTGGGTCGTTAAAAGTCATGATTGTGTGGTAAAGGGTTGAAACTGTGGATATTATAATCAGTCTTGTGTGTATACAGTTTTGTCTATCAAAGTTCCAGTCACTGGCAGTAAAATGAATCTTGAAGCTAGAATTAATGTTGACAATTTTAACTACAGTTCCATTGGCTTTAATAAAATTTAGTGCAAAGTACTGGTAAAAGAAACTTAAGGAAAGCATGGATATGTGCACTTGCTACAGTGATATAACTTGAATGAGTTCAACATAAAAAACATCTACCTATCCAGTTATCCCTCCATCCCCAGTATCACATATCCTCATCTAAAATGTCTGAAGAAAGGAAAATCTGATTTTCAAGAAATAAATATGAAGTAAGGAGAATTAAGGGCACAGTGTTATAAATGGCAAAGTTTTGCTTTTCACTGCATATTGCTCTTTGCTGCATATTTGAATTGGATACCATTTAAAAAATGAAAGCACACTGAAGCTTTTTAATGTTTTTACAAAAAGTTTTGAATTTCTCGGTTCTACTTTAATCCTTTACCAAAGGCAAATGATCCCAATTCCAATGATTCGAGGGAAAATGTCTATGAAAACATTGTTGGAAAAGGAGAAAATGCCGGAAACAAGCCTTTTCCCCTTTGCCCACAGTGTGTTCTACCCTTTGAAAAAGGAGTTTCATGTTTTTAGTAATCTTTAATTTGTTCTCAGCAAATGCTTTTCAATTACTACATGTAGTTAGAATACATTCTGTTATCTGGTATAGAGTTGACTAGGGAGTTTTTAGCTCACCTGAGCACGAAGTGCTTAAGGTAAGCTTTTCTGATCGTGCTGTGTCCATCCTCCAGCATCCGTCGTCAACATTTAGCTTGTGTATGCTCTAGAGGCCACATTTTCAGTCCGATACTCATGAAACTTGTTCAGAATCTTTGTCTTTATGATATCTCAGATAGGTTTGAAAATGGGTAGCATTGGGTCAAAAACTGGGTCACAGGGTGAAATCTTTGAAAAACCTTGTGTATACTCTAGAGGTCACATTTTCAGTCTAATACTTGTGAAACTTGGTCAGAAAGTTCGTCTTGATGACATCTTGGACCAGTTTGTTATGGATTTCATGGGAGATGAAGGATTACCATCGCCAACTGTGTTATAATTCACTACCTGGCCCCTACCTGTTGTAAATTACAGCAAGCAATTATCCAATTATTTTTGCGTGTGACCGTTTAGTCGGCAATGTACACATGTGCCACGAGTTATCAGTTTGACATATGTTGCTAATTCTGTATCGACAACTGAAGTGTGCTGACATAATACATGACAACCCAATACAACAGACAGCCAATTTTTTGTATGGATATAAATAGGGTAGCAGGGGGTGTATATATAGATTTGAGGGGCACAAAGGCGGGGTCATAAGGGGGCGGAAGGGTGCCCCTGCTATTCCGCTCTAGAATAAACACTAACTTTAGAGGCCACATTTTCTGTCCATTATTCATGAAAGGTGGTCAGAATATTTGTTTTGATATCTACAACAAGTTATTAAATAGGCTATGTTGGGCTTAAAAGTACATGTAGGTCACTGAGACAAGTTCTAGAAAAAGCCTTTGTACATGCTAGAGGCTAAATTTTCAGTCCAATACCTATGAAAGCTTGTTAGAATGCTTGTCATAATATCTAGGAAGAGATTGGAAATTGGTCATGTTTGGTCAAAGGCTCAGATGAGTGACTTCAGGGTCATCATGGCCCTCTTGTTTCAAATATTTTTAAATGCTGAAGAAAACTTTTGTAATGTATACATGCTGAATTGATGGCTTTCTTAGGATTTAAAACTTGCTCAAAATGATAAAGGTGTGCTTTACATACACCTTTATGTATGAGCCATGCACTGGCAAAAGGGGGTTTGATGCACCCATGTGATGCATTATACAGTACTAAGCAGGACATCACATGATAATTAATTCATGAAATGAATTTTGTTGAACAAACGACTAAATCATGAGGTAGTATGGTCCTTGGATGTATACAGAAAATTTAGAAAGCACGAAGTTTTGATTCATGTCAGCCTGTAAGGACTACATAGGCCAACGGAATCGACACTGATTGTAGATGCCCCCTTGTCACAGAGCATGGCTCATGATAAATGAGTCATACCTATGTAGACAAAAAAATCTAGAAACAAAGTACTTACCATGCAAGCAGCCAAAATTCATTATTTTTGAATACTTAAATATTATCCTCCTTCATAATTATGTTCAAAGTGCTACATCTTGGTGTCATTTCTCTAAGCCCTTTACCACACATCCCCAGTGTTAACGACCCTTAGAAAGAGGTTAATGTCTTTTATGCATAATAAAATCACACATAATCGTTCTTAATTCAACCCTTTTACTATTATCAATGTATTCAAACATTTTTCAGCTTAAAAAATCCACTTTAATCATCGTTTAACACAGATATACGCGCTAAATGACCAAAGCTGTTGATGCACCATAAAGCAACATTCATTCATTCATTAATGATCTTCAGAGCCATGATTATTCCTGTTGTTTTCAAAGTCATATGTTATAAATGTAATCCGTTTCAGGAAATACTAAGTAATGAGTAAATCAGTTGAATTACTGATATGCTGTACTGTACATCTTAACCCTTTACCTCATGGCAAAAGTTTTTACAAGACCAAATTGAAAGCAATAGCAGTTAACAATTCATTTTTTTTTTTTTAAATTACAGTATTTTGTTCTTGAATAGGTAGAAAACAGTGTGGGAAAAGGAGGAAATGCTGGTTACTAGCATTTTCTCTTTTTCCTTTAACCTTTTCAATAGGCTTCTTTTTTTAAGTCATTAAAACTCAGGATTGTGTGTTAATCCTTTACTACACAATCATGTGTTTTAACTACCCAGAGGAACAAGCCTTTCTAAAAGATTGTGGGAAAAGGATAAAATGCAGATAACTGGCATACACTCCTTTTCTCTCATTTTTTAATATTGTTAAAAGACAAGTCACACAATTTGATCCACATTGAATTTATCTTCTGCTGCTGCTTTGGACGGACCTAAAATTTTGTCAATTAAAAAAGGGTTAACCATTATGTATAATCTTAAATTCTTGATACCATATCTCATTTCACCATTTTAATCAAGGTTGACCTCCCAAACCTGGTCTGTAGAGGCATTTGGTTTTTCGCTGTATTTTAAATAGGCAAAGCCTTTCAGAATCCAAGCTAAATACTGGTGGTACCCAGACTGTGCATGAATACATGAGCTGTAGTTTTGATAATTTAGGGCAGGGTACCAACAGGAAAACTATACTTAAACTGGTCCCCATTGTACATATATGGATATATATGTTACAGTCAATCTGTGAAATCAGCCATTTCATGAAATGGCTAAAAATTTCAGCGTTTTCATGAAATGACCAATTCACTCCGTCATTTCATGAAATGGCTAAATATTTAAGGATTTTCCTGAAATGGCTAAAAAAATGCTCCAGCCATTTCATGAAATGGCTAAATCCCTTCACCACACAATCCCGAGTCAAAACAAGCCTGAAAACTGTGGAAAAGGGAGAAGATATTCGTAGTCAGATTTTTAGCTCCACTGGCCGAAGGCCAGCGGGCTTATGTCATGGCCTGTTGTCTGTCGTGCGTGCGTGCGTCCGTCCGTCCGTCCTTGCGTTAACTTTTTTTTAAAACGTCTTCTTCTCTGAAACTACCCATCCAATTTTGATGAAACTTCACAGAAATGATCCTGCCATGGTCCTCTTCAGAATTTCTTGAAAGAATTTAATTCCTTCAAAAACTCTGGTTGCCATGGCAACAAAACTGAAAAATTTTGAAAATCTTTGAAAATCTTCTTGTCTGAAACCGTAAGGCCAAGGGCTATTAAATTTGGCATGTAGCTTTATCTAGTGGACCTCTACCAAGTTTCTTCAATTTATAGCCCTGGGGTCAAAATTGGCCCCGCCCCGGGGGTTACAAGTTATACATGGGCTTATTTAGGGAGAACTTTGAAATTCCTCTTCTACCTAGCCATAGGGCCTAGAGCTACCAAATTTGGCATGTAGCTTTATCTAGTGGACCTCTGCCAAGATTGTTCAAATTATAGCCCTGGGGTCAAATTAGGCCCTGCCCGGGGGTAACAAGTTTTACATGGGCTTATATAACAAGTTTTACATGGGCTTATATTGGGAGAACTTTAAAATTCTTCTTTGACCTAGCCATGGGGCCTAGGGCGACCAAATTTGGCATGTAGCTTTATCTAGTGGACCTGTACCAAGGGTGTCCAAATTATAGCCGAGGGTCAAATTTGACTTCGCTCCGGGGGGTAACATGTTTTACATGGGCGGGCTTATATAGGAAAATCTTTCGCATCTAGCTATAAGGGCTAGGGCTATCAAATTTTGCATTTAGCTTTATCTAGGGGGTCTCTATCAAGGGTGCCCAAATTGAGAAAAATTTGAAAATCTTCTTGTTTATAACATTCAAGAACTGAATTATTTGGTATGGAGCTTTATATTGTGGACCTCCACCAGGATTCAAATAATTATAGCTTTGCGATCAAAATTGGCTTTGCCCATGGATCACAACTTTCTCGTAGGATTAGATAGAAAAATGTTTGCATGTCCTCGTGTTTGAAATCAATTTGCTGAATATTGTAATGTTTGGCTTGTAGTGTTTTTACTTAATAGCCAGTGGAGCGATACAGGGCCATCATGGCCCTCTTGTTTAATAAACGGTCTGGTGTGGTGTTGGATTCACATTGTCCGCTATAAGACTGAAAACTGTGGGAAAGGGAGAAAATATTGGTAGTCAGATTTTTGTCCATTGTCCATAATTCTTAATAAGCTTTTAGAGACAAATCTCATAAGTTTAATCATATACCACTTGTGGTCTGAAAATGCATTCAATTTGGAATAGTTTTCTCATCTGGAAAAGAGTTAGGAAACAAGATTAAGACTATTGTAAACAGTATCTTTTATTTCCATTAAAGCTTTGTACTGGTTTTTTAGCTCCACTGGCCAAAGGCCAGCGGGCTTATGTCATAGCTCGGTGTCCGTCGTGCGTGCGTGCGTGCGTGTGTGTGTCCGTCCGTCCGTGCGTTAATTTTTATTTCAAACTTCTTCTCTGAAACTACCCATCCAAATTTGATGAAACTTCACAGAAATGAACCTGCCATGGTCCTCTTTAGAATTTCTTGAAAGAATCTGATTCCTTCAAAAACTCTGGTTGCCATGGCAACAAAACTGAAAAACATTGAACATCTTTGAAAATCTTCTTGTCTGAAACCATAAGGCCCAGGGCTACCAAATTTGGCATGTAGCTTTATTTAATGGACCTCTATCAAATTCCTTCATATTATAGCCCTAGGGTCAAAATTGGCTCTGCCCCGGAGATCACAAGTTCAACATGGGCTTATATAGTGACTGTAATTTGAAATAGTAATCAAGGGAAATAACTCCTGTTATACAAGATAAAGTTTGTTACTATTTACCTCCCTTGATTATCAAAAATGCACTTATACATTATCGGAGTTTTGTATTCAAGTTTTTTGGAAAGGAAATGTTCTGTTTTAAGGGAGAGTGATTTATTTTGATGCTAATGGTTATGCTCACATGAATGGAATGTTTAATTTAAAGTAAGGTTTCTATCACTCAAATTTTTTCAGAACTTTACCTTTCATGCTAATGAATAAACCTGCTTGTATTCACTGACATTATCTTTGCATTTCAAAAGATATGACTGTTTTTGTTTGGCGGGCAGGGGGGGGGAGGTTATGTTTTCAAAGTAAGTTTATTACCATACAGACTTTTTATGCTGTATGTCTCTGTCAGTGCCAATTAAGCGCATGAATCGTTAATATTACTCTTTAAGAAATGACAAATTTTTTTTACTGTACCAAGTTTAAAGCCATTGCAAAAAAGACAAATTGAATGTAGCTTAAATGACTATTTCTGTCTTTGATAGGTTAGGAAACGTGGGAAAAGGAGAAAATACTGGCTGACAACATGTTGTCCTTTTCTCATGATGTTTTTGAAAGCCTTCTCTTTCAGGGTCATTAACACTTCAATTTGTGTGGTAAAGGGTTAAAAAAGCCAGTGGAGGGATACAGGGCCATCATGGCCCTCTTGTTTTTTTTTTACGATACAATTCCAGATATTAACAACCCTGAGGGTGTAGGCTTTTAAAAACAATGTTGGAAAATGAGAAATTTCTGGTTACCAGCCCTTTCTTTTTTTCCCCACAATGTTTTCTAACCTTTCGTAGAAAAGTCAAGTCACTTATTCACATTTAGTTTGTCATCTGCAAAAGTTTTGAATTTTGATGAGTCTTATGATTCTGTTGCTTGGTAAGGAGTTAAACTACTGACAACAACTACCATGATAAAAAAAAATGAAAAACGCAACTTTTTTGTATAAGAGTCTGAGAGCAACTTAGGAAAACTAGCATGATATAACCAAAACTAGCATGATATAACCACATTTTTTTAATCATATCAGACTGTCAATACAAAATCTAGTGTTTAATTTACATTTTCATCTTTGCTGTGAAGGATTTTGAAAAAACTGTTAGAAAAGGAGAAAATACTGGTTAGATCGCTGCATTGTAGTAGTTCATGTTTTGACAGTAGGTAGTATTGGTGTCTTGATTTCTTTGTTTGAGGATCGGCTGCTAACCTCAGGTCATTGATGGTTTGAAAATAACGTTTCTTGGAAGAAGACATTTCTCACACTGGGAATATTTCTGAAACAAAGCTTCTCTGTATTTGAGTTCAACTGTTGTCTAATCCATGTTGTATGACTTCAGAAGTCAAAATGTAATGAACATACAAAAGTAAGTGACTTTATACCAGCAGTGAGTAATTATGTTGCTAAATACAACCAGATTTGAAAGTATGATTATAGCAGTATTTAAAGATGAGTAAAAAAGATCAAAAGAGTAAATATTCATGATCTTACGAACAAAGTCCGTAACAAAGAAACAAGTGAACAAAATACATAGCAGAAATACAGGGACCGGGCAGGATTTGAACCTAGAATGCCCAGACGAAAGGCCAACACCATAACCACTGAGCTAAGGAGAATTCTCTTTAGCTCAGTGGTTATGGTGTTGGTCTTTTAAACCTCGAAAAACGAGGATATTTGTCCGCACGGGTTCGAATCCCGCCAGATGCGGTTTGTATTTGAGCTATGCATTTGTTGCGAACTTTCATGTTTGTAAGATGGGGGCTCGTCCGGGATTGGCCATTGAGCCATTAATCCCATTTGTTGTCTAAAAACGGACTTTCTGCCTAATAAGGCTTTGAGTCATCAATAAATGATGACTTTAAGAGGGGGTGTGTTACGGGAGAGCACTCCTTCATGCATGGCTTCATCCCGATTTAAATACAATACCTAACAACTGCGCTAGGGAGAATTCTCTTTAGCTCAGTGGTTATGGTGTTGGGCTTTTCTGGGCGTTCTAGGTTTGAATCCTGCCCGGTCCCTGTATTTCTGCTATGCATTTGTTCATTAGTTTCTTTGTTGCGGACTTCGTTCGTAAGAATGACCAAACAATTACATAACACAATGAAAATTTATTTCACTATGATCAAAGCAATCATTAAATGGAAAAGTGGGTTTTTACATTTTTTGTTCTTTGAAGTGAATCCAATTATATTAATCCGGTTAATAATGATTATTGGTCTACTTTACAATTATTTTTTAGTCTTGCATAGTGTTAAAGTTTGGTTCACTTTTAAAAAGCTGTGGTAATAGCAATCTTTGAAGATAATTTAGGTGGTCTCTTATTCTACAATCAAGTGACCTGCATTAATTAAACATTCACGAAATAAATTGATTTGCAGAGGTTTTAGATTACAATAAATGCATGTTACTAAGTGAAAAAAAAATATATCGAGAATTAAGATGAATTCAAACCTAACTTTCATTCAAAGTTGTAATTGAAATGAAGGAAACTGATGATTAACATGCTTTTCTATTTATTTAATCAAACAGCCTGTACTTTTTATGATACCACACTCATTATAAACCAAAGAGATTATAACACAGATTGGCTGAATTGCATCAGCCAATTTGTGTAACATTGATATAGAAATTTTAGCCATTTCATGAAAAGCCTAAAAAATTTAGCCATTTCATGAAATGACTGAGCGAACTGGTCATTTCATGAAAAGGCTAAAATTTAGCCATTTCATAAAATGGCTGATTTCACAGATTGACTGTAACATATATAACTGGTCCAGGCTATTGTGATGATTGATTTCATTGGATAAGCTAGATTAGCTGTATTAGCCAATTGTAATGTCTTTTACATACATGTATTATATCTGGCTGTGATAGATTGGTTACCCTTATTGATATAGATAATTGATTATCATGTGTATACAACAGGGACTCAAGACAGGGTTAGATATACAAGCACTAAAACCTGCCTTGCTGTTGGGGCTAGCTTTGAAAGCAATCTGGTTTGATATATTTCTCTCCATACAAATTAACCTGATACAAAACAATTTCAAGTTTTAAGGACCCTGAGAGAGAAGGCTTTCAAAAAAAAAAAAGGAGGAAATGCTGGTAACCAGCATTTTCTCCTTTTCCCGCAATGTTTTCTACCTGCTTAGGGCAGAATTTCAGTTTCTTAAATACATTTCATCTAGTGCCTGCAGATGCTTCAATCTTTACAAGTTTGAAATTTATCATAGGGTAAATGCCTAAGCAGCTAGTGTTATGGTTAGTGCCTTGATGGGTGACCAGACTGTGTACACTTTACAGTGGTAATTTAATACATACATGTACTTTACAAATTATCAAAATCTGCAAATGAGTTAACATGCAAAAGTCACTTCAATTTGCCTAAGAGACCACAAGAAACAAGAGTGATCTCTCCTGAATTTGAAGTAAACAAGGGTGACCTACCATTGTTAAAAAAATAGACGGGCAGATTCTGCCCATTTTTAGTTGCCTGTACCGATCCCATACAAATCCGATATACTTGCTTTATCAGGGGAGATAACCAATCTAATTTAGTAAACTATACTGTGTAATACCACGATTTGTTACAAAATACTGAGGTATATACCTCGGTATACCACCTTCTTTACCATATGCTGTACAGGTATGGTGCTGGTCATTTAAATGATGATAAATTCTCTGCAAGACTGAATTTATACAGAATAATATCAAGGATGATTTACTTGACTAAAATTAGCTAGAACAATACTCTAAACTAGTGACTAATGAGCAATGTGTAGTATTTATATAATACTTAAATTTAAACATGTATCCTTTGTGTTCTTCTATAGTTAATACAACAACTGACAAAACTTTACATGTAATGAACTTTAAACATGTTGAACAGTTACATCCAAGTGACATTGAAAAGAGCTAACAAGTTATTTCCAATTCCTTCTGAGAAAGATCTTTTACTGGAGACCACTCCTTCATGCATGGCTTCATCCCGATTTAAATACAATACCTAACAACTGCGTTAGGGAGATATCTCTTTAGCTCAGTGGTTATGGTATTGGTCTTTTGAACCTCGAAAAACGAGGATCTTGTCTGCTGTGGGTTCGAATCCAGCCAGATGCGGTTTGTATTTCAGCCATGCATTTATTAATTTGTTTCTTTGTTACGGACTTTGTTCGTAAGATGGGGACTCGTCCTGGATTGGCCATTGAGCCATTAATCCCATTTGTTGTCCAAAAACGGACCTCCTGCCTAATAAGGCTTTGAGTCATCAATAAATGATGACTTTAAGAGGGGGTGTGTTACGGGAGAGCACTCCTTCATGCATGGCTTCGTCCCGATTTAAATACAATACCTGACAACTGCGTTAGGGAGATATCTCTTTAGCTCAGTGGTTATGGTATTGGTCTTTTGAACCTTGAAAAACGAGGATCTTGTCCGCCGTGGGTTTGAATCCCGCCAGATGCGGTTTGTATTTCAGCCATGCATTTATTCATTCGTTTCTTTGTTACGGACTTTGGTCGTAAGAGATTAATTGGTCAACATGCTTGGGTTACAAGCAAGCCCTTTGTGCAGTCATAATATCCCCTTTTTTCACCATGAAATCCCAGAAATTATCCATATGTAATTTGTGTTACAACACACTCTATCAGGGTGAAAACACAACATACATAGAAGCAGGGAATAGCCAGGGATTATGTTGATAAATACTGTTATTCTCCAATAAGAACATGTATACTCAGCGTAAATGAAAAGTCACCAGGTAAGAGACGAAAAGAAAGCGAACCTTGGATAGTTTGCCTTCAGAAAATTGATTAGAATTCATTTTTGCATGTGCAAATAAAGATGGACTACTCAGATGTGCAAGCACATGAAATTTGTCAGATACGGGTAGGGAAATGACTATAATAAAGTTCAACATAATTGAAAATATCTCTCTTGGGGCAAGGTGAAAATTATTCAACTTTAGTTCCTGGTGACTTTTCATTGACGATGAGTATATTATGACTACAGGTATACCAGTAATACTGCACACCTCTATGAGTCAATATCAAAGAAATAATGTTGAAAGCATTGCAAAGTATCATTCAATAAACCAATCTGTACATCCCTTAGAAATACTTGTTGCCTCTTGCAGATGACTCTTTGTAGTGGACAGCCTTTGAAAACATCATGACATAACAAAGTCATTAATACAAAACTAACCCTTTCCCACACAGTCTCAAGTTTTAACATCTCTGAGGGAGAAGGCTTATGAAAATATTGTGGGAAAAGGAGAAAATGCTGGTAACCAGCATTTTCTCCTTTTCCCTCAATGTTTTCTACCCTTTCAACAGACAAATTACATCATATGAGTCACTTTTAATTTTTCATCTGCAAATGCTTATCATTTTGACAAGTGTAGAATTTTGTAGTTAGGTTAAAAGTTTTAATGAGCTGATTTTCTGTTCCCATAATGTTTTGTTGTTTGGTGAAGAGTAAAGTATTTATAGGTGAATAACTGGTAACAATAGAATTAGACTTTGATCAAATGGCTATAGCTACATAATATTATAGTGCAGTACAATAATTGGACTTCCCTAATTTATAAACAAGGAAGAGAGGAAATATAGATTATGAATGATAAATAAAGTGTTGATGTATGTGTGTACATGAGACAATATCTCTACATATTTACAAAGTGTTCATTTGTGAGTCTTATTTTCTCTAATTGTCAGATTGGCCTTATTGTTTACTAGATAATGTTTGGAGACAAAAAATTTAAATGTGGCTCAAATGATGGACTTTGTCTTTGAAAGAGTAGAAAACATTGTGAAATAAGGAGAATTTGCTGCTTACCAGTATTTTCTCCTATACCTACAAATTTTTTAGAAAGTTATTTCCTTAAGGGAGTTTCAACACAAGATTTTTTGATAAAGACATAAAATTGATACAAGTGAATCAGTGGTTTCAAAAGGCTTTTGCTCAGAGGTATTGAGACACTGGATTGTATGGTTAACTCTTTACCACACGACAAAAATTTGGACGTCAAATCTAAAAGCATTTGCAGACAACAATTTAAATGTTGTTTAAATGATGGATTTTGTCTTTGATTAGGTAGAAAACATTGTGGGAAAAGGAGAAAATGCTGGTTACCAGCATTTTCTCCTTTTCCCACAATGTTTTCAAAAGTCTTCTTCTTCAGGGTCATTAAAACTCAGGATTGTGTAGTAAAGAGTTAAGATATAAAACAAAAAACGATACCATTGAATCAAAGGAAAAGGATTAATGCTTATCAGCAAATGTCATTGTGTATTTTGATAAGGGTGAAAACTCACATAATTACTGTACACATACATTTATGTCTCTTTCAGTTTGTTTATATACTCCAGTAAAAGTATACCGTGTCGAAGTGGAACTGACTTAAGATTAGAGCAGGTTTTTCCAATCAATGATGAACTTAGGCTGTTAACAGGTAATTTATTTATGTGCCATTATGTCTCTCCCTGTCAGGCTCGGGAGACATATTGTTTTTCCCTGTGCGTCCGTCTGTCTGTCCGTCTGTCTGTCTGTCTGTCTGTCTGTCTGTCCGTCACAAAACGTGTCCGCTCTATAACTTGAAAACCTTTTAAGATATTTTGATAAAACTTCAAACATTTGTAAAGCACCATGAGACGAAGTGTCATGCACAAGAACCATAACTCTGGCTTTTATATTTTTCGAGTTATTTCCCTTTGGTTAATTTCCTTACTAATTTTACGTACAATTTCGTTTCCGCAATAGAAATCTGGGAGAAAATGTTAACTTTATCATGGATTATTAATCCTTCTGACACCAAAAAGGGGGGAGACATCTGTTTTTTCTGTAGAAAAACAAGTTCTAGTTTCAGATTATTTTAGTTTTCTGTGTCTTACTTAGTATATACACAAATTATTTCAAATGCATAAAATCAAAGTAAAATGAAGTTGTTTTTCCCCTTTTTAGCTCAACTGAGTATGAAGTGCTCAAGCTGAGCTATCATGATTGTGCTGTGTCAGTGGTGCATTGTAAGTTGTCCTTTATGTATTGTCCGTCGTCAATTTACCTTGTGTACACTCTAGAGTCCACATTTTCAGTCTGATACTCATGAAACTTGGTCACACTGTTTGTTTTGATGATATCTTGGACATACAGGAAAATGGGTCAGGTTGGGTCAAAACCTAGGTCACAAAATCAAATATCAGAAAAAGCTTGTGAATACTCTAGTGGCCACATTTTCAGTTCAGAACTCTTGAAAGTTGGTCAGAATGTTTGTCTTGACAATATCTCAGACGAGTTAAAAAATGGGTCACATGGGGTCAAAAACTATGAAATATACTCATGGATTGGCTACTTTGTTACATATTTTGGCCAAAACAGGCTTGAAATTGTTGTACATGCATTATACCTTTTTCATGCACAGCTGTATGGGTTTTTGTGAAAAGGGGGTTTATGCATTTGCAAAAAGTATTTACCCAGGCTGGGCAGGCCGACAGTGGTTGAAACTTTTTGCCATTTGTAAATTTTCTGCATCTGCAAGCACCATTCTACCACATAATTCAGTGGGTTGTTAGACAAAATAAATTTTATGGTTCAATTGATATCTGATGACTGGTTTGGTTTAATGCGCTGAGCCCCAGTAGCTCAGTCGATAGGGTGCAGGACTTGAGAACAGGGGTTCGTGGGTTCAATCCCTGGCTTGGCCAATTTCTTTCTGAGGATTGATGATAGTCATTGCGACAGGATTCATTCCTTTCCCACCGCTGACCATTGTTTTGACAATGGTTATAAGGAAAGCAGCCAATGGCTTGGAAAGAAAATTGTGCGGAGTACTGGTAAAAGAAACTCCAGGAAAGCATGTATAGGTGCACTGGCCGCCATGATATAACTGAAATAATGTTGAAATCGGCATTAAACACCATACAATCAATTGGTTTAATGCATTACGGAGATGTTTTTAACCCCCATTTTCCAGAGCGCAGCACATCATGATTTTTATCTTGTCATCATAGTGAAGAATTTGTCTGTACATGAGTACATGTGAAAACATCTTCTTGTAATGAGTAATATTATCTTTGTCGAAATGTTTGTTCAAAGTGATGATAGCAGCAGGAGGTACAGGGTAATTTTATGTGAATTAACAAAATTTTCTTGTGTCTACTAGAAACTCCCACTAGCCAAGGACTCTATTTACTTGGGTTGGAGGTTCGAGACATAAAATACCTGTTTGAGTTGCCACAGTCGTTACACACAGACAAGTTCATAACAGAAATAAAACAGGCAAAAGCAAGTAAGTAAGTCTCCAATCCAAGCACTAACTTTTACTGCTCTTTGATGCATGTCACTCCATTTTATTGAAGAGATACGCTTAATCCTTCACCACACAATCCCAAGTTTTAAAGACCCTGGTTAAAAGGGCCTTTGAAAACATTTTGGGAAAAGGAGAAAATGCTGGTATGTAGCCTTTTCTCCTTTTTTGACAATATTTCTTCACTTTAAGAGACAAAATCTCATCATTTGAGCCAAATTTGATATGTTGTCTGCAAATGCTTCTTAATTTGGACAAGTCTAAAAGTTTGATGTTTGTTAAGAGTAAATGCTTGTATCCAGTAATGTCTGTCTAGCCCCTTTTTTTTTTTACCAAAGACAGTATCATTATTGAGCCACATCTGATTTTTTGGCACATGTTTTCAATTTAGAAACGTGTAAAGTTTTATTTTTATCAGCTGTTAACAAGTTCAATATTTGTAGGACATCAGTGGGTGGTTTGGAAAGAGCAGTGTAGGTACTGCTAGTTCAAGGGAATGAAATTATGGCTAGATATTCTTGCTACTTTGATATAAACTGCAAAACTGCTTATCAAAGCAGTCAGTCTACCTAGCCATCCTTTCATTACAAAACTGTTGAAAGCAATACAAAAATAAAACAAAAACTCTTTGGTTTCCAGGAGGTGAATCAATGCTCATAAGTTATTGGTCAAAATGTTTCATTGCCTTCACTCTTTACTGAGCAACAAAATTTATTCACCCATCCATATTGAAAACATTCGCAGACTTGGCTCAGATGATATCATTTCTCTTAGAAAGGGTATAAAACATTTTGGGAAAAGGAAAAATTGCTGGTTACTAACATTTCCTCCTTTTTCCCAAAATGTTTTGAGAAGCCTTCTACCTCAGTGTTGTTAAAATTTAGCATCATGTGGTAAAGGGTTAAATTGGTCTATTTTGTATTACGGCATAATCAAAGTTTCATGTAAAACACTGCTAAATACAACAGGATATATTTTTCTTAGCAATAGTATAAACTGTATGGGTACAATTAGTGAAAAGATGCAATTTTTGATGTATAATATAATGGGAAGTTGGTTTGGAATAAAATTAATACTTCTAACTCCTTTTTTTCATTACATCAGATATGACATCACCATAGTGATCTGAATTTGAATCATCATATCAACATGTGTTACTGATCATTCAACATTCCAATGAGTCTTTGAAAAACTCTAGTGCAAAATTTAAAAATGCCTTAAGAGGCCATGAAGCTCACTAAAGAAATACCTTAGAAAAGTTTTTTTCACATTTGTCTTTCTTTTATATTAATGATTTTCCAGCTATTGCCTTAACTGAATTCAATGACAAATCATTCTTTAAGTCTGATAAAATTATGAAGAACAGGATAGTCCCTTTTTACTCTATAATTCATGTGACAAATAAGAAGCATAATGTTTTTTTTTTTTTCATCCCTGTTAAATATTGGTAATCAAAATGAATTAAGGTCTGACTGTTTTACTGTTAACCACAAAATCTTGAGGAAGAAGGCTTTTTGAAACATGTGGGAAAAGGAGAAAATGCTGATAACCAGCATTTTCTCCGTTTCCCACACTATTTTCTATCCTTTTACAGACAAACTCCATCATTTCTGCCACATTTACCATGTCATTTAACTTCAGATGATTTCAGTTTGAACCAGTCTGAAATTACATACTCTGGTAAAGCCTTAAGTGCTGAGCCTAACTTTAATTGCTTTTCCTTACAGGATAAGTGAAGACCAGACTGCACAGAATGTCTCTGTCTGCTTCTTTGTAACATATTCTAGCAAAACAGTCTCAAAAATACAATATTTTGGCTGTTATTTCTGACTGAAAAGGTCTATTACCTTAATTCACTGCTAAGGGTGAATACATAATTTCACAATGATTAGACAGTGAAGCAGCAGAAATAGTTGTTTGTAATGAGCAATTATTCTCTTTGCCACAATGTTTTTAAAAGTGGTCTGCCACAAAACAAATGAAGGAGGTTTGCATATACATGTACATATAGTAGTGTGTTAACTTTTTTTTCAGTCTACTCCCAAAATGCTGGATTTGGACTGCCATCCAGCTTTAGTTGGTTAGATAAATACAGAAAAAAGATAGCAAAACAGAGTCCACTGCCTGCGAGGAACCAGTCAAACAATCTGTTTGGTATGGATGAGTTTGACCCCCTGAAGTACATGAACATAGATAATGGCAAGACTAAACCAGAGGATGTAACGGGTATAAAATGGCTAGGAATTTTTCTTTATTTATTGTTCTGTACTCTAATTGAATTGAGATATTCAGTTCACATATAATTAGAACTTGGATGTCCTAATCTCCAGGTTGATCTGGTTTGAAGTTTTCTTGAGGTATAAAATTTCTTAAGGGTTTTCCCTATTTTTGCAAATGGATTGCTGTACCATTGATTCTCAAGGAACAAACATATACTCTGATGGTAACATAATTCAGCTACATGTTACAGAGTCCATCATCCCTTTTAACTCTTTACCGATTTAATAATAAACTTTCATGTCTTAAGAAATTTTGTCTTTGTAGTGGTGGAAGACAATTCTGAGAATGGTACTTTGAATTTTGCCTCATCCAACTTCAAGAAATCATCCAGCAAGGATTCTCTGGATTTCCTTGGATCGTAAGATTTTTTTGACAATTTCATTTTGGATTTCTTCAGGTTTTTTTTTCCTACTATCATTTTTTATGGTTAATTTCAAATACTTACTACTTCAAATACTGAATGAGTGATGATTAGACATCAAGAGATTCTGCATAAACCCTTGGGCTATAAAGCACGATTTTGTACCTTTTTGAAGAGAGCATTAATCAAGATCAGACTGCACTGAAAGTCCAGTCTGATCTTGGTTTGTGAAGCAGATCAACCCTTTACCATACAATCCCATGGTTTTACGGCCCTGAAGAGAGACTTTTGAAAACATTGTGGTAAAAGAAGAAAGTGCTGGGAATGCTTTTCAAGTTGGACAAGCCTGAAATCTTGTTTGTAAAGAGCTAGTGGCAAATTCGGTTTTTTTTTTTTGAAAGATTCAGTCCATGCAGGTTGACATGGACAGAAACTTTGCTATTGATCAATTTTCTGCCTGTCTAAGGACCATCCTACTGTATGATTCTGTCTGTTGTTAAACAAAATTAATTTCAGGGGTCCATAATAATGTGATTACATGTGTGGTACAATGCATCATGGAGATGCATGAAACCCTCTTTTGCCAGAGCATGGTTCATGTATATGTACCATACTCTGTAGTGAGTTAGCTTCACTTCATTCTTCATAACTGACTTACTTTCTATGTCATATCCTAGCTATGATGACCTCTCAGAATCTCTTGACAAAGTTGCAGAAAGGGAACTGGGACTGAAGCCAGGAACTGGAATTGCAGATGGCCTGAAACCAACAGGGGCCAGAGAAACCATTGTGGAATATTTGATGAATACAAGGGAGGAAGAATTTGTAGATATTGAACTATTTAGGTATGTGTGTCTTTTTTTTTTTTATTTTTATCTTTTCTGTTATGAAGTATGTTTTAAACTCTGAACCATACAATTCCATGTCTCAGTGATTCTGAGGAAGGAGGATTTTGAAACTATTGTGAGACAAGGAGAATATGCTGATTACCAGCATTTTCTCCTTTTCCCACAATGTTTTCTGCCCTTTCAAAGACAAACATGTTCTCTAATATTTTCTTCTGTTCTCACAGTCATTTCTACTCTTTTAAAGACAAACGTCAACATCATGAGCTACATTTATTTTGTATTTTCAAATGCTTTCAATTTGGAGTAGTTAGAAATATTTGCAAACACTATCCATCTGTTGCAGCTGTTTATAACTTATAACCCAGAAATATGAGCATGCCGCTTTTCAGAAATTAGGAACACCATTTTCGATACAAATTTGAAGTTACCTATAGATTTTAACCTGTAAAACGATCAGTCAATGTTCACAACTTCTTTTCAACCTGCTAATTTTCATGCATCCTTAATTGCAAACTGTAGGCTGTGATGAATGTATGATTATTCTTGGGTTGGATGGAATCGACAATCAATTATTGGTCTATTGTTTATCTATAGACTGTTGTGACATGATTATGTTTATTGACCAGGGTGTTACTTAAGGTAATCAAATGACCAGTGAATCAATATTTTAAAGAATTAAAATAATAAATAAACAAATTAAATTAATAAACATATTGACTTTTCAATGAACATGAAAAATATCTTGTTGTCATTTTAATGTGTGGGCACAGGTTTCCCTAAATCAAATACATTTACTTTGCACATAATTCAGACAAGTCTACACAGTGTCAGCATTTTATTCAAAATATAGATAAGTGAAACCCGGAAATTAGACCACCCGGCCAATGAGTACCACCGATGATCTTAGTAGAGGAGTTTTACTGTATTTTTTAATTGCATTCAATATCATGTCGCATGCAGCTCTGATCTCATTAAATGAGGGGTAATTTCCAGCTTAGAGTAAATCAAAAATGTTGTTTGCCAGTTTCTTGGCTTTGCCTATTTTTTTGCATCTTCAGTTTTTGACTGTGTTTTTGAAAAACAACACCAGCCACTTGATTTTTTTTTTGTTGTGGTTGTGGTTGTGGTTGTTGTGGTGGTGGTGGTGGTGGTGGTGGTGTTTTGTTTTGGCTTTGCCTCTTTTCATGGAAAATACTGATTCTCTTGACAGAATATTTATTGGTACTTGGAATGTAAATGGTCAGAATGCTGTGGACCTTGCAGAATGGCTAGCCTGTGATAAAGGACCACCTGACATATATGCCATAGGGTAAATAGAACATCATAAATTATATTACATAAAACACAATATTCTTTTACTGGACAACACAATTTTAGACTTTTCCTATATAAAAATATTTGCAGACAGCAAATTGTATGTGGCTCAAATGATGGAATTTGTCTATGAAAAGGCAGAAAACATTATGGGAAGAAAAGAAATTGCTGCTTACCAGCATTTCCTCCTTTTCTCATGATGTTTTCAAAATCTTCCTTTCTCAAGGTAATTAAAACACAGGATTGTGTGGCAAAGGGTTTAAAGGAGATGCTGAGTTTTTTTCTAAAATACATATTTCCTATTATTCAGAGTTTTTTGTTAGCTGCTAATCTATCATAGCCACAGTAAGAAATTGCTTTACAGATTTTGAAGTGATTATGTATTTGCACACATTTTTAGGAATTGACTTTCATAGAAAAACATTAAAAGACATTGTTTCACTGCAAGGTTTCTCATACACTCAATACAACTCTAGGGAGGAAACTAGTAGCTTTTGTGATGTAGACTCTATACATGAAAAAGAATAGATTGATTGATTGATTTGAAGGTGTTTGATTCTGTTTTCCACATTATTTTAAATCTATAACAGAGGCCAATGCACCTATCCAATGCCCAGTTTGAACACTTTTGCCGACTGTAAAGAAGATACAAAATTGTTAGGATTTGTCTTCGAATGGCTAGAAAACATTGTTGGATAAGGAGAAAATTCTTGCTATTAACAATATCTTACCCTAGGGCAAATGGTTGAATGTTTTTATGACTCAGAGTAAGGGGGCATTAGGAACCACCATTTTCCTCCTTTTTCCATAATATCTTCATTCTAGACAAATTCAATCATTCGAGCCACATTTAGTTTGTCCTCTGCAAATGCTTGTTATAAGTACAAGTCTAAATTTTGTTGACTGGTATGATTAAGAGTAAACCCTTATAGTGCGGCTTACAACTATAGTTGCCTTTGTAGCCAGTGTAAATCAAGATCAGACAGCATAAAATATGCAGCCTGATCTTTTATTTACACATTCGTTGAGCTATTCTCTGCCATACAACCTCAAAACTGCACTGACTAGGATCTTATTTTCTGGACTGAAAATGTCCGTTAGGTTATTTTTGCCTTGGAAGGGTTAACTCTTTACCAAAAATTCCATGTTGCAAACATTGTGAAAAAGGAGAAAATGCTGGTAACCAGCATTTTCTCCTTTTCCCACAATGTTTCATCCCTTTCAAATCATCTCCTATCATTTGAACCACATTTGATTTTTCAACTGCAATTGCTCTCAGTTTAAACAAGTGTTTAATTGTTTTGCCTTTTTAGCTAACCTGAGCATGGAGAGCTCAAGGTGAGCTTTTGTGATCGTGCTGTGTTGGGCGTCTGTCATGCGGTGTTTGTCATGCATCATCTGTCATCAAATTTTGCCTTGTGTATGCTCTAGAGGCCGCATTTTCAGTCTGATACTCATGAAACTTGGTCAGAATGTTTGTTTCAGTGATATCTCAGACGAGTTTGAAAATGGGTCATGTTGAGTCAAAAACTAGGTCACTAGGTCACATCTTAGAGAAACCTTGTGTATGCTCTAGAGGCCACATTTTCAGACCGATACTCATGAAACTTGGTCAGAATGTTTGTCTTGATAATACCTCTTACAATTTTGAAAATCGGTCATGTCAGGTTAAAAACTAGGAAACTAGGTCAAATCTTAGAAAAACCATGTGTAGCTTTAGAGGCCACATTTTCATTCCAATACTAGTGAAAGTTTGTCAGAATGTTCATCTTGATAATATCTCGGAAGAGTTTGAAAACTAGTCATGTCGGGTCAAAAACAAGGTTACTAGGTCAAATCTTAGAAAAACATTGTGTACGCTCTAGAGGCCACATTTTCTGTCAGATGCAAATGAAAGTAGGTCAAAATGTTTGTTTTGATAATATCTCAAACAAGTTTGAAAATGGGTCATGTTGGATCAAAAACTAGGTCACCAGGTTAAATCTTTGAAAAACATTGAGTGCGCTATAGAGGCCACATTTTGAGTCCGATAATCTTGAAACTTGGTCAGAATATTTGTCTTGATGATGTCTTAGATGAGTTTGAAAATGGGTCATGTTAGAACAAAAATCAGGCCACTAGGTCAAATCTTTGAAAAACCTTGTGTACATTCTGCTTACCACATTTTCCCTTAACTCTTTACCAAACGACAAAATTGAAAGCAGTTGCAGACAACAAAATAAATGTGAGTCAAAATTTGAAATTTGATTTGGGAAGGGTAGAAAACATTGTGGGAAAAGGAGAAAATGCTGGTTACCAGCATTTTCTCCTTTTCCTACAATGTTTTCGAAAGCTTTCTTTCTCAGGGTCGTTAAAAGTCGGGATTGTGTGGTAAAGAGTTAAATACTTATGAAAGGTGGTCAAAATATTTGTCTGAATAATTTGTAAAAGTTTGAAAATAGGCAATGTTGAGCTAAAAAGTAGGTCACTGAGACAAATTCTAGAAAAAGCTTGTGTACACTCTAGAGGCTATATTTTAAGTCCAATACTAATGCAAGTTTGTCAGAATGTTTATCATTATACCTCAGAACAACTTGGAAATTGGTCAAGTTTGGTCAAAAGGCTCAGGTGAGCGACTTCAGGGCCATCATGGTCCTCTTGTTAAAGAGTTAAATTGGTTAACAATTAGGATCCCTGTGAATATCAGTCCAAATTACGACACTGTGTTATGTGCCATACAGGTTCCAGGAACTAGATCTCAGTAATCAGGCATACATATTTAGTGATTCAGCTCGGGAAGCAGAATGGCAAGATGTTGTGAAGAAATCCCTCCATCCCTCAGCCAGATACAGGAAGGTAATATATATGGGATGTTATGTTGTTGTAGTTTTCCTGGTGCTTGTATTTGATTTGAGCTGCATGAGAAAATTTGATATCCCACGAGACCACAGGTAGGGCGAGATGTCAAAATTTTCTTATGCAGCGAGAAGCAAATACAAGCAACAGGAAAGTTACTCCAACGTGGTATTTCTTGTATTATATACATAGAACTTTTAACAAAGGAATTTGCAGTTATTGATAATATTGATATTGGATAAAAGTAAACAAAATAAAGTAAATTCTGGTTCAGTTAGTAATAACTTCGTTTTCATGAATATCAGATGACTTGTATAGCATAACTATTTGACCGATCAAATTGCATGTCAACATGTATGTATTCTGTATGCGGGTTATGTCATTATAGCTATGGATCCTTAAAATCTTTTTTGTCTATCAACCAACAGAATCGAGACAGACTGGTCCTTTGACATGCAGAAAATTGACATAAAGCAAAAAAGTTTCAACCCAGGTCTTCCTGTGTGTACTGCTCAGTTGATACGTTTTACAAGTGCATTAAACCAAATTTTCACAGAGCATGGCTCAAATGGATGAATCTAATGTTTTGTGGTCCAGTAAAAAGTAAGAGTTACCAGTACATCTTCTTTTGTAGTTAGTGCTGGTATGGATATCCCAGTAGATTTACAAATTATATTTTATAATTTCAGGTGAAGTCTATTCGACTAGTTGGGGTTTTGTTGATAGTTTATGTCAAAGAATCTTTAGCCCACAATGTATCACTGATTGACTCCGATAGTGTGCCCACTGGAATTATGGGAATGCTGGTAAGACAGTTTTATTGCTTTTTTTTCTAACAGTAGTTGTTGCATGCCACTATTTATAATGGGTTGACAGGGTTTATATATGGATGTATACACTTGCAGTGCAAACCTGAGCCTGGTAGCTCATTTGGTAAAGTACAGGGCTTAAAAGCTGGTTAATTTTCCAGTGCAGCCAATTTCTTTCCAAGGATTAATGAAAGTCATTGTGAAAGGATTTATTCCTTTCTCCCTGCTGACCATGGTTTCATCAATGATTATATGGGAGAGTAACAAGTGGCTTGGGAAGAATATTCTGCTGGTAAAAGAAACTTCGGGAAAGCATGGATAGATTGTCTGACCGCTGCAATATAATTGAAATAATGTTGAAAAGGCCGTTAAACACCACACATACAAACTAACAAAAAGAAAAACTAACAAACAATTTATTCTGGTTGTGATGGTCTTGAAAATGCCAGAAAGCTTGTTATAAACCCCTATAGCACAAACAAACTGCAAGGCAAACATTTGAACAAAGGACGAAATAGCATATACAGTCAGTATTGTACATTCAACTGTAGTATAAACAACTTTTGTGTAAACCCTTTGAATGTAGGACGTTTTGGCCATGGACGTTTTGGCCAGGACTTTTTGGCCACAGACGTTTTGGCCATCTAAAAATACAAAGTAGGACGTTTTGGCCAAATGTTAATTTTGTGAATTTTTGCCCCACTAAACATTTAAAAAACATTGTAGGACAACGAGAAATTAATATATTTGACATACATGTAATATGAGTATTGGTTTAATTCCTTTTTAAAATTATTATTGAAGTTACAAATTGTTAACTTCTTCATTTTTTAAGTGATTGGCGTTACAAAATAGAATTACATTGTACTTATTTTTTTTTCAAGTGTTATTTTGCTTTTATACTGAACTAGGGATGAAGCTGTATTTGATGATTGCTTTAATTGCTAATTATCAACTGTCAGTTAATTGTGACTGAACAATAACTTAATATTTCTATTTGCAACAATAGTTTGTTACAAAATATAAAAAATCTAAGCAGTTTTCTGTAGAAGATTGCAAGTCAAAGTATGTTTTGGCCAAATCTCATTTTAAAGAATAAAAATGCATGAAATGAAATGAATATGCTTTTTTCCTTCAAAAAATGTATACTTAAGCATAGAAAGTTCATTTATTTCATTTGTCCATGTAAAAAAACATTTGGCCAAAACGTCCTACTTTGCTCATTTTACTGGCCAAAACGTCCGTGGCCAAAACATCCTGGCCAAAACGTCCTGGCCAAAACATCCGTGGCCAAAATGTCCGTCCACCTAACCCTTTACCGCACTAACCCAAGGAGAAGGAGTCTGAAAATGTCGCGGGAAAAGGAGAAAATGCTGGTAACCAACATTTGAGGTTTTTCCCTCAATGGTTTCTATTCTATCAGAGAAAGAATATCATCTTTTAAGCTACATTTATATTGTTGTCTACAAATGCTTCAATTTGATCTTGTCGAAAATTTTGTTGTTTGGTATAGAGTAAAACAATCATTTTCAAGTATTTTCCTCCCAATTAACTTTTGTATCAAGCCACTTTCGTACTAGGTGACCATAGCCATAAATTTTAGGCCTCAAAGACCATTTTTTTTTTTTCATTTAAGCGGCCCATCATCACTTCTGCTCGTAATTGCTTATATAGTTTGATTACAACTTTTGGCTTCTCCTAACCAGATGATTTCAGCATGTGTCGATTACAGGATTAACACATTTACATGTCAAACTGTTGGTTAACTTTTGACAATAGCATCAATGATCCAGAACCATGCCATAATGACCATTAACATCTTTTATCAGGTTACCTCTTCGATAACAAACAAATTCAACCTTAGGATACCATGAAATATCTATGGCTTTTGTGTACAGTCAGTCTTCTACATATGCTTATATTACATGAACAGTGTTTGTCTCTCACTCTACTGCTTGCCATGTGTTCCACAAAAGTAATTTTGTGGAAAAAGATTTGGTATGACAATCTACATTTACGTATAAGTCAATTAAGATTCTTATATAATTTCTTTGTGACTACTTGGACCCACTTCTGGTTTCTATTTTCACTTCAAGTTACTGTATTGGTCTTCTAAACACATTTTTAACTAATAAAGCATGCTTTCTGGTGCACATGCAACAATCGCATCAATTTCTTTTAGCGTGGACTATATTTTGGAATGAAGATTTGAAATATGTTGGTTGCAACTTCTTCTCCCCTACTTCCCATCCACCTACCAATGTAGAAATAAAACACTGTTCTATTAAGAGAGCCTATTAAATGACTAATTTTTTCTTTATTCATCAGAGTGTTTTCAAAATTTGCCATCTTTGATTGCTTCAAAATATATTTCTACACAGGTAATTGTACAGAGCCTGTACAGAACAAAATGTATTTTTATTTTTCATAACAGGGGAACAAAGGTGGTGTAGGAATCAGAATGTGTTTACACAGTACATCTTTATGTTTTATCAATTCCCACCTTGCGGCCCACCAAGATGAGTATGACAGAAGAAATCAGGTATTTAATTGATTCATTTATCAATATTGAGAGCAGTGATTATAGGCTATTATGCTATTAGACCTACTTCATTGCAACCACTTTTAACTTGTCTCTTGCAAATGCTTTCAATTTGGACAAGTCTAAAATTTTGATGTCTGGTAAAGAGTTAATAATGCAAATAATAAGAATTTAAGAGGAAGCAAAGTTGTGTATCATAAATTGTAGAGAAAACAGTAAAATATTAGGGAAATGAAATCTAATTTAACCATGCAAGGAAATCATGGACTCTTCCCAATTGGAAGTATTTGCAGATGACATATTACATGTTGATCAAGTAATAGGATTTGTCTGTGAAAGGGTAGGAAACATTGTAGGAAAAAGGAGAAAATGCTGGATACCAGTATTTTCTCCTTTCCAAAATATTTTCAAAGTCTTCTCTGCCAGGGTCATTATGTCCGGATTATGTGGTAAGAATTAAGCAACTGCTCATTGCAAGTAATGGCTATTTTTCTCAACAGTATTTTCAAAAGCTTGATCAGATTTTGTTCTAATACAATAGATGAATGCAAGATAATGTTGTTTGTCTAAGCATTTAAGTCTATTTAGACACTCATGATTTATTTGCAGAAAAATAGACACAAGCACAAGTGCATATGTATGTAATGGTGTTTAAAAGAATTGTGTAAAAGAGAGAAAATGCTGGTAACCAGCATTTTCTCATTCCTGCACGATATTTTTCTACCCTTTAAAAGTCAACTGTTTTTGAGTCTTGTCCCATCTAATTGAGAAACTTTTTGAGAATAAGACAAAGAATATTCTAGGAATGGATGGTGAATACGGACCCTGTTCTTCATAGGATTGAAACCTGTAACCTCTGTTACAAGAGGCAAACACAGCTTCTTTACCACTGACCAATCATTCGTCTCATAAATACAGAATATATATATTTTCAGGATTCTAGAGATATAGAAACAAGGATGAGATTTAAACAGTTTCACCCACCTTACACAGTAAAAGATCATGAGTATGATACTTTCTCTCTAAAAAAAGTTTTTAGCTCTGTAGACCAAAGGGAAAAGAGCAGTTGTCTGAACTATCTAATGCCCATCCTTAAGACATATTCTTACATGTTGATATATTTGGCAGTATATGAAGGAAAAGTCGCCATTTGAAGGAAAAAGTTTATAATCCTTGTTGCCAAAGGATCCCTGTCCTATAGACCAAGAGAAAAAAGGCTTTTGAAAACACTGTGGGAAAAAGGAGAAAATATTGGTTATCAGCATTTCCTCCTTTGCATATTATGTTTTCTACCCTTACAAAGTACGTTACATCATTTTAGCATATTTGTCATCTGCAAATGCATTAACTACAGGCAAGTGTATAATTTTTGGTCTGGTAAAATTTTAAAAGGTATAGTCCAGATTTTGGATCCATTCTGTTGAAGCTATCTCAGGACTGATTTGTGATCAAGAGCTTGAATTGATTTTCATACACAAAGGAAAAAAAAAAGAAATGGCAAGGAAGAGAAGAATTTAGGGTACATGTTTGATACAGTCAGGCCACGATACATTGCTCTAGGTTGGCAAACTAGTGTTCACAACTTAGTCCCTTTTGCAGCCAGTGTTGATGAAGATCAGACTGCACAAAATGTGCAGCCTAGGCCTGGTCCTTGATCTGCATCGTCGGCTTTACTTTCAAAATTCTGGACTAGAGCAACCTTGAAATTGCATTATTTGCATCTGATTTCTTGACTGGAATGTCAGTTAGGCTTATTTTATCCTATATGGGTTAAAAGTCATACCTCTACTGTCTTTAATTTTAACTTGACTGTACATAAAATAATTCATTCAAGCTATCTTGACCACTCTTTTGTAGATGTGATGGTTAAGAGGATTAAATCTATTTGTCCACAGCATTATAGCTGTCTCAACTTCTTGCTTTCTTGAGCATTCATAATTTTACTATTCTAGTTATTTTTGCTTGCTTGATCATTCACGATTTTATTATTTTAGTGATACTGCAAACTTCATGTATAGGTAATTACTCCATTTTAATCAAGCCTTTAACCCTTGAAGCTTCTTTCACAACTTTAATTGCCTTTGCAGTCAGCACACAAGAAGCAGTCTGATCTTCGATCTATACTGTCCACTTTGAGGAGACAATCTCGACCAGAGCAATCTTGAATTTGCAATTATTTGGATCTCACTGCTAGAGTGAAAATTTCTGGAAACTTTATTTGGCCCTCAAATGTTTAAAAGCCATAAATTTAGCTTTGTAAAATTCATCTCAAATAATTAATAAGATTGTTAAAATTAATACTGCCCGTGAAGATAAAGATTATGACTGGACTAAATTAAATTATGATCTTTGATCTGCACTGTCTGCTTTGCTTTGATGTTCGTGACAAGAGCAATCTTGAAATTTCAGTTATTTTGGTCTCATTTCTATCACTAGAAATATCTGTTTAGTTTGTTTGGCACTCTTAGGCTTAATCCTTTACCAGACAGTCCATAGTTTTAATGACCCTGGGAAATAAGACTTATATGAAAACATTGTGGGAAAAGGAGAAAATGCTGGTAACCAGCATTTTCTCCTTTTCCCACGATGTTTTCTAACTTTTCAAGAACAAACCCAATCATTTGGGGCACATATAAATTGTCATCTGCAAATACTTTCAGTTTGGACTAGCCTAAAATTTTGTTGTGTGGTAAAGAGTTAAGATGACAATTATATGGAGATACAAATTGTCAATACGGCATGATCAGACAACTGTTGTTTCTTGTTTGATTTTACAGTGTTGTGTTCTGGCTGGGTGATCTTAACTACAGGATTGACCTTGACCTTGAAACAGTAAAGGATCTTGTGAGACAGAACATGTTGCATAAGTTAAAACAGAATGATCAGGTATTTTAAGCCATTCTGTCATTGTCTTGAATATCAGCTGTGAGTATGCTCAGTTGAATTAAAGCTGGTTAATAGTATAAAGCAAGATCAGACTGTAGAAAATGTGCTGTCTCGTCTTGTCCATTCAGGAGGTCTACTCTAAGAATTAGGTTTTATGCTTTAACTCTTTACCAGACGACAAAATTTTAGGTTAGGTCAAATTGATAGCATTTGCAGATGACAAAATAAAAGTGACTCAAAAAGTGAAATTTGAGTCTAGTTTTAAGAAGAGTAGAAAACATTGTGGAAAAGGGAGAAAATGCTGATTACCAGCATTTTCTCCTTTTCCCACAGGGGTTTTCTAAAGACCTTTTCCTCAAGGTCTTTAAAACTCGGGATTGTGTGGTAAAGGCTTATTTCTAAAACTAGAGGTTTGATTGGCCAAGATGTTCTGTATCAGCCAATCAGACACATAGTTTTGGCATTTAGAAATAGAACATTTTTAGGAATGGTTGGTAAATAAATCTCCATGGACTCAGTTCCACAGCAGTCAAAATGTTTAGGGCAAAAGTTTTTATGTCATGGTTCTCTTGCTATGATTAGACCTCATATTTTTCCTTTTTTCCTGGAATTTCAGCTTTTAGCTTGCCCAAGATTGGGCCTGAGATTATGCCGAATCCCCCATAAAATCATGGTGCAAGTTTATTGCTCACAGTCTACAGAGTTAAAAAAAATGAAAGCATATGTTGCAGAAGTTTGTTTGTAACAGTTATATTGATCAAATGTCATTGGTTATACAAGGGAGACAACAGCTGCAATCCATGTCAAAAGACACTTGATATACTTTGTGTGTGGAAAATTGGCAAGCTTCTACTAAATTGATAGCCTATTATGGATCTTTGTATTGGACGTTTAGGAGCAATACAAAGGGTATGGTTTAAGCTTCTAGTTACATTGCGGGAATGTGAAAAATTTGTCAAGAAAAACATAAGAATATTTAAAAAGATTCAAGCAAATGTGATTAGCCATAATAATTTGCAGGACTCTGGATGTGGACACTTTTTCAATATGAACCAATGTACTCCACCCACCTTTTCCCTCTTGTTCCTCCTCTCAGTCCCACTTTTCATTGACCTTTGTCATCGGGTTGGGGGTAAATGAAAAAGTACAAAATACAGGGGAACCTTTGCCCCTTTTCTTTCCAGTTGGACTGGTTGGGGATTCCAGGTCATTATCGGAGCTTTATTTTATCATTGCGATTTTAGATACCCAGGGTTTTATGGCATGCAGGTTTCCTTTTCCATATATGCCTAAATATTAGGCTGTACATATGTTTTTCAGCAGCATGCGTACCATGGACACATAAAAATTAATTGCAAATCTGAATAAAAAGTCTTGAATAAAACAAAAAATCTCTAGGTTAATGCTGTTTGTTTAAAAAAAAATTCTACTGTACTGCAGTCAACACAATGCAATTGCATTTTTTTGGACATTACGGTCATACTTGATCTGCAATCTCTGGTGCTTCCCGTTGACTCCATTATTTTCATGAATTAGATTTTTTATGTTATTTATCTTTGATTCTATGGTATAAATGTCTAACTGCACAGTTGTTAGGGTGCACTTGATTTTGTAAGCTCTTTGGAAGAAATGGAGTAGTCAAATCAAGTCTGACTTGCATTTATATGCAAAGTTTTTGCATTTCTTCCTAGTTCAAAAACTTTGTTAGCAGACGCCAAATAATCATGTTTGAACAATCTAATATGACAATGCAATATGGAACTTCTAAAATTTGGGCTAGGACTCCTGAATTTTTCAAGGTTGTGTCCAGCAGACCCCAAATTTTCAGAAGCTCTGTAAAAACCTGGATACCTTATTCTTTCATTTCATACCTTATTCTGGCTTTTAGTGAAAAATGGTGTCCAGGAGAGATAAATTCAATCCATTTTTGGCCAGAGTGGGTGGGTCTCTCAACCCCTGCCAGAGCATTACCCCTGGACCCCAGGGAGGGACCTGTGGCTAGATATTTCAGGCTTTCCAAAATAAACCCAGTATGAGGCCAGTTTAATGTCGTCTCCTTTACTGTAGTGGAATATTTAGATATAATAGTTTTGTAGGTCATATCTCAATGCCATCATGGCTGGTTCTATTCCTAAATTAGAAAACTGCAACTTTGAAATACAAACAGTTTGTAACAAAGGTTTTTTTGTCTTTCAGTTGTTTAGACAGATGACAAGTAATGTAACATACAAGACCTACACAGAAGGTGAGATCAACTTCCCCCCCACCTATAAATATGATCCGGGTACGGACAACTTTGATACAAGGTAAGTTGTTGTTTTTACTTTTCTTGTGGAAATGTATTAAGACAGCTTGGTGTGGTCAAAAACGTTACGGATTTGAGTCAAAACAAGGTTGCATTACCAAATCTTTACCAAACAACAAAACTTGAGACTTGTCCATATTGAAAGCATTTGTAGACAAAGTATGATATGTAGCTCAAATGTGAGGGACTTATCTTTGAAATGGTAGAAAACATTGTGTTTGAGGAGAAAGCAGAATTTTCTCCTATTCTTAGAATGTTTTTAAAAGCCTTTCCTGCAAGGGTTGTTAGAACTTAGGATCTGTGGTAAAAGACAATAAGGGGTTTTACTTCTACGCACCAAGGGTTGAAGGGGTTACTATTACACCAGGGATGTAATCACTAAAGATATTTCTAAAATTTGTTATTATTTCATACTCGAATAAATGAACAAGATAACACACAATTTTATAGGCGTTAAACACTAATACCATCAGGAAAAAACAGAGGATATGAAAAAATATAGGCGTGGAATGAGTTGGCCGCTCTGAAGGACGATACCGGGTTACCCATGTAACGTCCTGGCATTGTGAAGAATCTGTCGAAAATAGGACATCCAGAAAGCGAATCAGGAACTATTATGCTAGTAAATTTCCATTTGTAGAAGCAAAATTCAGTCACTACCGGGTACCCAGGAAGTGAGCTGGTTATTGCTCTACACACGACTGATTTTTGCCACCCCTTCCAAGCTAGTCATAGCAATAAGCGACCCAAAGCTACACAACAATGTGAATTTTTTTTTTCAAAAAGAGCTAACACCAACAGGGTAATACACACTAACCTATGCAATCCATATTTGATATGTGAATTTCGCTCCTTTAGACTGTGAAATGGCTTTTCCTTTTATCATGAAGATGCTGGAACATGTACGAATGCAGAGTGAACAATCCGCTAATTAGGTACTTATATGCAATTTACATAGAACGCCACAGCAAAAGGCAGAACTTACATAGTTCCTCCCAGCAGTGGCCTAAGCAGAACTTACATAGATCTTGTTTCACACAGCATAAAGCGAAAGCAAAGCAATGGCAAGAAAGGCATCACCAAGTACTAGGGCGAAACCTTTGTAACAACAAATACACTTTCATATGACATTGAAGGGGCGGATCAATAAGTGGAATTTACAGTTACGGCCCACCAAGAAGTTCCACCCGAAGTGGATGCCCGACAGCGGATAGCGACTCCTTGATAAATCAGTAAAGTTTCATTAAACAGAACTAAAGATACTCGCAATTAACAAAGTTTAAGTAAACTGCCTTACGTTAGACAGAACCTCACTGGCCACTAGAGTGACATTCCTAATATCACTATGGCCTTAAAAACGGCTTTCTTTGCTGGATCCACTGAACTGTCTACTTTGCCTTTGTTGGATTTCTCCACTGTACCATTGATGTGTCCACTGTGTGTATACTCTGTTTAACTGACTGACTAATCGTTTCTGTAAAGAAGATTAACTGGAAATATTGATCTAAGCTAAGCCTCGAATAGACAAAATCCGACCAGCGCAGCTACTTTAGATGTAGTTGTAAAAGATTTCAAAGAATGTTATAATACAACGTAACACTGATGTAACAGCCTTTGCAAAAATAAGCCCCGCTAGTCGTATTCTACCTAATCTGGTGCCCCTTTAACCATACTATGAACATGACAGATATTTATCCTAAACAAAGTTCTCTAACTTTGCAAAGAGAAAGGGAGAGGCTGGTGGGATTTTCTCTTGGAACAGTGTGACGTTGGTCGTGATTTAGGAAGAGAGCGATGCACATGGAAACCCGCATTTATATACTCCCGTCTTGGTGGGAAACCGAAGCAATCATGTGTAACTTACGCGAGCGTTTAACATTGGTAATTGCTATTGGAAAAAACTCTACTAGCAGATGACATATTCTCCATGGAAATAAAAGAAATTATTTTAAGTTTAAAATAATTTATATTATTTTATGTGTCAAGATCTTCCATCTAAACAGCATAACGATACTATTTCAAAACCTCACTAGACAACTAATTTAAAAAAAATAATTTAAATTAAATTAAACTTTGATTTTATCTTTCACGACTACAGATGCCTTTATGATAAGTGTAGATCAAGACTAGACCTCACAAAATGTGCAGTCTGATCTTTGATCTACGCTGTCCACTTTGCTAAAAGACTATAGACAAAAGCAACAATGAAAATGTAATTATTTGAGTCTGTTTTGTAGACTGAAAATGTCTGCTGGGTTTATTTTGCACTTTAACTCTTTACCACAAAATCCCAAATTTTTAACGACCCTGAGAAAGAAGCCCTTTGAAAACATTGTGGGAAAAGGAGAAAATGCTGGTAAACAGCATTTTGTCCTTTTACCACAATGTTTTCTACCCTTCCCAAACCAAATTTCAATTTTTCAGTCACATTTATTTTGTCGTCTGCAAATGCTTTCAATTTGGACCAGTCTATAATTTTGTCGTTTGGTAAAGACTTAAGGGGTAAGGCTCATCTAGTTTGGAAGCACTTGCAGACCATAAAATAAACAGTGGCACACAAAATAGTATTTGCTATTGAAATGTCAGAAAACATTATGGGAAAAGGAGAAAATGCTGGTAACAAGCAGTTTCCCTTTTTTCCCACAATGTTTTCAAACAAAAACCTATTTTCTCACTGTTATTTTCACCCGTAAGTGGTACAGGGTTAAGCTGATCAGGCCTCTAGTTTTCAAGTTTGATTTAGTTAAAAAAAGGTACATGTAATTCAATATTTTTGGTTATCATGAAGTTTTTCTCTGAATTTCAGTGAGAAATCTCGAATACCGGCGTGGTGTGACAGGGTATTATGGAAAGGATCAGGTGTACGACAGATTATCTATCGATCTCATCCGAGTCTTAGAATCAGTGATCACAAGCCAGTTAGCAGTTTGTTTGAGGCGGGGGTAAGTTTGATTTTTGTTTTTAAGATTTGTTTGAATGGTGTTTTATGGGACCCTCCATGGTATTTCAGTCATAGCATCTGAAACAATGATATTTGCTTTTGTCAAGGTAGAAAACATTATGGGCAAAGGAGAAAAAATCTCTTTCCTACAGTGTTTTCAAAAAGCCTCCTTGCTGGATTGGTAGGTAAAGTGTTAGCCATCCAATATGGGTCAAACCAGAATTTCCCATTAACCCATTACCACACAATCCCTACTTTTGACGCCCCTGAGAAAGAAGCCTTTGGTAAACATTGTGGGAAAAGGAGAAAATGCTGGTAACCAGCATTTTCTCCTTTTCCCACAGTGTTTTCTACTCTTCCCAAACCAAATTTTAATTTTTCAGTCACCTTTATTTTGTCGTCTGCAAATGCTTTCAATTTGGACCAGTCTAAAATTTTCTCGTGTGGTAAAGAGTTAACAAATTGAATGCTTTATTTGATATGCCAGAATATCCAGTGTGACTCAGTGCTTCTACAGACTAGGAGGCCCAAGGTTTGATTCTGCATGAGGGGACGGAGTTGTTCTGTTGTGGCTCCTTGATGAGCTGACAGCTAGTTATGTAATGGTTACAGAGTGCTTACCTACTTGGTGCCTTTGAATTAATCATTATGACCCTGAAAAATTTGCCTGACAAAAGTATCTCGAAAGACAGGTATAGGCAGGCCCTTTCTGATAGCCAACTCTTCTAAATTAATTATTAAGGAAAAATGGATTAAAATATTGAAACTGCAATGCTAGGCTATTTGTGGCAAGAATTTTTGCTGCATTTGATTTAGCTACATATAATATGCAGCCTTAGCTTATTCACCAATCTCCTTAACTCTTTCCCACACAATCCTGAGTTTTAACGACCCTGAAGAAAAAGCCTTTTGAAAACATAGTGGAAAAAGGAGAAAATGCTGGTATCCAGCATTATCTCCTTTTCCAACAATGTTTTCTACCCTTTCCAAAACAAATTTCGTTTTTTGAGCTACATCGATTTTGTTGTCTGCAAATGCTTTGAATTTGGACCAGTCTATAATTTTGTCGTTTGGTAAAGAGTGAAAAGCAACTCTAGTTGAGAAGCCACTCTAAAGACTAATCTTACATGTAGCTTTTTCCATGAAGCAAAAAGCTATCACTTTCACAAGTTGTTTTTGTCTTATCTGGAGTAATACTCATGATATAAAGGAAGTTGCTTGGGAAAACCTTGATCTTGTACTGTAGAAAATGGTGTGATAATCTGGAATTGAATTACACTTAAAAACATGTCTAATGAGAGACTATGCAATTTATTCCTGTACCAAACAACATTTGTCTGTCCAAATATTTCTCTGTCTGTGATGTCTTCGCTCAATTCTGCGTGTAATCGCTTACGTGATCTTCTTTGCTCAGTTTTGGGTGTCATCAATTGCATATTTTTGTTTAACTATTCACCAAAAATGTAGATGAGCAAGATATAATTTTGGATATCTCTTTTTAGTCAAGGATTTTCTATTTTCATTTTCTTTCACTGGGAGCTGAGGGCCTTTAAAATAGGGGAAAGTGGATTATGTAAATCTCTCAAATCGGAAAATTTGTGTGATGCATTTTTAACTTTCAAATTGAAAGTGATGTGCTCGGTAAATAGTCTGTACTTATTCAGTGATTGTGTGAATGTTTTGAACCCTTTATCATTGATTCTTCATAGGTTAGAATTTTAATCGAATAATTTATCATGTTTAGTGGGTATTTTCTACTGACCAGTGGATGTTTCTATTTATAAAACATAAGCAGGAAGCTGTAGGTGAATTATAAGACTCGTCTGCATGAAAATCAATCATTAGATTCAAAGTTTAATCCATGAAGAATCGGTGATACTGCAAAGAGGAAGTTGAAAAAAGAGGGAAGTAAGATTTGTTGAAAGATCTACCTTAGGTCTTAATATTTTTAAAGAAAACAGTTTCAAAAAAAAAAAACAAACAAATTGGCTATTTGATGATTTTTTTTTTTCATATAAATTTGTTTGAAGAAGAAAAAATTCATTTTGAGCACAGAGAAATTACTCAAAACAACCAATTTCTCTGAAAAAATGTTCCCCTGAGGTCTCTATACATGATGATGTGCAAGAGTATGTCTGCTTCACCCTTTGCCAAACAATCCCAAGTTTTAATGACCCTTAGGCTTTTGAAAACATTGTATGCTGCTGACCAGCATTTTCTCCTTTTCCCCAAATGATCTCTACCTGTTCAAAGGTAAATCACACCATTTGAACCTCATTTAATTTGATGTCTTTCAAATAGTATAAATATGGATGAGTAAATTTGTTTTATGGTTAAGAGTTAACCCTCACCCAAACTATATAATTTTTTTCTACTTTCAAGGTAAACTACGAGGGCTGTTCGGAAATTATTCAGACAACGCTTGTAATATGAGAATGATAAGACTTACATACGAAATATCTCATCACAGATGACATATACTTTATTACTTTATACATGCCAAATATCAGGCTGCTGGGTCTTCTGTATAAGTGTCGAGGCCCGTCGGAAATATACCACCTTGCTCGGTCTGGAGCACAATGGCGTTTTGAACATGACGTCCTATCAACATTACTGCGCGTTTGCACTATTGCATGTCATTCCTTTTCAAAATAAACACCATTCAATCTAACTTCATAGGTCGCTGCACCCATTTGTCGTACAGTTTTACATCATTCACTATCAAATTACCTCACTTCATTTAGTGCCTCAGTCTTCAATTCACTGAATTATTGAATCATACCTCTCAACTGGGACTTAACATGTGGAAAGACGTCGATAATCGTCGGACCCCACCTCCTTTTGTGATGTACGGAGATAATGCATCTTTCACAGACTGATTGTGCCACTGATAAACAAGAGCCCGAGACACACCTCTTCAGGTCTGTGTCATGTCTAACATTTTTTTTTTTTGTTTGAATAGGAGTTTTTCCAAGCTTGACGCAAAACTTTATGTAAGCTCTCTGCTCCGCCGTTACGTCGTTATCCATTTTGTCGCTGTTTCTTTGATAATACGAACTTCTGGAAAATGGTCAAAACTTGTTTATCAATTACACGAACATTATGAAACTTTACTGGAAATTCGATGGAATAACGTAGTGTATACGACATCATTTTAGTTGACTTTTCCCTGCTATTTTGATATCATTCAAGCTTTTATTCAAGTGCGATTTATTTGAACTAACTCATTTTTACGTCAAGCTCCGGTTACTCTCGCCTCTTTTTGATTTTAGATGATATACAATTATAACGTGTAACTAACACAGATTTCATTTAGGTATTTCAATTTATTAAAGATTAATTCACGTTTATGGAAAATTTTATATACATACATTAAGTTGTTCTCTCAAAACATACATTGTCTCAATAATATCCGAACAGCCCTCGTATTAAAAAAAAAAATATTCAGATTAACCCTTTGCCAAACAATAACAAGTTTTAATGACCCTGATAAAGTAGAATTTAGAAAATATTAAGGGAAAAGGAGAAATTGCTGGTAACCAGCATTTTTTACTATTCCTGCCTTTACCACACAATGATGACTTTTAATGACCTTGGAGAAGAAACCTTTCAAAAACATTGTGGGAAAAGGAGAAAATGCTGGTAACCAGCATTTTCTCCTTTTCCCACAAAGTTTTCTACCCAATCAAACAAAAATTGCATCATTTGAGCCACTATGAAATTGTCGTCTTCAAATGCTTTTAATTTGGAAAGGTCTAAAAATTTTGCCATGTGGCAAAGGGTTAAATTGTGTTGTGTGGTAAAGGGTTTACTCTGGACATTTTGAAATAAATTTGAAGCAGACAACTCTTAAAACATGAGTATAATTTGTGATATATCAACACATATAAAGGTAGAGTTTTAATGACTCTTTTTGAAAACAATGTGATGAAAGTAGAAAATGCTGGTTGCCAGCATTTCCTCCTGTCGCCACAATGTAATTTACCAAAGACAAGTCCCTTCATTTGTTTTTTTTATAGTCAGTTTGTCTCTGTAGATGCTTTGAATTAAGATGGGCTTTAAATTTTATTGTCTGTTTAACTCTTTACCAAACGACAAAATTTTAGACTGGTCCAAATTGAAAGCATTTGCAGACGACAAATATAAAGTGACTCAAAAATTGAAATTTGTTCTGGGAGGGTAGAAAACATTGTGGGAAAAGGAGAAAATGCTGGTTACCAGCATTTTCTCCTTTTCCCACAATGTTTTCAAAAGGCTTCTTTCTCAGAGTCGTGAAAACCCGGGATTGTTTGGTAAAGAGTTAAGAGTAAATAAGTTATGTAACCAGCATTTTCTCCTTATCCTCCTTTTTTGCTTCTCACCTCTGATGCATGTGAGAAAGTAGTCAGTGACTTGGAAACAAAGTTGTGTCAGTACTGGTGTGAGAAAGCAAGGAAACACAATGCGTAGGTGCACTGACTGCCGTGATATGACCTAAGCTGTTAAAACGGCGTTATACTCCAATACAATCAATCAGTCTCCTTAACCTGCTATGCAATCTACCCTATCAAAGAAAAGTCCTGTCATTTGTACTATATTTAGTTTGTTGTCTGTAAATGCTTTAGATGAAGATGAGCTTAACATATTGTTTGGTAAAGAATTGATACCAAAATAACTATGAAAACATGTGTAATGAGGTTTTTATTATCTCTCATCACAATGTTTTTAAAAGTAGCCTATTGGAAGACAAAAATAGATTTGTAGGTGGTAGTGTGTTGAGATAGGAAATAACTCCATTATCACTTTCTGGGTCAAAGGTCAACCACTTAACCCTTTATTAGATGACAAAATTTTAGATGAGTTTGCATTGAAAGCATTTGAATACGAAAAATTAACTGTGGCTTATAATGGGATTCTTTGTGGAAAGGGTAGAAAACATTGTGGGAAAGGAGAAAATGCTGGTCTGCAGCATTTTCTCCTTTTCCCACTGTTTTCAAAAGCCTTTTTCTCTGGCTTTGTTTTGTAAAGGATTAACTCATATGGATTACTTACATTGTTTCATGTTTTTTGTACTTACAGTAAATATGAAATTCATGTATTTTGCGATATTTATCCTATTGTGGATGGGATATTATGAAGAAAAAATTTTTCTTGGGTGATCGCTATCTTTTTTTCACAATGGTTTTGTTTTTTAATCACTTGATACGTCTGTACCAGGAGTGGAAAATACATTACTAATGGTAAACAACCATTTTTTTCTTTAACATAGATCTCTAAATTTATTGACAAACAACAAATTGTAAGACATGTCTAAATTTGCAGACGATAAAACAAACATGGCTCAAATTGCTGGATTTGGCTTTGAAAGAGTAGAAAACATTGTGGGAAAAGGAGAAAATCTTGTTATCAATATTTTCTCTTACAATAGTTACAATATGTCATACTTGTCCAAATTAAAATATTCACAGGTAACATATTAAATGTGGCTCATATGATGGAATTTGTTTTTCACAGGTTAAAAAATATCGTGGAAAAAGGAGAAAATGCTGGCTACCAGCATTTTCTCCTTTTCCACGATGTTTTTGAAAGAATTCTTTCTGTAGGGTTGAGAAAGCTGGATTGTTTGGTTAAAGAGACTTTTAAAACTTTTCGAAAAATTATCACTGAAGGAGAAATTGCTTGCTATAAGCTTTTTTGCCGATTCACTCTGTGTTTTCACATGTATTCAAGTATTAACCCCGTACCACAAAATCCAGACTTTAACTCTTTACCACATGACAAACATGTAGACTTATCAAATTTGAAAACATTTCCAGACAATATTAATATGGCTCAAATGATGGAGTTTGTCTTTGATAGGGTAGAAAACGTTGTGGGGAAAATGGAGAAAATGCTGGTTACCAGCATTTTCTCCTTTTCCTACAATGTTTTCAAAAGGCTTCTTCCTTAGGGTCATTAAAACTTGGGATTAAGTGGTAAAGGGTTAAATGATCTTGAGAAAGAAGACTTTTGAAAACATTATTGGAAAAGGAGAAAATACTTCGAACCAGCATTTCACCTTTTCCTATGATGTTTTCTATCCAGTCAAAGACAGCTTCCACAATTTGAGCCACATAAAATTTTGTCATCTGCAAATTTTTGGGTGTATACAAGTCCAAAACTTTGTCATGTGGTAAAGGGTTAACCCTTTATTCTAACTGATATTTTTTTTTTACATGGATGTTTTCAAAGTTGTCTGCTGCAAATTTGGTGTAGGGGGGAAAGTGTTAACCATTTGACCTGGAAGAAGAAGGTCTTTGAAAACACCATTTTCTCTTATTTGGCACTCTAAGTTTTGAAATGTGATGTATGATATTTGGAAGTAAGCATTGAAAAAAGAAAGCATTTTTGAAGATAGCTCATAATGGGCCTTTGTCATGAATTTTTTTTTAAAACTATTTGGAGGAAAACTGAGTAAGTAAATGGATAAGTGACAAATGGTATCTCTGGGTGGTGATGAGCTAGAAAACATTGTGACACAATGAATATATTCTCCCACAGTATGATGCTCTTCATGAATGAGACTACCGAGCAGTTTCTCCCTTCACAGTGTAGGTGAAAGTAATTGAGATCGAATGGTACAACACAATATACAGTGGATCCTCAATATAACAAACTTTGATTAAAAAGTCTGACACTATTAAAATTTGGGTGTCCTATGGCTCCCAAAATTTTGACCATTTTCCAAATTGATTGGGATCCACGGTTATATGAAAGAAAAAATTACCTATCAACCAAGCACAGCATAAATTTGATAACATGCATTTTATTTCTCTCTCTGTCACAATGTTTGTAATAGTGAAACCATTCAGTTTTAGATCAAAGTTATAGATATAACTCAGTACAACACTGTGTATGTGGTGTCTCTTACTCTTTATGTCACAATGTTTATACCAGTAAAATCTGTTTCATTTTAGATCAGAGATAGATTATGGATCAGTGCAACAAAGTGTAATGTGGAGACTACATGTATTTCACTCTTTATACCAATGCTTTTAACTCTTTACCACACAATCCCGACTTTTAATGACCCTGAGAAAGAGGCCTTTTGAAAACATTGTGGGAAAAGGAGAAAATGCTGGTAACCAGCATTTTCGCCTTTTCCCACAATGTTTTCTACCTTTCCTAAAGCAAATTTCCATTTTTGAGTCAAAGTACTTTTGTCATCTGCAAATGCTTTCAATTTGGACTAGTCCAAAATTTTGTCGTCTGGTAAAGAGTTGATAGTGAATCAATTTGATTTTAGAAAAAATATATATAAAAGTGATAGATATGGATCAGCACAACTAAGTGTGACTATTTAGAGACGGTCACTGTTTCTTTCTTTGTCACAATGTTTGTTGATTATTGAATACCTTTTGATTCAGATAAAAGTGATAGATATACATGTAAACTGGTACAACAAACTACATGTTCAGACTATTTCCTTCCTTTTCACAATGTTTACCTATCTGTTGAATGAATTTTGTTTTCAGATCAAAGTAATAGATATGGATCGGTACAACAAAGTATATGTGGAGACTATGAAACAGCTAGATAAGTTAGAGAATGATTATTTACCACAAGTCAGTCTTGCTCACAGGGAGGTAAGTACTATTTTCAATATTGAGTCATGCTTTGTGAAAAAAGGGCTTAATGCATCTCGATGATGCATTGTTCCATGCAAGTCATCAGGTAATTATGGATCCATAAAATCTATTTTGTTAAACAATAGTCTGGATCTGGAGGTAGACTGGTCCTTCGAAATGCAGAAAATTCACTAAATGCAAAAAGTATTGACCTAGGTCAGCCTGCGCGGACTGCGCAGGCTGACCTAGGTTGATACTTTTGCAGATGCATTAAGCCAGCTTTTCACAGAGTATAGCTCATTTATTATCGACACACTTACTTTACCCTTAACCTGATGATGAAATTTTAGTCTCCTCTGAATGGAAAGCATCTGCAGATGACAATTTAGATGTGTTTCAAATTATGGGCTTTGTATCTGAAAGGTAGAAAACATGGTGGAAAAAGAAGAAAATGCTTGTTATCTGCATTTTTTCTCCATTTCCCATAATGCTTTTAAAAGGATTGTTAAAAATTGGGAATTATATATTTAAGAGTTAACTCTGCATAAAAAGATCCAATGTTTTAATCCTTTACCAGATGACAAAATATTACACTTGTCAAAATAGAAAACATTTGAAGAAGACAGAAAAGGTGGTAAAAATGATAGAATGTGTTTTATGATTCAAAATATTGTCAGAAAAGAGAAAATACTGGTTATCAGCATTTGCTCCTTTTTCCACAACGTTTTCTACTCTTCTAAAGTCAAGTTTCAATTTTTGAGTCAGGTTTATTTTGTTGTCTGCAAATGCTTACAATTTGGACAAGTCTAAAATTTTGTTGTTTGGTAAAGAGTTAAAAGCCTTAAACTTTTGATAAAGGGTTTATGCCCCAGAGAAAGAAGGCTTTTGAAAACATTGTGGAAAAAAGTAGAAAATGGTGGTAACCATACTCTATCAAAAACAAAATACATTTTATTGTAGCTACATGTACATTAAATTTCTTGTCTGTAAATGCTATCAATTTGGATAAATCTAATATTTTGTTGTCTGGTAAAAAGCTGTTGGTAGCAGATTCTACATTTTAGCAAAAGTATCTGGTTTTCCATCTGTGCATCTTTAAATATATCTTTCTGTCAATAATTTTATTCATAAAAATGTTGGTCTCACTGCAGATGCAACAGCATTGTCTGTAGATGGCTGGATTTGATTGGTTTCTGTTTCAGTCCAAAAATTCTTTTAGAGCGAGGACAAGTCTCTTTAACCATACCATAAAACCACATGCAAGAAATCATGAAGTCATTCATTCAAGCCAACGCAGTGTAATACTAGAGGCCACGAGTCCCTTTGAATTTGCTATAATTTTATATCTCCAGATGAATTAGGGCTGTTTATGGTGCAACTGCTACTTAAAATTATCTAACAATATGGCATCTCTGGAATATGAAGGAGAATATTTAGCACAAAGCATGGAAGACTCCTTTTGCGCTCCATATTTTGAAGTCTCTTCATTTTAATAGACCATAGCAGTCCATGCAACATAAGTGTGTCCATGTTGTTTTGAGTGATATTATTGGACATGTACATCAATGACATCATTCACATTGTGCAGTCATGTTCTGGGGGAATATGTGTAATTGAAAATGATGTCAATTGGTATCAAGCGTAAGTTTTGTAAATTATTATTCACCAGTTGAAAAAGTGATTAAAAGTTTGCATTGTATATTGTATGACCCTCATATCTTTTTTTTCTTTTTATCTTAAATTATCTAATACATAGTTAAAGTTTTCCTTTTTCACCTTATTCCAGTTTGTATTCTCAGATGTGAAGTTTGCAGAATCACAAGAACAAATACTAGCGATAGCAAATATTGGTCAGGTATGTATAAATTAACTAGTCGTTGGAATTGCAAGCAAGACTTAAAGAGCTTTGATTTAACCCTATTCCAGATGACAAAATTTTAGACTTGTACATGTTGAAAGCATTTGCAGACAAGAAAAGTAAATGTGGCTCAATTGATGATATTTGTTTTTGAAAGGATAAACAGGTCAGGTATTTCTCACCTCTTGAAGTCTTATGACTTTTGTGGCAAAGATAGGTCGTAACAAGTTAATTGCCTTTTTGTTGTATGTTTTAAATTACTATATGTATAATTGTAGGTTCCTGTTACGTATGAATTTATCAATAAGTTAGATGAAGATACATATTGTAAACCGTGGCTCAAAGTAACACCTTACAAAGCTGTTATCATGCCAGGTGAGTCATATTTTAGCTCTTGTTGCTTATTATACTCCCGCAAAACGAATGTTTTCGGGGGTATTCTGGAATCAGCCTGTCTGTCTGTCCGTCCGTGTGTCCGTCTGTGTACAAAATACTAGTAATTTTGTGTCGCGAACTCCTCCTACAGTTTTGCTGCTATTGTATTGAAAGTTTGTTGATACATTGATCGTATAATGAAGTTGTGCAAGACGCAGTTTTCAATAATCTACTCCCTATGATTCAAAGGTAATCTCCCCTTGAACTTAGAAAATATTTTGTTAAATTGCCTGTTTCTTTCAAAGCACTAGCGGGGGTATTAAGTCACATTCAGAGACAGCTCTAGTTTGATCTATCTCTGTAGTACTGCATGAGTTTTAAAACTAAGTAAATTGTAAGGATAAAATGGGCTTAACCCTTATGTTGCTGAATAATGTGAAGTGAACATTCTCAGACCATACTAAAGTTGCAACTATTGCAGTTCCAATGTTGTTTTGTTGTAATATTTGGCAAAAAGTGGAAACTGTAGATCCACCAGACTGCTTATCCTCTGCAGTCTGATCTTGAACAGATACCATCCACAGATGTGACTGTATTGGAATTCAGCTTTTCAAGGGTTAACTTCCCAGCAGAAACTCATTAAATTGGGAAAGGCTACTATTTGAAATCTGCTCAAAACATGTACATGTATGTTGGCAGCTATGTGTGATAGTTGTTCTGCCAATATTGTTCACTGAGGGCACAGTAGTCCCATAAACTTGTAGAAACAGGAGATATTTTCAAAATAAGTAAGACAAAAGTTAATTAATGCACTCAAGAGTAATTAACCAATTCTCAAATACACCATGTTATGTTAGTTTACAAGTGACAAAGTGCCACCTGTGTGTTTAATGACAGGACATTTTTCTAATTTATTCAGTGTCAAAAAATCTCTTACTGAGAGTCATAAAGTTGCAATGATGCCTGGTATAGAGTTAACTCTTGACCAAACAACAGAGTATTCGACTTGTCAAAATCTACACCATTTGTAGACCACAAATGAAATAAAGCTTATATAATGGAGACTGTCTTTGAATGGGTGGAAAATATTGTGGGAAAAGGAGGAAATGCTGGTTACCAGCATTTTCTCCTTTTCCCACAATATTTTCAAATCTGTCTTTTTTTAAGAGTCATTAAATCTTGGAATTGTATGGTACAGAGTTAATGCAACTCTCTATTTCTTTACTGTTTCAGGTGACAGTTGTGAGATCTCACTGGAAGTGTTTGTAGATAAGGCATTTGCTCATAAATTCAACAGAGGGGAGGAACATTTAGAGGATATTCTCGTGATGCATCTACATGGAGGGAAAGATTTCTTCATATCCTTATACATGTAACCATTCACTGACTTTTTGCAGAAGTCCTATTTGGCTCAGCTGTTTTCTGTAGAAAAACATTTTTATGGTATGGTCATAGCCCTTTTGCCGTTTGGGCCATGCAAAAACTTTGACATCTTCTGAAAGTGCCACTATTACTGAAGATATTTACTTTAAACTGAGGTCAGTTTCTAGCTATCAAAAGGGAAACCCATACCTTTCGGGCAAATAAATCTAAAATGATTTTTTTTTTAATGCTGTTATGCCCTTTTTTTTTTTTTTTTCCAATTTAAGTACATGTACTTTTGCATGGAGTCAAACAAAAGCTTTCTTTCTTAGGGTAATTTAAACTGGGTTTGTGTAGTAAAGGGTTATTTTCTCCACTTATGTAGATTGACCAGACTGTCTTTTGAAGATAGTTTTGATCTAGATCAGACTGCACAGAATGTCTGATCTCGGATCTTTATCTTGAGAAATATTCTGCCATAAATGCCATTTACATTTTTGGTCTTTTGTCATGACTTAAATAGTGTGTTTGATTTATCACTGCTATATGGATTTATCCCTTTACCACACAATCTCAAGTTTTAACAACTCTCAAGCAGAAGCCATTTGAAAATATTGTGGGAAACAGAGGAAATATTGGTAACAGCATTTTTTCCTTTTCCCACAAAATTTACTACCCCATCAAAGACAGAAATCATCATTTGAGCAACATTTGTCATTTGCAAATGCTTTGAATTTGGTTGAGCGTAAAATTTTGTCTTTAGGTAAAGAGTTAATGTACCAGAGACAGACTATACCAAAATACATTTAGTTTAGAGTAGTTAAAACCCTTAACAATCTTGTCACATTCCTGTGAGTGGGAATTATATTTGTAGTAGTTTTGGGTCCTCGATTGAAGCACTGATACAGATCCATGGCCCAATACAGGAAGTGCCAGCAAAGAAACTCCATGAACTAGTGAGTTCTTTTTAACTCTTTACTAAATGACAAAACTTTTGAATTTTTTTCAATATTTTAATGTATTTTTTGCCACATGTAATTTGACATCTGCAAGTGGTCTTAAGCCTAAAATTTTGCTTTGCAGTAGAGAGTCAAGACAGAAACTCCTTTAAAAATACACTAAGAGTGCCTCTTTCTGTGCATAGTCTGGATGTTGAAGCATTGTTTTTATGTATATATATACATGTAAATACATATTGTGTATATTTTTCATAGAAAAATCCAAAAATAGTTATTAGTCATTCACAATAATTAAGCCTAAAAACACCTTTCTCAACTGTGGTTGCCTTTATCCGTAGTATAGATCAAAATCAGACAGCACATTTTGTTCAGCCTAATATTGATCTATGCTTTCTGCTAGGTTGAGATTTGGATAAGAGCAACCTTGAAATTGCAACTACCTTGATCTTACTTCTAAAGTGAAAATGTTTGTTTATTCCATGCTCTAAGGCTTGCTGCGTCGAAATTCAGTTATTAATGTATTGAGCAAGTCTCTTGAAGATATATTTTTAGCTTGCATCTTATCAAAGCCCTGGCATCTGTGTCATAGTCATCATGCAAAATTCATAACATTTTATTATAACTCTGAAGATTTTTACTTCAAACTCTAACAAGTTATTAGCTATCAAGAAGGGACCCATACAACAGGGGAATGCAACCATAATCATATTTTTGACACAGTTATGCCACTTTATCAACTTCAATTTTTAAAAAACTCACATTTTATAATATCTCAATTATTACTAAAGATATTTACTTCAAACTTGGAAAAGTTGTTAACTATCAAATCTGTATGACAAGGGCAGACAACCATCAAAATATTTTTGAAAACAGGATTGTTTGGTAAAGGGTTAAAACTTGCAATGGCCAATCTGTAGATGCAATATTTTCTATGACTAGGAGAGGCCTGGTAGTCTAAACAATGTAGATGTGTTAACACAAGGTGTCTCTCTGTTTGCTTGCCCTAAAGAGGTCTGGAGACTTGTAGACCACTTGTGGCAGTATGGACGGCATCAGGTAGGAATTTTTGTTCAATTTATATTTAACTCCTTACCAAGCAATCAGGGGCACATTCACCATCCATTCAAAAGGAAATTCTCAGCCTTATTCTCAAGAATTATCTAAATTTGAAAGTCACGCAACCTCTGATTTAAATGATTTAGCCAGTCAGAAGTTGTATTACTTATTAAATCTTGAATTAAACTAAAAATGAAACTGTTAATGTTTGGTGAAACTGGGCCCAGATGTTTCACTATTTACCAAATAAAAATTCTTGTCCAAATTGAAAGTTTTTGAAGACAGCAGATTGGGTGTGTCTTTAATGACAAGATTTGTCTTTAATTAGATAAAAAACATAGTGGGAAAGGGACGAAAATGCTAGTCATGGGCATTTTCTTCGTTTGCCACAATGCTTTCAAAAGCCTTTTTCCTGGTAAATAGCACATTCTCCTTTTCCTTTTCATTTGAAGTAATTTCAGATTTGTCCCCTGTAGATGCTTTCTGCATGGAAAAGGCTAAAATTTGTCAATTCTGAAACAAATAAATAAACATGGTAGTCCCTTTTTAAAGCATTAGCAGATGATAAGTATAGCTCAAGTGATGGAATTTGTCTTTTAAAGGATGAAACATTGTTGGTAAAAAAGGAAATTTTTTATATACACTTTCTCATAACATTTTCTAAAGCCTTTTTTTCCAAGCTGTAAAGATTCAGTCATCTTTAATAGGTCACTTATTTATTAAAGGATTATTACAAGATTTTACCCTCTATTTTTGGAAAGGACCTATTGCTTGTGATAATATGCAGTCTGACCATGGATCTACACTGCCTACTACTTTGTTACATATTTTTGGTCAAAACAACAATAAAAGACAGTACTTTGAGTGTTTTTCCTCATTAAAGGTTTCCATCTCATAAACTCAGTGCTCTCATGGTTAAGTAAGTTTACAAGATTTGGTTCCCTTGAATCATTCAAAAGTGTCCTGGTCGAGAGCTTGATACAGATGAGAGAATTGCTTATATTATTACATGGCATATACACCTTTTTTTCTGCATTATTTCCTCCTGAAGTCGTTTTGTATAAATTTGTTACCCTCCAGGGATGACTTTCTACCTCAGAAAACTTTGTGGCAAAAAGAGAAATTATTGCTCTTGAAGAGCAATACATGTATCTCTTTTTTTTTTCAAATGTATTCACAGAGCCTTTACTAACAATGATAGTACGTATTTCACAAGTATGTTTTCAAAGTCTTCTGGTGCAAATTTAGTTCAGGAGTAAGAGACTGAGTTCTTTCCCTCACTAGAAAAATTCAGACTTGTCTGAACTGAAAACCATTTGCAAATGACAATTTGAATGTGACTCAAATGATGAAATGTTTCTTTGATAGGGTAGAAAACATGGTGAGAAAAGGAGAAAATGCTGGTTATCAGCATTTTCTCCTTTTCCCACAATGTTTTCAAAAGCCATCCTCTTAAGGTCATTAAAACTCAGTATTGTGTGTTAAAGGGTTAAAAATGCTGCATAAATTTAGATAAAACCATTGAATGCATAGACAAATTTTTGGCTTGTTGCCATACACTGTAGATTGTGGGAGAGAGCAGCTACTTGTATCAGGCAATTAGTCCTTCTTCCACAATGTTTTCAGAATCTCTACAGTAATGATTACTATCTGTTAGAAATGAGAACACAGTGTCTTTGCTTACCTCGCCATTCCACTTCAAGTTAGCATATATTTAGGGCTATTAATCTTGTGTGACCCTTATGTAGCACTGGCTAGAACTCAGCCAATTCCATTTCAGCTGAAAAATGCCTACAGAATTGATAGACCAAATTAGAAAATAAATTTACAAACTGTGAAAGGAAATGTATTCAGAAAGACTCTGATAGAAAATTGTGACTAGCGTTTTCTTTTTCTAAGTGGATTATTACAAATGAAGAAAGGTGTATTTCCTGATAAGAAATGTACCATGTAGCTGCATATCGAGCTATGTGGTACAGTTGAGGGACTTAATCAGCAGACCACCCAAGATTTGCTAAATGCCTTAATTAGCTCTTTCAGCTCCAAATATATCAACTCAATCTCTTTCAACAACTGAAAATACAAGTGCTTAAACTCTGACAGATTTTTAACTCATTATAAGGCTTGACTAAAGAAGTGGACAGTATATTATATTCAAGATCAGACTGCATGTTCTGTGTAGTCTGATCTTGCTGACTGGATTGACCAGGCAGACAGGCTTGTAGACTTGTCTATACTGAAAGTATTTTGCAGATGACAAATTGATATTTACTCCAAGGATGAAATTTGTCATTGATAGGGTAGCAAACATTGCTAAAAAAGGAAAAGGGAGGAAAAGATAGTCAATCAGCACTTTCTCCTTTTCCCACAATGTTTCCTAAATCCATCTTCCAAAAATTGTCTGAAACAAAATCTATAATCCTTTGCTACAGAAATAAATGATAACCGACAAGTTTGTTAGGGCAAATAAATTCCATTAACTACAGGGCTATTAGGCCACAGGAATCAATATTCATTTAGGTCCCCACTCTGTACATTACAGAAATTGTTTATAACCTATCACCTTTTTCTGATGATATATACCCTCTTTAGCAAGTTTTGGTAAATTATATTGCACCATTGTCTAATTAACCCTTTACCACACAATCCCGAGTTTTAACAACCCTGGAAGTTTAGACTTTCGAAACCATCGTGGGAAAAGGAGAAAATGCTGTTAATCAGCATTTTCTCCTTTTCCCACAATGTTTTCTAACCTTTTGAAAACAAATTAAATCATTTGGGCCACATTTAATTTGTCGTCTGCACAAACTTTGAATTTGGACCAGTCTAAAATTTTGTCATTTGGTAAAGAGTTAACCCTTTACTAAGCAATGATTATGTCTTGATGAACCTTAGGAAGAGGGCTTTTAAAAACGATTTGGGAAAAGGAGAAAATGCTGGTAACCAGCATTTGCTTCTTTTCCCACAATGTTTTCTACCCTTTTATAGACAAATCCTATCATTTGAGTTACATTTTAGGCTTTTGAAAACATTATGACAATAGAAGAAAATACTGGTATCCAGCATTTTTTCACTTCAAGGAGGATCATCTTCATTACATATTTTGGTCAAGTTAACCTTGAGCTAGCAGTATTTTGGGGTGGTTTTCCTAGTCAGAAGAGTCAATTTCATTAGTTTAATACTGTCAGGGTAGAGTGAAACAAAGTTTTACAGAACAGATATAAAATTGTGGTATCTACTTGAGTTTTTCAAGATTGCTGGCTTGTATATACAAGTATATAACCCCTAAGCTGCTAATTTAGTGAAATTAAACTTTCAAATTGATAGTAAAAACCCAAATTTTTGCTATTTTGATTGTATGTTTTGGGGAATAATATCTCCTTATTGGACAGTGTTGATCCAAGATCAGACTGCACATTCTCTGCAGTCTGATCTTGATCTACACTGTCCACAAAAGGTCAGCGAGTTGCGCTTAGCAGCCTAAGGGTCAGTACTCTTGAATTAAAGGCAAAATTATGTCATTCCACTTGATTTTTTACCTAACTCCCATATTCTTGTCACACAGGGGATGAAGCTTTTGAAAATAATGTGGGAAAAAAGAGAAAATGCTGGCAATTAGCATTTTCTTCATTTCCCATTGATTATTTGTACCCTTTCAGAAAACTCTTATTACTTAAGCTACATGTTACTTTGCATCCACTAAGGTCTTTTATGCAAACAAATCTAAGATTCGATGTCTGGTAAAGAGTTAATACAATTCAAGTGTGACTTAGTTTTCTATTCTTCATTGTGAAGAATCTTCAACAATATATTCAATCTATAGAAGCACTGCAATAGATGATGAAAGCAGATTTGTCATTTACCAAATATCATCTTCTTTGCTTTTGTATACATCGTCCATAGGGCTGTAGTGTTGATCAATATTTAGGATATCATTGCGATTGTTAGGGTATCTGCCTGTGATGTGAGGAAGTGAGATAGGAACTCAAGCCAAGCCATACCAAAGCCCTTGTTAACTCTTTACCAAAAGACAAAATTGTAGACTTGTCCAAATTGAAAGCAGTTGCAGACGACAGATTAAAGGTGGATCAAATGTTACATGTAGTCCTTGAAAGGGTAGAAAACATTTGGGGCAAAGGAGAAAATGCTGGTTACCAGCATTTTCTCCTTTTCTAACAATGTTTTCAAAAGCCGTCTTCCTCAGGGTCATTAAAACTTGGGACTGTATGGTATATGGTTAATTCTTTAATAGAGGAAAAAAATTTAGACACGTTCAAATTGAAATTGTTTTGAAGATGATGAATAAAATTGGGTTCAAAGGATGGAATTTGTCTTAGAAGGGTTAGAAAACATCTGGGACAAGGAGAATGATTTCTTTGTCTGTTCTGTCCTTCTCTTGTGAGAGACAGTGGTGTTTTGGTAGAGCATCAGCCTTTCACATCAAAGGTTCTAAGTTGGTATCCCATAAAGTGTGGGATAAACCTTTGGAACTACCAACATAAGGGCATTAGTACTGATTAAGGTTTCTAGGAAGCAATCATCCAGAGCGATTAACACTTTTTCGCTTCTCTGCTCTCATGCCTGTTAGAAAAGTAGTCAGTGGCTTTGGAAAGAAAGCTGTGTCAGTACTGGTGTGAGAAAGCCAGGAAACACATGGGTGCGTCAATGACTGCCATGATACGACCTAAAGCTGTTAAAATGGTGTTAAACTCCAATACAAACAAAGATTAGCCCTTATCCTGCTAAATAACTGAAATGAAACTTTCAAGCCGCTAGTAAAACTCCAAATATTTCAAATATATATTTTTGGGAAAAATATCTATGTATCAGACAGTGTAGATCCAAGATCAGACTGCACATTCTCTGCAGTCTGATCTTGATCTACACTGTTAGCAAAAGGTCGGTGAGTCATGCTTAGCAGCTGAAGGTTTAATATAAGTCGGAAGAGCTTGTTTCAAAATTGATGCTAAATAAATAAGTTTAACAGCACCTCATGTTGCTCATATTGAAACATATTTAACTGTCATCTGCAAGACTAAATGCTTTCAGACCGAGCCCTGTAGTGTAGTGGGCAGTGTACTTGACTTAAAAAAAGGGGGTCGACAGTTCAAATCCCCAGCATGGCGAATTTCTTTCTGAGAATGGATGATAGTCATTGCAACAGGATTTATTCCTCTCTCACCTGTGATCATTGTTTTGACATTGGTTAACCATTATGTGGGAAAGCAGCCAGTGGCTTGAGAAAAATATTGTGCAAAGTATTGGTAAAAGAAATTGCAGGAAAAGATGGATAGGTGCATGGCCACAGCTGAAATAATGTTGAAAATACATGTAGGTTAAATTCTATACAAACATAGCAAAATGCTTTTGGGGCCCTGCTTTGTTCAGTGGTGAAGGCAAGGCTATGACTGAAATAACATTTAGAGTTCTGTAAGACACAATTCAAACGATCAAAGCAAATACTTTTAAAATGGAGGAGTTTAAAATTGTGTTTTCAGTCAAGAGCATAAGTCTTGCATTTTGTAGTCTTAAGGGAGAGGGTAAACAGATTGCCATGGCATTATGATGATGTTTAAAGATTCTCATGTAATAGTCACAATTACATGCTAAAAGTGCTTTACCCTTTACCATAGAACCCAGAGTTTTAATGACCTTGAGAAAGAAAGCTTCTGAAAATATTGTGGGAAAAGGAGAAAATGCTGTTTATCAGCATTTTCCCCTTTTCCCACAATGTTTTCTACACAAACAAAAACAAATTTCCATCATCAGAGATATTTCATTTGTTGTCTGCAAATGCCTTCAATTTGAATTTGAAGAAGTCTAGATTTTTGTTGCCTGGTTAAGAGTTAACACTGGAAGGAAAATTATCAGGACTGCCATTATGCAAATTTGCTTTTTTTGTTACTCTTTAGGTTGGCTATCAGAGCAATATTGGTTTTGCAGCTGGTTTATATCAATATCAGAATGCATAAAATGTGCAGTCTGACCTCAACTGGATCTACAGCTTCCACTGCAAAGACATTCTGGCAAAGTGTAGCCTAAAAAATACATTTATTTGGTTCTTTGCAATAGAATGAGTATGACTGTTTCATTTTTCTAGTCCTTTCAGGGTTTACCTGTTACTACATTATTTTCAAAAGCCTTCATCGTCAAGGTCTTTTAAATTCAGGCTTTTTGGTAAAGAATTATTTGGCAGCCCTAAGGGTTAAAACTCAGGAAGAGAATTTCTCTTACAGTGTTTGAAAGCTGTTGATGATTTTTGCGACGGTGTAACTCTATCCCAGATGACAAAAGTCAAGACTCTTCTAAATTGTAAGCCATTTGCAGACAACTAATTACATGTGGCTCATATGATGGGATTTGTCTTTCAATATTTAAGAATATCCTGAGAAAGGAGAAAATACTGCTTAGCATTCCCACATTGATTTTAAAAGCCCTTTTCTTAAGGGTTGTTAAAACACAGGATTGTCTGGTAAAGGTTTTTAAAAAAAAATGGATTGGCAATGTCTTTTTCATGCAAAAGAAAAAGTGCTGAAATTTAAAACAGAAGATCAGGAAGAGGAGTAGGAGTGGGCAGGGAACTGAATGTTTTTCACAGAACAATTTTTACTACAGAAATATAAATCTGAGGATAGTTTCTATAGCAACCTCTGAAAGGTCAGTAAAATAAATGATTGATGGTAAAGGGTGGAAAACAAAAGTGGATAAGCATTTTCTCTTCTTTGCAAATGAAAAAAAAAATTGAATTTTATAACAACGGCAATCGAAGGAAGAGTAGGAGTTTTGGAGTTGAGCTAATGTTTTTCTGAGAATATCATTTACCGTTGGTTAAATATCTCTGAGAATGTCAAGGGCAACCCAGTGTTTTTTGTGTAGAAGCACTTTGAAAAGAAAATACTTTGACAGTAGGAGAAATATCTCATATTGAGCAGTTTCTACTTTTGCCACATTTTTTCTCGCATATTCATGTAAAAATAGCCGTAATGTATCTTAATCATCTGTATTTTACAAAGATATTTTTAAAGGCTAGATTTGGTGTGCTGCACATTTATGTTAGAGGATAGTGATTTTTAACATTTTACCAAACAGTGATATGGAGATAGATAAATTTTGAAAACATGATGGGAAACGGAAAAAAGTTGGTTACCATCAGTTTTATATTCAAATGTTTTCTACCCTTGCCAAAAAATATTTCATAATTTGAGCTTTATTGGATTTGTCATGTGTGAATGCTTTCAATATGCTTTCACCTGAAAAATTCACTTAAAATTTTTGGCATAGCCTTAACACTTTACCAGATGACAAATATTCAAACTGGGCTATATTTAGAACATTTGCTGATGACAGATTTAACGTGGCTTAAAGGAAGGAATTTGTCCTTGAAAGAGTAGAAAATAATTTGAGAAAAAAATGAGAAATTGCTGGTAAGGATAGAATTTACCCTAGAAAAGGTAGAATGTAAACATATGGGGAAATGGTGAATATGCTTGTTTCCAGCATTTTCTTCTTTCTTCCACAGTGTTTTCAAAAGTGTTTTACTGCAGAATTGTTGATAAGCATGGGATGGTTTGGAAAAGGGTAGAAATGCAAAGGATATTTTGGAATGTTGTAAAATTTAATTATCTTTGGGATGAGACTTATAAGTATGATGACTGCAATATCTTATCGTAGCTTTATGTATTTTAGATTAGATTAAAAAGTATTACAAAATTCATTCCATGTCTGGGACTGGTGTGACTTGTCAAATAGTGAGAAACTTGATCCAAAAATAGTCCTTAAATTGATGTAACCTATTACCATACAGGTTGGTTATTGGCCTTCCAGAATTTTATAGCCTCAGTAGTGCAGTCGGTAGGGTTAAGGACTTGTGAACAGGATGTGCTGACTCGATTCCCAAGCTCGGCTAATTTCTTTCCAAGGAGTGATGATAGTCATTGCAATAGGATTAACTCCTTTTCTCACTGGTGGTCGTTGTTTTCATGGTGGTTATGTGGAAAAGCCGCGAGTGGCTTGGAAAGAATATTGTGCAGAGCACTGGTAACAATATCTCCAGGAAAGCATGGATAGGTGCACTGGCAGCCGTGATTCAACTGAAATAATCTTGAAAATGGTATCAAACACCATACAATAAATGAATGAATCAATCAGTATTTTTATGCTCCTCCCACAACAAAGATGGGGGGAGGGGTTATATAGTTCATCTGTCTGTCTGTATGTCCTTTGGTTAATAGACACAGTTTTTTGTTGTCTTCTCCATTTTCAGTTTTCAACCAATTTAGATGAAAGTTAAGTAGAAGTCGTCCTACCATTGGCATTTGTGCACCTGCAATTTTCATTGTGATTGGTTGACTACTGAAGGGTCCCTGCCCCTTTGACCCTTTTTTCCTGAGCCAGTGACAAGGCCACCAGGGAAGGGGGTAGCTTGCAACAGTTCTCGTTGATAAAGTGCAGTATGCACAAACCTTTACCAGATGACAAAATTTTAGACTTACCTATATTTGAAAAAATTTGCAGACTACAAGTTAAACATTACCCAAATGGTTTTATTATTCTTTGAAAGGTTAGAGACAGTGTGGGAAAAGGTGAAAATGCCTGTTAACAGTATTTTCTCTATTTCCCACAATGTTTGCTGTAGGCTTCTTTCTTAGAGTCTGTAAAACGGGATTATGTGGTAAATGATTTGCTTTTTACCAGATGACAGAAGTTCAGACTTGACCATCCTGACAGCATTTGTAACCCACTAGTTAAATGTGGCCCAAAGATCATGGGATTTGTCTTCAGAAAGTAGAAATCATGCTAACCAGTATTTTTTCCTACTTCCACAATTTTTTCAAGAGCATTCTTCCACATGTAGAAATACAAGATTGTTTGTTAAAGAGTTACAGGCAAGGAAAATAATGTTTGACAATGACCGGGAGGCAACTTTCTTGGTTAAAGAGTAATAATTGCTCATGACTGGTAAAAACTCTTATTTCCACAGTGTTTTTCAAAGCCATCAATTACAGGGCAATGCATTTTTTGCTGTAATGAAATATACATGTATCATGGTTAGTTTTGATGCTTTGATGTGTACAAGATGCATAAAAGATGCATAGTACATGATTGTATTAGTTGCTCTAGTACTTCCTACAGATTTTGTTCACCTTTCTATTTGCAGGAGGATCTGTTCCAACAGCCTGGTCTGAACAAAGAGATACAAGAAATCCGGGACTGTCTAGATACAGGAGAACCAGAGGCATTGCGTATCCTTGAACAATTCTATTAAGCAAAAAATGCTTTGGCAGAATGATTTATATCTGAATATACCCCCTTTAACCTTTTAATCACAAACCCAAAGTTTTTACAACCTTGAGTACGAAGGCTTTTGAAAACATTTTGGGAAAAGCAGAAAATGCTGGTAACCTACCCTTTCAGAGACAGTTTCTATTCCATGTATCTGAGTCACATTTCATTGGTCCTCTGCAAATGCTTTGACCCAGGAAAAGTGTTAAGTTTTGTCGTTTGGTAAAAGAGCTAAACCATAATTTATTTTGATTATTAATATTTTACATGGTTGCTCATTAAGCTGTGTGCAGGAAATTTCTTTCAGGAGTAAATGGGCTGATTTAAAGAAATCTTGAAAAAAGTTTGAAAGATTGAGAAAAATGGAAGAAAACGCTACTTAAACATCTTTGTTTGTTTTACACTTTACCAAACTCCCGAACTTTAACAACCAGAGGAAGAAAGGCTTTTTGAAAACATTGTGGGAAAAGGAGAAAATGCTGGTAACCACCATTTTCTCCATATGTCTTAAGGTTTTCTGCCTTTTCAAAGACAAATTCCATCGATCTGAGCCACATTTATTTGTCTTCTTCAATGTTGGCCTAAGATTTTGAAGTTTGGTATAGAGTTTAAGAGAGATAACAGTGGAAAAAATGATGGATTGATGCAATAATGAAAGTACTTGACTGTCTGGTTGTGGGAGAAACATTTTCAGAAATATTGGCAGCTATGTCTCCCTTTGAAAAGAGGGCCATTTATAACAGTCATGTCTCTTGCCAGAAAAATGTTTCTGTTGTAAAAGAAAAGTATTGGATAACTTGTGCAATTTTTCTCTGGAGTATTGACTCTTTTCCATATGACAAAGTTTTAGTCCTGTCCATATTGAAAGCATTAGTAGATTGCTATTTAAATGTTGCTCAAATACCAGATATTGATTTTTAAAGTGGTAGAAAGTATTGGCAGAGAAAGAGGAGGCAATGCTGGTTACTGGCAGTTTCCACTTTTTGCACAAAAGCCTTTTTTGTGATGGTCATAGAAAAAACATGGTGTTGTGATGTAAGTAAAGGGTAAATGCTATGCTAAAGGAGATCAAAATTAAGATCCATTTGCATTCGATAAATTAAATTAGGTTCAAATGATGGGATTTGTTTTAGGAAGGGGTTGAAAACTTTTCTGGAAAAAGGAAAAAATGCTCATTGTCTGCATTGTCATCTTTTCCAAGAATGTTTTCCAAATGCGTCTTACTCGGAGTTGTTAGAACACAGGTTCATTTTTTTTTTGAGGGCCTAGGGTCAGGTCCTTTTCAGGAGGGATAAATGTCTTTTCTTTTTCTTGCAAGAACAAGTTATTACAGTTCTTGTTGCCATTTATCTTGACTTTCTTTTGTGAATCTTCTAGGTCACCTTGCAGACTGTTAAACATTTACCAAAATTTCTCATGTTTTTACAGATGTGGGGAAGAAGCCATTTTGAAACATTGTGAGAAAAAGAGAAAATGCTGATACCCAGCATTTTCTTATTTTACCACAATGTTTTCTACCCCTCCATACACAAATCATATCATTTATTACACATGTCATTTAATTTTGTTGTCTGCAAATGTTATCAATACATACATATTTCAATCTTTTTCATCTGCTAAAAAGAGTTAACGCTTTACCAAACGACAAAATTTTTAACTTCTCCAAATTGAAAGGAGTTGCAGACGACAAAATGAATGTGACTGAAAAATTGAAATTTGTTTTGGGAATTGAAGAAAACATTGTGGGAAAAGGAGAAAATGCTGGTTACCAGCATTTTCTTCTTTTCCTACAATGTTTTCGCAAGGCTTCTTTCATAGGGTTCATTAAAAGTCGGGATTGTGTGGTAAACGGTTAAACCTAATGTTACTGAGAGCAAATTGTTTTAGCAGATTGTGCAGATCATGATCAGTCTTCACAGAAAAAACATTCTGACTACAGATCTTTACTTTCTTATACTTTAAGGGAGGTGTGTAGGTGTGTACTAGTCTAAACAACAATAAAACAAACAAGTGGGTTTTGGCTACTGACCGAAAATAATATATGGGCCGAAACTTTTTGCCATTAGTCAATTTTCTGTATGTCCAAGGACCAGTCTATCTTATGAATAAGTTAGATGTCAAAAAAAGTGGATATCATGGATTGATAAGAATGCGATGGCTTGCTTGGTACTATGGATCACGTAGATGCATTAAGCCCCCTTTTACCAGAGCATGGCTCATATATTTTTAGGAGACTAGATTATGATGTCCTGACATAGCTAATTGAACATGATCCCATACAGAAGACACATGTTATTGATCAGGTGACATTCCCATAAACCTTTACAAAAGTCTTGTGCAAAATCCGAAAATACACAAAGAAGCTTTAAATATCTTTGACGGGAATACTTAATGTAAAACAATCTTTTTTTTTGCCCGTCCTTTTTCATAAATATTGTTAGTTTACAAATTATTGCCACAGAAAATTTAGTGATGAAATTATTTTTGAAGTTTTGTTAAAATGATAATAAAAATCTGAAAAGCCACTCCCTTCCCCACTGAATCAGTCTTAACCAGCATTTTCTCCTTTTTCCACATTGTTTTCAAAAACTTTCTTTTTCAAGGTCATTGAAATAAGGTATTGTGTTGTAAAGGGTTAACTCTTTCACTTTGAGCTAATTTTATTTTACTTTTTCAATGGCTACAAATATAATTCCACTGCAAGATGAGGACTCTGTTTGGTCGTAATCTAAAACAAAGTAGTTGCCGGTGTAGATCAGAGATCAGACTGCACTGCTGTCTGATCTTGATCCATACTGTCCACATAAGCTTCTGGTGTCACCTTAAGTAAGGAAAGAGTCAAAGGGTAAAAAAAAACCTTTTCAATATTTATAACAATTATATAATTTCCAATTTTACCCAATTTCCTACAAAAAAGCCTAATATTGTATTGGCTGGAAGTCAATATAAACCTCAACTACTGCTTATATGCCTCTTGGGGAACTTTAAAATCTTTCATGAAGAACTCTCTTCCTATAAATATTGCTCATAAAAGTCTGATATAGAACCAATAAAAGCCAATCAAGTTGAATTGTATTTACATCTGAACCTATTCTTAACCCTTTACCATACAATCCAGAGTTTAAGCGACTCTGAAGGAGGAGGCTTTTGAAATCGTTGTGGGAAAAGGAGAAAATGCTGGGAACCAGCATTTTCTCCTTTTCCCTCAATGTTTTCAACCCTGTCAAAGAACTTTAGTTCATTCATATCCAATTTGTTGTCTGCAGATACCTTCAATTTGGAAGAGTCTAGAATTCGTCGTTTAGTAAAGAGTTACCTCTGTACCAGAAGATTCATCCATGTTGAAATTTTTATCGGGCAGCAAATTAGATGTTGTTTAAATGATGGGATTTGTCTTTAAAATGGTAGAGAACATTCATAAGAAATGGAGCTACATTGCCTTGTTTTTCCCCCCACTATGATTTTAACCCTCAAGATGCGAGATGCTTGAGGCAGTGTTTGATTGGACAGAACATGCAGTCTGATTTTGTTGATCTACACTGTCCTAGTACTATACAGTGAGATATTTCTGTTGAAAAGTACTTTATAAACATGAAAATTTTAGGTTTTAATTGTGGGATGAATGTTTTATTCAACTCTGTTTTAGAGAAAATAAGTTTAAACTTCTCCAAATTTAAATGAATTGTGGCTCAAATAATTGAACTTTTTTCCTTTTGGTCATTAAAGTGTACAAAACATGCTGAAATAGTAGACAATGCTGGTTATCAGCATTTTATTCTTTTCCCACAATGTTTTTAAAAGCCTTTTTTTTTCCGGAATCTTGAAACTTTGGATTGTTTGGTAGAGGGTTGAATTATTTAGCAGTGTAAGGGTCTAGCTGTCTTTGGAAGGGACATAAAAAGTCATATACATACAGAAATGGGTAAACTATTTTCTTTTCAGTAGCCTCAAGAGGTTCTTCTTCTATCTCTGTTGAAAATAACAGGACTTTATTGCTGTTGTATAAGGTTATTGAAAAGAGAATAGAAATCAGAGATTGAACCATGAAAAAGAACAGAGGAAATCAAAGGACTGATGGCACTGTGGTGTTCTGACATGCATTCTCTCCAAACAAAGAAAAGTACAATATTGCAGTTGCATAAAGATATTGGAAAAAGAATGAAATCAGAAATAAACCTGAAAAAGAACATAAAAAAACAAAGCACTGGAGGCACTGTGATGTCCTGAGGTCTATTCTTTCTAAATACAGAAATTTACATGACATTATTGTTAAATTATAAAGTTATTAAAAAGAGAAGAAAAATCAGAGGTTTTGTCATTGAAAAAAAAACACCAAAAATCATAGAAATCAAAGCTTTGAAAGCACTGTGATATCCTGAGGTGCATTCTCTCCAAACATAAGAAAATTACATTACTTTATTGCTGCAGTACAACTTAAATGAAAAGAAAATGAAATCAGAATAGCAGAATGCGAAAGATAAGAAAGAAATTGAAGCACTCAGGACAGTGAAGTATACCTGCCGTGCGTTCTCACAAAACTGAAAATAACATGATTTCATTGCTGTTTCATAATAATTATGATTGTAAAGAGACTTTTTTCATGTCTTTCATCAGAGCATTTGTAATGTGGCAGACCACTCAGGAAAACATTGTCGCTGAAGAAAAAATTGCTCATAGTGTGATGAGTATCAGTTTATGTTGACTGACTATATTTACAAGGATGTTTTCAAAGTGGTTTGCTAAAAATTTGTCAGGAAGTTAATGAGTAAAATTATTCTTTTTCTACTTTATTGATTTATTTATTCAACATCTATTTTTTTAATTATTTCCTGTATGCATTTTAATTCCATTGATTTATTCATAGATTTTTGTGTTCTTTTGTTTTATCACTTTGTTCATTCATCTGCATGTGATAGTCAGATAAGATGAATATAACTGTATTTTATATTATATAACCTTGACAGCATTTCAGCTGGTAGCATACATTCCATAGCCGAAGCCTTGTTACTATTTTTAGAATCGTTGGCTGAACCTGTGATACCCTACAGTCTATATGACCAATGTTTGAGTTGTGCTAATAATTTCTTACTGTGTAAACAGGTAAATAAAGTTGTATGTATTTTTACAGATATCAATGAAACAAATGTTCAGATGTCAGTGAAATAATGGAGCAAAGTACACTAATGTCCACGTAATGGTAACTTTGACACCCCTTTCAAATTTTGAATCAATATCCAATTTCATTTGGCCATTCGAATGCTCAAACAGAATTGATCATGACATCAGAATGTATTTGATGTGGTGACAAAATCTTGGTTAGAAAACCCCTCAATTGTTTGGACATTTCAGTTAAAGTCAAATTTTATTTGACAAAGAAATTACAGAGAAAAGGGTCTTAAATATGTCCATAAGGACACAACTTTACATTCAGGTAAGCGGAATAATTTGTTTTTCCAAAATTTTGTATTGTGAATATTTATATTTTCCACCTGAAATAATGTTGTAGGAAGAGTGTCAAAGTAATGAAACAATTTCAAGAGGGTTTGTAATTTCAACAGCTGCTTTTATAATTAAAACAAAATTCTATAGTAATTTTAGCTGAGCCCCGGTAGCTCAGTCGGTAGTGTGCAGGACTTGAGAACACAGGGTCCAGGGTTTGATCCCTGGCTACGACCCCTGGCTCGGCCAATTTCTTTCTTAGGATTGATGATAGTCACTGCGACAGGATTCATTCCTCTCCCACCACTGACCATTGTCTCGACGATGATTATGTGGGAAAGCAGCCAGTGGCTTGGAATGAAAATTGTGCGGAGTACTGGTAAAAGAGACTTAAGAAAAGCATGGATAGGTGCACTGGCAGCTGTGATATAACTGAAATAATGTTGAAAACGGCGTTAAACACCATACAATCAATCAATCAATCAATATAGTAATTTTATCATGATACATTAAGAGGCAGATGTAAGGTGCAAGCCTGAAACTCTCAGGAAATTGTCAGATTATATGAGTTTGACCCCTCGCTTCGCCGGGAAAAATTTTGCAAATTTTCTTTCCAACCTCTTTTATACCTGTATCCTGCTATTGGTGGACACTGGTTTGTAATATGATATGGCTTGCAACACATGAAAAGGGACATTTGGACATTTGCGTAAAGTGTCGTCTCGGATCAGCCTGCGCAGTCCGCGCAGGCTAATCCGAAACGACACTTTCGGTTTTTATGTAATTTTCTGTTTTGTGAAAGTCTACTGTAGCACAAAATCTAATGTAGGCGTAAAGTGTCGTCTCGGATTAGCCTGCGCGGACTGCGCAGGCTGATCCGAGACGACAATTTACGCAAATGTCCGAATGCCCCTTTTCGCGTGTTGCAAGCCATATTGTGATGCTTGCGAGCAGTGGTAAAATATGCTATTAGGTAGACAAAGATCAGCCTGCTTATCCATGTAGACTTACTTTGCCAGTACTTACCACTTTTTTTTTTACTATACTACCCTTAAAAATGCTCATCGACTTGTCAGAAATTTCAGCATAAGTTGACTTCTCTGTTTGCTCTGTATTTAAGTTTAGTGAAGAGCGAAAGGTGTAGACCAACATCAGACTGCTCATTTGTGTAGATTAATCTTAATCTACCCCCCCCCCCCCCCCCCCCCCAAAGTTGTGGAGATCAGCATGGCATCTGTAAATACCACACTCTTGGTTGACGTCTAATGTTACAGAACTAGTGCAGTTTTACTCATGTTAGTGGATAAAACGAAATTGTTCATTAACACCAAATATGCAAAAGTTTACTCCCATGTGATAAGTAAATGGCGAATACATCTATTTAGTTCCTGCTTTAAGTGTCTAGCTTTTTTTTTTCCTGAAAAGGAAAGTTGGATGTCCAAATTGACTGTGGAAATTTCAGACTTCACACAGGGGTAAAGTCTGTTACTTGAATAGAGTATTACAGCTGAAGAAGAGACTATTTAAAGGTACATGTATTAATTATCTTGGGAGGGTTTGGTTTTTTTGACAAGGGATGTCAAAATTACGGGACCTTCGCATGTCAATGATTAAAGTAAAACTTTACTCATAACCTGTCTAAATTAGGGTACTTTGCTCTAGTTTAGATACATGTATTAATTGTATAAAGGTTCAGGTATTAAAGAAATAAAGGTTCAGCAATTAGTGATGTAATAGTCAAGAAATGAAGGATGAGATATTTGTGGTAAAGTTGTTCAGGTATTTATTAAAGATAGCTCAGATATCAATGAAATCTAGGTTCAGTATATCAGAGATATTACAGTTCAGCTATCATAGACATTTGAGTGAGTGTAGATATCAATGATGTTACAGTTAGATCATATTTCAATGATTAAGTGTAAACCTATTGAGTACTGAGTAAACCCTTTACCAAACAATCCCGGGTTTTCACGACTCTGAGAAAGAAGCCTTTTGAAAACATTGTGGGAAAAGGAGAAAATGCTGGTAACCAGCATTTTCTCCTTCTCCCATAATGTTTTCTACCCTTCCAGAACAAATTTCAGTTTTTGAGTCTCTTTAATTTTGTCGTCTGCAAATGCTTTCAATTTGGACCAGTCTAAAATTTTGTTGTATGGTAAAGAGTTAATAAAATGGACCTTTTCATAAAGGAAAAACAGCTGAAATATTGCTATTTTAGGGTCCTGTTTGCCTGTATGTTCTTTGCAGTATGGTCTTGATCTACATTGTCTGCAACAGCAACCATAGCCCAGTACTGTATTTTGGGTTTATGCACAGATAGCAATGATATTAGAGCAAGCTGAGCTACCTACGGGAATTACTATCTCGTTACAAGAATACAATTGTTTCTCAACCCTTTCAGAGCCAATAGCAGAAACAGGCTGTTGCAGATGGCATAGTTTAAGATCAGAAGGTGCAGAACCAGCCGTATGATCTTGGATCCATATTTTCCAGTGCAACTATCCATGTTTTCCTGGAGTTTCTTTTACCAGTACTCTGCACAATATTCTTTCCAAACCCTGGCTGCTTTCCCACATAACCATCGTTGAAACACTGGTTAGGGGTGAGAGAGGAATGAGTCCTGTCACAATGACTAACATCAATCCTCGAAAAGAAACTGGCCAAGCAGGAGATCGAACCTGTTCTCAAGTCCTGTACGCTACCAAATGAGCTACTGGGGCTCGGTGTGGTATAACAGTTCAGATATAAATGATATTACAGTTACTCAAATAATGATATAATACTACATTTCAGTTGATGTCCAAAGTGCCAGATAGCCATAGAAATGTTTTTAAATATTTATGTGCATTTTTACGAGATTTACTCAAAGAATCCAAGTTCAACAAGCTAGACATTAAATATGTTGGTAAGTAAATATCTTTTACATCTCTCTTTTACTAACCTTCTAAGCTGGCAGTGAATACATTGGAAACAAAAAAAATCTTCAACTATTACTAAAATGATGTGATTTATCTTTCAAACTATAGAGACATTATGGAAAAAGGAGAAAATGCTGATTATCATGTTTTCAAGGTCTTTCTTTTTCTTAGAAAGGGTAAAAAACAGTTCTGAGAATAAGAGAGGATGCAGATTACCAGCATTTTCTCCTTTTTCAACAGTGTTTTCAAAAGCTTTCTTTGTTCGAGTCAAAATAGCATAGGATTCTTTGGTGAAGGATTAAAGTGCCAAAAATATAAAAGGACATTTCCAGTATTTGTATTTAAGACAAAAGTACTGCAAGTTTAAAGCTGTGTTTATTAGAGTATATCACAATATACACTGGACTGTGATGATCCTAGATCAAGACTTAAAGGGGACTATTTAGTTTTTGTGCCTTAAGTCAAAATTTCTTGTGAATCACCAATAAATACAAGAAGATATATCTTTCTTTGCAATCATATAGAAAGTGTAATGTTACATTCAGTAAAAAGGTGCAAGTCTGGATGTTCAGATAGTGTGATGGCCCTTTGGCAATAGGTATTTCAGTCTATTTTATTGTCATCAGATATGACATCATCATACTGATTTAAATGAGAGTCCTTGTAATCAACAGATGCTATTGATCATGTTACATTCCCAAAAGTCTTTGCAAAACTTTGGCTTAAAATCTAAAAATACCAGAATTTCTTGGAGGTTATATGGCCCATGAAGGAGATACTTCTGAAAAACATTTTTTTCTTAATTTTGTCTTTCTTATTTACTGATGATTTACCTGCTATTGTTTACTAAGTTCAATAATAAATCATTTTTGAAGGTTGATGAGATTATAAAAATCTGAATAGCTCCCTTTAACCCATTACCATATGGCCTGCAACACGTGAAAAGGGGCATTCGGACATTTGCGTAAAGTTCAATGATAAATCATTTTTGAAGGTTGATGAGATTATAAAAATCTGAATAGCTCCCTTTAACCCATTACCATATGGCCTGCAACACATGAAAAGGGGCATTCGGACATTTGCGTAAAGTGTCGTCTTGGATCAGCCTGTGCAGTCCGCGCAGGCTAATCCAAAATGACACTTTCCATTTTTATGTAATTTTCTGTTTTGTGCAAGTCTACTGTAGCACAAGATCTAATGTAGACGTAAAATGCCGTCTCGGATCAGCCTGCACAGACTGCGCAGGCTGATCCAAGACGACAATTTATGCAAATGTCCGAATGCCCCTTTTTGCGTGTTGCAAGTCATATAGAGTTTTTAGAACCATATTCAGATGAAGAAGGTTTTTGAAATCATGTGGATAAGGAATTGTAACCACAATACTTTCTGCTCTTTTAAGGCCAGACTTATTTTATCATGTTTAACCCTATACCACATAGTCCCAAATTTTAACTACTCTGAGGAAGATTAGCCTTTTCAAAAAGCTATGGGAATAGGAGGAAATGCTGGAAACCAGCATTTTTTTTTTCCACAATGTTTTCTACCCTATCAAAGACAAACTCCATGATTTAAGCCACATTTGATTTGCTGTCTACAAATGCTTTCAATTTGGACAAGTCTACTTTTTTTCATCTGGAAAAGACATAACCTGTAAATGCTCTTGATTCAAGAAAAGCCCAAACTTACGTCATCTTTTAAAAGGTGAAAGGGTTAATGCCAATTGTTATTATTTGGTTTCTGTATATACTAATCCAGAGGCAGACAGTAGTGGAAAAAATAACCGTCATGATTAGGGGCAGTCCCATCTGATTTCTGGAGGAATTTGTTACTATTGGTTCCCAGACATCTTTTTAGTTGTTTCATATAATGATGTCATTTTTTCTTGTCAGTCGTGTCTCGTGGGAACGGGGTTGTAATAATTACATGTGTCGGAATTAGCACACACTGGCAGACACAATATCCGAGAGAGCAGGCAATTTTTTTTTTTTTGGCTTTCTACGAGATTGAAAACTGTCGGGGACAAAAAAAATATTCTCAGCATGTGGACCAGTATCGAAGGTTGAGGACGAATTTTGTTTCTTTTGCTGACAGTGAAAACAAAGATAAGAATGAGCAAAATATGTTATCTGATCTTCGATCTGTACAAATATTTTAAGTGACACTCTGGCCAAACAGCCCTGAAATAACATTCTTGATCCTTCTTTAACTCTTTACCAAACAACAAAATTTTAGACTGGTCCAAATTGAAAGCACTTGCAGATGACAAAATAAACGTAACTCAAAAATTGAAATTTGTTTCCAGCAGGGTAGAAAACATTGTGGGAAAAGGAGAAAATGCTGGTTACCAGCATTTTCTCCTTTCCCCACAATGTTTTCAAAAGGCTGCTATCTCAGGGTCGTAGAAACCAGGGATTGTTTGGGAAACACGGTTAATTGACTAAGTGCCCCTTTCATATTGTAGTCAAACAGTTAATCAATTAATCACTTCTGTACCAGATAATCAAACTTTACACTTGCTCAGAATCAAAATATTTGCTTACTACACAATTGAATTTGGGTCAAACAATGGCTTTGACTTTTAGAAAAGTAAAAAAGTATTTTGGGAGGGATAAAATGCTGGTTAGCAGCATTTTTTTTTTTCCAACAGTATTTGAAAAGCTTTCTTCTTTAGTGTTTTAAAATCACAGGGTTGTTTGGTAAATGATTGAATGGGAAGTTAAATGATTAAAGCATGAAATGAATAAAGCTGCTGTTGTTTCCCTACTATGGCAGCTTTTAGCCAGAATATATCTATATTATAAGATCATGTTATACTTCCCAAAGTAAGACTGCACTTTGGGAATCTACATTGACTATTTACCAAACCATGCTCAGGATTTTAATGACAGCTAGAAAAAACCTTAAGAAAACATTGTGGGAAAGGGAGAAAATGCCTGCAACCAGCATCTTCTCCTTTTCCCATAGTGACTAACTTTCAAATTGCCGTCTCCAAACCTTTTCTATTTAGACAAGTCTAAAATTTTATTATGTGGTAACGATTTAATTTGACCTTAGTGCTCTGGGAGAAAATAAGAAAAGGTCAATCGAGAAAGTCCGTATGTTCGAGGCTGTTTAGGCCAGAGGATGTCATAAGTATCGGTCAGTGTGGGTCCACGGTCAGACTATAATGCTGTCTCATGTGATCTTGATCAGTCCTGTCTGCAAGGGTACCCAAAGTTGTTCTCAACTATTCTTAAATACTGTTCTTTTGTAAATTCATATTAATTTTATAGGATCATGGATGGATACTATGATATGCACAGTTTAACTATTACACATTTTTTAATCTCAAAACAACACCTAAACATTGCAATTTCAAGGTTGTTCATGTCCAAAATGTCTTTGAAAAGCAGGTAGTGTAGAACAAGGATCAGACTAAACATATTTGTGCAGATTGATCTTAACTGATACAGACCACATGGGCACATAATTATAGTTGTAAATTGTGCCTTAAGGAGCAAAATACATGTACTTTAATAGATAGTGTAGAGAATGATCAGACTAAACATTCTGTTTGTAAAGCATATGCAGTCTGATTTTGAATTTACCATAAATTTTACCCTACCATGCAAGATAGTTCCAGAATAGCTGTGGAATTGCAAGTGGTGGGTGGAGGTATTATGGACTGAAATTTTTCATTTCATTCATTTGACAGTGTATTACCTCTAGGTTGTTAATAATGTGTTTGCAGCATTTACATGACATTTGCAACAGTGAAGAAAAATGTGGTGGCAGATGCTAGTTTACAGTTGGGAATTTGAGGTGATGGCTGACCAGGGAGTCAGGTCATTTATTCTCATTGATGTGTACATAATTGCACCAACCTATTGGGGACTTGGATAACCTTTGTGATAAGGACTTCCTGGTCTGACCCTTTCCCAAACAACAAAGTTCTAGAACTTTTAATTCTTTCATTACTGAATAAATAAATTGCATTTCCTCAAAGGCTATATAAATACAGTTTCGCTGCAAGATCAAGACACAGTTCAGTCATAATCTAAAAATAAATCAGTGGATAGTGTAGATCAGAGATCAGACTGCATGTTCTGTGCTGTCTGATCTTGATCTACAGTGTCCACAAAAGCTTCTGGTGTCGTCTTTGGTATGGAAAGAGTTAAAGCAGACTACAAATGAAATGTGGTTCATATCAACGAAAGAGTAGAAAACATTGTTTGAAAAGGAGAAAATGCTGGTTATATGCTTGTTCTCCTTTTCCCACAGTATTTTTTAGTGTTTTCTTCTTCAGGGTTCTTAAAACACATGATTGTTTTGTAAGTTTTAACAACTTTTGAAAACATTTTTAGCATAGAAGAAATTTGCTCATAATAGCAATCCTTCTTTTTGCAACAAGGCTTTCCTAAGCATTGATGCATTAACTCTTTTCAAAACAACAAAATTTTAGACTCAGCCAAAACTCTAGCATTCGCAGATGAAGAATTGGTAGATCAACCTGTCCTTGGTTGAGTAGAAAACAATATGGGAAAAGGAGAAAAGACTGCTTATCAGCATGTTCTCCTTTTCCCACAATGTTTAAGAAAGTCCTCCTCGTGAGGGTCATTAAAATTTGGGATTGTGTTGTAAAGAGTCAACTCTTTCAGCTCTAAATATATAAAACATACTGTACTTCTTTCAACAGCTGAAAGTACAAGCCTGTGAAATTTAGAAAAAAAAATTTGTATCAGGCTTTACTTAACAAGTAGACAGAATAGATCCAAGATCAGACTGCACTGTCTGTGCAGTCTGATCTTTATCTATTCTGTCTACGTCCACAAAACCATATTTTTTTCTCTTTGGCTCTGAAAGGTTAAACCTTTATGTTTATAATCCATATTTTACAAGGGTATTCTCAAAATAGTTGGCTGTAAAATTTCCCCATGAGGTATAGGAGTAATGGAATTGCTACCATATTAGCTTTTCCATCTGTAACTGTCAGATACTAACCAATACTGTCCAGTTTTGACCAGTAGCCTTTTCATCTCAATAGGTTAAATCTTTACCAAATGGTAAAATTTTGGACAGGTCTATTATAAAAGCATTTGCAGACAAACTAGTGCTAATGATGGTATTAGAACTGGTGAAAAACATCATGTAATAGTTACCAGAAATTCCTTTTTCCAACAATGTTTTCAAAAGCCATATCTCTATGGGTTGCTAAAACTTGGAATTTTTTGGTTAAGGGTTAATGATACTGACCAATTATGGAACTTGCAGACTTCAGTGATGTTGGTCTTGTAACCAGTATCCATATCATTTTCCACAATGTTTTCTACACTTAGAGAGCCAAATCCCATCTTTTGAACAGCAGTTAGTTTGATACCTGCTTTATGTTTTCAATTTGGAAAAGTCTTACAATTTGTCCTGTGGTAGAGAGTTAAGTAGGTTTTCTTGTAATGGTACAGTAGGTCATTCAGGAGACTAGCTGACCTTCAATAATTCATCATGTCTCAGATAATTCTCCCTCCCCCACACACAACAAAGTTAGACGAACTTGGATTTGGGTTATCTGAAAAACACTGAGAGACACAATTGTGTGTTTTCTTCTCCTCTAACAATTTCTGATCAGTTTGATTTATATTTTTATTGGAAGCCTCCTTACTATGGGACCTTCATATTTGATTCTGAGTGATAAACTATTACAGGAGTTATGGACCTTTGAATTTTTCATCTGCCTGCAACAGTTCAGTTTTTTTTTTTTTCAGAATATTTGAAAATTTGTTGATAAAATAAGGATAACTTTGTATTTTAGAAAAGAAGAGATTAAGTTTAATTGCCACCATATTGATTTTGAAAAAAAAAAAGCACTGGAAACAAGCATTTCATCCTTTCCAACATTGTTTTCAAAAGCATTCTTCCTCAGGGCCCTAAAAACACAGGATTAGGGGTCAAACATGTATACAGAATTTGTCATGAATTTACTAATTCTAGTAGTATTAAGAGTTCCTGTCAAAAAGCAGAAGAAAACAAGACTTATTATTAATTCATTCTTTGCCAAATACTGTGTCCACAATCATGTTTTAACAACTCTGAGGAAGAAGCCCTTTGAAAACAATAAGGGAAAAGTGGAAAATGCTGGTAATCAGCATTTTTTTCCTTTTTCCACAATACTTTTCACCCTGTCAAAGAAAATATCTTTATTTAAGCCATATGTATCTGTTAGATTGCAAGTTATTTCAGTTTGGACAATTTCAAAATTTTGGCCGTGAAAATGCTTGATACCAGCCTTTTCGTCAGGTTCTTTGAAACACAGGATTGTTTGGCAAAGATTCAAAGAAAATCAATGTAAAACAGGTATAATAAACAGAAATGGGGTTTACTGCATGAGTTTGAGTGAAATGTTGTGACAGAGGATTTTTGCTTGTCTCTTGCATTCTGCTGCAAGCCAAAATAAGTTATCTCTCAACTCTTAGAGTGCCTCCACAGTTTTAGTAGCTTTTACAATAGGAGTAAGAGTGTCCCCCCTTGGCTCAATGATGATGGTGTAGTATTCACTGCCAGGAGGCCTCATGCTCAGTTCTCTTGTGACGCTCAGAGTTTTTGTAGAAATGCCCTTAGGCACGACATTTCAGAGCCACTGCCTAGTTCAGATGAAACCCAGAGCATACACGAATAAGCAATCATATGACTGAAATAATGTTGACAGAAGCATAAAATCTCCTTACAATCAACCTTACAGAAAAAATGAATCGATCAAGATCATTCTTCAAAGAATGTATTCGTATATAACTAAGTTTATCCCTTGCACACTCTTTTTAACCTGTTATTACACACAATGCCAGTCGTAGTTCAAAGACAAATATTTTGTACTAGTCCAAATTGAAAGCATTTGGAGATGACAAACTCAGTGGCTCAAAAGATGTTATTTGTGTTAGACAAGGCGGAAAACACTGTAAAAAGGTGAAAATGCTGGTTACCAGCAATGCTGGTAACTAGCATTTTCTCCTTTTCCCATAATGTTTGTAAAAGCTTGCAAGGTCGTAAGAACTTTGAATTATTTGGTAGAGGGCTAAACTTTCTGATAGGATAGCCTCTACTTAGCAATATCTGGAATCTTTGTCTCATTAAACATACTGGAAATATCCTGTTCTGTGAATGGGTTACTCTAGGCATTGACATGATTTCTACTTTAATTTCAGCATCTATATTTGGAGATGTTTTCCTGAGGGCGCCTTTCCAGTCTGCAGTCAAGGACAAGGCTGCTCGACGGAATATGACAAGATCTGAAGACCTGAAAAAAGCTGCATTCCTGTACCATTTTCTAAACCACCCATATGATGAATAAAACCGGCAAGAACTATACTTTAACTCTTTACCAGAGGTCAAAACTTTGGACTTGTCCACATCTGAAGCACTGACATGTAACTCTTTACCAGAGGTCCTGTGTGGCTCAGTGATAGAGTGAAGGATTCATAGCCTCAAGGCCCATGGTTCAAGCCTCAGGGAAAGCACTGGGTTTTTCACTGGAGTGTCTTTGGGCAAGATACGTAAAAGCCTTAGCCCAATACTGGTGAAAACTAGAACGTACATGAATATGTGAGCTTTCATAGAGATATGACTAAAATAATGATGCAAGCAGCATTAAATACCAGTGATGACAATGAAAATAATAGTTATAACTCTCTACCAAACAACAGAATTTTAGAATTGTCCAAGTTAAAAGTATTGATTTTGTATACCACAATTAAAGTGTCACCAGAATGATGAGATTTCTCCTAGACAAGGTCGAAAACATTATAGGAAAAGGAGAAAATGTTGGTAACTAGCATTTTCTCCTAATAACACAAGTTTTCAAAAACCATCTGCCTCGGGTCTTTAAAACTGGATTTTATGGTCAAGAGTTATAGGAGGCAATTTAGTTGTGGCTCACATGACTGAACTTGTGTTTTACAGAGCAAAAAGTGCTATCCTCCATGATGTTTTCAAAAAGCCTTCCTCGTGATGGCGGTGAGAAAAAAAAAAACAACTGTGTAATAAATGATAGGAAAAGGGAAAAAGAAAGGGCACCAGACATTTACTTCCTACCAATTGGACATGTGTTATTGTGTGGCTAGAACCAGTGGTATCCTTCACCCTAGTGGAGATACTATGGGTTGACAAATAATTGAATTTTCAGTGTATGTTGTGAATACTACTGAAAAATGCCTTATGTGAAAAGTTGGATATGCCAAAAATCAGATGTTGTTAGATTCCTCCATTAGAACAGAATCTTGTAGACAATCATTCTTAAAGCAGACTACATCTGAAAATATTGTTGCAAATAGGTGAGTTTGCTTATGATGAGCAATTTCTTCTTGTCCACAACATTTTGGTGTATCCATGTAATATGTGTGTTGGATTACCATATTTTAATCCTAATAGGCTGCTATGCAAACCTAACTATTTACCAAACAACAAAATTTTATACTAGTCCACATTGTCTTTTAAAGGATAAAAACATGGTGAGAAAGGGAGAACGTGCTGGTTACTAGCATTTTCTACTTTTCGCACATTATTATCCAACACTTTCTAGATCTACATTGAGGGCATGAAAACATAGTCCTGATTGTTTTGTAAAAAGTTTGGTTATTTAGTGACATATTTTGGTTGTTGTGAACCATTTTCACATTAAGAAAAGTGCCATAGATCCATCTTCCAGAGTATGAAAACCTAAAAATGTAGGACAAGTTCAGGGTCCTTTTGAAAACAATATAGCACCAAGATACAAGAGTGTTCAGGTAAAGTGTGACCACAAGTCTCCGAAACTGGTTGCGATATTTTAGCCAAAATAGCTTAGTAATTGGAATTAGGGAGTCTTTTGTACTTACTGGAAAGATACAAGTCATAATCATATGAAAAACTGGGAATAGTGGGTAAACCCTGTAACACTTAGTCCTGAGTTATGACAACCCTAAAAAAGGGGCTTTCTAGAACTTTACTAAAGTGTGAATTATATCTTAAATAACTAAATCAACTTAAGAGTGAAAGTGAGTCTTTTAGCTGATTTAACCCTTTACCACACAATGACGACTTTTAACACCCCTGATAGAGAATGCTTTTGAAAACATTGTGGGAAAAGGAGAAAATGCTGGTTACCAGCATTTTCTCCTTTTCCCACAATGTTGTCTACCATATCAAAGAAAAATAATTTCATATGAGCCACATTGAAACTGTCATCTGCAAATGCTTTCAATTCGGACAGGTCTAAAATTTGTTGTGTGGTAAAGGGTTAAGCAAAATAAGGACACTTAATTTTGTTTTTCATGGAACAGGGTCCAGTGACCGGTTTCATAAAAAAAAAATTATGTCTCTTATTTTGTTCAAATTCTCTAACAAACTCATTTTCCAATTTAGATTGAGTTTATTAGTTGGTAAGCTTTTCACTAACATAAACAGACTCAAGTAACATTCTCAAATCCTGAGATGACACAATGGTTGAACTGACTGAAATAATTGACTTATGAACTGAGTTATGCCAGTTTTTTTTTGCCGAGTTGAGTCTGCAACATTGTTTCAACTCAGGATTTGAGAATGGTACTAAAGATTGTCACTATGGGTGAAATGTGTCATAAATAATGAACTCACCTTAAGCCTTTACCAAACAGTCCTGTATTTTCACAGAGATTGTATTTATTCATTTTTATTGTCTGTGAGTTGCGAAGAGACTGAATGTTCTTTGACTTTATTAATTCATTGTCTTTTTTTATTTTCCTTTTACCAAACGATCCGGTTTTTAACATCCTGGAGAAAAAAATCCGTCTGAAAACATTGCGGGTAAAGGAGAAAATGCTAGCAAATTCCCCTTTACTCACTGTTTTCTACAACTTTCAAAATAGAAATCACTGTTGGGGCTACATTAAATTTTTTGCTTGAAAGTACTTTCTTTTTTGGATAAGTCAGAATATTGTTGTATGGTGAATTGTTTAAGATACAGCAGACAAAAAAGTAAATTATTGACAACCAACGTATATTAGGCTTTAATTTCAGTGCACTGAATTAATAAATGGGACTTGTTTGGTCAGGAAAAAGAGCTACAATATTGCTGTGTTAATGTGGTTTTGGCCAGAACTTGTAACAAAGTAGTGAACAGTGTTTATCTAAGAATAGACTGCATGTTCTGGGCAGCATGGTCTTGGTTAGGCACTTTTGCTTAAAGGGCAAATCCTAAAATATTTTGACCAGACTGTTTTTTTCCTTTAATCAGCTGCAAATGATGTCAGTTAAACATGTGTCCCCCATTTTTTATAAATACTTCCCTGTAACATGCCATAAACCACGGCGGAATTGTCACGCTGATATACAGCCCTAAAAATGGTACATGGCTTACTTCCCCTGATTCGCTTATCTCCCGTGCATGTGTGACGTCATTGTCGAGTCAGTCTGTGTATAGACATAAAGTAGGAATGCAGATGATTGTATGCAGATATCTGAGTATTAAATGAGAATTGAGCCAAAATAATGGTAAATTGTGCAGCCTATGGCTGCAGTGTCGATTTGGGAACTCGTAGAATTAGTATTTTCAAATTTCCGAAGGAATTAAAAAGGAGGAAACTATGGATTCAACATTTAAACTGGGGCCGGACAGTAGCGACGGATTTTTTGCCATCGGTTCATTCGAAATTGTGTCTGAAATACTTCGATGACAGTCAGTTCTTAATAAGTCCAAAACTTACAAAAGAAGTTGGTTATAGGAATTTTAGGCTGCGGTTTAAACCTGACGCTGTGCCGACATTATTCGAAACTCCGAGTCGAAAGGAGATAGGCCTTAAACCAAAACTCCGAAAGACAGACATTCCGCAACGGCAATTTTAAATAGAAAATCCAACATGAAGTAGGTAATTTCTTTTTTTCTTGAAATTGGAATACATGAAATGTTATTTGTACTATTTTACCCTTTTCTACATTATCGCTTCATTCTGAACAAAGGAGCAATTGCTGCCGTTTTTTCCCTTTTTCAAATGATTTCAACATTTAACAAAATTACAGATTCATCCAAATTCATAACATAAATTTTGCAAATAACAAAGTCGACATTGTTCAAATGATGTAAACTTTCAAGGGATAATAATCATTCTTTGAAGAGCAAACATCATTTTCTTCCCATACTGTTTTTCAAACACTCTTTCTTTGGGTATTGGAAACTAGATCTAGGGTTTGTATGGTAAAGGGTGAAGTCAGTATCTGGCTACCCCTAATCATGGTCATAAATGTAAATCCATCACCGACCAGTTGAAACAATACAGGAAATGGTTACATAACATTTGCATATCTCACCCCTTTACGCTGTAATGTTTGTTTGTGACAGTAAACCCATGTTAAAGCTTTTAACCCATACACTACTTCTCTTTGAAAAATGATTTGACAACTTAATTTCATTTTGAACAAATTTTGAATTCTATCTATACAATTTTGATTTGTGGATATTTCCTTGTTCCTATCCATATTATGTCTTCTAGACAGGCTACTGAGAAAAATGTTTTGAACATGTCAGTATGAAAATTTTGAAATTGCACATTTGACACAGGTCATTTTCTCTGATAATCAGACAAAAGTGAGAAAATTAAAAATAACACTTTTTTTTTTAAAATTAGGAAACAGAATGTTTTTGACCAGGCTCACACACCAATTCTTTTACCTTTACCCTCAAAATTCTGACCTTCAACCACCCTAATGGAGAAGGCTTTTGAGGACAGGGTGAAAAAAGGAATAAGTCCTGATATCCAGAGTTATCTTCTATTCCTACAATATTTTCTACCCTCAAACCTATTGTCAAGGCCACATTTGATCTGTGGTCTGCAAATACTTTCGGTGTGGAGTGGACAAGTCTAAAGTTTTGCCATCTGTGTAAGGGTTTAGCCTAACCCTAACCCAAATGATAAAAAAAATTAGAATATTTCAAATCCACAGCATTTAAATATGATCGATAAAATGTGATTGTTTATTGGAATTCAGTTTAACTTAGTTTAACCCTTTATCAAGTAATTCTCTGTTTTAATGACCCTGGTGAAGAAAGAAAAACTTTTTGAAAACATTGTAGGTAAAGGAGAAAATGCTGGTAGCCAGTATTTTCTCCTTTTTCTACAGTGTTTTCTACCCCATCAAAGACAAGTCCAAACATGTGAGTAAAATTTAATTTGTTGACTCCAAATGCTTTCAGTTCGGTTGAGTCAATAAATTTGACGTTTGGTAACAATTTAAAGATGTATTTTACATCTCTTGAGAAACAAGTTCATACAACTCGTACTAATCTCTTCGGATACTGCTTCCTGGGAACTAAACCAGAACTCGTGCCCAATGTCTGGGATTTATATTTAACCCTTTACCAATCAATCCCTAGTTTTTACGACCCTGAGACAGAGGCCTTTTAAAAACATTGTAGGAAAAGGAGATAATGCTGGTAGCCAGCATTTTCTCCTTTTACCACAATGTTTTCTACTCTGCTGGAAACAAATTTCAATTTTTGAAATATTTAACTTTATTTTGTCGTCTGCAAGTGATTTCAATTTGGACCTGTTTAATATTTTGTCGTTTGGTAAAGAGTTAAAAATAGAAAATATTGTGGATAAAGGACCAATTGATAGTTGCCAGCTCTTTCTATGTTTTTACAATGAATCTGAAGTTGCCTATACTGCAATTTGACCGGAATGTCAGTATTAACCGCTCAGTCCCTAGTAGACCAATTTGAGACTTACCCAAATTGAAACAATGTGCATAAGACAAACAAGAACTGAACAAATTTACACTATCCTTTCCCATGGCTTACAATTCAGAGTTTAAGACTTTCACAGAGAAGCTCTATATGGAACATACAATAGCTATATATGTATGATAAATTTTTGCATTGAATGGATCATGTGGACAAGGTAAACAGCAAAAAAGTATTTCACACAGGTAGATCCCCTCTCCCTCCCTCTGATGTTCATGTATTTCTGTATGGTAAGAAATACAACTAAAATAATTTTTAAAATAATTTTGGGAATTAACTCTTAATAATCTCGGAACATATTCTTTTGTCAAATTTCATGCTGGTTAACAGCATTTCAAAATATTCTTATTCTCATGAAAATCGTGATTTATTGTGTAACCCTTCACCCATGAGAGAATAAACTTGTACCCGTCAATGTTTACAGAATTCTTTACAAGGTACAAATATCAACAAGGACCCATCAACAAATAGTTAGAACTAACATCTCACGATTATCAATCGTAAAAGTCAAGAAAAAGGTTATTTGACATGAAACTAAAGTGTCGGGGAAATGTCTTCAAAGGTGTCGGGGAACTGACTTGTCGTGGAACTGTCTTGAAACCGTCCTTTTTTTTTGTTTAATTCCGCCTGTTAATCTACTGAAAATGCTTCACGTGAAACAAAGTTTATGCCATACACTTAATTCTATCATGTATAGAATAATATTTCTGTAAGCGAAGTTCGCTGCGTAACAGATGTATTTCAGTAGCGCGCGATACTCAACACGTTGAAAAGTCCGGCACAACATCATTTTCGTCATCAGTGGGCGAAAAGTTACTTTTATCCTCATCATCAGAATCTTAATAAGTTTCTTTAAAAACTGGCTCGTACATGTACGGCCTTACCGGCCCAGAATCGTCTATTTCTTCGTCTTCAATATCGCTCAGTTCACTATCGTAAACAACGTCCATATTGAAACAAGCTCTCCTATGACGTCACAAATCAAGGGACGCAACAATAAGTAAGGGAGATAAGCGATGCAATAAAAATTAATAAGCAGAAATACGAATTGAAAAAAAGTACTTTTACTAACTTTTTTTTCTAATTACAACATTACCAGGTTACCATTTGATAAGTGTAGATTTGAAAATTAACCATATCTGAAACTTGTTGATTTGCCCTTTAAGAGAAAGGGACCTCTTTGTTAATGTTTTGACTTGTTACCAAAGGACAAAATATTAGACCTTTCCAAATTGAAAGTATTTGCAGGTGAAAAAATAAATATAAGTCAAAAACTGAAATTTGTTTTTGGAAAGGTAGAAAACATTATGGAAAAAAGAAATAATGCTGGTTACCAGCATTGTCTCCTTTCTCTATAGTGTTTTCAAAAGGCTTCCTGATTATACTCATTAACATCCTGTATTGTTCAGTCAAGGGATAAGACAATTGAGAAGCATTAGTTGTATGATCTTTAACCCTATTCTAGAACATTCCATGGAGTTAAGTTTCATTACTTTAAACATACTTTATAAGAAAAAGGATTTGGACAAAATCTTTAATCTTGTGAAGTCCTTCTTCTGTGTAATTTGTTGACAGAGCTGATGCCCTTGATGTTGTTAGTGTTACATTACATATATGTGTATAATATGTATCGTAGAACATACAGCAACCTAGTCTGGGTTTCAGTGTGATTTTTTTTTTCCCATTCTTGGCAAAAATTTCAAAACAGATTAAGAGGTTTTTACAAAAGATCTATATAGACCTTGATAAGAAGTTAGAAAGAAGAAATGACAAGGAAATTGATGAAGCTTGGACTGAGACCAACGGTAACCCATTTTCACAATGGAACAACTTTTGAAAACCTTTAGGGAAAAAGAGAAAATATTAGTAGCCATTGGGTGCCTCTTTTTCCAACAGTATTTCCTTTGCTTTCAAAGATAAATCCTATCATTTGAGTCTTATTTGATTTGTGGCTTGCAAATGTTGTCAGTGTAATCAAAGTCTAAACTTTTGATTATGATATATTTGGTAAATAATTATTACATTGTTTACATTTTGTTAACCCGTTACTAAAATGATCTGGTATTAAAACATCCCTGAGATAGGAAGGCTGTTGAAAAGATTGTGGAAAAAGGAGAATATGCTATCTCACAGTGTTTTCAAAAGCCTTTCTATTTAGGACAGGAAAAAACAAGGGCTTTTCTAGTAAAGGGTCACGAGGACAATTTTCACAGATGATCTCCTGTAACTCTTTACCAGACAAAATTTCGAACTGGTGCAAATTGGAAGCAATTGCAGACAACAAATTCAATGTTGTTCAAATGATTGCAGTTGAAAGGTTCCAAATCATTGTGGGAAAATGAGAAAATGCTGATGACCAGCATTTTCTCATTTTCCCAGAATGTTTTCAAAAGCCCTGTAGCTGAGGTTTGTTAAAACTCACGACCGTGTGGTAAAGGGTTATTATTATTGCAGCAGGTGATATATTGAGATCATCTTTACATTGTAATGTAGTCAAGATAATATCTGAAGCAATAACTTGCAGGCAGTGACTAAATAATGATTGATATATCTGTACACTTTGCTTTTACCATGCATAACTATAATCTTTCGGCTCCATTATGCAAAAACAGGAGCTGTTGCAGAAAACAAAGATCAAGATCAGAGTGTGCAAAACATGCAGTATGATCTTGGATCTAAACCATCTGTTTATTTAGCCAAGCATCTATAATTAAGATGTTTCTGAGTTTCTCTGGATAGTATTTTCAGCCGTTGAAAGAGTTCTATTTTTAGATATTTGGTGCTGAAGAGTTAAAAAATGAAACTGCACCTTTAACTCTTTACCAAACGACACAATTTTAGACTGGTCCGAATTGAAAGCATTTGCAGATGACAAATTAAAGATGGCTCAAATGCTGAAATTTGTCCTTCATAGAGTAGAAAACATTGTGGGAAAAGGAGAAAATGCTGGTTACCAGCATTTTCTCCTTTTTTCACAATATTTTCAAAAGGCTTCTTTTCCAGGGTCGTTAAAACTCGTGATTGTTTGGTAGAGGGTTAATTATTGTGAAACTTTGACAGTTTTTGCCTTTTTTTGCCTAGGACAGGTTGATTGTGAATAAAAACCTGAAAACCATCAATTTCGACCACAGGTACCTATCAACTCAAAAAAAAAAAACACTTAGATTTGCCATACCATCTCAAAATAGATATTCTATCTGAACTTCTCATTTGAGATATACTATTTGTAGAGTATTAAATTTGACATGGCATGCCATTTTAACCTTTTTCCAAACAATCCTTTGTTTGATGAAGAAAGGCTTTTGGAAACATCGTATGAAAAGGAAAAGAATGCTGGTAACCAGCATTTTCTCCATTTTCGCACAATATTTTCTATCCTTTTAGAGAAAAACTCCAACATTTAACCCACATATAATTTGTTCTCTGCAAATGGTTTGAATTTGGACAAGTCTTAAATCTTGCCATCTGATAAATCTTTGCCAGGCGATGAAATTATAGGTTCTGCCATGTCAAAACCATTTCCCAGATAACAAATTAAATGTGGCTCGATGGATAGAATTGGTCTTTGAGAGAGAAGAAACAACCCTGAAGAAAAAGGTATTTGAAAACATTGTGGGAAAAGGAAAAAATGCTGGTTCAGCATTGTTCCTTTTCCCACAATGTTTTCAGTCCTATTCCATACAATTTTCATCATTTTAGACACTTTTAATGTGCCATATGCAAATGCCTTCAATTTAGGAAGAGCTTAAAATTTTGTCGTGTGGTAAACAGTCAACCCTTTTGAGTTGACAAATGCATGCAGTGCCTCTTTTCATCCAGGCAGCTGTTAATTAATTACTTTTAGCTTCAGTATTTTGTTATATTGTTCAGCTTCCTAGAAGTTTCTATTATTATTGACTCCTTTTGAAGATGCTGTTAAAAAAATGGTCAACCCTGCAGCAAAGAGCTTTTTTTTTTCCACAAAAATTTCTAAGCAATTTAAAATGGGACATTTCCTTTTTTTTTCAAGCTTTCTCTGCTATATTAACTCTCTTAGGACTAAAACAGGGGCTTTTGTGGCTAAAAACAGGAGCTTGCCAGTCTGCATAGAATGTGCAGTCTGATCTGGGATCCATATCATCTGCTTGTTTAATCAAGCCCGTTAGATATGAATCTCTCTTAGTTACAGTGGGTTTCAGATATGAAAGAGATGAAAGGGGCACTGAACCAGATACCGTTTGACAAGTTATTTAGAAAATCTTAACAAAGACTACTAATTTTTATCCACGTGCAGAGATGGCTTTAAAATTAAAAAAAAAAAAAAGGAATTTATATAGGAAACACAAAGAATTAATGAGTATTTTGTATATTGTTGATAAAATGTCCTATTCTTTTAGTAATGGAAAAGCAGTTATTGCATAAATACAAGGTATAAATACAATTTTAGCTCGGCTGCTTTCAAAGAAAACACTGAGTTATTGTCTGCGCCTGTGTCATCATCCTCGTTGTCTGCATCTGCAAAACTTTGACATTTTATTATATCTCTAATTACTGAATATATTTACTTCAAACTCAGACTAGTTGTTAATTATCAAAAGGGGAACCCATACAATAGCTGCACGTAACAATCAAAATATTTTTGACACAGTTATGCCCCTTTTTTAAATTGGAATTTTTACTAAAAGCAACTCCAGCCAGGCATTGGCACTCCCATGCAGTGCTTTTGTTGTGATCTGGTACAAGGATTTTTAGATGTTACACTGATAGTCATCAATGGTATTTTTGATATAGTGTCCATTGAAAAACAGAATTTGATCTTATTCTTAAAAATGTTGCTAGTTTTAACTTTTATACATTAGTTGTATGTACTTTTCTTTTTGGCCTGCAAACTCCGTATCATACATCAAAATTTTAGATAGGTCAATACTGACAGCATTTGCAAATGACAAATGTGCATAAAATGATGGGATATGCCTTTGAGAGAGTAGAAAACATTGTCCAAAAGGGAAAAAGTGCTGGTTATCAGCATTATCTTTTATACTTTATGTTATCAATGGTCTTCTTCGTTCGGATTGTTATAAAATGGGATTAATCAGGTAAAGGATAAATTGACATGTAAGTTTTTACCTCTATGACAATAAAATTTTTTTCAGACAGCAATAGGAACATAAGTACCTCAAATTTTACTTAAATCTCTACCACACAATCCTGAGTTTTAAGGACCCTGAAAGAGAAGGCCTTTGAAAACATTGTACCAGCATTTTCTCCTTTTCCAACAACATTTACTGCCCAATCAAAGACAGATATCATCATTTTAGCTGCATGTAACTCGTTGTCTGCAAATGCTTTGAGTTTGGCTTAGTCCAAAATTTTAGTGTTTGTGAAAGAGTTAATACATGTCAAATAGTCATCACATGCCATTCTGCCATTCAGTGTTCTTTGTATCCTTTAGCCTAGAAACCTGTACAGTTTACATATTTGTAGATCACTTATCAAGTGCATAATGCGCTCTTTACCAAATGGCAAATAGATAGACTGATCCAAACTTTAACTCTTTACCAAACGACAAAATTTTAGACTGGTCCAAATTGAAAGCATTTGCAGACGACAAAATAAATGTAACTGAAAATTTGAAATTTGTATTGGGAAGGGTAGAAAACATTGTGGGAGAAGGAGAAAATGCTGGTTACCAGCATTTTCTTCTTTTCCCACAATGTTTTCAAAAGGCTTCTTTCTTAGGGTCGTTAAAAGTCGGGATTGTGTGGTAAAGGGTTAAGCATGTGAAAAGAATATATCAAAGGCCCAGTAAAGGCCAAAATATCAAAACAGGTGTCATAATACATTTAAATCTAAATCATACCATTTAAAAGTATGGAAAATATTTTGGAGATGACAGTCTGTTATCGTGTGGTCAGGCCATATATTAGTCGCTGGTATAAAAAAGATATTTAAAATCATGCAAAAAGTCAACAAAAGACACAGCTACCGGGCAGGTTTTAATCTAGTTTTGAAATTAATTTCCCTGTCAGCCACTAACACTTAGACCGACCGCACAACGACAGATTGTCATCTTCACAATAATTTCCATACTTTTAAATGGTATGATATAAATTCAAGTGCATTTAAACACCCGCTTTGTTTACATTTGGCCCTTATTGTTACTTTAAAAAGATGTAATTTGGCTCCGAAAAAGTAGAAAACATTGTAGGAAAAGGAGATTATGCTGTGAATCAGCTTTTTCTTCTTTTCCCATAGTGTTTTTTAAAGACTTCCTCTTTCAGCACCATTCTTGGAGTGTAATAATTCTTTGAACCTGACTACACTCCTGCTAATGATGTACCTTGTGCATCATGAAGAGAGTTTCTTTTAGATTTTTCTATGAACTTGTAGCATGTTAACACTTCAAAAAGATAGAAAAAACAGTCTGCAGTCCCCAAAATCTAATCCAATAACAGGTTTACTGTCAAAGATTTTCGGGGGAAAAATCTAGAAAAACGATGGTAACCAACTTGAGTAAATCTTTAAGTTTTTACCAAACAAGAAAATAATAGTTTTATCCAAATTGAAAGCATAATCATTACGCGGATGACATATTGAATGTGAATCAAATGAACGGATTTGTCATCCAAAGGGTAGAAAACATTGCTGGCAAGGGAGAAAATGCTGGTTACCAGCATTGTCTCCTTTTCCCCCAAAGTGTTTCAAAAAGCAGTCCTCTTATAGGTTGTTAAAACTTGGGATTTTGTGGTAAAGGGTTAATCCTTTACCAAACATTCTCCAATGTTAACACCCATGACAAAGAAGGCTTTTGAAAACATTATGGTTATGTTAACTGTTTACTAAACGACAAAATTTAAGTCCAGTCCAATTTGAAAGTATTTGCAAAGTATGAAATAAATGTGATTCCAGAATTGAAATTTGTTTTGGGAAGAGTAGAAAACATTGTGGGAAAAGAAGAAAATACTGGTTACCAGCATTTTATTTTTTCCCATAATGTTTTCTAAAGCTGTCTTCTTCAGGGTCGTTAAAACTCAGGATTGTGTTGTATAGGGTTAACTTGTAACCAGCGTTTTCTCTTATACCCACAATGCTTTCTACTCTTATCAAAGATTTTTTTGTCTGGTAAAGGGTTAATGCACATCTTAACATGCAAAAACAGTGTAACAAGCAATCACTCCGTTCTCTACAATTTTATTTTTACTATTTAGACATGTTTCTTTTGCTTTTAATCTTATTTCCATTTCAGTATGTTTAATTTGAATTTTACCTGTACAGTACAGGTTGCATAGTTGTTTCATGTATGGAAGTTTTTTCTTTAAGCAGGACAAAATCTTAACTTTTAAAACACCTTTCAAAACTAAACTGTTGCCTCTGCTGCCAGATCAGATCAGGCTGCACAGAATGTGCAGTTTAGTTTTTAATCTAAACTGTCCACTGTCTGGGCATTCTGGACAAAAACAAACTTTAAACTGGAATTATATGGAATTATCTGGACTTGACTAAATCCAAAGCATTTGCAGATAACAAATCAATTAAATGTTGCCGAAATAGAAAACATTATGTGAAAAGGAGAAAATGCAGGTGACCAGGATTTTTTCATTTCCCATAATGTTTTCAAAAGTCATGTTCCTCAAAATTGTTACAACTTGGGTAAAGGGTTAAGCATTTTTCCATACAGTGTATCAAAACAAAAAAAAAGCATGTGTTTCCCTACCCTAAATGTCTATTCTGAAGACTTAATGCTCATTCATCACACATTATTTACTATTTATTATTCATTCATGACATTGTGCACAAAATCTACACTTCCCCCATTTGATAAATAGGGAAAAAAAGATTGAATTGTTGTATCGGGAAAGAATTTTAGCTATTTATGTTTATTCATTGACCATGATTGGTACAGGAAAATTCTTCTTTTTCCACAATGTTTTCAAAAGTCATCTGCAGAATGTTAAGTGCCAATACGTTGGAGCTTTTTAATCAGTGAAAGCCCTAAGTGTGGCAATTTCTAGCCTATTTTAGACAGAGTACCTCTGAAAACCTGGGACAGAATAGATCAAAGATCAGAATGCAGTCTGATCTCACTTTATTCTTAATAATCTTGTGTTTATTTGACACATAGAATGCTTTTGAAAACATTGTGGGAAAAGAAGAAAATGCTGGTGACCAGCATTTTCTTCTTTTCCCACAATATTTTCAATGTTTATTTGACCCCTAGAATGCTTTTGAAATCATTGTGGGAAAAGAAGAAAATGCTGGTGATCAGCATTTTCCTCTTTTCCCACAATGTTTTCTACCATATGGAATATGAGTACCATCTTCTGAGCTGCAACTTATAATAATTGTCATCTACAAATGCTTTCAATGTGGAAGGATAAAAAGTTTTGTCATTGGCTGAAAAGTTTAACAGTGTCCTCAAAAGAAACTTGAGTTGTACTGGCCACCTGTACCAGCTGTTGATTAACACAGCCAACGCAACCCTCCAAAACTTCTAACCTCCCATCAGAACCGGTATTCACCAACCATTCAGTTCTTATCTCAATTCTAATTTTTAGACCAATGCAAGCAGTCTTACTGGTCTCATTACCTGCCATCTAATTAGCTGAGACAGAATGACTATAATTTCATCTCAGCCAATTAGATGCCTAGTTTTGGAATTCAAATCTGAAGTAATGGTTAGAAAACTTGGTGAATCTGGCCTCAGAACAGTTTTTGACAGTGAATAAAGATCAGTGTTTTATTGTTGTGTGACAGTAGCAGTTTGATGTTATTTGATGTTTGTGTTTGTACTATTTAACATATCTTATCGTACCAAATGGTCAAAACTTTGTTGTTCTGAATGAAATTAATAAACTTTTAAACTGAAGGCGGGGATGTATTTGTTGCTTTTTTTCTTTTGCCCTCAAATTCGGCCAGGAGCCCCAAGACAGATCTATTTGCTATCACAAATATGAGCCATGCTCTGTGAAAAAGGGCTAATTGATACGTCAGCGAAAAGTATCGACCCAGATCAGCCAGTTCAGTCTGCTCAGACTGACCTGGGTTAATACTTTTTGCTTTTGGTAAAATTTCTGGATGTCCAAGGACCATTCCACCTCAGGATTTGGTTGGTTTTTAGTCAAAATGAATTTCATGGATACATGATTATATGAGGACTTGCTTGGTATGATGCTTCACAGAAATGCATTAACCCTTTACCAAACAATCCCTGGTTTTTACGACCCAGAGGAAGATTAGCCTTCTGAAAACATTGTGGGAAAAGGAGAAAATGCTGGTAACCAGCATTTTCTCCTTTTCCCACAATGTTTTCTACTCTTCTAAAGTCAAGTTTCAATTTTTCAATCACGTGTATTTTGTCGTCTGCATATGCTTTCAATTTGGACAAGTCTAAAATTTTGTCTGGTAGAGAGTTAAACCCCTTTTTGTCTTTGTATGACTCAGAATTTAAGTGTTTCAGTCACAGAGATGTTCGGCTAGGTTACTCCTTTAACCCTTTACTGGATGGTTCTGTAGAATTAAGCCTCATAAGCATTAAGGATAAAGGATGAAATGCTAGGAATAAACATTTTCTTCCTTGTTTAAACTGTTTCTAACCTTTCAAAGACAAATCAAATTATCTAAGCCCTATATACTTTTTCCTTTGCCAGTGCTTTAATTATGCACTTCGTTGTCTTTCAAATAATTGAAAACTCAGGCTTCGCAATTACTAACTACATCTATTTTTAAAAAATCAAAGAGGACTTTATTTTACATATTCCAGTGCAGTTCCACAGAATTGCCTCATTTTATTTGTTGTCACGTGACGTATAACTTTGCAAAATTGCGGCAAGAAATTCAAATAATATTTGAAGAGTTTATGTAGCTCATTAAAGAAATGCCACTGAAAATATTGTTTTCTTACATTTTATAGTCATCTTTATGTCAGCTGTTGTCTTTCTTAATTAAGTGATGAAATAGTTTTGAAGTTTGATGGGATTATGAATATCTAAATCACCCCCTTTAAGTTGACTTAATGACCCGGATATCTGGGAAGTTTACCAGCTAGCCTGCTTGGTGCGTGGGAAAGTCCTTGGGCAAAGCATCACAGGTGAAACCTTGTCAAGATGAAACCTAACAACTTTCAATAGTAATTTATTGTCGTAATATTATACAAAATGGCCACTGTTAAAAGGGTTGGAATTCTCATACTTGCCGCTGTACTAGTTACGATTCGATTTGTTTAGTCATCTATGAACCATTCCAAAAAATCAATCAGGCGGTCTTCGTCGATCTTAAAATGCGTCGCATGTATCCCAGAACTGTTTTTCCGATCGAGTTCTGACTTGTTTTGCTGTCAATGGTCCTTCATATGGTCTGCGACAGTTTCTGACAATTTCTTAGACCTCAAAATCAGAAACAACGTCACGGTTCATTGAAATCTGAGATAGTCAAAGATGTAGCTGACTCTCTATATATTTGATTGTTCTCATCCAAATACATCTAGACTGAATCTCGGATTTCCTGAAAGTCGGTGATTTTTATCCATGTCATTCTAGCTCCATTTAAACACATGGCATGTCACTCGATTACCTTAATTAAGAGCATTCAAGTCGGGGAAAGTCAAAGTAAGAATCACAAAAAAAAATTCTGACTTGTGCTACCTTTCCATTGTCAAACCAAGGAAACTCACAGTGAAAATTTCGCTATTTTGCAGGTATGGTAGCACAGTCAGGCCATTACCGAAAAATATAGCTTAACTTTGGCCTTTAATTTCTTTTAAATTGCAAAGTTTGAGGATTTTAGTGGAAAATATATATTACTCAAAATGTTCGTAAGGAACACTTAAAGATTCTTTTACAACTGGTTCTAGGTCTATATTGCCTAACAGATTCGCCTGTAGACATGTAAACTAGGCGGTGGCGTGGTCCTTTCCGGTCACATGCTCTGCGGTGAAAGATTCCGTAGTAGTTGTTCTCGTGAATTGGTAGAGGTTGAACTACTTTCATATACGTTAAGGACTTGTACGTCTAAGCAGGTTTTCACATTTTACTGCTTGACGTAGAAGTTTATCTTTTGAACAAGTTTAAAATTAACCCTTAGGCTGCTGAGCGCGACTCACTGACCTTTTGCGGACAGCGTAGATCAAGATCAGACTGCACAGAACGTGCAGTCTGATCTTGGATCTACTCTGTCCGACAAGGAGATATATTTCCTCCAAAAATACCTTTCCAACAGCAATATTTGAATTTTTACCATCGGCTTGAAAGTATCATTACTTTTATATAGCAGAATAACGGTTAAGTCGACACCAACGGCTCCCGCAAAGTTTTTAAGCAATGCTCTGGCAAAGGGGGCTCAATGCATTTCCTATGGATCCATAAAAGTCATTTTGAATAACAACCGACTGAATCAAGAGGGAAAGTTGTCGTTTAACATGCAGAAAATTGATCAGTAGCAAAAAGTTTCGACCTAGATCAGCTTGAGTGGACGGCGCAGGCTGACCTGGGTCGATACCTTTTGCAGATGCATTAAGCCTCCTTGTCACAGAGTACGACTCATTTTTTTTAAGTTGTTCTGAAGTTAAACTACGACAAGCCACGGCGGTAAGTACGTTCAAGTAGGTTACAGTACGTTTTTTTTAAAAGTACGTTAATGCAAGTTATTTTTTAACTACGTATTTTGACTGTATTAAAACTATCGACAGAAGGAGTAGTGTCTATTTTATTGAATCTTCAGGGACTTTATTGAACTTGTTGTGCTGCTGGACATACAAAATAAATGTAATTGTTCTGATGAAGTGGACTGCAAACTTCTATAAATCAAAGACGGTCATTGGAGACGATTATTGTCTCAGAAATGTCATTCAATACGCTTACGGAATATTTAATACTCTTTCAGCAAACAGTGGAAAAGACCAAGTAACGGGAACTCTGTGTTGAGGAAAAAGTAATAATGTTTACCCTCGGAACGAAGCATAGGTCTTATAGATAGTTTTCAGAGTTCCGATAAGTGCAGTTTCAGGGTCGTCATTGTTCACAATGTTTAAGCAAAATGGAAAGTGTAGATAAAAAACAGATTGCACGTTCTGTGCCATCTGTTCTTGATCTACATTAGCGCAGACAACGTAAATTTTAAAGACGCTTAAAATTAGGGTGAAAGGTAATACATATTAATAGCATTTCAGTTTTGGTTTGATTTGGTTGGTTGGTGTTTTAAGCCACTTCCAACAGAATTTTAGTCAAATCAAGGCAACCCTCCCTACTATTCATTTCTTTCCCGAGTTTTACTTGTGCTCAGAAAACATATGAACCGAAAACATGAATTGTGTGTTGAGGAAAAAAGTAACTAGGTGAAATGTATTCTAGTATTGCGATTTGCCGAGCCCGGAAGCTTAGTCGATAACTTATACAGTTTGAAACCCAGGGGTCATCAAAACGGCCAAATTCTTTCCTAGTATTCATGATAGTCGTTGCAAGAAGATTAATTCCCCCATCACCATTAAACATTATTCGAGGATGTTCATGTTGGAAATCAGCCAGCGGCTTGGAAAGAATGTGCGATTTACCGGTCCAACGAACTCCGGAAAAGCAGGGATAGGAGAACTTACCATCGAAAGATACAATGCAAGTTAAATAATTTTTCAAACGGTATTAAAGACCACACAAAGTGTCGCGATTTGATTTGTTCGATTGTGGTAATTAGCGCTTTCAACTGAAGTTCATTTATATCGCGACATCCACTCCATTATTCATATATTCTATCAGGTTTCATAAGTACAAGGCTGACCAGTTCTAGGTTTGGAATCTGCATTGCCTTGCCCAAGGCGACTCACGCAAAAGCCACCGCCAGCAGGCATCTACTACAAGAGAGTGTTTTTTTGGTATTTACTGTGCATTGCAAGGCGAATTATAAAATGCGATTGTGACTGGCTTGTTAAAGGCTTGTTAAGAAAACGGTTTGAAGCGTTTGCAGATATTGCAGACTGATGCCAAACTCTGAAGGCTATGTGCTTTTTAGCTCAACTGGCCGAAGGCGAAGGTTATGTCAGTGCCCTGTGTCCGTCGTGCGTCCATCCGTCCGTCTGTCAGTCCGTGCGTCCCTGCATGTGTGTGTTAACCTTTATTTCAAACATCTTCTTCTCAGAAACTACCCGTCCAGTTTTGATTAAACTTCACAGAAATGATCCTGCCATGGTCCTCTTGAAAATTCCTTCATAGACTTTGATTCCAATTTGAACTCTGGATGCCATGGCAACAAAACTGAAAAATATTGAAAAATCTTTAAACCTCTTCTTGTCTGAAACCCTATAGCATAGAGCTACCAAATTAAATTTATAGTTTCATCTATGAAACTTTTACCAAATTCTTTTAAGTTATAGCCCTTGGATCAAAATTGGCCCCGCCACGGGGGTCACAAGTTCAAGTTTTACATGCGTTTTTATTGTGAAAACTTTCAAAGTCTTTTTGTTCCTTATCATAAGGCCTAGGGCTACCAGATTTTGAATGTAGAGGGCCTCTACCAAAATCATTCAAATTTTAGCTCTGCGGTCAAATTTAGCCCTGTCCGGAGAGTCATATATTTTACATGGGCTTTCATAGTGAAACTCTTTGATAATCTTCTCGTTTCTTACCATACGGCACAGGGCTACCAAATTTTTCATGTATATTTATCTAGTGGACCTCTACCATCATTCTTCAAAGTATAGCCCTTGGGTCCAAACTGGCTCCATCCCACAAGTCCCAAGTTTTACATAGGCTTATAAAGAGGCTTATGTAGACACCAAATGGCGGTCCTCTACCTGTATTCAAGTAGTCACAGTATAGCTATGTGGTCAAAAATGGCCTTACCCATGGGTCACAACTTTCACACAGGCGTTTAAAGAGAAAACTTTGAAAATCTCCTTTTTCCAAACCATTTGGCCTAGACACTTTTGAAATATTGAAACTTCTGTATTCAGATATCAAGGTTTTGATTTTCAAAACGGCATTTTACAGACCTAGTCAGACTATAAACACAACACTTTCTAAACTTTCATATAGTGGGTATAATCATATAGACTGCAAACAATTCAAATCTAAAATAGTGTGCCTATAGAAGTGGGATTTTACTATATTAATGGTCTGATCTTAATCTACTCTTGCTACAAAGGAAACAAACTGCCCTCATTCTGAAGCATAAAGCATGTATTGTTTTGAAACTAGTATGATTTAGTTTAAACCCTTACAAAACAATACCAACTTTAAATGATCCTGAGGAAGAAAGCTTTTAAAAAGAATTTCGGAATATGAGAAAATGCTGCTAACCAGCATTTTTCCTTTTCCCACAATGTCTTCAAACCTTCCAAAAATAAAATTCATATTTTGAGTCACATTGATTCTGTTATCAGCAAATGCTTTCCATTTGGACAAGTCTCAAATTTTGTTTTGTGGTAAAGAGTTTAAAAAAAACAACTGGGGTCCCCTCAGGGAAATAGAAACAATGGCTTTTTGTATGTCATTTGTTACTGAAAGCACATTGTCCTTTCCATGACTCTAACACCTAGGAATCTCTTCAAGGGTTCTTCCTTATTACTACACTACTTGAAACTATTAATTTCAAAATGAAATACAAAATCAAACTAGACACAGCCATTTGATTGTTCAGATACAATGATTTCTTCTTTCTTTTAAAAAGAAAATTCTTTGTTTTATTCCTGAGCTTAAAAGAAATGTAATAGTCTGAAAGGTGAAAACTAAATGGTGCGTTTAGTATTTTCTAAGATTTAGGCCATGTGTAATTCATGAGTATTGAATATACCTTCCTTCTGTTACATAAATGAACATTCACCTTGCATCTTCATAAAGAAACAAGTCCAGAAAATAATGATTTCACAAAAGAAAAGTAAGGTCAACTCATGCAGTACCACAAAACATGAAATTGATTGTAACTACCTTCAAGAATAATTTGATGTTTGACTGATTTCTTTTGATTACATTAGTTTCAACACTATTTCAGTCTTGCAGTGACATCCCATTTATTTGTGTATGGCTTGGGTTTTACTAGGGCTAGGCTGATTCTACGCAGTGTCTTGTCTATAGGCACTCCTACAAAATCCTGGCAAGTAGGTGAGGATAAAATCCGGGATAACTCAACCAACACCTTCACCAATCAGCCACAGTCTCACAGAACCTCACTAAATAAATGAACAGGATTATTCCATTTCATCGCTATACTGGTCCAAATGTGACCCATCACACGAAAAGGGACAATCTAGGAATTCCGTACATCATTTAGATGAAAACAGATCAACGATAGTGCAGGTCAATTTAAATTGATAGTTCAAAAATGATTGTATAACAAGGTAGAATGACCACTTTTCATACAGAAAATATCATAAAAGCGAAAAGTGTCGACCCTGGTCAGCCTGCGCAATCCGCGCAGTCTGACCAGGGTTGACACTTTTCGCAGTTCCCATAAGGTCCCTTTTTGTGTGACGGCTCACAAATATATATAAAAAAAAGAAAAACATAGGCTGCATAGGTTCAAGCTTAGACCTCATATTCTGCACAGTCTGAACTTAGATTATTATTCAGTTTCAAAAAAACGGTGTTACACTTAACTATAAAAAATGGACTAATACTTAATAATTTCAAGTTCATTTTATGAGTATCACATAAAACATAAGAGACCTACATGTAATATGCAAACTCATATTCTTGGGTCCATTTCTATTCAATCAAAAAATGCAGGTGTGAATGAGTACAATGTAAAAAGTGGAATTTAGTCTCACATATAATGAAAGCTACTGTTAAAGTGTGATGGGATTTTGACATTTTGTCAGTGATTATGTAAGTTTTATTGATTTACATATAGATGTAGATTCCTTCTTGAAGTTTTGAGCCACGTCTTTGTGAATTTGAGTCATATTACATTATTGAGCCACTGCAGGGACATGTGCAAAAAAAAAACATGATGTAGCATGATGACATACTTGAAACTCAATATTAACACTGATAAAACGGCTATTCATTACTTCCAATGCAGTTCTGAGTGAATCCATTTTCACGGTCTGAAGAAAAGAATTAAAATCATCACTCATCACCTGGAAGAACATAATCCAAATATTAGTTGCTTTTTGATATCTGCAAATCCCTGCCCTGTTTACATGAAGTACAGACTTTAGCGTCTCTAGCATGGGTTGAGCAGCAGTTCATCATAAATATGTACTTTATTAAATAAAGTACATATACGTCCATCTCCAAGCATAATAAACATATCAAAGAATTTAAATCTACATGTCCAAATAGTAAGACATATAGATCTAGACTAAGATGTATTGCTGTGGACCTTATATCTAACATCTGTCTGAAAATTCTGCATTCTTAATTCTTTTGCATAAAAGGTAACAAAATAAAATTCAAGCATATTAGAATGGACTTTTACACCTTGAAGGTAATTGAGTATCTGAGGCTTAAAGTCAAGGATGTTAGGTTAAGTTAGTGGATGTCCAGTTCACTGAGAAGGACACGATTTCCCATCGAAAATCCTCAGTATAAATTCAGGTCACGGGTTCGTACTTGATCGGGGCCGTTTATGAACAAAGGATTTCTTTATGTCCCATCGATAAATGGAGAGAAATATTGAAAGCAGTCTTGCATATAAATCAAATGTCAAATATTTTTTCTGAATAGATTACACGATCTTCATTTTTTTAAACGTTTCACAGATATGTTTCAAACAATGCGGAAATTCATCGTTAGTGCTGTACAAAGGGGGGTAGCTAACAAGGTGCCGAATCGACTTTATGGGTTCTGTGTATTCGTTATCGAAAGGGTTTTAAATTATTTACGGCCAAATTCTAGCTAGCTATCTGAACAGTTAAAGATATTTGATGAAATACAGATTTTAAAAATGTAATTTCAATAAGGGATTATTGCTTAATCTCCTTGCTTATTTCGACAGCGAACGACACAAGTTGTGAATGAACATTTCTTGAATGAAAATGGGGGCAGTCTGTGTAAACAGTATTCATACGCATATAGCAACATTTGATGAAAAAAAAAAACAAACTTTGTTTAATTACTTAGAGTATTTCATACTGACAATTTTTGTAGTTTTGACGAAATTTCGATAAAGAAATCAAACATAATTTGTATGATTTGTCAGAGTCAGAGCTGAATATCATTTGTACATCTGTGTTGTTCGTCCCTACGCCAGCCATGCAAAACTGTAAGTGAGCGCGCATGCGTCGTTACGCATGATGTATTTGGTTCCGGCCAAAACGATCACAGTAAGCGGATTTGCTATATAGCAAATCCGCTAAAAAGTAATATCTTTAAATAGTAATTTCGAGAATTTCGAATGAAACACGTGACAGACTCGTGTATGTTTTTTTGATAAAGTCTTCTGAATCTTAGAGCATAAAAAAAGATCTATTTCCGTCTAAAAAATATATGGAACATGTACATATCACCCATCGTAATACAGCGGAGAGATTCGATCAACGGTCCACACGATGTTACCCGAACGACAGTGTCGGTACAAATTTACTTTTCCGTCATATCTGGTTTTATTCGCGCACATTGCTGAGACAATGATGGTCTCCGATGACTGTCTGTAATTGATGTGGTTTGGTAGCCCACTTCATCAGAACAATTACATTTAAGCCATGCTCTGGCAAAAGGGGATTTAATGTATCTCCAAGCAAGTAATCACCTTATTATGGATTTTTAAAATCATCCAATTTGTCTAACAACCGATTTTATCCTGAGGTAGGACGGTCCGTGGACATGCAGATTGACCGATAGCAAAATGTTTTGACCCAGGTCAGCCTGCGCGAACTGCGCAGGCTGACCTGGGTCGATACATTTTGCAAATGCATCACACCCCATTTCCATATACCATTGTTCATTTATCTACTATGTCCAGCAGTACAACAAGTTCAATAAGCTCCCCGAAGAGCCAATGAAATAGACACTATTCCCGTTGTCGACAGTATATATTCAGTTGTAACTCCTTAACGGCTTCTTGATTCTTTACCGGGCCACAAAATTTTAGGCATGCCCAAGTTGAAAGCGTTTGCAGATAACAATACATGCAACTCAAGTAATGGAAAAGGTGGAAAATATTGTCGGAAATGGAGGAAATACGGGTTTCAACATGCGTTAAAGTATCTCTTTGTTTTATTATTTGTTTATTTGTCTTAGAGCTTACTGATGGCTAAGCACTCGTATGTGTCATTTATGTTTGTATGACGGAGAAAGTGCCTGTTATCTCGCAGCGACAGTTTCGTCACATGTTCAGTTTAGTTTTGCTGAAAAATGATTTTACTCTTATCCTGCTTAGCAACTAAAATTAAATTTTCACTTCGAGAGTAAAAACCTTAATATTGTTGCTTCAAAGTTGTGTTATGAGGAATGATACCTCTATATCGGACAGTGTAGATCCTTTCTGTGCAGTCTGATCTTGATCTACACTGTCCGCAAAAGGTCAGTGAGTCACGCTTAGCAGCCTAAATTATCAAAAACTATTATGTATTTTCAGAATGTTGCTTATTTTGCACTTTACCTTTTTCAACACAATCCCGACTTTTAACAACCCTGAGAACGAAACCATTTGAAAACTTTGTTTTGAAAAAATTGTTGGAAAAAAAAAAAAAAAAGAAAATACTTGTAACCGGCAATTTTTCCTTTTACTACAATGGTTTTAACCGTTCAAAGACAATTCACATTATTTGAACCACAGTTATTTCATGGTCTGTAAGCTCTTTCAACTTTGAGGGTTTCAGCATTTTGTCATCTGGTAGTGAGTTAAAAGATATATTAACTCTTTTGTTGTTCAATACATAAATCCGACTTTTTCTGAAGTCCAAAAATAGACTCTACCACAAGTTCAGGATGACTGATTTTATATGAGTATCAGGTAGTGGCCGGTGTAGATACAAGATCATACTGCACATTTTGTGCTGTCTAACCTTAATCTACGCCGCAAAAGCTAGTTAAATCACCATTGGTAGTGAAAGAATTAACCCTTACGCTGCTTAGCGCGACTCACTGACCTTTTGCGGACAGTGTAGATCAAAGATCAGACTGCACAGGACGTGCAGTCTGATCTTTGATCTACACTGTCCGATAAGGACATATTTTTTCTCCTGAAATGTCTTTCAAGTATCAACCTTTGGGCTTTTTTTAATCGACTAGAAGGTATCATTTAAGAAAAACGGAAACAACGAAGAGTCTTAGATAATCGTTTACTGAGATATAATTCTGATCATTTTTCCTTAGACGAAATAGACCATAATTAGGCAATGTCTCCATCATTCACAAGCTATTGTCAGTCTTTTACAGACACATTTCAGAAATGTGTTTTTATACATTAAATGAAATTAAGGTCGTCTTCAAGAGGTTATATTCAGTACAACTCGACCTCACAACCTTAACTGGCAGATGATAAGGCAGCTAAGTAAACTATTGAACCGGTTGCTGTTCCCACCACAGCCACCCCAGTAGAATATCTTACACTGGCCGTCTTCATGGTCGAAGTAATATCTCTGCAAAAGAGCCTTGCAATGTCCGACTTCCTTTTTTTGGAAGCATCCTGTAAAAGAAACATACATGTATCTCTCTTTTCAACGACGAACCAGGGTGGTCTGTTGGAACAAGTAACTATATGGCTTGAAACCTAAGGATCGCTCAGCCAACTTTGTATTTTCGAAGATTGATAACAATCATTGCTGCAGGATTCATTTTTCTCTCAGTAGTGTTTCGACAACGTTTATGTACCGCAACCCACGAAAAAAATTGGTGCAAAGTACTAGCGAACGAAACGCTAAGAAAGCACCGATAGGTGTACATGCACTTGCCTGTATTTTCTTCTTTTCAACAAGATTTTCTGCTTTTTCACAGACAAATTCCATCATTGTAACCACAATTATTTCTTCGTCTTGCAAATGTGGGTAAGTCCAAATTTTGTTGTCTGGTAAAGAGTTAATTTTGAAACATTGTTTTATTTGTGAACTCAATAATTTGAAAATGTCATTCAAGTCTGGTGTTCACTCACCACAGTTGTATCCCCATCTTTCATCTTTTGCAGGGGAAATCTTATCAGCTATTTTATATACTTTATGTGGAATACAGCAACAGTCTGCATTTCTGTGGGGTCAGATCAGCTCAAGTTACGCGTGGAAAGAGGTGCAAACCTCCTTACACACGCAACGAGACCTGATCCGATTGCACAGAAATGCGGACTGTTGTACTATTCCTTCTATGAAATACTGTTGTAATGTTCCTTTCATCAAATACATTTCCTTTACAACTTTAACACAAATGTCACAAAATAAATAAAACATAAAAGAAAGAGCGCACACAATCGAGATTTGACGGAAAGAACCGAACGTGAATACAAAGGTCTATAATAGAGGGTTTCGAATGATTGGGCATTGTTAGCTCGGCTCGTGTCGTAGGAAACGTCAAAATGTTGTCACAGCCCTGATGTCATCATTGTCGTGAGCGTTGTTGTCCGAACACTTTGCCATTTTGTCGCATCTTTGTTGTTATAGTCATAGTGGCAAAAATGTGTCACTTGGGAAGGGTCTTGTTTTTCGGTCGAAAAATCAAAGATAATACATTAATATTTTGTTAAACGACAAAGTGCGTTCCTAAATATGCATACAGAATAATTCCGAAATTTATAATACCCGTTCTGGGTTGTTGTTTTGGGCTGTCTGCATACAAGTGACAGAGTATCGACTGAAGAAATCTACTTCAGACTTGGGCTTGTTGTTTATTATCAAAAGGAGAATCCATATCAGGACGGCAAGTATGTCTCATAACATTGATGGCACAGTTATGCCATTTTTTGCCATTTAGAATTTCACTGAAAAAGCAACCGACCCTGCAGCAGTGCTCTTGTTGAATAAATTTCTATTTTCTAAGGAGTCACTCTAAAATCAACAATAATAGTAATAATAATAATAATAATTAAAAAAAAAAAGTAGAACACAAAATGACATTCAATCAATACCATATCCGACTAAACTGCAAATGTTGCCCGGAAATGCATAAATTATTTTTCCACTATAAGATAAAATGGAAAACAGTGTAGAACAGCGTTTTACCTAAAATTCAGACGCTACACTAAGTTTTGATAACAAAGATACTCATTGTAACCGGCCTTTTCCCTTAAAAATTCATGACCTTATGTAAGTATAACATCAGTCGAAAGTAACATAGGCTGTTGTTATTTACTCCTGCACTTCTGGATATGGTATAAAAAGTTATCATTGACTGAGTTATCTCTAAAAGCCGTTCATGTAAGAAACATGTGACTTGTTTAAGTCTTTTGGCGCAAAAGAAAATAACGGGAACTTTCAGGGGTGGCACAGATCAATAGCAGAATGCACGAAACATGCAGCCTGATCTTTGATTTATACCGTTTGCATGTTAAATTAAACCTTACAATTTACATATTTTGCGCTGAAAGAGTTATTCAAAGTTACAGAAATATGGGGAGAAGACTTACTTGCTGGCCTTTGGAGAAAGGCCTCCGTTGCCACAGTAACAAACAGTACCAAACATAACAAAATAATTGTTGTCCTCAACATGGTAGGATCCTCTTTTTGGTCCACTGGCTTCGTTTTTTATGATGAAAAGAAAACCTCAAGTCTATGCGTTAGAATATACTTAAGACTGGAGATAAAAACAGCACGGATTTAGTTTTATAGTGTGAATACTGTATCCTTATAGCACCATGGGTGATAACAGTGTATTTTAAAGACGGAATAGATCAAGATCAGACCGCACGGAACGTGCATTCTGATCGCGGATCTGAACCGTCCTCTTGTTTACGCAAGCATGTAAGATATGAATCTTTCTTAGTTTCTATGAACTGTATTTTAATTCGTCGAAAGAGGTCGAGTTTATATACTCGGCGCTGAAAGAGTTAATGGCTGTAGTCTCAATAGCCAAGAGTGTTTTCCTTTTATCTGATTGGCTTAACTCTTTACCAAACGACGCTTTTTTAGACTTGTCTAAAATTGAAAGGTTTGCAGACGGCAATTTAAATGTGGCTCAAATGATGGAATTTGTCTTTAGGGTAATAGAACTTATGAGAAAAGGAGTAATGTCAGTTAACCCTTTCCCAAACAATCCCTGGTTTTCACGACCCTGAAAAAGAAACCTTTTGAAAACATCGTGGGAAAAGGAGAAAATGCTGGTAACCAGCATTTTCTCCTTTTCCCACAATGTTTTCTAGCCTCCCAGAACAAATTTCAATTTTTGAGTTGCATTAATTTTGTCGTCTGCAAATGCTTTCAATTTGGACCAGTCTAAAATTTGGTCGTTTGGTTTTAAAGAGTTAAACAGCGTTTTCTCCTTTTCCATCAATGTTTAAAAAGGACCATTTTCTCAGGGTCGTTAAAACTTGTGTGGTAAAAAGTTAACCATTTTAACCGCCAATTGTATTAAATAAAAAAAAAAAAATCCAGAAAATAGCGAGAAACTAAAACATTGCGATGATAAAGCTCTTTTCGGAGGAATAAATATCCCCAAATCGGACAGTACAGATTCAAGATCAGCCTGCATAATCTGTTCAGTCTGCTGACCACATGACCACATGTTCTGTGCTGTCTGATCTTGATCTACTCTGTCATCAAACTGAGCGCCATGAGTCACCGTAATCTGCCCAAAGATTAACCTAGTTAATGCATATCGCATTATTATTTCGACCTTGGTTATGTGCTATTGGCTTGGGAAGAGCATTGTGTGAAGTTGAGGTAAAGTAACTCCAAGATAGCACGAATAAGTGTACTGGCTGTTTAGAACTACGAAACGCCATGCCAACAAACAGACATACGTATATCAATGTTAGTCTGATCTTGGCAAGTGCACGTGCGATGTTGTGATAAATAAATGGACGTGTTCCATTTAAAGTCAAGTAGTAGATTCTAAATGACATTGGTCCAGTTGGTGATTAAACACTATTCCAGACGACAAAATTTTAGACTAGTCTATACTGGAAGCACTTGCAGACGACATAGACTGTTAAAATTCAGCTCAGTCAATGGGATTTGTCTTTTAAAGAAACAAAAACTAGAAAAAAGAAAGAAATAGATATATAAGATTTGTGAGAGAAAAAGGGAAAATGTTGGTATTGAGCATTTTCGCCTTTTTCCAAAACATACTTTTAAAAGGCTGTATTTCCCAGGGTTGTTGAATCATGCGATTTGTTTGGCGAAAGGTAAAATTCAGCGACATAAAAGGTTTCGTAAATTAGCGTCGGTTGAATGAGTTCAGTATTTGCATACTGTGACTGACGAGTTTGCGACAGTGATTTATGCAGATCTGTTGAAAATCATACTTTCAATCTTTTAATTGCCAAAGGCAGTTAAATTACCAGTCAATATACGGAGAGCTGAGCTAAAGAAGTGAGCAGCGTCACTAAATACTTAACCCCTTACCAAACAATTCCGACTGTTATCGACCAAATGGGAGAAAGCTTTTCAAATATTGTAGGAAAAGGAGTAAATTCTGGTAACCAGAATTTCTCCTTTTCTCACTATGTGTTTTACCCAATCAGAGAACTTCGGGTTATTTGTACAAATTTCTAATCTGTCGTCTGCAGATGGTTTGAAATTGGAATAGTTAAAAAAGTGTGACCTTTGGGAAAAGGTGAAAGCCCCGAATGCCGCGTTTTAATGACCCTGAAAAGCTTTTTGAAAATATTTTGAGAAAAGGGACAAGTGCTGGTAGGAGCTTGACGAGCAATTTCTCTTGTTGCCACTGATACTTTCAGAGCGTTAATTTCTTATTGTTTGCCACTTGAATGCGTCAACTTAAAGAAATCGATGGACACTAATTGGCTTGGAGTTCATAAGATCAGCCCGTTAGAACGCCATAGTTCTAACCTAACAGTTATTTTCAGCCCAGATATCTGACCGAAATAAATGCAGTTTCAATATTGCTCTTTTCCAGAGTGTCTGAACAAAGCAGACAGTGTAGATCGAAGATCAACTGGCGTATTTTTTGTACTGTGGTTTTGATCTGCATTGGCTGTAAAAGCAACTAAAGATGTGAAAGGTGCTTTAACTCTTTACCAAACGACAAAATTTTTGACTGAATCAAATTGAAAGCATTTACAGACAACAAAATAGATATAGCTGAAATTAAGATTTATGTCTTTGATAGGGTAGAAAACATGGTGGGAAAAGGAGAAAATGCTGGTTACCAGCATTTTCTCCTTTCCCCACAATGTTTTCAAAAACCTTCTCTTTCAGGGTCGTTAAAAGTCGGGACTGTGTGGTAAAGAGTTAAAGGGCAAATCAACAAGTTTCAGATATGGTTAATTTTCAAATCTACACTTATCAAATTGTAACCTGGTAATGTTGAAATTAGAAAAAAAAATTAGTAAAAGTACTTTTTTTCAATTCATATTTCTGCTTATTAATTTTTATTGCATCGCTTATCTCCCTTACTTATTGTTGCGTCCCTTGATTTGTGACGTCATAGGAGAGCTTGTTTCAATATGGACGTTGTTTACGATAGTGAAATGAGCGATATTGAAGACGAAGAAATAGACGATTCTGGGCCGGTAAGGCCGTACATGTACGAGCCAATTTTTAAAGAAACTTATTAAGTTTCTGATGATGAGGATAAAAGTAACTTTTCGCCCACTGATGACGAAAATGACGATGCTGTGCCGGACTTTTCAACGTGTTGAGTATTGCGCGCTATTGAAATACGTCTATTACGGGGCGAACATCGCTTACAGAAATATTATTCTATACATATGATAAAATTAAGTGTATGGCATAAACTTTGTTTCACGTGAAGCATTTTCAGTAGATTAACGGGCGGAATTAAACAACCACAAAAAAATACAGTTTCAAGACAGTTCCACGACAAGACAGTTCCCCGACACTTTTGAAGACATTTCCCCGACACTTTAGTTTCATGTCAAATAACCCTTTTCTTGACTTTTATGAGATGTTAGTTTTAACTATTTGTTTGATGGGTTCTTGTTGATATTTGTACCTTGTAAAGAATTCTGTAAACATTGACGGGTACAAGTTTATTCTCTCGTGGGTGAAGGGTTACACAATAAATCACGATTTTCATGAGAATAAGAATATTTTGAAATGCTGTTAACCAGCTTGAAATTTGATAAAAGAATATGTTCCGAGATTATTGAGACATAATTCTCAAAATTATTTTGAAAATTATTTTAGTTGTTTTTCTTACCATACAGAAATACATGAACATCAGAGAGAGGGAGAGGGGATCTACCTGTGTGAATACTTTTTTGCTGTTTACCTTGTCCACACGATCCATTCAATGCAAAAATTTATCTTACATGTATAGCTATTGTATGTTCCATATAGAGCTTCTCTGTGAAAGTCTTAAACTCTGAATTGTAATTTGTTCAGTTCTTGTTTGTCTTATGCAAATTGTTTCAATTTGGGTAAGTCTCAAATTGGTCTACCGTCTACTAGGGACTGAGCGGTTAATACTGACATTCCGGTCAAATTGCAGTATAGACGACTTCAGATTCATTGTAAAAACATAGAAAGAGTTGGTAACTATCAATTGGTCCTTTATCCACAATATTTTCTATTTTTAACTCTTTACCAAACGACAAAATATTAAACAGGTCCAAACTGAAATCACTTGCAGACGACAAAATAAAGTTAAATATTTCAAAAATTGAATTTTGTTTCCAGCAGAGTAGAAAACATTGTGGTTAAAGGAGAAAATGTTGGCTAACAGCATTATCTCCTTTTCCTACAATGTTTTTAAAAGGCTTCTGTCTCGGGGTCGTAAAAACTAGGGATTGATTGGTAAAGGGTTAAATATAAATCCCAGACATTGGGCACGAGTTTTGTTTTGGTTCCCAGGAAGCAGTATCCGAAGAGATTAGTACGAGTTGTATGAACTTGTTTCTCAAGAGGTGTAAAATACAAGTTTAAATTGTTACCAAACATCAAATTTATTGACTCAACCGAATTGAAAGCATTTGGAGTCAACAAATTAAATTTTACTCACATGTTTGGACTTGTCTTTGATGAGGTAGAAAACATTGTAGAAAAAGGAGAAAATACTGGTTACCATCATTTTCTCCTTTACCTACAATGTTTTCAAAAGGTTTTTCTTTCTTCACAAGGATCGTTAAAACAAAGGATTGTTTGGTAAAGGGTTAAACTAAGTTAAACTAAATTCCAGTAAACAATCACGTTTTATCGGTCATATTTAAATGCTGTGGATTTGAAATATTCTAATTTTTTATCATTTGGGTAAGGATCGTATATAAGATCCCTGGGTAAGGGTTAGGCTAAACCCTTACACAGATGGCAAAACTTTAGACTTGTCCACTCCACACCGAAGGTATTTGCAGATCACAGATCAAATGTGGCCTTGACAATAGGTTTGAGGGTAGAAAATATTGTAGGAAAAGAAGATAACTCTGGGAATCAGGACTTATTCCTTTTTTCACCCTGTCCTCAAAAGCCTTCTCCATTAGGGTGGTTGAAGATCAGAATTTTGAGGTAAAAGGTAAAAGAATTGGTGTGTGAGCCTGGTCAAAAACATTCTGTTTCTTAATCTGAAAAAAAAAATATATAAAATGTGTTATTTTAATTTTCTCACTTTTGTCTGATTATCAGAGAAAATGGCTTGTGTCAAATTATATGCATTTTCAAAATTTTCATACTGACATGTTCAAAACATTTTTCTCAGTAGCCTGTCTAGCAGACATAATATGGATAGGAAAAGGAAATATCCACAAATCAAAATTGTATAGATATAATTCAAAATTTTTTCAAAATGCATGTAAGTTGTCAAATCATTTTTAAGAGTGAAATGTCAAAGAGAAGTAGTGTATGGGATAAAAGCTGTAACGTGGGTTTACTGTCACCAACAAACATTACAGTGTAAAGGGGTGAGATATGCAAATGTTATGTAACCATTTCCTGTATTGTTTCAACTGGTCGGTGATGGATTTACATTTATGACCATGATTAGGGGTAGCCAGATACTGATTTCACCCTTTACCATACAAACCCTAGATCTTGTTTCCAATACCCAAAGAAAGAGTGTTTGAAAAACAGTGTGCGAAGAAAATGATGTTTGCTGTTCAAAGAATGATTATTATCCCTTGAAAGTTTACATCATTTGAACAATGTCGACTATGTTATTTGCAAAATTTATGTTATGAATTTGGATGAATCTATAATTTTGTTAAATGTTGAAATCATTCGGAAAAGGGAGAAAACGGCAGCATTTTCTCTTTGTTCAGAATGAAGGGATAATGTAGAAAAGGGTAAATTTGTACGAATAACAATTCATGTATTCCAATTTCAAGAAAAAAGAAATTACCCACTTCATGTTGGATTTTCTTTTTGGAAATTGCCGTTGCGGAATGTCTGTCTTTCGGAGTTTTGGTTTAAGGCCTATCTCCTTTCGACTCGGAGTTTCGAATAATGTCGGCACAGCGTCAGGTTTTTACGGTGGCACAAAAGTGACATGGAAGATATATTTTATACTACGTGCGCACGCAGTAGCTAATACGTGCGCACGTAATAAGTAATACGTGCGCACGCAGTAGTATTACGTGCGCACGTATTAGTTATTACGTGCGCACGTAATAACTAATACGTGCGCACGTATTAGTTATTACGTGCGCACGTACTAATCCACCAATCAGAATCATGAACGGAAGCCATTGTTTCAAGATGGAAGTGGAAGATAGACATTTATTGATCCTTATAAACTGATTGGTCGATTATTACGTGCGCACCGTAGTATAAAATATATCTTCCATGTCACTTTTGTGCCACCGTAGGTTTTAACCGGAGGCTAAAATTCCTATAACCAACTTCTTTTGCGAGTTTTGGACTTATTAAGAACTGACTGTCATCGAAGTATTTCAGACACAATTTCGAATGAACCGATGGCAAAAAATCCGTCGCTACTGTCCGGCCCCGGTTTAAACGTTGAATCCATAGTTTCCTCCTTTTTAATTCCTTCGGAAATTTGAAAATACTACTTCTATGAGTTCCCGAATCGACGTTGCAGCCATAGGCTGCACAATTTACCATTTTTTCGGCTCAATTCTCAGTTAATACTCAGATATCTGCATACAATCATCCGCATTCCTACTTAATGTCTACTGACGGTATACACAGAGTGACTCGACAATGACGTCACACATGCACGAGAGATAAGCGAATCAGGGGAAGTAAGCCATGTACCATTTTTAGGGCCGTATATCAGCGTGACAATTCGGCCGTGGTTTATGGCATGTTACAGGGTGGTATTTATGAAAAATGACGGACACAAGTTTAACTGACATCATTTGCAGCTGATTAAAGGAAAAAAACAGTCTGGTCAAAATATTTTAAGATTTGCCCTTTAAGTGTTTATCTCGCCTTTAGAACTTAAGGTCTACGGCCTCTAATTCTCATATTAAAAGACGGAAGCTGCCGAGAGTAGCCGAATAGCCTTTACGAAAGCGTCGATGTTACACGATATTTATCGATGAGTGAGTGAGTCTACGGCCCCTAACTCTCATATTAATAGACGGAATCTGTCGAGATTGGCCGAATAGCCTTAACGAAAACGTCGATGTTACACGATATTTACCGATGAGTTAGGGTTCGTAAATCCTTAAGAAATAGTTTAATACTACAAAAACTAGAGTTCGGACATTCTTTTTTGCTCATTTTCTAAAAATGTATTTCTCCCTATTCGATTACGATTTATTAGAGCGAATTCTTCAAAAATGACCATAAACAAATTCTTAAATTGAGCGGTAGAGCGCTATCTCAAATAATTGGACATGCATTGAGCGTTTTCGACAATAGACTATATATGGTGTACTTGTGGAAGCAAGTACGAGCACTAGGAAAGATATTAAAACATAATACTCCATACATCTCAGACGAATGAGTGTTAAATGTACGGATATTAATTCATTTAAGTCAAAAATGAAACAAATGCAATAAATGCAGTAATTGCATCCAAAGTATCAGACGTTGGACCAATAGTTTTAGTCAGGTTGGACTATAGTGTAGAAACAAGATGGCAACACTCTGTAAAAGTGAAGTATGAGTTTGACCATGTCTGGTCGGTCAACGAGGTCGCTTAATCGTTCATACTGAAAACATTTGCATATTAAATATTGCTACAATAATGGGATAAAGCTTTCAGTGGAAAGAAAACGTTGCTAAAATAATAGGATAAAGATTTGATTGGAAAGGAAGCACTGGGTGAAAATAAAAAAAATTGCAAGTTGCAATTGTTAAGTTTAGTGACACACTAAAAAAATCAACTTATCAAGTGGAGTAGAAGTAGTAACTCTCCCTAATTGTGTCGGTCCAACGAAACAGTGACAAGATACAAATGAGATATTCTGTGCAGATTTCCTTGGGTATAAATTGCTTAGTCAAAAACAGATCAGTAAGTTTTCTTAACCACGTTTTTGAAACAAAACTGCTCAGTCCTGACCATTTTGACATGGCCCATATCAATATTCCCAGTAAATATCATTAAACTTAATAACAATTTTATCAGACCCGAAATAAAAGTTAAACTTTCTAAACTGATATTAAGCTAAATCGGATGCCTTACGATTTTGACTTTTTTGTATGTAGGCAAGCCATAGCCTAAAAAGGTAAGTATGCAAATAAAAAGAAATATGAGACAAAAAAAAAAAAAATCTTTGAATATTCTATATCAAAATGTAGATCGGCAAAACAATCAAATGTCTCAGTAGACAAACGTTATCACTGTTCATCCATGTCTTACGTGTAGACGTTACCTTCTGGTTGTAGATAAACTATGTCTCTGCACTTTACGTTAGTCTGCTATAACAGAGACAGGAAAAGTGAAGTAGCAGACAGCGACAAGACAACTGAGTATGGGACACTAGATGAACATACATTTCTTATTCCTGATGGAATTTCTGGGCAAATGAATGTCAGAACTAGATAGAGGATCTCATATATGTGTTTATATTTTATCATTTTTATCAAACAAGTTGACTAGAATTATATGATGCGAGCCTTGGCGAGGGTCAAATACATTTCAGCGAAGGAGTTTTGTAAAAAATATGATACGTAAACACGAATATAAGATCACATAAAACGAGTGACAGGCATATAAGTATCCTGCATCATCAACTTAGTTTATAAATCGTACATACACAAGACGATATTTCTGTGACATGTACATCGAAAGTAGAATAATACAGTTTATGGGGGGAGTAAATCGAACTATTTTTACAATTTTGCTTACTTCAAATAATTCATGCTGCATTTCTCGATGTTATTTAACATGAAAATCATAATATTTTCAGCACGTGCACGTCTAAGCAACAACGACATAATTTTCCCGCGAAATGGCGAAGTAGTACAAATTCCGGCACGTGATTTCTTCATTCTCTGTCGCTCCCTTTCTCTATCTTTATCTTATGGTACTTTGTTGAATTATCTTTGTTCAAATACATTTTGTGCCTCGTCGAAACTGTGTCGCACGCATTCTTTTATCAGTCGTAAACAATTTCGTTTAAAATATTTTCTTTCGCCACATTCATCAAACTTTTACACAAATGATTATCTTGCCATTAGAGCAAGACTTTATGTGTATCTTGAGTGGGTTTGATGGTTTTTATTTTCAAATTGAGAAAGGTATTATTCAAAATTTTTGTTTTAAAAGAGTGTAAAGAGTAGAGACCCATCGTGGTTTAATTGGTTCGCAAATGACATCAAAAGTCACGATAGCCTAAAAATGGATTAAACCAACCAGAAAAAAGGAAACCACGCTTGAGATACTATCCATTAAGTAATATAAACTAAAACCACTTTATGAAGATTTCAGTCTCACTTATTATTTTATAACTTGGCTTGAGATTTTATTTTCACCACGAGCGAGCCGAAGACATGTTGAAGACAACCATCATTTCGTTATGTTTGCTTCTGGCTTTTACAATGAATATGGAGGCAATGTTACTACCTATGAGTAAGTAAGGATTTCCATATCTTTATTATATTTGTTTATCTTGACTGCTTAATTCATTTTAAAAGTATTTAAGTCACATCACAATGACTTCTATCTTGTAGGTTTGACTGAACAGTGGACGGTATAGATCCAAGATCAGACTGCACATTCTGTGGAGTCTTGTCTTGATCTATGCCGTCCGCAAAAGAACTTGTTTTCGTCTATGGCACTGAAAGAATTTATCAAAGAACTCAAAATCCAGAATAACCGATCTGTTGAGTAATAATTAGCAATGGTACGAGTAACTAAAAATAAGCTCTTCATTACGTGTAATATGTGTACGTGTTTATGAAATTAGTTGATGAAAAAAGCAGGGGTAAGGGAAATTAGAGTTTGTCAGCTTAGCCGGCTTAGTATGATTTTATTGCTCATAGGTGGTTAACAATTGACCCAGTATACTTACAAACTAGTGCATTAATCTGACGTAGTTTTCTACTGGTATTAGAAGTAGGCCTTTATATACACGTACAGTTGTGACCATAGCAAGGTTGGGTAGCATGAGCAAAGCCTGAAAAAAAAAAAAGTTCAGTTCTTTTTCCATTCCAGGATGCTTGCTGCCAGCGTTGCCCGGGCCCTGCAAGGCTGCTTTGCAGAGATATTATTTTGACAGTAAAACTGAAGAGTGTAGGCGATTCACCTACGGCGGCTGTAAAGGGAATAAAAACAATTTCGAGACAAAAAAGAAATGCGAGCGCACCTGCAACATTTCAGCGCGAAGCGAAAGCTTGAAAGAAAGACTCTGAATTAATAAGAAATAGAAACAAAATATGTGATCTAAATATGTGATGAAAAAGAGATGGATAAATAAAGGAATGTGTAGAAAAGAAAAGTAACCCACGATTTGTTTGTATGGTGTTTAACGCAGTTTTCAACACTACTTCAGCGGCAGGCACACCTGTCTATGCAATCTCAGAGTATTTTTCTTAGCACTTCGAACAGTTTTCTTCCAAAGCCACCGGCTGCTTTCCCAAATAATTCTCCTCGAAACAATGATGACTGGTGAGAGTGGAGTGAATCCTGTCGCAAGGGCCATCATCACCTTACAAAGGAATTAGCCGACGAGGGTATTCGAACCAGAGACGCCTCTGATTTCAAGCCCCTGTACGTAACCGACTGAGCTACGTGGCTAATCCGAAACGACACTTTCCGTTTTTAAGTAATTTTCTGTTTTGCGCAGGTCTACTGTATCACAAAATCTAATGTAATCGTAAAGTATGGTCTCGGATTAGCCTGCGCGGAATGCGCAGGCTGATCCGAGATGACACTTTACGCAAATGTCCGAATGTCCCTTTTCGCGTGTTGCAAGCCATATATGCTTTGCAGACTGTATATCAAGATCCCAATACACAGGGAGAACGTTGAAATTACATATATTGGCTGGACTTTTTTATTAAATTCATGAAGCAGTTTAAAGGTGGGTATTTAGATTTTTCACATCTCACCAAATTAAAAAATATATATATTACTGAAATTTATATGAAAAAACAATACAAATCATCAATAATTAAGAATCATAAAATTACAAAAAAAATTTTTTTGATGATGTTCCCTTAAAAGGCTACGTAGCCTCTTAAGGTATTTTTAGATTTCGCGCCAGAAATCAAAAAAAGCATTGTGGGAATGTCAAGTGACTGGCACGTGACTAATGACGCTTAAATTCAGTAATATAACAAACATGTAATTATTTTCCATAATGTCTTCTTCGGACGCTATATTTGAAGCTTTGTCTGTGTATTTCCGGTATGTAAATGAGCGAGTTGCTCATGTAAAAATAGAACGTGTTTCCCGTCGGTGTCGACCTGGGCCGTAGTAAATCTCTAATTTCTCTTGTTGTCGGATGGTTTTCGACTACTGGGGTTTTATGAATGAAAAGTAAAAGGCTTTGGGAGTATAAGGATGATTTTTTTGTAAAATTTTCGTCCCAAAATCTGAAGGGCCACCTTTAAGGTATAAATGCATGGGTACATTGTAAACACTTCAGCCGACTCTATATAATAATAGACGCTTCGTTTGTAAAAGCACAGGCCTTTGAAGCTCTATTGGTCTATGACGGAACACTAAAATTGTCCTTGGTCGATCATCAAACACTTATAGCACATTGGTGCATCGCCTGTATATCACGGATTATATACCCAAATTTTCATTAACACCGTTTCTATAAATAGCACATTGATGACTCCCTCTATATCGTATATAGTAAGACATGATTTGCAACGAAATCGAAAAACATTTGACCCCCGTTCCCTTTCAGAGATAATATTTAATAAAAATGGAAAAATAAACCAAGTTACCGGTGCAGATGGGTTCACAAACGATTTTTCTTTTGTACCCTGACCTTCGAAAGTTCCAAACGGTTCTTGTCATCAAGCAATAGCTCTCATCTCAAAAAAATTAAAAAGCTTCCACATTTTCCGGATCGCCATGCGCTGACGTCACACAATTCGTTATGACGCAGCAAATTATAACTCGCGTGAATTTGCTATCAAAAGACGAGCCAAAGCTTTTGACCAATGAACGGAAAAAACGCATTTGAAAATATGCGAAATGGGAGATGAAAATTGTGAAACTAGATTAGATGAAAAGATAAATTATATCTGATGAAATGTTAAGTTAATAATTTCATCAATACACCAACAAAAAAAAAAAAAAAAAAAAAAAAAAATTCTATGTTTGAAAAAAAGAATTTAATTCTTATTCGCTGCAGGATTACAAATCGTGTGACGTCAGCGCATGGCGATCCGGAAAATGTGGAAGCTTTTTAATTTTTTTGAGATGAGAGCTATTGCTTGATGGCAAGAGCCGTTTGGAACTTTCGAAGGTCAGGGTACAGAAGAAAAGTCATTAATGAACCCATCTGTAACGGTAACTAGGTTCATTTATCCGTTTTCGTTTAAATATTATCTCTGAAAGGGGACGGGGGTCAATTTTTTTTCGATTTTGTTGCACACCTTGTCTTACTATAAACGATACAGAAGGAATCCCCAATGTGCTATTTATAGTAACAGTGTCCGATAGTGAAAATTTTGTTATCCCTTGATACACCAATGGAGTTTCAGAGGCCTATGGTAAAAGTCCCAGCCAAAAGTAAACAACACGGGTGTTAAAATAAATTTAGATTTAAACCATACCATTTAAACAAAGGAAATTATTGTGTAGACAACAATCTGTTATTGTGCGGTCGGTCCAAGTGTTAGACGCTGACAGAAAAATGAATTTTAAAACGAAGTAAAAATTTAACAAAAGATAGGCCGACTGGGCAACTTTCTAAACTAGTTTTGAAAATAATTTTATGATAAAAATTTAAATGCGTTTTAATACCAGCATTGCTTATTTGTGGCCGCTCCTGGACCTTTAAGATCAATTTGTCCTTTCGAGGGGTAAACATACAGTCTACGGAAACTCGGCAAGGTTTTTATCATATAGGCCAGCCTAATCAAACGGACGGTATAGATCTAAGATCAGACGGCACGATCTTTGTAGTTTGATATTGATTTATCTGGTTCCCCAAACTCCCTGTTTTCGCCTTTGGCACTGAAATGGTGAAAATACTTTTGCAGACTCGCAAAAATATATGTCTAGCTTTATTTTCGATCTGCACTTCAATTTTGGCCACATCTTACCTTGAAATTGCAGTACTTAGAAGTCCTTCTCAGTACAGAAATAATTATGTGTCTTTTAACAGTTTTAGAATTTTACCATTAGGACTTCAACACTAAGAGGTTAGTTAGCATGCTTGGGTACAATACCATGAGGTTATTATTATGCATCTGTACATTACTAAGAGGTGATCTAACAAGGTTGGCTACAATGGAGAATTCGATTTGATGAGTACACTTCAGAACCAGTCTATATTTTGAAAGGGCGAAAGTCTCATCCAGAGTACTTGTTCTGCCTTGTACGAATCCAAATGAATGCAATATTCTACTTAATCATGGTGAATGACCTCTATAGTGCATACGTATAAATGTATTAACTTTGAACAACGTTTTAGTGAATTTTTTTTTAATTGGAAATAACATTGGAAGGAAAGCAAAGAACTGTAAGCAAGTATTTATCACCATAATTACAGTAAGTGTATCGGAGGTAAAAATGTTCCTCCGTAAGGGTGTGGTAACTTTTTCGACCTCATGAAAATTGTGCGCGAAAGTTTTTGGTTGCGCGAGGGCTGTTCGATAACGTTATGGATTGTTGTTGTTAAAACATCGTTTCTTGATATTCTAAGGTAAAAATTTGCCTTTAATAGCATGAGCATATTATTAACTTGATTTAATTTTTTTTTTTACTTTTAAAACAGTTCAAATGCAAAATATGCTTAACCATAGTAACCCATGTAATACCTATGACCGGGTTCCATTTTTTCCCGCTTTGAAGCATGTCATTTTGCGTAAAATAAACATTCAGCAGTGTGTTAAAATGGCATATTGTGCAGACGGTTAAAGAACATCATAACGCCATTTCTGTAAAACATCATCGCCGTGGCACTTCCGGCCACTGTAATATCATAGTTTTTGTCTCTTCAGCGGTGGGTCATTTTTGACGCAATGTCGTCTTTAATGGATGTTGAATTACGCCCAATTATAAAGTTTTGTGTCGGACTCGGTAAAAACACCAAAACAGACCACAGAATTGATTAAGGAGTCGACAACTTCAAGTTACTGTAGTACTTCACTTGTCTACAGTTGGCACGAGCGATTCAGGAATGGGAGAATATCGCTTGAAGATGATCCTCCTGAAGGAAGCTCAGTTTGCGCAACGGCGTCAATTTTGGATAGCGTGCTTGACAAGGTGAAAAACGACAGGCGGGAAGTTCGCCTACGTCGCGCTACAAGGGATGCACTTTAAATCATTATCAGTGATTGGTACAGAGAAACAGTTAGCATGTGGGTGTCCAAGCACATGAAATTTGTGAATATTCGAGGGGGTTATGTAGAAAAGGTACGCAGATCTCTTCACTTGTAATGACGTTGACGTTACTTTTTCACGTCCGGAGCCCGACAGTGTACGTTTATATGTGTTTTGTAAGTCTCTGTTGAAAATGTATTTCTGTTTGAATTTGTATGAAATTTGGAGGATGTTTCGGGAATAGATTGTTAAATATGTAAGCAAAACATGATCTTAATTGGTTATCTTTTTTTATTTTTACAACAAGAAAATTCCACGAATTTATCGAACAGCCCGCGTACATGCATTCGTCTAATGTGTAACAATAATGAAAGCCGAAAAACAAACAAAAGACAACAACGACAAAGAGAAACCTGGAGTGGTGCAAGAGCGAAGTCGAGAACTTGGTATGAAAGTGGCTTGGACTTCTGTCAGGCAGGTAAGAGTCACAAAGTTACCAAGCTTTCTTCATAGAAGCCGCCATTTTCAAAATTGGTAGACTCGTTTTCCACGCTAAAATTAAATATTTACGATGACTATTACAGCAACTAATACAAAACCTGATATACAGTAGAATTAGTGTATAAGAATCGATGGTAGATTTTGTTCTTCAAACAAGCCGATTGAAAATGATTTCTTTCGTTTCCGGTTTTCAGGAAAGCTTTTGCAATGCTGCCAAGATGTGATTTAGAAAAGTTTTAAACATGGGCATTTTTTCCCCTTTTTCTCGCGTGTGTGTGGTGGTGATGGGGGGGGGGGGGGTGTTGGGAAATGGATATGGAAATTTTAATAATGGGAAGAGGTCATTGTTATTGTTTTATTTATTTAAAATATCAATGAGCGTTAATTACTGCTTGTAATTACTATGACCAACGTACATTTGATCTTATTAATACACCATTTGGCATACTTTTCATTGAAAAAAAGTAGTTCCAACATGGTTGACATTTCAATTGGGGATAAATGTCAAACTTTCTGACTTAATTGTGTGACTTTTTAAAGGAAGTAGATCTAAATGATTTTTAGCACTGGCAATACCTTGTATGCGCCATAGTCTGTATTTTCTCCAAAAATTAACCAATTTTGTCTTGTCATATTCATTTTCTAGGCTTTGGACATAAGAAACTTTTTTCACAGTATTTTAGTTATATTATGTAAGGTCAGCTTATGTAAAATAGCTTGTACTCATCCAAAGCTTTGCTTTAATAAGATACATAGACTATGATTTTCCTGGACAAATTTCAATAATTAAAGAATTAGATAAAAATCTATTAGATCTAATGTATGAAATAAGGCAAACAAACAACTTACATGAACCTTTACGTCGAGGTATACAGAACGTGCGATCTGATCATGGGGCTTTACCTTCCGGTTGTTTAGTCAAGCGACAGATAAGCATAGCGCACGAAGTAGGCTTGTATTTGAATTATATTTCACAAACAAGCCAAGGGAAGTGTTATTAAGAGCTTCTCTGGCGAGCTAGATCTAGTTAACATTTTTGGAGGCGAGTAATTGGTCTAAAGCCAATGAATGTTATATTCCTTCTCTGTCTCTCTCTCTGTCTCTCTCTCTCACTCTTTATCAGATAATGTCATTCCGTGAATTATCGGTCAAAATCTGCAAAACCATCCATTCACGTGGCAAATTTCTTGAATAAATCCGATCTACTTCACTGAAAGAAGTTAATATTAAAAAGGCAAAGCCTCAATACGAGCGACGTGAATGATTTGTGGAACAAATATCTATTAATTTGAATGATGAGCTAGATTCTAGATCTTGAAATCAAATGGTTTTGAGTTCGAATTCCGGCTTTGCCAAAACTAATTTTGAGCGTTGTCAAAAGTAGAAAGCATTTTTCTCTCGTAGATTTATACATGTGAAATAGGGCGAACTGTCCCTGATTACCTTAACAAAAAAAAAAAAAGACATTTCCTTGACAATTTTGTTGATTTATGTCCAGAAAAAAATAACTTGGAATGATTATTCGCTCACATAGATCTACTTTTAAAGACCATTTTACGGGAACATTTCCTCACTGCATGTAGATCTAGATCTAGATCTATATAAGAGAGACTTTGACTTTTACGAAGAATCGGCCAGTAGATTAAGAAATGTAAAGCAGAGTACTGGTAAAAGGAACTTCAGGAACGCATGGTAGGTGCACTTGCCGCCGCAATGAATATACACACAAAAGGAAAACAAACAAACAAACAAACAAACAAACAAACAAAAACAGAATCTTTTTTTTATTTCTTCGTTAGTGCACAGGTCTACCCATGTTTTACGTGGAGTTTCTTTAAAATCAGAGTGCGTAGATCGCTAAAATCAGATTATATGTAGCTTTCCCTTTTCATCCCATCTGCTTTCCTACACGTCCATCATTGAAACAGTGATCAGTGTAGATAAAGGAATGAATTTGTCGCAATGACTAGATCTAGATCTATCATCAATCCAAGGAATGAAACATGCCGAGTTATCGGATAGATATCCACGTCATGGCAAAAAAAAAAACCCGCCAAAGTTTTAGATCTATCAACAAGCTTTCGTAACATTAAATAAACATATTTGAGCCATGTTGCGGTAAAAGAGGGTTTAATGCATCTCCGTGATGTATGATCATCACATAATTATACATCCATATTGTATGATAACTGACTAAATCAAAAGGCAGGTATAGATCTACTAGACTCTAGTCCTTTAACATGCAGAAAGTTGAAAAATAGATCTAGCAAAGATTTTTGACCCAGGTTAGCTTGCGCGGACTGCACAGGCAGACCAGGGTCGACAGTTTTTGCTGGTGCATTAAGGCCTCTTTTTACAGATCATAAATTCGGCTTTCTCTGTAAATGGTATTTTGAAAGAGTCAAAAACCTAGTTTAGTCATGATTTCTACGACACAATATTTTCCGCGAAAAAACGGCTTGTGCATGACGTAAGAATAGTATGATGAATGACGTCATGATTTGCTAGCATAGATCATTGCGTATGTTTATACACAAATAGACGCTAAATACGCTGAAAGTAAGTAAGAAATTAGATAATCTGTACTCGTTAAACTGATAATGATTTTTAAGTAATTATCCCATCGGTAGATAATTACTGTCATTTTTGACCAATCAGGTACTTGTGCGAAAGATTGTCATACGTGTGACATGTGCAACTAACCGGAAGACACTCAATTTTTAGTAATCCCTATTTAGATTTAGACTAAAACCCAGAACGAAGTCGGAATTTTATTTTTAAAAATCTAGAACGGTGTTACCGCAAAACGAGCTTCGCTCGTTATTAAAGATGACGTCACATACGACGTCACAGAATAGCCTACTTTTCTCAAACACGTGTAAGGTAAGAAATTTCGTAAGTTAGGTATATTTGACCGAAAACAAGGGAGGATTTTGATAAAAAAAAAAACTTAGGAGTTTCAGTGGGTTGTATTTGCATCCGTTGTAAGAGGAAGCTTTTCAAATATTATCAGGCGCTGTGAGAATTTACGATGATCAAGTTGATTAGATCTAGATCTACTAGCTCTATTCTAGATCTGCAGATTTGAAAGCAGATCTAACATTTTTTAAGTCATTTTCTGTCTCAAGCCATGACCTTGTAATATACGTGTATAACCATCCTGTGTCAAAAACCAAGGTAATTTTGAGCCCGAAATCGCTGTTTGCTTTCACCGATTATGACCCGAATTCAATGCCTTAGTTACAAAATACAAAATCGAGACCTGGTGGTTGCGGGATCGATACCCGGTTGAGGCAAGCTGTATTTCCTGTGGCTTTTCGCCACTCATCTCTGATGGATGTGAGAAAAGTAGTCAGTGACTTCCAAAGAAAGTTGTGTCAGTGATGGTGTGAGAAAGCCATGAAACTCATGCGTAGATGCATTGACCGCCGTGATATAACCTAAGCTATCAAAACGACGTTAAACTCCAATACAAACAAACAAAGAAAACAAAATACAAGATGTTTCATACAAACTTAAGTATGTCTGTTTACAGACATTTGTTTTCATGTTTTCATGATAACTTTAGGACGGAGTGACATGTTTTGTTACGCAATGTTCTCAAAAGCTTCCAGCTACGCAAGCAAATTTTTTAATCATGAGATCTAACATTTCTTTTTTTTATTTGAAAAAGTGAAAAGTGGCATATCCTGCTTCAAATCCGGCTTTATATCTTTATAATGACGTAAATGTATTTTATTTCTCTTTTATTCAGTCTGAATTTGTTTTACGATGATTCGTGTGTATACAAGCATTTTTGTAGTTTTTCCTCCCCTGCGTAATCAGGCCGAATGTAAAAGATTAGAATAAGGGAAAGTAATGCTCTCTCTCTCTCTCTCTCTCTCTCTCTCTCTCTGAGTAGTCAAGGTGTTAGGACAATTTTGTTAACAATGTTCTACCGAGCAAATGCTGCATTAATCTTTAATCAGACCACAACTTTTTTATCCCTCCATATAGCAAGCATTTAAAGACAACGTTTCAAATGTAGCCAAAATTATGGATTTTTTTTTTTTTTCTTTCAAAGAGAAGAAAACATTGTGGGAAAAAAATAATCTACTGGTTACTAGCAGTTCCTCCTTTCCCCACAATGTTTTCAAAAGGCCTCCTTTTCAGGGTCCTCCACCAGTAGATAAAGTAAGCGATTCTGATCATTGAAACTTGGTGATCTTTCCATGTAGATCTTGCTACGAGCTGCTGAAAGTAGTACTGACCAAATTGAATCTTAACCCTTAGGCTGCTAAGCGCGACTCACTGACCTTTTGCGGGCAGTGCAGATCAAGATCAGACTGCACAAAATGTGCAGTCTGATCTTTGATCTACACTGTCCGATAGGAACATATTTCCCCCCAAAGAATACCTTTGAAATAGCAAAATTTGGGTTTACACTATCGGCTTAAAAGTTTCGTTGGAGTTATTTAGCAGGATAAAAGTTCATTATTTCAGCGTATTCAAGGTGGTACTAAATCTTGCACAAATTCCACGGTAGGGTGAGAAAGAATTGTCCGCCTTGACAGTTTCGTTCCTCGTAACTCTCTTTATATTTAACTTTTTTTTACTTGTCATCTTCTGTGTACCTGATCGAAGATCAATTATCGAAAGATTCAATAAGAGTAGCCATTTTTCCACCCCAGTTGAGAAATATGTGAAAAAATACTGACAAATGTTCGGTAGGTAATACAGTTGTACTCTTTGTCTGACATGTTAAGATAAAAAAGATAAAAGTTGTAAAAAGGGGAAAATGTGCCTGTGCGCCGACGGCTAAGTATCACCCTATACCAAGACCGTATACGTTAGCTGTTATGCATGTGTAATTATTTATTGTAAAAAAAAAAAATCCGGATCCGAAAAAAAAAAAATTGATCTGTGATAACTAAAGTGGGTAATAACATCACATTATATACCTATTTCGAGATTATTAAACGAAATGTCAATTTTGAGTCTATATTCAGACATCAAGTTCGCGTGACGTGGTTGACTAAGAATTTTTTTGTTAAAAATGATCTGACTGAAAAAAAGGACGTAATCTAAACCCGTATACATCAGACCAGAATACCTTCAACTTTCCGTACAAGACAAATTTATGATGCATAGCATCATAGAAGCCGCAATCTTTTGGTGGACGATTTCAGAAATATTGACTTTCTAGAAAAAATGTGATAACATTTTTGTATCTCTCCCCCCCCCCCCCCCCCCCACACACACACACACACACACACACAAACGGAAGATCATGACAAATGATACTAAAATGCAGGATAAAAAAGGCAGAAGTTAAGAGAGGAATCTTAAATTATCTTGTACCATTATTATCATCATAATCATCATTATCATTTAAAGTGATGATGCGTATGTGAAAAAACATGTAAAAGCATTGGAATTTTCAAAATTCTACTCAAAGTTTGAAAATGGAGAAATTGCGCATGAATTCAAGTACAAAATTTTTCATTATTAAATGATTTTAAAAAGCAAACTTCTGTAGGGGCATCAAGGCGACACTGCGGAATTAGGTAAGTTAGTAATTATTGAAAGTGATATTTAGATCGTTATTCACGTAGATCTACATGCATTTACAATTTTTTAGTGATATTTTCTTTGTGTTTCATTTTTTTACAAATAGAAAAAAGAAAAAAAATATTCAACAACTTTCTTCTACAACATTATCATTTTGCTTGTCAAAAAAAATCTTAGCCTGCTTGTAACAAAGTGAATCTTTACATTTCTACACCAGAATTAGAGACTTTTGCATAGTATTTCCAAAATTCTTCTGATCATAGCCTTCACAGTTGGCGCAAACCACTAAAAAAAAAACAAAATTATTTTTTAAGCCTTTAAGGATCTGGATATATTCAACAACAACATAGTAACTATTACTATATATATATCGTTTAATAAAAATTAGTTTGAACTAATTTCTGCAAATGCCTTGTACAAACCTATAAAACTTATAATGTAAACTTCAAGAGCCATTCCAAAGCCTTGACCAGCAGCGACGTAAAAAGTTGTATATGCACAGTGATAGGTTTGATAATTAACTTTATCCTTTCAACTACACCAAATGAAATTAATTTACTGAGTAAGGAAAATGAAACAAAAATTTTTTACGTTTACAATATCTTATAAAATATTTAAAAAAATATTACACAGGCTTGTGTACTGTCTGATCTTGATCTATTTCTATCATTTTCGAACAGTTTCAACCCTTAGAGCACTATGCACCACTTTGGTATTTTTTGTGGACAACGTACATCACGATCCATACACGGGTATTGTAGATCAGAACCTTACTGTACAGAACTTACAGTCTGATCATAACAGCTTCGACACACAATACACTAAATGCTAAATTTTACAGGGCTCATAAGGTAGATCGTCCATGTTACAAAATTCGATGAGGCTACAGTGTCGACGAAGGGAAGAAAAAAGGTTATCTCTTCACAAGTAGGCCTATTCTATAAATAGCTGATGTCAGCTCTTACTGTGTAGAGAGGTAACCAATCTATACCTTGGTCAAAGGTTAACCGCCCTATTATCGTTACAGATTAAAAATGGACGAAACACTTGTACATAAAACTGCTTCTGATTATCATATTCTAAGATGCTCTCCATCTCATAATTGTTATTAGTTTGTTTTGCAAAAAAGTAGACAAATGCGAAAACGGTTCAGAGGTGGGAGAGCCTATGATAAACGGAAAGCATTATAATTTTGTTTGGGAACAAGGAAGGAATCCTTTAAGTTGGAAAAGTTCTAGGGACTAGCCAATAAAAGGAAGTTTATTTCTCTGTATTTTCATTGTTATTTGAGAATGAACACGTATTGCAAGAAAACCAGACTTGATGTACATGTAGGTCTGATTGAATATTTGAGAAAGAGTCATGTGGAGTAATCTTGTAACACTAACACGACATTATTAGGAAATTTCCAAAAACCAGTCGAATAATTACTGATCATCTACATGGTAAATAGTTTAGGTACATTCCTACTGGAAGCCGCTTTCGAGCGGCTTCCAATAACCAATGTACTCAGTGTTAGTTCTCCGTATCACACTCGTACTCTCTGTGAAACTTCTGTGTATTCACGTTCGGCTCTTTTCGTCAAATCCCGAAAAATGTGGGGCTCTCAGAATTTTTACCTTAAATTTATTTTGTGATAGTTTTACAGTAATAAAGAGACTGTATATAAAATCGGGAACAATTTTCATCAGTCTGTGTTTCTGTGTGTCGGACTGTTGTGTGTGTAAGGAGGTTCGCATCAGATTCGACATTTGGTCTCGTCCAATATGAACCTCTTACACGCCACTCAAGCAGGGTCCGTATTCACCAAACATTCTTAAGAATAGTCTTTGTCTTATTCTAGATTTAGAAAGTAACGAAAAATCTGATTGGCTAAACGATCTGGTTTAGCCAATCAGAGCTTTTGTTGCTTTCAAATTTAGAAAATTCTTCAGAATAGGGCTAAGAATGTTCTTAGGAATGATTGGTGAATACGGACAACCACACAGAAATGCAGACTGTTGTTGTATTACATTTTTAACAGGGTCAGTATTCACTTACCATACTCAATAGCAATCTTAGCCTAATTCTTAAGAATTTTCTTAAGTTTAAAGTTACGAAATTTCTGAATTGCAAGAGCAAATGGTTCAGCCGTTCCTAGGGCATGGAGGGATCTGATAAAACTACGAGTCAGTGTAGAAAACCTTGTGGGAAAAGGAAAAAAATGCTGGTTACCAACATTAAATTCTTTTTCCACAAGGTTTTCAAAAGGCTATTTCCTCAGGTTAAAGCTCGAGATTGTGTGGTAAAAGTAAATAAATTCACAGCTCGGATTCCCGAGGATTACTGATAGGATTTACGACAGGATTTATATATCTCTTACCGCTGATCATTGTTTCCACGAGGGTTATTTGGGAAAGTAGCCAGTGGCTTTGGTAAATAAAATAATGTGTAAAAGAAACTCCAGAAAAGCATGTTTAGGTGCGCTGGCACTCGTGATATAACGTAGATAATGATGAAATTGCAAACGAACAAACAATCTATCCACACCCATCGATACATTCCCATTGATTCATGACAGTATACCAATCAGCTCTTTTAGTTGTGAGCGAGGAGAAACTTCTGTCACAATGACTTTTACCGGACCTCAGACAGAAAAGTATGCGATTCCGGCTCGACGACATTTCAATACAGACGCGTGCTTTACAGACCTTAGCAATCCAGGGCCTTACGGGACCAACCGGCCTAGACTCAACCTTTATTCTTAATGTTAAGACTATGTACTTATTTGGTTAAGAAAGAACGTATTGCTTAATCAGCAAGTTAATTAAACAATTCAGAATGAGAATCAAATTTGGAAAGATGGATAAATACGAGCCTGGTGCTCCGAGTCAGACATGGTCTCAAGGTCTGCATACACCAACCAATCAACACTCTCTTCTTATTCGAAGTTATCCGAAGCCAACCTGATTGGCTCATACATAATATCTAAACCGGAAAAAACCACACTTTCGGCGACAAAGCGAAAACAGTTTTTCTTTTTACGGACTACATAGATCAAGATCGGACTGCACAGAAAGTGGATCTTGGATCCATACTGCTCGCTTGTTTAGCAAGCATATAAGATTTAAGTCTTTCGGAGTTTCAGTGGATTGGACATACATTGTATTTTCAGCCGTCGAAAAAGGTCGATTTTTATATACACTTGGCGCTGAGAATTTTAAAAGGACCGCCTTGAATAAGAAACATTTATAAGTGTTCACGTAAATAATGTTTTGTCATTTAATGCTGCATAGTTCATTATTATAAATGGATTGTTTGTTTGTTAGATGTTTAACGCCGTTTTCAAAATTATTTCAGTGGCGGCCTGTACCTCAATCCATGCTTTCCTAGAGTTTCTTTCGCCAGTACTCCGCATTATATTCTTCTTAAACCGGCTGCTTTCCTACAGCAACATCGCCGAAATAATGTTCAGCGGTGAGGACAGAATGAATCCTGACGCAATGTCTACCATCATTTCTTGGGAAGAAATTGGCCGAACTAGCGAATCGAACCAATGATCCCTTGGTTTTAAGCCCTGCACGTTTCAAGCTGAGTTACAGTCCGCGTCCATTTTCTGATAGTATCAGTAGCCGAGTAGGTAAAACCACTAGAGACAGTCGTAACGCACGTTTCACAACTTGCAATTAGCTTAATTATTACGTTGCAACTTGTGATTAGCTAACTATAACAGAAGTCATTATAGCGAAAGACTGGTATCATCACACACAAAATATCTAAATTGAAAAATGAATAATTTATATGTGCTTAATGTCAAACTATAATTTGTCCGGGTAACCATGCAGGTTTCAGAATAACAAGACCAATCAGACGGAAGGATTCAATAGTATAGCTCTTCTTTGAACGCATTTCCTTCTAGCAGACCACCTTATTTTCGGCGTACTTCAGTGCGCTTGCTTTTAACATACTTCTTGGTGTTAATGAAATGGAATGAATAGATGGCAATTTTTGATTGGTCAAAACCGTGCACATGTTTACTTTGCGGGCCCCTGCTAGCCTATTTGCTTGCACATTTACTTCACTTATATAAAACCGTTGGTATCGCTTATCGATACGCTAGGGCCTTTTCTCAGACTATATAAAACTAACATGATAGGGAATGCTCTTTTCCATGTACATGTTGCTGTTTCAATATTTTTCTAAGCGTTACTAAATAACCCATTACTGTATGTCTAAATGAGTGTTATTAGACCAACCTCATTAGATTCTGGAATCGGTCGAATGATGTGTCATCGACCTTGGTAATATACTGAACCAAAAAAAGAAATATTTGCTAAGTCTGAATGTAGATACATGGAGATCTACTTTTTTAACGTTTTAATAGATGTTACTAGAACCTTCTGTTACTTTTTTGTCAAAGATTCTAACATGACACGTAAATTCGGCTCTATAAGTCGATAACGTGCAGGCCTTGAGAACAAGGGGTCTTGGGCCAATCCCTGGCTCGACCAATTTCTTTCCGAGGACTGATGATAGTCATTGCGACAGGATTCCTTCCTCTCCCACCGCTGACCATTGTCTCGACGATGGTTTTGTGTGAAAGCAGCTAGCGGCTTGGAAAGAAAATTGTGCAGAGTACTGGTAAAAGAGAGTCCAGGAAAGTAAGGATAGATGCACTGGGCGCCGCGATATAACTAAAATAATGTTGAAAACGGCGTTAAACACCATACAATCAATCAATCAATCGGCTCTATATACACAGTGCAGCGAAAGCGTGGTCAAATCGACGTCATTCTATAAAAAGTGACGTCTTTCTATATGCAGTAAGTCGCCCGTGGCTGTTCCATGTCTCCGTCCTCGGATATCTTATCAATGAAAGTCTCTTGACGTAAACGAATCGTCATGCTCCACTGCTCGACCAAGGAGACAGGAAAAACTCAATGTTTTTCCGATATTTACTGTTTTTGATTAAAAAAAAATGACAATGATGAAACTATATTAGTTGTACGGTCAGGTGGCAGGGGACTTGGATGCTTGTTCACGGCTGTGGCAAATCTTGTCGACCCGAGCCGAAGGCGAGGTGGCGACATGATTTACCACAGCCGTGAACAAGTTTCCAAGTCCCCGGCCATCTGACCGCACAAGGAATTTATTATACTACAAAGTTTTACAATGTCAATATGTATTCAGCGAAATTTCGCCGTTTATGTACTCACGAATTTAGTACGCTGACGACATAGAATTTCCCTATTGAGTGCCCCAATTCGATGAAAACTGACGTCACTGAAACCTTGGTAAAACGTGCAGTTTTTTGGACGAATTTGATGATGTCACTGCGATAGAAATTCGTCATAATTCTATTTAAACATGGATTTAAACAACTTCAAGGTAAGTAACTGCATTTTAATGATTTGTTGTCAAAAAGTAAAAGAACATTTGTTACTACAAACGACAGTTTGGTTATCCTTTTAACGTTACAGTGAATGAGTTTCGACACTTCACAATTTGCTTTCCTGACGAAGGGATGGCTCGTTTTAACCCCGTGTATTTGTTTTAGAATGACAACAAACGACAGTTTTGTAACTATATTCATTTATTTTCAAAAATAATTCATTCTTTCCGCTTTAATGACAACCATCAAGGGAAACCAGAAATAATACGGGGCAGATGTTTGTCTTGTGGGCGGCTCGTATCGGTCGACGCCGCCATTTTGGATGTTGTGTTGAAAGTGTAGTCATGCATACGGGGCCTTCAAAAGGGACACTGCTTTTACGTGGATTTTGCAAGTCTACATGACTTGTATGTACGGGGCATATTATTCAATCAGATCGCGAGAAATTTCTTTGCAGTATAATGATTTACAATGTTACCTGTAAATATGTGTAAATCAAGCGTCTTTTCATGTTGAAGATTAACATCAAAATCAGCCGGTGTTGCACTGGAAATGGGAGTAGGTGGGGTAATATTTAATGCGTTTGAAGCGACTGCGACTCAAATACTTGACGATACATTCATTCTTCTTTGTCGTTTGAAAGGGAGAAAATATGATAGTAAAACGGTGTGGGTTGTGTGTTTAATGCCTTGGGGTTTTAGTGAAATTTTGATTTTTTTTACACATGTTTACCGACTAGGCAGTGGGGGTTAGTTTTGGTTAGTAACTGGAACAGCCATTGTTTTATTCAAGGGAATTAATCCGCGTCCGCCTTTGTATACTTAGTATGAATTTGTTTTTTTCCTTTGATCAAGAGTTGGTCAAGTTAGAATCAACAATTAGTAGCGTGTATGACCAACACGTGCAATGCTGACTGCCTGAAAGCGACGTCGCATTGATAGCACAAATTTGTTCATGTCGGCCTGTGAAATGTTACTCCATTCTTCATGCAGTGCTACTCGTAAGTCGTTGACCTTGTTAGACGGATTTGGACGTCAACGTACGCGTCGATCAAGATTATCACACAGTTCTATTGGGTTCAAGACCGGGCCAGTTGTCGATGAGACCAACGTTTTTGATTTTGTAAGAACTGTGTATTGACACGGACAATACGAAGTCTAGCATTTTCCCGTTGTAAAGTAAGACATCATGGGTTTGAAGCAGACGGACAAAATGAGGGCCTAGAATGTTTTTCCTATATATTTGGGAACTTAAGTTTCCATCAATAACGAGGAGTGGGTGCTATACCTGTAAGCAATACCGCCCTACACTACGGGGGCTGTTCGGTAAATTCGTGGAATTTTGTTGTTAAAACCACATTTCTTGATATTTTACGTTAAAAATTTGCTTGCTATAGCATGACCATGTTATAAACTTGCTATAGAAATTTTGCTGTTCGATAAATTCGTGGAATTTTGTTGTTAAAACCACGTTTCTTGATATTTTACGTTAAAAACTTGCTTATAATAGCATGACCATATTATAAACTTGATACAGAAATTTTGCATATTTTGAAAAAAAATGCGCATTGCCGGTCTCCAATTTTCTCCCGATTTGAAATGTGTTATCTCGTGTAAAATAAACACCCAGAATTGTGTAAAATTGGCGACATTTGTGAATTTAGTCAAATTACATCATATCATCATTTCCTTAAAACATTTTCCCAGTGGTAATTCCGGTTACTGTAATAACATAGTTTTTGTCTAGTCAGTGCCAGGTAATTTTTGACGTAATGACGTCTTTGGTAGATGTTGAATTACGTGCAGTAATTCGTATTTACTCGGTAAAACACCAAAACAGATCATACAGTTGAGTTAGGACTCGACGCCTTCAAGTTCTTGTAGTATTTTATTTATCTGTAAGTGGTATGACTGATTTAGGAATGGAAAGAACCTCGGTTGAAGATGATCTTCGTGAAGGACGGACAGTTAGCGTAACGGTGTCAATTTTGGATGAGGTCTGAGCGTGACAAGGTGAATAACGACCGGCGGGTTACAGTGCGTGGCATGTCTTGTTCTACAATATATTTGGTATCCTTACACATGATCTAGGAATGTCTAAAATGAGCGCGAGCTGGTATATATGTGTGTTTGAAGGGATTATGTAGAGGAGGAATGCCGAGCTCTTGACTTGTAATGACGATGACGTCATTTTTTTCCATGTACGATTACACGTGTTTTGTAATTCTCTGTTGAAAATGTATTTCTTTACGAATTTGTATGAAATTTGCTGGATATTTTGGATATAGATTGTTTGACATGTATACTAAGTATGATATCAATCAGTCTCCTGGTTATATTTTTACAGCAGAGGTCCACGACTTTATCGAACAGCCCTATATCTGAGCCCCCTCCCTTGCTCGGAAAACTATCGCGTTGCAATACAAAACAGTCGACATAAAGTTCATTCCTGCGTCTGACAAATCGTACACGACCATCAGCAGTTCAAACCTCGACTCATTTGTGAAGAAAATTGTCTACCAACGCTGTCTTGTCCAGTATATGCGTACCTCCGCCATTTGTTCTCTATGAATTCGATGACGGCGCGTCAAAAACTAAGCCGACGTAAGGGCGATGTCCGTGCAAACCGTTATCAGCCAAACGATTCTGCACTGTCTGGGAGGAGATCTGGTCGTTGGATAATAGCTGCTATAGCTGTTGCTGTTCGAAAGCGATCTTTTACGCACTGCTGCGAGATATAGCAGTCGTTGGCTCGTGACGCACGGTCTGCCGCTCCGTGGTAAGTTTTTTTTTTTGTACTCCTAGCCAAAGACTACCAAATGAGCTACAAAAAATAGCTTGGATATTCATTTTCCGGTACCTGATACGCTGGCTAACGTTTTTTAAAAAAATTTCTTGTTTGTATTACACTAGACAAATTTTGATGGCAACGCCACCTCACCTTTGACTACAATCTTTTCACATGGAGGACAACGTTTGAAAACTTTTTTCCCCATAATGTTTTCATTAGAGTTCATGTACCAAATCTTGATCAGGCGGCAAAATTTGAAACTTTTTGAAATTGGAAGAACTTGCGACAAAATTTGATGTATCCCTAATGAAAGAAATTGTTATTTTAGTGGTTAGAAAATATTGTAGGAGAGGGTAAAATACTGGTTACCAGCATTTTGTCCTTTTTCAACGAGAATTTCGGAAGCCCTTTTTCCCAAAGGTTATTTAAAGTTGTTTTGTAAATGCTGAAGCCGCCATTTATCTTTCTTCTATCTATACCTTAATAGATGGTTTCAAAGTTGTCTGCTGCAGAATTGCTTTACGTGGGTAGTTGGTGCACACAGAATGTTTATAATAATGGAAACGGATTGACTAATTAATTTTGTAATGGTGTTGTCGTATAATAATAATAATAATGATAATACCCTTAAGAAAAAATTAAAGAATTTGCCAGTTTGCCTTTATAGAAATGATCTTGCGGAAAATTCATAGGAAGACAGAAAGATGTAGAGAATTGTAGTTTTATAAGTGGCGGCCGAGGACTATCTCGACCATTAGTGGCGGAAAGAGGCACCTTCATCAGTTCCCGCCGTATCCCCAACAGGTCAAGAGGTAAACCCTTTTGCCAGCAGTAGATCAGCTGTAGGGATGCCAAATCTGTTGTACAACAAGGTCTACATAGTATGCAAATACTGGTCACCACCATTGTTTTTATCAGACGGAGATTCCAACATTTTGATCATCCGTTCAATACTTCCATTGTTTTGTTGTAATGACCGACTGCATACAGCTGATTTGAGCTCTTGTTCTTTCATTGTGTGATCATCTTGATGCTATTTGTATGAGGTAAACGCCATGCATACGCTCGTATTTGAAATAATATTGACACCATTTTTAGAATATCATAAAGCAACTCTTATCACAGATTTTGATGTCGATCGAAATTCAGGCATGATATTATCTAGAACCTCAAAGTCATCCGTCTCTGGGCCAGAACTTGAGCTCGAATCGTGCTGAAAATGCATTGTTCAAGGCCACGAATCAATTTGTTTTTATCAAAACAACAACTGTTATTTTAAACCACTACATTTAGATCATAGATTTCAAGAAGCGTCGTAAAACCTCTGCATGAAAAAGTTGCAAATGATTCATTGGTATACATTCATTAGTGATTGGATCTTGAAATTCATTCGACGTATGGATAAATTTCGAGGTACAGATAACGACGTATGGAAGTTGAATTATATTGAAATAAAGAGCAATGAGATCGGGACCTGGAAAAAACTTCGACGTAGGGATAAGTTCGGCTAAGGGACGTTCGAGCTAAGGACGTTCGACTGTATATCGAAACAGGGTACTGTCAAAAGGGATGTTTGCATAATACTACTTCTAAAACTATCTTTATGTCCTGCATTTTTTTCTTCCATCCGGATAGATATTACAGACTGGTACCATAGTCTGCCAGTTAGGTTATCGTATGTTACCTCTCTGTCTTCACTATTTCTCTCATTCTGCTTACTGTTGGGGGCTGGCTATGGATACCATCCCTTTGAAATCCCTCTTCTTCTTTTAACACAGTTTTCTCATCAACTTCATTTACACCAAAATTCCTGAAAATATAATAATGATCACAATATGTTTCCTGGGTTTTATCTGTACCCTCACAGTCCTAGTGTCTACCTTGATAGACACATGCAATAAAATTTGCAGTGCATATATATCTCCGATAGTATCATTTTCAAAAAATCTTGTTGTAAAGGATCAACAAGACATACTGCAAAAGAAGCAACTGTAAATCATCAAATAAAGTAAAGAAAACATTTTTTTACCTCACATTTTATAACTTGTCTATTCAGCCATTTTTCTAAGTAAATATAGCGTCCCTTCCTGTCGTGATACCTGTTTCGTATGTTTTTTTTACTGGCTTTATCAACACATAGGCCTTTCCTGACATTTTATCTACGGATTATCTGAATGATCAAGCTCAAGGAATGTTCCATATACACAGTAATTATTATCTGCAGGCAATCGAAAAATACCTTATACTTTACTAGACGCCAGGCTTGTTTGTTTAAATAAATTGTTTAACGGTTTTGACTGAAATTTGACAAATCATAGCCAGTATTAATGATGTAAAAAGAAAACGCGGATATACTGAACAACAATCGTAAATCATTAACATTCTACAGACGTTTTGAATCAAAATGTTACACGATAAACAGTGGAAATAAAGATGCTACTCAATTTTCAAAAAGTCATTTGGTTCTGTGATTCATACTCGTACTTTGGAGATTCATATTTAATGCATATTTGATTTGGTTTTATTGCTATAAAAGAGACACAGATATCTCTATAATCACGTGGTTATGGCCTGACTAGTAGAAAATTACGGCAGTGAAAGAGAACATCAAAGCGGTTGAAATACCACTGGTTTGTTTGCAGTTAAAATTGCAGAAACTTTCGAGATTCCCATGACCTTTTTTGACAAAAGACGAAAATGTTTTTGGCATTTCAAATTTCAACCCTTTATCAAACGACAGAATTTATATTTGTCCATTTTGAAAGAATTTGCAGACGACAAAATAGATGTTACTCAAAGTATGAAATATACCTTTATCAGAAAATTTTGTGGAAATGAAAAAAATGCTGGTTACCAGCATTTTTTCCCTTTTCCCACAATGTTTTCAAAAGCCCTTTACCTCAGGGTCGTTTATGTTCGTGATTGTATTGTAAAGGGTTAAGGCGTTTGAAGACGAAAATGTAATATGGCTCCAATAACAGGGCTTCTATTAGACAGGGTTAAGTAACATTCTGGGAGGAAAGGGGGGGGGGGGGGGAAGAAAGGAGAAAATGCTGATAAGAAGCCTTTCTCCTTTTCCCATTTTTTTTCCGAAACATGTTCGGGGTGACTCGGACTCGGGATTGTTCTGTAGGGGCAAACAACCTCATGATTATCAACCCCTACGAAGAAAGCATTTAAAAGCAGTAATGAAAAGGATTGATTGATTGTATGGTGTCTAAAGCCGTTTTTAACATTATTTCAGTTATATCGCAGCGGCCAGTGCACCAATCCATGTTTTCCTGGAGTTTCTTTTTCCCTACATCGTTTTCGTTTCTATGAAAGACATGTCCCGTCATTTAAGCTACAAATAACTCGTCGTTTGCTAATGCTTTCTAAATGGACGAGTCTATAAATTTCTCTTTTGGTGAGTGATGACTTCAATGCGTCATGAAAATGATCTCTTTCAAAACTTTTGATTTACACGTATATTAGAGAAGCTTTTATTGCTATTACTAAACTTTCTGCGTGTAGAAGGACTATTCTACTCTATAATTCAGTCGGTTGTTATATTAAATTGATTTTATGTATCCATAATCATGTGGTGACGTGCATAGTATAATGCAGCACTGAGATGCATTTAACCCCCAATTGCCAAAGCGCCTCTCATTTCCGAGGATACTTCGATGTATACAAACTTTGTGCGATAGCGTTTTTAATCGATAAGTTGTGGAAATATATGCTCGTTGAAAAAGAAACCATGTGTACAAGCAAATCTGGCAAAAACGAGAAATGGTTTGTCACGAGCAGTTTTTCATTTTGCTACAATGATTGTACAAGTGGTCAGCCAGACGGAAAATAAAAGTTGTCTGCGGGCTGCACCGTGGTCATAAACTGATGATTAATGCATCAAGCTTGCTTCCTGTTGTGCATCACTAAACAGAACAGAACAAGGGTTACTGGATGACGGAAACTCAACAAAGTTATTTACTTAAGCTCTACGGCCCCTAACTCATCGGTAAACATCTACGTTTTCGTAAAGGCCAATCTCGGCAGCTTCCGTCTTTTAATATGAGAGTTAGGGGCCATAGACTCACTAACTCATCGGTAAATATCGTGTAACATCGACGTTTTCGTAAAGGCTACTCGGCCAATCTCGACAGCTTCCGTCTTTTAATGTGAGAGCTAGGGGCTGTAGACCTAAATGAAAGTATGGATAAGTCACATGGTTTTGTATATATATTGATAATTAGATCATTGTATCGTCTCAAGAGATACATGACATAGTTAATGTGAATTGAATCTCATACTATACTTTTACCAGATCTGCAGTCCTAGGACAACTGTGGTATCGAAAAGGGGAAAACCTAAAGGTATCCATTGTAAACACAGACAAGCGTCTCGTTTCAACAAGACATTCATGAAGTCGGTATGACTTCATTCTTTCAACGCCCTCTTCTGCTAAAAATTGGTTTGACTTGCGTTGCTTCCAGAGAGAGACTTGAGACAGACGGCCGTATAAAAATTGTAGAAGATGGAGTGTTGGTTTACAAAATATTACTTAGAATCTGTAGACCGTGGAATAGCATTGTAACAATCCGTTTTAAAGCAAGCATTCATTTTGAAAGCATTTGCTACCGACAAATGATATACACGTGGCGTAAATGATGTGATTTGTTCTTGAAAAGTAGAAAGATAAGAAAACATTGTGGGGTAAGGAGCAAAGGCTGGTCACCAGCATTTTGCCCTTTTGCGCAATTTTTCAAAAGCCTGTCTCCTTAAGGTCGTTTAAATACAGACTTATTAGGTTAAGGGTAATGGAGGTGTTTTCCTTAATAATATGCTGTAACAATGCATGTTGTTACCAAACATGCAAATTCCGCAAATAGAGATCAACACAAAATATCTAAATTACAGCAAATGATTTCTTGTGGACATATGCGATTTATTTTATTCCCGTTGCTTCAATAAATGGTCTAAAGCACGCAAAGTTTAACCTTCGACTAGATTATTCCGTGTAAAATTATACTGGTTCCGACTTTCTTCGTGAGAAAACATCATAATATGAAAGAAACCGTATAGGCTACCGAAATTCTTCGATTAAAAAAAAAAAAGACACTGAGCGGTTATGGAAAAGTTCCCGAGAACGCATATTTAAATTTTTTGCATTTTTTTTTTTTTTCTTGTAAATCACTGAAAATATTGCTTAATATGATTTTCTTCCTCAGCGTAAAGAATACTGGATGGTCAGATTACGTAAAAATCTGTAATTTTGGCACTTAAATAATGGGCTAGTTGTTATGCAATCGCTGACTCAAGTCTTATTTATGAGTTCAGATATGACGTCATCGCATTCATTTGAAATGCTTTCAATTTGGACAAGCCTAATAGTTTGATGTTAACACCCCCATTCCACTGGGCAGCGATTCCACTGTGCTCATGGCGATCATGGCGCTTCGCCAAAATCTTCCAAATCGCCGCGGAAGCGCCATGTGCAAAAGTTTGGGAATTATGCGTTTCTAGTACGCTTATGTTACGCTTACGGTACGCTTCAATAACGACCTTGCGGTGCTGGTCACGATCCTATCGCGCTGTTTTTGCGCTTCTACGGCGCTTGAGGTCTCTCCAAGACGCTTCCACTACGCTTCCTCTACGGCAAAGGCTTTCAGGCTTCGCTTAGCCTACTCTTAACCCCATATCACACTATTCGACACTTCCACTGCATTGGCATGCCGTTGTTTAATTTCATAGAGCGCCATGAGGTCGCAGGAAAAAGTAGAATATTTTTCGCGAAGATAGATATGTCACGGCGTTTTCACCTCGATCAAGGCGTTGCAACGGAGCTCCCATGGTGTGTTTTCGCGTTGCTACAGAGTTCTCTCGGCGATTATCTGCACTCTCACAGCGCTTCTACTGCGTGCATTGCGCGTTCAGGGCGTTCTAGAGGCCCTCACACTGACGGCGTGTTCATGATGTTCAGTCGTTTGCACTATACGAACTGTATGTATAAACATAATAACATTCATCAGTTGTTTCTTTGCTGTGCACTTGAAAAGTCAATGGAGAAAGAAAGGGAAAAAGGCAGGACAAAACACCCAACCCCCTAAAACAGAAGCAAGTTAACCACCGTGGGTAGCGCGAGATTCCCAAATCTTCCCAAATCTACCCAAATCTTTTCATAAACCTACCCAATTCTCTCCCAAATCTACCAAAATATTCCTGAAAAAGATTTGGGAATTTCTTACTGCCAAGGGGATGGGGGCTGGTGGGGCGGGGCGGTACGAAATTCCCAAATCTACCATAATCTTTCCCCATATTTAACCGGTACCGTTCCAAAATGGAGTAAATAAAAGAATTTTGAACTACTTTCTGATTTAAAGATTAAATGTGATTTTTCTAGGACTGTTTCCTAGCGTCTTTTTATTTTTAGAAGTTTATCGTCATTGCGATGCATACAAGTAGGGAAAATTAACAAATTTTCCAAATTGACGTTAATAAAAACGGCAGATCAAAACTGATATTTTAAGTCTGTGTAAGAAATGGGGAGAAGTTTAGTGGTGTCCGTGGTCGTAATTAAGAGCTTCGATATTGTGTTTGTATTAAAGTCATGTTGAATTAATAGTATGTCACCATATCAGTCTGTGTACACTCAATTTGCAGCGCCAATCGAACACAGGATTAGTAAGGTTGGGTGTTAGGACACAAGCCAGACGGAGGTGTAAGGTCAATATGTTCTGGGTCTGTCTGTGGTTGTCTGAAGAGCAAAGGCTCCAATTTGATCATCATGACCAATTTATGATAGAACTAAGGATGGTTGACAAAACCAATTTTCTTTAACTATATAAGAATGGAGCCTCATATGTTTGATGAGATCTTACATAGTGTTGTCCTAGAATTCAGAAGACAGACACCAGCTTCAGGAAAGCACTTGAACCAGGCCGAAAATTGAAAATATCTCAACCTCTTTTTACAATGCGCTACCTTTGCGCTACTGTAGTTGCGCTCCGGCTACGATACTGCTGCTGTCATGAATTTCTCGCTACGCTCTCAATACTATCCATAAACGATCGGTTCGTGGAAAAATGCAAATTCAAATATATCACAGACAAGTGGAGCAGTAATCAATGTCACAAAAATTGTTGTCGATGATTTAATTAGAAGCACCATTTCGTCCTATGTGATTTATGAATTCCCTAACTGCTTGTAAATCTCTGAGCGGGATAATTAAGTCTGAAAAATGTTTATGGTCACTTAATGGAAATCCGAGAAGAAAGTGATTTATTCCTGCTGAAAATGGATACTTCGGTAAGCTGACGTGCTGTCCAAGATAACAGTGTTTTCATGTATATAGGATTTCGAGTGTCTGCCTACGTAAAAGTGCATGTATACTGCTCAGTGATTATTTATTTGATGCTAGACTAACTTGATAAATAAATAATAAGTAAATTTTCGCCGTTTCATCATTTGAACCACGTTTAATTTTCCGTCTGCCCAAGCTTCCAATTTTGGGAAGTCTGAAATGTTGTCGTTTGGTAAAGGGATAAATAAAAATCACAAAACACAAACAATGTAAGTCAGTACAACTTTCAGGACACCAAAATCTTCTGGAGTAGGACAGAACCATTAAAATCACAGTAAAAGATAACAATTTAGATAAAGCAACGGACAAATCGTAAAAAAAATGTCATAATATCTCAACGACTAATTATAGCATTATCGTTCGTCCCATGGTGATTTACGAGTACCAAAATTTGTTTAGCAATCTCCGAACAGCGATAATTATGTGTTGAAAAAAATTATGGTTGAATATTAAAATTTCTTCTCGGCAAATATTTCCATACATAGCTTTTTAACAAGACGACAAAATTTACACTCTTCCAAATGAAAACTTTTGCATACTACAAATCGAACTAAACTAAAATGATGCAATTTGCTGTAGGTAGGGAGAAATCATTTTTGAAAAAGATTACCAGCATTTTCTCCTTTCCCACATTGTGTGCAAGAGCCTATTTCTCTGGGTCGTTTAAAATCGAGATAGTCTGTTAAACAGGTGTTGCAATAGAGAATCTTACATTAGTGTTAATGTATCATCATTTTCATCAAACGAATTGACTAAAATTAGATAATGTGAGCGTTGGCGAGGTTCATATACATACATTCATATATTTTAGTCAACGAGTTTGATGAAAATATTCATGGATAAACACGAATGTGAGATTATATTTATCACATAAAACGAATGACAAACTTATTATACCGCAAAAAAAGTTCTAGCAATCTGATTGGCTAATACGCTCCGCATATATAGCGTTGTGCACTGGCAAGCGCCGGAAAAAAGCAGTTTCCCTGTCGGGAGCTCCGTAGGCTTGACCCACTTTTAAAATGCAAAATCCGAGATGGCGACGTCGACCAATACGACTCGCCCACAATAGAAAAACACCATATCATTTTTCTTTCCCGTGATGGTTGTCATTAAAGTTGAAAAAATTGAATGTTTTTGAAAATAAATGAATATGTTTAAATACATAATCGTTTGTTGTCATAATGAAACAAATACACGAGCTTAAGACGACCCATCCCTTCGTCTTGTATTCAAATGTGAAGCGTCAAAGGTCATACATTATAACTTTAAAAACATAACCTAAGACTCGTTTAAAGCATCTTATGGTCGTTTGATTTTCTGTTTTGCCAACAAATCATACAATGAATAGTTATATAACTTGAAGTTGTTAAATCCACGCTTAAATGAAAATACGTCGATAGTCTATCGCTGTGACTTAATGCAACAATCTGCACGTTTCACATACTTTTCAGTGACGTCAGTTTTTGGTGTGTTTGGGCACTCAGAAGGGAAATTCGATTTCGTAAGCGTACTCGATTCGAGAGACCATAAAACAGGGAAATTTCACTTGAAAACACGCTGGAATAAAACTTTGCAACATAATAAATTCGTTGTCTGATTATGTTTGTTTTTCGCTTATATTTTGTATTTATTTATTGTTAACTCTTCAGTAAATCGAAATATTTCAAATATTTTGTTGATTTTAAATAACTTTAGCTGCATTTCTTGTTGTTAGTAAACATAAAATCATAAAACTATTTACAAGTATACGTCGTAGTAACAATGACGTCATTTTTCCGAAAAAATGGCATAGTAGTACAAGTTCCGGCAAGTGATGTAGTTGGTTTCCCCTATTGACTTGCCCATAACTACAAATAATCAGCATGCAAAAAACGACAATTTACTAGTATATTATCGAAAATAAATCATAAGTTTAATAGACTGCTGTAGGAGGTTTTAAGTCACAATACAGCGTATCACATAAAAACTCCTGGTGCTAGAATATGGATATTGAAACACCTTTTTGCTTCATTATCAAGAAAAACAATGAAAAGTAACCATGCCAGCTATTGCCTCTCTTTCCTTATTCCTTTACATTTTGTTGAAAGGTGAAATGTTCAATTACAAAACATATTTTCAAGATTGATTATTAAGTAATGGGTTAATAGAAAAATATTAGATTTACCACTTCGAGACTTTACAAGAAAAGGATTGCCACGTACTCGTATTGTATTCATAGATATACCAATAAGAATCGTGAGTATCAACTAACGCTAGCAACTCTTTTATATTGGTGCCATAAATGAGTTAGCAAATGGGCCTGCTCGGAATAAACAATTCCATATTTTTTTACCAATGCAAATTACTTTTTATTCATTCAAAACTTATACACAGATGTAGTTAAAAGTGCAGCTTAAACAGCTTCGCCAAAAAAGAGTATTACCTATGTTATATGACATCCGTTTGTTTGTTCATGCATTAGTTAAGTATCAAACGGTCTCTAATTAGCAGATCATTGTATCAAAAAAGGTTATGTTCGACAGCAACTTATGGCTTTGGAAGAATATTCTGCGAAGTACTGGGAAAAAGAAACTCCAGGAAATCACGGATAGGTGCACTGCCCACCATGATATAACTGAACTATTATTGAAAACAGTGTTAAAAACCACCTAATCAATCGATCTTTTAATTAGCAGTCAAATGATATAATTTCTGTTCTAAACCACTTAAAAGATAATTGGTGAACACTGCTGGAAAAAAGAAAAAGGGCCCAATGCAAGCAATGTTTTATAGATACCAAGAATGCTTCTGCCTTCATAAGGCCTGTCAAACTATCCAACAATCTCCTGAATTCGTCTGTCAGTCTCCTTTGCTTGCTGAGTTGATTGATTTATGATAAAACTGTTGATTTTATGACCCTCTAAAATATTTCTGTACGTCCATCTAATTGCCAGGAAATATAATGATATGGATTTCCAGGAAGCGGGAAACTGTTTATTTCCTGGAGTACACGGATAGTTTTGATCACTGTTTATCGGAAAATCTTGGACGCTTCCTTTGATAAGATTGAATTTATAGGCTGCTACACGTGATGCAATCTGCTTTTGTTTACAATGCAGATAGATCTACATGTGAGTAAAGAATGTACAGTCTGATCTGGGACCTATACTGTCAGATACAATGAGATTTTCTGGTTGAAAGGAACTTTATTTTACAATCACCGTATATGGGTTTTTACTATTGACTGGAAAACTCTTTTTAATTTATTGAGCGGTTTAACCATTAACCCTTATCCTGCTAAATAACAAATATTGCATTTTCAAAGTCATGTTTTTGAGGAATAATACCTCCTTATCGGACAGTGTAGATCAAGGATCAGACTGCACGTTCTGTGCAGTCTGATCTTGATCTACACTGTCCGCAAAAGGTCAGTGAGTCGCGCTTAGCAGCCTAAGTGTTAAGTTTGCTCTGGATATAATAAATGTTTATAAATTCAACGCGTTTGCAGAAGACAAATTAAACAGGGCTCATATAATAGGTTTACGGTAGAAAAACATTTTTGGAAAAGGAGAACGTGCTGGTTACGATCTGTCCATTTTTATACAAACCCAATCATTTGTGCCACATGTGATATGTAACCATAATTTTTTTTTTTTGTCGTCTGCTGAGGAATTAACTGGTTAAAACTTAATTAAGTGTTATTTCTTATAACAGCCTGAAGTCCATGCATAAATATCTCGCGTAACTATGGTCTATGTATAAAATTTATCACATAACTTTTCTTGTTTTCAGTGTAGTACACCAATTACGAATTTCCGAAATGCACGTTCGAGATAAGCATATGTGACGACATTTTATACTTCCTTCATAGACGTGAATTGGATTTCATCAAGAAATAACCACGAGTGCATATATGCTTTTGCATATTTTGACCCAAATTCGCGAGATACCGTTATGTAATGAAAAGAATCTTGCATTCGTTAGCTTTTGGGGTAGAATTTTACTAAACTCGTCCACAAAAATGTAATTAAGCTCGCCAGAGGCTTGCTTGTAACTTTTCTCTACACTCGTTTATACCCACGTCACACCAAACTCGTTCTCACTCCGTTCCGAAAATTGTTGCCAAACGGACTTAAACTGTGTTCGGACGGAGTGGACGTATTAGCAACCTTTTATGATCTGTTTACGAACTTAATGGACGGGCTAGGACGGGAAGGTTACTCCAGAACTTTGAGCCTGCTCAAAATTTTCTCCCATCCATCCCGTCCTGTAATTGGACGAAGTGACAACGTACTTAAAACAAGATGGACGTACTACAAACGGAACTGCCGTACTTCGATCCTAATAGAGACGCGGTGCAGTCGGGCATTTTACCGACCGAAATTTCACGTCCTATCCCGACCGCAGCCCGTTTTACGATCTTGTTGACCGGGGTAAGACTTTCTAAGAACAGGTTTTGTGAGACAAAGTCTTCAGGCATTTTCAGGCCAAAATTACACGTTCTAAGCCGACCGCAACCCGTTTTCCGATTATGTCAGGACGGGGTAAGACGTACTAAGAACTAGTTTGGTGTGACGGGGGCTTTAATAATTTCTTTTCTCGAATGCCAACAAATATTAGACTCTATTTAAAAAGAATAAAAAATAAAGCAATATAATAATAATAATAATAATAATATTAATAGATCTAAATTAATAATATTTCAAAAAATATTCTGTAAAGCTAACATGATTTATCTATCTGCAGTTTGAGCAATAGCGTGACTGTTAGTTGTTAAAGCTAATTTCGATCCGAAGATCCATGTTAAACGATCATCTTGACAGACCTCAATGATAATCTAGCATTTTCTCTACGGCAAACATACCCATTGCTGAAATATTTAACTCTTTTCCTGGTAGAGGCATCTACAGAAATTCTGCAGACAATGTAGACCACGATCAGCCAGCGTATACATGCTGCATGATCTCAGTCTTTACCATCCGCGACTTTAAGGTTTCAATCCTATTTTCCCTACTATATGATGTTACGGGAGACCACTCCATCATGCATGGCTTCGTCCCGATTTAAATACAATACCTAACAACTGCGTTAGGGAGATATCTCTTTGGCTCAGTGGTTATGGTATTGATCTTTTAAACCTCGGAAATCGAGGTTATTTGTCCGCCGTTGGTTCGAATCCCGCCAGATGCGGTTTGTATTTCAGCTATGCATTTGTTCATTTGTTTCTTTGTTACGTACCTTGTTCGTAAGATGGGGGCTCGTCCGGGATTGGCCATTGAGCCATTAATCCCATTTGTTGTCCAAAAACGGACATTTGTTGTCTAAATAATAGACTTACTGCCAAATACGGCTTTGAGTCATCAATAAATGATGACTTTAAGAGGGGTTGTGTTACGGGAGACTACTCCTTCATGCATGGCTTCGTCGCGATTTAAATACAATACCTGACAACTGAGTTAGGGAGATACTCTTTGGCTCAGTGGTTATGGTATTGGTCTTTTAAACCTCGAAAAAAGAGGATCTTGTCCGCCGTAGGTTCGAATCCCGCCAGATGCGGTTTGTGTTTCAGCCATGCATTTGTTCATTTATGTCTTTGTTACGGACTTTGTTCGTAAGATGGGGCTCGTCCGGGATTGGCCATTGAGCCATTAATCCCATTTGTTGTCCAAAAACGGACATTTGTTGTCTAAATAATAGGCTTACTGCCTAATAAGGCTTTGAGTCATCAATAAATGATGACCTTAAGAGGGGGGGTGTGTTACGGGAGACCACTCCATCATGCATGGCTTCGTCCCGATTTAAATACAATACCTAACAACTGCGTTAGGGAGATATCTCTTTGGCTCAGTGGTTATGGTATTGGTCTTTTAAACCTCGGAAATCGAGGTTATTTGTCCGCCGTGGGTTCGAATCCCGCCAGATGCGGTTTGTATTTCAGCTATTCATTTGTTTCTTTGTTACGGACTTTGTTTGTAAGAATGATATATTTAACCAAACATATTTTCTAATAGTCAGCTCAGCAGGATCTGAGTTCAGCATTTCAGGATTGTGAAACTACATTATGTACAGTCTGATCTTACCCCCAAAAGCGCTGCGACAGGCTATGCGTTCGGCATTGAATCATGTAGAAGAGAAACTATTGAGAGAATATGCATTATCGTTTGTAAAAACCAGTTGGTTTTTTTCCCAACCTTTTCTTTCAAAATATTATCTGCTCCAGAACAACAAATAGCCATAGTTGAACGGCAATTAACGGTCTGGTCTGTTGGAACAAAGATGTAATATGGACTTCAGCTGCGCTTCGGGCCATATTACATCTTTGGTCCGACAGACTGGTCCGTAAACTTCCATATTGCCCTCAAGGTCATGCATTATTTGATAAATAAAAAAACTAATCATCTCTTAGAGGAAACACCACTAACATTTTTTTCTCTACATTTCTCCTTTTTATCACATGTGGCTTGCAAACAATTGCTTTTCTAAATTCAATGTTAGAACACTTTTGGGGTTTGGTATGATTATAAAAATCTGAATGACTTCTTTATTTGGACTGTACAAGTTCATAAAAACTATCACACGGCTCTTCGGTTAAGGCGTTTGACTTCATATTTCGGAAAATCCTCGTTCGATCCTCCCTTGACACCAACCAGTAAATTGAACAGCGTGTCTTGGACGCCATTGAAGCCTTTTTCTTTGGAAACTACACAGCGGATTTCTATATTCTACAGTATAATTATCTGTCATACCTGATACAGTTGATTCTGGCATCTTGTAATCAAGGGTAATATGGCTTGCAACACGCGAAAACGGGCATTTAGACATTTGCGTTAAGTGTCGTCTCGGATCAGCCTGCGCAGTCCGCGCAGGCTAATCCGAGACGGCACTTTACGACTACATTAGAGTTGGTCATACAGAAGACTTGCGCAAAACAGAAAATTACATAAAAACGGAAAGTGTCGTTTCCGATTAGCCTGCGCGGAATGCCCAGGCTGATCCGAGACGACACTTTACGCAAATGTCCGAATGCCCCTTTTCGCGTGTTGCAGACCAATTATGCAGCTTGACATAAAACATGAAATGAGCGACACTCCTCCGAAAGGAGGTTTATTGCATCTCGGTGATGGATTATATCACGCAATTCATCATATCATTATGAATCCATAAAATCCTGTGTGCTAAATAACCGACTTAATCATGAGGTAGGCTGGTCCTTAGAGATGCAGAAAATTGACCCGTAAGAAAAAGTTTCGACTAAGGTCAGCCTGTTAGGACTGTGCAAGCTGACCTTGGTCGATACTTCTTGCAGATGCCTTAAACTCCTTTTCACAGAGTATAGCTCAAATTATTCATGTTGGAGTCAAAACAGAAAAAAAAAAAGACAGCACTATAGAGTGTCCAGGATAACTTTGTGTTAACAAACAGTATTATTGTAATGAGAGTTTTCAATCATTGATTTGTGGAAGAAAGTACTTCTATACCTGATGTTTAATGCATAGAAATAGAGGTAAAAAGAGAAATCGCTCGTCACGTTTCACAAGTGGTCTGTTAGACAAAAGAAGTTCTATGAATATGACGTTGCGGTCATAAACTGATCCTTTTATATTGCGATAATTTCAGTGCCAACAGGAAGTCTTGTCTGTCAGGTTTGGTCAATACTTTTGTTTTATTTAATTAAATTTGACAGAAATCAATCTGCATTTCTAAAAGATGGCTATGCATGAAAGTTTTCCCAACATTTTTGTGACGTCTAGAGAGAATGAATGAGCTGTTACTGACGTGAGCGATTAACATTGAAGAATGTAAAATGACGACGGTATTCCCAAAATGGGCCACCAATAATTTGAAACACTGTTCTTGAGCATGACCAGGATCGTTAAGTCAGACTACGAGCACTCAAGGGATACAAAGAGTGTTTATGTGTATCGACTGTACCATTTACTGTTAAAGAATATATTCTGACTTGAAAAAAATGTCATCATTTGTTTGTCCAACCACTACATACAACTAGCGCGAACGTTTACATGCAGCGGTACGTACAGGACTTCGACGTAGTATAAGGGCGAAGCACCTGATCAACGACATCAACGATCTGATACAGGCTCTTTGGGTTGAATGACAAGTTCCCTAGTGTCCATACGCGACGTTATGTCAACTACATCAGGAACCGCTCGAACATCAACCTCTGTCAAAACAAGTGGAAATGACCGATGTACATTTGTTAAGTATTCAACTTTAAATCAAAATTACTTGTTAATACATGTATCTGTGCTAAACATCTCGACATAATTGCTAAGTGCAGGTGATGTGCTTCAGTAAGCTCTCGCATCTATTCTGCTATATGACGAACTGTTTTATTGTGTATCCTGCTACATGATGGCTGCAATTGAAATACGTGGTTGTTTACTTCGACGGGACTTTTGAACGAAGAAAGTGAAGTTTTGATCAAATAATCACCGGAAAAAAGCTTAAATCACGCTGCTAATAACATTTTGCTTAAAGTTATTCGAATACAAAGTCGCCAAAATAACTTTTGTATTGTGCTGAAGCATACAAATATGCTTTCAAGTTGCCCCACTCCATTACATTTTCTTTCAATTATTGCATATTTCCTCTGTAATTTGTCAAACATAAATAGCCATTCTCATGGTTCATGCCAAATATAAGTTTATCACATAACCTCCCTTGTTTTGCAGTGTAATATACCCATTACGAATTTTCTTATCTCATACACGTTTAATATCACTATTGTGTGACGTCATTTTTGACGTCATTTTGTACGTATTTCGTAGAGGAGAATGGGTTTTATCGATATTACCGCGTGTGCATCTATAGATGGTTTTGCATCTTCTTATCTATGATTTGTGAAATATCGTTATGTGATAAAAAGAATCTGACATTCGTTGGCGTATGAGATAAAGATTTTATTAAACTCGTCAAGAAAAAATGTTATTAAGCTCGCCAAAGGCTCGCTTAATAACATTTTCCCTAGACTCGTTTAATAAAATTTTATCTCAACGCCAACTCATGTCAGATCCTATATATCGACGGTTGCTAAGTTGAACAGATTACTACAAAATGAAAATTCAAGTCCGATTATTTTAGTAAGCCTGTCGTTTCCGGATGATAAACATAGCATATCCGTCATTACTCGGGATACTGCACGATGCTTGTTACCTATCTATTTACGACCTTCACCTTGTAAGTACTTAGGTTAACAAGTAACATTGGGTCTCAATACTCTATATCGACGGGTCACATCGCAACATGTAGGCCATAAGAACTCAACGCTGATCCGCTCAACAATGTTTGAATCTGATATGCCACGTAGAACCTTTCAGTCACGAAACTTTAAAAAAAAAAAGTATACTCAGGATAAACACGAATGTACATACACATATCTGTGTCTTATCACTTCATGTAAAATAAAGCAGAGATTGTATAATACGCAATAGAAACATAAACACTGATATCTTACAGAAGCGTACAAACTCCTTATGTCTCCCAAGGGCATCAATATACCGGAAAACTAGCGATTTGTGAAAATATTGGCTTTTCTTCAACTTTTAACTCGATTTTGTGATTGAAATACTTCTACATGAATTCGATTTCTAAAAAAGCCTTTCAGTATCAAAGGCGGAAACAGGAGCGTTTTGCGAACAGCATAGATCAAGACCAGACTGCTGGTAGCATGCAGTCTGTTCTTAGATAGTCAAGCCAATAAGATTAAAGTCTTTCTGAATTTCGATGGGGTGTATTTTCAGCTTTTCGAGAGGTCGTGTCTATATATTTGGCGCCGAAAAAGTGAGTATTTACTAAGCATTTAAATTTCTATTTTTTTTTAGCATTTAGATTTCTTCAATAACAATGAGAGAGGTGCGATATCCATAAGCAAAAACGCCCTACTCCGTAACTGATCCTCAACCCGAAAACGATCGCGTTGCAGTGCGCAACAGTTGACGTAACGTCCATTTCTTTGTCGGAACCATCGTACACGGCCATCAGTTCGAGACGATACAAATGTTGACTCATCAGTAAAAAGAATTGTCCGCCAACGCTGTCTTGTCCAGTTTATGTGTCCCAGGGCCAGCTGCTCTTTATTATTGCGGTGGCAGCGCGTCAAAACCGAGTCGACGTATGTTTGAATTCCGTGCAAACCATTATCAGCTGAACGATTTTGTACAGTCTGGGCGGGAATTCGGTTGTTGCGACGACCGGGGGTAACAGAAGCTGTAGCTGTTGCTGTTCGAATGTGATCTCGTAGGTGCTGGTTCAAGAAATAGTGGCCTTGGGCTCGAGTAGTGACGCGCCGGTCTGCGCAGATCGCCGCCGAAGGCTCCTGACTGCTTGAACGGATGCACAAGCACGAGCTGTATCCTCCGCAGTAGGTAGCCAAGCCTCCAGCATACCCATTGCCCTTTCTCGTGAAATTTTTCGAAGTTTTTGGCGTTGAAATTTCTGATCAAAACTTTTTATTTAAAGCGTTTTTTTTTAAAGTAATATACTACTTTAGCGATATTCGCGTCAGACAAATATCCAACATGTGGACCGGATATGTCCATCCCTGACGTGCACGTACCTCTCGAATTTTACATTAAATTAGCTGGCCGGATTTGACTGAAATAATATTGAAAGCGGCGTAAAACACCATTCAATGAGAGTAAGTCAACGTGTTAAATCTATCTGTAGTAATGGAGCAAACGCTATGTGTCCCAAACCGAGCACTACCCGTGTTTGATTGGTGTTAGTGCCTATTCTATGTATTCTATGCTATGCTATGTTCTTTATCGGAAGAAATACACTAAAAAATGAAATAAACACCCTTTCAAACATTGAGGAATATTTAAGGAGCTATGTTTCGTAGCCTACAAGCAATTAGTAGCAGGAACAACGTGACAACTGCAAGGACATCGAAGTACCAGTTTGGCGATTGATGGCACAAGTCATAAAATACAATCGGCCACGCATTGACCCAAGGTATTTTTCGGGCCATTGATGTTCCCATGCCATCCACAAACAGACTGTAGTAGATACAAACGGAATTATAAGGCAAATATTGAGCCGTTTTTCTGGACATCACAATGATACCCAATAATCCATATTGATGATTGAAATCGTGAAGACCTAACCCCCCCCCCCCTTAAAAAAAAAAAACCTTTTGGGGGAAAATTTACCCGACTGGTCATTCCATTTTAATACCATGAACGGAGCAACAACTTGTCCGAAAACAGTGTATTATGAGTGTAGAATTCGTGCAATTACATCGATATAGTTGTCAACACCTCTTGGAGACACTAAAGCCATTTACTATCACATGTTCACAGGTTCATCATATCAAAATTTTGTGCTTCCTTTTTGTTATTGTGAATTAAACTTGGGGTTACATTTGTAAGAAAAATGTAATTAAAATCGTCTTTACACCCTCTAGTCAAGTCACGGTGTTCCTTTGTATTACTCAGGTAAATGAAAACTAATTTGAGATGCCTCTTTAATCGCAGTCAACGTCGGATATCGGAACTCGACATAAATAATACAAGTCTAATAGCAGCGCCAAAGGGATACACTATTTGATCACAAAGACAAAATGCAGATGTCGCGGGGGGAGAGGGGCAATGAAAGTGTACTTGTGCACACATTAATACGAGATGCGTATTTTTGACTGTCTAGTTTAATCAGATTTCACGAATTGCCTGCTATATTCAGCCCTATCATTTCAAGTCTCATTTATGACACGATGTTGTTTGAGTATGGTGACTTCATTAGCGCCAGAAACAAAATTTAATATACGCTTTTCTTTTACCCCATCTTTCCCTAATAAATCTAACAAACTAGTCCCAAAGCCTTCCCACTGGATCTCCATAAAAAGTCAATTAAAATTATACCTAGTTTCCATTACCTCCAAACTGATTCAGCAGCTTGCGCGGAAGCTTAGTTCCTTCATATTTACACAGAGGTTACTGATCTTTTTTTTTTTTTTTTCTTAAGCTAGACCAAAAATTCAACTGATCTCGTCCTCGATAAGTTTGCAGTATGCGGTTTGAAAACATTCTTTGGAATTTGGATGACCGGCAGAAATCTAGATTAAATTCATGATAGCAAGTGAAACCATGGTGGCTAAAAGAGAAACTACTTATTTCGAGCGTAGACCTTTTTCATTGTTTCAAATGTGGTCTGCTGACAGTCGGTAAAAAAAAAAAAAGCCTGCAGTTGGTTATGTTAAGGAAGGTGCAAGATTTCCTCTCATCGAATCAAATTTTGTAGATAATTTCCTAGCGCATGTGCTATGTTTTTTCTGTGACTCGTAAACTGATTCATGAGCCACCATAAGCTTTGATAGCGCGCTGATAAAAAGGTAATTTTTACAGGCTTCTGTACAGTTTTTGTTATGTCAGCTCGTCATGCCATCTTTAATTTGAATATGTGGAGGTTTTGCTGTGATATCAGTTAAACGCGTTGATATTGCGACAGACTGAATTAAAAAATTTAACTCGGGACAGACTGTATTAGTCTGGACAAACCTTCAATTTTATCGAATTTTTCTTTGTTACGATACTGTTTTCGGATTCAAACAAGAGGCAGTCGGCCAAAATATTCTATAAAAGAATCAAAACAGAAGGTATATTGAACAACGAATGTTCTCTTTTTTTTTTTTTTTTTCGGGGGGGGGGAGGCAAAATTAGAGATTGGATCTCTAATGTGATGTCCTTTTCCGGATCGCAGGTAGACAAAACTTCGGGAGAGAAAAAAGAAGACATTTCCGCAGGAAAAAGAGATACAAAAACTGCGGGATGAGATAGACGCGGTTTTCAAATGACTACTCTGGTATTTCAATCACATGTTCCTCCAAAATACATTAAATTATTAGGAGAATGGAAATTCTGTTGGTTTAAAAAATAGTTAGATCTAAATAAATTAGATATAAAAAAAAAAAAATGATTTTGGAATTACGATTAAAATTTTAGAGGGATTATGGTTTCGTATAAATCACTGTCCTCAGGTACAAGTTATAGTAAAAATTGTAACAGAACACAGTGGCAATTACTTCCTTTGTATTTAATCACTAGAATTAATAAATCAACAGTGTTTTGTTGTAAAAATAAAATTTGGAAAAAGTGAATATTTTCCTTGTCAAAGGAAAAGCTGCTTCTTCTGCGCATTTTTTTGTTCCCTATTGTGTCGCCAATTCCATCCATGTTGCATATTGTTTGAAAAAGAAACCAGTCAAAGTGCAAGTTTTCCCTCTATAGAATAACTTAGGTTGTTAGTCGGGCCGTTGTCGAAGAAAACATTGAGACATTTACATAGCCCTGGCGTCGTCTGTGTTGTCGCGCGGAATCTTTGACATTTTGTAATTTCTCTGTCAATACTGAAGATATTTACTTGAAAGTCGGACTGGTGTTAACTATCAAAACGGAAGCCCATAAAACAGGGGCAGGTATCCATCAAAGTATTTTTGAAACAGTTATAAATGCCCTTTTTTGACTGTGAATGTCAAAATATTTTGACATTTTATAATATCTCTGTTATTACTGAAGACATTTACTTCAAACTTTGAATAGTTGCTAACTATCATATTTACTTCAACCTTGGGCTAGCTGTTAACTATCATAAGTGGAGCCCATAAAACAGGGGCAGGTAACCATCTAAAGATTTTTGACTCAGTCATGCCCGGCTTTTCGACAATTTTCACTAAAGGCAGCTGCAGCCTAGCATTGGCATCTGCATGCGATGCTCTTGTCTTCTTTCTCTTCTTTTGCAAAAGATTAAAAAAAAAAAAAAAAAAAAAATAGAAATAGAATATGAAAAAAGAAGAAGGAAAAAAAAAAAAAAAACTTTTCACATACCAAACTTGAAATATTAAATAGTGATACATAAAACTAATGTGATGTGAAAACATTTTTTTTTTTTTTCAGTCACACAGAATTGTGTTTTTTGCTTCAAATAAAATGACATACAAATCTACGTTAGTTTTGTCTGTTAATTCCTAATTTTGAAGCGCGATGAAAATCATTACAAACTGTTTTTCAACTATAACTTGTACTTCTGTGGACTTGGACTACATAAAATGTACTTGGCACTTGGAAAGAATGGTATGTGTAGTCCTTGTTAAAATTTTCGCAACATGAGGATGCAGCATGTGAATGCATCCACTCACTACTTCTAAGAGTTTGGATATGCATGAAAAATAAAATAAAATAAGAAAAAAGTGTATCAGTACACAATTTTTTTCTTTACTTTTTAAATGGACAGTTCATGGTTCAATACAAATTGCTCTACCCATATATACACTTTCTACTTGCCCCTAGCCATCAGTGCTTTCAGCGCTTTGATTTTTAATGTCAGGGTTCACATTGTTTCTAATTATATTCCAAAGCTTATTTAAGATGGTATTCATTTCATCATTTACTTCTTGGTGTTGCATATAGGTACAACTGACATGACCTCTTTATCTATGTCAAATTTACCGAGTTCATTTACATACGTTTGCCCTTTCAACGCAAATTTAGGGGGAAAAATCCAGTGATTAGTCGTACATATTGAGGATGAAAAAGAAAAGGAAATTAATTTGGAATATGACACAAATGTGTAGCTCATCGAACAACCATTGTAATTGTTTAAATATTTCACTGCATATATAAAACCAGTTAGAGAATTTTTTGGAATTATAGATGATGGTCAACATTTAAACGTAGAGCGAGCCACTCGTCAGTGCTACGGCAGGACACTTCAGAGCCATAGTCTAGTACTGGTGAAATCTAGAATAAACATGAATACGCGAGTTTTGCCGTGGTATGACTGAAATAATGTTGAAAGCGACATAAAACACCATACAATCAAGCAGTCTTGTTTTTTTGGTTTGTCAAAGGCGACCATCGGGGATCGAATCAGAATTTCTGGATCACAATTCAACACCTTCATCACAGATCCACGGAGGACCCAAGAAAATTCATGTCCTTATCTTAAGACAAGGCAGATGAATTTATTTGTGAAACTGATGCGTCAAGTATCCTACTCCAGAAAATTCCTAGTTATTTACGCTACACACGCTGACCCTTTACCAAACACTCTTATATTTTAACGATGTTGAGGAAGAAATGGAGACAATGCTGGAAACCAGCATTTTCTCCTTTTCCCACAATATTTCCCCCTTGTTTAAAAAAAAAACAAACAAACAAAACATCATATTAGCAACATTTGATTTGTAGTCTGCAAAATGCTTTCAGTCTCAGTTTTTATCGTGTGGTAAAGACTTAAAACTATACAATCTTTAAGAGGCAGTATGCCTGTCAAAAGCAGAGAGGTTATTCTAGATTATTCTAGATTCAACCATTGAAGTCGAGAAATCTGTGTTTCGGTTGGAAAAAAAAATCACATCTCTTTTAAGTGTTCTGCAATTACCTAACAGGCAAGTTTTAGACACACGATAACAGACGTTGAAAATACAGGCTTGTCCATATTAGAAATATCTGCCGTCAGCAGTTCAAATGGGTTTGATATGATTGTGTATGAAGAGGTAGAAAATATATTTGAAAAATGTGAAATTGCTGGTTACAGCTTTTCACCTTTTTCAACGCATTTTTCAAAAGCATTCTTCCTCAGGATCGTAAACATACATAAGCTTCCAAATATTTCCTTTTGCAGACGAAGGTTTTTGTCTTATAACACACTGTTTTTGAAGATATTTGGGCAAAAGGAAAAATCACTCGTAAAGAACTGAAAAATTTGCATGTGCCTCTAACAGGTTACCTCATTTCAACCTTAAAGTCTGAGAGGCTGTTAAAAATTAAATATGCTTGGCATGTCTCTGGATATACCTGTACGTTGTACAAATTTATAAGAATAATTTATATTTTCACCCCAATATTTTCGCATGTACAAGGACTCAAATGGTTATCCCACTCTCTAGAGTACAGAATATTTACACGTCACTTGTAGATTCAGAATTAGAAAACTTCAGCCTGACTGTATAACTGTTACAAACAGGTATGTTTTTCTCGATTCATTAGTCAGTTTTGAGAAATGTTGTCTCGGTTGAATATTGTGCTTAGTCTAGTCTCACATAGTTTTGTCTGTATAACTTAAACGCAGAAAAATAAATCCAAAAAATGTCACATTAAAGAAATAGTTGAAGGAAATGATAAACACCTTTCTAAAATTGCATAGTACAGTATTGTGGGGAAAAGTGCTGTTGTTTATAAATATCTATTGCTCCCTTACGCATAATATTTCCAAAAAGTGTCCACCGCAGAGAGGTAAAATTTGTACTATTCGTGCCTTGATGGATTACGAATTCAGGACATGCAATCTGAATGACTGGCATTTACTAACATATATACGTATATATATTATATAAGTAAATAGCTTTAAAAATGATATCCATAACTAACCATAAGTAACCCTTATTACCATGATCTAAACATGTGGATCTGAAAGTGACATCAGTTAAAACTAATGATGCAAATGATAATAATATTTTTTGAGGAGATGACTGTCTATTGTCACTAATTTTCCAGAATTTCAGTCGAAGAGATGGGTACCTTGGCGACACAGTAGGCCAAGGAGGATTATGTTCAGTCTCAGGGATTTCAAAACAACGTAAACAACATGTGGCCAAGTTTGTTTCGCTAGAATGTGATGTTTTGGCATTATGCTTGAAGAAAGGCAAAACTAACGGTCGAATGATTTCGCAGAGATAACGTCATTCATTTGACTTACCATTGGCAATGACCAGTAAGGTTCTGTGAGTTGCAGTTATTCCTCCCAAATCAATTACACTCTCTTGCCCAACAGGCAATGCATTGTACGACACATGCGTCTGAATAAAAATCACGGGGACGTCGAGATACACGACGTCGGTCATCACTACTGTCCAAATGGAAATGAGACTCATCGGCAAAAGAATACCTGCCCAGTCGTGTCTGCTGAATTGAAACTGTTGTCTGCGTCACGCAAAACGAGTTGCACGATGGTTTCGACGTAACGCAGGACTGCTCGAGCGTGTTCATTGCTCTGGCAGACGGCTTTGTAACAGTTCGTCCACTGATTGACCGTAGACCAGGAAAACTGCAGACAGCGAAAACCGCAGTCTGAAAGTGTTTCCTATAGTGCTGTGGGCGAATACAGATGTCTTGACGTCCTAACGTCACACGGGTTTGCCCTGACCGCGGGTATTCTGAAACACATCATGAATTTTAGAGATTTTAAAGATTTCATAGTGTTTCTATGCACAACATACCGTCTAGCAACCTAGGCATGTTTTTCCCTTTGTTTAAGCATGCACACGGCACGTTCACAACGTTCACTTTCGGATAGGCTATACGTAGCAATTCTCATACGCATCAAGAATCCAAACACTTCCGATTTTTTCTGACTTTCACTAAGGTTTTCAAGGACTACGATTGATCAGAACGATAAAAATACCTACCAGTAGATTTGAAGCATGCATTTCATTGATTTACGTCTGCGAGACTAGCATTTGGTCCCATCGAAGACACGTCACATGTTTTGTCATGTCTATACACTCAGAACTTTTAAAAACACTACACTAGTTGTAGGTTGAAAATCATGTGTATATAGGGTCACGTTTATTCCATGGTTTGCGTGCAGCCTATGGACATAATCTTTCTATATGGTAGGGTATGAAATGCACAGAAACTTTTTTCCGCGGGTATATACAGTTCTACAGAAATTCAACGACAATTTTCGTTCACGATATTTTCATTCAATCGTTGAAATACTTGATTTAAAGTAGACCCAGTTGCCAGGTGCGCACTTCTACGGTCACATGACCAACTGACAGATACTATAAAAATGTACGACATTCTGTTCTCTTTCTTCATAAGCAGAATTTTATAAACGTTTTACGAATTAGTCGATGTCTTTCTTTTTTATAAATGAAGCTATAACCGAAAAAAAGACGTTACATCACCCTGTATATTACCACCCATAATGTTTTTCTCTTGTTTACAGTCTTTCAACCTCTCTATTATAATTCGTTTATAGAAAATCACAGACAACTGTGTCATTCCGAAACCTAGAACAAAGAAAATAAAAAATTACCACCTGCAGACGACTTTATGCGCCTTGCACAGTTCATTTGTATTTCAAAAAGAAAATACTGTTCTAAATGATCATTGTATTTTTTTGTCGCAATGTTTTCAAATGTACAGGAATCGTATATTAACATCAATTTTTGTTGCTTATCAATATCTCACATAATTTCTTCAAAATATGATGTTAGAAATTTGTTCCAGGAGGCAAAAAGACATTTTTTTTTCATGTGAGGCATCAGAGAAGCCTTAATATTTTGGGTTTAAAAATTGAGAAATATTGTATTACTGGAAACTTTTTTACACTATTTCGGTTTTTTTTATCTCAGGGGTAAACAGATGGCAAATACTGATTTAGAACAGGGCATACTGGGTACTCCTATGAAAAAAAGTGAAATCTTAAATTATTATAATTACTTTTATTAATATGCTTTCATTACTAAGGAAGAAATGGTAATTTTTATAGGAAACCATTCACTCACAAACCCTAGTTTTGACAACCTTTTAAAATCATTTTTTCAATTTGAACATTTAATTTCTAGTCTGCAGATGCTTTCGATTTATACAAGTCAAAAATGTTGTTTGGTAAGAAGTGAAAATGCGATTGAATTATGAATTTTACAGATGAAAAAGGAATGTAAATTTTACAAATAGAGAAAAATGAGCATTTGAAATTTTGCTTGTTAAAGCAACTGCTCGTTTTCCTACAATGTCCTCGGCGTCATCAGGAAGTAAAAGAAAGAACAACTCCCCTTACCTGTAACATAGCCTCCTACGTGTGAACTTGAAGCAAGTTAATAATGGTTGTTAATGCCCATATATGAATTTGATTGACTGTCCGTAAAAGTTGTCATTTTGAGACATTTCCAAGGTATTAATTTTATCCTAATCTTCTTTATTTATTTCAGAAGTGTCCGACTTTTAACGAGTAAAAGGCCGCTTCAGCATAACCGCCAATCGCAATCTAAAGTCGTGAAATACAAATTCCAAGTGGTTAACTGTGTCATGAAACAAAAATAAGAACATTCGTGAAAGAATTTTAGTACTGTTTGTCCCCTACCATGGAACTGTCAGCATAACAGTATACAAGAATATCAGTTTCTATATGCGTTTATTAGGAATTTAAAACTTCTTTATTTTAGACAGTTTACTCATTGTTTTAGTTACCGATGTAACTGCTTTTACTGTTGTAACTGTTGGTTACCTTTATTGTAAATATTTTTATTGTACAACACCACTGAGTGTACGTTGCCTTAGATAAGGCGTTTTATCAAATAAATCAGTTTCAGTTTATGTACAAATTCTTGTGTTCAGGTTATTATCTTACATCTTTGCCGAGTTGTAACATGCAACAGTCCTTTGTGGCTCAGTATCGATGATGAAGAGAAGGGTTTTGAGAACCTCGCGGGGAAAGGAGCTTGCTCTTAACCAGCATTTTCCTTTCTCACAAATGCTTGCTACCAATTATGCGATAACTCCCATTATTTGAGCCACATTTGACATGCCGTCTACAAATGCTTTCAATTTTGACCAGTCGAGTCGCGGTAGAGTGTCCGCTTCTCACATCAGATGTTCTTGATTAGAATGCTCTGATGTAGGACTCGTTTTACAATAAATGCAAGATAAAATGTGTTTAACTTCCTCTTTCGTATCTATCCCAGCAAGACGATTGATTGATTGATTGTATGGTGTTTAACGCCGTTTTCAACACTATTTCAGTTATATCGCGGCGGCCAGTGCACCTATCCATGCTTTCCTGGAGTCTCTTTTACCAGTACTCCGCACAATTTTCTTCCCAAGCCACTGGCTGCTTTCCCACATAACCATCGTCGAAACAATGATCAGCGGTGGGAGAGGAATGAATCCTGTCGCAATGACTATCATCAATCCTCGGAAAGAAATTGGCCGAGCCAGGGATCGAACCCACGACCCCCTGTTCTCAAATCCTTCACGCTACCGACTGAGCTACTGGGGCTCGGCCCCAGCAAGACAAATGGTAATGAATTCACACTGTGTCTCTACTTGATTTACAGTTACAATTACTTCCTGTATTCATGTCAGGTTGTTCTCAGGAGAATGACTTTGAAACCGGAAGCAAATCATTGTGGAAATTCAGTGACGCAGAATGGTGTCTGATTGATGCCGTAGTAAAGAAACAATGTTACGATTTCTTCATTCTTTGCATTTTGTGGGCAACTTTGGGGTCGCCTTTTGTGACGGTTCTAGTTGATTTAGTTCTTATTTAGTCTTAAAAATATTTTAACTAATTAAGCACATCTTCCAGAACAAAGTGATTTTCAATTTCTGCATAGTGTGGGTAAAAAATGATACTTCGGATACTATATGAGATATTTAGGCCAAAAGCAGCACTAAAGTTGCATTGCTTTCGATTTATTTTAGCTCCACTGGCCGAGAGTAAGCGAGCTCATGTCATAGCCGAGTGATCGTCGTGGGTCCGTCCGTACGTGCGTCAACTTTTAATTCAAACATATCTGAAACTACCCATCCAATTTTGATGAAACTTCACAGAAATCATCCTTCCGTGGTCCTATTCAAATTCCTTCAAGGAACTTGATGCCATGGCAAGAAAACTGAAAAATTATTGAAAATCTTTGATAATCTTCTTGTCTGATACCACAAGGCCTAGGGCTACCAAATGTGGCATATCGCTTCATCTGATAGACCGCTACTAAAATTCTTAAAAGATTATCAAACTGCACTGTTACATGCTTGGTGTTAGGTATTCAAGCTTTTTTGGATAGAAAATGTTCAGCTTTCAGGGAGAGTGATTTATTTTGATGCTAATAATTATGCTTAGAGGAGTGGAATATTTGATATAAAGTAAGGTTTCTATCATTTAGGTTTTTGTTCTAGAACCTTAGCTGTCATGCCATTGAAAAAGTCGCATGTATTCACTGACATCTTTACATTTGAAAAAGATACTTTTTTTTAGTGGGGGGGGGGGGGGTATGCGGGTTTTTTTTGTATGTAAGTTTATTGCAATACAAACTTTTTATGCAGTATGTCTCTGTCAATGTCAATTAAGCGCATAATACATTTATTTTACTCTTAACGAAACCACAAGTTTTTTGATGGACCAAATAAAAAGCCATAGCAGACAAAAAAAATTGAATGTAGCTTAAATGATTATTTCTATTTCTGTCTTTGATAGGATAGGAAACAGAGTTGAAAAGGAGAAAATGTTGGTTGACTACAATTCCTTCATTTCCCACATTTTTTCAAATGCCTTCTCTTTCAGGATGATTAAAACTCGAAACGAGTGGTAATGGGTTAAAAACCAGTGGAGCGATACAGGGCCATCATGTCCCTCTTGTCATTTATGTCCACGATACAGCGATCCTAAAATTCAACGGAAACTTCATAAGGGAAGAAATTCTAGACAGTCACATGACCATTTGTTGAAGAAACGGTACTCTCTGTGATTGAAAATTGCTCATATGTTTGTGGGGTCCTGCATGGCTCAGTGGTAAAGTGTAGGACTCGTAACCTGGAGGCCCGGGCTCGAGCCGCACTGGATTCACTGGGCTTTTCGTGGGCAAGACACTTCAGAGTTCTAGCCTAATACTGGTAAAACCCAGGAAATGTGAATATGTGAGCTGTCGCCGTGATATGACTGAATAATATTGAAAGCGGCGTAAAAGACCATTCATTCAATCAATCAATCAATGTATCAAGTCATATGTTTGTGTGTTTGTTTGTCATTGCCCCTATTCCACTCGGCGGCGATTACACTGTCCTCATGGCGATCGTGGTACTTCTCAAAAATCTTCCAAGTCGCCACAGAGGCGCCGGCATGTTCCGACTTGTGTACTAGAAACGCTTACAGTACGCCTCAATAACGATCTCGCTGCACTGGTCACAATTCTGTCGCGCTGTTGTCTCGCTTCTACTGTGCTTGATGTCTCTCCAAGACGCTTCTACTACGCTTCCACTACGGCACGGGATTTTAGGCTACTATTGGGTACGCTTACAACGTTCCATCTGCGACCTTGCTACGACCTATGAGCAGGAGCAGTGTTTCTGTTGTGCTTTTAGAATGTTTCTTTATAACATCGGCGGTTTAACTGCTTTGGCAGCAGTTGACCATCAGCCTTCGAAGAGAAGGATCGAATTGTTGCAGAAGCTGTGCTCCAGCTTGCAATTATGGACAATAGATTGAAAAGGTTAGGTGCTGAGAGATCAGCCAAAAGAAGCAGGAGGGCCTAAAGGTAATGGGTCCGTCCATGGTTGCCTGCAGAGCGAAGGCTCGAGTGTGGTCAATTTGGTCATCCTGATCAACTTATATGAGAACTCAGGATGAAAGACAGCACTTCATTTTTCAATGAGAATGGCGCCTCACATGTTTGATGAGATCTTGCATAGAGTTTGTCTTAGTGTGCAGAAGACTGACACCAACTTCAGGAATGCTCTTTAACCAGGCCTGAAGTTGGACAGTTGCCTCGATGTTGCGCTTCAAGTCCACGGCGATTCTTCTGATCTTGAGCAAGGTCCAAGTAAGCGCCGCGATGTGGCGATCATGAACCTTCCGATACTCTTCTACTACGATCAATGCGTTTAGAACTACTGCGCTGCTGCCGTTCCTACTACAGTTCACTGCGTTTTGACCAAAATTTTGAAGCGAAGCGGAATCGCCGCTCAGTGGAATGGGAGTGTTAGACACCATTCATAAACGCAATGTCTTCAAAGTAACAAACTTAGCAGATTTATTAGTATAATGAAATAACTGGTTCATGATAGTTGATTAGGTATTTATATTAGTGAATAAGTCTACCTATTTATGAGTGTGTCGTTCATGGCCCGTTTCTCGACAAGCCTTCTAAACAAATATGGAATTTAAATGTGGGTAATCTAAGGCAAGTGTCGATATGACCTGCACTTTAAGTACTCGAAAATTCGTTTATGTTAAGTTTTGGATGAAAAGTTCAAACATTATTTTATTTCCAGTGAATATAAGAGATCGAGAGTATTTTCAAACACCGCAAAAGCAAATCGGTCTCAAATGTTAACGCAATTTTGTAGTGTAATAATCCATCATGAATTTCCTTCTCCTTTTCCCGCTTATTTTAATGATCTAATTTCAAAAATGCATTCCTAAATTCCCAAGACCATTCCTTAATTGACCATTCTAGTTTTTTTTTCAACCGTGACCTTCTCTAAATGTTTAGCAGCTGGTAACGTCTTCAGTCGATATTATTGTTCTTTACCATTTAATTTTACCTTAATGCTAATTTTCACCTTGAAATTAGGGCCCCAACAAAATGTATCACTTTAATACAAAAGTAAATATCATACGCTCTTCTGGGAGTCGTTTATTTGTTTACAGTGTGTTTGATTTGTGTTTTCAGCTTTCTTTGACAGCATTTCTGTTCTATCATGTGCTACAAGAGAATCGCTACAAGGAGCAAATGTGACAAGCCAGACAAATACGGCGTGGTTGCATGGTTGTCACACTGAATGCTGACAAACAGACTGAGGCATTCGACTTTTCAAATAGAAATAATGCATGCTCTGTGAAAAGGGGGCTTAATGCATCTGCGATAAGTATCGACCAGGTCAGCCTGCGCAGGCTGGCCTGGGCCGATACTTTTCGCTATTTGTTAATTTTCTTTATGTCCAAAGACTAGTCTACCTCATGATTCAGTCGGTTGTAAAAAAGAGTGGCTATTATGGATCCATATGAGCCACGCTCTGTGAAAAGGGGGCTTAATGCATCTGCGAAAAGTGTCGACCCAGGTCAGCCAGCGCAGTCCGCGCAGGCTGACCTGGGCCGAAACTTTTCGCTATTGGTCAATTTTTTGTATGACCAAGAACTAGTGTAGATCATGATTATGTCGGTTGTTGAAAAATGTTGCTAATTTGGATCAATAAATATGTGGTCGATTGCATGGTATCATGCATCACGGAGATGCATTAAGCCCCCTTTTGCCAGAGCATGGCTCATATGTATGTGATTGCTTGTTTAGTATAATTCATCACAGAGATGCAGCAAATCCCATTTTGCTAGAGCATGGCTAAAATGCTTCAGTCTAAGCTGATATCCCTAGACAAGCACCCCAACATTTTGTCTAAAGCCTATCCCATTTGCAGTAATGAAAAGAAGGTTGTTATGCTATCCGTAACACTTCCCATATTTGAAGAGGAGAACATTTTTGACGTAAAGCCTTTTTACGGATTTTTTCTTTTTTTTTTTAAAAGAAAATCACCCCCGCGCAACGACATAAAGTTTTTATTGCATGAATGAAGGCCTTGTCTCTATAAAAACGTCAAGCCCGGACATGAGCCCTCAAGTTTTACGCCCAGCATAGTCGCAACAAAGAACAGATGGGAAAGCCAGTCAAATATAACAACAACTAAATTTTTGGATAGACTCTTGACAGCGCCATGGCCAATACAATTAGTCTCTCCCCCTTTAATTAAGCAAATGCAAAATGTTTGAGTGTTGGTGTAGATTTATCAGCTGAGGCTGGAGCAATCCGTTGAAATGACGGATACTTTGGTATGTCTGTCTGCATTCAGTGCCCAAGCCTAGTGCTTTCAGGGTGTGCATACGGCGTACATGTATAGCGTATCTAAATGGGAATGAAACATAATTCTTCTTTACAGAAATATATTTTGTTGAAGGTCATGGCCGCTGATTCAAAGTTGAGCAAGCACTACTAAAGTAAAATTAAAGGGGAAAAACTACAGCAACGGTGGCTGGAGACAGCACTAACTTCTTATCGTTTAGAGGAGGTCACATTGAGAAACTGTAATGGTAAATTAAGAAATTGCCGAGCCCCAGTAGCTCAGTAGTTAGTATACAGAGAACAGAGAGTCGCTGGTTCGATCCCCGACCCGGCCAATTTCTTTTCGAGAATTAATGATAGTCATTGCGAAAGAATCCATTCCTCTCGCACCGCTGACCATTGTTTCGACGATGGTTATGTGATAGAGCAGCTAGTGGCTTGCAAAGAATATTGTGCAGAAGACTGGTAAAAGAAGCTCCAGGAAAGTATGGATAGGTGCACTGGCCGCCGCGATATAACTAAAATAATGTTGTAAACGGCGTTAAACACCATGCAATCAATCAATTGAAATAAGGAATTGTCTGGGAAATTTAAGAATGCATTTCTTACTACTCTCCTTAAGCGATGGGAGGTGTTATGAATAGCATGCTTACCTCCCAAAAGCTTTAATGAATGCCATTTGAATAGTCTTTAGACAAAATATGTCAGGGTGCTTGTAAGTCAGCTGAGACTGAAGCATTTCCTTTGAAATGTTGATCGCCTCAGTCAGTTTGTCTGCATTAGTAAACCCAAACTAGGTGCTTTTGCCGTATTTATATGACGGTCTCATTTGCTCTATGCGACTTGCTGGACCGAACCCGATCAGTCAGTCAGCCCAACTATCCATTAAAAAAATTGAGCCTTGCTCTGTGAAAAGGGGGATCTAATGCTTCTACAAAAAGTATCGACCAGATCAGCCTGAGCAGGCCGACCAGTGTCGAAACATTTTGCTATGGGTCAATTTTCTGCATGTCCAAAGATCATTCAACCTCCATATTCAGTCGGTTGTTAAACACAGTTGATTTTATGGATGCATGATCATTTTATGACTTGCTTGATATAATGCATAAAGGAGATGCATTAAACCCCCTTTTCACAGAGCATGACTCAATTTTATTTGAATTATCGATCATTTACTGTATAAGAATCCAAACGAATACTAGTATTTAGTTTCTGACAGAGTAACATTAAGATACTGACGTCTTTTCATAAATGCAATGGTAGATACCATATAAGTTGAACTTTTTGACTGACATTAATAGCATAAAAATGTCCAGTCATAATGGAAAATGCCAATCATTTGTACCCTTGGTCTGCCCAGACTCTAGAATCTGCCTCTTTGGTTCTAAATCCCATCACTCTACACTCAAGGTTCGAAAAAGGAAACTAGTAATATTATGATTATGAAATGCACGATATAACGATGAATCTATAAAGTCCTTTTTGTCGAACAGAACAACCGACTGAATCATGCATTAGACTAGTCCTTTGATAGGCAGAAAATTGACCAATTGCAAAAAGTATCGACACTGGTCGGCCTGCTCAGGCTGATCTGGGTCGATATTTTTTGAAGATTCATTCATCTCCTTTTTTACAGAGCATGTTTTGTTATGTCCTCATGTTTACTGCTCATTATCTCCCGCTAGATGGCACTCTACAAATACACATCTATCTAATTTGGGCATTCTGGGTACAGAACCGGACTACTTTTTAAAACAACAACCGTTACTTTGAATTTCAAAATGAAATAAACGTTTACGCAATAAAACGCTACCTGGTGCGATTCATTCAGCTATAATCGGCTAGCATGTAACCTATGCACCGGCCATTTATTAAAACAGCCCCTACATGCTTGGGTAATAGGCTAATAGCTTCGGTGTAAGCCCCACTTTCCCAGGTATATGGGGATGGGTGATGCGTCATAGCAGACAGGTCGAATCTTCGAAGAATATGAAATGCGCAGACAACGGTGTACTGCTATGGTATTTAACGTTGTTTCTGACATTATCTCAAGTTTTGTCACGGAATACCCTGTACCTATCCATGCGTTCCGGAAGTTTCCAAAACCTGTTTTATGCACAAAATGCTTTCTGAGTCAGTTAAAGGCCCAATAGCCGCCAGATGAGAATATTTTTTTAAATAGCATGACCCACCGCGCGGGTGTAATGTTAATCCATTGGATGTTTTGCGTGTTGAATGAATTAATATAACACTAGTGTAATAAACTTGCACGTGGACCGAATATCTATTCATACACGCTATAAAAACACTCTAAAGACTTCAAAAAACGAACTCCAACAATCACACATCTCATGGATTTCTAGGCACCTTTAAGAGCTTTTATTAATGAAGGAACACTCAATACACTCGTTCATCAAGCAACATCTCTGTCACATGAAGCCAATGAAGCTCAAAGAGTTTCCGTTTTAAATATAGTTAGTGAGTAATGGGTAATTTATGTGTATGCGAGAGTGCTGGGGTGTATGTTAATTTGTGTGAAGGGTTGTGCTTGTCTTAATTTGCACATGGATCCAGTAGATCATGGGATGACTTGGTAGAAACTGAAGGAGAGCAAGCGTATGTGTGTGTGTGTCACGATTTGCATATGGATCCTGTGGATCATGGATTGACAAGCCTGATTTCGTAAAATCTGAAGGGATAGCAAGCGTCTTTATACATACATTTTTCGGAACGGAAAGTGATTACTTGAATGGTGTGATTGTTTGTGCGGGAAAAAGTATTTTTCAGGGATTGCTTCAATGGTTGACTGGGACATGGGAAGCTACATTCACTCGTGTTCATGCTATATATTCAGGTTATAATTATATTGAATCTATTACGTTCTTCATCTAAAGCAAGACATAAACTCTGAAAATCCTGTTTTTATCTCGTTTAAAAATAACTCGCTTAGTAAATTCAATATAATATGAACACTGATGTAGGATCCGTCACGTATAAACACAGGTAAATTTCATTCGTACCATCATGGTCATGGTTACAGTCATTGGCAGAACAATGAAAAAATATAAGTAGAATTGATAATGGCATTATGGTTTTTATAGTTTTAATATTCATTTGTTTCTACCAGTGACTAGTAAAATGTCGTATAGTCGTCAAGGAAAAATGTTATCAAGTTCAACGAGGGCTCAATTAACAGCATGTTAGACTCGTTTGGTAAAAGCTTTATCTCAAATGCCTGCATAGTCAGAACCAATGTGTCAAAGTTGAATGACGTGGACAATGGTAGGACTCACAATTTTCCCTGCTTCACTATGACCAGACACGCCAACTTTCGATTTAAAGCTAAAGTAGAAGAGGCAAAGAAATATTATACTGCAAAGAAATTTCTCGTGATCTGATTGGATAATATGCCCCGAACATATATATCATGTACACTGGCAAAACCAACGTAAAAGCAGTTTCCCTTTCAGGAGCCCGGTAGACATAACTACACTATCAACACAACATCCAAAATGGCGGCGTGGATCAAAATTAACATCAAGATTATGCGCCAAGCTGCACGTTTTAGCACGTATTACCAAGGTTTCAGTGACGTCAGTTCCCAGTGACGTCAGTTTTCATTGAATTGGGGCACTCAGAAGGGAAATTCTACTTCGTCAGCGTAGTCAATTTTTTAAACCAAAAAAGAGGTGAAATTCGCTTAACAAACGTTGGAATGGTAAAACTTTGCAGTATAATAAAATCGCTGTACAGTCAGGTGGCAGGGGACTTGGAAACTTGTTCACGGCCGTGGTGAATCATGTCGCCACCTCGCCTTCGGCTCGGGGCGACATGATTCACCACAGCCGTGAACAAGTTTCCAAGTCCCCTGCCACCTGACCGTACAACGAATAATGTCAAACGTAGTCGTAATTATTTATGTTAGTTTGTGAATTGCAAAGAGATTCTGTTAATGATAATAATTAAAACACACACATATACGCGCATACTCTTAAAATATCAACTTGAATGCAAACATTGTGAACTTTGTCCCTTTCAAACTTATCTGAGAAATTGTCTTGAGTGGCTTTGTCTCGCTTTTTGTTCAAGTGTCGCCTCTGCAATGGTACCTTCTCTGAAAAATCCACCACAGAACTATCCACACATAGGTGCGAAAGCTGATTGTGTTTTAAAATAATCATTGAGAGTTATTGAGAGTGATTGATACAAGTTGTAAATCTATGTGAATGAGAGATGTTTAACCCTGTATCACACCGCCCGTGTATTCAATAAATCTGAGGAAGAAGGCTTTTGAAAATATTATGGGAAATCTGGAAAAAAAAAAAGCTTGTAATCGGCATTTTCTCTTTTTACCACACATTTTACTTGACGTCTCAAATTATTTCAATGTAGATGAGTCTAAAATTTTGTTGTCTGGTAAAGAGTAAAGAGTTAAATTCAACTAATTAAGTTAATAAGAGATAAAAAGAAATTCTGTAAACAGGTGGCTTTTAAAAAGCATTGAATGCACACACTAGATCATAGTTATTAGGTCCAGTCCCACTGCATAGAAAGATGAACGCAATATCTGCCCTAACCGAGTTGTTATTCCGATAGTTTTCGTCTTTATGGCTGCAGTGGTATTGTAGTGGAACAGAATCATTATTGGTTCCAGTTAAAGTTTGTATGAATGGTACAATATCGGTGAGGAGTTTGATTAAAAATCACCTCGAAAATCGTGTTAGAGGTATTGAAGTACCACGGTGCTCTATTGCAGACAACTTTTTGGAGTACAGCTTTGACATCTTTAATTAAGTTGAAGTAAGTTTTTGAAGATTTTGTATGAATGGTGCAATATTGGTTCAGAGTTGGAATTAAAAAAAAATCTTACAAATCGTGCTAGCGTCATTTGATAAGCAATAGTGCTCTACTTCAGAGGACACTTTGGATTAATTTTTACCTTTTTCAATTTTGGTACAATATTGGTATACAAGTTTCATTAAGAAAAAAAGGGGGGGGGGCTCGAAGATCGTGTTAGCCTCTCTTGAAGTCATTTTTTTTTATTTTAGTGTGACATAAAGTTAGTTTGAACTTAGTTTAGAAGACTTGAATGGGACAATTTAGATTACAAGTTTGATTAAAAACTCGGAGGTCGTGTTATCATTCTTTAAAGTAGCCTTCTAGAGTCCTCTTCGCAAAAGACAGTTTTTAATTATATTGTGCAATCTCTTGCACGTTACCAAACGAGAAAATTTTGGAATTTCCAAATTCATGTGCAGACGGCAATAAGATGTGGCTCAAATGATGTGGCTTAAATGATGAAGTTTTTCTAAGAGAAAGAAGGGAACATGCTAGGAAAAGGAAAAAAATGTTGGTTTTCAGCATTCTATCCTTTTTCCAGCCATAGTGTCAGAAGCAATGTTACCTTAGGATCACAAAACACAGGATCTGTAGATAAAAGGTTTCACATAATTTAAAGTAAGTTTTAAAGAAATTGATGGAATGATGCAATATTGGTTTCAAGTTTGATTCAAAAGAGTTCTTACATCGAGCTTATTCTATTGAAAGGACTCCAGAGCTTTGTGCAAATAAAATTTTGGATTACTATCTTCCAAGTTAGTTAAAAAGGAACATTAAAGGGCGAGTGTTAGGTATTTGAATACTATTCTTGTAATATTGACACTTGAGCAAAAATAATTTAGGTTTAAGGAAGAGCATGTTTTCTGCACATAAAATTACCCTAGTAGTTTTGAATTAAGTTTATACCATAGGACAAAGGTTTTAGACATGTCTGTATCGGAACTATTTGCTGACGAAAAAATGAAATGCATCTCAAAATATTAAATTTGTCAGTGAAAGCGTGGTAAAAGTTGTTTTTTTTTTCTCACAATGTTTCATAATTGGCTTGCAATACGCCAAAAAGGGGCATTCGGACATTTGCGTAAAGGATCGTCTCGGATCAGCCTGCGCAGTCCGCGCAGGCTAATCCGAGACGGCACTCTACGACTATATTAGATTTTGTGCTACAGTAGACTTGCTCAAAAGAGAAAATTACATAAAAACGGAAAGTGTCGTTTTGGATTAGCCTGCGCAGACTGCGCAGGTTGATCCGAGACGACACTTTACGCAAATGTCCAAATGCCCCTTTTCCCGTGTTGCAAGCCATATAGATTCTTCTTCAGGTTTTGAAACAAGGGATGGGATTGTACGGTAAAAGGTTCATAGAGTGGAACTTTTCAGTTTCGAAAATATGAGTCATGCTCTATGGAAAGGGGGGGGAGTAAATCATCTGCAAAAAGTGTCGGCACATGTCAGGCTGTGCAATCTGTGCACGCTGACCTGAATCGAAACTTCATGCTATTGGAAAAGTTTCTGCTTGTCGAAAGACCATTCCACCTCATGATTCAGTCCGTTGTTAGACAAAATGGATTTTATGGATCCATGATTATGTGAAGACTTGCTTGGTATAATGCATTGCAGAGATGCATGAGACCGCCTTTCGCCAGGGCATGGTTCAGTTGGAGAGTGTCCATGTGCAAGAAATTACAGAGAAGGAAAAAATGCTGGATCCCAGCTTTTTCTCCTTATCACACAATATTTTCAAAGTTTTTTTTTTTGCCTTAGTGTATACTAGTATAGTTAAAACATGGGATTATCTGATAAATGGGTTAAGGGTCTATTTCTACAGAGTGCGTTGTTCTTAATCGTAGCATCTTTTGCAGCTGCGCATCTTCAATTTTATAGCAGTCGAACAGTAGTTTGAACTTAATTTTCCACTACCTAATTATCTCCTGAAAGAAACCTGTAGGTGAAAACATTCCTGTAAAGTGTAGATAATCAACATTATCTAATGGTTGGGTACTCAAATACGTGTCAAAATGTTGTCAGAAATGCAGAAATTACCAATTATGGGCATTTTTTCCCCTTTTTGCCGACATATTTAAAAGAGGTCTCAATGAAGACCAATAAAAAGTCATAGGCAGGAGCGAAATGTTTGAAGCATTGTAGTTATAGCTCCTGCACGCGCATTTTAATCACAGTACATACACGTACGATAAAATGTACATGCACGAGAGTCATACAGAATAAACGGAATATATTTCTTTTATTGTTTACAATATTCAACATCTGTTTGACATTTCAGTATATTTGGTAATCAGAGATGTTGTTAACCCTTATCCCGCTAAATAACTAAAATGAAATTTTCAATTCGATAATAAAAACCCAAATATTGTTATTTCAAAGTCATGTTTTGGGGAATTATATCTCCTTATCGGACAGCGTAGGTCCAAGATCAGACTGCACGTTCTGTGCAGTCTGATCTTGATCTACGCTGTCCGCAAAAGGTCAGTGAGTCGCGCTTAGCAGCCTGAGGGTTAGACCATTTACCGAAGAAACTTGCGTTGTAACAACCTAACGTACAACTTCCTTTGAAAATATTGTGTGAAAAGGGGTAAAGCCGGCAAGGAGTAGTTTTTTTCCTTTTAACACAATGTTTTCTACTTTTTTAAAGACGAATTCCCTCATATTAGTCATGTCTAAAAAGCTTTAAATTTCGGTAAAGTATAAAATATTGTCCTCATGTACAAAAGCATAAGCAAATATCTGTGCAATGTTGACTAACAATAAGTGGGTTATCAATTGGAAAAACTAAGACATTGTTAATTCAATTCGATGCTTGGATTATTCATAGAGTAATTTTGCATTTTATTGTCTTGACTTGTTCCGGCAGAACATTTTCTTTGTTTGGTGATCACGAAGGTGAAAGTGTTTTATTGAAGTTAAAAAAAAAAAAGAAAAAGAAAGACTGGATTTATGTCGTGTTTTGTGTATATCTGGTGATATAAGGAATAAACTTATCAAACGGTAAGTGTAATTTTTCTTCTATTATATCATCTAAAAAATCCTTTATTATTTACCTACGCATTTCATTAACAATGTATTGCATTTAATGATAATATTATTCGAAAACGGTAAAAAAAAAAAAACGGCTGGATAGATGGGCCATTAATCGGAAACCAGTCTGTACGTATTCTGCACGCAGGTTACGTCACCACTGTTTACATGTGAGCCACGGTCTGGCAAAGTGGGGGGTGGGGGGCATTTCCGTAATGTATTTACCAAGCAAGTCATCACATAATTATTAATCCATATAATCCACTTTGTCCAACAAGCAGGTGAATCCTGAGACAGCCTGTTCCTTAGACGTGCAAAAAATTTACCAAAAGCAAACATTTTCGACAAAGGTCAGCTTGTACGGATTGTGCAGGCTGACCTGAGTCGATAATTTTTGCCGATACATTAAACTCTCTTTTCATAGAATATGGCTCATATATAGCTTGCAACATGCGAAAAAGAGCATTCGGACATTTGCGTAAAGTGTCGTCTCGGATCAGCCTGCGCAGTCCGCGCAGGCTGATCCGAAACGACACTTTCCGTTTTTATGTAATTTTCTGTTTCATGCAAGTCTGCTGTTAGACAAAATCTTATGTAGTCGTAAAGTGCCGTCTCGGATTAGCCTGCGCGGACTGCGCAGGCTGATCCGAGACGACACTTTACACAAATGTCCGAATGCCCCTTTTCGCGTATTGCAGGCCAGATTATAATGAATGGATATACGTGAAAACAAAGTAACAAAAAGGAAATTGCTATAGTAGGGCCTTTCATTCCTTCAGCATACTTTTTTCTCTTAAAAGAGATCTGCTTCAAACCGCAAAAAAAAGTTGCCGGGGGTTAATCACAGGTGAACAGCCAGCTACAGTGTCTCATATCATGTATTTTACACATTAATATTCTGAGTTGGTTTGTTTGACTCTTTCAACTACAACAACTGCTGTAGTAATGTTGTTTACTTTCAAGAATCTGTCGGCAGAACTTTCATCGAAAATGATAAATACGTTAAACAAGATGTAGCACATGTTTTGTCAACGAAAATGTATGAAATAATGTTTTGATTAAAAAAAAAATTTACTCATGTACATGTATTTTTGTTATTGGAGTCTTCTGATTCTAAGAGAGCTAAACCGGTCAATTTCCGGTGATGGTGGAAGTACTTAATTATCATCCATCATTAATCAACGGATCACCCGAGGTTTGCCGACTGGATTTCTAAGATGTACGACGATGGCGATGTTAAATTTTTGAATCAATCGAAGTTAGTCATCTCGAAAATTTGAAAATCACAACCCTTCAAAACATGAGTAGATCTTAGAAAATACGCTCTTCCCTTTTGACTGATTTCAAACTTAAAGAAAACATGTACAGTGTGTTCAATTCAAGATTGCTTTTTTAATATTAACACCAGAAACGAAAATCCTTAAATTAAGTTTGAAGAAAACCTTTGACTTTGCATCGTAAGTTATCTTGTTTAAAGGTATGAAATGGAAATACAGTCTAGCAATTCTGTTATCATTTTCAAAATGGGACTTCCGTCATTGTATCGATCAAAAGCTTTATTTTTTTGGAGGAGAAAGCATCGCAAAATCAGAATTTCGTGAGTTTCGAAATGATTGGATGCAATTTTTCCCCGCTATCATGCTTTTGTCATCAATGAACAGGCCGATATTAGACAAATTGAAAAGTCATGCGAATGACGAAATTGGTTAAAAATTGAAAAGAAACATAGAATGCAATGTCTGAATGACATGAAAATCATTATGTGAAAAAGGACTAATTGCCACAGAAAAGCTTTTTTCTCAGTCTTCTGCAATGTTTTAAAGGCCGTCAGCTGCTTTGACGCAAAGACTCGTTTTATGGGTTAAACTTTATAGCATAGAGCCTTATGCACAACTTATTGTTATTTTTATTTGTTATTATTCGTTAACTTATTTGTTATTTTTGTCGACAATGAAGATGAATATCAGGTTGCAGTGAATGAACAGTGAACACAAGATCGGAATGCATAGAACATGCTGACTTGCTGACTTTAGACCTATACTTATTGCTTTTGTACGAAATTTTCTGAAAAAAAAAATATTCTTTGATCAGTTATACTGAGTGGGAAAGTATATATCACAAATATGTGGCACTAAAGATGAAAATAATTTGGTATGACAATAAGGAAAAGATAACAGTTGTCACAAAAAGGTCTCACAATAGAGTTCCCTGTTTAAAGTGGAAGTGGACAGAATCTTTACAACCGGCCCTAAATTTTGGTTTGGATGAGAATTTATGCTGCTTTCAACAGGGTTCGGTCAGACATTTCAGTCTTATCAGTACGACAACACATTAACTGCGCCTCTCAAGTGTGTCACGACTGCAAGGCTAGGCTCGGGAATTTCTTGTACATGGACACTGTCATGTGTCAAACGCCAACAGGGACGGGTATTAAGTTGGATCTTGGATGTCTGATTACAGTTCTTACACCATTGAAACGCAGATGACTCATAATTTTTTGTACATAACTACCCTTATTTTGAGTGTAATTTAGCCATTACGATTTTTTCTTTTATCACATAACCCCCCCTTGTTTTCAGTGTAATATACCCATCACGATTTTTCTTATCTTATATACGTTTAATATCATATTTGTTTGACGTCATTTTTGACGTCATTTTGTACGTATTTCATAGAAGTGAATGGCTTTTATGGATATTACCGTGCGTGCATAGGTGATTTTGCATCTTCTGATCTATAATTTGTGAAATATCGTCATGTGATAAAAAGAATATGACATTCCTTGGTATTTGAGAAGAAATTTTATTAAACTCGTCAAGAAAAAGTGTTATTAAGTTCGCCAAAGGCTCGCTTAATAACTTTTTCCCTGGACTCATTTAATAAAATTTTATCTCAAATACCAACTCATGTTAGATCCTATATATCTTAAACGCATTTGAGATATGCTTATAGTGCCATTTTGGTCAAAGCCCTGCCTTGTTTCTATAATAATAATTTTGAACCAGATTTTTTTGCAGTATTAACTTTCAAAATCGATGATAATAGCAAAGCTGCGAATTTTTCGACCGTGATATAAACACCTGTCAAAGAAGCGAATAAGCTTCGTGTAAATTTCAATACGCATGCACATGTAGACCTTTGTTTTAACACACCATGAAATACAATTCTCGAGATAGAATTATGTGACAAAGAGAATCTGACTTTCGTTGGCTTTTGAGGTTAAAATTTATAAAACACGTCTACAAAAAAAATGTCATGAAGCTCGCCAGTGACATCTTAATAACATGTTTTCCACACTCTTTTTATAAAATTGCGTCTCAAATGCCAACTTATGTCAGATCCTAAATCTTTCACACAAAAATGTTTTTTTTTTACACATTCACATAATTTGAATTTTTTAGATCATATTTCGTCCATTTGGTTGTGTAAAGAGTATATTTGCAGTTCTTTCCTCTCTTTTGAAGGAACAGAATTTGCTGACGCACCTTTTCCTGACAAATTAGACTTGTAAGAAAACTGTTCTCCTGATCGACTTCATACTTACACTAAATACCGGTAAATTTTTAAAACCAATACCAAAGAATCCCACTTTTTAAGGGGATCAAGGAAAAGGATTTTTGAAATCATTACAAGAAACGGGGAGAAAAAGTTAGTAAATAGCATTTTTTACTTTTCCTTCACTGTTGTCTACCCCTCCGATGACATCTGTCAGTACTTAACCCTTAGGCTGCTAAGCGCGACTCACTGACCTTTTGCAGGCGGTGTAGATCCAATATCAGACTGCACGTTCTGTGCAGTCTGATCTTGGATCTACGCTGTCCGAGAAGGAGATATTATTCCCCCAAAACACAACTTTGAAATAGCAATATTTGGGTTTTACTATCGAAATGAAAATTTTATTCTAGCTATTTAGCAGGATAAGGGTTAAGCCATATTTCATTTTGTCTTCAGCAATTGCTTTCAATCTGGACAAATCTTAAATTTTGATGTCTGGTAAAGAGTTACTCTGTAACCTACCATTCTACTGCATTGGTTTCATAAATATATTACATGTTTGTTGCAAGCAACATTTTTAACCCTTTACCACGCAATCCGGAATTAAAACGAAAATGAGGGGAAAAAGCTTTTGAAAATATTGCGGAAAAAAGGAGAAAATGCTGGTATCGTCTGCAAATGCTGTTAAATTGGACACTTTAAAATTTTGTCGTCTGGTATAAAAGAGTTAAAGCGGATTCGTTACCAGAATTGACCAATCGTCAAAAAATGACCGCCAGAATAAAACGAGAAATTAATTAGAGTTGTCGGCTAAAACAACTTTAATGGGATACATTATTGCTGAGTGATTGTAGTTTTTATGTATTTGTAAAACTTGGGCTAATTCCCAGGATACCGGAAACAAGGACAATAAACGTGTTAGAGAATTTGTGGCCAGTTCTGTTATTGTATTGAAATGCCGAGTGCGTCGCTATATAACGCTATCTAAGAAATATCTTGATAGTTTTACAGATAAACCTCAAGCACTGAGTTGTGATTATACTTTGGTTATTAAAGGAATCGTTCACTGTGGAGGAACATAAACATACTTTGATAACCGAAAACATCAAACAAATCAAAACAATATAATGATTATGTAAGATTAGCGAGTACTTCCTTCCATTTTTCTGGACATTATTAATTGTACGGTCAGGTGGCAGGGGACTAGGAAACTTGTTCACGGCTGTAGCGAATCATGTCGCCCCGAGCCGAAGCCAAAATCTTCTGCCACCTGTCCGTACAACGAATTTATTAACTGCAAAGTTTTACCTTTCCAATGTGTTTCAGAGAAATTTCCGTGTTTTGTGGTCTCACGAATTCAGTACGCTGACGAAATCTAATTTCCCTTCCGAGTTCTCCCAATTAAATGAAAACTGACGTCAATGAGAATTGACGTCACTGAAACCTTGATAAAATGTGAAGTTTGGTGCATAAACTTGATGATGTCACTGGGATAGACATTCGACGTTATTTCATTTAAACGTAGATTTAAACAACTTCAAGGTAAGTAACTATGGATTTTAATGATCTGTTGCAAAAGTAAACGATCATTAGTTGCCTCAGACGACCATTAGCTTATCATTTTAACGTTACAATGTGTAGTTTCGACACTTCACAATTTGCTTACCTGACGAAGGGATGGCTCGTTTTATCCCCGTGTATTTGTTTTAGAATGGTAACAAACGATAATATTATAACTATATTAATTTATTTTAAAAAGATAATCCATTATTTCTGCTTTAATGACATATCAAGGGAAACTAGTAATAATATGGTGCTGGCTACTCAGTATGTTGTTTTGTTGTCGGCTCGTATCGATCGACGCCGACATTTTGGATGTGTTGAAAGTGTCGTGATGTATACGGGGCTCCCGAAACTGCTTTTACCAGGAATTTGCCAGGAATTTGCCAGTGTACATGAATGCATGTTCTGGGCATAATATCCAATCAGATCGCAAGAAATTTCTTTGCAGTATAATAAGACGATCTGCATCACAACTGCAAAATTATGGACTGACTCATGAGGATTTGTTTTTTCATTCCCCGAACTAAGTGGTAAAAATCAATATAACAGTGCTGTCACAGGTCACCGAAATTTCCAGCTGTGAAGTTAATACATAATTTATTGAACATATGCATACTTCTTATTCATAGTAGGCTATGTAGAGAGCAAAAATAGTTGTAGATACTGTTAATTAAGTCGTTTTTAGGTGTGGAAAAATTGAGAATTTACCCGTTTCAGACTAAACATTAGTAACCACCAAGAGGGGCATGACTAGCCTGTGGATTCAAGGGAGTGTTGGTGGAGAAGGTCCGGATCGATTTTTTGATTCGAACCGCCAATATTTAGTAATTCCTGACAATGTATTTATTTACACGTATATATGAGTAGACTGCATGTGCCTGTCAACCTGATCTACACCATCTGCAAAATAAAACTACTAATGTTACCGTCAACGGTGAAAAGGTTAAACGTTCGAAGCCACGGGATTGTAAAACTCACAGTGGATCGGTTCATTCATTCATTCAGATGCCTTTTGAACTCTTTACTAGAAGACAAACTTTTAGATTTAACCAAGCATTTGCAGAGGATAAGTTAAATGTGGCTCAATTGATGACATTTGTCTTTGAAAAGGTAGAAAACATTCATGGAAAAGGACAAAATGCTGGTTTCCAACATTTTCTCCTTTTCCTACAACGTTTTCAAAGGTCTGTATTCTCAAGGGCTTTTTAGAAGAGTTAAAGCCACTTTCGAAAAACCTTCGACGATGTGACAAATTCCAGATGCTATTCCTAGGGCATAATGTGACCACTATCGAATACAAACGAATGCCTGCTATCAGTTTTAGACGGCCATATCGAATATATAACCCGATTGTTTGAAAATTTATTGCTCACATTTCTGACTTTGATCCTCGAAATTTATGTATATTACTGGCTATTCCGTGCCACAATCACAATATGAATACCAACGAAATGGGGAAAAAATATTAAATATTTGTTGTCCGGTCAGGTGTTGGGGCACTTGAAAACATGTTCTTGAAAGGCTGTAGCAAATTATGTCTTCCCGAGCCGAGGCAAAAATAGTCGAAGACTAGCCTGCATTTTTTTGTGCGGAGCGATCTTGATGCGAGTCTTAGCAACGTTGCCAGTTTATTTTCTGTTTAATCATAAAGTATTTAATTGGCAAAAAATAAGTAAAAAAAAAAACCGTCTAAGATATGAATAATCTACATAAACTACATTTAAATATACTCGCACGCAAAAGAAAATGTGCACGTTTCAAGTTTAAATAACTACTGCTATAACGTTCACAGGCATTTCATTTTTGTACCATGTGAAGCACGTGCGTAACTTTGTCAAAAACCGGACACATCCGGTCAGTATCGTGTTAATTCCTTCTTGATGTCCCAAAGCAGGCAAAGTTACGATTTGCCCGTGCAACTGCTTGTCAAATGCGAAATCGGTCAGATGAACCCTCATTTCTTTCTTGCGAATCCAAGGAGTAAGAAAAAACACACAGTGATTAAAGAAAAATCAAAACTCGCAATACCAGGTTTATCTGAACGTCATCGAATTTAGGCGTTGATGATGCTCAGTAGAGGCGACTTTAATTGCCACAGAAACACTATCAGTAACCTGCGAGCAAGATTCCAGCAAACAGTAGCAGTTGCAAATCGGCCTCGAAGCGGCCGGCCTCGCGTTAGTGACACCAGATTTGATCGCCACTTGGAATTGATGCACACAAGACGTCGATTCGCTACAGCGAGACAGTACGGTATAAGCAGGGACACCTATCTGAGGCGTTTTCGTCAGTGTGTTCGGCCCAAAAGACCAACAGTGCCTTACGTCGGGAGCATACTCACTCAACGTCATCGCGTTGCTCGTCTGAACTGGGCACGGCAACATCTCCATTGGCGAAGGTATCAGTAGAACGAAAGTATTTTCTCTGACGAATCCAGGTTCAGCCTTAGCTACCATGATGGTAGAATGCGGTTGTTTAGAAGAGAAGGCGAGCGATTTGCTTGCGCCTGCTTTGTTTAAAGAAACAGGTTTGGCGGGGGCAGCGTGACCGTAGGGGGTCGGATAAAGGGGAATAAGAAAACTGACCAGGTGATTGTGAATGACAGTCTCAATGCTGCTGTGTACATAAATCAGGTGTTGACACCTGTAGCTGTTATATTCATCCGCCTGCATGCTCCTGTCACATTGATGCATGACGATGCGCGTCCGTTAACGGCTCGCATTATGAGCAATACCTGAATGCAAATGGTGTTAACGTCTTGCCGTGGCCTACAGTTTCCCCAGACCTAAATCCCATTGTGCATACGTAGGATCTTCTTGGTCGTAGAGTAAGATCAAGGTATCATGTAAACAATTTGCAGGAGCTATAGCATGCTTTGCAGGTCGAATGGAATAAAATTCTTCCGCTCGCCGAACAACGTTACGTCGATTCCACGAGACATCGTTCTGATTAGTTCATAGGACCCCCGAATTTTGAAATATTTTGAAAAAACTTGTATCTATTTTTATGAAACTTTTAAGTCTTTTAGAATGACCCTACCAACTCTCACAGCGAATATTAGAATTTTTCTTCCATAGGATAGAGCATAGTGACCATTCCAGAAATGTTAATTTTTTGTTCAGAAGCTTTACTTTCTCCGACGGTTTCCCACAGTTACCAGAACAGCAAATATATCTGGACAAGTGCATGACTTCAGTACCTCACTTCAATTAAATATGAGGCCCTGAAATTGCTTTTTGTACAAATAATATAGTTCTATACTATACCTTATATATCGCTTTCGTCATTTTCGTACAAATCTTCGAAGTTCAAAATGATTTGTCCAATGTTCTTTTATGTGTCTGTTCTCCAATATCTGGTCTCAATCTTACTTTGGGGATAGCTTCATGTTTTGTACATTATGTTGAGATATGTGTTCGAAACCATCTGACACTTAGGCTTAGTTCTTTTATGGTTTGTTTTGAATTGTTTTCGCTGTGATTTTTTTTTTCAGTTCTCCAAAAATTAGCTTAATGATATTTTGGTGGGTGGTAATTTTAAAGACACTGTGTCCGTTTGACCGTAAAATTTCATCTACAACAATACTTTGGATCTTGTTTAAGGAACTTAACCAGAGTTGCTTCTAGGGCGCGAAATGTGATATTCCCGCTTATTTTGCAATATTGGCGCGAAATTTTGAGTTGGGTGCGGAGAAAATCCAGCAAACTACCGAGTTTTGCGCATTTTTGTTAATTCTGTGCGTATTGTGGTTCTTTTTAGTAACACTTGGGTGGTCTAATTGATCGTTTATTTCCGCAAATTTCCGTTGATCTCGTCTTGCGAGATTCGCCCGAGACTTCAATTCTATTGGCTGAGATGGTTTGCGCAGTGGAGCAGTCTAAATTCCAGCTGCGTGCGCATGTATTATTGTACGTACGCTTTCGTTTGGACTCAAAATGGCGCAGAAATCTCTTCTGTCTTTGGTCGTGGGTCCAAATAGGCAAGAGTCCGGCTCCGATGAGGCTGAAAACTCAGACGCTACAGCCCCTGAACCTGTCCTGGATCCACCGAAAAAGAAACAGAAATTTGAGCACGCATTTCAACAGAAATGGCTTGAAAAGTGGCCATTTCTTCGAAAGACAGAGAAGGGCATGTTGTATCAGACATGTGTTAACCAAAAAAAGAAATGCGCTCACAGAAGGCTGTACCAACTACCGCACCAGCACCACTGAGAGACATTTAAATACCCAGGATATACCAGGACGCATTAAGAGAGGAGGCGATGCGGAACAATTTTTTGGAGGCACGAATTTTGGTTACTTTTTCGTTTTTGAGTTGTTTCTCTTGTTTCACCTTTTATTTTTTCTTTCTTTTCATTTCTGTAGCAAATGGGCTTTAAAGCTGCTGGTTAGTTAGATTTTTCTTTTATCAAAAAAGGAAATATATATATTTACTCTAATTATCCAAAGGTAGTCCAGAGAAAACAGTGCAGGCCCAGATCAGACTTCTATTTGAATTTATAATTAACACCCGAATGTTTTGAAGTCTTAACATCTACATATCTATAAGGATTGTACTTATGATGCATTATTTTTCAATACGCTCTATCTGATACAGATTGTACTTCGTATCAGGTTATGGTCACCTGAGGTGATGATCAGAAAGTGATCAACTCAGTATAGAAAGATAGACAAAATGCTAAATACCAACAGCAAAATTGTACATCAGCACAGTGTTATTAATCCTTTTTACTGGTCAGAACTTTAAATCTAGTCAAAATTTCAGCAATGAGTTATGCAACTGTTTTCAGTTATGCTGTGTTGATAGTTGTCTTTGTATTTCTGGTATGTACAAAACTATGGTTGTTTGAGAATATTGTATTTTCATAACGCCGCATGGTTCCCATTTTCTTTGAGCCTTTGCCCCCTTTTTAAGAGAGTCTGATGGGGGAGTTGGCCCATTTTTGAAAAAATCCAAGAGTCAACTCTGATAGATCTCCGCCCTGCCAGGTCAATTCTTACGGCCTATAGCAGACGATTAGACGCATCCAAATCAAAAGTATTTGCAGACGACGACCTAGATTTGGCTAAAAATGAGAATAATCTGTGAAAGTGTAAATTGAGGGGGGGGGGGGGGGGAATGAGAAAATGCTGCAACCAGCAATTTCTTCTTTTTCTACTACTTTTGCAAAAGGCTTTTTCTTCAGGGTCGTTAAAACACGGGACTCTTTTGTTAAGAACTATCAACCGACTATCATTATGAGATCTAATATAAAATATTGATGCCACAGGCGCCTTATAAACTGAACAACGAGCTTTGGTGTTGATTTCTCTTCACTAATGAATGAACATTTTGACCTGTTCTAGTCCCCATTTATTTAATTCTATCATAGTTTTACCACAAATGCCTAGTGTTTACCTTAAAGGGTCAAAAATAAAATGGGCCCTATTTTGACCCTACTTTTTCAACAAAATTTACACACGTGTGTTATTTTTATATTCAGTAAGTATCGATACTTTAATGTCGGTATTGTGTCATCTGTTTATATATCTAAATGCATATATAGATACACACAAATGCATGCAATAACGGCACAGAGGGGAAAGATTTATTATGAATTTCGGAATTATTCGGATGTAAACTTAGAAATGTAGTTTATGGTATAAATAAGATTTTTTTTAAAGCTTTATTTGATATGAGCCAAGCTCTGTGAAAAGCGGGCTCAATGCATCTGCAAAAATATCGATTCGGGTCAACCTGCCCTCAGTGCCCTGTACAAGCAGGTTGACCTCAATCGATACTTTTTTGTTTTTGATAAATGATTGGTTGTTAGATAGGCTGAATTTTACGGATCTATAACTATGTGATGACTTGCTTGGTATAATACATCATGGTGGTGCATAAAACCGCCGTTTGCCAATGCGCAGCTCATTTGGTTCGATCCTTACCAACTAACACATTATCTTCATTATACTATAGGCAAAGCCTGTTAGCTATATAGTTCCGCATGCTGATAGACTCTAAATCAGTACTTGCACTTGTTCTTAGCCAGTTTGCCTTGTTCGACATAACGGAGTCTAGGAAAAATGTTGTTTTAAACCCATGACTTATTTTTGATAATACACCAGTTTATTATTGTTTTTTGGGTCTCGGTTCTGATCAATTTTCAGTCATGAGCGCGTGAAGCTTGAGAAACCAACCACATAAACGCTGGAATTTGTACTACTACACCGTTTCGCGGAAAAATGATGTCGTTGTTGCTAAGGCGTATGCCCGAGGACAGTTTTTGATTTTCATGTTTGATGAAAAAAAATGCAGCGAAAGCTTTTTAAAAACAACAAAATTGCTGAATAAGTTGCATTTACCCCCTCTATTCTATTTTCGGTGTAAATGTCATGGAGCTATCTACCTGTGTATGTACACATTTGAAACCGAACTACAATTGTAAACATGGACCCGTGGACGGTATATAGGCAAAAGGTGATGAGGCAGGATATTTTTTGTCTATCACTCGTTTTATCTGATAAATAGAATCTCACATTCGTGTTTACGTATTATCATTTTTATCAAACTCGTTGACTAAAATATATTTGACGCTCGCCAAGGCTCGCGTCATACAATTTTAAGCAACTCGTTTGATAAAAATGATAAAACATAAACACTCGTGTAAGATCCTCTATTTATCACATAACTGTATCTCATTGACTTACAAATATGTTAGATATAACTATCTTTGAGAAACCTATATGAGCCATGCTCTATCAAAAGGGATTTTGATGCATCTGCACAAAGTATCGACCTAGGGTCATTCTGTTCAGTCGGCGCAGGCTGACCTGGGCAGAAACTTTCTGCTATGAGTCAATTTTCTGCATGTCAAAGGACTAGTGTACCTCATGATTCAGTCGGTTGTTATGCAAAATAGATTTTATGGATCCATAATCATATGATGACATCACGGAAATGCATTAAGCCCCATCGTCACAGAGCATGGCTCATGTTTTATGGATGAGACCGACTCGCCTGCTTTGACATAAATGTAAGTTCAGAGCTTAAAATTTTTCCAAAGAAGCTGACATATAATCACTTAATCTTAAATCTAAAAAATAATACAAACCTTTCCACAATCAACATTTTCACAGTTGAATTTACCGAAAAAATTGTGTCTGACGTTCTTTTTGAAAATAACAGGCAAGAATACAATGTTTTAACAAATGAGGTCACATACCGCCCCCTTTATGACGTCACAAATATCTTATCTCAAACGTGTGTGTATAAGAAAATTCTTAATGGCTATGATACCCTGAAACAACGTAGGTTATATGATAAAAGTATGTATTTAAATGAATTCCAAATGTGAGCAAATGTACTCACATGTATGTAGTTTAGTTTAAACATGAATATTTCTTCTTGATTTCCAAACAGATTCTACAAATTATATCTATTTTCTTCTCTCAACGGTTTCTTCCTAAAAATCACATCAAATATTCGTACCCCACTTCCTTTTTTTAGGGGGTGGGGGAAGAGATTGGGGGGGGGGGATGGGGAGGGGGGAACTAGTTCTTCAGTAAATCAAGGGAGAAAAGTGTGCCCGACGTGGGACTCGAATCCATGACAGCCGGAACACTAGTACCGCAGTTCTACCAACTGAGCTAGCCGGGCCACTGGTCGTGATTCTATCAAACGTCAAATACAAGAATTCTCTCCCTCTTAATTTTCTGGGATTCACCAACTCCCCCTCCGGTCCTAACAGACCGCCTACCCGCGCTCACGGATTAACCTGGTTGCCTATTAAGGGAAAAGTGTGCCCGACGTGGGACTGGAACTCACGACCTCCGGAACACTAGTACCGCAGCTGTACCAACTGAGCTAGACGGGCAACTGATCGCGAGTCTACCCAAGTCAAATACAACTTTTCTTAAAAGTTTATCCCACTCATTTTGGAATTATAACCTGAAAACTCAGATCTTGGAGGTCTTCGTTTTCCCCCTACATAACTCTGTCCAACATTTTTTACATCAAATTATTACAGACCGTCTTTGACACTTCTTGGAAGACACCTAATAGCATGCATTAACCACTTAAAACGGAAGAAAACATAATTGACAGTTCTATGGCTTCCGAGAGCAGTCATATTAATTTTGCATTTTAAAGAAGGATAATGCACTAAATATCGTACTTGTAAATGCATTTTATGTTTGAATGCACGGGTTTAAACGGAATATAGTTCAATGTTGGACCCTTTCATCGTCACGAAACGGAAAAGCAGTGCCCCACCGTGCCTCTGTAGGTTGGCGTAAGATTTGTAATAGTAAGGTTCTGAGTTAGATCCCCACAAGTGGAGATGTTTGTGAAAGAGAGTCCTTATACTGCAAAGCTACACTTAAGTGCCGATAAAATTCACGAGATATATGAATCACCAATCTGTCGCTGTAATATGACGGAAATAGCTTACCTTTGAAAGAAGCGTGAAACACTATTCATTCGAATTCACGGGTGACATTTTTGAGAACGGATTGAAATCAGACTGCACAACCCGATCTCAGATCTACACATTTTCTTTCCCGAATTCTAAGCCATGGCATAAAAAACGATTCATCTGTAATGCTAGGTTCACACTGTCGCGAGATTAGTTACGAGAGCCACGATTCGCAATCCGCAGCTAATCGTGAAACTTTTGGGAATTTTTTGGTTTGGATACGAGATGATACGAGTAGAGACGTTAAGAAACGATTACTTGCGCTTGGATGCGACATAATTGCGATTGGTCATTTCAGTTCACACGACCATTTACGATCCGGTCTTACGTTCGTATACGATCCATTCCGATCCGATAAGATTATCCCGTTCAAGTCTGCGATTGAATCCCGATTCGATACGATTACTACGAGCAGGGGTCACGAGTTATGACGATGTAATACATACAGATACGTGTGGATAAGTCGAGATACGTTTATTGCGAACCGATGCGCTCTGTTTCGCTAAAGCCCTTGTCACACTATACGGCGTTTCCACTGCGTTGGGATGGCGTTGTTCAATTTCCCAGAGCGCCATGAGATCGCAGGAAAAATCGGATGTTTTTCTCGAAGACGGAGATATCACGGCGTTCTCACCACGACCAAGGCGTTGCTACGGAGCTCCTATGGCGCGTTATCGCGTTCCTACGGAGTTCTTCTTGGCGATTCTCTGCGCTCTCATGGCGCTACCACTGCCTGCTCTGCGCTTTCATGGTGCTCATACTGCGTGCACTGGGCGTTCACGGCGTTCTCAAGGCGCTCACAGTACGCTGACGGCGTGACAATGAACTATCTCTGAAAACGAATTGTATGTATACATATTTATTCATCAATTGTTTCTTTGCTGTGGTCTCGAAAAGTCAACGGAGAATAAAACTATGCTCGTAAAAAGAAAAGGGGAAAAAGCAGGACATAAACCCAACCCTCTCAAACAGAAGCAAGTCAACAACTGTCAACTCCTCAATCATTACTAGCCCGGCTTGCTAGCGTACATCAGCCATGGTGAACTGAATGTTTATTTGCATACTTCGTCTACCATATGTTCGTTTTTGTCAGACAAAGACTGATGGACGCTGTAGAAGCGCCTTACAACCGCAATGATCGCCGTTGCAGCTCAGAGGAGTCGTTTTAAGAGCGCAGTGAAATAAATAACACTCCGTGTGAGCGCCGTTGACGCGCTGTATAAGCGCCGCTGACGCGCCATATAAGTACAGTAGAGACGCGGTGACATCTCAAAGCGCGCGGTACAGTCTCCGTGCAAGCGCCACCGACAACCATAGCGTTCGCACTGCGACCTTTGTGCGCGCTGGCGGAGCTCCCATGGCGTTGTGGGAGACCTTACTGCGTCGCTAAGACGACCTTCCGGTGATCCCACTGCGCTCTTCTCAGAACGCCGAGCGACGGCGATTGTTTTGTGCATGCTCAAAATGCGCGCCGTCCCTCGGCGTCCTAGACGATCCCAACGCGTCTATTCGCGATGCCACTGCGTTGCTGTGACGATGCTTGCGATCGTACTGCGCGCACCTCAGCGTTCTGCATTTTTTCTTGGACGCCGTGGGATTGCCGCCCTGGTGTGACAGGGGTTTAAGATACGATTGTTGTCGCGCCGCGTTTCACGATCATATCCGAGGGAGAGCTGCGATTGGAAGACTAATTGTTGAGGAAAATGACAATGTGATATTTGCAGTATGCAGACATTATATCACCAGAGAGGAAGAAGACGAGTAGTTGCTATACCAGCAACAGCCACAACCCGCAAGGGTCAGGAGAAAGGTAGTCAGACAGTTCTGGGTGTGACCATGGCTCACAGAAGAAAGAAGCCAACAAACAATTCGGTTAGTTTTCTAGCCTCCTCGACACATCATACAAAAAGATTGAAGTTGCCTTGATGATAGATAAAATAGACATAAACATGTTGTTTAGCTGACCTAAGGATACACAATACCATATTTTCATTTTAGATTTAGATTAAATTCTTGTTTTCAGAATGAGAATTGCTCTTTTTTATCTTTCTTGCAGACCATAGAAATTTTCTATTCAGTAGAAAAAAATAAGTGCATTCAAGCATTTTTGCTGCATATCTTTAGGATAAGTTAAACATTTTTTTTTTTTCGTTTTTGAGGGTGAAAATGCGGTAATCGGTTCTCTGAAATTCTCTATTTTTGACCTCCCCTTTCGGCCCAACCAACCAGGCTTGCAGGCTTTCCGGAAGGCTTCTGGATTTATTTCCAGAATTGTTGGTGTTGGAAAGCTGCTACGAGTAGAACCTGAATGTTCAATGTTGAAGGGAGTATGTTCGTTTTAAACAGCACCGTGTACTGCTGCTGCAAAGGATGCCGCTTTTCTTACTTCGATTGTCTCGATGTGAGGGATCAAAAAGGAGAACTTATCCAATCCTATTATCCAGCAAATCGAATCAGAGCTTTGTCTTTGCCTTGTCCAAGATTGGTCCTGATCAACACGATTAAGAAGCACGATTTGATGCGATCTGCTACGTTTTGTTACGATTCAGTACTATTAGATGCGGTGACCACGATTGAAAATCAATCGTGTTGATCGTAGAAAATTTTTTGACAACCCAAAGATTTCATACGATTAAGACGATTGCCATGATTAACATCAAGTTCTGATACGACCTGATAGGATCATCACGACTTGCTCACGATTAAGACCACGATTTCAATCGTGGCGCGAATCGTGATAGTGGGAACGTAGCATAATTTACGCCGTAGAAAAAAAATGGAACTCTATCTATGAGGCGGAACACTACAGTTAATAAATATAGGATCTGACATGAATTAGCATATGAGATAAAATTGTATTAAATGAATCCAGAAAAAAATTATTATGCAAGCCTTTGGCGAACTTTATTACCTTTATAGGCACGTGTTCAATAAAATCTTACCTTAAAAGTCAACGAATATCTGATTTTCCTCATCATAATAATTTTATTATAACTGTATTTCATCTCAAGAATTGTCCATAATGTGTTTAAAGATTGGCCTTCATGTACATGTGTGAGGTCCTGCGTGGCTCAGTGGTAAAATGTAAAACTCGTATACTGGAAGCCCTGTCTTGTCGAGACTAACTGGACGAACCGGTTTTTTTTTTTTTTGTGTGTGTGTGTGTCCTTGAGCAAGCCAATTCAGAGCCCTAGCCTAGTACTGATGAAACCCAGGACTTACATATCTGAGCTGTCGCCATGATATGATTAAAATGTTGAGAACGGCGTAAAACACCATTCAATTAATCAATCAATCATATTTATGTGTAGTGAAATTTACATAAATCATATATCCGCTTCTTTGACAGTTGTGTGCATCACGGATGAATACTACTTCCAAAGAAACTTGCAAATTATGACTATGTTTTGAATCTAAATATGATAAAATTTGCAGCTTTGTCACGATCATCAATTTTTAACAGTTTTACAGAAAAAGTCTAAATCGGAAATGTTTTAAAAATGTGGCGTATGAAAAGAAATACGGCACTACTTGCCTATCTCAAACTTTTGTAAGACAAGAAAAATCGTAATGGCTGTAATGCACTGAAAATAAAGGTACTTATGTGTGAAAACGAAGTCCTGTATAGTGAACCAAAAGACTATAATTCAATATTAGTTTGTTTTTTTTTTCATGAACATTGGCGAGTTCTGACTGGCTGAAAAAAAAAATTTCATAGCTCCATGAAAAAAAAAAGCAGTGTCGGAACTACTTTTGCAGTCAAACTAATGTAAACAAACTTGGATACGAGATTTTATAATGTTTTTCTTTCTGATTCTATATCGAGTCCGAAGTTCAAATTGCTGGCTTCATTTATTTTCTCTGAATATTGAAATAAAATATCCAACAGTAAATTCAAAGACAGAGCTTAAAACTCATTGTCACTTTGCTGGGTTCTAACAATCTTATTTTCAACTTAATTCTAGCATATTGAGCTTCTAATAGTAATTCTAACATGATACGTGAAATCAGCTCTATAAACACAGTGCAACGAAGCGTGGTAAAATCGACGTCATTCTATATGGAGTGACGTCATCTATGTAAAGTAAGCCGCCCGTGGCTGTTCCATGTCTACGCCCTCCGATATTTTATCAATGAATGTCACTTGATGTAAACAAATCGTCATTTTCCGCTACTCGACCAAGGAGGAAGGAAAAACTTAAGGATTTACAGATGTTAACTGTATTTTTGATAAAAATTGATAACGAAGAAAATGTTACCAGTAAACATACAGAAATCAGGTGTCTTTTCATGGTGACCTTTAGTCTTTTCATGGTGAATTTTAGTCAAAGTTTGCCGTTGTTGCATTCGAAATGGGATTGGGAGTGGGTGGAGTAATAATCAGAGCATGCCATTCGAAGCGACTGCGACTCTAATGCTTGACGATACATACATTCTTCTTTGTCATTTGAAAGGGAGAAATCATGATTGTAAAACGGTATGTTTTTTTTTTTCTTTTATGTTTTGTTCGATGCCTAAGGTTTAATTGAAATTTTTCTTTTTGTATTTACCGACCGGGCAGCGGGGTTTTGTTTTGGTTAGAAATTGGAACAGCCATGGCTTATTTAAGGGAATATTGTCTACATCCGCTCTTATACACTAACTATGAACTTGATTTCCTTTAATAAAGAGTTGGTCATGTTAGAATCGAAATAATCTTCTTCCTATCGTGGGTTATCGTTCAATAAACCACAGTGTGAGTTATGAGGCGCAATGAATAAACCACTCGGGCTATCGCCCTCGCGGATTATTTATTGTGCCTCATAACTCAAAACCGTGGTTTATTGAACGATAAACCACGATAGAAAGATTATTTTCTAAATTTACTAAATCTGCAAATGTTCAATACTATAATGACGTCATGAATTATGTCATTTCTACGTCATAAACGAGCAGTTTTACCGCGCCATGAAATATCAATGAAATGGACATTAAAAAAAAAAAAGCAGTTAGTATTATTAAATTGCATATTTGTTGTCTGTGATCTTGAATTATAAGGAATGAAGAGATTTTTTTTTTCATGGAGGTAAGAAAAAAAAAACCTAATCACACTTTTGTATGAAACCGCGAAGCGGTTTCATACAGTGTGATTAGGTTTTTTTTTCATACTTCCATGAAAACGAAAAAAGTTCTCTTCATTCCTTAAATAGTGTAAATAGTAACGCTATAACTGCCAAATACTTTTAATAAAAGTTCACAATCAATCGTAAAACATGAGAATCTAGCCATTTTAACGTTTTTTTTTTTAATGAAGTAAAGAGTTTTCAGCATCGTCTTTGTAGTCTAATCTTGATCTAATCATCCGCACAAGAACATTGTGTTATGCCTAGCAGCCTAGACATCAGTTGACTTATTTTTATTTCGTAGATCTTTCGAGCATTAAGGTCTACGGCCCCTAACTCTCATATTAAAAGACGGAAGCTGCCGAGATTGGCCAAATTGCCTTTACGAAAACGTCGATAACATTACATGATATTTACCCTAACTCTCCTATTAAAAGACGGAAGCTGCCGAAATTGGACGAAAAGCCTTTTCTAAAACGTCGATGTTTGCCGATGAGTTAGGGGCCGTAGACCTCAAAACAATTTGAGTCATGTTCTGAAAAGAGGGTTTAACGCATCTGCAAAAGTATCGACCCAGGTCAGCCTGCGCAGTCCGCGTAGGCTCACCTGGGCCGAAACTTTTAGCTTTTAGTAAATTTTCTGCAAGTTCAAGGACCATTCTACCTCAGGATCCAGTTGGTTGTTAGACAATATTGATTTTATAGATCTATAATCATGTAATGCCTTGTTTGGTATAGTGCATCACGAAGATGCATTAAACACCCTAGCCAGAGCATAGTTCATTTTTGTTTGTGAAAGGGTAGAAATTATTATTGAAATATGAAATTTTCTCCTTTTGGCTCAACGTTTTCAAAAGCCTTCTTTCTCGGGATTTTCAAAGCACGTATTTTTAACGGGTTAGATATCTTCAGAGATCAACAAAAAAATTAATCAAATATCCCGATTTTAATTGTGCCTCGATTCAGTTCTTGATTGAATACTTTTTATCAATTAATATCCAGTCTTTAGCTTCTATAAATGTTGTCTATTTTTTCTGCTAGACTTTTAATTAATTTTGTAGGAAATGTGGTTCACATAGCACTGCCACGTTCAAAATGAACCTCTCTATTGTGATATCGCACTGGAATTAAACTGTTTTCAGTAATAGTTTTGTATTTCGCATCCTTGACTCTTTTTTTTTTCTGCAGAATGACAAAAGCAATTGCGACAAAAAATGTTTTCAAACATCACTGTTTTTTTCTGATACTTTGTTTATGCGTGTGCGAGCGAGAAATAACGCCATATACGAGTACATGTATACATTATGATTTTTTTTAGTCCGTACGCCAAAGTTTATAGTGGAAGATGAAGATGCAAATTACTTGTAAAAAAGGACAACACTTATTCAGAAAAGATACACAACAAGATGTATATTGGTATCATTTTTGTCGACTTACGGATCCTTGCCACGGCTGCTTTGTCACTCATGTTTTGTATACATGCAAAAGGGGGCGAACCCTTGTCACAGAAAGAGGAAATGAATAGAAGTGTTCAAATGTTCTATATTTTACTCTTTCAGCGCCCAAAGTGTAATTCCGACCTTCTTTGAATCTCAGCGATGCATTTTTTAGGATTGGTTTGACTCAACAAGTGGACGATATAGATCCAAAAACAGACATAACGTTCGGTCAGATTGCACTTGTGAGGGTATGGAAGGGTGGGTTCCGAGGGTTCGTTATCTGATTACGGTACTTCAATACTTCTTATTCGAGTCTCTGCCACCATGGCTCGTCAACTGTTGCATTCAACAAGTAGGTTACCAGGGAACAATAGATAGAAACGCCAACAGCAGGACCTACTTGTACCAACTTCTATTTTCTTGTTTGTCAGTACTGAATAAACTTGTCTTTTATATGTCAGATCTGTAAAATAAAAAATAAAAAAGTGAGGACAGGGGGGTTATTTCAATTGATTATTCTAACTCAGTAGTGTATAGGATAACTTTCGTGAGCAGATGACATTGAGATACCAATTTTAGTCGATAAAGAGATGTTGCGCCCATTACCTTACGATTTTATCTTTTCGTTCCTTTGCTGTAGATGGAGTTGTGGAAAACAAAGCAAAACAAAACAATGTGGAGAGAGGAGCAACTGATTGTTATCACCTATTACTTTTCACCTATAACTTTTCCATTAATTTACTTTCTTCAAACATTTCTTTTTTAGAGTGACGGTTTTGAGCTTTGTTTCTTTTATAGCAGAATGAATGAATGTTGTTTTATGGTGCATCGACAGCTTTGGTCATTCAACGCGCATATCTGTGTAAAAAGATAATAAAAGTGGAATTTATAAACCGAAAAAGGTTTGAATACATTAATAATAGTAAAAGGGTTAAATTAAGAAGGATTATGTGCGATCTTAATATGCATAAAGGACATTATTGGTTGACAGGACAATCCCTATCTACTCAAAAGTTTTAAATGATAAAGTTAAGAATGTGATAAAAAGATATGAACAAAATGTTGGATTGATAGTAAGAAGTCTTGAAATGAAGAAGAAATAAATATGTGTCATTTTTAATGTGTATAAAATATGATATGGAGTGGCTGGGCGTCCCTGCCTACTCCAAAGTTTTAGATTAAAAAGGTAAGACTGTGAATATTAATTTTCCTAGGAAATGAGTGCTAAAATTGGTAAAGTGTGGAGTCTCCAGTGGGATCAGAATACTCCCATTAATGAGGTCCTGTCTCCAATGAGATAAGATGCCCCCAAGAGGGCTAATCCTCCCATTAAGGAGACGCAAACTGAAGATGAAAAGGATTAAATGGTAGAAATATGGGTTTACACAACAGTTTAAAAAGGTATTTAAGAAAGCATCACAGCTTGTTGTATAGACCAATCTCTTTGATGAAGGTGATAATCGAATCAATGTTGACTGTGTCAAAGAGGGTGTGCATACTGTCAACGTTGTAGTATTTCTCACGAATTGGCTGGAAGTCAATGCAATCTAACAGAATATGTTTATATATTTTAAAGCAGAACAGATAAAACAAACGGTTCTCTGGATAGAAATCTGTAACAGCACATATAGACTGAGGAAAAAGATCGTGATAGAGCGTGCTTGATACAATCTGATGCTAAATCCTTTATTTCAATTGCTCAACTTGTTTTCATTTCACTATTCTGCATATTAACCCTTAGGCTGCTAAGCACGATTCGCTAACCTTTTGTAGACAGTATAGATCAAGATCAGACTGCACAGAAAGGTGCAGTCTGATCTTTGATCTACACTGTCCGTTAAGGGAATATTTTTCTCCAAAAAATAAGTTTGAAATGGCCTTATTTAGAGTTTTTACTATCGGCTCGAAAGTTTCATCTGACTAGTTCAGCAGGAAAAGGGTTAACCTGTGTGCACTGCAACCTACGACACTCTCTTTGTCGTTGATTCTAGATAGATGTGGTTTCGAATCTCCTGGGGTAAAAACATTTCTGGGGCATGTTCCATTTTATTACCACATTATTTCAAGAAGTACTTGTTTACCAAAAATACAGAATATGACATAAGTTGGCATTTGAGATAAAATCTTATAAAACAAGTCTAGAAAAAAAGTGATCATGCAAGTCTTTATAACATCTTGTTGTCGACGAGTTTCATAAAATTTTACTTCAAAAGCCAACAAGTGCCGGATTATTTTATCACATAACTATATAAAGAATTATAGTTCGTAATCTGTTCAAACACAGGCTTACATGTACACTTGTACTGAAATTAAGAAGAAGCCTATTTACTTCTTTGACATGACATGTGTGCATCGCAGACGAAAAATAAGTTTTAACGAAACGTGCATATCAGCTTTTTGTTTTAAATCTAAAGATGTAGAAATTGGCCACTATTTCAAGATGATAAATTTTGACAGATGACACAGAGAGATATGGATTAGCAATGTTCTAGAAATGTGGCGTATGATTACAGAGCTTTTGACGAAATGCGGTACTTATTTCCCATCTCAAACTTGTGTAAGATAAGAGAATTCGTAATTGCTGCATTTCACTGAAAATACGGGTGATTCTATGACAAAACAGTTTTTCTTGTCAGTGACAATCCATTTAATCAGCTTTTACTAAATCCTGAAACCGTCTCTTTGGCCGTTGGATACATCGCTTACATTTGCCTAAACGAGCCTAGCTCCCCGAGTACATGGGCATAGGTGAACTGTAATCGCTGATAACTAAAGCCAGCGTGACAAAAAGTTTGTCTCTGCAATGCCCCGCATCGAGGGAGCGCCAGTGCTTAAAATCGTCGGGGGGGGGGGGGGCGTGATGTTTGCGTAAAATGCGCGTGATTGCGTGCATTGTCGAAAAGAGACTTCCTGAATGATCGAAATCTTGGCGTGCATCAATCTTCGTTTCATTCGCAAACACTGCTTGAACACTGTCCTTGATGCGTGTCTGTGTGCCATGTAATTCACTACACGCATTGGTGCGACATGCCGCGCATTCGAAAGCATCGTTTTTTGAAGTGTCTAAGCATGTAGCCAAACCTACGCATTTAATATATCATGAAGCGGTGCCGAACAAAGAGTGACCAAAACTTGGAAGGAAGAGACATTACATGGCCGACTCCACATGTAGATGAAAAGCAGGAAAGGCTAGACGCTCTTTGAGGTGTGGTCATGTTTTGATTAACATATTCTTGAACGTAGAGGCAGAATACTGTTCACACTAATTTAACTGAAGAATTCCAATATCAGTAACAACTTTGATTCATGTCCATTTAGTGATATAAAGGTTGATTGTTGATTGATTGAAAGGTGTTTTACGCCGCCTTCAACATAAGTTCAGTCATCTCACGACGACAGTTAACATATTCGGGTATGTCCTGAGTTTCACCAGTAGTAGACTACGGCTTTGAGGTGTCTTATCCAGACACACGCCCACGAAAAGCCCCGTGCTTCCAGCGAGACTCGACCCGAGGTCTCCAGGTTGCGAGTCCTATGCTTTACAGCTGAACCACGCAGGATCCTTTGTAAGGGTTAGGGGGGAGAATTAAATGAATTCGGTTTCAAATTACCATGATTTTAGGATTTTTTTTTGTTCAAATGACATTAGATCTGTCATTTCGGGAAAACTATTACCGATAATGTGTCTTGAATTTCAAGAAAAAAAATCTTTGAAGAAAGACAGGCTGCAGTCAACATTTTAAAACGGGGACTCTGCAATAGAACTAAAGTTGTATCAAAGATTTTAAACGAAGGAACTCTTCTCATTTTTTCGTGCAAAAAGCCAGCTCTTGTTCAGGTCGGAAAGCAACAGTTAGCGTCGAACCATTTTAGTGTAATTTGCGAAAACAGGGGCTTTGATCTTCAACCGTCGTAAAGGGTCGGGCTGATATGTTAAGGCACTGAACGAGTTAAAAAGTGTTGTGCATAGCCCTGGGTCGAGTCGATAGAAGAACGCATGGATAGATATGAGGCATGCTCTGTCAAAAGGGGGCTTAATGCATCTCCTTGATGCACGATACCAGCCCAAGTCATCACATAATTATGGATTCATAATTGCCACTTTTTTAAATAACCGACTTAATCATGAGGTAGACTGGTCCTTTGACAAACAGAAAATTGACCAATATCGAAAAGTTTCGGCCCAGGTCAGCCTGCGCGGACTGCGCAGGCTGACCTGGGTCGATACTTTTCGCAGATGCATTAAACCCCCTTTTCACAGAGCACGGCTCATATGCATGTGCTTACCGCTGTTACAGGTTTTCTAGTATTTGTTTGAAAAAAAAAGTAAGAAATAAACATATTCAAAAATAACAGAGACTTGCTTTGATGTTCGCGAAAAATGAAAATAAAAGGCAAAACATTTGGTTCGAAAATTTGATAGAACCAGAACCAGGAAACATATTGATCAAGAGTCCCCCCCTCCTTCCATCCCCAAATAGCTAGCTCTATGCTGTGGAGTTTGATAGTACGATAACCAAATGGCTTTGAACCCGTCATTTGTGCTACGCTCGAGATTCATATCAGTTAAAACTGGATTCAGTTTTACAGCGTATGTGATATATTTGTCTGACATGACGGGCGTACCCCTGTTTTACTCCTGTGCAGCCCAACACATTTCCAGCAACACTCTGATTTTGTACGTGGTATACTGATAATCGGAAGCATTTAACTTTTTATTACAATACAAAATTGCAATTTGTCCAAACATGAGAAAAGGAGAAAAATCTAATGGCCTTAAAAGCTTTCTCCTTAAAGTTTAATTAAAGTCTGGACTGTGCGACTTGTATTGCCTATGCGAAAGGCATAGATTGTGATCAGAACAAAAACCGTTACGCTTCACACCTGTATTTCGATGTACATGTATCTCATATATTTAGATTATGTTATTGCTGGCATAGATGTAATTTACTCCCTTGAATTAGTGTAATTAGGATAGGCTTTAGACAAGATGTTAGGGTGCTTGTGTAGCCTAATCAGCTGAGGCTGAGCATCTGTATAGAAAAGACTAATGCCTCTGGCCGTTCTTGTCTGGCTTTCTAGTATCTCATTTGCTCTTTGTTGGCATTGTGCTGGTCGTAATAACCGGGGGGTCGTCCGGGATGAAGTCATTTACTTCTACATAAATGGCTTCTTTTTATTTAAGTAGCGACTTCTTCATAATTCTGAAAATACTTTTTCAAAAGGTTGTGGGAGCTGTCAGCATTATCTACCTTGAATCTGAGAAAATTGGATAGGCTTAAGACAAGATGTCAATATGCTTGTAAAGGTACATAAGCTGAGGTTGAAGCGTTTCTATTGAAATGATAGATGCCTAGATCTGTTTATATTTAACTGCTCCATCTAGGTGTTTGGGTCGTACTTGTCTGGCTTATATCATTTGCTCTTTGTTGCTATTGTGCTGGTCATAACAAGTGAAGATCGTTCGAGATGACATTATTTACTTATGCCAAAATGCCTTCATGTCGTTGAAGAAGCGATTTTTTAAAAGTGCTGCAAAAGCTTCACGTCAGCATAAGTTGACTTCTTCAAAGGCTGGCATAATTATCTCAATGCGAATGAAATTTAAGTTTAAACATACTTATTTTACATCGATTGAGAAACAAGTTCTTACAACTTATACTAATCTCTCTCGATTCTGCTTCCTGGAAACTACACCAGTACTCGCGCCGAATGTGTGGGCCAATGAAAAATCCCAAAGTTGACACCCGCTCCCGGGTTTCGAACTCGGGACCTTTCGGTTACGAGGCCGACGCTCTACCTCACGACCACGGACACCACACATGGTGAAATGAATGAATGAAATGACTTTAGACAAGACGTTGGGGTGCTCCTGTAGGTATATCAGCTGAGACTTAAGACTTAGACTTAAACGAATGAATGTAATTTTATGACACATCGACAGCTACATGTATGGCCTTGTTATGGCGAACACGACAGATGATGTGGTGGTTATTGGATAGCAAGTATAAAAGAAAGTTAAAAACGAATTATTTGATTTCGAAAAGGATTTAAACCAATAGATAATCCGACGTTAAAAACGAAAAAGGTTAGGAAAATGGGCGGTTCTCTTTTTTCTCCACGATTGGCAATATAATTATGGTGACTGGACATTCCAATTCAGTGATACCATCTGGAGTATTTTAGATAGGTTGCCTTATTTTATTTATTTATTTTTATTTGCACGCAGTGCTCTAGATAGGCGTTGTCGTCATAAAGACTAAATACAAAATTTGAAATTCGGGTATATTAATTTTGTATCGATAAAATAAAGTCAGATGGCATGCCACAGGCAAATGATTGATTTTCAGTTTTATAAGGTCCTTCCATTCTTTAAATATGAGCCATGCTCAGTGAAAAGGAGTTCGGTGCATATGTAAAAAGTATCGACCCAAGTCAGCTTGTGCAGTCCGGCCAGTCTAACCTGGGTCGATACTTTTTACTATTGGTCAGTTTCCTGCATGTCAAAGGACGACAAGTCTACCTCATGATTCAGTCGTTTGCTTAGATTAAATAGATTTATTTGATCTGTGATTAAGAGATGACTTGCTTGGTATAATTGCATCACGGAGATGTATAAAACTATCTCTTACCAGAGCATGGCTCATATATTTGGTATGGATAGCCACTCTGCAAACGTATTGTCAGCTGCTAGCTTAAAAAAAAAAAAACATTGTGATCTCGGTTGACTGTTTAAGTAATTATCCAGTAGTATGAATATTTCATAGGGAAGTTATTCATTTCTTTTTGACACAAAGCTGTATTAATATTCAGTCTCGAAATTACCCTGGGGACGACGTCAATAACATTGTCAATAACAGTTTTAGCTCGTTACCAGAGAAATAACACTTTCAATGCTTCTGTGGTCAGTATCTTTGAAAACATTGAGAGTAGCCATCAATTGTCTAATCCAGTTAATTATTTATATTTCATAAAGTTGGTGTCGAAGTCATCTACAAAACTGTTTCACGCGGAAACGAGTATGTATACATGTCTTGGTCTGCAAGGTCGTTTACTGTTGTATAATCAAGTAAACAACAGTTAAAAGTCACTCTCATGGCTAATCTGCTTTTTCTGTCATTGCAGTCTGTAAAGTCTGAACTGTAGAGAGTGTTGGTTCATGAAAATTATCTAAAAGAGTTTTTTTTTTTTTTTTTAAAGGTTGGATCTTGTTTCAAAACAGACTTTCAGGAAGGTTCAGGAGAGAGAGAGAGAGAGAGAGAGAGAGAAGGAGGAGAAGAGAGAGAGAGAGAGAGAGCGAGCGAACCCTTGATCCACATCGCCTGATCTGAAATCAAACAAAACCACCAAACATGTGGCCAAGGGTTTCCCTTTCATGCATCACTATGCTTTAAAATTTAAGATTTTTGTTGTTAACGTACTTTACCAAAATGGCTTTGAAACGGTTTATGCTACGCTCATGATCCATTTCTCGTAACCTCTTTGTCTGAATCTGGAGTATTCGCTAGTTTACTCTGTTGCCTACACATAGATAGATAGATAGATAGATTCGGATTCTTCGACTGCATAAGAAAATTTCCTCTGCGTATAAACAGACATTTTAGCCATTGGTTAGAAAAAAAACTGTAGATTCAAGATCAGGCTGCATAGTTTGGTCATGAAACAGATCTACTTGCCTCATCAAACATACCCGCTTTTTATCCATGTCTCAAACACAATCTACTATCATGGCTTCATGGCTTTATACCATATTAAGACATCGATACTGGGCTTAGATTTTATTGTGTGTCTCAAAGCCTTGTTACAAGCAAAGTCCCAGACATAAAGATACAACCCAGATACCACTTACAGGTCATAATATTACCACTATTGAATCTCAAAGACCTTTTATCATCTTCAGACTGTCATATCAAGTACCTAATTCTGTTGTTTCATATTTTATTTTGCAAATAATCGATGTCAAATTTACGTAACCATTTATCATAAGATCCAGTGTTTTTACGACCCTTAGGGAAGCATGATAACTAGCATTTCTCCTATTCCCTCATTGTTTTCTTCATTTTCTATTACAAATTTAATCATTCAAACCATATCTCATGTGTCGTCTTCAAATACTTTTAACATCGACAATTCTCAAATTCTAAAGTCTGGGAAAGAGTTAAACGTTTATTTTATTGCTAAATCATGAGGATATCGCATTGAGATCCTAGACGTTGCCAATTTGAATGGCATAATTGGATATTACGGCTAAATTTCGAGTATTGCCTATAAAGTTAGGAATAGTTACAACATAATGTCCTTTTAAAGTTTTTCAAAATATTAAATGTAATTAAAAAATGTAATTCAGATATTATACACGCATGTTTTAATTGTTATGATTCAAACCGAGAATTGATTGAAGGTTTTTTTTCCGTGCACCTCCCATGTTTCTAGCTTGAAATCTTCATACGGCTGTGATTGGTAGTTATTTATCATATCTCAAATAATGTTCTTAACCCCTAGAATGCTAAGCATGACTGACTGACCTTTTGCGGACGTCGTAGATCAAGATCAGACTACACAGAACGTGCAGTCTGATCTTGGATCTACACTGTCCTATTAGGAAATATCTTTCCTCCAAAATACTTTTGAAACAGGAAAATTTGAGTTTTTACTAGCGGCATGAAAGTTTCATTTCTTTTATTCAGCAGGATAAAGGTTTACAATAACGTTTGGCTGACTCAACTCATTTATTCATAACTATTGTATCGCCCTTACGTTTGGTTAGATTGATTTGGTAACTACAATGGCGTCAGAGACACACTACGCTTTTTGTTCATTGCAAGGATTGTAACCTCAAACGTATATCTTGATATGGTGTCGATTTCTTTCTCTGATGCACTGTTGGTAGCAATTTCGTGTATTGAATTACTTTTTATGTTTCTTTTGAATGCAGCCCCACAAATTAGTCAGTTTAATGTGTAGCGTAAAGTGTAGATTTTTCACCGGATAATATATAGAGCGTCGAAGTTTTTCGTTTGTTTGTTTGTTTGTTTTTTATGAAAATATGAGACACCGCAGATTCAGAAGACGGTTTTCTATATATATATTCGCTTTTTCGTTCCGTAAAAAGAAATTATACAGTGTTTGACCCACATGTAGATTTGTTATTATATGAGTACATTGTCACTCTGCGTGTTTGTACAAGAATGCCCCCGCCTAAACAGCCCCGCCCGGGTGGTTCAGTGGTGAGCGTGTCGGACTCATGACCTGGTGGTTGTGAGTTCGATACCCGGTTGAGGCGAACTTTCTTTCCGGCGTATTTTCGCCTCTCACCTCTGCTGAAGCATGTGAGAAAAGTAGTCGGTGGCTTTGGAAAGAAAGTTGTGTTAGTACTGGTGTGAGAAAGCCAGGAAACACATGTGCGTCACCGACCGCCATGATGTGACCTTAGCTGTTAAAGTGGCGTTAAACCCCAATACAACCAACCAACCAACCCCCGCCTAAACCAAAATATGTCCAAATTTAAGCCAGCGCAGTACCGTACATTGTATCCCAAACAAAGCTTCTTATTATACTGCAAAGAAATTTCTCGCGATCTTATTGGATAATATGCCCCGTACATACATGTCATGTACACTGGCAAAATCCACGTGAAAGCAGTGTCCCTTTTGAAGGCCCAGTGTACATGACTACACTTTCAACACGACATCCAAAATGGCGGCGTCGAACGATAGAGCCGCCCACAAGACAAACATAATGAGTAGCCTGCACCTTGATGGTTATCATTAAAGCGGACAGAATGGATTATATTTGAAATTAAATGAATATAGTTACAAAATTATCGTTTGTTGTCATTCTAAAACAAATACACGGGGTTAAAACGAGGCATCCCTTCGTCAGGTAAGCAAACTGTGAAGTGTCGAAACTCATTCATTGTAACGTTAAAAGGATAACCAAATTGTCGTTTGTGGTAACTAATGGTCTTTTACTTTTTGACAACAAATAATTAAAATGCATAATTCCTTACCTTGATGTTGTTTAAATCCATGTCTATATATATATATAAAAAAAAAAGACGAATTCCTATCGCAGTGACATCATCAAGTTCATTCACCAAACTGCACGTTTTACCAAGGTTTCAGTGACGTCATTTCTTAGTCACGTCAGTTTTCATTAAATTGGGGCACTCTGAAGGGAAATTCTATGTCGAGAGCGTACTCATTTCGTAAAAAGGGGAAACTTCGCTGAATACACATTGGAATGGTAAAACTTTGCAGTATAATAAATTCGTTGTACGGTCAGGTGGCTGGGGACTTTAAAACTTGTTCACGGCTGTGGCGAATCATGTCGCCCCGAGCCTTCGGCTCGGGGCGACATGATTTACCACAGCCGTGAACAAGTTTCCAGGTCCCCAGCCACCTGACCGTACAACTAATAATGTTCTGTTTTCTGTGTTGGCCAATTATGGTTTAGGCCGTTAACACGGAGCTCTGATCTCGCCCATGCCGCCAGCATAGCTATGTAAATAAATTTGAAATGTGTCTGATAAGAAATTCACCTCCACTCCGAAAGTGTATATACACTGCAAGATCGCAAAACTCAGGCCAAAGAAATACCCTTTGGACGAATTCAGTATCAAAATAGACTTGTAAATTAAAGTTTTTACCATTTTCACACAGATGAGACTTACGTCCGTGGAGTAGACGGCTTTCAAGAAATTGTGGAGACAAACAGTGATTACTTTTTACAAGCTGTTGCTGCCTTTCCAACAATGTTTTCATACGATTAAAACTAGACACATGGTATTTCTTTCCATTTGTGTGTGTGTGTGTGTGTGTTACGTATATAAGTAACTGGGATACTGAAACAAAAGCTTCCAATTGGTATGTTTTGAACTATCAACAAAGCATTTAGATATTGCTAGTACCTTCATTAACCATTTATCCCCTATTCTTTTAGAGCAAATGGAATGAGATTGACTCTGTGAAAAGGGGTTTAACACAACTGCAAAATGAAATGCTTGGTGTAATACATCACGGAGATGAATTAAACCCCCTTTTGTCAAAGTACGGCTTAAATGTTTTCAAACTCAAATTCAGGTTTTAGAAAACATTATCTCCCGCTAGATGTGCATCTGTACTGCTAGATGGCATTCTACAAATGCACATCTAATTTGGGCATTCTGGGTACAGAACCGGACTACCTTTCAAAACGACAACCGTTACTTTGAATTTCAAAATAAAAGTTTACTCAACAAGTTGGCTTCTTTAAAAAAGAAGCCAGGAGAGGTCAGCATCAACGTTTACAAATAGTTTATTGGCTATTAATTTCAATATATTTTGGTACATGTGAACAAACAAGTAGGACATTCAATGAACGAGGGAAAAAAAACGCAGCGCAGAAACCTCTCATGCAGTACATTGGCAATCACGTGACCTTCTTCCCGCGTTTCCAAGTCGCGTGATCTTTTCCCGTGGTGTTCTTTCTCTTTTTTAACGAAATTCTTTTTTTTTCTGTTTGCTTAGATTATTCAGCTTAATAAAAAATACAGTTATGAGAGAGGACGTTTGCAATCAAATCAATAGAACTAATCTCTTTTGAAATCCGTCAAATAAAAACAAACCATGTCTATTTCCTATTTCAGTTTTTTGATTTCGGTTTATTTATAAAACCATGACGAAACAGACTGTGTATCAGAACAATTTCGCAAAGAAAATGGATTTGGACAGCAATTTCTGAGACAGTCTGCCTTTTAAACTCACCACTGTTGGAGAGGTCTGATGACCTCTCCAATAAAACGCTACCTGGTGCGATTCATTCAGCTATGATCAGCTAGCATGTAACCTATGCACCGGCCATTTATTAAAACAGCCCCTACAGGCTTTGGTAATAGCTTCGGTGTAAGTCTTACTTTTCCCATGTATATGGGATCGGTGATGCGTCATAGCAGACGGGTCGAATCTTCGAAGAATATGACATGCGCAGACAACGTTTAGAAAATGATTACACCCTTGTTGGTATGAGATCGAAGAGCATCTAAATCATCTTTATTTACTTAAGTCTGCATGTTACAACGTGTAAGAATAATTGAACCACATTCTGGCAAAAGGGAGCTAAATACATCTCCAAGAAACATAACACCAAGCCAGCAACCACACGATTATGGATACCTAATAGCCAGTTTAATTAACAATCCACTTTATCATCAGGTAGACTGGTCCGTGGAAATACAAAAAAAAGAATGACCAATAGCGAAATTTTCGGCACAAGTCAGCCTGCGCTGACTGCGCAGGCTGACCTGAGTCGATACTTATCGCAGAAGCAATAAGCACCCTTTTCACAGAGCATGGCTCATTTATATTCTCGTATATTTTATTACCACGAAAGTTCATTTGTTTGACACGAAGGTCAGTGTTTCTTCCAATTATCGTTCTGCTCCTAATCCAGTCGAGTATTTTAAAAGAATCAATAACCGTATCCTGACCCCATGCAACAGGCCGAAACACGAATCTTAAGACGCTCTCTCACTATTGCGTATCGGCTTGCGTATGTACGGCGTATCGCGATAAGAAAGGAACGCCGCGACAACGCTGCAGTAACGTCAACTTACGTAGCTAATACTCTTTGGTACGTAGAACGATCTCCTTGTACGCGGAGGTGAGACGTTTTTTTATGCTACTCTCTCACTATTGCGTATCAGCGGCGTATGCAACAAAATTTCTTTACGCGGGTCAATCGCCAAGAATTGAGGCGTATTTTGTTCAAAATTAAAGACACGGCGTATGTTCGACGTTTCTGTGGCGTTCCTGTGGCGTGTCTGTGTTCGTATGGATTTCAAGGTACTTAAAGTACGGCGTACTGAGGCGCAAACGTGGCGTAACCGCTTCGTTAGCACGACGTTCCTTTCTTTATGTGCAGCCTTGACATTGTGTAAATACGGCGGTCACCGGCGGAAAACGGCTCTGCTCACTTCGTTGCTGTCATTCGTTCAAAAGAGGTCAAACCTTTCATCTTAACCAATACGTTCGCGTGACGTAATAAGTGTTCGAGCTACGTTCCCGCGGCGTCATTGCTGCGTTGCTTTCGCTTTTACGGCGTATATGTGACGTAAGCATGACGTATCGGAGCTGCTACGTTTGTGTTACGTATTTTTAAGTGCGGACTTAAAAAAACGTCGCACCTCCGCGTACAAGGAGATCGTGCTACGTACCAAAGAGTATTAGCTACGTAAGTTGACGTCACTGCGGCGTTGTGGCGGCGTTCCTTTCTTATCGCGATACGCCGTACATACGCAAGCCGATACGCAATAGTGAGAGAGCGTCTTTAAGTCCGCACTTAAAAATACGTAGCACAAACGTAGCAGCTCCGATACGCCATGCTTACGTCACACATGCGCCGTAAAAGCGAAAACAACGCAGCAGTGACGCCGCGGGAACGTAGCTCGAACACTTATTACGTCACGCGAACGTATTGGCTAAGATGAAAGGTTTGACTTCTTTTGAACGAACGACAGCAACGAAGTGAGCAGAGCCGTTTTCCGTCGGTGACCGCTATATTTACACAATGTCAAGGCTGCACATAAGAAAGGAACGTCGTGCTAACGAAGCGGTTACGCCACCTTTACACCTCAGTACGCCGTACTTCACGCCCCTTGAAATCCATACATACACAGACACGCCCACAGAAACGCCACAGAAACGTCGAACATACGCCGTGTCTTTAATTTTGAACAAAATACGCCTCAGTTCTTGGCGATTGACTCGCGTAAAGAAATTTTGTTGCATACGCCGCTGATACGCAATAGTGAGACAGTAGCATTAAAATAATAACTATTACAAACTGTATGTGCTTATTGGTATTTATATTTAAAAGGAACAAAAAAGGAGCGTTCCACAATGAATCACAGGCCCAATGCATCGTCCAACTCCTACATGTATGTGTGTGTTGACCTTAATTAAAAATGATATAGAGGATCCAGAAGTTAGTATTTCTGTGTATTTTTGAATACGATGAAAATGTTCTAAATAGATCTTTTCCCAGTTATTTGTTGAAGATTTGGGAAATGAGAGAAGCCAAGTATTACGAAAGTATGATGTTCAGTATATACTTGGAAAGAGCGACTCAAATGCTGCACGCAATTTTTCCTTATTTAGATGCTGCAGATTTAATGTAAGGCTTGAAGTCTTTTCAGCAAGGCAATGAATATTTGAGTCGAGAAAAGTCAAAAGCGTTCAATTTCGGAATCATTTTGGCCGAAACATAACTCAAAATATTGGACAGTATAGATTCAAGATCAGATTGCACCTTCCGTGCAATGTGAGTTTGTATCTACACTGTCCGCAATAGCGACTAAATTTACCTTCATCTTTGTAAGGGTTAATTCTCCATTAGTATTCATACAGGATAGCTTGCGTATTGTCCATGAATATCTTATCAAATTACATTGTCTTCTTGTCTTATACGAAATAAAAAAATCTTCCTATGTAATATACAATAAGGTCATTCTGGAAAACCTCGAGCAATAAAAATGTTCGAATGTTTAAAGATTCTGAGGTATTGGCCAGAAAGGCTGCGTATGTTGGCGCACAGTGTGGAAGGAGTCGGCCGAGAGGAAAAATAGCGTTTAATTGTATGTTTTAACTGCTAGGCATGCATTTTTACTCTCACTTCTAAGTTTGTTTTTTTTTTGCTGATAATACGTATCATTTTACATTATTTTTAATTGGAATGTCGGTTTAACTACACTAAATGAGCATTTCTTTAAAAAACAAGGATATTTAGAAAAACTATCAACACTCTAACCTTTTGTTGCATCTTACAGTTATTTTTTCATATAAACTAAAAGAATGTTAAGATACTTGTAATTTTGCTTGGAGAAATAATTGCATTTCGGCTTTGGCACGGCAAGTCTTAAACTTCTGTTTACAGATTTTACGATTGCAAAAAGATAATAAAACACCGTTTCTTTTTTGTTATCAAAAAAGTGCAAAGTTACCATCGCAAATATTACATGGGTATGTAGGCTTAGCAAACTTGCTGTATTATCCGAACCTAAAGGTTTATTTGGGATATTTTGCTTACCATTTGGCATTACTCTTGTTGCAAGTAACCTTGTGATTCTCATAATATCATATCTTTTTTTCTTTTTAAGTATCACAAAAAGAAGATTGTTTGATGTATACCAGATGCCTATTTCTAGGGAAAAAAAGAAAGAATACAATATAAAGCTAGTTTTTATCATTTTTAATAAACTTACAAAGGGAATCAAATGGTATAATCCCAGAATTTATTTCCCATTTTCTCGATTTTCATGTTGTCTGATTTATTCATATATATTTTTAATGTCAAAACTAGAATGGAAATTACTTTAAAGATCAGTTTATTGAGACAAATTGGGCTACTTTTGTAAATTAGAAAGCAAAGGAATCGAGGATTCCAGAGATTATTTACAATGATAGATAATGTAATAGTTCTCATGCTCAAAGAGAATCAACTGTTTCAATAAAATGAGACTTTCATCCATTTATATGGCGACACAATTATACATCTAAGCCATGCTCTAGCAGAACTGAGTTTAATGCATCTCTGTGATACATAAGACCCTGCAAGTCATCACATAATCATAGATCCATAAAATCTCCAACATGTGCATGTGTATTGAAAATTACATGAAGCCTATTCGCTTCTTGAACAAATGTGTACATTATACGAACGAAAAATAGTTCCAAAAGAAACTTGCATTAGTTTTAGTGACTATGTTTTGAACTTAAAGATGATTTAACTCACAGCTTTGTCACTATCATTAATCTTGACAGATAATTTCACAGAAAGATCTAGATAAGCAATGTCTTAGAAATGAGGCGTATGATCACAGAACTTTGACCATATAAGACACTTTTTGCTTATCGAAGATGTTTGTAAGGCACTTTTTGCTTATCTTTGACGTATACATGAAGAAAATGATGTGCGTAATGGCTGTATCATACTGAAAATAAAGCCGATTATGTGATAAATATAGATTTTGACATAAGTTGTCGTTTGATGTAGAAATGTACTAAACGAGTCTGGAAAAATGTTCTGAGCGAGCCTCTGACGAGCATAATGACATTTTTGTAGACAGGCTTTTTTAAATATCTTTTATCGCTAAGGAAATCTTGCGCATTATCGGTTAGAATACATACATCGTAATACATAGATAAAACCTGATTTACTTCTCTCTCAGAAGTATAGAAAATGGCATCACATAATGAAGTCGCTATTGCTCATCACAAACGCGTTTAAAATGATGAAAATTCGTAATGGGTATATTACACTAAAAATTTGGAAATTTAACAATTATCTCCCTATCTTAGGGAAACGGTCAAGAAAAGACCGCCTAGCCCTAATTCATCAAACAGAGTATGCTCAACTTATATGTGATTACACTTGTTCTTTCTCTCAAAACAGCCGTCTCAACGTATAAATACCGTTATATCAAGACAACAATATAGCAAATACGACAATATCACTTAGAGCACTGATTGCAGGCTTCCAAAGTTTATCATTAAATATGCAGAAAGGAAGGTCAGGGTGATCTTATGCAGAAAGGAAGGTCTGAACGTTGACCCTAATAATTTCAAACAGGGTTTTGTTTGGTTTAGGTGAATAGACAGGCTTTTGACCTACTTCTTGGTACTGATATACTCGAATGAATAAATAGAGGGTATTTGTTTTTTCGGTGAGAGATCGAAATTTATTTCATAGAGTAAACATCATCGGTAATATTTTCACGAGTGGCGCAAGTATTTTTTTTTTTTTTTCGGTGAAAGATTGAAATTTATTTCATCGAGTGAACATCGGTAATATTTTCACGAGTGGCGCGGCAGCCACTCGTGAAAATATTACCGATGATGTTCACTCGGTGAAATACATTTCAATCTTTCACCGAAAAAAACAAATATTCTATTTATTTCGTGCTTCTAACCCTTTTTGGGGGTACTTAAATCAAAACCCAGTCCAGTTGTTTTCGGTTGTTCCCCGTGCCGTACTCCCTCCGCATAACAACGCATTACAATATTACATAAAGCACAAGAAATGTAGGGTAAATTACGCCATATTTCCATCTCGTAGAGTGGCACGCGCATTTAACCTAGGTAACTAGTGCGCAGAACTACTGTTTCCGCCTTCAAATGAAGAGTTATTAAACAAAATCGGTATTTTCCACTGGTCGTAACCATGAATTATCGAAAAATATTTCACCGATATTTACTATATATATAAACTACCGGAAAACACGAAATAAACTGCAATTTGTGAGTGGTAATAATGTGGACATGTTTGTTCTTGTACTAATTGATAATTAGCTATCTATTGAAACGTTGACCTATAACCCTGTACTGTATGCCTACATACATTTTCAAAGGCATAATATTTAGCAGTAACTGCTCCGTTTTGGATTCGGATCAAAATCTTATCTTTGAAAATATATTAAACTGAAAATTTTAATTTTTAACAGTATGCAAATCAGTGAGGAAGAAGGGCAAGTATTCTTTCCTACGTTTTTCTTTATATTGAATCACGAAAGAGTTTCGAAATTTATGTTCCAGTTTCTTTTGCACCGTCCATGTTATCTACAAAAAACGGGATTTTTTTAATGACTTCAAACGGAATGGAATGCCTTTTCAGATAAAATAGAGTGTTTAAAAAATAGTGCGTGACCCCTTTCGAAAGAACCATCTTATATCTTTTGAGACACCTTTTTTTTTTTGGTATATTTTTTTCCAAAGTTTCAACACTTTTTTTGCCAAGGTACCAGGCAAGCAGGCTTTCGGTAACCGTTACCAGACAAGCTAATAGCGTGCAAACCTTCCATACCAGTTCTGGCCCCTTTGCCAGCGTCATTTTAACCTCTAGTCGCCTGCTCCGTTGTCGGGTACCTTAACTGCTAGGTCACGGAGACGGTAAGGCGTTGCGGTAAAAATTCAGTCCTGTCCTTAAACATAAACTGACAACGTAGCTTGGATAAGCCCCGGTCTTAAACAGAATGACGGCAAAAATTGCATGGGTTTTGTAAGAGTTTATAATGCTGATTAGCATGATTATTGCAACAAATTTTACATAAAGTCCTTGATTTCATGGTAAATGTGTTGACTGACAATTTCTCAATACTGACACACTTGCGCTTTCTTGCGTATAACCAGAAAACGTTGAATAGAAGTTAGTTTGATTGACGGATTTGACAGCTCAATTAGGGAAAATCAACGCTAAAACAGATCGTATAATCGAAGTGGTCGAACATCATCAGACATGGGCTTGTAATTACTTTAACCTTTAATGCAAGCCACATGTCGACAGAAATTTATGAACAGGACAGAACAGAATTCATACTTTGTACTCTAGGCTTTGTTACAAAATCAGACTTTGCAGATTGTGTATGTTAGTTCTGAAAAACAGGCGGTGGTATCGAAAGAGAGTTATGCGTAGTTCATGTAGAAAAGAAGACTATTAAATGTATGGAAAGGTGTAAAGATAGATGCAATGGTCCCATTCAATAACCGGGATTCATGAACGACCAAAAAAAATGTTAATCGAAAGAGAGAATATATCCGTTTAGATGAAAAGTAACATTTTACTGCAATATTGATGAAACATGAACTTTTCTCAAAAGTCTCCTGGTAGACGCTATTGTTCAGTAAAAAACTACTCGCTGAAATTGTAAGAGATCTGTACAATTCTGTTGATATGCATCGAGACAATTGATTTCGGGAAATACCCATACATCACAGGAATTTCATAACAAGTATTGTAAATAATGCGGCCCACACACGATCAATATTATCATCAATAATATTTACCAAAATTATATTGATCATCATTTTTTTTTTTTTTGGCAGTATCATCTTGTTTAATGTATCTATTCATTTACAGTCCGGGAACCGTTCGAATAAGGTTGACCCAGTTTTCACTTTAACCATAAGGTGAACTAGAATTATTAAGTATCTTTCAACATTTATCTGCATTCGCAAATAACTGAAAATTTACTGCCCAAGCTCCCATTATTTCCAATATACGTTCAATATGATTGCCATTCTTATGTATTGAAAAAAAAAATTGGTTGTTTGTGGGCCGCCTAGTATAGGATCATTTTTCTTGTAATAAAGTCGGTGAAGGCTTATCCTGTGTTATATTTAACCCAGGATATATGTGACCAGGGGAAAACTGTGAAAGCAGGAAAATATGGTATCATACAAAACAGAGGAGTCAACATGATCCATTCAAATCATCTCCATAAAAATTATCAGTTTATAGCCAAATCTCCACGTATTGAAGAAAGCTTTTTTTTCTTTCTGATCATGTTTTAAAAACATTTTGGCGAAAAGAGGAATTGAGCAATATCTTTTTTGCTGCATGTTTTCGAATGCTTTTATACATTAAATCGTGGTACCAAGCACATGTTGTCACAAATTACAGGCTCGAGGGAGGCATTATTGAACAGACAAATTATACGTTGGCACAATCTCAGATCCGTTTTATGTGCTTTTCTAGGGTCAGATAGTATGTTTTTACAGTAGTTAGAAGTTGAGCCGTATCGAAGAAGGATGACGGAATATGCCGAGGCTCAGTTAAAACTTGCCGACCAGTAAGGGCCTCGCTCATGTTTGGTTGTATTGAGTTAACAGATGATTAAAAAAGAGCTGTATATCTGTCTCAGTTTATCTCACTGATGCAAGGCTGCAACAATGAAAAGAATGACATTTCGGATTGAACCGTTTCCGGTGTTGCTCTGAATACAAAACTACACAAGCAGAAAAATTGCAGATGTCAATTGTGAAGTTAGAATCAAATGGTATTTTGCTATCGTCTACAGAAAAGCGTATATATATGATATTGGCATACATATATGATATGAATTATATGGAGAATATCGTTTAATGAGGCAACCGTTAATTTTTATCCTTGTTTTAAAGATATCTTCAATAACCGTAATAACCGTGCATTGCTGCGGCTGATTTTTTCGTAAGCCGTCTGCAGCAGAATCATAGTAAGTTGCAGTTGTTAAACTATCTTCTTAACAGAAATACACTTGGTGTTTGAAAACAGACATAATTTATCATCTTTTCCTGAAAGATTTACAGAGAGAATTCTTCATTTCCGCGATGCGGTATAAATCACTGGCAAGAACTTAATAAGCAACATTAATAATCTGTCGGCTCAAAATGTAGTGCCTTAACATCTACCATAAACGTTTTCTTTTTTTATGTGTATAAATTGCCTTTGTCGAATAATCTAGTGGCTTGTCCTTAACCCTTTCTGCGCCATAGGCGAAAATAGGGGCTTTCTGTAGACGGCATAGATCCAAGATCAGACAGCACAGAACGTGCAGTCTGATCTTGAATCCATGAAGTCTTGTCGTTAAATCAAGCCAGTAAGAAATATAGAATTTGACATAAGTTGGCAGTTGAGAAAAAATTTCATTATACAAGTTTAAAGAAATGTTATTAAGCGAGCCTATCTCAAAAGCCAAAGGTTGTGAGATTCGTCCTTATCACACAACGATATTTTGCGATCGGTCACAATATTCAAAAGCATACATACACGCGTGGTTATTTCCATGATCAGGACCCGATTGACTTTTCTGAAAGAGGTATAAAGTTACGTCACATATGACGTAACACAATGCTTATTTCAAAGGTCTATAAGGCAAGCAAATTTTGTAATGGGTATATTACACTGAAAACAAGTTGCGTGATGAAACACTTTCTGATTTTCAATAGATTGTTCATTCAACAATCGAAAGAGATCGAGTTTACATATTTGGAGCTAAAAGAGTGACATGATGGGAATGACCTGTCACTGACGGTTACAGCATAGAGCAGACCGCACTGGTCGCAGTCTGAGCTTTAATTTTATTGTCTCATATTTTGTTCGATATTGTACCCAAAATGGCATACGACTTGAGGTTTTTCAACCGAATGAAAATGCCAATTTCATTTAAATACTATAGTAAGAGTTAAAACTTTAAATTTTGTTCGATAAAGAGATATGGAGAATTAGACACAATAGGCTTTCTTCAATAAAATTAATGTTGGTAATCAAACAGGATTCGTTTTGTGCCTCAAAAACTTGATTAAATGCTTTGCATCAATAACTCCGGACTTGTTTATTTTACTTGTAACAATAAAGATCAGAAATACCGGAAGATATTAGATGGTTTATATTTGATTGGTGTTTGAAGTCACAAACTGCAAAAGTGCTCTTATTTGTATCTTCTAAGGCCGTTTTCACCAACTGTTCTCCATTAACTCTCAGCGAACCAAATATCTTAGGCCTGTCCCAACTCAAAGCACTTACGGACGACAGATTCAATGTGGCTCAAATAATATGGCTTGCAACACGCGAAAAGGGGCATTCAGACATTTGCGTAGAGTGTCGTCTCGGATCAGCCTGCGCAGTCCGCGCAGGCTAATCCGGGACGGCACTTTACGACTACAATAGATTTTGTGCTACAGTAGACTTGCGAAAAACAGAAAACTACATAAAAACAGAAAGTGCCGTTTCGGATTAGCCTGAGCAGACTGCGCAGGCTGATCCGAAACGACACTTTACGCAAATGTCCGAATGCCCCTTTTCGCGTGTTGCAGGCCAATTATGGTCTTAAATTGAAAGGGTACAAAACATTGTGGTAACTAGCATTTTCTCATTTTTAGCCCTTTCAGTGGCATAGGCGAAGACGGATTTTCCTAACGGCATATATCAAGATAGGACAGCACAGACCGTGCAGTCTGATGTTGCATCGAAAAAGTCCGCTTTCTGGCCAAACCTTTAACCCTTAGGCTGCTAAGCGCGACGGAATGACCTTTTGCGGACAGTGTAGATCAAGATCAGACTGCACAGAACGTGCAGTCTGATCTTGGATCTACACTATCCGATAAACAGATGATTTTCTCAAAAAATAAGGTTGGAGTAGCAATATCAAGGCTTTTACTATCGGCTTGAAAGTTTCATTTAAGTTAATCAGCAGGATAAGGGTTGAAATAGATGCCTTAACCCTTATCCTGTTAAATATATGAAGTGAAATTTTTATGGCGACAGTAACCACCCAAATTCTGCTATTTTAAAGTTAGATTTTTGGAGGAAAGATATCCCCTTATCGGACAGTGCAGATCCAAGATCAGACTGCACATTCTGTGCATTCTGATCTTGATCTACACTGTCCGCAAAAGGTCATTCCGTCGCGGTTAGAAGCCTATGGTTAAGAGGTACTGGAATAAGAATACTGAAACTCTGTTCTGGTTAATTATGAAGAGAAATAATGAAAACTAACTACGCTAGCAGTTGCCACTTTTTACTTATTGTTTTGTATATTGTTCAAAAGTAAACTTTTGAATTTGATAAAACTTTGAAAGGTTAGGTGTAAATCCAACTCATTGGTGGAAAAGAAGCAGTTGTTGCAAAACATGAAAACACATAGAGATGTACAGTAACAGGTATTTATTATTATGGTAACGCATAAAAAAAAATGTTGAATTACCAACAAGTAAGGGAAAAAGATTGGGTCCCGTACGCAGATGAACTATATAGCAATCTTTCTAGATTAGTGTCATACATTGGCCCGCAAAAAGGCCAACACAAGCCCGCAGAATAAACACATCCACATTTTCAACCAATCAAAAATTACTTTTTATTCATTCCAGTCTAATTCAAGACTAATACCAAGAAATAGGTCAAAAGCCTGCATATACAGCTACGCCAAATAGAAATCTCTGAGTTTCAGTGAAATGTAATTTCAGACATCCAAAGAGGTAGACTTTATACGAGTCATGCTCGATGTAAAGTGGGATTAATGTATTTGCGAAAAAGTATCAACCAAGGTCAGCCTGCGCATTTCACGCAGGCTGACCTTGGTCGAAACTTTTTTGCTATGGGTCAATCTTCTGCACGTCAAAGGACCAGTCTATCTCACGATTCAGTCGGTTTTTCAAGGAAAAAAAAATAGAGGATAATCAACTGGTTGTGTGTGATATCAAAAATCTTTCACTAGAATGGGGTGTAATGCGGTTATAAAAAAAACGAATCCGACGGACGAGTTTTTTAAACCACATCAAACCCCATTCGAGTGACAGATTTTTAATATCACAAACAACCAGTTGATTATCCTATTTATTATATTCCTAGTTTACCCTTTTTTATCATAATAATTATCAAGAATGGTACAATATGAGCAATATTGTAAAAAAGTAGTTCCGGTAAACATTCTAAAACTACATGTATATCGTCACTAGTGATGATACCATAATTATCATCACTAGTGGTGTTATCCACTGTGAAGTCACAGTAATTCACTGATAGGAATATAATAAAAAGAGTTTACTATCACGGAGATGCATTGAAATCCTCTTTGTGAGAGCGCCACTTATAAATATATAGTGCTAAAAGATTTAAAACCTGAGTCACGTTGATTATCCCCCATGTTGATTAAACCCCCCCCCCCCCTTATAACCCTTTGGCTGCGAAGCGCGACTCACCGACCTTTTGCGGACAGTGACAGAACGTGCAGTCTGATCTTTGATCTACACTGACCGATAAGGATATATTTCCCGCCCCCCCCCCCAAAAAAAAATACCTTTAAAAAAGCAGAATTTGGGTTTTTACCATCGGCATAACAGTTTCGGTTTATTGTAAAGCAGGGTAAGAGTTAACATGGATGTTTTCGGAGACGTCTGCTGCAAATTTCTTTCAAGAGATAATGACTCAACCTTTTACTAAACAATCCCGTGTTTTAAGGACCATGAAGAAGCAGATTTTTCAAAAAAAAAAAAAAAAAAATGTTGGAAAAGGAGAAAATGCTGGTCAACGGCATTTCCTCCTTTTTACAAAATGTATTCTATCCATTTAAAGACAAATCTTGCTATTATTAAAAGCAATTTTTTATTTGTCGTCTCATTTAAATGTTGACAGTCTAAGTTTTGTCGCACGGTAAAGACTTAATTGATACCTATCTGTGTAGTGACGTAATTACATTCGATAAAAAAGAAAGTGTATTGTATCTGTTTCCCCAATTTGTCGTATCTAACACATTTCTGTTCAGGCTAATTAACCTTCCTTATTCTGCTAAATAACTAAAATGAAATTTTCTATTCGATACTAAATACCCAAATATTGCAATTTCGAAGTTATGTATTTATGAATAATATCGCCTTATCGGACAGTGTAGATCCAAGATCAGACTGCACATTCTGTGCAGTCTGATCTTGGTCTACTCTGTCCGCAAACGGTCAGTGAGTCACGCTTAACAGCCTAAGGGTTAAAGACCTACCAACCACAGGTACCTATGTTTCTTTTCGACAAATCCTTACCCTCTGTGATCATAGATATGAGCCATGCACCGTGAAAAAAAGGGCTTAATGCATCTGCAAACAGTATCGACCTGCGTAATCCGCGCAGGCTGACCAGAATCAAAACTTTCTGCGACTGGTCAATTTTCTGCATGTCAAAGGGCCAGTGCACCTCATGATTCAGTCGGTTAATATACATAATGGATTTTATGGATCCATAATTATGTAATGACTTGCTTGGTATAATTGATTAAGGAGATGCATTAAACCCCCTATTACCAGAGGATGGATCATACAATTCATTTTATTTGAGACAAGATGCCCAACTGTTTTATCTGCCGAACACGACCTCGGATCATTTATTAGTATTTTTCATTTGTCAGTATTTCTTGCATATTTCTAAACTGGAATGGAAAAAGGCGTAACAAAAATTCTGTTTTTGGGTAGTTCACATTTAAAAAAATATGTTCTAACATCAATAGGCACAGGAGCTATATAGCTGGGGAAATGCAAGTAGAAAACGGAAAGGTAAATATGACAAGTGAGAGAATTAAAGTCGGTCTTTGCAGTGTGTCGTATTTATTTGAACTACCAGTAATTGACAAATAAAATAAAAAGGGAATTATGACAGTGACAATAATGGCTGTTATTGTATCAGGGAACAATAAGGTTTTGTTTTGTCATGCATGAATGCCAATTAACTAATAAAACAGAAGAGACCAGAAAACAAATTTATCGTTACTTTTATTTCTCGCAGGTAGGCTATATTTATGGTTTAACATCATTAATGTACAGTAATGTAACACCTAACGAGGCTTGAAATTTAGAATAAAGACTTTAAGTTAAACGTGAACGCCAGCTAATTTCGGATCCTGAACAAAAATGTCAACTTTATTCTATCAACACTATTCAGAACCTGTTTAACCCAACCCAAAGGTTGCGTGTGAATATTCGTGACAGAAAAATTGTCCTGTCAGATTCTGGAATAGCTTGTGTTATGATCCAATAATTAAACTCTAGGCCAATTTAGAGACGTATTATTGACCGTGTAGATCGTCATGACTCGTTGTCTAGCTTTTAACAACGTTATCAAGGATGTATGTATGTATGTATGTATGTATGTATGTATGTATGTATGTATGTATGTATGTATGTATGTTTAAATACATGTACAAGCACTGTCTCTTTTTTTTTGACAGAACTGAAATGATTTTTTTTTTTTCTATTTAATGCATTTTTTTTTCAACATTATTTCAGTTATTCCAATGAAACATTCTAGTGTTAGGATATTGTTAAAAAAAGCCAACATGTATTGAATAAGGAGGAAAAAAAAGAGTTTTGTGTAAACAAGAAAGACTTTTTGATAAAATACATAGGCAGAGTAAGCGGTGCTGGAATTTGAATATTGAAACTCTTCTATGGTTCAATATGAAGTGAAATAAATAAAATTAACCACGTTAGCAATTGTCTATTTTCCTCTTTTTTTTTTTGCATGTTGTTAAAAATTTAAATTTTCAATCAAATATTTTTTTCTTCCCATTTTTTTTACTTTTTCATTCTTTTTTTTTTTTTTAGAAATTAGATGTAACTGTAAGAAAATGAGCAGTTGCTGCTACAAATGGTGTGTCTGAAATGTAAACTGTATAGTAACAGCTTATAAACACATGAATAAATAAGAAAATAGCAATAAGTAGGGAAAAAAACAGAGATTATCATTTATCATATCCCATTGATATGGTATGAATAAATGCCACGAGGTATGGATAACCGGTAGCAATCCTAGTACTTTTGTGTCAAAATGGGCCCGCAAAGAGGCCTAAAGAGGCCCACAGAATAGCAAATTACTCTTTATTTACTCGAGACCAGCAACAAGAAGTAGGTCAAAAGCCAGCTTGAACAGTTACGCCGAAAACTATACTTTTGATGACTTGCTGACAGTCATTTCCGTATATAGGCGTTAGATCGTAGTCAGTCCTTCTTGTGACAGCAGATAAAACCAATTTATTTCATGCTTTCCGGTACGTTATTGAGAAATATCGGTGAAATATTTTACGATATTTCATGGTTACGACCAGTGAAAATACCGATTTTTAAATTCTAACTCTTCAATTGAAGGCCGAAACAGTTGTTCCCGCGCACCAGTTACTTGGGTAAAATGCGCGTGCCTCACAACCAAATGGAAATATGACGTAATTTACCTTACATTTCTCGCGCTTGACGTAACATTGTAATGCGTTGCTATGCGGAGGGGGTACGCCATGGGGTATAACCGAAAAGAACTGTACTGGATTTTGATTAAGTTCCCTCCAGAAATGGTTAAAAGCATAATTATAGAATTTTTTTTTTTTTTCGGTGAAAGATCGAAATTTATTTCATCTCGTGAACATCATCGGTAATATTTTCACTGGTGGCTGCGCCACTAGTGAAAATTACACCGATGATGTTCACTCGATGAAATAAATTTCGATCTTTCACCGTAAAAAACAAATATCCTCTATTTATTTCATGCTTTTCGGTAGTTTATCGAGAAATAACGGTGAAATATTCTTCGATATTTCATGGTTACGACCAGTGAAAAATACCGATTTTATTTTCTAACTTTTCAATTGAAGGCGGAAACAGTAGTTCCGCGCACTAGGTACCTAGGTAAACAGCGCGTGCCATTCAACCAGATGGAAATATGACGTAATTTACCCTACATTCTCGCGCTTTACGTAATATTGTAATGCGTTGTTTTGCGGAGGGGGTACGCCACGGGGAATTACTGAAAACAACTGTACTGGATTTTGATGTAAGTCCCCACAAAAAGGTATGAGATAAATAGAATTTTTTCTTTTTTAGTGAAAGATCGAAATTTATTTCATCTCGTGAACATTATCGGTAATATTTTCACGAGTGGTGGAGCCACTCATGAAAATTTTACCGATTATGATCACTCGATGTTCACCCGATGAAATAAATTTCGATCTTTCACCGAAATAAAAAAATATCCTCTATATATAAAGTTATTGGAATATCATGTCAGAGGAGTTCATGAATTACGCCATGCAATGTTAGAGGACTTTAGATAATGTGGGGAATGATACTTAGAATAGATCAAAATATTAGTACATGATCGACTATTAATACACAAGTTGTACTCTTTTCCTCCTTACCAGACGACAAAATTTAAGACTTGTCCAAATTGAAAGCACCAGCAGACAAATTAAATACGGCTCAAAAGTAAAAGTTTTTAAAGGGTAGAAAACATTGTTGGAAATGAGTAGCCGGCATTTTCTCTTTCAACGATTATTTCAGAAGACTTCTTTCCCGAGGTCGTTGAAACGTGGGACTGTTTACTGAAGGGTTTTTCAGGCATAGAAGTGTTGAGTCACAAAGGACAGAAATAAAACCCAACAAGTAATGAAGATGGGGCAAAAGCATTTTGATCTAAATATTAATAGGCTTGATGCCAATCAGCCGTATTTGAGCTGTGGAACAAAGAATAGCTTTATTCTTCATAAATAAATAACAAGCGTAGTGCCTGGTAGAAAAGTATTTTACGAATAAACTCTTTGACATATCAAATCTCTAGAGTATTTTTGCAATTGATTGTATAACAAAAAGTTTTTTAATTGCATCCGGAGTTTCTATATTATTTATGCGTTATTGAAATTAATCCAAAGGAATTACAAATTGTATGGCAGACAATGCTGGGCAGATATTGTTTTACAAAAGAGGATTTTATCTTTTTCTTTGGATTCTTAATGTGGTTGTCGCAATAAATTTCCATAGCGAAAAGAGCAGAACAGGAATGGGCTGCAAGTGGTACAGTTTGATCTTGATTTACTCTTTTTGCTACAAAGTTGATTGCCTGTTCTTTACATATCTTCGTTACAATCAATAGATGAATCCAACACAATCCGCAATGTTTCAAATTTTACAGGATAAAAACTAATTTGCTGAACAGGGCATAATATACAAACACACGGCATTATGGGGTACTAAGCAGTCGCTCTTATCATTTGTGATTCGATGACATTTCTAATAGTATTAATACAATGGCATCTAATGAAAATTTCATGAACCGAGTTCAGTGAGTGCTTTTATGATAATCAATTCAAATATCTTGTCATACAGATATGAGTAATTTTGGGAAAAGGGAAAGGTCCGCGAAAATAACTCGTGCCGTAAGGCATGAGTTATTTTCGCGGACCTTTCCCTTTTTCGGCAAATATTTCCCCATATTAACCACAAGCTGATGAAATAAATTATACATTATATTTCCTCTGATTATTTTGTCAACGAATGCCACTTTTAAAACTTAAAAACTTAAAAAACTTAAAAAAGTAGTTCCAGATTTTCGGCAGGAGGAAAATATTCACTGTGACGGGGAAATAATTCCCCCCAGCTTAAATTACGACATTTCTTTACCCATAACATTTCTAAAAATAGACACATAAAATATAATATAAAGGTTTTGGATTACATCATCAAAAATATGTGTTGTTGACGAAAGGAGGGGGTCGGTATTATTTTTAGCTGTAGTAGCCATCGTGTATGTTCGCAGAACTTTTTTTCAAGGTATGTGCGATTAGCAATACAGATTTTGTCTTGTATTTGAAGATATAGGATCAAAACATTTCAGAAGTGCCACCGAAAAGGTGGCTTAAAGCATCTGCGATTATGTATCGACTCATGTTAGTCTGCGCAGTCTACGCATGCTAACATGCGTCTAAACTTTGTGCAAATTGTCTTTTTTTTTGCGTCGAAGTGACCACCCTGCCCCGTAGTTCAGCCGGTTTTGGTTAAAATAGATAGGTAAATTATACGAGGACTTGTGTGATATAATGCAAAAACTACGATATACGAAAACGTATAAAACTAATTTGGCAGTGCGTCGCTCATGTCTAATGAAATTCCGGATGCTAAGGCTACTTCTTGTCTGCAGCATTCAATACCCCATGTGGGCTACTTTCTTGCATTGTTCTATTGTTGTAAATGCTGGTAGAAAGAGTATCATACCACGTGGTTATGAGTCATTGATCATGTATTTCAGCCTGTCCCAAGAACATACCTCCTACAGTGTAACAGCCATTGTTATACCGGTGACTCATTCGAACAGAGATATGTAGAAAATGGACCAGTAATTAAATTGCAGACCATTGTTATAGCTTACTATTACTTTACTGTCTGTGTACAATGAAGGTCTTCTGTCCTGCTTGGTGTCTACAAGTCAAACAATGGCTGCTGGGTGGATATTTCTATAAACTCTATCAGCGCCAAATATATAAACTCGATCATTTTTGATGCCTGAAAATAGACTCCACTGAGACTCAGACGGATTGTTGTGTAATAGGCTTGACTAGACAAACGGACGGAATAGATCCAAGATCAGAATGCACGTTCTGTGCAGTCTGATCTTGATCTATGCCATCCGCAAAAGTCCCTGTTTTCGCCTATGGTGCCGAAAGGGTTAAAACATTTCTGATAATGTAGTTTTACAAAGGGAACAGTTCATACAGGATGTCCCTTAGGAAACCCCATTCTTATGTTCAATAGGCTAAAACAGACCTTTTTTGAGAAGCCAGTCGTTTTGATATAAACCCTTAATTTGCTGGGCTAAGCTAAACCCGTAGGCTATTAAGCGCGATTCAATACACTTTTGCCCTCAATGTAGACCAAGATCATACTGCACAGAACGTGCAGTCTAGTCTCTGACCTACACTGTTCGCAAATGGTCCTTGATACGCGCTTAGCAGCTTAAGGGTGAGCCTAAATATCTCAAACGACAGAACTAGAATTTGTATTCGAACACTTATGTTTTCATTTACTAGTAATCATTTTGACGATCCTGTTCGTCAATGAATAGCAATTATGTCCCTAGTTTCCCCCCAGATTTGCGGCTAGTACGTTTATCTTCATTAATTTATAGAATAACTCACCTTTTATTGTTCGTAGACGGACCTATTGTCTTTTCGATGATATAGAGGATATTTGTTTTTTACGGTGAAAGATCGAAATTTATTTCATCGAGTGAACATCATCCGTAATATTTTCACGAGTGGCGCAGCCACGAGTGAAAATATTACTGATGATATTCACGAGATGAAATAAATTTCGATCTTTCACCGAAAAAAACAAATATTCTATTTATTTCATGCTTTTAACCCTTTTTGGGGAGAACTTAATCAAAATCCAGTACGGTTCTTTTCGGTTATTCCCCGTTGCGTACCCCCTCCTCATAGCAACGCATTATAATATTACGTCAAGCGCGAGAAATGTAAGGTAAATTACGTCATATTTCCATCTGGTTGTGGGGCACGCGCATTTTACCTAGGTAAATAGTGCGCGGGAACAACTGTTTCCGCCTTCAATTGAAGAGTTAGAATAAAAAAAAATCGGTATTTTCACTGGTGGTAACTTTGAAATATCGTAAAATATTTCATCGATATTTCTCGATAACCTACCGGAAAGCATGAAATAAACAACCGTATTTTCCCACAAAAAAAAAAAAATCATCCCCAACTCGATTAATGTGTATCTAGAACTTATTTCTTAAGTATCGAATAGACAAAGATCAGCCTTCAAGCCAGTACAATCTGGACCCGTAGTCATGAACCGTTCTTAACCCTGTACCACACAATCCTGAGTTTTAACAACCCTGAGGACGAAGCCTGTTGAAAACATTGTGGGAAAATGAGAAAATGCTGGTAACCAGCACTTTCTCCTTTTCCCAAAATGTTTTCTACCATATTAAAGACAAATTCCATCATTTTAGTCACGCTTACTTTGTTGTCTGTAAATGCTTTCAATTAGGACAAGTCTACAATTTCGTCCTTAGGTGAAAAGTTAGTAAAATTCTTAGTCCAGTTGTTAAGAATCTGCTTATTTTGAAAGTGGCGCAATTTCAGGCTCAGCCAAACAGAAAATTCGTTACTTTGAAAATCTAGTATAATACTAAGAATACACTGTATAATAGTAGGTGACCACGGACCTTCATTTCCCTTAACTCTCCCCCCTCAATACCAATCCAGTCGTGTTAGACGTTTTTGTCGAGCCCGGTAGCTCAGTTGGTTGAATAAAAGGACTTGGAAGCAAGGGGTCGCCAGTTCGATTTCAGCACAACATAGTTTTTACAAGGACTGATGACAGTCATTGCGACAGGGTTCAGTCATCTTTTCTCGCTGATCATTGTTTTGACAATGGTTATGTGGGAAAGCAGCTAGTAGCTTTGAAAGAATATTGTGTGAAGTATTAGCAGAAGAAACCCCAAGAAAAGGGATGGTTCGAAAGTGCCTTTGCCACTGCTTTCAAACTGCAGCAAGGTTGAAAAGTGACGTTATATCATTTAAAAAGCATAGAAACAAACAGATAAAAGGTTAGTAGGTTGTAAAATGGTACGTCTGAGAATTTTGGTGACGTGGCATAAATTTCCCGGTTTGCCCATACGATTTTTGTACGAAAAATCTATTTCCTCATAATTCTAAAGAAAATAAATTTCATTACCCCACTAACCAACGCATCCACTAACCAACACCCCCACTAACCAACGCATCCACTAACCAACACCCCCACTAACCAACGCATCCCCTAACCAACACCCCAACTAACCAACACATCACCTAATGACCCCCATGTGTCGACGCAAGATAAGCCTATGCATGAGGGACTAATATAATTACTATATCCATTTTACATAAAATTCAAAAAAAATAAATTAATGGATAAAAATTTTTTTTGAATTTCTTATTTTTTTAACCCATAAAATAATTCAGGATGGAGTCGTTAAAGGAGTTAAACTTACATACAAATGAAGTTTTTTACGATGTATTTGATACAATGCCGCCTAAAGCAAAAGTACTAAATTGGCTTACCTCTGATGAATTACAAAACTTAGAAAAGCATATTAAAAAAATGAGAAAAAAACCTACAAGATTATCAAGTATTGTAAAAAAACACTGAAATATAATTTAATTCATAAAATTAAATTATATTTCACGATGCCCCCAAGCTAAAGTATCAATCTTATCTTTCAAAACAAACCTTTTATCATCACTTGACCCTAACGCTTTTTTATTTAACTTTTCAGTATATATATTATGCTCCCTACTTCTTAAAACACTCATCTCTCTATACTGGTCTTTTTCTGTAAACAAACACTCTTTGAAATTATTAACGGTTATCTCTTTCTTAACAACTGATTGTTTAACACCTTTACATCTTTTATCTTCTATATCATCTAAAGTTTTATAAGCATACATTTTTGCCCCAAGACCAACAAACTCATTCATAATTTCACCACCTAACTCATCTTTGAACATTCCAACTACTCTAGCATTACAATCATTTTTTAAGAAATGATCTTTAGGATAATTGCTTGTATCAAACATTTCAACCACATCTTTCTCCATATCCTTATATAAATCGTCAGTTTCTACTTCGAGAATAAAACTATCCGTATCAGTATAACACATTCTAACCTTTTCACCATACTTAGGTTTAAAGTAATTATAATAAGTTTTTTGCATATGCGTTTTACTAATATCTAAGATGCTTAATCCTGAGTAAATAGGTTTATCATATACCAACTTAGTGTTTTTCATGTGTACCGCTATTAGGTTTTCATCGAATATTGTTGCGTGGCTATAGTTTGGTTTTGCTACTAATTTTTTACAACGCTCTTTACTAGAAACCAGTTCTATCGTTACTCTGTTTCTTAGATTTTCCATAGTTTTACCAAAAACTGAGTTATTCATTAATTTAAAAAAATCTTTTTCGAAATTATTTTTAGCCGCTTTTCTTAGTTTAATGTTTTTATTAATATATGATTTAAGCCATGGGCTTTCCTCAAACTTAATTCCTCGATGTATTTTAGTAATTTTTAAACCTAAATCAACGCATGTTTTTAAAGCTTCATGATGAATAATATAATTTTCTTTATTATTTAAGTTTGGAATAAGTTTTTCTACCTTTTCAATCTTTAAACGTTCAGGAGCTAAAGGAAAGTCGTTATGTAAATCATGTAATTCTCTCGGGTATTCTAAATCCACTTCTAATATACATGGGATTTTTTGCCAAATTTCTAATTCTTTATTTGTCATCCATTTAAAACCATGTGTAGGAAGAGGATGGCTCATTGCCCAAGGATAAAGACTATTTGCATCTATATATAATAAATATTTTGATGGTTTACTAGAATCATATAATTTACCCATATACTTATTATTTGCTTTTGCATATCTTTTACTACACATACTAACACCTCCTCTGATACCCTTTTCAACCATTAAAAGCATATCAGAATTACTTAAAAGCTCTAGGTTCACTTTCGTTATTTTTAATGCCGCATCCCAAGCTAAACCAGGAGCTGTATAATACCAACTAGGGTCTAAATTATAGTTCTCGCGACAAACATCTCTAAAGTTCTCAAAAACATCCGCTAAAAGCAATACATCTATTTTATTGTAAAGTTCTAAGTAATCCTTCAACGTTTTCATGTTAAAAGTTCTCCAAACCTTTTGTGCATGAGCATAATCTTCGCCACTAATTCCTTCTTTGTTTAAACTAGAGTAAAATGCCTTTTTAGGTGGTAATTCTTTATCTTTAAGTTTATCAAATGAATCTAAGTACTCATAAGGGAAAACTCCTTTTCTCCTAACCAAAGATAACTCATTAGCATTAAAATATTTTGGTAAAATTTTTAATTGGCTTTCTTTTAAGTTACTCGAAAGCTTATCTAAACTAGAACTCATAAACTTAAAGCTATCAAGAAATTTAATTTTATGTTTTATATTTTTTCCGACCCAAAATTGTTTACTAAAACTAATATATTTCTCTTCATTATTTGGAATACAATCAATCCTCCCTTTAGATTTGCCAAGGCATTTAATAAAAAGATGAGCGTCATATCCACTAAGATTATGAAGGTATACAGGTGTGAAGTTAGGATTTTTAGCGTTTAGGTTACATTCAGTGTGTGCGGCACCTCTATATTTACCTGTAAAATGACAATGGTCTCTTACTCTATAATTAACATGATTAAACTCCTCACCACAAATCCAACAATGTGTTTCTCTTTTATATTTTTTTTCTTCCTCTGGTGTAATTATAATAGGTTTTGGATTTTGGTAATATTCTTGATGAATTTCTCGTATATCATCTATCAACCAGCTTATAAAAACTTCATCAGCATTTTCTCCGACATAACTTCTTAATATAGGAGCTTTAACACTATCATCAAAACATTTTATAATATAAACAAAACTACAAGGTATATGCTTTTGATATTGCATAGTATAACTTTTTTCTGGGTTTGGTTGACACGTGTGTATTGGCTCTAAAACACTTTCAAAATCAGCGTATACAACAAAGGGAACCTCAAGTTTTCTAGAATGGTTTTTAAAAGCTACCCAAGTATTTGGTTTTGGCATCTCTAAAGTAATAGGTTCGTGTTCATTACAATATTGTTTGTGTTTTTCCAAAAGTTCTTTACTACCAAAATGATTCAAACAACGTCCACAAATTTCCATATTTTTAGAGTTATGGCTATTAGTTACTTGTCTTATTACTAATCTTTTAAGGTTTTTTATGAGAGCGTAGTGCATGTTTTCCTCATTTTTAATTAAAAGAAGGTCAACATGTTTACTTTTTTCACATTTTGTAAGCCTAAGCGGATAAATGAATTTTTTGTTCTCCTCATAACTATATACGTTTACACTAATTTCAGGATTTTGTGTTTCAAACTTACTGATATCCATAAGCGAAACAGGGTAGCCGATTCTCATCATATTTAAACTACCTTCTTTTTTTTTCAAAGCGCCATCAACTTTTTCTGGGTGAATATCTTTTGGGAAAAAACCTCTTAAACAACACCATAAAAAGCATTTATTATCTTCATTTTTCATATTGATAACTGCTTTTTTGTTAGCAATCCATGGTGGTAAAGGTATCCAACTATTAGCTCTTAAAGGAACATAAGTAGCTGTATGTATTTCTAGTTTTACGATACTCCCAAAAGTCCAACCACTACCTTCTCTTTGGAAATTAGCTAAATTTTCTAAAATTTCATCTATCATTGCGTTCAATAAATCCTCTATTTCTTCACTGTTTAAATTTAAATGTTGGCTACTATGAAAAGCACGTTCCACGGGGCCCTGATCAATATCTGTCATTAACCACATTTTACACCTAAGTACAAGTTTTACCTTTGTTCGTAAATTATTTCGAAGAGTATTTGTAATAGGCGCCCACGTTTCTGCGAAAAATCTTTGCGGGTTATAATTTCCTCTACCATCTATAACATATTGATTAATATACTCTCTAAATGCTGAGCGCTCTCTTCTAACCTCAAAAGGTTGTCTTGGTGGATAATTCTCTCTAACATTCTGAACAATTTCATCAAAAACTTGCGGTAATCGTTCTCCTTCCACATTACCAGTTAACCATTCAGTGAAATTATTGATTCTACGTTGGATTGATTGAGGTATAACATTCGTTACGACCCTCCCAACATTTGATGCAGCTCTTCTAGCTATATTAGAAATTCTGTTAAGCCAAGACATTTTATAGAGTAAATATAATTTTCTTAACCTATTTATCAAAAATTTTATTATATCTGTGTGTAAATATAATAAAATTACTGAATGTTAATCTTATATTTATCTTTCCAAACCCTTCCATTCCAATTCTCAATCGTTTGTGGACTGCGGTCTATAAATTGACCCGCTTTATAAATGGATGGAAAGGTTTTTATTTCTCCGGTTTCAACATCCTCTAAACTAACTTTCTTAGGATTTTTCATAATAGTTTGTAATCTATCAAACTTAGAGTCTTTACTTTTTTCTTCTTTAGATGATTTACTCGGAAACAATCCATGTTCTTTCACCAACTCAACTAAACGCTTTTTATTCCAGTATGAGTAGAAATTTATATTATTTTCTTTAAGAATTTGTTTTAAATCTGCAACCTTTATCATTTTTATATAAAAAGAAAAAATCTTAATACACTACGCTCATTTTACTTCCATCAGACTGGAAGTTAATTAACCTATCACTAATAATAACAGCATATGCCTCTGTATTCGCAAGCACATTTTCAGTAAAACTCACTTTGATTTGGATATCAGTGACAGAGTATTTTAATTTCGCACTCTGTTTGGAAACATCAAACAAAAACAAAGGATAAAGGCTTTTATAATCTGGTGGAGTAATGTTAGGGTTTGACACCATTTCATTCATGTTATAAAACTTAGACCTAAATAGAGAAGCGTCCCCATACACTCTACTAAATTGGTTTGCGGTAAAACTGAGATTATAATCAACAGCGGGATATCTAGTAGAATTTAACGTAACATAAATGTTATTAACGTTTCTATGGTCAAATATAGCTGGATTTTGTTGTTGGTCCCCGCTTTTACCAGTTTGAAAACCAACAATGATAAAACGTGGCACTTCAGGTGATGATTTGACAGCGAGTCTCCAGGTAAATAATGTTGACTCGGGAACCGAAATAGAGTCACACTGTCTCATTCTATATCCAACCGGTATTTTTTCTTTTTTCTCAATAATTTTATAAAGTTGCATTTTCTCTTCATCTGAGGGTAACACATGAGGCATAAACCAAGATACTCTAAGTAAATTAATTCTACCATCAGCAGGAGCAGCACCATCTCGAAAGATTGCATCATTATCATTATTTCTCGTTAATGTGAGAGTTTGCTTCATTCCATACAATATCTTATCATAATCATCACAAAAACCAAATATATGTTTTAATGGAACTCTGAAGCTAAAGGTGCCTCTTGGAAGAGGGTTATTAATAATATAATTTCTTCTTACAATAAAACCAGTGTTTCCGGCACCCGCGTTAGCTGCTGTATCTTTATACCACAATTGATTTAACCCTTGTGATTTAGAAAAATCATCCGGATATTTTAACAACCCAAGCATTGTAGTAGCCTGACCAGGATTCAATACAGATTCAATCTCCATACCCGAAAGTTGATACTTAATATTTTTAAAAAGATACATGAGACCATTGTTTGTTAAAGAAATATCAGCGTTAGCATCGTAAACTGCTCCATTATCACTTCTTACTAATTCACCTACAAAAAGTAAATAACTCTCACTAGGATGAGTAAAAATATCTTGAGTCTCAATGTTAATCCTAATTTCTCCTATGTTGTTAAGGTTTGTACCGGTGATTGGTTCATACTCATGATGTTCATACTCAGCAATACTATCATCTTTTAAAATTGGTTCAGTGATTTTTAAAATGTCCATTTTATAAAGCGATTATAATTTTTAAAACAAAATTAAAAATTATAATTGTGTTACTTAAATTACAAACCAAAGCTGGGGATAAGACTTATTACCATTAACAAACACACCTTGGAGTTTAATGTTTTTTGTAATACCCAGTTCAGCTTTTGGATAAACTTTATTACCGTATGCAAGTGTTATTTCAGGTATACCTTTATCTTTTAAATATTCATTCACATTTTTCTCAATCTCTTTTATCTTGGTTACCTTTTCAGAAGACAACTTCACAATAGCTTTTTTTTTACCATATTTCGTTTTATCAATTCCGAGGATATCACAATCTTCTATGTTTAAAGAAGCGCCTGTTATTTCAATACTAGTACTATTGTATTTTTCATGATCTACACGATTAAAATTTAATATACCCATTCTTTTTTATAACAAATATAATTTTTCTTAACTTATCTATATTTTTTTTTCTTCATACTGTTTTAATACCAGCTCCACTGTTTAATCTTTTAACTAAGTCTTGAATAGCAATAGCACTTCCATCTATTAATGTGCTAATGCTTTGCGTTTTAGGAGTATCATTAGGTTTTGGTGTTGTATTATATTTTTGTAAAATTTGTTTCGATTTTGGTGTTAAGGCTTTCGTAACTAATTTTTTCCCCGCTTCTACCGCTGCACTTTTTCCAACCTCTAGAGCTTTCTTTGCTCCTTCCTTAGCTACACTCTTTCCTACATCAAGAGCAGAAGACGCAATTTGTTTAGCTGCACTACTAGTAAAAAGCCTCGTTAAAAAGTTAGCAATACTATCAAAGATTCCGGAACCGCCGTATGAATACCTTGTTTTAAATCCGTGTTTCTTAGTAATTATCATCTTTTTTATAATGAAGACATTAAATTTTTATAAGAGTGTGAATTTATAACACCTTGTCTTTTTAATTCATCACAAATACTTACTAACTCGTTTCTTACACCTGTATTACCTGCTTCTTTACTTGCCATCAGCAGACCTAGTCTTTCTACTAATGCGTTAGGGTCAGATGGGATAACAATTCCTTTTCCTTCACGCTTTTTCAAACTAAGCCAAAGAGGTCTAAGAATTTTATTCCATTTTTCCCCTTTAGAACTTTTAGGATATCGTTCATCTGGGTCGTTATCTCGATAAAGAGCGTTGGTGTGTTTCATTAAATCGTGATATTTCATTAAATCCTCATCTGTAAAAATTAATTTTGGGGCTTTAGCAACAATTAACTCCCAAAAACCAGGTGTTCCTATATATGTCCTTGTACCAAGAAGAATATCATCATGTTCAATAATGACAGCTTTGCTACCAATAACAAATTTACCACCTTCATCACGTATTCCATATGTTTTATCAATATCTTTACCACGATATTTTGTTAGATACTCTGTTGCAAGTGGTCCAATGTCAAATGTGCCTCTATGTTCTTTTAATCCCTCTTTCTCAATAATTGGTTTTTCTCCAGAGGGATAAGCTTCTATTGTTGGGAATTCTGGCAGTTTAATAGCTTGTGGTAACTGTTCGATACCTTCTTTAATAGGTATAAGCCCTTCTGTAATCTCCTTTGTTGTAGCTTTTTGCGTTTCTGTAATAGGTCTAAAAAACTTTGACAAATCGGTTTGAAGTTGTTGTTCACCTGTTCTCTCTGCTAGTAGATTATCCCGAATCCTTTTTTTCGTTTCGAGATACTCTTTTACAATTAAGTCTCTTTTTACAGGGTCAGTTATTTTTAGAAATGGCATTTTTAATTAGCAACATATTTTTTTAACGTAGATTTTATCGTAGATTTTATCATAGTTTTTAACGTAGATTTTATCGTAGATTTTATCATAGTTTTCAACGTAGATTTTAATATATAAGAGCATATATAATGTTCTTACATATTTATTCATCATCATTATCCCCTATTTCACATTGGCATTTACATCTAAAACTAGGTAATTTAAAAGGGAAGCTTTCCACCATGATTCTTTTCAACGAGCCTCCGAAAGGAATCCCTCGCTTCTTCCCTCCCTTTCTCAATCAAACTTTCCTTTTCTTCGAGTGTTACCTTCTTTTTAAAGCTAGTTCTTATTTCACTCTTCATTTCTTCATACTTATTCATTTCTTCCATTATCAACTTAAACTCATCATCAGATATATGATTATCCATTAAAGCCTTTGATACATGATTAGCTATAGTATTAAGTTTAGCAGCAGCAAGAGTTTGTATCTTTAGATGTTTTTCAGCTTTATTAGTAGTTTTCCTAACAAATACTTTACTAACCAATGAAGAAAGGCCGATTACACCAGCAGCAACTTCCAAACCTACAGCAACGGGTGCCGCTGCAACAGTTGAAAGCAAAACAACACCTACACCACCTAACGCTAATGAAACAACAACCAATCCACCTTCAACATTATCAACTGCTTTAGCCATCCTACTATATTTCTTATTCAATCTTTCCCTTTCAGTTATTTCCTTTTTGAGAAAATCTAAAACCTCGGATATTTTTCGAAGCCTATAAGAATGGCCATTATCCATTGTTTCCATTTCAATATCTTCATTAGGTGGGGCGTTAGGGGTAACCCGTTCTTTGGGTAGTAGGGGATATAATTTATTAGGATGTTTCTGATCTGTATCTGTCATTTTATAAATGTAATATTTTTTTTATGATAAATATTTTAGATAGCAGAATAACTCTCCCTCAGGTATTTCGATTGGTTTTTGTGAGAAATTATAAATGTAGACTAAGATATTATTAACATCATTATCAAGATGTATACCATTAGAAATGGTTAAACTATCTTTCCATTTATTACTAATAGATATCACTACAACTCCTCGTGTAGCAATATAACCAAATTCTAACGGAACTCTCTTACCATCATTAGGAGGAATCTTGATAGTTTGTTGCGAGTATATTTTCCATTTTAGAGAATCTTGCTTTAAGGGAGGATATCTTACTTCATTTAAATGAGGTTTCCAAAATATAGTTTTATGTTGGGTAGTAATATTAGGTTTTATACCAAATTTATGAATATCCATTTTTTTTATTTATTATAAATAATATTTAAAATATTATTATTTATAATATTACACATTAAAATGCTCTCATCTTTGATCATCAGCATATATGCTATCACTACATACAACGTAAAATAATAGTTCATTTTTTGCAATAGTAATCTTTTCATTAGAATTATTGTTTTTTATTACTACGAATATATCTTCAGACATTAAAGGGTCCCCAATCTTGTGCGTTACACCTTGTAAAACTAAAGTATTATTAAGTAAAGCTTTAACTTCTTTATGAAATTTTAAAACATAACTAAGACCAAGCTGCAACCTTAAAGCTTTTTTAGGTTCTAGTACTATTTCATGTTGTGAATATACCTCCCATAAATTATCTTTAATTTGTATAGGTGGATGTTCTAAATTTTTAAAAGGAATCCATAGTACTTCTTTAAAATTTTCATTTTTTTTGTAATCAGATCTACTTTTACATAACATTTTTTTAAATTACTATTTTTTTTCTTATATTAAAAAAATTTCTTTATAATATAGCCCCTAGGATAGGGATATTAGCAAATGGGCTATTAGGCCCAAGTAAAAGTCCTTTTCCATCATACATTTTTCCTCCTTGCTTTAAATACAGCCCATCACCAACGGAATCTAATCCTTTACCTTTGTATGGTTTTAAGTATAATCCACTTCCATCAGTTTCAACTTGACAAACACATCCTCCTTTTTTAAGGTAAAGACCTGACCCCATAGCTTTTTGAACACCTGTTTGAGCTAATCCAGAAAGAGCACCAACACCTAAAGCTGGTAAAACGGTTTTTGCAAGCATCGGTAAAGCTCTAGCAGCCAACCCAGCTAACATTCCGAGGAAACCCCCTTCTATTTTCATGTTATGTTTAAGTTGTTTCGTAGTCATTCTAATAGTTATACCCACACCATCCTCATAGGCTTTAGCCATTTTCTTCGCTTGTGAATTGGTAATTGCTAAAACATCATTACCTTGTAAATCTTCATGACCTAAACGAATACTTACTGGGCAACTAGCTTTAACAGCATGTTGAAGCTTTTGCTTTTGTCCTTCGGATATATTTACTTTAACATTAGTGTAACTTGTCATTTTATATACGATTATTTTTTTATTTAGCTCATCTCGCTTCTCTAATATGAAACCTAATCGTTAAATTTTCGCCTCTAAGATTTAGTAAATTACCATCTTGGTCAGTAATATTTACATTTAGACTATGTATTTCATCTAACGTTATTGGTAAGTATACTAAATTAACTGGTGACTCAATTATCTTATATCCAGGTGCAACATCTGGGAAAAAAGAGTAAATAGTATTTTTTGTTGAACTATTAACGTAACTTCCTGAAATAATATCTATGTTAACGAGTAAACTATTTATGCTAAGAATGTTCACTACATTCTCTGACTCGTGAAATCCTTGCGAATATTTAGCTCGAGTAAATCCTAATACTTTAGCGATGGAACCTGGTTGGTTGAAATCTACTTGATAATTATCATCAATAATAAGAACAGACTTTAGGGTATTAGTGTTCGCAGAAAAGTTAATAGGATACTCTTCATTAACTCTATCGTAATGACCATTTTTTCTCATTTCCTGACGAATCGTATCATTAATGTCAACGAGGTCGTAACTTCCTTCAGGTATTTTTATTTTAACCCATGTGTTGCCATTGTCTGGAGAATAAACGAATGTGTTGTTCGTTTCATCAATGTTTGGAAAAGAGTAGTAAGTTTCAAGGTTTACCATAGCTATTTCGTATACTTTATCCTTTTCCAGTTGAATTGGAGGATTAAACCTTGTTCTAAAACTTGTTTTGTTGTCGCTTACTATGATTTGAAGCGATGTTTTGTTGCTCGTATTTTTAACAATTTGTTCTAAAAGTTTTTCCATTTTTATAAGTATGATTATATTATTTAACGGATTTATTTCCATTAATCGTAATCTTTTAACTCCTCTATATCCTCATTTATGAGGTTACTCATTTCATCAATTTCACCAAAAATATTGTTTAACAATGATTTTTTTTCATATTCCCAATTTATTGCATCCCACTTTCCCTCTTTTATTTCCTTTTGTGTTTCTTCATCGTGCTCCTCTAATTCTATTATTTCTTGTTCTATATTTTTTATCAACAAACATATTAGATTAGACTTTTCATGTTTTACATAATCTTCTATATTATTTATTCTTGATATTTGTTGTAATTTTTCTATTGTACACTCCTCCAACTTTCTCATCAATGCTACAAGTTCCCATTTAACTTCATTTGTAAATTCTGGTAAAAACGATACTTCCATTTTTTTTATTATTAATATTGTTTAAAAAAATTATTTTCAATTTTTTTTATACTGGCTTAGGTATGTAGAAGTTATCAAGACCGTTTCTATACTTTCCATCATGTTTTTTACTGGTTAAGTCAATGGTAGCAAAACCATGTGGTCTTTCCCATGCCTCTTGACAAAACTTTTTAAACTCATCCTTAGGCATATCTTCACCTACATGATCGCTATAAATATGATAAATGTTTTTTGAGGGTTGTGGGAAAAGGCAAATAAAATTAGCGTTTTCTCTAATAGTTTGCCTTGGTAGTCTAAAATAATTCTGGGCGAGGTAAAAGCAGTCAACATTACTATGCCTTCCTCGAACGTAGTAACACTCACATTTATTTTGCTTTTCTAAAAGTAAATCATCGAAAATCATTAAATTTTTATTTTCTGAGTTTAACTCTCTCGGATCAGGCACATCACTCGTATTTTCAAAGAAGTTGCAATTTATATCTGATTTGTTTTTAATCGTTTTAGCCCATTCTTCAATTAAAGCTATTGGTGAAATGTTTAGTCCTTGTATTTCATCACGCATGTTAAAAAATCTTAAGATACATTCTTTTGGTAGTTTTTCTTCAAAAGCCTTTTTTATTATTCGGTATTCCGGTTGAAAAAGACTTTTTCCAAAAACATTTAAATAGTTGTAGTCAAGCCAATCTGGTCTGAGTAAAAGGTTTATCAATAAAGTAGTTTTACCACATGATGATTTACCTACAATTAAACCCCTAATACTTTTCGGGAAAAGGGAGTGATTAAATCTCTTTGATAGTACTTCATTCCATGATAAGTCCATAATATCCATTTTTTATTTAAATATTTTTATTTCTTTATATAAAACAACATGTATTGCGTTAAATGTAAAAAACATACAGATACGAATAATATAAAATATTCTGTTTCTAAAAATGGAAGAAATATGATGCAGGGGAAATGCGTTATTTGCGGAATAACTAAATCACAATTTATAAAAAAAAAACCACCGGGAGTAGTATATTAAATAAATTTATAAATAATTTACCCGTTGAAATGCATCTACCAGGACACAATTTTACAGGGCCAGGTACCAAACTAAATAAAAGACTCAATCCAGATTTAACACCAAAAGAGTGGAGTAAACCTATAAACCGTGTTGATAAAGCTGCTTATCACCATGATGTTTGCTATCTTCAACACAACGATACTGCTACAAGAAACGCAGTGTGTGATAAGAATATGTTAACGGAGTTAGAAGGTATTTACAATCCTAGTATTAGAGAAAAAATGGAAAGAGGTTTGGTAAGTAGACTCATTGGAACGAAAATGAAATTTGGAATGGGAGTAAAAAAAAAAATTTAGCTGAAGAATTACATAAACCCGTAAAAAGAAATTTTAAGAAAAGGAGAGTTAGAGTAAACGGTATAGATAGGATATGGGCTGCGGATTTAGTAGACATGCAAGCATTTTCTAAGCTTAATCGTGGTGTTAAATACCTTCTCGCTGTCATTGATATTTTTTCTAAATATGGATATCTGGTGCCATTAAAAGATAAAACAGGAAAATCTGTTGCTATAGCATTAAAAAATATTTTTAAGGAGAGAAAACCTGAAAAAATGTGGGTGGATAAGGGTAAAGAGTTTTATAACAAAGATGTAAAAGACTTGGTTGAATTATATTCTACCGAAAATGAGGAAAAATCTAGTGTGGTTGAGAGATGGATTAGAACAATGAAAGAAAAAATGTGGAAGTATTTCTCCGCTAACTCTACAAACGTTTACATTAATGTGCTACCGGATTTAGTTAAAGAATATAATAACACGAGGCATTCATCTATTAAGATGACTCCGGTAAACGCTAGTAAAAAAGAAAATGAAACGAGAGTTTGGAGAAATCTTTACCCCGATAATCTTGAAATAAGAGACTCTAATCCTAATTTCTCTGTTGGAGACAAAGTAAGGATAACTAAAAAGAAAAAGACTTTTGAAAAAGGCTATACAACAAGATGGACTGAGGAGGTTTTTACAGTTTCTGAGGTTAAACATACATCACCTATAACATATAAAATTAAAGATTTTAATGGAGAAGAAATACAAGGTACCTTTTATGAGCCTGAACTGCAGAAAACTAGTCAAGAGGTGTATAGGATAGAAAAGGTTATTAAAAAAGGAAAAAAGAAATCTCTCGTAAAGTGGAAAGGTTATCCCGATGAATTTAATTCGTGGGTTGACAATAAAGATATTAGAAATATTTAACTATAAAAAAAAAATGACAAATATTTCGATTGAAAACGTAATTTTACCGAATAAACCGTTAACCAATTTCGAATTAGAGGATGCCGTTAAAAAATTAAAGATTCCTTATTTTAGAGGAGTTTTTTTACTAGACTCACTACCGAGAAAACCGAGTAAAAAAGAATGTGGTATAGTAAACTTTGATAAAAGTGATGGGCCTGGTACACATTGGGTCGCTTGGTATAAAAATGGTAAAACTAAAATTTATTTCGATAGTTATGGTATACAACCACCTATTGAAATTCGAGATTATTTAAAAAGCCCAATACAGTACAATACTGACCAATTACAACAAGCTGGGCAAGTGTTTTGCGGTCATTTGTGTTTATACATTCTAAAAGAGTTATCTAGAGGTAATCGGTTCCAAAATGTTTTAAATAAACTTTTTTAGCGCTATATAAAAAAAATGCCTGTTGACAAATTCGGGAGAATGAAAGATGATGGTGAAACAAGCGGTGATGGTGTGTCACTCGCTTACATAAATAATAATTTTTTACGTAAAGATGGAACAACTGTTGTTACCGGTTCCATAGACATGAATGGTAATACATTAACGAGGGTTAGTAATCCAGTAAATTCTCATGATGTTGCAACTAAGGCTTATGTTGACGCTAACTCAGGGTTGTTGGACGAAAACGGAGGATACCATGTTACTGGATATTTGAATATGGGTTTTAATTCGATAAGAAATGTTAAGGACCCAAAAGAACCGGGTGAAGCTGCTACTAAAAATTATGTGGATAATGTTGATAGAGCCTTTGTTTATAAAGACGGAAGGTGGTATGAGGCAGATGATGCAATTTCAATGGGAGGACGAGTAATTAACAATCTCGGAACCCCCACGAGACACGATCAAGCCTCTAATAAGTTTTATGTGGATACTAGTATTGAGAGAGTTACCGCGGGTGAAAAAGCTTTAACGAAAAAACGAGATGGGTCCTATTCAATAGATGGTGGAATAGATATGAATGGTAACCAAATTATTGGATTATCGAGCCCCATATCCCAAGATGCGGTTACCACTAAAGGTTATGTTGATGACCTCGTTAAAAATATTAGAGGTGGCCAAGGTGCCATGTATAGATCTTTCTCAATGAAAGCGAATGGGGAACTATCAGTAAACCAACCTATTGATATGAATAATTTAAGAATATATAATATTGCGGACCCAAGAAATGAAAAAGATGCTGTCACTAGAGAATATATGGAGCGTTTCTTCAGGGCATATAAACCAAAACCTGTTATAACCGTGTGGGCCGAAGAACAGGGTCCAATTGCAAACGGTAATTACGAGTTTTCATTCGGTAATGGTAATTCTGGTAAAAGACACGGTTTAGGGGGTTACTGTATGAGTGCATCAGGTAGAATTATAAGAGGAAGTTTAACGATCGTTAAAAGGGATCGTAATGCACCAGAAGAGGTAAAAATTAATATAACGGTAGACGGAAATGAACAGGTTGATTACACTATTATTAAAAAAGCGGACGAAACTTGTAGCTGTACGATTTTTCCAAGAGCGTTGGAGGTAAATCAATGCAGCGTAATAAACTTTATTTCGAGAACAGATAACCGAGATGTAACACACGCTTACATATCTATTTTGATAGAATTAGACTTGTAAATATATAATATATTATAAAAAATATATTATATATTTATTTTACTGGCGGCACATAGGACATTTAATCGGGGAATATAATTTATCGCACGATTCGCATAAACATAGATGTCCGCAAAGATTGAATAAAATTTTAGGAGGATCTGTGGCACAAATACAACAAGTTTCTTCCGTAAATATTTTTATTCTCCGTTGGCTTTTTTCCGTTTTCGGTCTATAAAAATTGATTTTGTATTCGAATTTATCCAAATAATGGTAATGATAGTCTCTGAAATGAAACGCGTTAGTAATTCGCGTTTTATCACCCATTCTACTAATTATAACTATTGTTGCATCCTTTCTTTCGCATTTTTCGTAATTAGGGTATGTAAACCACGATGATATATATTTTAAACTATCTAATACACCGAGCAAATTCGGGTCCCCGTATAAATTTTTAAATTTATTAGCGAATTGTATACAAGGCGAAAGATAGTTAAAACATTTTGTGTTCGGGCTTCTCTTATATTCCACGTGTAAATCCATTTCAGAAATATAATAAGTTTCTATTTCATCGTTATATAGTTTTAAGAAATTTCTCGGGGAGTCCGATAGGCTAAACCAATAGGACCCCATTCTTTTTCTTACATAGTTTTTATTATCGAAAAGCCCTACCCATATAGCCGTTTCTCCATCTTGCGCTTTTCTCGATTCGGAGAAATTTTCGTATTTTTTACAATTTAGACTATAGAAATAATACGCGACAGGAGCGGCTTTTTTCAACGTCATAAGGAAGTTATTATGTTGTAAATTCGGAAAATATATTTTATTTCCGTAAAAAACGGGAATAGCCTTAGATTTATTTTTGATATGCGTTTTAAGTTTTGAAACTCGCTTTTTGACCAAACGCTGTAAACAACTCATTTTATTAAAAGGAAATAAGAAAACTTAATTTAATTAAATTGTTTCGTTCATCTTCGGTTAGCCAATTTAATACTGCGTGTTTTAATAGCATCCTATCTAGAACATCTAGATAGACTTCGTTATCGTGTAGAGAACTCATATTGTATTTCTTTAGATAACGAAATGGACGCGTTTTCAAATTTTAATCATAGTTTTGTTTGTTAATTTCTTTTTTTATATTTTCTGATGTAGTTCATGAGATCGTTTTTACCGAGGGACTGTTCATCCGTTAATCTCCAATATTTTTGTGGTTTTACTTCTTTACTCGTGTCGGGTTTAATTCCGTGAAAAATAAGTTTATCGATTAATTCCTTTTTATTCCAATATTTAAGCGGTTTCTCATTTCCTCTTCTTTTATGACCTAAAGCTTCACATAATTCCAGTAATTCACCTTTTAAATATCGTTTACAAAATTCTTTCCTATCGTCCTCCATTATTAAATTAATGTACGGAGGAAATGGTATTATTTTCAAATTTTTTTTAACAAGAGATTATGTTCTACACAATGGACATTTAAATAAACTACATGTTAATTCACCTATTTCATTACACTCATCACATATACATGCATGGCCACAATCAAATACTTTATTAGGTTTTTTAACTTTACATATACAACATTTATCCTCTAAAAAGAAATTTTTTGCTTTTTTTAGTTTTTTAAATTCTGGCATGTATTTATAACCATATGTTGTATTATCCTCTCCTCTAGTAAGATCTTCTAATCCAACCCAAAAATAATCATAACATAATATATAACCTTGGCTTTTACCTTGTTTATTATATGACTCTATTTCCTCTCTAACATATTCACTATCATAATAATTAGGATGAATATCATTTCTAAATGTTGTCATAGGATATATCGCATAAGTAGTTGGAACCGGTTCTCTATGTTCATCTTCCACTAGTTCCAACAAAGCATCTCTATAATCACCAATGAAATTATTACTCCTACAAAATGGTATTTCAATGACAGCATAGATATTGTTACCTTTGTGGCGATTAGGGTTTCTATTATAACAACACTGGTCTGGCCAAACCATAAAAATAGTTGTGGTGAAATCAGATTCAACCAACCTTTGGTTACTATGTAAGTAATAATTGTATGGTATTAATTTCTTTAATATAACAATTGGGTCAAACATTTGTGACTGTAGTAAACTACCATTTAAAGCTATATGCAATTTCTTATCTGGGAAATACAACCTATTTAAACGACGTTTATTTCCAATAACTCTTTCTAGGTTGTGTATAATTTCATAATTTTTAAATCTATTTAGCACACTCATCCTGAATTATTTTATATCTTAAAAAATAAGAAATTCAAAAAAAATTTTTATCCATTAATTTATTTTTTTGAATTTTATGTAAAATGGATATAGTAATTATATTAGTCCCTCATGCATAGACTTATCTTGCGTCGACACATGGGGGTCATTAGGTGATGTGTTGGTTAGTTGGGGTGTTGGTTAGGGGATGCGTTGGTTAGTGGGGGTGTTGGTTAGTGGATGCGTTGGTTAGTGGGGGTGTTGGTTAGTGGATGCGTTGGTTAGTGGGGTAATGAAATTTATTTTCTTTAGAATTATGAGGAAATAGATTTTTCGTACAAAAATCGTATGGGCAAACCGGGAAATTTATGCCACGTCACCAAAATTCTCAGACGTACCATTTTACAACCTACTAAGGTTCAAGCCTTACTTTATAAGCAATAATATGGCCTGCAACACGTGAAAAAGGGCATTCGGACATTTGCGGAAAGTGTCGTTTCGGATCAGCCTGCGCAGTCCGCGCAGGCTAATCCGAGACGGCACTTTCCGTTTTTATGTAATTTTCTGTTTCACGCAAGTCTACTTTAGGACAAAATCTAATGTAGTCGTAAAGTGCAGGCTGATCCGAGACGACACTTTACGCAAATGTCCGAATGCCCCTTTTCGCGTGTTGCAAGCCAATTATGATCTACAATTGGGTTTGGTTTGCCATTTTCACTTTTTCCAAGCCGACACTGATTCAGACTTTTTCAAAGTGATAGTACTTGCGTACGATTCATGAAGGTTGCTTATAATAATGGAATTCGTAATCGAAAGGTTAGAAAGGCGTGGTTAGGGAAGGAGAAAACCCTGGTAACATAACCTTTTTTTTTCTCATTTTCCTGCATTGTTTTCAAGAGCGTTCTTCTACAGGGTCGTTCAAATACTTGATTGCTTTGTAAGTGGTTTAATTCAGTTGGATATAGCCTTGGGCAGGCAGATGTGAATCTATAATCGTACTTAAACCATTTTCTGAAGTGCTCTTTGAATTTCATATTAACATTAGTGCTTGCTCAAGCGTAGTTATAATTGATAAGGATCACCCTGAACAGGGTTCTACACTATCCGATATTTGTAGAGAGTTTCCAAGCAAGAGAAAATATACACGGACAACAACTGTAATTTGCACGTCTGGGTTTTCAGTTCTTGTATGTGGGTCGTGCTTCGTGAGAAAAGGGTTTAATGTATCTCCAACAAAATATCTATTAAGGTCAGTTTGCGCAGTCCGCGTAGGATGACATGAGTCGAAACCTTTTGCTATTTGTAAGTTTTCTGCATGTCCAAAGACCATAATATCTCATGATTTAGTCAATCGTTTGACAAAATGGATTATGTGGACCCATAATTATGTGAAGACTTGCTAACCCCCCTCGCCCATTTGCTTCAAACTCGGGCAAACTCGGGCTTGTAATTAACAGCCAAAAGGAAAACCCAAACCAATAAAAACACGTTAACATCAAAATCTTTTGACAGATCATGTCCTTTTTTCGACTTTGAATTTTTAAAATAACAAAAAAAAAAAAAACCTACTGTACAACTGTAGTCGAGCGTTGGCACATGCATTTGGTTCTCTTGTTGTCTCTCCAATTGTAATGAAGATGTGTGTCTATCATAAACAAGGGATGAGTCGCTTCAACCCACTATCAAATAAATCTAAATAATAGAATTACAATGGTGCCCGGAAGTCATGTATTGAACCGCCACCATCACCAACAATGAAATAAAAACACATCACAGACCGGTCCCTGTGGTATTGACATTCTAGGAGCCAATTCTTTCACGTCGCTTCATTCTGATATCGACAGTCATAATCAGCACCCAGTGGCATTCTGTACATATTTTCCAATCCTAACGATATAGCTACATGTTTTAGTGGTTAGACTCCGAACCTGACGACAAGAGTTTGTACTTGTCTTAATTAAGCATTGGAAGATGACCGTAAGTAATGGGATTTGCCGTTAAAGGGGTAGAAAATATCGCTGGAAAAGGAGTAAAAATAATGAAGGTTACCAACAATTTCTCCTCTTCCCAACATGTTTTCAAAAGCCTTCCTCTGTAGGGTAGTTGAAACACTGGATCGTCTAGTAAAGACTAAAACAAGTCTAAAAAAGCTAAGGTCTACGTCCCCTAACTCATCGGTAAATATTGTGTAACATCGACGTTTTCCTAAAGGCTATTTGGCCAATCTCGGCAGCTTCTCGTCTTTAAATATGCGAGTTAGGGGCTGTAGACTCACCAGCTCATCGGTAAATATCGTGTAACATCGACGTTTTTGTAAAGGCTATTCGGCTAATCTCGGTAGCTTTCGTCTTTTAATATGAGATTTAGGGGCCGTAGACCTTAAAGGAAAAGTTGACCAAAACATGTATACTCCTCTTGAGAGACAAGGGGTGAAAGAGAGATACACAGGGAAATATGTCTGTGTTCTAGTCACCTTTCTATAAACAAGCAATGAAACAAAATGCCAATCAAAATCACGAACAGTTTTGACACCTCTGTTCTGAAAAGCCGGAATTTAGTTGTCACTTTCCTGCTATTATTCTGTGGATCCTGTGTGGCTAAGTGAAGAATGTGTAGGATTTGTCTCCTGGAGGCCCCGCGTTCGATTCTCAGTCAAGGCACTTTCATTTTCGTGGAAACAGAACGAGCTTGTTATTAGGAACAGTTTTGTCCGTTTTACTGTCCATGACGTTGTAAATTGTTCTTTGATTTTACAAGTGAAATTCCAAATGGTTTTCAAAAGCCCTGCTACACAGGGTTGTAAAAGCACCCCTTTTTTGTGTGTGTACAAAGGTTAATATTTATAATAGTTGCAATTCCTTTCAGACTTTCATAATGTATTTATCAACTTACTTTTATAGCCAAAAGGGACGATGCCTATCGTTTCGACTCGCTGCAAAATTTGTGTCAAACAATATACATATACTCTGAAACGGGACCTATATTAATGGATCTAAACCAGTGCTGAATAAAAAAAACCCATAATACTCTGTATTTAATGAACATGTAGGACCCGTAGCTTATCTGCTTCCTGCAATAAACCTTAAGATGAATCTGTTTATAACTTAACCTTCATTGTTTTCAGTGTACTTTACCCATTACGACTTTTCTTAAATTTCACACGTTTGAGATTAGCTTTGTGTGAGGTCATATTGCCTGCAACACGTGAAAAGGGACATTCGTACACTTGTCCGCGCAGGTTAATCCGAAACGACACTTTCCGTTTTGATGTAATTTTCTGTTTTGCGCAAGTCTACTGTAGCACAAAATCTAATGTAGCCGTAAAGTGCCGAATGTCCGAATACCCCTTTTCGCGTGTTGCATACCGTATATGACTTTATTTTTACCTCGTCCAGAGGAGTGAATCGGGTTTTGTTCATGGCAATTGCCACGTGCGAATGAAAGGTGAATATTCTGACTGACAATTGGTAAAAAATCTCTATGTAATAAAACGAATCTGACAGTTGTCGGCTTTTGAGATCGAATGTATTAAGCTCGTTACGAAAAAAAGTTAATAAGCTCGTAAAGGCTCTCTTAATTACATTTCTAGAGTTGTTCTTATGAAGTTTTATCTCGAATGCTTAAGTGTGACAGATCGTTTCATTAAACTTTAGGCTGCTGGTCGTAACTTCAGAGGGTTTTTTTCTTTTGCAGACTGAAGAGATCAAGATCAAATTATACAAAACGTGCAGTGTGATCTAAGATCTGTACTGTGCGATACGATGAGTTTTAAACAGTGAAAATAGCTTTGAAATCGCTGATACTTTGGTCTGAATTAATTTCCTGCCTACATGTATATACATATTGAATTGATTCATGCAGCTATTTTACCTCTTTACGAAACAACTCGAAATTTTAACGACCGTGATAAAGATTTTTTTTCAACTGTGCTTTCGAAAGCTTCTTCCTCAGGCTCGTTAAAACACGGAATTGTTCTGCAAAGGTTTAAATAAAATTGGAAAAAAGAGGCTGATATTAAAGTTGTCTGATATTACTGTGGCTTTTTTTTTTTTTCGACTATAACTAGAGACTCTAACTGAATTCGGTTGTATCGTGTTTTCGGAACAACATTCCCAGAAAATGTATCAACAAGTTTATCAATCTACAATACAGGACATCTACTGGCAGTTTTTATAAGAAACCAAAAAGGACAGCACGTCCCAAAGGGAATTCTGTTTTATGTCGGATGTTATCCTGTGAAATATGAGTCGCCGAAAAGACATCAGTATTGGTTTTTCCGGGTTCTATTTTTGGAGAACAATTCTTTGAAGCTAGACGTGAATGTCTGATGATGCAACGACTCAACCCACTTAGGCACAGAAAAAGTGACTGAAATGAGTTAAAGTAATATACGGTTATGATTTTTTAACCCTTATTCTGCTAAGAAAATCAAATGAAACTTTGAAGCCGATAGTAAAAATCCGAATAATGCTATTTCAAACTTTTTTTTTGAGAAAAATATCTCCTTATCGGACAGCGTGGATCCAAGATCAGACACTGTCCGCAAAAGGACGATCAGTGAGTCGCGCTTAGCAGCCTAAGAGTTAAAGCTAAGCAGTTTGCCATTACCGTGTCGTCTGCTCAGTCGTCGGCATGCCAAAAACTTTACATTTTTTAATATCTATAAAAAAATCTTGTCATTACAGAAGATATTTATTAAAAAATAAATGAGCTAAGCTCTTTGAAAAGAGGTTTAATGCATCTGCAAAAAGTATCGACCCATGTTAGCCTGCGCAGTTCGCGATTTGCGCAGGTTGACCTGGATCGAAACCTATTGCTGTTGGTGAATTTTCTGCATATAAACGGACCAGTCGACCTCATGATTGAGTCACTTGTTAGACAAAGTGGGTTTTATGGATCCATACTAATATTATTATCTGTATGGTACTATGCCTCATGGAGATGCTTCAAACCCCCTTTTGTAAGACCATGGCACATACATGTAGCACATGATGTTTACATAAAAAAAAAACGAACCATTTGCAGACGGACTGGTAAGCCTAAAAATTTTTCGACACAGTTATTCCCACTTTTCGACCAAGACCTTATTATTTGTATTTATCATTTTCAAATTAATATCTAAGACTTCCTTTCATACTAATTTTTCATAATTCTAAGACTACTTTTGTTACTTGTTCGGCCTTTTCCGATATGCAGTTGCGTATAAGAATAAATATTTAAATATGTTACGTGCTTATACATTTATTTTTATTATACTGTCAAGAAATTTCTCGCAATCTGATTGGATAATATGCCCAGTGCATACAGTCATGTATACTGGCAAAATCCACGTAAAAGCACTTTCCCTTTTGGGAGCCACGTGTACATAACTACACGTTCAACACAACATCCAAAATGGCGGCGTCGACCGATACGAGCCGCCCACAAGACAAACATACCGAGTAGTCTGGACCATATAATTACTAGTTTTCCTTGATAGTTGTCATTAAAACGGAAAGAATGGATTATTTTTGATAATAAATTAATACAGTTACATGTATTATCGTTTGTTGTCATTCTGAAACAAATATACGGGGTTAAAACGAGCAATCCCTTTGTCAGGCAAGCAAACTGTGAAGGGTCGAAACTCGTACATTGTAACGTTAAAAGGATAACCTAATGGTCGTTTGAGGCAACTCATGGTCGTATACTTTTGCCAACAAACCATTGAAACTCGTAGTTACTTACCTTGAAGTTGTTTAAATCCATGTTTGAATTAAAAATACGTTAAAATTGTCTATCGCAGTGACATCACCAAGTTTATGCACCAAACTGCACGTTTTACCAAGGTTTCAGTGACGTCAGTTCTCAGTGACGTCAGTTTTCATTGAATTGGGTCACTCAGAAGTGAAATTCTATGTCGTCAGCGTACTCAATTTACATAAAATGGGGAAATTTCGCTGAATACACGTTGGAATGGTAAAACTTTGCAGTCTAATAAATTCGTTGTACAGTCAGGTGGCACGGGACTTGGAAACTTGTTCACGGCTGTGGCGAATCATGTCGCCACCTCGCCTTCGGTTCGGCTCGGGGCGACATGATTCGCCACAGCCGTAAACAAGTTTCCAAGTTCCCTGCCACCTGACCGTACAACTAATAAAGTAGTGCTATTGCTGGAATCAAAGATGTCCTATATATATTTCTGAAAGCAACTTCAGCCGAACGTTGACACCAGCGTACGATCCTTATCTTTATCATTGAGAAATACTACCTCACGAAATCTAAATTTAAAACTCATGCTACATAGTCAAATCTAAATGAGCCATGCCATGCTCTGTGAATAGGGGGTTTAATGCATCTGCAAAAAGCGCAGTCGACGCAGGCTGATCTGGATCGAAACCTTTTGCTATTTGTAAATTCTCTGCATGTCCAGTGACCATTCTGCCTCACGATTCATTCGTTTGCTGGACAAAATGGATTGTATGGGTCCCTCATGGTGTTATGACTTGCTTGGTATAACCACGGACATGCATTAAACCCCCTTTTGCCAGACCTTGGCTTGAATATATGCTGTCTGCATTTACATGTACAGTTGTACTAATTGTAAAATAATTTGAGTTTCGGAATGACTTTATACATATGAACCATGCTCTGGCAAAAGGGGGCTTAATGCATCTCCGTGTTACATTAACCAAGCCAGTCATCTCATAGCTATGAATCCATAAAATCCATTTTGTTTAACAACAGGCTGAATTCCAGGGTTGAATGGTCCTTTGACATGCTGAAAATTGACCAGTAGCAAAAAGTTTCGTTTCAGGTCAGCCTGTGCGCAATGCGCACAATGACCTGGGTCGATACTTTTTGCAGATGCTTTAAGCCCTCGTTTCACAGAGCATGGCTCATATATTTCGGAATGTATTTTATCGTTCTGTTTCTATTTCTTATTTCTACCGAAAGACATTGTGGTATTATTGTTTGATTTGTATGGTGTTAAACGCCGTTTTCAACATAATTGTGGATATATCGCAGCGGCCAGTGCACCTTTCCATGCTTTCCTGGAGTTACTTTTAACCAGTACCTTGTACAATATCCTTTCTAAGTCACTGGCTGCTTTCCCACATAGGCAGCGTCAAAACAATGGTCAGCGGTGAGAGAGGAATGAATCCTGTCGCAATGACTATCATCAGTCCTCAGAAAGACAATGGCCCAGCCGGGGATAGAACCAGCGACCTCCTGCTATCAAGTCCTGTACGCTACCGACTGAGCTACCGAGGCTCGGCGACAACATAGTATTTTCTTTACTGGCCGAGATGCTATCGCCGTTAAACTATACAAATGTACTTTGCGCTAGCAAAAGGAGTCTTAATGCATCTGCGAAAAGTTTCGACCCAGGTCAGCCTGCGCAGTCCGCGCAGGCTGACCTGGGCCGAAACTTTTCGCTATTGGTCAATATTCCTTATGTCTATGGGCCAGTTTAGCGCTTGAATAAGTCGTTTGTTAGAAAAAAGTGACTATTATGAATCCATTTTTATATGATGGCTTGCTTGGTATCATGTTTCACGGAGAGGCATCAAGCCCCCTTTTGCAAGAGAATGGCGCAAATAATGTCGGGGAAAACATGTTCTGTTTCACGTCGCTATTGACTAAAACATGTTTATTGCCATAAAGTAAATATAATGGCGATTAGAGCGGTGTTTAGTTACTTTGCCTTTGAGATATTTGGTATCAATCAATTAATGTGAACAATATGTCACATCAATAAACTGTTTTGTAAATGTTTAAAGATCATAAAATATTGAGTTTCGGTAAATATTAATTTCTGTTATAGCCAGTTTTAATAGAGTGGATAATTTATTCTTTGTTTCATTTTCATTTTTTTTTTCTGTAAAATCGTTTTTTTTTTTTTCCCCGGATTGATCCTTACCGTTCTAAATACTTTTAGTCTCCATAACAGTAACCCTTAGTTTTAACAATTCGGGCCGAGCCCCGGTAGCGCAGTCGGTAGTGTACAGGACTGAAGAACACGGGGTCGCTGGTTCGATTCCTGGCTCGGCCACTTCCTTTCCGAGAACGGATGACAGTCATTGCGACAGAATTGATTCCTCTCTCATCGCTGATAATTGTTTCGACGATGGTTACATGGGGAAGCAGCTAGTGGCTTGGAAAGAATATTGTGCGGATCTTCTGGTAAAAGAAAGTCTCGGAGAGCATTGAAAGGTGCACTGGCCACCGCGATATAACTGAAATAATGTTGAAAACGGCTTTAAACACCATACAATTTAATACTTAGGGTGCCAAGATTGACTTAATGTATTGTTGCGGGCAGTGTAGATCAAAACACAGAAAATGCAGTCTTACGTATGTACGTAGAAAAATAGAGAAAAATATCCAAGGGAGTAAATATCGAGCTCCTGAACTGTGTAGGATTCGTTACCTGGAGGCTCGGGGCCGAACCTCATTCGAGGTGATGGATCGTTATATGGAAAGTCATGGGCAAGTGACGTCAGAGATCCAGCCTAGTACTAGTGAACCCCATGACATACATCGTTACGAGAGCTGTCGCCGAGAAATGGCTTAAATTAAAGGCCAAAATATCAAAGCAGGTGTCATAATACATTTAAATTTAAATCATACCATTTAAAAGTATGGAAAATATTGTGGCGAACACAGTCTGTTATCGTGTGGTCGGGCCATATTTTAGTCGCTGGCAGAAAAAAGAATTTTAAAATTAGGCAAAAAGTAAACAAAAGAAACAGCTACCTAGCAGGTTTTAACCTAGTTTTGAAATTAATTTCTCTGTCAGCAACTAACACTTGGACCGACCGTACAATGACATATTGTCATCTTCACAATAATTTCCATACTTTTAAATGGTATGATATAAATTCAGATGCATTTAAACACCCGCTTTGTTTATATTTGGCCTTTATTGTTACTTTAAGTAGAAAGCGTTGTAAAAACATTAAATCAAGCATTACATATTTCATAAAAGTCTGCGGGTCAAGTTTTTCTTATTTTCGAACAAAGACTGTCTATCTCATTAACTTCAATGAATAAGACGCGCCGTTTCTTTTCATTTTCCTGAAAATACTAGAATTCAGACATTGGAAATAAGAAATAATGGCGGGAACTCGTGATCCGAATAAGTATCAGCAGCCGTCATTCATTGCTCTTTTGTTAAATCTGTTCCAGATGACAAAAATTTTGACTTGTAGAAATTGAAATTGAAAGTATTTGCAGAAGACAGATTAAATATTACTCAATTCATAAAACATTGCTGGAAGAGGAGACAGTCATTTGCCCAAATATTTTTCAAAAGCCTTCTATTTTCCTCATAAGCGTCGATAAAGATCGAGATTGTATAGTGAAGGGCTGAGGTAAATCTCATTTATACACCGAAATTACATTATCTTAATATTATTTATAACCTAATCTTTTTTGTAATTTCTGACTGAGACAAAGATCTATAATATCGACTCGTTCAATGTTCAACGCTAAGATTACTTTTCACTGTGAACAACACGTATTTTTTTTAAAAAGAAAGGATAACAAATGGCACCTTAACTTGTTGGCTGCTTTCCCACATAGAAAGGGAGTCCTACGTGACTCAGTGGTAAAGTGGTGGACCCGTAACCTGGAGGCCCCGGGCTCGAGCCGCACTGGATAGACCGGGCTTTCGTGGGAGTGTCCTTGGGCAAGACACTTTAGAGCCTTAGCCTAGTACTGGTAAAACCCAGGAAATCCATGAATATGTGAGCTGTCACCGTGATATGAAATGATGTTGAAAGTGGCGTAAAACACCATTCAATCCATCAATTATTTTCCACATAGAAAAAAAGTCGAGACACCGCTCACAACTGATAGTGAATACCACAACGTTTAACGCGCTTAAAATATTCGAAGAAGCTGTAAATGATGGTTTTTGACCTACTTCTTGGTACTGATACTCTTAGATGAAAAATAGTAATTTATATTTTAGGGTGAGTGGGAAAAGAGCTAAAACAGCACTTTTCAATCTTGTTTTTGTTTGTATTGGAGTTCAACGCCGTTTTAACAGCTTAGGTCCTATCACGGCGGTCAATGCACCCACACATGTGTCTCCTGGCATTCTCAGACCAGTACTGGCACAACGTTCATTCCTAGCCACTGACTTACAATTCTCACACGTATCGGAGGTGAGAGGCGAAGAATCGCTGGAAAGAAAGTTTGCCTCAATCGGGTATCGAACTCGTAACCACCAGGTCATGTTAACCACTGAGCTACCAGGCCAGGTTTTTCAACCTTGCATGGAAACAAATTTTATAATAATAAGAAGACAGCTGGTATCCATTACTTCAAAGCTTTCACAGACACTTGCTTAATCAAAACGAAGTTCTTGGTATCGTCGATTTTGAAAATTTACTTATGCTTTGGATTTTTCGCAATCTAGGGGACATTCGACCGGTAATCGAGACAGTCGTTGTAATAAATAGTATGAGCGAAAAAAAATAAAAAATAAAATAAATGGTCAGTTTTCTGTATGTCCAAGGACCAGTCAGCCTCAGGTGAAAGTCAATTGTTAAAAAAAAGTGGCTATTATGGATCCAAAATTATGTGATGTCTTGATTGGTATCATACATCACGGAGATGCATTAAACCCCCTATTGCCAAAACATGGCTCAATTGATATGCTCCCATAATGTATTCGTGATAGAAAGAATCACGACAAAAGGCAAAATTGCTGAATATGAGCAATTTAAACTGTTGTCACAATGCTTTAAAAACCTGTCGGTGACCAACTATATGTGATTCTTTAGCAAATTAAGAAGAAAAAAGAACGTTATAATAGTATTTAACCCATAGACTGTTAAGCTCGACTCACTGTGACCTTTTGCGGACAGTGTAGATCAAGATCAAACTGCACAGAATGTGCAGTCTGATCTTGGATCTACACTACCCGATAAGGAGATATCTTTCACCAAAAATTAAGTTCGAAGCAGCATTATTCGGGTTTGTACTATGACCTTGAAGGTTTAACCTTACTTATTCTGCAGGGTAAGAGTTAATATGTATAGGCTGTGTAGGTATAATATGGCTTGCAACACTCGAAAAGGGGCATTCCGACATTTGCGTAAAATGTCGTCACGGATCAGCCTGCGCACTCCGCGCAGGGTAGTCCGAGACGGCACTTTACGACTACATTAGATTTTGTGATTCGGTAGTTACATAAAAACGGAAAGTGTCGTTTCGGATTAGCCTGCGCGGACTACGCAGGCTGATCCGAGACGACACTTTACGCAAATGTCCGAATGCCCCTTTTCGCGTTTTGCAGGCCATATATAAACGGTTTGTTTGTATACGTGGCCAACTTCAATTCATGGAAGCCCTTGATGCGCAAATTTAGGATAAATCTTTACCAGACGACAAAATTTTATACTTATACAAATCGAAAACGCTTACAGACGACAAATTAGAAGTGGTTTAATTGATGTGAATTGCTTGTGAAAGGTTACAATAGGGTAGCTTTAGAAAACATTTTGGGATAAGGAGAACGTTCAATTAGTGACAAAAAAGTTATAAGCCATTTTATTCCACAGAAGACTTTAATTTATTGAACATATTAACCCTTTCCCAAACAACAAATTTTAGACCCTTCCAAATTCAAAACTTTTACAAAAGACAAACTCGGAATTGGTAAAAAAGAGCTTAAAGGTGGGTATTTAGATTTTTCACATCTCACCATATTAAAAAAATATATATATCACCGAAATTTTTATGAAAAAACAATACAAATCATCAATAATTAAGAATCATAAAATTACAAAAAAGAAAAATTTTTATGGTGTTCCCTTAAAAGGCTACGTAGCCTCTTAAGGTATTTTTAGATTTCGCGCCAGAAATCAAAAAAGCATTGTGGGAATGTCAAGTGACTGACACGTGACTAATGACGCTTAAATTCCATAACATAACAAGCATGTAATTATTTTCCATAATGTCTTCTTCGGACGCTATGTTTGAAGCTTCGTCTGTGTATTTCCGGTATGTAAATGAGCGAATTGATCATGTAAAAATAGACCGTGTTTCCCGTCGGTGTCGACCTGGGCCGTAGTAAATCTCTAATTTCTCTTGTTGTCGGATGGTTTTCGATTACTGGGATTTTATGAATGAAAATTAAAAGGCTTTGGGAGTATAAGGATGATTTTTTTGTATTTTTGTAAAATTTTCGTCCCAAAATCTGAAGGGCCACCTTTAAGTCCTCTAAAAGGGTAGAAAACATTGTGAGAAAAAGGAGAAAATGCTGGGAGAAAAAGCAGGGATTGTTTGGTAACGGGTTAAAAAATACAAGCTCAATATTCAAAATACATGCAATACATTCCCTAGCTTGCAACAGAAATGGCATGTATACTTTGAACAAAATATTGGATGGTAGACATGTACTGTTCATAAATCTTTTCTACAAATGCATGTGTGAAAGTGTTTTCTATACATTTGACCCATGTTCTGTGAAAATAGGGTTTAATGCAGCATCTCCGTGATGCATTATACATAGCAAGTTATCGCATAAATACTCTGTGAAAATAGACTAACTCTTTACCACACGATATAGTTTTAGGCTGGTCCAAATTGAAAACATTTGCAGACGACAAATTACATGCGACTCAAATGATTGTATTTGTTTCTGAAAGGTTAGAAAATATTGTAAGAAAAGGAGAAAATGCTGGTTACCAGCATTTTCTCTTTTTCCCACAATGTTTTCTAAAATCTGATTTTGCAGGGTCGTTAAAACTCGGGATTGTGTGGTGATGGGTTTTTGCATCTCCATGATGCATTATACCAAACAAGTTACCTCAGTTATTGATCCATTAAATCCATTTTGTCTGACACTGACCGAATCCTGATGTAGCATGGTCCTTGGACATGCAGAAAAATAAGCAAAAGGTTAATGTTTCGACACAGGTTAGCCTACACAATCTGCAGCAGGCTGACCTGTTTCAAAACTTTGCTTTTTGTAAACTGAAAATTCTACATGAGCCCCACTCTGGCAAAAGGGGGGTTAATGTATCTCCATGCAGCATAATACCAAACAAATCATCACATAATCATGGATCTCTAAAATTCATTTCTAAAAATCAACCAACTGAATTATGTGGTAGACTGGTCTTTGGACATGCAGAAAATTTACAAAAAGCACAACGTTTTGATGCAGATAAGCCTGCGCAGATTGCAAAGGCTGACAGCACCTGCAGATGACATTTTAAACTTGGCTCTAATGATGGAATTTGGCTTAAATTGAAAGGATGGAAAACATAAGAGATAAAAAGAAAAGGATGGTTACCAGCATTTTCTACTTTTCCCACAATGTTTCCACATGTCCAACTCTACAGTCATTAAAATTCAGGATTGTGTGGTGAAGGGTTAAGCCCCCTTGTCACAGTACATGACTCAATTCATTTCTTGGAAAGGTTTTCAGTAGAATAAGAAATCAAATTCAAACTGTCAAAAGGGTGTACAACATACTACTACAGTGAAAGGACCGAACAAAACTTGAAAATAATATATCTTTAATGATATATAGAGTGAAGAGATGTTTTTTAGATCATGCAATTGATCTTTGAAAGGGTATAAAACATTGTGGGGTAAGGGGAAAATGCTGTTTACTGACATTTTTCTCCTTTTCTCACAATTCTTTGACTCTGTACTGAATAACAAATTCCGGACTTGGTCAAATTGAAGGCATTTACAAATGACAACCCGAATGTTGATTTCTATTTTTGAAAGGTTTTAAATCTTTATCACACGACAAAATTTTAGGCTAGTTCAAATTGAAAGCTCTTGCAGACAGTAACATACATGTGGCTCAGATGGAATTTGGCTTTGGAAGGTAGGAAAACATTGTGGTGAATGAAAAAAATGCTTGTAAACAGTATTTTCTCATTTTTACCACAATGTCTTCAACAATAGTCTGATTCCTCAGGGTCTTTAGACCTCATAATTGTGTGGTATAGGTTGCAACAAAAGGACAAAATGCTGGTTACCAGCTGGTAACAAAGGATAAAACATTGTGGGAAGAGGAAAGAATGCTGGTCACCAGCATTTTATCCTTTTCTCAAAATGTTTTCTCGAGGCTTCTTCCTCAGATTGGTAAAAACACAGCATTGTTTGACAAAGGCTTTTCTTCACAGTCAGACTTTTACAAGACGAAAAAATTTTAGACTTATTAATTTTGATAGCTAGCCTGGGTTCCAGCCCGATAAGTTTTTCCTGTTATATATTCGGACATTTCTCTGTCAAAAATATGGGATCGTACATAACTGTGTGTATATTTTTTTGTTTTGTTTTGTTTTGGGAACTATTTTACAATTTAGCTGCTAATCGTTTGGATGTTAGAAGATTAAAGCTTTTCAAACTGATGTTGAAGGTCACGGTGGCATAAATTTTGTTTCCCTTAAGAAGACTTGTTGCAGCCTCGATCTCGCTGTCGTCCCTTGTTATTGAGGTGGTAATAATTACAGAAGCGATACCCCTTTGTGCCGCAGATCTGTATGGACTGTGAAAGGAGACCGCAAGATGGAGTGATAAAAAAATTGTCACCGCCTGGACCCAGGCTAATAGGTAGTATTTGCAGACGACAAATTAAGTGTAGCTGAATTGACAGAATTTGTTATTGAAAGGTTGCAAAACATTGTGCGAGGAGGATAAAATGCTTGTGACCAAAATCTTTTCAGAAAACCTTCTTTATCAGGGTCATTAAAATTCTATACAGTGAGGTAAAAGGCTAAAGGATTAGATGTTCATTTGAGCTTCTGAAATCAAATGGAGGTATGGTCAACTGAGAACTTGAGGTTATTCTGGAAGATTTTTCAGGCTCAGTTTCTGACATTTTGCACTTTTGGTCTGTCTAATCTTAGAATTTTTTGTGAAAAAAAATAATTATTAGAAGATTGTTTTGAAATAATACTTCTAATATTGAACATAACAGAATATATATAGGATCCCCGATGAAGCATACGAAAGACAAAGAAAATCCTGTGGTAAACATATGCACAAGTACACATGGAAACTGAATAATGTTTAGATGTAAATATTTAAAACTGCCATAGTATTGCTGGCCATCTCAAATAAAACATTGAACTTGAAAATAAATTAAGCATCAGTCAGATCATTAAGGAATCTGCAGCAAGTTGCTTCCAGACAAGAAGAACTGCTTGTGATAACAAAAATTCAATGAAATTTTTTGCAACATTTTACAAAGCCTGCCAAAACTCTAAAAACTTTGCTACATTTGCAACTAAGTGAAAAAATCGTTGCATCTTAATGTAACTCTTTACAAGAAGACAAAATTTTAGACTTGTCAAAATTGAAAGTAACTGAAGAGAACCTGTTAACCATGAGCCAAAAGGTGGGAATTGTCTTTGAAAGGGGTAAAAACTTCGTGGGATAAACGAAAAATGCCTGTCACCTGTATTTTCCCATAAGGTTTTCAAAAGCCGCCATGCTAATGGCCGTTTCATGAGATTGTTTGATAAAGGGTTAAAGCTTGGTGGGCCAATCACAATTTCACCATTTTGTTGAAAGTGTAGATCAAGATCAGGTTTTAAAAAGTCTTCTTTTCCCTCAAAGTAAACAAAAACAACTTCAACAACGACAACAAATAATTAGCTGAAATTCAATCCAGTTGGGAGTCACTATACTGTCTTATAACATGCTTTTTTGCAGAGGTTGTATGTGTACATGCTGTCTCCTGATCTTGGTCTACTCTCTTCTCTTTGCTTCAATTGGTTTCTGTCATACAGATTCTCATGAAATAACAAAAGGGTCCTGCATGAAGGTGTAGGATTGTAATCTGTCTAATGCAGTGTTGATGATTTCTCTTGTAGTGGTGGAAGTCTTTTTTCATACCTACACAAGATAAACATAACATTTATTAACTCTTCACCAATCAACAAAATTTTAGACTTGTCCAATTTGAAAGAATTTGTAAATAACAAATTGAATCTAGTTCAAATCATGAAGTTTTTCTTTGAAAAGGTAGAAATCATTGTAGGTTCCCAGCATTTTCTCCTTTTCCCACGATGTTTTCAAAAGGCTTCATCCTCAAAGTCATTGAAACTCAGAATTGTGTGGCAAAGAGTTACACACTATTCTTTTATCAACCACCATACTAATATTGGGTGAATAATTCACTCAACAGTGCAAAAACAAATGTTCTTCTCTCGAAACATTAAACTGTCAACATATCAAAAGCCATGTCACATTACTCATAACCCAAATGCAAAAACAGCTCACATTGGCTACTTTGTAAGCAGTGCCCGTAGTATGGATATCATGACTGTAGTTTTAGACAGTGTAGATGGAGATCAGACTGATTATAGTATCTACATTATCCTATATATTCGCATAAAATCAACAATGACATTGTAATGCTTACTGACTTAAAGCCCCAAAACCTGCCACAGTAATCAAAGCAGGTGTTTAAATGCATTTAAATTTAAATCATATAATTTAAATGTATGGAAATTATTGTGAAGGGGACAATCTGTTATTGTACAGTCAGTCTATGTGTTTGTTACTGGCAGAAAATAGTTTTTTAAGTAGGTCAAAAGTTGCCAGGTCGTTCTATCTTAGGTTTTATTATATACCAGTAAATTTTCATGGATCAAATACATGCGTTGAATTGGATGAAATAACACACATAACAGAAAAAAATTCATATCTACACACAGTGAAATACTGTCCCAAATATGGTATGATGACGTATCTCAAGCACGGACTAAGCATGCACTGATTTGCGATTTGATTGGTCAAAATGCAACAGTTCTGACTCATAGCCTCCTCTGGCGGGGATCAAACCCTGGACCTCCAGTTCCTAAGGCGAACGCTCTACCACGTCGCGACAAAAGCTAGCTCTATAGCAAGGCAGTATAAGTGTCTCCTTATACAAACAAAAGCTATACATTTATATCTATCTGTGGGATAGACTAGTATACTGCAAAAATGTTACGCTGTAATATTAATCCGCCATTCATGAAAACAAGAGTTACTACCATCCACACTATTAATTGTCTCATTTTGTTTGCCTTTTTCGAATAAAATGTCAACAGTTGCAAAATGTTGTCGTTGAAAGTTGTAGGTATATAATAAAAGGAAAATTATGTTCTAGTGACTTTCCTGGTGCTTGTATTTACTTCTCGCTGCGTAAGAAAATTTTGACATCATGCTCGACCTTTGGTCTTGCGCGAATATCAAATTTTCTCACGCTGCTCGAATTAAATACAAGCACCAAGAGAGTTACTACAACATATATTCCGTATACGAGGGTTGTTCGATATGTAATGTGTATTGTACGATATCTCAAAAGCATTCGACTCAAATAGTGAAATGAACATTTACATCCCTTCAAAGTATTCTCCGCGGTTTGAAATACATAATTTCAATCTCTGAATCCATTTCTGAAATGCGTCACGGTACGCTGATTTAGGTAGACCTCTGAGGCACTGACTGATGGCTGAGCCAAGGGCTTGTCGGGACTTGTAACGACGACCAGATAAGAATTTTTTAAGTTTTGGAAAAAGGAAAAAGTCGCATGGGGCTAGATCTGGAGAGTATGGTGGGTATGGCAAGACGGTAACCTTCTTCGACTTCAAAAATTGCTTCACAAGCTCAGATGTATGTGATGGAGCATTATCATGAGGTAGACGAACATGCCTAAATCCTGACACAGGGCGTCGTTTAAGATAATATTTCTTGAGCTTTTTTAGTATAACATCTCGGTAATACCGACCTGTAACACTTTTGCCCTTCGTCACCGGAATTTGTACGGCTATACCATCACATGAGAAGAATATGCAATAAAGAACCTTCTTTGTGCTTGTGCTTCTTTTGGCAACTACAGGCCTTCTACCGTGTTTAGTTAGCCATATTTTGTTTCCAATTTTTCTTACTGGTTCGAAATAGTGAACCCATGTTTTGTCACCAGTAACAATGTTTGCAAATTGTCTTTGATTGAATTTGGGAAACATTTTCAGCAATTGCTTAGCGGTTTGTACTCGTACCCGTTTTTGGTCATCTGTCAATATATGCGGTATCCATCTGGCAGAAATCTTTCGTACTTTCAAAATACGCTTCAAAATGAAATGCACCCGCGATAGCGATATGCCAACAGAGTTGGCAATATCACGAATCGTGTATCTGCCATCACTTTCAATTATTTCCCTGACTTTTGAGACATTTGTCTTGCCTGTTAAAGTCACAGGTCGGCCAGATTTTGCTGCATCTTTGACGGACTCTGTGCCAGTCAGAAATTTCTTTCTCCAACTACGAGCTGTCTCATAAGATACCTTATCAGACCCATAAACTTCCCCCAATTCAGTAAAAATCTGCATTACCGAATGACTGAGTTTTGTGCGAACTTTTATATAAGCTCTAATTTCTTCAATATTCTTAATCCGTTTCCCAACCATTTTTACAATAGTGGTCAACGACTAGCTCTATTGAAATAACTTTAAAACTATGTGGAGCTGAAGGCACGTGTTTATACCGTTAGAAAGGTATTGAATAGAGCTATTCAAGCGTATCATCATCCACGAAATCGTGCAAAGCGTTATCGCGCTGTGGTACAATGCACATTATATATCGAACAGCCCTCGTACGTTTCTTTTGTAATTTTCTGCAAGTCTTCTGTAGGACAAACTCTAATGAAGTCGTAAAAGGCCGTCTCGGATTAGCTTGCGCGGACTGCGCAGGCTGATCCGAGACGACATTTTACGCAAATGTCAGAATGCCCCTTCTTGCGTGTTGCAGGCCAATTATAAGCTTGAAAAAACAAACAGACAGTATAGATCAAATATTAGACTCAAGGGTTTGCTCAATTTGATCTTAATCTTTACCATCCCCTAAGGACCATTGTCTTTGCCTTTGACGCTTGAATGGTTTATAACCTTTTGGGAAATTTACCAAAAATTAATTATTTAATTATATTTCTACTTTTATCCGTAAGAGTAATATGCTTTGAACATGTCGGGACAGTCTAGGTAGTGAGTTGCTTTATTTATATACTGTCGTCCATAAAAAACGCCTCATCTAAAAAGAGCGATAGCTTTGTACATACCTCGAATATATATGTCACTTTTTGCCTACCATAGAATTTTCACTTCTCTAATCTACTGAAGCATGAAATTTCGTGCCAGTCTATTATGTTTGCTTCAACCATGACTCATGGCATTGTTTTGCCCTACGCCCCATGCGTTTTCCCTACGTGGTTATGTCGGTCAAAATTACGCATGTGTAAACAGTAATTGATTTACAGTTAAGTAGTCCAAGCAATATTTTGAAAACATCAATTTCGAAAATGTCAAGACTAAATAATGAAGAAAGAGCACGCATTTTGGGCATGCTTGAAAGCGGTCTTTCTCAAAAGTCACTTTGCAAGACGCTTTAATGTTGCAAGATCAACAATAGTGCGTCTTGTTTGACGGGTAAACAAAACAGGGAGCTTGTCTGATAGACCCCGACCTGGTGCTCCGCGCGTGACATCTGTACAACAAGACAATTTCATCCGTCAACGTCACTTGCGAAACCGTTTTGTCACAGCGCAATCCACAACGTCGATGGTCATAGGGAATCGCGGAAGACATGTCAGTCGGAATACAGTAAGGCGACGTCTTCGGGAACGTGGAATATTGTGCAGGCGGCCGTACCGCGGTGTTGTGCTTACTGACCACTACCTTCGGGAACGTCGGCAGTGGGCTCAAAACAACGTTGGAAGACGTTGGCGTGATGTGGTCTCCAGTGACGAATCCCGTTTTAACCTCTCCTGTGCCGAAGGACGAGTCCGCGTTTACCGTCGACGTAATGAACGGTACACCCAAAGTTGTGTTCTGGAGCACAACCGTTTTAGTGGTGGTGGTGTAATGGTTTGGGCAGCAATAAACCACACATTTAGAACTGACCTAGTGGTTATTAATGGTAATTTAAATGCCAGACGGTATGTAAACCAAGTTCTTCGTCCTGTGGTCGTTCCCATGTTTCAGCAATGCCGTGACCTTACATTTCAACATGACAATGCGCGCCCCCACACGGCCAGATTTACCAGAAACTCTCTCATGGCCAATAATATTGCCGTGCTGCCATGGCCTGTTAACTCTCCCGATTGTAACCTGATCGAACACATGTGGGACATCCTCGGACGTCGTTTACGTCGACGTAACCTACAGCCGCAAAACGCCCAAGAATTGACCTATGCTCTTTGTGAAGAGTGGGCTCGCATTCCACGCTATCTCCTGCGTAATCTGTGTGGTTTCATGGGATGGCGACTGCAGGCACTGATAGCAAATTTTAGGGGGTGAGTTTGTTGAAATGGCTGTTAAATTTGTGTAATGTTTAGCTAAATGCTTGTGTCATGTAATATGTGTAGAAATATTGACAAAGTCCATTTCTAAATTACAAAACCATGCATTCGATATTAAATTCATGAAATATGACACGACAGAGGAAGACGAGGCGTTTCTTATGGACGTCAGTATAGGTTGGCTTTATTTGGCTCCCTTAATTACCTATTTGTCTTTGTCAGTGACTACTCTGGAGTGAAATAAAGCATCAGATGTAATTGTTTTATTCTTAGGCTTTCATAAAGATTTAGTACATACAATACCAAGCAGCCTTTCTGTTCAACTTAGGAACTCTGTGTGTCTTTCTATGTGCCTTTCTGTAAAGCCCTCCCTCCATCCCACATTACTTAACCCTTCCCCAATCTCTTTCTCTCTGTCTGTCTTTCTCTCTCGCTCTCTCTTTCTGTTTTTTTTTTTTTTTAATCTCCGCACATACTAAGTGTATGATATTGGTGTAGCAAATGGAAAAGCCACCGCTTTTTCTTTTGAATGGTCGAACAAGGAACAGTTATGGGAATAAATCAAAGTGAAAAGCTATTTCGAATAGTGTTTCAGGAGAGAGTACCTGCATGTTCAGATTTTGATAATCAAAGCAAACTGTTCTGTTACTGAATTTAGCAAAGCAATACTTTTCAAACCATTAAGACCGTTCTACAACCATGAATAGAAAAGAAAGAGAACAGTAAAAACATCAATTTCATAGTGGTATTTCCGGCTTGAAGTGATATAAAATTTCCTGTAAGAATTTGTCAAGAGTCTCTTAGAATGTCACGTCGTCAACTACATGCGTCGACTAGGTGGGATCGCATTCGTATGACGTCACGTCTGATCATATATGGTCTGCACCATGCGAAAATGGGGCTTTCAGACATTTGCGTAAAGTCTCGCCTCGGATCAGCCTGTGCAGTCCGCGCAGGCTAATCCGAGACGGCACTTTACGTCAACTTTAAAATTTGTCTTACAGTAGACTTGCGTGAAATAGAAAATCACACACGATCGGAAAGTGTCGTCTCAGATCAGCCTGCGCGGACTGCGCAGGCTTAGCCGGAACGACACTTTACGCAAATGTCCGAATGCCCCTTTTCTCGTGTTGCAAGCCACATTATCTTAACGACGTATATGGCAAATGTTCGCACGCATCCTACTGCGCATGTATTTTTGTCGTGGATTTTGAATCAAAAGTGCACCTATGTATTTTTTGCACGTAATGGTAATACTATTGGTGCACTGAAACAAGTAGCACTTTCTTCGGGTAGTATTGGTGAAGAGAAAAACATGGATGTTTGAACTGTCACCGTGAAATAATTAAAATGCTGCTGACACGGCGTTGCACACCAAACAAGGAAACATAGGCAGGAAATTTAAAGCTGTGGAAGTATAGCTGTTTCCACTTTGAACATTATTGTTGGGAAAGGAGAAATCGCTCCTATTCCCACTATGTCTGCTGAGCTTTTATCCTATTTTTTTCCTTGAAAAAAAATAACTTACACAGTGACCTTCAACCTTGTTTTCTGATGAAATAAGCACGGGTAGGTGCCATTTTTATTTTTTCTTGTTGTTTAGAATTATAAATACTATAAGTGTGGAAGTTTTAAGAAAAATCTATCCGTTAGAAAGTATGTATTTAAGATTAACCCTTAATTCGGTCAAATTATCTCCCTTTTGAACTCAATGGTCTATGTATAACATTCATATTTGTAATTTACCATGCTCAAAACCAGGCTTTTATATATTTTTTGTGCAAAAATATATGAGTTTTTATCAAAATGATGTATATTTGTATATTTTTCCTGTAATTTTCCCGTTTAACTGACTATTAAAGAAAAACGTGTTAAATCCAAAATAAGCTGAATTTTGGAACTGTATATACCTTTTTCAACGGCAAATTTCTCAGAAACGAGCACGGCGACCTACATCTTCTTTTTTTTACTGTAATCTTCTAGAAACATGATGAGGTTGGTATGTGCAAAGTTTTAAAAAAAATCTGTCGGTTAGAAAAAATTGTGATATACGTCGTTAAATGCACCTTTTTACTGAATGTAACAGTTCAGAGTTTCAGAGGAAAAGAAGTTAATTTTGTAGTATTTATCTGTTTTACAGACACCTACAGTGCTAAACAGAATAAAGTAAAATTCGTCAGTCTTGGGCGAAACAATTCCGCTGTGTTTGCCGTGCTTTGAAAAAATAGCGGACAATGTAAAGCCGAGATCAGACAATCAGCTTGGTCTGATTTTAGTTCACCCTGTGTGAAAGAACTACTACATTTTGCACAAAGGGATTAAAAGAAAATATCTATATTATCATTTGTGCATTCAGGATGTTCTCATAATTGGGTTGGTTTGTTCCAACATAAAACTCGGAACAAAAGAGTTGCGTATCATGTATCGGTAAATTATTAATAACCAACTATTATTTATATTTCCCAAGCGTTTCGACATGCAATTCGTTTGCGTGGAAAATGCAAAGTTATTATGAAATGTAGGCATTTATTGTTGTTGCTTTAGTTGTAGTTTATTTCGCCATTGGAGTCTTGTGATACACACGAGAACACATTTTAAGCTATATTTGGAGAAAAAGATGTTGCCATAGCCCTGTCGTCGTGTGCGTCATCGTCGTCTTGCAAAAATTGACATTTCTGAATATCCTTGTTATTACTGAACCATGTACTCCAATTTCGGGCTCTTGCTTAATTATAAAGGGGAAACCCATGCAAGAAGGGTAGAAAATCTCAAAATATTTTTTTCATGGATGTGCTGCTTTTTCTACTTAGAATGCACAAAGGCTGCCAGGCTGCCACAAGGTCCAGCTTAAAGTGACCTTTAACATAAAAAATATGATTGAAGATAACCTACGTTTTAAGTCCCTTGACTGCCGAAGAAATATAAAAATGAAACAAACGTTTAAGGGAAATTATTCGCCAGCAGTTAAGACATTCCATATTGCTTTCTCGAGAATTTTCTTAACTTTCAGATGAATTTGATTTCTGACTGGCTAAAGGTATACAAGCTTCATAAGGATTAACTATTCGTACATAATATACTAAATCTAAGTAGAAAAATATACTGAAACAAGAAAACTGTCTCAAAGGTGTTGTCAGAATCTCCTGAAAACCCTTGAGCGATCTTGTTATGAAACCTCACCATTGTCAATGCAGCTGCCTCTAACGCCGTGACAGATTCCGTTTCCCGAGGGCTTTGAGAGCAGTCTTCCTTTCGTATATACGAACAGTCACTAATAAAACAGATTTATGAGGGCTGCAGACGGTTCTAGTTAACTCTCAGTAGAAGATATATGAACTCGACCTCTTTCAGCGGCTGCAAGTACAACCCACTGAAAATCGGAAATGTTTTATTTGCTTCTTATATTGTTGGCTTGACTAAAGAAGGACACAGCATAGATTCAAGATCAGTCTACATATTCTGTGCGGTCTGATCTTGGATCTTTACAAAAAAAATAATCTGTTTTTGCCCATGGGTCGGAAAGAGTTGACAAATGACAATCGAATGACGTAGCAATTTTAAGTTTACCCTCTTAATTATAAAGGCAAATAAAAACCGATATAATATAAACGGGAAAATAACTAGTTTTTTCTTTCGTGCACAGTAATATCTTAAATTTTCGGATAAAATGGTGATATTTCAAGCGTTTCGTTTAACTTACCGATGAAATAGTTTGCAGTCAACCAATAAATAATAAAGAAGTATTGTCAAAATGGTATTTTATTGTAGTGCTTTATTTACGTCTCAAGGTAGATTTCTTCAAAGATACATTACTTTAAGATTTGGTCAGAACGAAACAGATTAGATAACTGTAACATATTGCATTGTTGAATTTCTTGATAAAATATTTAAATCCTAAAACATAAATATCTGCAGAATACAGCTTTCAAATGGCGTTTTTAGATCTTTGTCTTGAATGAAACTGTCTTGTACAAAACTTATCAATACACTTTAATATCTTATTCTTTGCAAGCATAAAGCACATGACGATTACATTTAGATAAAATGGTTCAATTTGGGTGGGTGTCGTGCAATCAGGAACTCCTTACATTCTTGAGACCTGGGTCGGTATTCACCAACCATTCTGAAGAACTTTTTTTGTCTTATTCCCCAGAATTTTCAAAATTTGAAAGTAAAGTTCTTCTGATTGGCGTAACCATTTGGTTTAGCCAATCAAGAGTTGCGTTACTTTCAAATTAAAAAGAAAAAAAAAAAAAGAATCTTGAAGAATAAAACTAAGAACGTTCTTAAGAGTGGTTGGTGAATACAGACCCAGATGTGACGTCATCGAATGTTTCTGAATAGGATTCTATATATATATGTACTGCTATTCTAATCAGTTACATTTTGATCAAATCTAAATTTATGTACCTATATAGAAATCTTCCCTAAAACGAAAAAAAAAAAAAACCATTATAAGAAAATACCATTTCGCCTTGTACTTCTTTGTTAGTTATTGATTGTCTGCAAAATGTTGCCTCGGTAAATTCCTTGACAAAGTATTTGTGAAGTATTGTATGATAATCAAAAATCTGATACCCTGCTTTGAAAGGTTACTGTTTTATTTGTGTCCTGGTTTTGACTAGTTGGCCAGGACTCGGAGGAGGCTTGCACAAGAGTGAGGACTTAACCCGGGTCCTCAAGGTTACGAGTCCCACACATTCATTACTAGGTCAGGCAGGTACCCTACTCCGAACTGATGGTCGCTGTTCTCAGCCGATGAACAAATACCAAAGTCTTGGAGTATCACCATCGTTAGATTTTGGGTGCGAACGTGCCACGTTTAGTGTTTTTGTTGGAAAGTCTAACAATAACTGTGTCACAATTGTATTATTTTAGTTTTTGCCAACTAAAGTAATCCTAGATATGTACTCCTGTCGTATAAGCAATCACGGCGTTGTCTTCAACCCTTTAGTAAGCTCTAAAAAAAAAAAATCTTAAAATGTTTACACCGTTAATCCCTTTGCCTTGATGAATATTACTTGTAGAAATGTGTGATTTCCAATTTAAGTTTTAATTATATTTTGGCACATTTGCACATTTTACTATCTCATATATTATATTCGCCATATTCCTTTGCTGTCTTGATTGGTTTAAAACGCTGCCATGAGTTGCATTTTAGTTATTCTGCAGCGGTCAATGTGAATATGATTCAAATTCCTGGCGTTCTTTTACCTTTTCCAAACGATCCCGTGTTTTCACGACGGTGAAGAAGAAGGCTTTGAAAAATGGACAGGAGAAAATGCTGGTGACCAACATTATCTCCTATGCACACTATGTTTTCTACCCTGTCAAAGATATTTTTGCTGCCTTATGTTCGAAGTCGCAGAGTTTTCTCCTCTGATTTCGGACAAATTGAATGTCACTTTTGTTCTCCGAAAGTTTTTTGAATTGAAACATTAAATCTTCAACGTGTCTGGAAAAGAGGCTAGTCGTAGATTGACTCGGATGAAGTTACGTAATCCTGTGGGAGATAGTAGGAACAGAGAATTAGAAGTCTTTGTTACACTTTCCAATACTACCATAACGTTTCCCGCTAGATGTCGGGTCATCCCATAAAATAATTGGAATTACAGATGCCGCGAGACAGGCGGTTGACAATTTATCACTTAAAGCGCCTTTCACCACGTCTGTTGCCAGCGCGACCAATGCAGATCAAGATCAGACTGCACAAAATGTGCAGTCTGATCTTTGATCTTCACTGTCCGCTTTACTGTGACAAAGCGGACAAAATCAATCTTAATTTTTGTACTAATAAGGGTTTTTACTCTAGAATGATAATGTTGTTTGGTTTATTAGCGGTACTCAGAGGGTAAGCATTGGAATGTACTTTTGTACAATCCTAAAACATCTGAGAACATTTTGGTTACAGTATTGCATAATAAAAATTCTACTTGAATAGAGAAGACAATAAAAAAATGACAAGATATTTTTCTAGGATAATCCAACGAAAAAATAGTGGCAAAACACATAATTATGCCCCTTTAAATCATACAAATCAGAACGAATACCATTCCAGGTCGTAATTAGCAGAAATAGTCCCCTACTAATTGACATCAAGCGCTTCTGCTTACGTAACTCTTTTATCAGGAGAAAAAAAGACAAATGGAAGCAGAACTCCTCTATGTGCTTCTGTTGTTAATTGTATACTGTTTGTAGAAACTGACAGCCACTTTGTTATTTTTAAGGAGTTGTCTGGTGCCTAGGATAACATAAAGATACATTGTCTATAACCGGAAACAGCCACTGTGTAGTCTAAAACATGTGCGTAACCGTATAACTATGTATCTAAGAAAGCAAGCAAGAAAGAAAGAAGGATTTTTTTCTGATGCCATTTTCTCAGCATGGAAGTAAATCACATTTTTAACATTCCGGTTATTATTGTTCTTTTTCTGATTATTTATATTTGGTTGCGCCATGCTTTATGAAAAGGGGGGTGTTTAAAGTATCTGCAAAACGTATCGACCAAGGTCAGCTTGTGTGGTGCGCGCCGGCTGACATGGATCAAAACCTTTTGCTTTTGATAAAGTTTCTGCGTGTCCAAAGACCATTCTACCTCAGGGTTCAGCCGGTTGTAAGACAAAATGGGTTTTATGGATCCATGATTTTACAGCCCCCTTGGTCAGAGCATGGCACCTTCATCTCTTTGGTATACTTGCTTTGTCACATTTTCAAAATGTCCAGGGCTGCTGTGAAACGAAAAATATCGTATCTTGGAGGTGAAGAGCCACATGTGACTCATTACCAGGTGTGCATTTTTTAGACTCGTCAAAACTCAAAGCATTTGCAAATGAATCATACATAAGGATCGAACGATGGGATATGTATCTGAAAGGGTAGAACACATTGTTTGGGGAAAAAAATGCTGGTGACTATCCTTTTCTGCATTTCCTATTTTTTTTTCCAAAACCTTTACTCCTCGGGGTAGTTTAAGATGGAATAATTGGTAAAGAGTTGACCAACAGAGAGAAAATCATTTGTGACTGGTGATCTTACATATTGATGTAAATACTCGATTGTCATCTTCCCTCTCTCACGCAAATACACCATATCGATGAATAATTCCGGGGAAATGATAATTTAAGTTCCAAATTAAGCTCAATCTGACATATAATGTCAGAGAAATCCTCGATGTAAATCGTTAACTTTCTATTTATTTTACCGCTATGTCATTGAGGATTTGGAATATTTACGAAGACCATATTCGGAATAAAGCTATGTTCTATCTGCTTTTTAGCTCGCCTACACACGATGTGCTCAAAGAGAGCTATTGTTTGCCGTTTGTCTGTTTGTGTGTCCGTCCGTCTGTCTGTCTTCCACCATTATAGAGCTTACACGACTAAGAAGCAACTTGGTCAAATAAAGTGAATTTTTGTGGACAAACTGTTTCGAACATGCGAAACAAAACTTAGTATCACATTTTTTCTACTAAGTTTGTTTGAAATCCAAAGGCTTCCATAAAGTTCACAATACAATGTCAATATAAGGCACACCGAGCAAGATACGATAGTCCTTTATCCAGGTTGTTCAAATTGTGCTATTTTGTTTTGTATGTACTTATTTCACAAAGAATTACAGTGTTAACATAAACACGTTAAAGCAATATAAGCTTAAGGTAACGGTGAAGGATATCTTTTTGTCTTCCATTCGTTTTATGTGATAAAATGTACAGAATTTCTCAGTCATGTGTGTGTATTATCAATCTTATAAAACCCATTTCAAGACGACAAAATCTTTGGCAGGTCCATATTGAGATCATATGTGGACGAAAAATCAAACATGGCTCCATTGATGAAATTTGTCCTTGATAGGTTAGAAAAGTATCTGGGAAAAGGAAGAAATGCATGTTATCAGCATTTTCTCCTTTTCACATAACTCTTTCAAAAGCCTTCTCAAGCGTGACGGTGAAAACTCGTACGGGATTCGTTTGTCAAAGAGTTAAACGCAGTGTACTAATGTAGATTACACACCTTATAAATTTTCATTGCTATTTTCCTTTAACAAAATTTATCTTTGCAATTGTTGAGATTGTATCTTATTCCTAGGGTGCCAACACCCTTGTCTTTGCCGACTCCTCAGTCTCAATTATGCGTCTAAAAGGCAACGAAAGTTGGTGCATCCTTGCCAGGTCGGCATTGTCTCTCCGCCTATATCTGACGTCAAATGATCCATGTTAACACACAATTCCTTTGTCTATTTTATAGACGGGGTAATTGGTTTCATTTCTATTGCACCAAAAGGGTTGAGCAAGGATTCATTTCAGAAGTCTCGTGATGTAGTCTAAAATTAAAATTGTCGCATATCCATTGCTATTGATACACATTCACTTCTTTGCAAATTTATATATACGCGTAGCCTATTTCAAAAATCAAAGCGTTGAAAACGCTGATGTGGCATTTGTCCAGGAAGCCATTGTGTGGAATTAATAATTTTAAAAAGGAAAGAAAAGTATTATTCAAGTATTAACTTGAAAGTCAGCCCACTAAGCAAATTAATACCTCTTTTTTTTTTTTTTTTTTTGTTAAAAGGAGAGTACTTGTGCCAAAGTTTGGATCATTTGTGTATTGGTGGTCTCCCTTTGATCATTCACAGGAGGAGTCAGGAGAAATGTCCCTTAACGTTACGATGCATGATGGGTAGAGAGAGAAACTATGCATATGTTTCGAATAAAATTAAGTTTATACCTGAAAACTATGATTTTGAGTTATCTTTGGCCGTCAAGATCTAATTCCCAACATTACAATCAATTATTTCGATCTGTAAATATTCATGCACAATCAAATGGAGTACATACTTAGCGTGCAATCATGGGACGAACAAGCCCAGGGACGAACTGGTTTTGGAACGAACAAGCCCGGAACCAAAGTGGTCAGTAGACAAATTTTGTGTATATCATTGCGCCAATAGAAAGCTAAGAGCGGATGAAGCTATTTTCAATCAAAAAAAGGAATTTCCACGATCGATGGCCTAATCCAGTTTATTTTAATACACCATTTCCAATTATATATCTGAGTGCTATCGAAAAACTCATTTGTCTAAGAAAAAATGAGTTTAATTGGGTTTATTTCCTTCGGTTTTGCACAAGATACGATGCATGGTTTTCAAAATTCAATATTGAACATTTAATATTGAACTCATAGTGGCATTGTCTTCGACAAATGCCACAATGAACCCGTACAGCGCTAAAGGATGTAATGGACTTTCTCAAGAACGAAAATAGACCAAAAAGTTGCCATATAAATAGTGATCTAAAATATTTGTTAAATAGTTGTCAATGTTTATGGATTCAAGATCAGACTTTGTTTTAGACTGTACATGTATCGTAAATATACATATTTGGTGCTCAGACCCTAGAATTCCATCATTTCGTTTGTTTCAGATATCATTGCCCTTCTATTATGCCCCCCCAAAAAACTAAGTATGTGTGTGCATGGGAGAGAGCTAGAGTACAGTCAGGTTGACCTTCCAAAAATGCAATTTTCAGCATTTTAACGATTTAGCAATTTTAATTGAAGCCTTTCTATCATTTGAGTACCTCAGTTTTTATCGTGATCGATCAACTGTTAGAGAAGTTGTGGTCCTTATTTTTCCTAATCCAGACAATTTTTTTTAGATATTCCATGGTCATGAGATCTCCTCTACCTGAAATATTTTCCTTGAAATGGATGAAAGTCAGAAAGACGAGATTATTCTCTTTCCTCTCTTATCATTTTTTCGAAGCAGAGAGACTTGGAAAAATGTTATGTGTAGCACTTGTGCACAAACTCCAAAAATTCATACATAAATAAACCGGTCATTGTGTTATGCTAGAAACTGAAATACAAAATTTCTTTCTAGTAAAGTCAGTTGTAGATACAAACTACATTAAGACTAAAATGAAGACATTTGGGTTCGGGAATGGAAGAAAAACAGTGTGGAATAAATAAATGAATAAATAAATAAGTAAATAATGCTTTCAAACATTTTCACAATCTCCATACATGTTTTCAAAAGGGGTCTCCTTCCCCATGTTCGTTAAATACCAAAGATCTATTGGTGAAGTGTTTTCCCAGAATATCTTTCTGACAATGACAGATACGTCCAGTACACGACGTCAGTCTAGTTATGACATCCTCTGGGAGGCGATCTCTATAACAAGCCAGCCACAGTTACAATTTTTCCGATAATTCTCTATCCCTTTCCCAAACAAGCCATTGCTTTTACGTATTTGAGGGAGAATGTGTTTGAAAACGTTGTTGAGAAGAAATCAACAAAGTGGTGGAAATCAGCATTTGATTCTTTTTTTCCCATAACGTTTTTCTACTCATTCGCAGCCGATCCCGGTAGCGCAGTCGGTATAGTAAAGGACTTGAAACCACGAGAAAGCTGAATCGAATCCCCAGCTCGGTCGATTTCTTAACGAGGAGTGTGGGTAGTCAATGCGACAAGATTCATTCCTCTCTATACGCTGACCATGGTTTCAACGATTGTTATTTAGGAAAGCAGCCAGTGATATGTGAGGAATATTATGCGAAGAGGAAACTTCAGGAAAAACATGTATTGGTGCACTGGCCGCTCCGATATGACTCAAATGTTAGAAACGGCATTAAACACTTTACCAACAACTACTTCAACAACAATCTTTTCGCGGACAAATATATTCATGTGAGTCATATCTAACTTTTTGTCTTTTTCAATATGGAGGAGTCGAACGACCTGTCGTCTGGTAAGGCGTTAACACATACCTCGCTAGATGTATACAATCAACCAAGGCCATAAAATAACCAGGAATTATAGACCTCTATGTGTCAGACGACACTCTACCTAACTTTTCTTATTTCGACGTTATGTGTGTGTGTGTGTGTGTGTGTGTGTGATAGGAGGAGAAAAGGCAGGTACTGTATGAGTGGAAATTTTTACTACGTGGAAATTTTTGTAAAATTCGCAAACTTTTCTGTTCGCGTATTTTACTACAAGTATACAAATAAATAACGAGTGTCTTGAATTCGCAAACATTTCCGTACGCAAAGTGTTCGTAATTGGTAATTCGCAATTTTTTCGACACGCGTATATATCTACCTATCTAGTACTTGTTTCGCAAGAGCCCTTTACAGAGCATTTATATGGAAACTACAAAAAGAAAAGCTTGGTTTGCACAAATGGCGTGTTTGAAAAAAAATGATAAAAGTGGAAAAATCTGACAAACCGTTGCTCTCGTCCATTCCAAACACCTGAAGACGCGACATACGACAAACAGATTCCTTGTTCCAAAACGAGCATTTTCTACATATTGCACTGCAGTTTTTTTTTTTTTAACCTTTTCAGCGCCATAGCCGTCTGCTGTCATATTGATTACAGCTAAATATTTCAGACCGTTAATTATTTCATGCTTTCCGGTAGGATATCGAGAAATAGCAGTGAAAATATTTTTCGATATTACACGGGTTCGACCAGTGAAAATACCGATTTTCATGTTCTTGTTGCCTAGGTAAATTGCGCGTGACTCACAACCAGATGGAAATATGACGTCATTTACTTTACATTTCTCGCGCATGACGTAAAATTGTAATGCGTTGCTATGCTGGAGGGGTACGCCACGGGGAATAACGGAAAAGAACTGTACTGTATTTTGATAAAGCTCCTCCCAGAAAGGGTTAAAAGCATGAAATAAATAGAATATTTGTTTTTTTCGGTGAAAGATCGAAATTTATTTCATCGAGTGAACACCATCGGTAATATTTTCACGAGTGGCGCGCAGCCACGAGTGAAAATATTACCGATGGTGTTCACTCGATGAAATAAATTTCGATCTTTCACCGAAAAAAACAAATATCCTCTATATTACCTTAACTCATAACCTGCTAAATGAGAGAAATGAAACTTTTAAGCCAATAGTAAAAAACCCAAATTTTGCTACTTCAAAAGTATTTTGGGGAAAAATATCTCCTGATCGGACAGTGTAGATCCAAGATCAGACTGCACGTTCTGTGCAGTCTGATCTTGATCTACACTGTCCGAAAAGCAGCGCTCAGCAGCCTATGGGTTAAGGGCTCTCGCAATGACTTCAATCATCATCATGGTTTTAACACTTTACCAAACAATCCTGTGTATTGACGACCCGTAAAACGGCTTTTGTAAACATTTTGGTAATATTTCGAAATACTGGTAACCCTTTTCCCGTAATGTCTGATGAAAATCCTTCAGTAGCAGATCCCACTACTTGACTTGCATTTGATTTGTCATTTGCCAATACTTTAACATTAAGTCGACAACAAAAATAGAATCAGAACGAAAAATTAACGGAGGGATTGAGTCTCCGATAAATCTTTCTTCTTCCTATTTCCACTTGTTTTCAAGTACATGTATTTAAACAAAAAATAGAAAAAAAAAAAAAAGAAATGAACAAAGTATATCTGTTTCTTTATCTTGCAGTCTTTAATTTGTCTGTTTTCCGCAAATAGACGTTGCAAAACATTTCGACAATCAAATACTTCACGCAAAGTTCTGTTAATACCGATAATAGAAATCGCTGTGTGCATTTTTGAATAGCCGTCCTACAGGCGCTTGGTTTTTGACAAATGTAGCACTGAATAACCCTCTACATGAGACAAGACGAGGTGTCCAGCTGTATAAGCCCTCTGAAGAAGACCCCCATTATCTGTCAGTATTTTCCACTCATTGCGAAACAGATTTTTTTTCTCTTTCCACCGAAAAATTAAGACTTTAAATCCCATGATGATTATTTTTAAAATAATCTTGTATCAGAAAGCCGAGCCCTGTAGCCCAGTCGGTAGTGTACAAGGCTTGAGAAAATGAGGTACTCAACCCCCCCCAAAAAATATAGAATAGATATCATAAATTTCAAAATTTTCATTTATAAATGTTTCAGGGTGTATATCATTGTTTGTAACGTTTGTATAGACGATGTTGTTTACCTGCTGCTGCAGCTAAAGTACAAATGATATAACCCCTTTCCAAAGAATTTCGGGCTTTAACGACCCGTGGAAAGAAGCCTTTTGAAAACATTGTGGGTAAAGGAGAACGTGCTGTAAACCAAAATTTTCTCCTATACAATCCCTCTTACTCTTTCAAAGACAAATTCTGCGGTTTGAGCCACCTTAAATTTGTCGTTTGCAAATGCTTTAAATTTGGATATGTCTAGAATTTTGTCGTGTTTTAAAGAGTGAAACCTAACCAGGAAACACAGTATAACAGTTAAACCGCACACATAACAGAACTGCAAGAAAGTTTCAGAAAGCAAAGTTCACACTATATGAAAACAAGTCTGTTATGATATTTCATGTTTGAATTAACATACCTACCATGGTAAAGGGTAATTATTGAATTACAAAGTGCAAAAAAATTATAAATTATATAATCGGGCAATTTTACATTTAGCTATCTTCAAAGGAAATACAATCTGCTACAAAAGAAAGAAAGACTACGTTATTTTTGGAAGCATGCTGTTTCTCCGATACAAAGACTGTTTTAACCCTTTCAGTGTCATTTACGAAAGTATGGCTTTTGCAGACGGCTTGGATATTGGATCAGACTGCACAGGACGTGGGGTATGATCGTAATCCCTACCATCCAATGATTTAGTCATGTATATAAGCTAAAGAATGTCTTAAGTTTCGTGGGTTGTATATTCAGGCTGAGTTTATATATTTGAAGCTTAACGAGTTAACATTAACCCACAGTACACCTGTAAAATCTTTAGGGGAATTCCAAACTAGTGTAGACGTCAAAGTACTCGTACAAGCAATTCAGTTATGGAAATAACACAATCCGAAATTTTAGTAAGCTATGATGTCTTGAACTAATCTAGATTCATAGAGCAAGGTTCGTTATACGTAATGAAAATGTATTACTCGTTAATTTCTTATTCCAAGAGTTTAAATTACTGTAGAAATTATGAGGCTGTGTCTAACAGCGATAAATACAAGTTATTCTCTCTTGTCTCCGAGATCTGAAGTCAGAAATGACATATCACGTTAACCTGTCGGTCATGTCAAGTCATTTGTTCTCGAGCTTTATCGATTTGTTCCTACTATTTCTGTAAATTCTTGTAGGAAATAGATGATTATCGTTCGAAAAGCTTTGCACAATATTTCGGCAAATAATTTCAAAGCATCTTTCTATATACGCGTTGGATAATTTTCTGGATAGACTCAATCCCGAAAACAAGCAGATTTTCCAGTTTTCGGCGAAGCTGAATACGATAGCTTTTGACCTAGTTCCTGATAATGGTATATTCGTATAAGGCCTGCAACATGCGAAAAAGGGCCTTCGTACATTTGCGTAAAGTGTCGTCTCGAATCAGCCAGCGCAGTCCCCTAAGGTTAATCCGAGACGGCACTTTACGACTACATTAGATTTTGTCCTACACTTAACTTGCGCAAAACAGAAAATTACATAAGAACGGAAAGTGTCACCATGGCTCGGATTAGTCTGCGCGGACTGCACAGGCTGATCCGGAACGACACTTTACGCAAATTTTCGAATGCCCCTTTTTGCGTGTTTCATGCCAATTTAAGAAATTGTAATTTTAGATTGGTCAAAACTATGGACTTGTTTATTCTGCGGGTCCCTGCAGGTCTATTTTTTTCGGGATGTTGGGTTGTATAGGTTGTATGGTGTTTAACGCCGTTTTCAACATTATTTCAGTTATATCGCGGCGGCCAGTGCACCTATCCATGCTTTCCTGGAGTTTCTGTTACCAGTACTCCGCACAATATTCTTTCCAAGCCACTGGCTGCTTTCCCACATAACCATCGTCGAAACAACAATCAGCGGTGAGACAGGAATGAATCCTGTCGCAATGACTATCATCAATCCTCGGAAAGAAATTGGCCGAGCCGGAGATCGAACTCACGACCCCCTGTTCTCAAGTCCTGTACGCTACCGACTGAGCTACCGGGGCTCGGCTTTTCGGGATGTATTGTGACAACAATTTACATGCGCTGCTTTAAAGCCACTTGATACCCCGTAGCGCCTTGTCACACGATAGCAAATACTGCCTTTCCAACGATGTTTTGTATTAACATCTAACCATGAAAAATATATCTTACTGAAAATTTTACTCTTCAACAATAAGCAAAACAACGAAGAAAATCAGGCATATGCTGGCGTAGTAACATTTCGTTATTTTCTGTACGTTGAACTACAAAAGGGTTTCTCTGATGTGCATTCGTCTTTACAGAGTAGCAAAAGGTAAAAAGGAAATGAGTATGGATAGAAATGTCATTTCATTTGCTGACATCCTAAAGACAAACGTCTGGATTTGGACACAACTGCAAACATTATTAATGATATTATTATTATTTTTTTCAAATATTCGGTAAACCAATATTTGAATTGGTCATGCATATTTTATGAATACTAAATCAAATAGACAATACACGACAATGTAAACAGTGATGTAATAAATGATCATCGTGAATGCATAAGAAACTGTTTTTTTAGCATTGTTGAATTCATTCTTTACTAGACGACAAAAGTTTAGACATGTTCAACTTATAAGCATTGGAAGACAACAAATTAAATTCGACTGAAATGATAAAAGTTGTCTTCGATAGATTGGAAAAATTGTTGGAAAGGTGAAGATGCTGGTAACAAGAACTCTAAACCACGGGATTATTGGGAGAGGTTTAAACACAGTAACGGTCTGAATTTCCTGTTTAAAATAAGTATTTGGCATACTAGAACAAACCTTTTAATTTCAAATATCTGAACATAAAAAATGTGAATGGAAATGTATTAACACGGTAATTAACTCAAGGTTTTAAATTGAAATATACTCGTATTGTACCATTAAGCAAATACAATATCTTCCAAAGTCTATTTACATTAGTGTCAATCAATTAAATAGACCCATTATTGTTCACATATGACATTTTACGCCCGAAAAGAGTTGACAGCTTAGGAAAACATTGTAAGAAAAGGGGCTGATTGTGAGTTCAGTGACTGCATTTTTTCTAGCACTGTTTTCCATGGTTTTAAAAACGAAAATTTCTTTCCTTCAAAAGTTTGCCCTTAGCTTACAGTCTTTTATCGATCTGAAAATAGCTTGTTCAGTCATGGAATGAACAAAATGATAATCATGATGCTCTTACTCTGCAAGGTGATTACCTATCAGCGCCACAGGCGAAATCTTGAGCTTTTCCGGACGATATAGATCAAGATCAGACTTCACAGAACGAAATCTTGAGCTTTTTTTTTTTTTGGACGGTATAGATCAAGATCAGACTGCACAGAACGTGCAGTCTGATCTTGATCTATACCGTCCGCTTACCAAGTCAAGCATATATGTATAAGATAAAATCTTTTTCTAAGTTTCAGTGAATTGTTGTTGAAAGAGGTTGGATCTCTGTGGTTGGCGCTGAAATAGTTAATTAGACAAATTCAGTTATAGAAAAAGATTTAATAGACAAAACAGATAAAAGTACATAGAACTTTCTTCGGGTATAAGTATCCCGAGATTGGACTTTACATTCTGTGTGGAAAGATCTCATCTTGATCTACACTGTTCGCAAGGGCAAATTGTTATTGGTTGTCAGCGGCAGCCCTATTCTGTACAGGGTATCTTTTGACATTCTTAAAAACTGTTACACGACACAAAAATGGCAATATTTGTTGGAAATGAAGACATGTCTTATACATGTTTGGACTTGGTAACATTTGTGGGGGAGAGAAGCTCTTGGTTTAAACTACAGCTCCTTTTCCCAAAATGTTAGATAATTTAGGGAAAAAAAGCAGTAAGTGGTGGGGACAGGGAAAGTTCTATTCATCCTGTAATGGTTTAATGAACTATTGTACTAATATTGAAAGTTCATAAATTATTTGTTTTCAGCTGTAATTCAATGCCAAAAGCATTATCATGTATGTTTTATTCCAGCGTCCGTGCCATTGGCCTATAAATTGCCATACGACATAAATGTTCCCCCACCCCATGTCGTTGTGTTGACACTTCGCAGAAAAAGTGTCGTGTGTTTCGACCAAGAGTATGTGGACGTTTGAAAACATTGTTGGAAAAGAAGAAAATGCTTTTAACCAGCACTGCGGAAGGTACAGATCTCCCTTGAAACTAGAAAGATTTTTATAAAATATACTTGAATGAAAAAAAAAATCGTAAGGTGAAGATCCAAGATCAATCAGAGAGCCCGTTTCTGGACAGTCATACCATGATCTTTGCCATACACAAAAGGTCTTTCTCTGAATCCGTGACATTTCGTCGGCCACCATACTCGTCGAAAATGATCTCTGGCCCTTACCCTAACTAAGACGATTTGTGGCCCAAATCTTCCTCCCAGACAGAGCTTTTCATGAAATTAATCTATGAATTTAGCAAACGGTATTTTAAAACATACATGTACATGGATTTCGACGAAATACCCTTTCGACAACTTGTCGTGTATCGCTTTCTCTTGCCTGTACAGCTAAACGGGATTATAAATTTATCTCTTTTCCAAACAACAAACTTTAGCCTAGAGCTACGAATTGTAAAGCACCTGCTGACGACAATTTCAAACTTGCTAGCAAAGAACTGATGTGTTCTGATAAGGTAGAAAACATTGTGGGTAAAGGAGAAAATGCTGGTTACCAGCATTTTCTCCTTTACCCACAATGTTTTCAAAAGCCTTCTTTCTCAGGGTCGTTGAAACACGGTCTCTCTATAGCGTGTAATCATAAATTTTTGATACCTTGTAAAAAAAAAACTTTCTACATGCCTCTCGTGTATAGATATCCTGTAAAATACGGAGTATCAGTAGATAGCGTGTTAGATCGTTATAAACCACGTGTTCCTCGTGTTCAAATTACATGTTTCCGTGCCTTCCCACCCTTTACCAAACAGTCCCGTGTTTTAACGACCATGACAGAGAAAGCTTTTGAAAACATTAGGGGGAAAAAGGAGAAAATGATGGAAACCAGCAGTTTCCTCCCCTTCCCACAACGTTTCTTTACTTTTTTCCAAAGGCAAATTATATGGCTATGTTTCATTTGACGTCTACAAGTCAATTTGGACCAGTCTAAAATATCATCGTCTGGTAAAGGGTTAAAGGGTTAAATTGTCAACGCGAGATAGATGACAAAGAGGAACTTGTGTATTTTAGTCAGCAGGAGACAGCGAGCTGACATAATTGGTAATCTGACCGCATGTTAGCCATTAACGTCAACGGACATAACTTGGAGCATGCGAATGATGCAATAGTTCAGTGTAAAACTCTTTACCAGACGACAAAAATTGAGATAGGGGTCTCTGGTTCGATTCCCATCTCGGTCAAGTTCTTCTTTTAGGACTGGTGTTAGTCTCTGCTTATAGAATTCAACCACCCTCCACAATGAAAATATATATTTAGGAGCAATGCTCTGACAAAAGGGGTTTTGTGCATGTCCGTGATGCACCATACCAGGTAAGTCATCACACATAATTATGGATCCATAAAATCCATTAAAATGTCAAACTACTAACTGAATCTTGAGGTAGGATATTCCTTGGAAATACAAAAAATTTACCAAAAGCAAAAACTTTCGACCCACATGGATATAAGAAGCACCTTCTTTCAAAAAAATTCAGAAGGTAAAAGAGTATGCACTTCATGTGTCCATACAGCAAAGAATCGATATTCTAAAGTACTGTTATGATGCATGTGTTTACGTAGGTTTACGATGAACAATTCCGAACTGGCTCGAGGCCACTAAATACTCATTCTCAAATTAACGGCCAATTTGAAGTAGTGTAAAACTGAACAACACATATCGTTCTTCACTGAAATTTCTATGTAATCTGGAAAGTTGAGCATTTCTGTGTTATTACAATCGTGTGACAATCATACATATGACGAACTATAATTTTCGGGTAACACGGATCGCTGTCGTCTTCAGTTTAATCATACATAGTTGAACATGTGTCTCGTAAGGATACAGTCACGTAAAACGGTTTCGAAGCATGCATTTACAATTTTTTAGATAAGGTCTGGCAGCAGACTAAATTAACTTTTCTTGAAATAACGTGATATATGATACACATTTTTATGGTTGATGGAACGATTGAAAATGAACAGTACAAATGTAAGGGACGTCACGTAAGGCTTCAACGAAAAAAGCAGACTCTTATTTAAGAGATGCAAATTAGTATAAATATCCATATTTTTAAAGTTCTATCAATATAAAGTGTTTTCATCACCGAAACAAAATAGGTTTATATATTATAGATCATGGTTTATCTTTCAATTTAAAGATACCCATTTACTCATTTTAAGCCAAATACAACCAATACCCATTTACTCATTTTAAGCCAAATACAACCAATTTCTTCGATATTTTATCAAACTATAGTCATTCTTGTAGCTTCATGACAAATATTACACCTGGCAGTTGCGAAATTGCATAGATTACGATGGATAGAAAATTTAATTTTGGACTTGGCTCCTACCCACTCGTTCAATCGCAATGACAAGAAAGTGGAGCCGAGATACACTACACAGGTCTACTGCCGCAACGATCTATATCACAAGAACTCAACTGCAATTTACTCAAGCATGTCCGAATTTTATATCGAAAGTGCAGTGGAATGATTTTAAAGACAGTAGAAATGTAAATTTCGTATGTACACATTAATATTTAGCGATTTCGGATTGTTGAAAGAAGAGGAAAACCCATGAACCTACAAATAGACGACTGCGCCATTTCCCGTGTTGAAACAACAAGTAGTGTAGCCTTCTATTTTTAGATGGGAGTGTGTAAATGACTGTAGTGATACACTCCCCCATTGTTTACAATTTTGACCCAACGTAATTTTCTACCGACTAAAATTCATTTCAAATAACAAATCTCAAGCTTCTTTTCATTCTTTTGGGCTATAGATATTGCTAATTTATTTATTTAAACACATTTCTACATTCGGCTAAAATGAGTAAATGGGCATCTTGAAACTAAATGGTAGACTTCGCATACACTTTAACGACAAATGTCACGTAAAATACTATGGGGTTTTGACAAAAATCAACCATAAAAAAATATTCTCAGTACACAGTTTATCTTTTGCTGATATTCTGTTGTAAGTATATGGAATTGCAAGAGATCAACACGAGAAATGACAATACCAGGCAATTCACAAGAGATTCCGTGTTTCAAACATATGAAAACACGGTTGTGACAGAACATTTTGGGTAGGGGGGGTTGTGTTGCATTTGAAGTGGAACTTTCAACCAAAAGCGTAAATTTCTAACATTTAAATGACGTTGTTTATTTAATGTATAGGAAAAGCTACCTCAAAGAATATAAAGTAATATAATGCAACCTTCCAAACCGTCAAGTAAGTCTGAAATAACCGTGTGACATGTTTTTGGCCCACAATTTCAGAATGAGTGTAAAATGCAAAATAAACTGGTCCACTTATACATGTCAAAGGTTAACCACGCTCTGCCAGGTAAATTCTTTCAGCCTATAGTATACCCCTGGGCTACGCCTATCAACGTACCGATGTATGTTTCCAGGGCTTAGCGTTTTGATACTATAATACATATAGATGTGGAGATAAAATACTTTTATCACATAAAACCTCCTCCGGCAGTGTATTAAACCCATGACTTATTTTCGATAATACACTAGTGGGTGTTTTTTGGGTCCCGGTTCTGATCAGTTTTCAGTCATGAGCGCGTGAAGCCAGAGAAACCAACCACAGTTTGTGCGGGAATTTGTACTGTTACTCCGTTTCATGGAAAAATGACGTCATTGTTGCTAAGACGTATTTGAAAGTTTTTGATTTTTATGTTTGATAAAAACCAAGAAATGCAGCGAAAGTCTCTTACAATCAATATTTTTGCGGAAACAGGTGGACTTAACCCCTCTATAAACTATTTCATTCTTCTTTCGGTGTAAATACCAAAGAACTATCTACTTGTGTATATACACATTTTAAACCAAACTACGACTGTAAACATGGACCCCTAAACGGTATAGAGTATAAGGTGATGATGCAGGATATTTTTCTGTCTGTCATTCGTTTTATGTGATAAATAGAATCTCACATTCGTGTTTATGTATTATCATTTTTATCAAACTCGTTGACTAAAATGTATTTGACGTTCGCCAAGGCTCGCGTCATACAATTTTAGTCAACTCGTTTGATAAAAATGATAATACATAAACACTCATGTAAGATCCTCTATTTACGTTTCATATTCAAAACAGAGTTCAAGTGGGGTTTTTTTTCGGTGTCGGAGACAGACAAGCGTATGTAACTTTTTTCTAAATGGTCGTTTAATTCAACCATTTTGTTACAACGAATAAAGACAACCTGAAGTAAAGTGCAATATTTATTATACTTGAAAAAAAAAAAAAACTGCTGAAGTATCGCTGAACCTCTTTCTCACTTTAAAATTTGACAATCCTCAGGGAAATTTTTGTAAAGTGTATATAAAACCTCCATATCTGGCAGACATGTAAGCCATTTAGAGGGCAAACAGTTGAACTCCATAAAATGTGTGCTCCTTTGATTTGACCTATGGACCCGACCCCCGACCCCTTCTCCCTCACCCGGAGAGAGAGAGAGCGGAGAGGAGATCATAAGAAATGAGAAAATACTCTTCCCTGCAATTTTTATTTTACTTCAAATGCCTCTTTCAAACTATTTCTTTACCCACAAATTATGTTGCCTTTCCAAGAATAACATGTGTCACTTGATAGTGGCATTTCAGTGTAGTTTTCTTTGTAAATCCCTCGTATACCAAGTGTTCAATCAAATGGTGTACTAATATTTAATGCCCTTTTTAGAAGCTTTCAATCATCCCATATGAGCATAAAGCCAGTCACTTATTGGTATCGGCATACCGGAACAGAACCTAAGTATCAATGTGTGCATTGGTCTACTTAGTACTTGCCATTTGATGTCAAACTCATAGATTTTCACGTAACGGATATTAAATATTTCATCTGTTTTGATGGACCAGTGTCATTAGATAATCGTTCATAACTTTGTAACCATCAAAGCTAAGCATTCAAAATTTTAGATTTAAGATCCTGAATGCATTCTCGCATTAAAAAACAACATGGCATATGTATTTGACGAAATCGAATTTTTGACATGTTTACAGCTGCCGTGTTCCTTACTTATTGCGAATGGATGAGCAGCTGTTAAACACAGTTAAAATAGCAGACTAGAATCATTATTATACTGCAAAGAAATTCCTCGCGATCTGATTCGATAATATGCACCGTACATACAAGTCATGTACACTGGCAAATCCATATAAAAGCAGTTTCCCTTTTGAAGGCCCCGTATACATGACTACACTTTCAACACAACATCCAAAATGGCGGCGTCGACCGATACGAGTCGCCCACAAGACAAACATAATGAGTAGCCTGCACCGTGTTATTTCTAGTTTCCCTTGATGGTTGTCATTAAAGCGGAAAGAATGATTATTTTTGAAAATAAAATGTTGCAAAATTATCGTTTTTTGTCATTCTAAAACAAATACACGGGGTTAAAACAAACCATCCCTTCGTCAGGTAAGCAAACTGTGAAGTGTCGAAACTCACTCATTGTAACGTTAAAAGGATAACGAAATTGTCGTTTGTGGTAACTAATGGTCTTTTACTTTTTGAAAACAAATCGTTAAAATGCATAGAACTTTACTTACCTTGAAGTTGTTTAAATCCAGGTTTAAATAAAAATATGGCGAATGTCTATCGCAATGACATCATCAAGTTCATCAACCAAACTGCACGTTTTACCAAGGTTTCAGTGACGTCAGTTCTCAGTGACGCAAGTTTTCATTGAATTTGGGCACTGTATGTCGTCAGCGTACTCATTTCGTGAGTACATAAAAGGAAAAATTTCGCTGAATACACATTGGAATGGTAAAACTTTGCAGTATAAAATAAGTTGTATGTACGGGGCATATTATCCAATCAGGTCTCGAGAAATTTCATTGCAGTATAATAAGTTTCCAAGTCCCCGGCCAGCTGACCGTACAACTAATGTTGCCGTTGTCAAATAACGCTAAAATAGCAGACTTGAAACATACCAGTTGTTAAACATTGTGAACTCTTAAACCACACGACAAAAAAGTGGACTTGTTCAAATTGAAAGCATTTGCAGATGACAAAATAAATCGTGCGTCAAATGATTGAATTTATCTTTAACAGGGTAGAAACCATTGCGGTTAAAGGAGAACATGCTTGTTACCGGTATTTTCTCCTTTTTCACAATGCTTTCAAAAGCTTTATTTCTAAGGATCAATAAAACCCATACGAGAGAGGAGGACCCACCAACCATATTTAGTTTTGTTCCAATTTACATTTTAAAGCTAGAATCTATTTGCGGAGGTCTATCTTCAGAATTCAGAATTCACACCGTGTATAAGGATTAGGATATGACCCTTGCTCTAGCAAAGAGGCTTATATCGTAGTCTGTTATGATATGGCATGTTTGAATTAATATACCTATCGTTGTACCTCGGTCAACCGGGTAATTAATGAATTACAAAATGCAAAGAAAAAAAAGTTCTAAATTATATAATCGGACAATTTTTCCGACAAAGCTGTCTTCAAAGGAAACACAATACGCTATAAAAAAGAAAGGAAGTCCTTTTTTTGGAAGCATGCTGTTTCCCAGATACGGAGACCGTTTTAACCCTTTCATTGCCATATATGGAAGTAGGGCTTTTGCAGACGGCCTCGGTATTAGATCAGACTGCACAGAACGTGGAGTCTGATCGTTATATCTAACAGCCGCTTGTTTAGTCATGCATATAAGCTAAAGAATGTCTTAATCTTCATGGGTTGTATATTCAGTCTTCAAAGAGGTCGAGTTTATATATTTGAAGCTCAAAGAGTTAACATTTATGCATGGTACGCAAGTTCACTCTTCAAGGGAATTTCGACACATTGTAGACGTCTAAGTACAAGCAATTTGGTTTTAGAAATAACACAATCCGAATTTTAAGTAAGCTCTGGTGTTCTGACCTAAACTGAATTCATAGAGCTTGGTTCGTTCTGCGTGCTTAAAATGCATTACTCGTTGATTTATTATTCTAAGAGTTTAAATTACTGTAGAAATTATGCGGCTGTGTCTAACAGCGATAAATACAAGTTTTTCTCTCTTGTCTCCGAGATCAGAAATGACATATCACGTTCACCTGTCGGTCATGTCAAGTCATTTGTTCTCGAGCTTTATTGATTTATTCCAGCTATTTCTGTAAATTCTTGTAGGAGATAGATGATGATCGTTCGAAAAACTTTGCACAATATTTCGGTTTCAAAATGTCTTTCAGTATAAGCGTAGGATACTTTTTGGATAGACTCAATTCCGAAAAACAAGCAGACATTTTTCGGCGAAGCTGAATACGATGGCTTTTGACCTAGTTCTTGATAATGGTATATTCGTATAAGGCCTTCAACACGCGAAAAGGGGCATTTGGACATTTGCGTAAAGTGTCGTCTCAGATCAGTCCGCGCAGGCTAATCCGAGACAGCACTTTACGACTACATTAGATTTTGTCCTGCCGTTAAATTGCGCAAAACAGAAAATTACATAAGAACGGAAAGTGTCATCTCGGATTAGTCTGTGCGGACTGCGCAGGCTGATCCTGGACGACACTTTACGCAAATGTCCGAATGCCTCTTTTCGCGTGTTGCATGTCACAAATAAATAGTAATTTTCGATTGGTCAAAACTATGGACATGTTTATTCTGCGGATCTCTGCAGGTCTATTTTTTCGGGATGAATTGTGACAACAATATACATGCGCTGCTCGAAAGCCAATCGATACCCCGGAGCGCCTTTTCACACAATAGCAACTACTTTTCCAACGATGATTTGGATTAGCATCTTATCATGAAAAATATATCTCACTGAAAATTTTACTCTTCAACAATAGGCAAAACAATGGAGAAAAACAGGCATTTACTAGCGTAATTACATTTCGATACTTTCCTTGTATTGAACGACAAAAGAGTTTCTCTGTTGTACATTCGTCTTTACAAAGTCGCAAAAGGTAAAAAGGAAATGCGTTTGGATAGAAACGTAGTTTCATTTGCTTAAAGAGATGTGGAATCATGCAAAAGACAAACGTCTGGATTTGGACACAACTGCAAACATTTAATTAGTTTTTTTTTTGTGGCATTTGTCGAAGACAATGCCACTATGAGTTCAATATTGAATTTTGAAGACCATGTATCGTATTTTGTGCAAAGCCGAAGGAAATAAACCCAATTAAACTCAATTCTTCTGGGACAAATGAGTTTTTCGATAGCACTCAGATATGTAATTGAAAATGGCATGTTGAAATACACTGGGTGAGGCCATTGATCGTGGAAATACTTCTTTTTGATCGAAAATAGCTTCTTCCGCTCATAGTCTTCTACTGGCGCAATAATATTGTCTACTGACCGCTTGGTCCTGGACTTTTTCGTTCCAAAACCACTTCGTCCCGGGACTTGTTCGTCCCATGATTGCACGCCACTCCATTTGACTGTGCATGAATATTTATAGATCGAAATAATTGATTGTAATGTTTGAAATTAGATCTTTACGGCCACAGATATCTCGAAATCATAGTTTTCAGGTACAAACTTTATTTTATTCGATATATTTACATGGTTTCTCTCTCTACCCATCATGCATCCTACTGTCAAGGGACGTTACTCTTGACTCCTCCTGAATGATCGAAGGGAGTCCACCAATACACAAATAATCCTAATTTTGTCATGAGTACTCTCCCTTCAACCAAAAAGGTATTATTTTGCTTAGTAGGCTGACTTTCAAGCCAATACTTGAATAATATTTCTCTTTTTCTTTCAAAATATTAATTCCACACAATGGCTTCCTTGACAAATGCCACTCCAGCGTTTTCAACGCTTTGATTTTTTAAAAAAATATTCGGTAAAACTTTTTATTTGAATTGGTGATGCATATTTTATCAACAATAAATCCAATAGACAATACAAGACAATGTAAACAAGTGTTCATCGTAAAAGAATGCGTAAGAAACGCTTTTGTTTGGAATTATTGATTCAAACTTTACTAGACGCCGAAAGTTTAGACATGTTCAATTTACAATGTTACAGGAGACCACTCCTTCATGCATGGCTTCATCCCGATTTAAATACAAAACCTAACAACTGCGTTAGGGAGAATTCTCTTTGGCTCAGTGATTATGGTGTTGGCCTTTCGTCCGGGCGTTCTAGGTTCGAATCCTGCCCGGTCCTTGCATTTTTGCTGTGCATTTGTTTCTTTGTTACGGACTTTGTTCGTAAGAACAAGCATTGGAAGACAACAAATTAAATGCTACTGAAATAATAAGAGTTGTCTTCGATAGATCGGAAAACATTGTGGGAAATGGGGAAAATGCTGGTAACATGAACTTTAAACCACGTGATTGTTTGGTAGAGGTTTAAACACAGTGAATTTCTTGTTTAAAATAAGTATTTGACGTACTAGAACAAGCATTTCATGTTTAAATATTTGAACAGAGAAAAATTGATGAAAATGTATTAACAAGGTGATTGACTCAACGTTTTAAATTGAAATTTACTCGTATTGTACCATTAAGCAAATACAATATCTTTTCAAAGTCTATTTACCATAGTGTCTATCAATTAAATAAACCCATATCGTTTACATATGACATTTTAAGCCTATGCAAAGTTGACAGCTTTGGAAACCATTGTAAGAAAAGGGGTGATTGTCGAGTTCAGTAACTGCATTTTTTCTGGTATTGTTTTCCATGGTTTTGAAAACGACAGTTTGCCCTTAGCTTACAGTCTTTTATAGATCTGAAAAAAGCTTGTTAAGTCATGGAATGAACAGTGTTGTAATCATGATGTTCTTATTCTGCAAGGTGATTACCTATCAGCGCCACAGGCGAAATCTTGAGGTTTTCCGGACGGTATAAATGAAGATCAGACCGCATAGAACGTGCAGTCTAATGTTGATCTATAACGTCCGCTTACCAAGTCAAGCATATATTATAAGATAAAAATCTTTTTCTAAGTTTCAGTGAATTGCATTATTCAGCTGTTGCAAGAGGTTGGGTTTCTGTGGTTTGCGCTGAAATAGTTAATTAGACAAATTCAATCATAAAAAAAGACCAAATAGACAAAACAGATAAAAATACATTGAACCATCTTTGGGGAAAAGTATCCCGAGATTGGACTTTACATTCTATGTAGTAAGATCTCACCTTGATCTACACTTTTCGAAAGGACAAAATGTTACTGGTTTTCAGCGGCAGCCCTATTCTGTACAGGGGTATCGTCAAACCTTCTTAAAAACTGTTACACGACACAGATATGGCAATATTTGTTGGAAGTGAAGACATTCTTACGTTTGGACTTGGTAACATTTGTGGGGGAGAGAAGTTCTTGGTTCAAACCACAGCTCCTTTTCCCACAATGATTTAGAAAATTTAGCGGGAAAAAAGCTGTAAGTGGTGGGGACAGGGAAAGTTCTATTCATCCTTTAATGGATTAACGAACCATTGTACTAATATTGAAAGATCATAAATTATTTGTTTTCAGCTGTAATTCAATGCCAAAAGCATTATCATGTATGTTTTATCTCCGCGTCCTTGTCAGTGGCCTATAAATTGCCATACGACATAAATGTCCCAACCCCCCAACCCCATGTCATTGTTTTAACACTTCACAGAAAAAGTGTCGTGTGTTTCGACTATGAGTATGTCGACGTTCGAAAGCAACGTCTGAAAAGAAGGAAATATGTTTAACCAGCAACTGCGGAAGGTACAGTACTGCCTTGAAACTAGAAAGATTTTTATATAACAAGCTTGAATGAAAACAAAAAAGCAAGGTGAAGAACCAAGATCAATCAGAAAGTACGTTTCTGGACAGTCATACCTTGATCTTTGCCGTGCACAAAAAGTTCTTTCTCTGAATCCGCGACATTTCGTCGAAAACCATGCTCGTCGAAAATGATCCCTGGCCCTAGCCCTAAGCCTAACCAAGACGATTTTTGGCTCAAATCTTCCTCCCAGACAGAGCTTTTCATGAAATAAATCTAGGAGTTAAGCAATCGGTATTTTCAAACATACATGGATTTCAACGAAATACCTTTCGACAAATTGTCTTGTATCGCCTTTTCCTGCCTGTACCGCTAAAAGGGATTATTTATCTCTTTCCAAAGCAACAAACTTCAGCCTAGAGCTACGAACTGTAAAGCATCTGCTGACGACAAAATCAAACCGGGTAAAAATTGTACTGATGTGCTCTGACAAGGTAGAAAACATTGTGGGTAAAGAAGAAAATGCTGGTTGCCAGCATTTTCTACTTTACCAACAATATTTCCGAAAGCCTTCTTTCTCAGGGTCGTTGAAACACGGTCTCCACATACAGCATGTAATTTTAAATATTTGACTACCTTGTAAAAAAAACTTTCCACATGCCTCTCGTGTACAGATATCGTGTAAAATAGAGAGTATCAGCAGATGGCGTGTTAGATCGTTATAAACCACGTGTTCCTCGTGTTCAAATTACATGTTTCCGTGCCTTTCCCCCTTGACCTAACAGTCCCGTGTTTTAACGACATTGAGTGAAAATGCTTTTGTAAATATTGGGGGGTAGGGGTAGAAAAAGCTGGTAAACAGCATTTTCCTCCCCTTGCCACAACGTTTCTTTATTTTTCTCCAAAGGCAAATTCCATGGCTATGTTTCATTTGTCGTCTACAAATCAATTTGGACCAGTCTAAAATATTATAGTCCGGTAAAGGGTTAAAGGGTGAAATTATCAGCGAAAGACAGATGACAAAGAGGAACTTGTGTATTTTAGTCAGCAGGAGACAGCGAGCTGACATAATTGGTAATCTGACCGCATTTGAGCCATTAACGTCCACGGACATACGAGGGGTGATTAGAAAGATCGTGGACCACCTCGTTATTTTGAAAACTAATACACGCAGAATTACAAAAATTTGCATAGATGAGCATTGATTATCTGGTAACTGACTCAAGCTTTCAAATGTCGTCAAATTCAAGCAGGTAAAGTGTGACGCCATTTTCATGACGTCATATACTGCATTAGTGGTCCAAAATGCCGGACGACGTTTTATTTGAGCCGAGAGTAATCATAATGTTTTAAGTCAAACTCGGAAAGTATTTATCGGAAATCAAAACCGATTTAGAAATAGTTTAAGGGGACTCTGCACTCACGAAATTTGATATTCGTACATAGATCGGACCGGTTTAGACAAGGGTGCGATACTGTTAAAGATTACCCTAAATCTGGCCGTTTATCAATATCAGTCAAAGACAAAATCATCACGGATGTAGAGCAGCATGTAAAACAAGATCGCCAAGATACTGTCAGGAAAATAGCTGACACAGTTAACATTTCATATAGAAGTGCTCAGGAGATTTTGACCGATAATTTTGGAATGTCGTGTGTTTGCACAAGGTGGGTACCTGTCTGTTAAGAAATTTCAGAACGCATCAGGGTAGAGGGCTCAAACTTTACTGATCGTATTGTAACATGCGATGAAATATACACTGTAAGCACACTTTAATGAGACTGAATCTAAACAACAAAGCAGCGTATAGAAACAACTAACATCGCCTTCCGCTGGTAAAGCCGACCTTTCTAAGTCACTTGGTGAAGTTATCTACATCATGTATTTCTTTTCTCCTTTTTTTCTTCTAAATCATGTTGTATCCATACATACTACAGTCAGTACTGAGTTTTATGCCCGCGTCATTCAAATAAATTTCACAAACACCATACGAAAAAACAGCCAGAGTGACGTCACTTTACAGCAAAATAACGCCCTAACTCACGAAGCCATACTTGTACTGGAAACTTTGTAAAAACTAAACATAGAAACACTGGCCAACCCTCCTTATAATTTAGTCCTGACTCCATGTGACCTCTGACTATTTCCTGTTTTGAAAGATTCTCTATGTAGTATATACTACGAGAGCAGAGAGGACCTAACCCTCGCTATGACCGGGTCCTTGATAGTAACGTCACGTGACGCGCTCGCACACGTGTTTCGCGCGTGGAAATCAAGAATGAATAAGTGCATAGAACTCAAAGGAGGTTACTTTCAAAAACAGTAAACACTCCAAGTTGTTTTTTAAAACGATATTCCGATACCGGCACTGGTCCACGTTCTTTCTGATCACCCCTCGTAACTTAGAGCATGCGAATGATGCAACAGTTCAAGGTAAAGCTCTTTACCAGACGACAAAAATTGAGATAGGGGTCTCTGGTTCGATTCCCATCTCGGTCAAGATCTTTTTTTAGGACTGTTGTTAGTCTCTGCTTATAGAATTCAACCACCTTCTACAAAGAAAATATATATATTTAGGAGCAATGCTATGACAAAAGGAGTTTTGAGCATGTCCGTGATGCACCATACCAGGTAAGTCATCACTCATAATTATGGATCCATAAAATCCATTAAAATGTAAAACAACTAACAGAATCTTGAGGTAGGATATTCCTTGGACATACAGAAAATTTACCAAAAGCAAAACCTTTCAACCCACATGGATATAAGAAGCACCTTCTTTCACAAAATTTCAGAAGGTAAAAGAGTATGCACTTCATGTGTCCATACAGCAAAGAATCGATATTTTAAAGTACCGTTATGATGCATGTGTTTACGTAGGTTTACGATGAACAATTCCGAACTGGCTCGAGGCCACCAAACACTCATTCACAAATTAACGGCCAATTTGAAGTAGTGAAAAACTGAACAACACATATCGTTCTTCACTGAAATTTCTGTGTATACTGGAAAGTTGACCATTTCTGTCCATTACAATCGTGTGACATATTCATTGAACATATGACGAACTATAATTTTCGGGTAACACGGATCGCTGTCGTCTTCAGTTTAATCATACATAGTTGAACATGTGTCTCGTAAGGATACAGTCATGTAAAACAGTTTCGAAGCATGCGTTTACAATTTTTAGATTAGGTTTGGCAGCAGACTAAATTCACTTTTCTTGAAATAACGTGATATAAGATGTACATCTGAATGGTTGATGGACGATTGAAAATGAACAGTACAAATGTAAGGGACGTCACGTAAGGCTTCAACGAAAAAAGCAGACTCTTTAAAGGGCAAATCAACAAGTTTCAGATATGGTTAATTTTCAAATCTACACTTATCAAATTGTAAACTGGTAATGTTGTAATTAGAAAAAAAAATTAGTAAAAGTACTTTTTTTCAATTCATATTTCTGCTTATTAATTTTTATTGCATCGCTTATCTCCCTTACTTATTGTTGCGTCCCTTGATTTGTGACGTCATAGGAGAGCTTGTTTCAATATGGACGTTGTTTACGATAGTGAACTGAGCGATATTGAAGACGAAGAAATAGACGATTCTGGGCCGCTAAGGCCGTACATGTACGAGCCAATTTTTAAAGAAACTTATTAAGTTTCTGATGATGAGGATAAAAGTAACTTTTCGCCCACTGATGACGAAAATGACGATGTTGTGCCGGACTTTTCAACGTGTTGAGTATTGCGCGCTATTGAAATACGTCTATTACGGGGCGAACATCGCTTACAGAAATATTATTCTATACATGATAAAATTAAGTGTATGGCATAAACTTTGTTTCACGTGAAGCATTTTCAGTAGATTAACGGGCGGAATTAAACAACAACAAAAAATACGGTTTCAAGACAGTTCCACGACAAGACAGTTCCCCGACACTTTTGAAGACATTTCCTCGACACTTTAGTTTCATGTCAAATAACCCTTTTCTTGACTTTTACGATTGATAATCGTGAGATGTTAGTTCTAACTATTTGTTGATGGGTTCTTGTTGATATTTGTACCTTGTAAAGAATTCTGTAAACATTGACGGGTACAAGTTTATTCTCTCGTGGGTGAAGGGTTACACAATAAATCACGATTTTCATGAGAATAAGAATATTTTGAAATGCTGTTAACCAGCTTGAAATTTGATAAAAGAATATGTTCCGAGATTATTAAGACTTAATTCTCAAAATTATTTTTAAAATTATTTTAGTTGTTTTTCTTACCATACAGAAATACATGAACATCAGAGAGAGGGAGAGGGGATCTACCTGTGTGAAATACTTTTTTGCTGTTTACCTTGTCCACATGATCCATTCAATGCAAAAATTTATCATACATGTATAGCTATTGTATGTTCCATATAGAGCTTCTCTGTGAAAGTCTTAAACTCTGAATTGTAATTTGTTCAGTTCTTGTTTGTCTTATGCAAATTGTTTCAATTTGGGCAAGTCTCAAATTGATCTACCGTCCACTAGGGACTGAGCGGTTAATACTGACATTCCGGTCAAATTGCAGTATAGACGACTTCAGATTCATTGTAAAAACATAGAAAGAGCTGGTAACTATCAATTGGTCTTTTATCCACAATATTTTCTATTTGTAACTCTTTACCAAACGACAAAATATTAAACAGGTCCAAAGTGAAATCACTTGCAGACGACAAAATAAAGTTAAATATTTCAAAAATTGAAATTTGTTTCCAGCAGAGTAGAAAACATTGTGGTTAAAGGAGAAAATGCTGGCTACCAGCATTATCTCCTTTTCCTACAATGTTTTTAAAAGGCTTCTGTCTCAGGGTCGTAAAAACTAGGGATTGATTGGTAAAGGGTTCAATATAAATCCCACACATTGGGTACGAGTTTTGTTTTGGTTCCCAGGAAGCAGTATCCGAAGAGATTAGTACGAGTTGTATGACCTTGTTTCTCAAGAGGTGTAAAATACAAGTTTAAATTGTTACCAAACATCAAATTTATTGACTCAACCGAATTGAAAGCATTTGGAGTCAACAAATTAAATTTTACTCACATGTTTGGACTTGTCTTTGATGGGGTTGAAAACATTGTAGAAAAAGGAGAAAATACTGGTTACCATAATTTTCTCCTTTACCTACAATGTTTTCAAAAGGTTTTTCTTTCTTCACAAGGGTAGTTAAAACAAAGGATTGTTTGGTAAAGGGTTAAACTAAGTTAAACTAAATTTCAATAAACAATCACATTTTATCGGTCATATTTAAATGCTGTGGATTTGAAATATTCTAATTTTTTATTATTTGGGTATGGGTTAGGCTAACAAAATTATAGATTCATCCAAATTCATAACATAAATTTTGCAAATAACATAGTCGACATTGTTCAAATGGTGTAAACTTTCAAGGGATAATAATCATTCTTTGAACAGCAAACATCATTTTCTTCCCACACTGTTTTTCAAACACTCTCTCTTTGGGTACTGGAAACTAGATCTAGGGTTTGTATGGTAAAGGGTGAAATCAGTATCTGGCTACCCCTAATTATGGTCATAAATGTAAATCCATCACCGACCAGTTGAAACAATACAGGAAATGGTTACATAACATTTGCATATCTCACCCCTTTACACTGTAATGTTTGTTGGTGACAGTAAACCCATGTTACAGCTTTTATCCCATACACTACTTCTCTTTGACATTTCACTCTTAAAAATGATTTGACAACTTGCATGCATTTTGAACAAATTTTGAATTATATCTATACAATTTTGATTTGTGGATATTTCCTTTTCCTATCCATATTATATCTTCTAGACAGGCTACTGAGAAAAATGTTTTGAACATGTTAGTATGAAAATTTTGAAAATGCATATAATTTGACACAAGTCATTTTCTCTGATAATCAGACAAAAGTGAGAAAATTAAAATAACACATTTTTTTTTTAAATTAAGAAACAGAATGTTTTTGACCAGGCTCACCAGGGATCGTATATACACAGGGATAGGCAACGTAACTGGAGTTAAGACCAATTATCGATTTTTCACTGACTTACCTGTACGGCGTCCAATAATCTGTTGTCGTTCCTTGCGAGTTATTATCTTCCTTTCAGATAATATAATTCCTTGCCGATTCCGACAATTTTTATATCCGCCAAAGAAGCGTTTAGTATGAAATGCGTTTCAATGTTTATGTCAATGTTTTTCTATTATGTTTTTTTTTTTCAGTTAAAGTGTTATTTTTTTTATCTGGAAAATTTAAAGTGTCGACTAACTGGGAGTTTCAGACCTATTACCGAAACAACCCTCTTTTTCGTAGTAACTTAAAATATTTTAATATTTCTGCAGTGGATATCTATAGCAAACAATTCGGGAAAAGCACACGTCGCCTGTTCAAGGATTAAGTCCGTCTAACGTTTCGGAAGTGGGCTGCTTTTGTCCACTCCTTGTATTTGACATGATCACAAGTAGGATATATCAAGTTGTGTATCTGTCATGACACATCTACTGTCAGTAGTGTCCTCTTCTGTTTATAGACAATACGCATCATTGAAATTAAATATTTATTTTCTGATTTTCTTCTCCAAATGTTTCAATTTGGTCAGGTCAAAAGCTTCTCATGTTATCAGGTGTGACAAACATTTCACTTGTATGTAGTACAATGTATTAGGCCGGTAAACACAGAGATCTGTTAATAGTTATATACCCATTTTTCGATAGCAAGCTACACAAAGGGCATATAGAACCAGAAAATTGCCTTCACTGCCCATTAAATGGACCTTCCAGTACATTTTCAGTTCAGCTTGCAGCTACTCTTAAATCACTGTCATTGACAGAAAAAAAGGAGAATTTCCTGCAAAATGGAAAGAATTAGTGAACTTTCTGAAAAAGTAGGCTGGTGAAGTGTGAGGACCTGTCTGCAACTCTGTTCCTACTTTTATACATTGGAATCAATTACATACACCAGTGGCCTTCACAATTGCATCATTTCAAATTAACCTTACAACCTTGTGTGTTTGATGACTTTGTTCACAATGTTTTCGGAAGTATGGATATTCCCCAGGTTAGTGAAAACTTAGGATTCAGGAATACTAGCATTTGTCACAGATAATTAAATAACTCCATACTTCTAGTGGCTTATTGAGCTATACATACTAAATATACTTTGGTGGTAGAAGAAGCTCACGGCTTTCATATTCAAATACATTAATTTCACTTTAGCATTTTTCTTGCAGGTTTGTACAGTTCACAGCTGATTTGGTCTTTAATATTCCAAGTTTTCAAGCCCAGCTTCAGTTTTATACTAGCACACTTTATGCAGAATTACAAAACCATCTTCAATGTCATTCTTCTGTTCACAGGATGCATCACAACAGTATGTTGACAGCTCTTGAAACCATGTTTTGAAGTGTTTGTGCTCTCACAATACATATCTGGAAAAAAAATATAGAACCAACTGAATTTCAAATTTCTCCTTTTTACAAAACGTAACATTTTAATTCTTCAGTTACGTTGCAAAATATGGTTTTATTTTCACATGGTTAGACTATAATGGAATTTGTTCAGGATATGGCCAACTATCAGAGATCAAATCATTTTTGACTAATGTGCGGTACTGCGCTTCCACCTTTACTAAAATAACCCCTTTTTAGGCTGCCATCTTGCAATTAAGACCGAAAATAGCCAAGTTTTTGAGCCCACAGTTATCCAACCTTGGCATCGAAAATCACTAGATTTGATTTAAAAACAAAAAGAAATACTTACTGCTTATAAATATGTCAAAATCTGAACAAATTTATTTCTAAAAATAAATTGAGAATGCTACAACTATCACTAGGGTCCCGCCAAATTAACCACATTGGTCCGCCATTTTGTGATGAAATACCGAAAATAGCCCAGTTTTGAGCCCATAATTATCTAACTTAGGAATCGAAAGTCAGCACAAAATTAGCTTAAATACAAGGAGATGTACTCTATCTCGTGATTTTTACCAACATGTTGCTATTTGGACGCTACTTTATGTACTTAAAAAGTACTTTTGCACGTCACTAAATCCTCCTGCCGAACATCCCCTACGGGGCAAACATGATTAGGTCATGATTTTTTAACGCCAAAATAAGCATATAAAACAAAATCTCCGAAAAAATTGATGTTACATATATTCAAAGCATGTAAATATTCGGAAACTTACCAGTTGAGAAGGATGTATGGGATAACCAAGCAAAATATTTTAAGTTACTACGAAAAAGAGGGTTGTTTCGGTAATAGGTCTGAGACGCCCAGTTAGTCGACACTTTAAATTTTCCAGATAAAAAAAATAACACTTTAACTGAAAAAAAAAACATAATAGAAAAACATTGACATAAACATTGAAACGCATTTCATACTAAACGCTTCTTTGGCGGATATAAAAATTGTCGGAATCGGCAAGGAATTATATTATCTGAAAGGAAGATAATAACTCGCAAGGAACGACAACGGATTATTGGACGCCGTACAGGTAAGTCAGTGAAAAATCGATAATTGGTCTTAACTCCAGTTACGTTGCCTATCCCTGTGTATATACGATCCCTGGGCTCACACACCAATTCTTTTACCTTTTATCTCAAAATTCTGATCTTCAACCACCCTAATGGAGAAGGCTTTTGAGGACAGGGTGAAAAAAGGAATAAGTCCTGATTCCCAGAGTTATCTTCTTTTCCTACAATATTTTCTACCCTCAAATCTATTGTCAAGGCCACATTTGATCTGTGATCTGCAAATACTTTCGGTATTCCAATTTCAAGAAAAAAGAAATTACCTACTTCATGTTGGATTTTCTTTTTGGAAATTGCCGTTGCGGAATGTCTGTCTTTCGGAGTTTCGGTTTAAGGCCTATCTCCTTTCGACTCGGAGTTTCGAATAATGTCGGCACAGCGTCAGGTTTTAACCGCAGGCTAAAATTCCTATAACCAACTTCTTTTGAGAGTTTTTGACTTATTAAGAACTGACTGTCATCGAAGTATTTCAGACACAATTTCGAACGAACCGATGGCAAAAAATCCGTCGCTACTGTCCGGCCCCGGTTTAAACGTTGAATCCATAGTTTCCTCCTTTTTAATTCCATCGGAAATTTGAAAATACTACTTCTATGAGTTCCCGAATCGACGTTGCAGCCATAGGCTGCACAATTTACCATTTTTTCGGCTCAATTCTCAGTTAATACTCAGATATCTGCATACAATCATCCGCGTTCCTACTTAATGTCTACTGACGGTATACACAGAGTGACTCGACAATGACGTCACACATGCACGGGAGATAAGCGAATCAGGGGAAGTAAGCCATGTACCATTTTTAGGGCCGTGTATCAGCGTGACAATTCGGCCGTGGTTTATGGCATGTTACAGGGTGGTATTTATGAAAAATGACGGACACATGTTTAACTGACATCATTTGCAGCTGATTAAAGGAAAAAAACAGTCTGGTCAAAATATTTTAGGATTTGCCCTTTAAGAGATGCAAATTAGTTTAAATATCCATATTTTTTTTAAATTCTATCAATATAAAGTATTATCATCACCAAAACAAAATAGGCTGATATATTATAGATCATGGTTTATCTTTCAAACTAAATTGTAGACCTCGCACACACTTTAATGACAAATTTCACGTAAAATACTATGAAGTTTTGACAAAAAACAACCATAAAAAATGTCATTATTCTCAGTGTTAGTACACAGTTTATCCTTTGCTGATATTCTGTTGTAAATATATGGAATTGCAAGAGATCAACACGAGAAATGACAATACCAGACATTTCACAAGAGATTCCGTGTTTCAAACACATGAAAACACAGTTGTGACACGACATTTTTTGGGGGGGGGGGGGTTGCATTTGAAGTGGAACTGTTCAACCTAAAGCGTAAATTTCTAACATTTAATTGACGTTGTTTATTTAAAGTATAGGAAAAGCTATCTCAAAGAATATAAAGTAATATAATGCAACCTTCCAAAACGTCAAGTAATTCTGAAATAACCGCGTGACATGCTTTTGGCCCACAATTTCACAATGAGTGTAAAATGCAAAATAAACTGGTCGACTTATACATGTCAAATGTTAGCCACGCCCTGCCAGGTAAATTCTTTCAGCCTTTAGTATACCCCTGGGCTACGCCTATCAACGTATCAATGTATAATTCTAGGGCTTAGCGTTTTGATACTATAATACATATAGATGCGGAGATAAAATACTTTTACGTTTCATATTCAAAACAGAGTTCAAGTGGGTTTTTTTTCGGCGTCAGAGACAGGCGAGTGTATTTAACCTTTTCTAAATGGTCGTTTAATTCAACCATTTTCTTACAACGAATAAAGACAACCTGAAGTAAAGTGCAATATGTATTATACTTGAAAAAAAAAACTGCTGAAGTATCGCTGAACCTCTTTCTCGCTATAAAATTTGACAATCCTCAGGGAAATTTTTGTAAAGTGTATATGAAACCTCCATATCTGGCAGACATGCAAGCCATTTAGAAGGCAAACAGTTGAGCTCCATAAAATGTGTGCTCCTTTGATTTGACCAATTGACCCGACCCCCGTCCCCTTCTCCCCCACCCGGAGAGAGAGAGAGAGAGCGGAGAGGAGATCGTAAGAAATAAGAAAATGGTCTTCCCTCCAACTATCATTTTACTTCAAATGCCTCTTTCACACTATTTCTTTACCCAAAAATTATGTTGCCTTTCCAAGAATAACATGTGTCACTTGATAGTGGCATTTCAGTGTAGTTTTCCTTGTAAATCCCTCGTATATCAAGTGTTCAATCGAATAGTGTACTAATCTTTAATGCCACTGTTTATAAGCTTTCAATCACCCCGTATGAGCATAAATCCAGTCACTTATTGGTATCGGCATACCGGAACAGAACCTAAATATCAATGTGTGTATTGGTCTACTTAGTACTTGCCATTTGATGTCAAACTCTTAGATTTTCACGTTACGGATATTCAATATTTTATCTATTTTGCGAGACCAGTGTCATTAGATAATCTTTCATAACTTTGTAACCATCAAAGCTATGCATTCAAAATTTTAGATTTAAGATCCTGAATGCATTCCTCGCCTTAAAAACAACATGGCATATGTATTTGACGAAGTCGAATTTTTGACATGTTTACAGCTTCCGTGTTCCTACTTATTGAGAATGGCTGAGCAGCTGTTAAACACAGTTAAAATAGCAGACTAGAATCATTATTACACTGCAAAGAAATTTCTCGCGATCTGATAGGATAATATGCTCCGTACATACAAGTTATGTATTTATCTTTAACAAGGTAGAAAAACATTGCGGCAAAAGTAGAACAATGAAACCCATACGAGAGAAGAGAACCTACCAACCATATTTAATTTTGTTTCAATTTACATTCTAAAGCTAGAATCTATTTACGGAGGTCTATCTTCAGAATTCACATCGTGTATGACCGTTGCTCTAGCAAAAAGGTTTATATCGTAGTCCTTATAAGCGATGCTATTTCCCTAGTCTGCTACTTTTACTTTGTTTAAGATTTGCTTTGTCGCCAGTCAACTCTTTTAACCCTTTACAAAACAATCACGAGCTTTATTGATCCTTAGAAAGAATGCTTTAAATTTAGGTTAAGGTCTACAGCCCCTAACTCATCGGTAAACATCGACGTTTTCGGAAAGGCTATTCGGCCAATCTCGGCAGCTTCCGTCTTTTAATATGAGAGTTTGGGGTCGTAGACCTTAAATGCGTTTAAAGATGATGAGACAACAAATAGATTTCAGAGAGAAAATCCCAAACCGTTGTTTATAAGAAGTACTTCAACCCTGTATATTTTCTACATTTTATACGCTTTTGTGATAAAAAGCCAAGCTTAGCGGTTCAGTTGGAAACGATAGGGGCATGAAATCACAGGGATCGTAATTTCTGTTGCCATTTCTGCCAAATTATTTCTGGGGATTGATGATGGTCATTGCGACAGGTTTTATTCCTCTTTTTAACTCTTTTAGCGCCAAATAAATCGACCTCTATCGATGGCTTTAAATGCAATCTATGAAAACTTACAAAGATTTTGATTGTATAGGCTTGACTAAACAAGCGGACGGTATAGATCAAAGATCAGACTGCACGTTCTGTGCAGTCTGATCTTGATCTATGCCGTCCGCAAAAGTTACTGTTTTCGCCTATGACGCCGAAAGGGTTAGATCCCGGGTCCTTGTCCTGTCAAAGGACACTTGTACCATGAATAAATCTCGGATGAGGATCGAACGAGAACTCCGAAGTGCGAATCCTACCCCTCTCCCACTGAATTGTACAGGGCCCCTACCTGATTAGCAATTAGAAAATCAACTAAAATTCCCTCAAAATAAAGTTCCTTTTACCTTTAGCCCGCTAAATAAATGGATGGACTTTCAAACTGATAGCAAAAACCCAAACTTTGCTGTTTCAAAGGCATTTTTGGAGAATAAATATCTCCATATTGGAAAATGTAGATCTAAGATAAGACTGCAGGTTCTGTGCAGTCTGATCTCGATCTACATTGTCCGCAAAAGGTCCTTGAGTCTCCCTTCGCAGCCTAAGGGTTAACCCTCAAGATGGAAAATGGAACTAAAAGCACCTCTGCAAACAGTGTAGATTAAGATCTGAATAGTCTGATCTTGACTTACACTATCCGGTTCGGAGTGATATATCCAACGAAGAGAACGTTTAAATCGCATTATTATGGCCCAAATAAACGGCTGAGAAATTTGCACTTATTTCATTGATCAGTTAAACAGTTAACAGGGTATATTTTCATTTGTCTTTTAACACCTGTGGTGTTGATTTCTCGCGAAGGAATACATAAACTAACATCAGCAAAAATATTAGTTGAGGGATGCCAGTTTACATTTTACCCCCCTTCAATTAGTTTAGCTATTCGTTTTAAATCAATTAAGGCTGTTTTCTAAATGCGAACGTAGGTATGTGGTTTCTGAAGTTGGATTTATAAGCAATCATAGAAAATCTTTATTTCGTTCTTTCTGAAACAAATTTACAGCGGACGAATCTAAAAAAAAACCACTCATGTTGAATTAAGATAATCATGATAATTTTAGGTTTGATTCGTGAATACATGTGAGGCCATTGTGGGAAAAGGAGAAAAAGCTTGCTGCGACATTTTCTACTGTTGTCTTTACTTTTTCAATAAGTCTGCTCTATAGCAAGAAGAGAAAAAAAACGTCTACAGGAAGAAATGTTTTGATCTTTCACAGAAAAATCCCGTGTTTTAACGACCCTGAAGAGAAAACTTTGTGGGAGGAGGCGAAAAATGCTTGTGACCAGCATTTCCTGCTTTTCACACAATGTTTTTTACACTATCATGAACTAATCCCCTAAGAGCTACATTTTATCTGTCATCTGCAAATGCTTAGGGGATTGACAATTCCAAAATTTTGCTGTCTGTTAAAGGGTTACTGAATAAATGGATGGAAGGAACATTAGTTTTTCAGTTTCAGTTTATTCAGCATAAAACTGAAAACTGGAAGGAACATTAACTATAATACCAAGTAAATACAGTTATCGTTAATTGGAAATTCATAGGAATTACGAAAGCACAGGTAATTTGCTCGTTTACTTTCTTTACTAATGGTTATGTCGCTATGAATAAACTTACAGTATATTATATGGAATAGTTTGTTGATTTGAGCCAGTAAAATATGATGAACCAATGACTTTTACATAGATTGTGATAGATAATTCTTGCAACTTGGATCGTCACGCTTGATTGTGGCTTTCTGCGTCAGTGTTTACAAACCATATTTGCATATTTAGTTTAAATGCTAGTTTAAGAAAGTAATCCAAAAGATGTCTTAATTGAAAGTAACTCTATTCCTGATTGGATAAACTATCCCGATGATTCGGTTTAGCCAATCAAAAGTTGCTTGGCTTTGAATTCAGACGATTCTTGACAATTAGAATATATATTATTATTGTAACTTAAAAGATGGTTGAAGAATAATTGCGCCGGGAACTGATTGACTGATTTTCGTTTGTCTGTCGTCGCCACCGGTTGCCCATATGGGCAACACGCTCAGAAGATTGTTAATTATGTTTTGGGGGATACGGCAAGATACAGGACGATTTCAAGCAATCCTACGTTACGCCTGGTTCTTCAACGTTTTTGGTGTATGGCACTGTCCTATGAGACCACGGTTTAACGTCTAATCCGAAAGACTAAAGGTACTTTCATTTAGCCAGCCGTGGGAATGGACACCATGCGTCTGGGAAAATTGGAAGCACCTTCATCAACCCCGGGAAAATTGCAACTTGAAAAACTGTCAAGGACTTTTTCCTCTTGTAAAATTGCTCCTAGTCGAAAACTTCACTTTTCAACAATTGCAACAAAGGTAGCTAACACACAGGAAGACTGCATTTCTATTATAACAGAAAATAAGCCGCAGATTTTGGTGGGATATATACTGAACCAAAAAAGAAACTTCCCCTGTGTTTAAGTGCAGATATACACAAATATGAAAATCAGGATTAAACTAGATTTATATGCATTGAAAGAGTATTTTATTGCGACTTTGTGTGAAAAAAATTATTGCTGAGGGTTTATCCAAAAGTAGTGAAATGGTAGTTAAAATGCGGAAGGGGTCGCTCACCAAAATCACAAATTAATACCGGGTATGACCACCTTCAGCATGAAGGACTGCCTGGCATCATTGGCGCATAGAACGGATAAGTGTATTGATTTCGGCTTGTGGAATGTTGTTCCATTCCTGAATTAAGGCTTGTCTTAGCTGAATGATGTTTGACGGTGGAATAGGGCGACGTCTAACACATGGTCCAAATTATCCCAAAGGTGTTCAATGGGATACAGATCAGGGCTTTTGGCAGGCCAGTCATTAATAAATGCAATGTTATTCGCCCTGAGGAAATTCACATTGTCCCTAGCTGTATGGCTTGTGGTATTATCATGCTGAAAAAGAGTGATACTGACATTATTTTGAAACAGTGGGATAACGTGCCTCGCAAGAATTTCATCTCGGTAGCGTTGGGCATTCAAATTCCCTTCGATAACGACGAGATTAGCGCGAAAGCCATGTGCAATGCCCGCCCAGACCAAGACAGAACCCCCACCCCCAAAACGATCTCGTTCAAGTACGCAACAGTCGGCATAACGTTCATTTCTCCTACGGTATACTCGAACCCTGCCATCACCTCGATGAATGGAAAACCTCGACTCGTCAGAGAAAAGAACGCTATTCCATTGTTGTCTAAGCCAGCGTTGGTGTGTACATGCCCAATTAACACGATTTACGCGGTGACGTCGCGTCAAAACACAACCAACGTATGGACGACGTGCACGTAGCCCACCCTCGCGCATGCGATTGCGCACAGTTTGGGCAGATATACGGTTGTTATGTGTACCAGGGGTGTTAGCAGCAGTGGCTGTGGCAGTTTGGAAGCGATTGCGCAGGTGGGTGTTCCGAATATAGCGGTCTTGGCCGCGCGTCGTGACGCGAGGACGTCCACTACGTGGTCGATCTTCCGTACGCCCTGTTGCTTGAAAACGTTGCCTAAGGTGTCGAATAGCACGAGTAGAACATCCAATATTCATAGCAACAGCATTCATCGTCATACCAGCATTAAGCATGCCAATGGTACGTTCGCGTAAATTTTGCGGAATTCTAGGCATATCAAAAATAAAGAAAACTAAAAAGAATTTAATTTTTTTCAACGTCTTTTTCTTATTGACATGAAAGTCTATAAAATTAGACTGAAAGGTTTCAAAAAATATACACGAATTATACTGGTCCGTGCATGCACTTGAAAATCGCTTTCTGCGGGTTTCTTCTGCAAAATACTTTCAATCGAATTAAAATTTGTTTTATCGGACACATAATCGTTCGCCCGAATATACGTAGGTAATCTGATATTTTGATTTTTTTTAATAACATTGCATTTGCACTTAAACACAGGGGAAGTTTCTTTTTTGGTTCAGTATATAACAATAAATTCAAATAATCGTAATTCTTTATCAATATTAATGACAATGAATTGTAAACAAAGTTGATCAAAGTACAGTTATAAATATCGTTTTTTATGCCCTCGCCATGAAATGGGGGGAGCATATAGAGTTACCTGTGTCCGTCTGTGTGTGTTAGTGTGTGCGTGTGTATGTGCGTGCGTGCGTTAGAGTGTGTGTCCCATTCTTGTCCGAAGCATAACTTCTACATTTATCAATGGATTTCAAAATAATTTTGCACACTTGCTCTTCTTAACAAGTACTAGTGTCATGCGAAAAGTTTGTTTCGATACGCCCAAGGTCAAGGTCACAGTTGAAGGTCAAATGTTTAAATTGACCTTGTCCGGAGCATAGCTTCTACATTTATCAATGGATTTCAAAAAAAAATTCGCACACTTGTTCTCCTTAACAAGTACTAGTGTCATGCGAAAAGTTTGTTTCGATACGCCCAAGGTCGAGGTCACAGTTGAAGGTCAAATGTTTAATTTGACTGTTCAACCCAGTTTTACATCCTGCTCAGCAGAATTGTGATATGAAGATACAGTTTTGGTTTTTAAAAAGACTCATCCAAAGAACTATGCCAGAGAATATTGAGGCTGCAACCTACCCTTCAACTATGGTCCAGTGTGATAATATTCGATCCAATTTGTTCCTGTCTCATAGAGGAAGTCCAACAAAGTAATTACTATTGCTATATTTCTCACTCTCATTCCTCAAGTTAAGATCCTCATAATCCTGAGTATAAGTAACCCTCAGTTGAAAGATTAAGGAAAACGCTGAATAAAAAGAAGTTAATGCTCAAAACCAGCATTTTCTTCTTTTTCTCACAAAGTTTTCTACCATATGCAATACAAACCATATAATTTATCGTCTGCATATTGCTTTCAACTTGGACCAGTCCTCAATTTTGTTATCAGGTATAAATAATCTTTTATCTGCTTGGCTATATATATAACAAACCTTCTTAACACTGTCTAAGCTGTTATCCAAAACAACAATTTTCTGTAATACCTACTGATTCTCTCATATGACATATCTGTGACCAATACCATTTAGCGGGGGCATCCGTGTCTCTGACACACCTATTTCTAGTTTTTTTAATGCATCAAGAAAAATATTGTTATCATCATTTTCCTTCCTAACCCTTATCCTCCTAAGTAAAGGAAACGAACCATTCAAGCTAATAGTAAAAACCTAAATTTTCATATTTCAAAGGTATTTTTGGAGGAAAATATCTCCTTATCGGACAATGTAGATCCAAGATCAGATTGCACATTCTGTGCAGTCTGACCTTGATCTACGCTGTCCGCAGAAGATCAGTGATTCGGGGTTAAAAAGCAAACGAGTGAACCAACAGGCGGCAAAAGCTGATCGATCGGGAAAAATGTATAGAATATGTCAGATCTTGATATAGATCTACATTTTTCACAAAAAAAGAAACCATCTGAAGATGTGCTTAGCTCTGTAAGAGTGATCGTATTTTGTTCTTGCGCTTCCTCTCCCACCTCTGACCATTGTTTCGACGATGGTTATGTGGGAAAGCAGCAAGTGGCTTGGAAAGAAAATTGTGCGGAGTAATGGTACAGTAAAGGGACTCCAGGGAAGCATGGATAGGTGCCGCCGTGATATAACTGGAATAATGTAGAAAACGGCGTTAAACACCATACAATCAATCAATCAATCAAGCATTCTTGTGCACGGTACAGGAAAATCACAGGCCACTACGGTGTGAAGCATTTCTGTTAAAACGTGTTCTCGATTAACGCGTATCGCGTATCTCGATTAGCGCGCAGCTCTTCTAATTAATACTGAAAGGTGAGCAACACCCCTGTCTGTAATCAATTACAAAGTGTGTTCAATTGTTTGTCCAAGGAAATTGTTGTGTTTGTAGTAAACGTTTTGCTTTTGAAAATTTTCTGCATTTCCAAAGACCATTCTAACAAATGAATAAGTCGATTGTTAGACAAAATGGATTTTATGGATCCATAATTATGTGATGACTTGTTTGGTATAATGTATCACGGGGATGCAGTAAACGCCTTCTCCCCGGAGTCCCGCTAATATACTTGGGTTCTTTCTTAGTCTAGAATATTCAATCCACTAAAACCAAAATAGATTGCTATCTTACAGATTTGCACAAAACAAGCGGACAGTATAGATCTATGATCAGACTGCACGTTCTGTGCAGTCTGATCTTGGATCTATTCAGTCCGCGAAAGGCCCTGTTTTTACCTACGGCACTGAAAGGATTAACAGACATGTGAAGTCGACGTCAGATGCTAAGTATTTAACCAATAATTTGTTTTCTTACACGCGTTTCTCATCACAATGACACGTAAATACACTTGACTGGAAATATAAACCTATCAACAGCTAAATAATTAGTGGAAGTAACCCCATTTGTTTTTATAGCAATTAGTACGTTTACTGTTGGGTAATTGTATGCCAACACTTTACGGAATGAACCATTAGCGAATGCTAAGGCATGATTTTTCTAAAATATATATAGCAGAGTAATTCATTGCGATTTTAGCATTACATTGATAGCTTAGCTTGGATTCATTACAAAAGAGTCGTAATGTAAACCCTTTGTACACATTTAGCGGATCTTTTTGTTGTTGCTGATGTATTAATGGAAAGTGTAAACTAAGAGAAGACTGCACAGAATGTGCTGTCTGATCTTGGATCTTTAATATCCGACTTTTGGTGATATTTATTCTGGTCAATGCTGAAAGTTCATCACTTTAGTGTCAATGCTTATAGATTTTTTTTTTTTCGTATTCAACTCAGATGAAATATAAAAGAGCATAAAACTTAATGTTACTTGATAAACCTTACAGACTAACTTCTGAGCTTTAGAGCTTTTCTATGTTTTTTCCAATTATATAAAAGCCTTCATTTAACCCCTAGGCTGTTAAGCGCGACTCAAGGACCTTTTGCGGACAGTGTAGATCAAGATCAGACTGCACAAAACGTGCAGTCTGATCTTGGATCTACACTGTCCAACTAGTCGATATCATTTCTTTCAAAAATACTTTTGAAATAGCAAAATATTGGTTTTTACCGTCAGTTTGAAAGTTTATTTTCATTTATTTAGCAGGACAGGGTTGAAATGTTCAGACTGAGTTAAGCACAATTGAGACTTCAAAGCCTGGGCCCGTATTCACCAACCATTCTTAAGAACATTCTTAGTCTTATACTTCAGAATTTCGTCAATGTGAAAGTAACTGAACTTCTGATTGGCTAAACCATTTGGTTTAGCCAATCAGAAGTTCTGTTACTTTCACAGTCAGAAATCTTGAAGAATAAGACAAAGAACGTTCTTAAGAATGGTTGGTGAATACGGGCCCTGGACTCAATTTTTATAGGTACAGTTTGGTTTTCTTTCTAGGGTAAAATTGTTCTTTTCAATTTTTTTGGTGTATTTTGGGGTATGACTATTCTGGCAAAGTGTTAAGGCCTATACAGACGGAGATAAATTACAAGTTGAAGGGAGCTTCGTTTTTTTTTTTTCAGCAGGAAAACACGATTTATTAACTGACACAGTTTGAGTTTGTCAAAAAAGTAAACCATTGTTTAGTAACCTTCTGAGCTGTCCTTGCTATTACTGACCTAACGTGTTTAACTTGTCACTGGTCAAGAAAATTTTAGACTTGTCAAAGCTGAAATATTGCTAACGACAAATCGAATGTGGCTTAAATGATAGTATAGAATATATGGTGAAAAAGAGAGAAATGCTGGAGGTCTAACTTCCTACAATTACGCTTTAATGGAAAAGGATTAAATGGCGGAATATTCCATATAAATTCAACAAAGAATAATCTATCAACACAATACTAACCGTAGATAACTAGATCTATTAGCACCTTGAAGCATACCATATTTGGAAACTTTTTTACTTAAGTAGAAATTACTCGATTGGTCTTAGCAGAAGCAATATCTGCCTTTCTCACAATAGTTTTACATTTATTTATATATGTGCAGCTGGTTTGTAATTGAGAGAGAGACAGAGAGCATCTTGCTGAGAGTCAAGAATTCTGCCTATTGCCTTTGATGGCAAGTAGAATATATTTACAAGTTATGCCTACGAAGCATCGATATTGACCATCAAAATCGGTTCAACATGCTTTTGAACGACTATTTATGAGTCGACAACATTACAGACTGGTCCAAAAATAAAAATAAAAAAACTTGCAGACAACAAATAAAAGGTGATTAAAATAATTGAATTTGTGTAAGTGCGAGTAGAAAACATTTTGGGAAGAGAGAAAATGCTGGTAACTTGCATTTCTCTCTTTTGCTTCAACGTTTAAAAAGCCCCTTTTTCAGGGTCGTTAAAAACTCGGGTGTGTTTCGTGAAGAGTTTATATCTCTTCAGCGGTATCTCTAAAAACCAAACTGCAAGTGATTAACGGATAATCTCCCGCAGAGGAAACGTTTTCGTCCTAATGCAGATCAGATCGCTTTTCAAAGCATCGGGGCAAAACGAGAAATTGATCGTAGATAGCATTTTCCACATTTGCCACAAAAGTTTTACTGGCATTTACGTACAAAACCTTTATTTATTTATTTATTTAGTTTCATTACTAGAATTTAGAGTCCAGAGCTTCAAAATTGTTATAAGAAATTGAAAATAACCTGAGATTAAAACATTGGACGGTAGAGGCTCTGTAGGACACTGGAGATTAAGATCAGACTACACAGAAAGTTTGATATGATCTATGGTCTAACCATCATTTTAGAAATGTCGCTTTAAGAAAGGTTGATTTGGGGCATTGTGGCCTTTTTCTCTTGGCTGAATACAATGTTAGACATTAGCATTCTCGAAATTGCTTTTATAAAGGTTTAATTAATAGCGTAAAGATGTCTGTTGATTTTGATTGGACCTAAGGGTTAATATGGCTTGCAACACGCGAAAAGGGGCATTCGGACATTTGCGTAAGGTGTCGTCTCGGATCAGCCTGCGCAGTCCGCGCAGGCTAATTCGAGACGGCACTTTACGTCAATATTAGATTTTGTCCTACAGTAGACTTGCCTGAAACAGAAAATCACACACGATCGGAAAGTGTCGTCTCGGATTAGCCTGCGCGTACTGCGCAGGCTGATCCGAGACAACACTTAACGCAAATGTCCGAATGCTCCTTTTCGCGTGATGCAGGCCATATCGGAGTGCCGCCGAGTTCTATTGGAGTAAAATAGCATTAGTCATAATATGTGAAAAGGGGTTCAAATGCATCTGCAAAAACTATCGACCCAGGTCAGCCTCACGCATTCCGCGCAGACTGACCTGGCTCGAAACGTTTTGCTTTCGGTCAGTCCTCTGCATGTCAAAGGACCAGTCTACCTCGTGAATCAGTCGGTTGTAAGACGAAATCGCTTTTATGGATCCATATGCTAGAGCACCGGTCATATAACACTGCATTTCAGTAGATCGACTGTTTTCAGTCATAAATTGTAAAAGCAGAGACGTAATAAGTTTTGAAATACCCTGTCCGTTCCAAAAAAAGTAGCTAGAGCATGGAGAGAAGTAAATTCTTAAAATTAATCATCGGTGTACAAAATTGTCAGGGGAAACTATTTCTACAGCGCTTTCACAAAATGAATGACTCTCTGCTTAAACATGCCTTTTATGGAAACCCACTGTAAAACATTGTGTGAAAATGAGAAATTTTCCTTGTTAGCAAGCAATGTCTTTGTTTGCAAATCATTCATATCTCCTTTTCCCTACCATATTTTCCAAGATATTGGAAAAATTTTTGACATTTGTCCCGATTTCGATTGTGACGTCTGGAGATACTTTCAATTTTGATTTCAATTTCAATCTAATTATAATTTATAGTTGGGAGAGAGATGAGACTTATTTTCAAGTGCGGAAATAAGTATTCTCAGAATAAAAGAGAAATGAAAACATGAGTATTTTTTTTCTTGTATGCCCTTTTCGAAATGGTAATAAAAAAAAAGCTGTCTAGCTGAATAAGACAAATTTTATTTCTTGTTTCAGACTCACATGTAAAGACGTTTAACAAGAGGGGAAAAAGCTCAGCTGCAAAATCAGAAGTTCAAGTCCAACAGGATCTATAGGTAAACCAGATGTATTGCCTGTTTATTCGAAGTTTTGCAATGTTTTCAACAATACGTCATTTAAATCACAGCACTTTCCTAGCTTTCCAAGAGATTATTATTATTATTTTTTTCTTTTCTTTTTTAACAAAAAAAAAAAAAAAAAAAAAGACGTAAGACTAATTCATATTAAAGTATATTTTATAGAAGTTGTTCAAATCATTTGATTCGCCTTTTACAAGGGTAATAGTTTTTCCTCAGTGATTTCAGTACCTCTCTCCCAAGACTCGTTAAAACAAGGGAATGCTTGGCACAAGGTTAACCAGTACCACGTGCAACATTCTGTGCAAATCACAAATTTCTTTCCCAGAAAACCAATGTCAAAACTATGTTTTGCAGTGAGAGAAGAATGAATTCTTCAGAAACTTTGAAAGAGTCCTGCCTAGCCAGGATCGAACTACACTTGAGAAACCATACAGTACACGTTCTTAACGCTACAACAGAGCAGTAGTGTAGGGGTAGAGCGTCAGGGTGTCATGTTAGAGCTTTCAGGCTCGAATCTCATTGTCAGCGGGAACAATCTTTAGAAGTACATGTACCAATATCGTTCTGCGATTGCTGGCTAGATTCACTGGTGAATATTCATCGGTAGAGATTAACATTCGTTGTAGCAATTGTTCAGTTTGACCTTTGTTTTTTACACTATCCACAGAGACGGTTTGATTCACGCTGACTAGTATAAGCATTAATGTCCTAATAATTCTCGATGCAGATCGTTGTGGGAACAGAGGGGCAGCAAGCAAGTTGAAAATAATGTGTTGAGGTTCTGCTAAAGTACCCTCCCTTGGTATCTACATCTGACTCGACTCGATGTGGTATTTTACTCGTTGGTGTTGTTAAAATTATTTTTCTGTTGTGAAAATCCATTTTTTTCTGTTACTTTTTTCATAAGCTTTAGTATATCGGTATTGTGTTCCTACCCAAAGAGTCGCTTTCTGTCTATATTACATAAAAGTATGGCACCATTATAAGTATCAAAACTGCCTAGTTGTAGATAAGTGTAATTTGCCCACATGAATTGCAAAACACTTTCATACTACAGGCACAAGCAGGATATAACCTTTTAGTGCCTTAAAGGAAAACATGGGCTTTTACAGACGATCTGGATCAAGATCAGACAGAACGTGTAGTATGATCTTAGATCTTTACCGGCCGCTTGGTTACTCAAGCACATAAAATGAAAGTCTAAAAGAGTTTCTGTGGAGTGTATTTTCAGCCGTATAAAAAAGTCGACTTAATTATATGAGCCATACTCTGTGAAAAGGGGGTTCAATGCATCTGCGAAAAGTATCGATCCAGGTCAGCTTGCGCGGAGTGACCTGGGCCGAAACTTTTCGCTTATAGTCAGTTTTCTGTATGCCCAAGAACCAGTCTATCTCATGATTAATTTGGTTGTAAAAAAAAAAAAAAAAAAATGAGCCATGCTCTGTGAAAAGGGGGCTTAATGCATCTGCGAAAAGTATCGACCCAGGTCAGCCTGCGCAGTCCGCGCAGGCTGACCTGGGCCGAAACTTTTCGCTATTTGTCAATTTTCTGTATACCCAAGGACCAGTCTATTTCATGATTAAGTTAGCAATTAAAAAAAAGTGGCTCTTATGGATCCAGAAGTATAGATGGCTTTCTTGGTACCAAGGATCACGGAGATACATTAAGCCCCCTTTTGTTAGAGCATGGCTCAAATGGATATTAAGGATCCATAAGAATGTGATGGCTTGCTTGGTACCATGGATCAAAGATGCATAAAGCCCCCTTTTGTCAGAGCATGGCTCTTATATTTTGCGGCGAAAGTGTTACATTCAGAAGCACGAACTTTTAATACCAAGAAAATAAAATTCAACATAGTTAGGAAAATACTGGTTGTTTCGCTAATATATTGACAACATATGTCAATTTCTTTTTGTAGACGACTTTTGCGTCTCCCAGCAGATCTCTTTTTGAAATCATTGCAATAAAACGAGAAAATGATCATGACGAATACTTTTTTTTTCCTTTGCCTCATTTTTATCCTCTTGTATTTGAGTACATGTACGTATTCTGTACCAAACTATCTGGTGTTTTGAAATTCCCAATGAAGAACACTTTTGATAACATTGTGGATCTCCCTTTTCCTGCAGTGTTCTCTACCGTTTCAGAAGTAAATCTCGTCCTTTGGACCTAATTCAATAATTAGTCTGCAAGTACTGAAATTTGAACAAGACTCGGTGTAAATTGTGGCGTCTGAAAAAAGCTAAATATTAGGTCATGGTGACTTTTTTTCAGAGCGTATCTTATAAAATGCCATAAAGATACGACTTTGGCTGCCGTATTATACTTTTTTTTTCTTTTATAAAGGTTCCATGTGTGTCATACAATTTACCTTTTTTTGCTGGCTTTGCATGTGAGAATCTATCTTCGCTAGCCAAGGGTGACGGTCACTACGTTGCTTTATTCACCCTTGACTTATCGAGTTTTGGTAACGATACCCGATATCCGATCGCTATTTCTTTCATTCACGTTTTGCTGATCATGAATAGCAAATGTAACATGCTATTTGGTTGGTGCTTTTAGAACATACTGCAACTAATAATTACGCGTAATTCGGGATTTCAAATTTCGAGTCGATCAGTCAAGAGTAAATGGAGCAAGGTAGTGATCTTCACCCTTGGCTAGCGAAGATTGTGTAAATGTGTAAATCGTTATATCTAATCTATTCCTGAACATATGTATACATGCATGGTCTGAAGCAACGCTGTGTTCGTCTTTTGAAAATACTGTAGCAAAATGGCAAATTTATGTTACAGAGTTTAGTTGTCGCTACTATGGGTATGTCAACACTTGAGAAAAGCAGACATATGAAATTATTGTGGCAATTAGAAAAGTTTTTTCCCTGAGTATATTTTCCTGGTGCAACCATTTTTCACATGTATACACGTATATTCTTTTAACTGCGATTTCTTTTTATTTTCCATATTTTACAATGTTTTCAGAGTTGTCTGCGGCAAAAGCTTTCTGACGTTTAAAATTGCATTACCGTTCCTACTTAGATGGTTGGGGTTTAATTTCCAAGAGATAGGAACTTCCTAGCTCTTGGAAATTTATTCAAACCATCTTTTAACACCTTACCGTGCAATCCTGTGTTTTTTTTTGCAATCTTGAAGAAAATAATAATAAATAAGCATTTTCTCCATTTCCCACAATGATTTTGTACCGTTTGAAAGAAAAATTTTGTCATATGAGCCATATTGGATTTGTCTGTAAATAATTTCACCATTGCCAAGTCTAAAATTTTGTCGTCTGGTACAAAGTACCTGAGCCATGCTCTAGGAAAAGGGGATTAAATACAGATCTTCGTGATGCATTTTACCAGGCAAGCCATCATTTAATTACGGATCCCTAAAATCCATTTTGTTTAACATCTGACTGAATCACGAGGTGGAATGTTCTTCTGACATGCAGAAAATTTAAAGATAGCAAAGAGTTCCGGCCCAAGGCTAACATGGTTAGGTACTTATTTATTTTTTAAGATGCATTAAAAACCCTTATCACAGAGCAGGGCTCACCTGTATGGTAATTGGCAAAACCATTATGTTGTACCAATACAATTTATAACGTAGTCCATATTTTAAAATCCATGCAAGCTCCCTTCTCATGTGCGCACGTGTATGTGTGTGTGTGTGTTTTTTCTTTCTTTATACCCCAGCCTGTTTCCTATTTCATACATTTTGATATGGTTGTTGTATTTGAATTCAATAATCATCAACGGTAAGTAGAGCTGGTGTTGTGTAGATTTGTCGTGTAAACCGTCATCAGTAAGAACGACGTTTTATTTTGTTTGTTTTGTTCTTATCTATTAACTTTGTAAAGTAAATGCATAGCCACTAGTATTTTTTGCATGCTTTGTTAAACTCACATTTTGATTACTTTTATAGGGAGCACAACAAAATGCCTTAGTACATATTTTTAATAATTCTTAGCTCGAAGATATATTTTAGTTACGATTGAATTACACATACATGTTTCGACTAAATTTCCAACTATTTGACCCTTAACCCTTAGGCTGCTAAGCGCGACTCACCGACCTTTTGCGGACAGTATAGATCAAGATCAGACTGCACAGAAGGTGCAGTCTGATCTTTGATCTACACTGTCCGATAAGGACATGTTTTCCCCAAAAAATTACATTTGAAACAGCAAAATTTGCGTTTTTACTGTAGGATAAAAAGTTTCCTTTCATTTATTTAGAAGGATAAGGGTTAAAGTATGAAATAAATGTGTACGTTACAAGCCGACAAAAATCAGGCCTAATATTACTCCAGCGTCGTGGCAAAAGTGAGTCAAGATTTTTGATGGCGTCATGAAATAAACTAAACCAACGTTACAAAACGTTTTCGTCAGACAAAAATTGATACCCTTTTGTGTACTAACGATGACGCTATTTTAAGTTTTGAATCACTTTTTGCACCAAGTTGTAGGTCAAAGTTCTTTTTACTAGACAAATCTCATCGTGTCGGACACTGTAGATCAAGGTTTGGACTGCACGATCTGTGTAGCCTGATCTTGAACTACATTGTCTCCAAATGCGTTTTTAGTTGCACTTAGCAACTTCAGGGTTAGAATTAACCAAGATGATTTCGATTTAAAAAAAAAGATCTAGATCTACTTGATATTTGATTAAACTGATAAGATTTTTTTATAAAAATTTCGACATGCATGAAGAATGGATGCAAAACATACATGTAAATCTGTGCTCGTATATTTTCTGTAACTGTCTGAATTTTGAGTAGTCTTATAAAAACTCGTTCTCTTTCGACGCCTGAAAATACAATCTACCGAAACCAATCTGACAGGCTTGACTAAAAAAAATGGACGGTATATAGATCTCAGATCATGCTGCACGTTTTGTGTAGTCTAATCTTAATCTACACTGCCTGCTTACAGTCCCTGTTTTTGCCTATACTGCAGAAACGGGTAAAGATTGCAATAGTTTCTTACTCGAAGTTAGTGATGGATGACTAAACAATGGTTACTCTTTTGCAACATCTTTCACAATGTCTAGGTTAAAAGCTCACACCGATTTCATTTTAATACTCGTACTATACAATACACGTTACCTGTCGAGAAAGGGAAAGCACTGTGACAAACTGTCGATGTATTAGACTCCCTTGCTGAGATCCCTTTGAACATATCTTGTTCATATATGGCCTGCAACACGCGAAAAGGGGCATTCGGACATTGCGTAAAGTGTCGCCTCGGATCAGCCTGCGCAGTCCGCGCAGGCTAATCCGAGACGGCACTTTCCGTTTTTATGTAATTTTCTGTTTTGCGCAAGTCTACTGTAGCACAAAATCTAATGTAGTCGTAAAATGCCGTCTCGGATTAGCCTGCGCGGACTGCGCAGGCTGATCCGAGGCGACACTTTACGCAATGTCCGAATGCCCCTTTTCGCGTGTTGCAAGCCGTATATTTTCTTTCTGTGCAGGCTGAATAAGTTGCGTTACTTTTTCGGTTCAGTATGTCTTCTCTCTGTGCAGGCGACACCTAATCTGCCAAGTCAATTTTAGCTAGATTTATCACCAACAGTGTTGATCAAGAGCAGACATAACATGGAAAATTATTTAAGATCAGAACTGTCCTAGTTGTGAGAAATGGCGACTGGATCTAGAGGTAGAATAGTCCTCTGATATGCAGAAAACTTAAAAATAACAAAAAATGTCGAGTCATGTCAGCCTTCTTTGACTGCGCAGGCTGACAGGCTGAGTCGATACTTTTTGCAGATGCAGATGCATTAAGCACTCTTTTCACAGAGCATGGCTAATTTCTTTATTTTTAAACTGCTGAAAAAAAAAAGCATATGAAAAACGAGCCAATAGTAGGAACCCAAAGTTTTCGATTTCCTGCTATGCGAGGTGTCCGGAATCTCTTCCCGCCCGAAAATATCTCAAGTTGTGGGTCAGTCCTGTGCCATCTGTTCTTGATCTCCAGTAGCAGAAAAGGGACACTTAGTGGCGCAAAGCAGCCATATAAAATATATAAAACAAAACAACAACTCTGGCAAGTGATCATAATGCTTTTCCTGAATTCTGCTATAGTTAGACTTTGGTTTTCAGGATAATTTGAAATTTGACTTTCTTGCTTTACCTGGACCCAATTGACGATAGCGTTGAGAACTGATGCTGGAGGGTAACCAACTGTTGAAGCAGTTTTCGATTCAAGGTAGGTCAATTTAAGTTATTCTAGACTTTCACTGCGACAGTGAAATCTTGGTTAGTTAGTTAGTCATGGGGATGATTAACATTAACAATGCTCTGTGAAAAGGGGGCTTAACGCTCTGCAAAAAGTATCGACCCAGGTCAGCCTGCGCAATCCGAGCAGGCTGACCCGAGCCGAAGCTTTGTGCTATTGGTCAATATTTTGAATGTTCAAGGACCAGTCTAACTAATGATTCAGTCGTTTACTAGACAAAGTGGATGTTTTGGATCCTTTATTAGGTGATGTCTTGCTTGGTATCATGCATTACGGAGTTGCATTAAGCCCCCTTTTGCCAGAGCATAGCTCAAATGAACTTATTCTCTTTCCATGGCTGAAAGTACAACCCACTGAAACCCAGACAGGGTTTTTAATCTTTAGGGCTTGACTAAACAAGAGGACAGGGTAGATCCAATATCGGACTGCGCGTTCTGTGCAGTCTGATCTTGATCTATACCATGCACAACAGCCCTTGCAGAAAGCGTTGAATTTTCATGTACATGCTTTTCCTTGGAATGTTATTCAACGAGTTTGTATTCTCGTCAGATGTGTGTAAATGTAAAGTTTTTTTTTTTTTTTCGGTTTTGGAACAAATAATGATTTTCTCATGAATCTATCATGTTTGTGAAATTCAGTAATATTTTATTGTCTGTTCGATTCGAAGGACTATGATTCAGAATCTACTGCGTATATACGCGTACTTATATTTGGTACATGTTTATTATGACATGTCGTGTAATACGTCATAGGTTTCCGGTCAAATTACCGATCCCTAGATTGGCTCTAACAGATAGACATTGCACCTGGCCGCCTCACTGATATACCTAATTAGCTCGGCTCATTCCAATGCAACCGTGAAAGTATAGACGGATTATAGTTTCGCAACGCCGGACTGAGCACCTGAAAATTATGTAGAGGAGGCAAGAAGCTAACTGATAAGCCTCCATTTCTATATGAATTACACACTGGTCAGCGATGTTCATTCCAAAAGTAAACATGGTGAACAGCTGTTGTGTAATGGATTTTAGTAACAAACAAGGTGAAGAAAAAGGAATTGCATAACAAAAAAATTCCAAAATACCTTTTATGGAGGAGGTAGGCATGGGAAAGAGCTTCAAAAAACAGATTCCAATAAGAGACCCCCCCCCCCCAAAAAAAAAAAAGAAATCTTGGACTCCCTCGGTGCACTCAAGGATAATGCAGTATACATTTTCCCACATTGTTTTCTATGCTTTCAGGGGCAAATTTGAACCACATTTGATTTGTCTTTTGCAAATGCTTGCAACTTGGATGTGTCCAAATTTTTGTCATTTAGTAAAGAGTAATTCCTACGACTTATTAACATTTTACAAAAGGATTATGTGTTTTCACATCCCCGTGAAAAAAGTGTTCTGAAAACATTTTGGGAAAAGGAGAAAATAATATCAAGCATTTTCTCTTTTTTCCCACAATGTTTTCTCTCATTTAAAACAAAAACCTCGTTATTTGAGCATATTTTCATCTGTTGTCTGCAAGTCCTTTCAAAATTTTGGATTTGCCCAAAACTTTGTCGTCTTGTAAAGATTTCAGAAAGCTCAACCCTTATCCTGCTACATAAGTTAAATAAAACTTTCAATCTGAAAGTTTAAACCCCAATAATGTTACTTTTAGCTTACGTTTTTGGAGAAAGAAACACCTTTTTAACGGACAGTGTAGATCCAAGATTTGAATGCACATTCTGAACAATCTGATCTTGATCTACACAGGTCGGAAGAGGTCAGTGAGTCGCGCTTAGCAGCCTAAGGGTGAAGGGACTGCCAATTTCTGATGAAATATATTTGTGTTTTCCACAGAATATAATGTACTTTAGAAAAAAAAACCATGTAACATTGGATTTAATCATTAATTTATATATAGATCTAGTGAATTGGGCTATCAACAAAGTAATGATAAATATCTGGATAGGCAATGCCTGGTCAAAGCTTAACATCATTCAACCACATGAGTTTTCAATGCTGTTTAGATCAGGTAAAATGTCTCCAGTGTCAAAGTGTTAAATTTTCCATATCCACAGCTCAGTCACATGATGAAAGTTTTCTGGCATCGTCTGATAAACCAACTTGTTCGAAAAGCTGTCTTTTAATTCTGCCATCACAACCTTTATAATTAATGTAATACTATTTCACTACAAGACATATGGGAATCTGGGCTTATCAGCCAAATGTTTTGCCTCCATCAATCACCATGTGTATTTAATTGAGAAGCGTGTTACTATTTTTAGCCTAACTGGAATCCGTCTATTGCCATGTAGCCTTGTCGTCATCTGGGTCATCTACATCTGCATTGTCGTGCGAAAATTTAGGCCATTTGTAAACTATTAAAAAGGAATTCCATAAAATAAGAGAAGGTTATCCTAAAAAATTGGTATAGTTAATGTCTCTGAGGTTTTTTCACTCAAAAAGCACCGGCAGCTGGGCGTTTGCTTTTCATGTGGTACAGACAGTCTTGTTTTGCTGTACGTTAAGTACATTTTGTTAACTTCCTGTGTCTGCGTTTCTATGAGTCTTTCTATCAACGTTGCATTCATTTTAAAACATCTGATTACTCATAATGAAACTCGATATTACAAAACATTTCGCGCGAAAACTAAGTACGGGTCTAAACCGCATGTACAAGTACTTAATGGGCCATTCTGTCTTCCTGTCTAACATACATGTAAGTCAAACAGAGTAGCTGTGTAAAATTTCTCAAAATTTTCGATTTTATTCGATTTTGATGCGAGAGAGAGAGAGAGAGAGAGAGAGAGCATACAACAAATATGTCCAGAAAAGAGAACCCGTGATAAAAGTTACCTTTTAATTTTCTTTTCTCACTCCGTCTGCACGTTATCTGAATTCATCTTGCAGGCTTTCATGATTGATTACATATCGATTTAGCAGTAAACACCCATTCACAGTAAGATGGACCAATTCCAGTGGAACGATAGTTGAAAAATGAAAAATATAGGGTTGCAATCATTTTTCCTTTTCCAAAAATTATGTTGTATAATATTTCGGGAAAAAAATTTACTGCACGTCGGTTTCACATTAATTTTGCAGAATTGAGCGTTTTTTCTGTCGTAACTTAAATATCACCGTCAAAAAGAGTTGACTAAATTGTAAAACACCATTCAAGGAAGTGAAACACCATCTTTCAATGGAACACTGTACCAAATGAACATTAAACTGCATAACACAAAATGACTTGCCATAATATGCCATCTTAATTTACCTAAATCTGCTAATGGTAACGTAAATATTTATAGAGATTTATCCTCACCACGTTTAAATTTTTTGCAGCATGTCGTCTTCCTACATGGCCCAACTGGTTCACTTATGTAAATGGGGGCTATATAGATCAATTTTAATTACTTTCCAATACTTTTATTAAGAAGTAATGATCTAATAATCACGTAAATATCGGTAACGTAAGTAATATAGTTAGGTTATGTTCCTTGACCTAGGGTCATGTTATAAAGAATAACAAAGGACTATCTTCTTATGAAATACATTGGTTATTAGCTAAACCATGACAATGACTTTGGCATTATCAAATGCTTACATAGAATTTTAAAAATGACGTTTTCTCTCACTTTTACCTTGATACCCTTCAAGAGTAAACTTTCATCAAACTTGGTAAGTATATTTATTTTATGAAAATAGAATAAGACAAAATCTAGCTGTCTGTTGTAAATTTACAACAACTTTTTATTGTATCTGACTTCAGAGTGCCTCATATTTCCAAAAATACAAATTCGAAGCCATCTCTTCTCCAGACTTACTTCTCTGCAAAATTAGATAGGTGCACATGTTTTGTTTTTTTTGTAACTTGGGAATATGAGATGTGAAAAATAGTTATAAACTATAGCGATATTGATGCACTTTTAAAAGTGTAACACTGCATGGAGACGTCACGTAAATATCGTTTTTCATGCATTCCGTCTTATTTTTGATGGACAGTTAATGTGCTACAAAGCTCTTTGTGATCTGGCAAATCCATATTTATAAAGTCAAAACTTCTAACCAGATAACCATGTCCATATTTGCGATTTCAATATCACCAATATCCTGAGACATCTAAAATACCGTTTTGGTCTATTTTATGGAGATTGGCTGTTCACCATCATAGAGTATTCACCCTGTCACAGCGACAATTTCGATGAGCAGACATACCTGTAACGTTACGTTTATGGCCTGAAAACGACAAGCAATTATAGCTCATTTTGTGACCATTTTTGCATATAGCAAACTTCGTTATCCCATTACAGGACTGCCTACATGTATTTTCAGGATCACCGTTTTAAGCAGCAACTGCTTCTTTTCCAACAATGAGTTAGAATAACAACTAATCTTAAAAATATATACCTAATTGATAATTTGACTTTTCACCAATATGCAAAACTATGAAGAAAATCGATGCAATTGCTGGCGTGGTTACTTTTTATTATTCTGCTTCATTTTAAACTACTTTTGAGAAATTCAAGAATCATATTCCAGTAACTCTCACGCTCTTTCCTGTTAAAACGTCTGTCTGGTTTCACATCAACCTACAAGTCCCCTATATGCTATCGGTAGACTTTGGTAATGGATTTAGGATTCCATTTAATGATAAAGCTTTAGAGACCGACCCTCTAGTTGTTTCGTGAAATAGCTCGTCGCTATACAACGAAAATGACAGGCCATTAACAAGTTTCGTTAAAAGGGTAATGTTTTATGCAAACCTTTAAGAACCGTAACAAGTAGACATTAGAGTCCATTACCTACGTATGCCATCGAGTTATTGTGTTCAGACTGTCATATTGATCTATTGTTTTGTCGGCTTATATTTCCTGTTCCATCAAATTTAGTACTTACAATCCTGTAGTCTGTTTAACCCTCATTTGTGATATGTTTTAAACATATTTATTTTACATCGATTGAGAAACAAGTTCTTACAACTTATACTAATCTCTCTCGATTCTGCTTCCTGGGAACTACACCAGTACTCGCGCCGAATGAGTGGGCCAATGAAAATTCCAAAGTTGACACCCGCTCCCGGGTATCGAACTCGTTACGAGGCCGACGCTCTACCTCACAACCACGGACATGATATGTTGATTAAAAGTATCACTTGAAAAGTTTTCAAGCAAGCCAATGGTTTCTTTGACTTCTCAGTGACTGTGGAATACTTATCCCCGTGATATTGCCCTTTCATTGTGTTTTATATATTGCCATATTATACACGTTTAAGCTAACCACTCTATCAAATGTTTTATTATTTAGCAGCGTATGAGTTAAACTTTAACTTTTTTTTTTTTTTTTGAATGTAGATACTTTTTTTTAACATTTAAATGGACTTGAATAATATCTTCTGTTGTTTGTTTTGTTAAAAGAATGTCTTATGAATCTTTGTTATTGGCATATTTAATAAAAAAAATATCAATTTGATTGCTTGATTTGAATTGAAATTAAGAAGGGGTCGATCTCAAAAGTCAGTATTCAGTAACGTGTGTGATCACCATGTGCAACGCCGACTGCCTGACAGCGACGCCGCATTTACAGCACAACCTTGTTTGAAAATGTCAACCTGCTGGATGTCATTTCACTCCTCATGCAGGAGGTCGGGGATGCTTTTTTGCGGGTTTGGAAGTCGACATACGCGTGGCTCAAGAGTATGCGAAAGATGCTCTACTGGGTTCTAATCTGGGCTTTTTGAGGGCCAGATGTCGATGAAATCAATGTTATTATTTTTTACAAACTGTATAATGACATGAGCAACATAGGGTCTGGCATTATCATGTTGTAACGTCGTTATGACGTCACAGGTTTGAAGAAGAGAGGCAATAGGAGGGCCAGTATCCATTGCTCTCTATTGTTGCGATGGCGGCGCATCTAAACCGAGTCAGCGGACGGAAGACGTCCGAGCGAACCGTTATTAGCTAAACGATTCCCCACTGTCGGGGAGAAAATCCAGTCGTTGCGAGTATGGGGGTAACAGCAGTTGTAGCTGTTTGACAGCAATCTCGTGGTCGCTGATTGAAAATATAGCAGTCTTGCGATCAAGTCGTGACGCGCGGTCTGCCGCTCCTTGGTATGTCTCTTGTACCCCCAGTCCACGCAAATCGCCGCCAAAGGCTCGTGACTGCTTGGATGGATGATGCATCAACACAAGCTGCAACCTCAACAGTCGGAAACCCAGCTTCCAGCGTGCCAGCATCCCTCTCTCGTATATTTTTTGGTAGTCTTGGCATACAAATTTCTAATAAAAACGTCTTTAATTTGATACTGTTCAGACTTTTTTTCAGTAGGTAAACGACTAAAGCAAAATTTAGGGTATAGACAAATAACCCTGATCCGGATATTTCAATCCCTTACGAGCACGTGAAACTCGAATTTTGCATTAAAGAAGCGGACCGAACTTTTATCTAGGGTTTAAATGGCCGATTTCGCAAACTATAATGGCTTTAGAAAATAAATGTGTACATTGTATGTGCGTACATTTTAAAGGTCACATTGAAACTTTCACATGTAATTTATGAAAGTTTCTTTTTTTGTTTGCTGTACATCAAATTTGTCTCAGCTCCCTTTGACCAGTTTGGTAAAAAGAATTGTATAATTTAACACGCTTGGAAATTATACATCCTACGACTTTATCTATGAATTTTCTTCTCGTCTAAGTCGAAGGTTAGTCACCTGCAAACAACTTAGTGGAAAGTCTTGCTGCAGGAGAAAATATTCTATCATGTCTCCTCGTGGACAGATCCATAGAATCACCTCTATACTACACAATCACGTTTTCAACGACCCGGAAGAAAAAACCCATTTTCCAGCATTTTCTCTTTATATCCCAGAATGGTTTCTACTCTTTGAAAGACAAATCCCATCATTTTAGGTACATTAGTTGGTAATCTGCAGTTGCTTTCAATTTGGAAAGGTCAAATTTGTCGTTGGGTAAAGGGAAAAAGGTTTAACCACAAATTGAGATGTGATCGAACTATATGAAGGCAACCATCTGATTCTCTTTATCGATCAGTCTTCGTAAAACAGATGACTACTCTTTGAATTTAGAATATGGGCATGATTTAGATTTGTTAAAAAATCCTTCCTCGTGATTACTTTAGCCCACATTAATACCCATTGTATAATGGTGTGCTCTTGGGGAAGTCTCAAGAATTTATGCAGGATTGTCCGATATTTATTGATAGCAAACATTTTGCAGCTAAAAATTTGCAGTTTTTGTCAGGGCATGCCATGATTATCATCAAATATTGTCAGATTGTGTAGATTAGTCGGGAACATTTGTTGTAAAATAGATTGTTAGTTTTCGTTCTATGTTTGGTGCAAGTCTGCATTTTCTTTGTGAAATACATAAGAAATCATACATTTTGGATATTGGACGACAATAATCTCATCATCTATACGCTAGATCAAGTTTCATTAGTTCAGAGTTGCATCTCCGTTTCTTTCACTTGACGAAACTCCGATTACTAAAATGGAGGAAAATATCCAACAGTGTACATACCCTCCGGACTTGCGCCTGGCACGGGTAGCAGACAAAGGCCTTTTTTGCCTTAAATATACCTTGGTTGGCAGTATCAGACATCTTTTTCATTGAAGCCAGTTAGGTATCAAAGTGTCTATACGATAATTCATCGTTTTAATTTGATTTTGAAATAAGGACTAAATTTAGAAACAGATATAGTGAATAATGCCCATAATTAATATATGAGAAACTTTAAACAGATTATTTATTGAAAAGGAAATCCAAGCCCCTATGAATATGTAAGAATACTGGTTGGATCTCAGAAAATTCTCAAGAATTATACTAGATTTTCCAATGTCTGCTGATGGCAATTAATCGGCGGTTCAGCAGGACTCGCAACCATCATCAAATAATATCAGATTTTATTGATCGATAAAGAAAATACCCTGTAAATAGATTGTTGGTTTTATTTCTCTTTTTGTCAGGGTCTCTACTTTTTTCTACGTTCGTAGATTTGGTCGATGTTACATCTCGGAGTAGGATTTCAAAATTGTGGACCATAAACGTCAAATATGAGACGAGAACAATCATTACATATTTACGCGTTGTCATATTTCACTAGTCTAAGAGTTGAAACATATTCCTTTTTATTCTTATGCCTAAACGCTTGTAATTTACACAAGGAAAAAAACAAAAACAATAGATTTAGATGCTTTGTGTCTCATCGGTTTGTGCCTAGCACTGGTGGTAAAACAGTACAGTCTGTGTATGTTTTTGTCAACCATTCTAAGTGTCAAGTTGATATCGATGAAGGTAGACCAATGTTAAGTGGAAACGCTAACTAGGAAATCAATTTAAGCCGGTTGACGAATACGGTCCCTGATCATTAGTTTTAGAGCAAGTCGAAAAGGACCAGTGTCAGTTTTATAGTGTAAGAACGATGTCGGGCTCTCAGGAATCTCCAAGAGTTTAATTTGATGGCAAACATGTTATTTCTTTGAAATGATATCCTCCCTCCCCGCGAAAAAAGACCCTTTTTTTTTTATATAGAAACATGCAAGAGCTATTGTGTTTTGCATGGACACGTGGCCTTTTTGTTATTGGCCCGTAATGAAATTATACATTAAGCTCCCATTTTTACATGACATAGAATTTCATTAAATAAAAACAAATAATGATTGTCTGTAGCTTACGATAAACAATATAAATTATAAATATGACGTTTCATAAAATTTTGACCAGCAGTTAAAGAGATATTGGTCCATAATGAAAATATACATCAAGCCCCTTTATTTCAATGACACGACATTGAATAAAAGAAGAGGAAAAAAAAAAAAATATCGACTGGCTATCATGAGGAACACATGTACGAGGGTTGTTCGATATGTAATGTGTATTGTACGATATCTCAAAAGCATTCGACTCAAATAGTGAAATGAACATTACATCCCTTCAAAATATTCTCCGCGGTTTGAAATACATAATTTCAATCTCTGAATCCATTTCTGAAATGCGTCACGGTACGCTGATTTAGGTAGACCTCTGAGGCACTGACTGATGGCTGAGCCAAGGGCTTGTCGGAACTTGTAACGACGACCAGATAAGAACTTTTTAAGTTTTGGAAAAAAGAAAAAGTCGCATGTGGCTAGATCTGGAGAGTATGCTGGGTGTGGCAAGACAGTAACCTTCTCCGACTTCAAAAATTGCTTCACAAGCTCAGATGTATGTGATGGAGCATTATCATGAAGTAGACGTACATGCCTAAATGCTGACACAGGGCGTCGTTTAAGATAATATTTCTTGAGCTTTTTTAGTATAACATCTCGGTAATACCGACCTGTAACAATTTTGCCCTTCGGCACCAGAATTTGTACGGCTATACCATCACATGAGAAGAATATGCAATAAAGAACCTTCTTTGTGCTTATGCTTCTTTTGGCAAATACAGGCCTTCTACCGTGTTTAGTTAGCCATATTTTGTTTCCAATTTTTCTTACTGGTTCGAAATAGTGAACCCATGTTTCGTTCACCAGTAACAATGTTTGCAAATTGTCTTTGATTAAATTTGGGAAAACATTTTGAGCAATTGCTTAGCGGTTTGTACTCGTACCCGTTTTTGGTCATCTGTCAATATATGCGGTATCCATCTGGCAGAAATCTTTCGTACTTTCAAAATACGCTTCAAAATGAAATGCTCCCGCGATAGCGATATGCCAACAGCGTTGGCAATATCACGAATCGTGTATCTGTCATCACTTCCAATTATTTCCCTGACTTTTGAGACATTTGCCTTGCCTGTTACAGTCACAGGTCGGCCAGATTTTGCTGCATCTTTGACGGACTCTGTGCCAGTCAGAAATTTCTTTCTGCACCTACGAACTGTCTCATAAGATACCTTATCAGACCCATAAACTTCCCCCAATTCAGTAAAAATCTGCATTACCGAATGACCGAGTTTTGTGCGAACTTTTATATAAGCTCTAATTTCTTCAATATTCTTAATCCGTTTCCCAACCATTTTTACAACAGTGGTCAACGACTAGCTCTAATGAAATGACTATATGTTTAAAACTATGTGGAGCTAAAGGCTCGTGTTTATACCGTTGGAAAGGTATTGAATAGAGCTATTCAAGCGTATCATCATCCACGAAATCGTTGAAAGCGTTATCGCGCTGTGGTACAATACACATTACATATCGAAAAGCCCTCGTATGAAGTTTGATAAATTTTCGTCAAGGATTTAAAAAAAAATGTCTGTCCGGACGACCAGACGAACGGACGGATCGACGGAATGTCGGGCGGACGAACTGATGGACGGGCAACGCAAAAACTATATCTCTGCCGACGTCGGGGGGGTAATAATCGGCGGTTCAAACGGAATCGCTTCCATTATCAAATAATATCGGATCTTATCGATCGATCGAGGAAATAATCTATAACTAAATTGTTAGTTTTTTCTCTCATTTGTCAATGTATTTTCCATGCATTTGATTTATCTTAGTCTCGGATTCGGACTACGTGATTGCAATCATAGACTTCAAGCTGATGTTAGACGGGAGCACTGATACCAAATTATTGTAGTGTCGTGTATCACCAACCTAGATTTACAACGTGTTTTCCCATTTGATTTGTTCTACTGAATGTCTGTTACAAAAAAAAAAAAGTAAGAAATCTAAGTATCTCGACATTTTGTGTAGATCATCGCTAAAAAAGAAGCACAATCCGATCTTATATTCACAATATTTTCCCCTCATGTCAAACTAGTATTGCCAGAGAGTCATTTTGGTTGCAATATCCTGGACCATTAATTTAGATCGAAAAATATCTAATTCATTCAATTTACAGTCTGAGTGTCAATTGTAGAACGAAGGGGTTTAAACCAAGATTGAATGAACTGGTCAGTAGGGAAAAAAACATTCTATAGCGGTAGACGAATACGGTCCTTGGTTCATTTCAGAGAAATTGGAAATAGAGCAAAGTCTACTGAAACCCAAATTACAGCCAAAGTAAGACAGATGGCCTTTTTTGAATACTCAAGATTTCATCCAAGATCTTCCGATGTCTGCTGATGGCAAATAGTTGGCGGTTCCTAAAGGATCGCTTCCATTATCACACAATATCAGATCATATCGGTCGGTCGATAAATACTTTAGCAGAGTTTTAATTTTCTTTCTATTTTCTCAATGCAGTTTTTCATAGATTTGATTGATCTTACATCTCGAAGTGAAATTACACAATAGGTAAACCATTACTTCAGCTGTTTGATGAGAATACTCATGCCATATCTACGCAGTGCCAATTTGTAGATGCAATTTTTTTTTCTTTTTTTTTTTCCTAAGCACCTTTTTCTAACACCAAAGAATACAATCCAGAAGTCTCTGAAAAATCACAGGGATTTTACGGGAACGACTAAAAAGACTGGTCCTAGATCCACAACCGTCTCCGTGAGTCTAAGATAGTCTTTTTAAAAGTAGCTTGTGGACTGCAACATCTTTGCTCTATGTTCCTGGCTGAAAATAATCCAGTTTATTGAATTTTCGCGTTGAAGGTCAATTAGACATGGAAAAGGGTCGAGAAATATTAACAGTTCTAAACGAATACAGCCTGAATAATTTAGAGCAAACAGATATTAAGCGAAGTATGCATCCGTATAATTTTACAAGTACAAAAGAGTATCAAAGTTTACCTAAGATTATCTCGTGTCTGTTGATGGCAAATAATTGGCAGTTGTGTTAGGGCTTAATATCATTATCAATTCATCACATAACATTACATTGTAATGAGCGGTAAAAAAATATGCTGTAAATTTAGAATGCCTGGTTTCTTTTTTTGTCTGGAGGTGTTTCAAATGTTTAATTGATAAAACTCTAAATAGCAAATGGCAACATAAACATCAAAATATAGTCGAGCATAATCATACCATTCTTAAGCAGCGTTGTGGCTCACTTGTCTTGCTCTACATGTTTGTTTCTTTTGTATTTTTCTTGACCAGACACTCATATGAAACTAAAAAAAAAAAACGGGTCAACAGAGATAGATGTCTCACATACTTGCCTCAGCTGAAAGAAATCTGCTGTCTGACCTATGCTCAACTATGTCTCCGTTTTGTTTTGGTAAAGATACATGTTTTCTAGCAAAAAAATTATAATCTATATATTTATTTTGTTTATTTTACACTTTAAGGGTTAAGTAGGTATTATCGCATATTAAAACTTACGTTTATGTTACAAGCATGTATTAATGGGGAAAAGTCGGGTGTAAACGGTAGAAAACGTGTATTAATCAGTGAATTCACGCGCCGTTAACACCCGGCTATGTACTTTCTATATCCTCGATCTTGGCACGAAATTTGCAAAACCTGACGTTTGTTCTTGTTAATACAAACTCGGACTCCAACCCACAAAGCTGTAGGAGCTTGTACTTTACTGGATCCTTTCTGTTGCTTGTAATTGAAGAATTTAGTACATCATAAAAGGAATCTTACGCAGAATCTCAGTCTTATCGAGATTTGAACAAAAAAGCACTTGTGATGTGCTCTACACCAATAACATCCCACCCACTTTTTTACGGTGGATGGTAATTCCCTTGCTTGATTTATCCCTTTATCGACTTTCAGCTAAAAGATTTCATATCCACACGTTTATCCTAGTTGAAATCGATCCAAAAATGTGCAAGTTAACCCCACAAAAGTCCACTTTGTACTAATATCATAAGAAATGAATTAAAGCGAGAGAACAGTGGCATGCGACTTTGGCCCTTTACTGCGCATTATAACAAAAATATGGTGGGATTTATTCATTGCGCCTCACAACTCACATCGTGGTTTATTGAAAGATAAACCACTGTAGAAAAAAAGATTTAAAAAATAACTTTCTTTCCATCGTGGTTTATCGTTCAATAAATTCCGATTCGCAGAGACCCTAAAAATGGTTTATCTCCCGAGTGCGAATTTCGGTCCTCTGCGAATGTTACCGACCTCATGAATGTTAATTGACCCTATATTGTATTTTGCAGAATTATATTAACTGCAATGGCCTTCAGATTAGAAAATGAATTAAGAGTGGTTGTCGAGTACGGAAAATCAAGAGCTTTTTGAAAGAAGATAAACCATATCTCAGCCCATTTTGATTATACGAATAGGATGCTTGCTTGTAACAGAAAAGCCAAAACTCAATTCTACTTGAATATTTAAGAATTTTAACATGACACGTGAATTTGATTCTATAAACACAGCGCAGTGCGTGGTAAAAATCAAAGTCGTTCTACAGTAAGTCGCCCGAGGCTGTTCCATGTTTCCGCCCTCCGATATTTTATCAGTGAGAGTCGCTTGACGGAGTCTAACCCAATCGTACGCTACATGACCAAGAAGGACGGAAAACCTCGAGGATTTACCGGTATTTACTGGTTTTGATGAAAATTGGTAATGATGGAACTATTAAAAATGTTACCAGTAAACATGTTTAAATCATGTGTCTTTTCAAATTGAAGATTAACATCAAAATTGGCCGCTGTTGCATTGAAAATGGTATTTGGAGTAGGTGGGGCAATATTAAGAATTTGAAGCGACTGCGACTCTAATGTTTGACGATACATTCATTCTTTTTGTCGTTGAAAAGGAGAAAATAAAATAGTAACACGGTGCAGGTTTTTTGTTGTGTTTGATGCCTAATGCTTTTTATGCTTCCGCCATGAAATGTCGGAAGGGCATATAGAGTTACCTGTGTCCGTCTGTGTGTGTGTTAGTGTGTTAGTGCGTGTGTGCGTTAGTGTCTGTGTCCCATTCTTGTCCGGAGCATAACTTCTACATTTATCAATGGATTTCAAAAAAACTTCGCACACTTGTTCTCCTTAACAAGTACTAGTGTCATGCGAAAAGTTTGTTTCGATACGCCCAAAGTCAAGGTCTCAGTTGAAGGTCAAATGTTTAAATTGACCTTGTCCGGAAGCATAACTTCTACATTTATCAATGGATTTCGAAAAAACTTCGCACACTTGTTCTCCTAAACAAGTACCAGTGTCATGCGAAAAGTTTGTTTCGATAAGGTCAAGGTCACAGTTGATGGTCAAATGTTTAAATTGACCTTGTCCAGAGCATAACTTCTACATTTATCAATGGATTTCAAAAAAACTTCGCACACTTGTTCTCCTTAACAAGTACTAGTGTCATGCGAAAAGTTTGTTTCGATACGCCCAAGGTCGAGGTCACAGTTGAAGGTCAAATGTTTAATTTGACTGTTCAACCCAGTTTTACATCCTGCTCAGCAGAATTGTGATATGAAGATACAGTTTTGGTTTTTAAAAATACTCATCCAAAGAACTATGCCAGAGAATATTGAGGCTGCAACCTACCCTTCAACTATGGTCCAGTGTGATAATATTCGATCCAATTTGTTCCTGTCTCATAGAGGAAGTCCAACAAAGTAATTACTATTGCTATATTTCTCACTCTCATTCCTCAAGTTAAGATCTTCATAATCCTGAGTATAAGTAACCCTCAGTTGAAAGATTAAGGAAAACGCTGAATAAAAAGAAGTTAATGCTCAAAACCAGCATTTTCTTCTTTTTCTCACAAAGTTTTCTACCATATGCAATACAAACCATATAATTTATTGTCTGCATATTGCTTTCAACTTGGACCAGTCCTCAATTTTGTTATTAGGTATAAATCTTTTATCTGCTTGGCTATATATATTACAAACCTTCTTAACCCTGTCTAAGCTGTTATCCAAAACAACAATTTTCTGTAATACCTACTGATTCTCTCATATGACATATCTGTGACCAATACCATTTAGCGGGGGCATCCGTGTCTCTGACACACCTATTTCTAGTTTGATTTTTTTTTTTCTATATATACGGACTGGCCAATGGGGTTTTGTTTAATTTGGTAAATAACTGGAACAGCAATGTTTTATTCAAGGGGATTAATCCGCATCCGCTTTGTGTACTAAATATGAACTTGTTTTCTTTTGATCAAGATGGTCATGTAAGAATCGATATAATTTTCTTTCTATCGTGGTTTATCGTTCAATAAACCACGGTTGTGGGTTATGAGGCGCAATGAATAAACCACGAGGGCGACCTCATTTCCTTTTTTTTTAATATTTCATAAATAATATTCTTTCTGCCGTAGTTTATCGTTCAATAAACCACGGTTGTGAGTTACTGTGAGTTGTAACTCAATTATCATTACACTTATACAATAAAATTGTCTATATGTGTAATAATAAAATTTTGGTGCAGCGGTAATTAATTGATGCTTAACTTTTTGTGAGGAGTATACCATTCAGTAGGTAGTGGCACAATGTACGTTACAGATAAACCCGTATCATAACACGAGTACGATTGTTTGTTAACAGTGAAACCTTAACACTTAATCCAGTATTTTCCAATGTCTGTTGATAGTAAATAATTTGCCGTCTCGTCAGACTTCGTAACCATTATCGCATAATATCATATTGCATCGATCAGCCGGGAAAACCTTCTATAAATAGATTATTGTTTTCTTTCTTTCTTTGTCAGGGTTTATATGGGCCATGCTCTGGCAGATGGCGGCTTAATGCATTTCGGTGATAAACTATACAAAGAAAGTCAGCACAAAATTATGGATCCATAAAGTTCATTTTGTATAACAACCAGCTGAGCTCTGAGATAGACTGGACCTTGGACATACAGAAAACTTACCAAAAGCATGTCAGCCTTCGCGTCTGCACAGGCTGCAGTAAGTCCCTTTTCACAGGGCGTAGCTCATATATTTTTGTCTAAAGAATTGTTGATCTTACATTGGGTAGGTATTGCATAGCATAGAACCAAGCACATAAAATACCAGGGTGAAAATAATATATCAATTTTTGCTCAGTTTGGTGGCATACAAGTTGAAAATTAAACGTTGTATATTTCGTTCCATTAACCCTTAATCTGCTAAGCGCGACTCACTGACCTTTTGCGGACAGTGTAGATCAAGAGATATTGTTCCCCAAAACATAAATTTGAAATGGCAATATTTCTGTTTTTCACTATCGAATTGAAGATTTCATTTGAGTTATTTAGCAAGATAAAGGTTAAGTTAGAATCAAAGCTGATTCAGTAATATATCTAAATGTCAGTGCCTCTGGCTCACAAGTATCTTGTCTCGGTAGTATAATAGGAGCTACACATTATTCCTCTTTTTTTTTCTGAAACTCGGGCCAAAGTATCTTCGGATTCATAACTCTTCAACGTCTCTGTTCCTACACTGAAAGTACCTTTTTTAGCTCACCTGAGCAAGAAGTGCTCAAGGTGAGCTTTTGTGATCGTGCTGTGTCCGTCGTCAAGTTTTACCTTGTGTACGCTCTAGAGGCCACATTCCCAGTCTGTTACTCATGAAACCTAATCAGAAATTTTGTCTTGATAATGTCTTAGGTCACTAGGTCAAATTAAAAAAAAAAAAAAAAACTGGGCACACTCTAGATCTCGAATTGGTTCGAAAATGAGTCACGTAGGATCAAACACTAGGTCACTAGGTCATATCTTAGAAAAACTGTATACACTCTAAAGGCCACATTTTCTGTGCAAAACACTTAAAAGTTGATTAGAATGTTTGTCTTGATGATATCTCAGACGACTTCGAAAATGGATCTCTGTTCCTTCACTGAAAAAAAAAAAAATGGGCACACTCTAGATCTCGAATTGGTTCGAAAATGAGTCACGTAGGATCAAAAACTAAGTCAATACGTAAAATCTAAGGAAAACATTGTGTACAATCTAGAGGCCACATTTTAAGTCCAAAACACTTGAAAGAGGGTTAGAATCTGTGTCTTGATGATGTGTAGGATTTGTTTGAAAATGGGTCACGTAGGATCAAAAACTAGGTCACTAGGTAAAATTTAAGAAAAAATCTTGTGTACATTCTAGAGGCCACATTTTCTGTGCAAAACACGTGAAAGTTGGTCAGAATGTTTGTTTTGTTGATATCTGGATTGCGTAGGCTGACCTGGTTCGATACTTTTCGCAGATGCATTAAGCCCCCTTTTCTCAGAGCATTGCTCATTTGTTTTCTGGTAAAGATGTTATCCGACCACTTTTGAAATTTTTGCTGTAATGGGATATGTTGTTTTTACTATATTGATTATCAACTTTCATACCATGTAAGAGACGACTTAATTCAGTTTGTATAGAAAAAAATGAGAATTGCAAATTATCTTGCACTTCATCACTGTAGAGTTGGATTGTTATGAAAAGCAAAAAGTCGATTTAAAAGCATGTTTCCGATGAAAAATGGGATAAATGAAAATTGGTTTACTAGATAGAAAGACGGGAAGACGCCATAACCTAGCGATTGATGATAAAAAAAAATGAACGGACTTTTTTTTTTATATTCTGTGCACTTAGTCATCTATCAATATTGTTACTAAAACGTTCAGTGATATATTTACCGATATTTTAACAAGAAATTTAACAAAAATCATAAGAATGCCAATGGATAGTGTGTTTTGTGCCGTTAAAGACAACTACAGCCTACATGAATGAAACAGCAAAGGAAAGATGAATAAAAAACTGAAACGGCAATTACAAATTGTGGATCATTTCAAAAATGCAGAACATAACATTGCAAAGAGACACTACGAACTAAACAAGGAAAAATCTCTGTTGAAAAAGCTCGAAGCCACAGAAAGGGATCAAATTAATTTTGTACAGACAGGTGGGGTGTAAAGTTTGAATTTAACACCGGGTTTTACGAAATTTTCAAAGGTGCATTGGAAAAGTTTTTTTCTTTGTTGGAAAACCCACTCAAATGTGTAAGAATTCCAGTCACCGACAACAAGGGCAATGTTACAGAAAGTATTTACAAGTTATATGGTACTGATGGCCATCTGTATACTGTGAACATGTATCATACTCGGAGCACAAGTTTAGTGAATGGTAAAAATACAGCTCTGTTTATGAAAACCCACTTGTTTTCAATTCTAGAATCTATCAAAAAGTCTGTGAATATGTCAAACACATCAGTGGAGGAGGTAAACAGAAAATAAGAGCTATTCTACTGAAATGTGGTCATACAAACAACTGTAACAAAACAGATTCGGACGACTCTACACCTACAGCTGCTTCCCAAAATAAGTGTATTTGCCTCCCAAGTACCTCAAAAGATTCACTGAGGGCTACAAATATAAACATAGATTCAGATGACAATGGAACAAGACCTCACTCTAATACTCCAGAGTCAAAAGTTAAAACTGAGTCTTATATCGATCTCACCATACATGACCGAAATGATGTGCAAATATTACCAAATTCATCTGATGTTCTATCTAACACAAATATTAGTTTGAATGCCATATTTCAGGAAATTCAGGAGGTGAAGGACATATTACTTACGCATGTACATTCCACGTCCGAAGCAATTGGAGGGATTAAAGATGAAATCACGTCTATTAAGAATACGTGTAAAGTTCGCTCGGACGCATTACAAGCAAAAGTTGAAGATGTTACGAATTCAACAATTAGCATAAAAAATGAGTTATCAACCGAATCATCTAAAATACAAAAACGGCTACAGTCAATTTCAGACCGCTTAGTGCAAACCAAGCAGAACAAAGATAAAGTTGGTAGCAAAAGTACAAAAACAACATTGTCGAATGAAACAAATGAAAAGAAAAGAGGAATAAGCCTTCGCATGAAACATATATAGAAAAGAAGAATGAGTCTACGCATGAAAATACTACTACGATCAAATATACAGAGAAAGCTCTTTCAAACCAGACATCTGTCCATCCATGTTCCAAACCCACTAAAGAGAAAATTCTACTCATTGGCAGCTCTATTCTACAACGAGTAAATAAGAGGGGTTTAGCCCGAAATGTGGGCGTCATGACAATTCGAGGAGCATGAATAACAACCCTCATGAGACGGCTAGAACATCTGGACATTTCAACATGTCGTGCCATCGTAATACAGGCTGGTGGAAACGATTTAGCTTCGGGGAGAAATGAAGAGGCGGTCGAGAATGATTTCGTAAATGTAAAATACATCAGAACTCAGATATTACCCCGAGAAAAGATGCAGATGTTAGCGATATGAACAAATATATTAATTTCCTGTGCAAGGACAATGAAGCTGTGTGTATCCCGACCAGTCAAAGATTAAAATTGAACACATTTTTATATTGGAAAGATCAGATCCATTTGTCGGACAAAGGGACAGCCGTTTTGCTTAAAACATACAATGACTACATATCAATACTCTAAAAAGATTCTGGACAGAAAAAATATAATCAGAGAATGTGTTGCTTTTATTGCGGACAGCAAGGTCATAAAATAGAATATTGTAGACCAAAAAGGTATAACACGATTTACAGAGCTGACGGCAGGAGAAATCTTAGAGTTTTTTATCGCCATTGTATGAAATGTGGCATGAACAACCATTTTACGGTTGAATGTAGAAAAATTAAATCGCATTAGGAAATCAGGGACAGACACACATCTCTTAATCTGAAAAACAGATTCGAAACTTTATATAAAATATGTTCTAATTGTCTTAAATGTCTATGCACATACACTCAGGTAAACACTGATGTTGAGCAATCAACAAAATATTACGATTCTGATAAAACACAGTTAAATAATGCAATTAAAAATTCCAAGCTTACTAGTTGTAACGAATATCATCCCGATAGGTCTGAAAAGTTTTCTGAAAAGTCCCTGGCACTTTTCAAATCCTACTTGAATGACAGAAAACAGTTTATTAAGCATGACAATGTATTTTCTTCCCCACGAATTCTAACTAGCGGGGTCCCTCAGGGTTCTATTCTGGGACCGTTACTCTTTTTAATTTACATAAATGACATAGGCTTGCACGTCGATTGCTCAAATTTAGACCTTTATGCGGACGATTCGACATTGTATACATCCGGAACAAACCTTATAGAAATACAAGCTAATCTCCAGAATAGTCTAGAATCTATACTAAGTTGGTGCACTGTTAACAATATGCTTGTAAACCCAAATAAAACAAAATGTATGCTTATAGGACCTAAATATAAATTAAGATATACTAATCTAGATTTTAATGTTAATAATTTTTGCATTGAAAACGTTGAATCTCATAAAATATTAGGTGTATATGTTGATAAGCATTTATCCTGGAATCTTCATATTAATAAAACTGTATCTAAGATTAACAGTAAGATAACATTGCTAAAAAGAATTTCCATGTATCTCACATTTGAAATGAAACAGTTATTTTATAACTGTTACATACTCCCAATCTTTGACTACTGTTGCACAGTATGGTGGAAGAACACCAAATGTAAATCCGTTAAGCTAACCGTCCTCCAGAAAAGAGTCGCTCGCATTATACTAGGGGTTACCCTAAGAACACCGTCGAAAAATCTTTTTTCTCAATTTAACTGGTTAACGTACGATAATAGATGTAAGTATCACACCGGCGTTTTAATTTACAGATGTCGTAATAACCTATCGCCTAGATATATGAGTGAATTTATTTCGTTTTCGAGTAACACAAATTATAATTTAAGGTCATCTGCTCGTAGTGACATCGTAAACTCTAGATTCAATACATCGTACAAGAAACGAGCATTCTCGTATTTCAGCATGGATGTGTGGAATGAAATTCCTACTTCCATCAGAGATGCAAAATCAATACTTAGCTTCAAAAAACAGTTCAAACAACATTTATTGAACGTACAATCCTCATTATAGTTACGTAATTATACATCTATACAGAAAAACGTGTGTCTGTCCGTATAAATCAGATTCCAACATTATTTTGCCATTAATTCATCTTCTTCATTTTCAAACACCACGATCATCAGTATCACCAATCATCATCATCATTATTATTATTGTTATTTTATTATTATTATTATTGTTCTCCTTATTATCATCGTTACTATCGTTGTTCCACTCATCTTGAAGGCAACATTGTAAAAAAGACTTTGAAATATGTCTTAATGTTTTAACCTTCACTAAATAAAGATATTATTATTATTATTATAATACTTCATGTCTTTTTCAGCTGACAGTGTAGATCAAGATTATTTTGCACCCGATACTTTCCTTTACTGTTGTTACTTTAGCTCAACCGTTTGAATAATGCTAACTTTTCACAAAACAATCCCTTTATTCATGACCCTTAGGAAGATGGCTTTTTGTAACATTGTAGGGAAGGAAGAAATTGCCAGTAACCAGCATTTTTACCTTTAACAACGTTTTCTACTTTTATTTTCTTTAAGACAAATCCTATCATTTCAGCTATATTTATTTTCTTGATATAAACGCATTCAATTCGGACAATTATAAAGTTATGTCGTCTAGTTTACAGTCAGAACTTTTCTACTACCGTTTGGGTCAGCATTGGTTTGGGTTTAAGCGTCGTAAAAGTTTACAATAATTTGAGAGGCATTCACTAGTTTTCTTCAAATTTACAGTTTATGATAACTATAATAAAGTGAAAATCTGATTTAAGAACCATAACTCTGGATTTAATACTTTATCTGTCTAAAAGGCAATGCCTAAAACGTGTCCGTTCCGTTGATCAAGCAGTCATCAAAAGACGTATAATCTTATGTGTTCTGGCCAGGGTATCCTGACAAACACCTGTCATTCAATATCTATGACCAGACTGTAGGCTGTGTGAAAAGTGATTGGTCATATCCACTCTGTCCGTTACAGACTACTCTTCGGCATGATGATGAATTTGCATGATTTAGACCGTTCCGTGCTCTTGGCGCATTCTGTATGGAAAGTTAATCAATGGGAGGAAAGAAACTAAGGCGAAAGTATTGGATACAAGAAAGTCAATGTACAAGACCTTAGCATTTCTTCGAAAAGATCCATTCATTTCTTTATCTCGCCGTTGTAAAGCACCGATATTTTTATAAGCCAGGCTACCGTTGAGTTTTTTACCAGTTCACTTCTATTTAAGATGGAAAGAAAGAAAGACGCCTTAACCTACAGATCGATAATAGATTTTGAATAGACGTTTTTTCTGATGACAGTGTAGATCAGTACACAACGTGTGTAGCTTGATCTTCTCTCTTCGCAAAGGCCATGAGAGATAGAAATACTCAATGTATGGGTAACATAATAAGATCAATGTTGGGGAGACCTCAAATTTACCCTTTACCCAAACAGTCCCATGATTGGAAGACCGTGATGAAAACCCTTTTTGAAAACAATTTAAAAAAGAAGAGATACTGGTAACTGGTATTTTCTTTTTTTCTTCAATTTTTTGCTCTCTCTCTCTCTTTCATAGACAAATACAAGCATTTGAGACAAATGTAATTTGTTGGCACAAATATTTCTAATTTGGGCTTAAGATGTAATCACCTGAGAAGAAGTTAACTCTGGTTTACCAAGTACGAAATCAACGTTAAAGTGTCATCATAATCTTGTTTCATGTTTTTGGCGCTATGTTTCCGAAATAAATTGGTATTTTGCTGACGCGAGAAAACTTCCCACATCGGCATATTATTTTACTTCACGTTACAAAGAATGGAGTGCTAGGTCTATTAATATCGAATGAGGACGCAACGCCTTGGCGATTTACTTTCGAACATCGCAGTGCCAGATGTTGATTTATCCTATGAATTATAGAAATGATCGCGCGCCTCAGCGTTACGCAACATTTTCCCTAGAAGATACAGAAAAATGCTGGTGATTCAATGGACGCAGTAGATCATGATCAAACTGCACATTACTTGATTTTTTTTTAGCGAATCTACTCTTTACGATATGATAAGAGAATTTTAAACCAACGATGCCTTGGAATCGGATCATCATCATCATCGCCAGAATCATCGCCATGATTGTATTTATTCTATCGTGGTACACTAATGAATGTATGAATTATACTTTATCCATTGCTACTAATTGGCGTGGTGTGTCAGTTCATTGGTCAACAGTTTCATGACATATTTTTTGTGTGGGCGAGATTTAATAACTCTTTACCGGAAGGTTCGATTTAAGTCCAAAGTAGAAGCATTTGCAGACGAAAAATCAAACATGGTTCAAAGGTAATTATCTTTGATGGGATAACACTGTGTGAAAAGAAGAAACTGCTTGTAACCAACATTTCCCCTTTTCACCTTCATGTTTTGAAAAGCTTTCCCCCTGGGTTGTTAAAATACTGGATTGTTAGTAAAGGGTTGAGTCAAAGCCAAATACCCTTGGGTACATAGATGAAGTGTAACGCAATTACCGTAACTTGAGGAACCAGCGATGGGATACCATATAGTATTATATTACCATACAATTGCTTTAAAGGCATTCGGGTCAGTGCATTGTATAACAAAGTCCAAGACAATAGGTTAGTGTATAGATATTTGCTCAATACTAGGAAAAAGTCAGTTCAATTGTGCGGCAATGAAATAGCACCTTTTGACCTTTTCGTCTGGATGTTTCTCGACAACCGTCACCCATATATACAAAGTATTGGCTTTAGGAACAGCGAGAGATTACGGTTCTCAGTCACATTATGATGGATCGATTCACACCTGTAAGACAAATATAACCTTTGTTCACTTTCTTTGAAACAGGTTTACTGTTATCTCGTGTGGTATTAGAATTAATTTGGTTTTCTATAATTGGCCTGCAACACGCGAAAAGGGGCATTCGGACAATTGCGTAAAGTGTCGTCTCGGATCAGCCTGCGCAATCCGCGTAGGCTAATCCGAAACGACACTTTCCTTTTTTATGTAATTTTCTGTTTTGAGCAAGTCTACTGTAGCACAAAATCTAATGTAGTCGTAAAGTGCCGTCTCGGATTAACTTGCGTGGAGTGCGCAGGCTGATCCGAGACGACACTATACGCAAATGTCCGAATGCCCCTTTTCGCGTGTTGCAGGCCATATTTACTTTCTTTTGAAACACGATTTCAGGCATGTCGTGACAAAAGTACACCTTTCTGTGTGACCCTAAATCTTTACCATGACTAGCTAGAATTGAAGCATTTTTTTTCCTGCAAGGGCACTTCAGCCCTGACCTCTTTCAACAGGTATCGAACGCAGACTACTCGAATTCAAATCAAACGCTCCATTGGGTAAAGATATGGATTTGACATAAGTTGGCATTTGAAAAAAAAAACTTAAAAAAAGATTATAGAAATACGTTATTATACGACGACTTTTATGACATTTTCTTTGGACGAGTGAAATGAAATTTTAACTCAAATGCAAACTTATTTCAGAAGCAGAATATCTCTACCTCAAACCCGCGTTTCCTTCCACATCACACATGATCATCATAGACAAGTCCTATTGTTTGAGTCGTGTTTAATTCGTCTCGTGCAAGTGTTTTCAAAATGGACGAGTCTTAGGTTGTTTGATGCAAAGAGAGAGAGAGAGTTTACGGGTTTACTTTTCATCGTAATAAGACATTTTGTACACGGTAATGCTTTCGTCATTTTCTAGCAAAACATTGAAGCAATTCATGCATCCAACCACTTCCGACTGAACACCATGTTACCACTACTTGTATAACATCAAATCTTAGGCCTATATGAAAAGAATCCATGCACTATTTAGATTCCTTTTCTTTCTTTTTTCGTTCTTAATTACAATTAGACTTATTTACAGGTGTGAAATTACATACTTTCTTGATGAAAATCAACACCCCAGAAACATTACCGCTAAATGGCAATTATTGCGAAGGCTCGTCTATAGCAATCTTTCTGTATAACATTCTTAGTCTAGTTCTAGATTTTGAAATTAACACAATGTCTGATAAGTTGAACTATTTGGTTAAGCCATTCAGAAACGGCGTTACTTTCAAATATAGCTTTTTCCGGATTAGTCCAAGTGTGTTATTACCAATTGTTAGTGAATAAGGGGCTAAGTATTGTATTGCAGATACGGGCCCAGTTGTCTTCAGAGTATAGATGACAATAGAACATGCTGTTGGCACCAAAACCGTAATGCCTTTTTTGTAAATGATTCTAGCCCAGTCCCGGATACTCAGTGGTACAAGGCTGGTTATATAAGGATTTCAAGTGCAAATCAACTCCGAGGTTTAATAAATGTCTTAGTGATATGATCCGATTCTTCCCCATGGCTAGACATTGTTTCGATTTTGTTTGCGAAGGAAGGCAGTCAGTGGCCTGGAGAGGTTATAATTTTCAGTACTGGTAAAGGAGCCAAAATTCAATGCAGTTGTGCCAACTGCCGTGATATTAGGAAGTAAATGATTTATTGAATTGAAATGTGCACGAGTTATACATAGATAACGATTGGTACATTTGCGGTCAATAGTAGCAAAACTTGACAGTTGCAACGCGATTCCATAAATAATGAAGGATAATGGGTTAAAACATGCGAAGTAAAATATTCGTTTATTATTGCAAAGCAGCATTCTCTTTACCGAACGTCAAAATTTAATAATTGTTCAAAATCAAGTCCATTTGCAGACGACAAATTTAATGTGGCTCAAATGATATGACCTGTCTTTGCAAGGGTACAAAACATGTGGGAAAATGAGAAAATGCTGGTTTCTCCTTTGCTCACAATATTTTCAAAAGTTGTCTTCCGAGGGGTCTTTAAAACTTTTTGGGGTTGTTTGGTAAAAGTTTAACTCCTTTTTCACTGAGAGGTCTGTAAGTGTGAGCTTCGTTGCCCAGTAGTCAGGATTTTTCATGTCGCCCTTAGTCTTTTCTTGACGCTTTTGCGCTTTCATGGCAGTTCTAGATAATTCTTGCCGTTTTTTAGCGGGACCGATACACAAATGCGCATTCCAAGCTTGTTTCTTCTGTCTTATCACAATTGGTAGTTCCAAGCCTCGGTTTTGAAATCTTATATGTATCTCTTTACATATTTATCGTGCAAGTCGTGTAACTTTCCTAGTGTTAAAGTCGTTTTTAAAAGTGTTGCACTAATGCCAAACTGAAAAGAGTGTTTTTTTAATGGTACTATTTTGCCAGGTATTGATTTTGTGGGGGTTAGGTACCCAAGAATAATTTTTCTTGAGTTCAAAATTCCAAATCTGAGTAGGGATGCTTCGCGCCCCACCCCAAAAATGATCTCGTAGCAGGTGCATTGACAGGAATGTAGTAAAGATGAAGCCTAATTCGTGTTAAATTTTCTTTTATCTCTTTTTTTATTTTCCACTAGCAAAATGTACTCTGATGCAAAAGAAACTGTACAATTCGCTTTTATATAAGAAACTGTGTTGTATATGGGGGTATTTGCTGGTCAAAGGCGATGGGGTGGTCAAAAACAAAAGTTGCAAATCGCTTTATAGTCAACGTAAGTCTAAAAGAATGTATTGTGGATTTAGTCAATATTTTGAATGTTAATTTTATCTAATATAGTGTGTTCCCACCTCTTCTATCGTTTTACGGGTTGAAACGGCGGCGCATAGATCTGACGTAAGGACGATTGGCGTCATGAAAAATGTTATTCCCTTCCTGAATGGCAACGTTTGGGAGGTAATTCAGTTTGCTTATACCAGCTCTTGACCTAATCCCCCCGTACAAGGTCATCCCAGATATGCTCGATAGGCTTCATATCTGGCGAGAGCGCGGACTAAGGCAACACGGTGAAGTCGTTTTGATTGATGATTTTTTGAGTGATGCTGCTGCATGTGGGCAAGCATCGTCAACTTCGGCATTAGAATGGCAGGTGTATGTCTCTGCAGACATAGAACAGGTTCAGGTCATAGAATCTGATTCACACAGCTCTGAGGATTAGGATTGATCTGAACAAAAATAAAATTGGTTTTCCTATCCACCCACTCCATAATTCCACCCCAAATACTGCCACCACCAAATCTGTCCCTTTCATCAAACAGGAGTTTGCAAAACTTCTCCTCTCCTCCAAGTAAACCCGCACCCGACTATCATGGTTACTAAGATTGAATCTTGCCTCATCGCCCACTGCGCACGCCCCAGTGTGAATGACGTCTTGTCCATTGCAAACGATTAGCCCAATGTCGCAGGGACAGTGCTGGTCCAGAAACATTATGGTCTTCTTGCTCGAATAGTTAATCGAGCATGCCTAAGGCGGCGCAAAATAATAATTTTTCTTATACCATACTGTCTTGCTATAGATCTTCTTAACGCCGTTTTAAAGCGTTCTCGCAGATGGGCCAACGAAATGACGTTGTCCGTTTTAACGTTAGTCACTCAAGGTCTGCCAGATCAGGGGCGGTCTGCGACTCGACTAGCTTGCTGAAAACGCTCGCGCAACAGCATAATCGTATTCTCATGGCAGCCGAGCATCCTACTCACGTAATTGACGTTGTCGTCGCGAGCAAGCATCATAAATGCTTGGAGATGCCACTTTTTATCTAATTTTGGCTTGATAGCAAAGCACTGATTTGTAATGAGATGTGTTTTCTTTTCAAAAAAGGAAAGTGACAATCTACATACTGTCTACATTCAGGAAACTGATCATCTTCAAATCGGAAATTTAACTGACTTAAAGTAAACACTTTGTTACGGGAGATCACTCCTTCCTTACTGCGTAGCTTTCCCGTATAAAATCAATACCTGACAACTGTGTTAGGGAGAATTCTGTTTAGCTCAGTGGTTATGGTGTTGGTCTTTTAAACCTCGAAAAACGAGGATATTTGTCCGCACGGGTTCGAATCCCGCCAGGTGCGGTTTGTATTTGAGCTATGCATTTGTTGCGAACTTTCATGTTCGTAAGAACTTCGTGCATATTGTGTTGTAAATTTGAAATCGACGCGCCGTGCGGCAGCGAAGCTATTCAAAGAAAAAAACTGCACACTTTCTTTTGCAACAGAGTATATATGTTATCATCTTCAAGAGCGAAATACTACTTTGTCATTTTTTTAGACAATGTAAATCAAGAGCAGACTACATTTTGTAGACAATGTAGATCAAGATCAGATTACAAAGGACGTGTAGTCTGATCTTTGATCAACATTGTCTGCTACTTCTATTTAGTTCTTTTTTTATTTGCTGCAAAGCAATTTTGAAATTGAGATGATTTGAAAAAAGCGCATTCCGTTTACTTGATGCTTTGATGTTCAGTATTGAGACCCAGGCTTCCGGGCTTCCGACTGGCTACGCGCTTGTCGTAGCTACGAAACAATCTCGCTTGGCCGCAAGTTATTAACTCGTGACCACGAGATAATTTTTTTTCGCTATGCTGCCGCACTTATATAACTACCATAGTTTTCGGTGTAATATAGGCCTAGTCATTACGACTTTTTTTACGACACATGTCTGAGATAAACTTTAGGCCTCTGAAACTCCATTGGTCTATCAAGGGATAACAAAATCAGCGCAGGCTGATCCGAGACGACACTTTACGCAAATGTCTGAATGCCCCTTTTTGCGTGTTGCTGACCATATAGTTTCGCATACTCTGACCTGTACTAAAGTGTGATATTGATAAGAACCTGACACTCGTTGGCTTTCGGAATAAAATTTCATTAAAATAGTCTATAAAAATGTCATTGAGATCGCCAGATGCTAGCTTATTAACATTTTGTTTCTTAAATCGTTTGAATTTTTGTTATTTCAAATGCTGACTTGAATCAGATCATGTATGAACAAATTTTGAAATCATCCTTTCGTCTCAGGAATTTGGAGTATGTGAATTTTACTTGAAGAACACCCTCACACATGCCTATATTTCGCTTTGTACCCGTCCAGTGAAGGAATTATTCATGACGTCGTAAAAATGTAGGATCTTTGAAGTTCCTCAAACCGTGTAGAAAAACCGAAATCTTGGAAAATCATCAATGACTGTAACTGCGATAGTGATAAAGTGTTTTAATTATTCATTTACGTTATCTTTTTGAGCAATTGCGTCTATATTAAAATTGTAGCAGACTACTGTGAAAAGAGGGAGAGGGAGAGAGAGAAACTTGTAAAGTATAAGAAATAAGGTTAAGTGCATGAATAAATGTGAAAGTATTGTTGAAGAAGGAGAAATCTGGCAATTTCACCTGTCATAATGTTTTCAAAATTGGTCTGAGGCAAGATGCAAGATGCAAATGAAAAAGTAATGTCTGGGGAGTAGTGTCTACTTAAGCTGTACATTTTGGAGTTGGAAATTTCGTTTGCATCGATTTCTATCGAATTGAATGGCTAAATCAATTGTTGAATTATTTATAACAGAAAGACCCTATAGGTTAGATAAGTCGTATGATAAATCATTGCGCGTTTGATTTATCAGCACCAAAGGTCATGAAAGACTTATGTGTGTATTGTAGTGAACAGAAAAAAGCGAAAAAAGTATCTATGTAAATTGTAAACAACAACATTTTTCCACAAGGGAAAGTTCTGGTTTACTTTACCTTCAAACCGGGGAAATATGACGACCGCAAATGCAATTAACGGTACTTTTCTTGCAGTCAATCTTACATGTATTCCTCGTAACAATGACTCAGTATTTTTAATAACGACGTAAACTACCAATACAACAAACATATCATAGCAAACATTATTTTAAAGCCTCTTAAGTACGATCTTGAACGTACATCTGTGAAAGTAACTTGAAAGTCACGAGCGGTTTTACTATTAGCTGAAATTGTTGTTTATTTATATGATTCACATGCGACAGTTCTCGAGTTATGAATATTTTGCTGACAGTTTGAGAGTTAATAATATTTTGCTAAATTTTGAACCTATAAAATTATTGTATTGTGTTTACAATTACGAGTTCATACAAAATTGAACCCACAAAATTGTTTATCTTGTTTACACGTGCGTGTTCATACAAAATTTAAACTACAAAATTAATGTGTTGTGTTTAGAAGTATGTGTCGATTACTCTGGACAGATGATTTCTTTAATGAGGTTATATATTATTTGGGCATTAGGCCTTAACATTCCTTAAAAATTTGTACTTGCAACTTAGTAGCTCTTGCGATTGACCTGTTCTTCGTATAACTATTGAATAGTGTCAACTGATGTGTTAAGAATCAAACAAAACAAAGTTCTTATAACATGGAATCTTTCCAAGCCTTTGGCTGCTCTTTTTAATATGATTATAGACATCTTGCGAAATTTTTTTGAGTGCAAAATGATTTATATGGTGTTTAACACCTTTTTTCGAAATAGTTTTTCGCGGCGGCTAGTCCAAGTACCAATGCTTTCCTGGAGTATCTTTTACCAGTACTTCGTACATCATTCTTTCCAAGCCCTGTGATGCTTTCCCACATGGACATGTTCGAAAAAATGTACAGTTTGCGCACTAATTAGTGAAATGGGTATATTTTGTCAGTACAAACGAACGAGATCTTCGAATTCCAAAACTATTTTGGTCCGAATACTTACTAAGTATCAGTAATGAGGGTTACACTTTTTGTGTTTGATCTGCATCTTTGTAGTCCACAAATGCAACTAAATTCCCCATTTATTCTGGAAAGGGTTGAAAAAACACAGTTACCACAAACTGCCATGTGACACAATGCTAACAGAACTACGGCTTGTTATCTTTTGTGTTGGAAATCCCTTGGGATTCTATTTTTTTAATGATCTTTTTCTTCTGATTCCTGTGCTTTTTCTTGTTTTTCTTCTTCTTCTTCTTCTTGCTCTTCTTCTTCTTGTCCGTCTTGTCTTCTTCATCTTGATCCTACCATTCTTCTTCTGCTTCTTTTTGTTCTTGCTCTTCTTCTAAGTCTTCTTTGCTTTTTCGTCATCATCCACATCCTAATCATTATTTTCTTCTTCTTCTTCGTCGTCGTCCTCCTCCTCTATTATCACTATCATTATTCTTGCTATTGTTTTGTGTCCTCGTTTGGAAGGGAATATAGAGACTTAGAACCTCTAGACAATTCGTGAAACAGTCTTCTCTTGCAAGCTTCTTGCAGTAACAGTCAACATCGTGATGAGGCTATGCAATTCAAAAGCAGGGCAACTCAGGCAGATATCGGTTGCATTTGCTCGCAGAGTAAAGTTTTTGCCCAATGTTGCTGGAAGAAAAAGTTCGATTTTACTAAAAATACAGATTATCAGAGTTTTCAAAATCACCATTTTCTACACTGAAAGCTAGAAATATTGATTTGGTTTCAAGTGAATATCTCTTAAAAAAGATTCAGATTAATCATGCTGAAATAGAGTACTTTCTCTGAGAGTATATCTTTTAGCGTATGACACAAAATCGAACAAATCGGATACTTATAAGCTGTGTTGCTTGTTAAACCAAAGGACCGAGACAGACCTTAACTGACTTTCCCTTATCGCTTACCCGAGAAAACAACAGCTGGAACTTTGTTGGGTAGAGCTAAAAACCGAAAAGATAACCAGATGACAACCTATGACCGTGTTGAGTTCACAAACATGGCTCACAGACTGTTAAAGTAATAGCAGATTCCCTCCCCCTTTTTTCTTTAAAATAGTTATATTTGACCTTAATCATTATTTCTGCCATAAAATGAACGTTTTCACATCATTTATATACCGAAACAATCCTTTATTGACGTTGCTTTATCGCTAGCCTAGTACACAACAGCTTGAACGTTGCCAACTAAAGGTGATCCCAATGCCCAACGGCTAAAAACCGAAAATATGACCGTACGTGGATCGTATGTGGATGATTGATTATTAAGAATATAACTATAAACATAAACATAGTTCACAGACTGTTTAAGTAATTGCTGTGTCCAATATGTTATTATTATTCATTTTTTTTTTTCAAACTCACAATTGACCTTAATTGTGATAAGTCATGGAATGAAAGTTTGTACATTATTTATAAACCAAGATACATCCCACTGCTACACTTTTACTAACATAGCCCGTACATTGTTCCTGAGACTAATCCTAGCACTTTAGCCATATTTGTCACCTGAAAATGCCTACAATAAGAACAGGTCTAAAATTTTGTTGTCTAGTAAAGGGTCGTCTGTAGAATAACTACCAGCTGACGTGAATGAATGTCATTTCCATGGATATTTTATTTAGCAGTGAAAATGTTGATTGTCTACCTAGAAATTGGCTGTTCATTTCTTTTTTCCATACGAGAGCCTACCATAATTCACGAAATATTTGAAATGGAAATGTATTAAATGTGTTCTGTCTATTCAAAAGATAGATGAATTTCGACTATTTCTTTTACTACAGATTATACAAGAGCTTTTTTAAGTGTAATAGGCGGTTGATTTTATTTTTTTATTTTTTTTGAAAAGTATAGATTAATTTTAGACTGCACAAAACTTTCAGTGCCAATGACCACTTTTGTTGCTCTTACGGAGGGTATAGATCAAGATAACACTGTACACTCTGAATTTTTATTTGAACTGTCCGATATCTTATGTGATATTTTTATAAAGTTGGCTAGAAGCTCTAATATCTAGGTCAATTTCTTAGATTAAAAAAAGGGGTGTAAGAAAAGAAAACCATTTCTTTGTTTGACACTTAATGGTTTTATTTTATTTCTTAAAATCGAATTCATAGTTATGTCAGAATAACAAACAGGAAAAATGAGATTTTATCTAAAGCCGATATTAACTTATTGATCAAATAAACGAAGAGACAGCTTTTCAGCACTTACCGGTAAAAATATTGATTCATCGAGGCTGAGAAACTGAACGAATCTTACATTTGTCTATCTGTTTTTTAAATCTCTATGACTAAGTCGGTTAATTGCTTCGCAAGATAAGATTAAACTATTTTTAAAACTATTATTCGCTGGTTGAGTATTTTTATCCTTATTTCTTCTTCTTGCACAAAATGATATACATTTTTTGTTCTGAACACAGAAATTTAAGTTAGAAGTAATTTTTTCCATACCAAAGAAAGGCATTAATAGTGTTTAAAATCGGGTTCGAAGGAAAATTTTAATTTATAGAATTGATAAAACAACAATTAAACAATAAGTGCTTCATACCTGTTGATGACTGCAGTTACACTGAATGGTTTCACTTATTAATACTCGGTTTAAGTAATAGGACGTTTTTGGTAGCATTTTATGTACATTTCATGTTTTAACCCGTTAAAGATATGTGCTTCCAGTGCATTTAAACACAACCTGGTAAAAATCTATCTAATAAGAATTTTCATCACCAGAAGTGCTTTTCCTTTTTCCTATTCAATTTCATACTTCATTATTTTGACTAAGTCATTAAAGATAGATCTGTTTGCGGGTTTAGCGCAAATAGTTTGATCCAAGTAATAAATCACACTTGGGTGTAAAAGATAAATAAAAAGTTTCCTTTAGATCTATCCAAAATGACGTTTATAATATAAACAAACCTACCCACCTAAGTACCCAAGACTTCGATAATGCCGTTTATGATATGATAATCCCTGGTAATTATTTATACACTATATATAGTCATTTTTTTTTTGAAGATCAACTACTCCAATTTAGATTGTTTTTAAATATTCTCTTCTTTACATATTTTGTTATGGAAATAAATCTTTAATTGGCTAAAAAGGTTTTACAACAGAAAAGAGTCACTTGTAAATTTTTATTCACACTTGTCCTTTTCATCTTTTTAAACAATGTATATATGATTTCAAAACATCTGACTTTTCTTTTCATTGACTTCATCTATTTAATAGGAAAGGGGTCCGACGACCTTGAGTTTTAAGAATATATGGCTTAAACTGTAATGATAACTGTAGATATTACTTTAAGCCAACACTACTCTCAGTATAATATCTAGTAATCATTGGGATTTTTATTTTACCTTTACTCTTTGCACAGATTCATAGATTATTAAGTTTTCGCCTAATGTTGTGACAAATCATTTCTTGGCGTCTTTAGGCTTAAAAATAAATATTTCAAAGACTTTCTCTTGAAATTTTACTCAGTTCATTATGCATTAAGGTCTACATCCAACAAAATGCTAAAATGATTTAAATTCCTTTTTAACCAATAGTGATTTCTATCTTGTGTTTTAATGCAAGTAGTGATGTATCATCTGAAAATTGTGAACATAAATAGTACTTGCCCCCCCCCCCTTTTTTTTTTTATAATCTTTTCGGGTTTTGTTCTTGAGTTCAATACTTCCGCAAAAAAGGATAAAAAGATATAGCGAAATATGATCACCTTGCCTTCAACCTTTTTTCCTGCTGAAAAAGAAAAGTGAGAAATAAAGCCAGTTGTTATACAGAAACCGCGATTTGTTAGGTAAAGTTATAAATGGGCTAACCGAAATGAAAAATTGAATATTGTCAATGAGACCAAAAAATATCGCATTGAAAACCCTCTCTAAGTCGGTAAGCCTTAACAATCCAAGAATATGATTGTCATTACAATATTTTTCATCATACACGAAAACAGCTAATGTAATGAAGGTTTTTTAAAACTCTGAAGTTCTAAATTTTACTTTAAGGAATAAACGAGGGCAAGGAAATCCAAGCTTTATAATTGCGCAGACTGCTTATCAAACCCAGTTCGTATTTTAAACGCCAAGACCAAAAGCAAAAATCAATTTTACAGAGAAAATATGCCACATTGAATTACATATGTGCAGATGCGTACAACTGTTTACCGCTGAGTGCACATACAACAAACACTCCAATGAACAGGCAAAACCTTGGTAAATTGTACAGCCACAATAAGTTAACAGTAAAAGACTGGTTTCTACACCCTTCACTACTCTACGAAATATCGTCTCACAGCCTTATCTAACGAGGTTATGGAAGTATGTCCACAAAAATTGCTTTTTTACTTTATTATTTTTTCTCTAAGATAGTTATGAATATCAACTTTTACACTATGCCACATTTTATAATATATCTTACCTGCAACAGAAACAAAGCAATGCAAATGGTACAGGGGCAAAAAGATCTGCATAATAAACTTATAGATATATGTTAAACCTGCGAATTGTTTTTTTTTTTTTTTTGTAATGGGCTTAAAAGCTCCATTTAGAATATTTAATATTTTTGTATACGAATGCTGAGTTTAAATTATTCTGTTTAAACTGTATCTTTATCTTATTGTTATTTTCTTGATTCTGAACTGAAAGAATTAGTAAATATATCGTGTTTAATTGAGAATTTTGTACCGTTACTGTAGCGATTGACAGTGGTAAGGGTATTAACCAAGACTGGAAGTACAATGGCATATAAATACATGTAGCGTATGCGAACGGTTTTGGTTTTGGTCGGAACGATCCCTGTACAGAAAGGGGAATTTTAAATCCGCTAAAAAATGTAAGTTCACCATAAATCACTTTTACCAGTATATCACATGCCATTTACCCCACAGGAAAAGTAATAAATTTTCCCGCCTTTTCTTCCCAGAAGCCCACTGTTTGATGAATACCTATCAAGCCGGGATGCAATTAGATAAGAGATTAGATTATATGGGACTCCATTTGAGTTATCAGTAGTTTTAAAATATCTTGTTTGCCCGAGATAAGAAATCATGCCTGCCCGACCCAAGTTGCTTAGTTATTTTGTATGGTTGTTTGACTAGGCGATTTATTTCGTTTTCTATTATATATAAGTCATATCACGGAGGCCAGTGCACCGTAGATTTTATTTTCAGTACTAAGCACAATACAATTCTCACACCACTGACCGCTTTCCGCTTAAATATCAGTCAGAGATGAATTAATGCAGTCGCTGTGACTTTCAATAATCCTTCATATTATTAATATTATTATCATCATTATTATAATGTTATTGTTTGAGCCGGCACTCGGATGAACAATTAACAGCCCTGGTTTATCTGTAGCTTGGGGTAACAATATGCTGCTATGGCCGGCAACGAACATGGCTGATGATGCGGTACTTGTAGATTCGAATCTTTCTTCTGTCAATATTACTTTTATGAGACTTTTTATAATTATCATACCCACACAAATTCTTTCTTTTCGGTTAAAATTTGTTCGTTGGGGGGGTGGATTCACGTGGAAAAGAAGCCAGCGAGTCGGAAACAGTGGTCAGCTACTGGTAAAGAATTTCCGAAGCATTTTCAAAACCGTCCGGTACAATCTTTGTTTGTAAAGGTATTAGTATATTAAATGCGAACATTCTAGCTTAGGAAAACGCTTGTTGTTATATTAAAAGCAAAGAAAAAATGCAATTACCATTTTGTCCCAAACTTAATTTGATCTGTGGTAATTTTCAAAGATGTTCTAAAATTGGTTTCAAATGAACCTTTTTGTACTCATTAGAGCGTCTATTGCTTGAAATAATGTCGAGCTAGAGCAGAAAATTGTTATGCAAGATAACTATGCCAGCTGAAGATAATTGTAATTTTCAGGTCCCTTTTTAATTAAACCGGTTTCTTAATTTGAGGAGTTGTTCACAAGCAAATTGTCTGCTTTATAAAATGAAACTAGCTGAGTCATCGGCATGGAGCTCCTTTTGCTTGACAAAAAGGGAAAATCTCAATGTACAGAACATTGAAGATAATAGATCAGGGTGCAATTTCTGTGAAGTATTATCTTTAAGCTACACCGTACGTAAGTTCAAGATTCTGAGTGTATCGCAAAGGTGGATAAAGCTTTGGGTATATACATGCCTACTCCGTGTGAAGATACAAATTGTCAACTTTTCCGAAGAATACAGAAAAGACTGTCATATTAAGATTTTTTTTTTCTATAATCACTTCAGATATATTTTGTGACCAAATTGAGTGAGGCAATAATTTCCAAACAATCAGTAAATAATAAAGAAATATGTAGATAAATTTCTTTCAGTTGTATCTCCTTAAAGTGTTATCTGTATCTGGTGTGACAGACAGACATACTTGCCTTTCACCGACACCTCCTTAAATACATACTTGCCTTTCACCGACACCTCCTTAAATAGAAAAAGTATATAAAAGCATAAATCCTTTACCAAACAATCACGCGTTCGAATGAGGAAGAAGGCGTCTGTAAACATTGTGGGAATAAGAGAAAAAGTTGATAACCGTTTTTTTTAACGTTGAAAAAAGAAATTTATCTTTTTTAATCCTTATGGATCATTATTGAACCCTTTACCAAAAAGTCTTGGGTTTTAACTACCTTGTTGGATATATCCGCGCATAAAACCGTCGTTTTCCGACCTTTTTTTTGTACTCTATTTCTTTCTTTATTCTTTTGCTTTCGCTTTGTATTTTTTGACACTGTTAGTATTCATGCGCAACCTATGATCAACATGTGTACGGCTCGTCTTACCTGTTTTTCAAGCACTTCTTCAATATTCTTGATCTGTTGAGATGGCGGTGTTTGATACAGAACTTTATTGATAAAATGACAAATTCACTGCGTTGTTATCTATTCTAGTCTTTCAATAGGGTCCATTTATTACATAAAATGACAAACGCAAATATATTAAAAAGGCATAAGTATTTGTTGTTTCACTTGTTGTACTTACTTGCTGCTGTCATTGGGCCTATGCTTCAAAAACGCAAATCACCTTCTCATACAATATACTGACAATGACCAATCTGCAGTACTCAGAATAAGCTGAAGTGTAGGCAAACATTAATTTTCAAAGTTGGAGATCACACACACACATACAAAGAGTACACTAAATTATTCATGAGTAGGGGTTTAAAATAAACTGTTGATTTTACAGAGCCAACGAGGAAATTTTGGTATCTTAAAACAGTCGATTCTTATCTTTTTTCTTTCGAACTTTCGATTGTTCCCATTACTGTAACAGCGAAGACACTTGCCGTTAAAAATTTAAACTTTATTGCGTAGCAAATAAAAATTACCCAAGGTAATGATGCCATGCTTATGCTGCGTTTACATAAACCACGTTGTCTACGATGTCTGCGATTTCAAAAACATCGTGGAGCTCCACGATTCATTGCATTGATTTTGCTTCCCCACACTTTCTTACACTCTCAGTACGTTTTGGTACGAGCCAAAAATGACTATGGTCAAGATATGCCACGATTTTTACTACGTTTTCTCAAGTTTTCATAAGTTCTCTAACGATTTACACGATCTGCTATCACGTTTTGTCACGTTCCGTTCAGACCCCTCATGTTATGAAGTTCTTTTTAGCTCTGCTACGACTATGTCAATGATTTTATACAGATTGTCACGTTTTCCCCACAATTTGGATATGATTAGATGGCATGGGTCATCCATCCATCGATGGCAACCATAAATAAAAGAAACTCAATTCATCCTCTCGTCCTCTCCAGAGATTCAAAAGAGAAACGAGCTACGCATACAATAGATGACAAAGACGCTGATTTGGCAAGGTATATTTTTATTAGAAATAGAATAGGAGAGAGGAGAAGAAGCAAAAACAGAAAGCATCAGACCTGCTAGGTGAGATCATGGTGAAGTGTTAATCGAAGGAAGGTGCCGAGACAATATTTTCAAATTCTTAACACAGTACTAATGAGTCATGAAGTAGTGAAACTCGTGCTACGCTTGCACCATGTTCCCGGCAGGCACGGCAGCCACGTTTCTGACAAGCCTAAACAAAATGAGAGTGATGTAATACAACGCGTAGGAACGGGATAAGCAAACTTGTCAGCCCGTGATTGTCGTGCCAGATTTTTAACTGTCAAAAAATTTACCAGGGTAGTCCCGGTGCAGATAAGAAACATAACACTGTGGAACGGCTTGATCCCAACAGAACTTACCAGCATGTAATCAATGTCTTATGCGCTGCGTTAAGGTCTGTTATGTTGTACTACCATCTACAACGATTTCCACGTTATACCACATTCTCTCAAAGAACAATGAATCGGTGGAATCGTGGCACCAAGTTCCCCCAAGATCAACACGATTCGATCCCACAAGCCCACACGCTCACCACACTTCCTCCAATCACGGGCATTGGTGGCTTATGTAAACGCAGCATTACCATCAAAAGATATGTAACGGTCTTTACGATATCCCGATAGCACAAAGTTCCCTCAAGATCAACACGATTCGACCTAACTACCCCACATGCTCACCACGCTTCTGTCAAATCGTAGGCATCGTGGCTTATGTAAACGCAGCATTACGTAGCACTTCAATTGAATTCTGTATGAAGATCTTTTCATGGATCTTGGTTTGTTTTAGTTTACAAGGAAAAAGTCCAAGAACAAACCCATTTCTCAGCCTGTATTCCTTGCCATAAAAGAAGCCCACTGCCTGCATTGCGTCAGCACTGTGATTATTTTATTGATCAATACTAAATGACTTCGATCGTAGCAAAGGGAAAATTAGGGGTTCTTTCAAAATCCTCCCTAGAAGTCAAAGCTGATGTCATAATATTGCTCAAAGAGTGTATCATAGAACCATACTGTTTTGAAATTCATTATTTCGAATAATGCATGCAAACACGTAAACGGAGCCATAGAAATAACACCAATTTACCCCTCCCCCGACAAAAAAGTGCCTTTTTCGTTTTTGAAATACGTTTTTTCCACCCTTATTTTTTTTTCCTGATACACCAACTTCAGAAACAGTCACCGACTATCCAGATATTCAATAGTTTCTTTTGGTAGGAGGCTAAGGCTCGCCGATGTGCGAAATTGTGTAGTAACAAAGTATTTTAGAAAAAAGTAATAAGTAAAAGTGTTATAACTACATCACAAAAAACATCACACACACGCGGCTCATATCTCTTCATAACTTTCCTTTTATTCCTACTTTACATAGACATACTGGTGTCGCATTATGGTCGTTTTGGGGCAACTGTCAATGTTTTATTTAAGGAATGAAGATATTTTTTTTGTTGTTGTCATGGAGGTATAAAAAAAAAAACCCACACTGTATGAAACCGCTTCAAAAGCGTGATTAGGTCTTTTTTAATGAGAAAAAAAACTTATCACACTGTATGAAACCTAATCACACTTATGAAACCGCGAAGCGGTTTCATACAAAAGTGTGATTAGGTGTGGGGTTTTTTTTTTTCATACCTCCATGAAAACAAAAAAAAATTATCTTCATTCCTTATAATTCAGTGTCACAGACAACAAATATGCACTTAAATATTACTAACTGCTTTTTTTGTAAATCTAACATTGCGTATTTATTTAATGTCCATTTCATTCATATTTCAAAGCGCTGTAAAACTGCTCGTTCATGACGTAAAAATGACGTAAATTCGTGGAGTCATTATAGTATTGAACATTTGCAGATTTAGTAGATTTATTATTAGAAGTTCAATACGCTAGAATTAAGTTGAAAATAAGATTGTTAGAACCCAGCAAAGTGACAATGAGTTTTAAGCTCTCTCTTTGGATTTTTTTTTTTTTTTTTTCAGTATTCAGAGAAAATAAATTCAGCTAGCAATTTGAACTTCGGACTCGCTATAAAATCAGAAATACTATCATTATAAAATCTCGTATAGTCTACATGTTTGTTTACATTAGTTTGACTGCAAAAGTAGTTCCGGCACTGCTTTTTTTTTTTCATGGAGCTATAAAAAATGTTTTTCAGCCAAGTAGAACTCGCCAATGTTCATGAAAGAAATAATATTGAATTATACCTCCATGAAAACAAAAACAAAAAATCTCTTCTTTCCTTATAATTCAATATCACAGACAACAACTACGCACATAATTGATAACGTTACTAACTGCATTTTTTTCTTGTAAATCCAATATTGTAGTTTCTACTTTCTAATGATCATTTTATTTATATTTCAAAGCGCATAGGGACAACGGCTCATTCATTACTTCAAAAATGTGTTATTTATGACGTCATCATAGCATTAACATTGCAGAGTTAGTATATCTATTATTAGAAGTTTAAAACACTGGAAGCAAGTTGAAAATCAGGTAAATTCGTATCCAGTAAACTTATAATTAGTTCTAAGTCTTCTCCTAGGCTTTATTAATTCGTTGGATTTTTTTTTTTCTTTCAATTTGTGATATTCAGAGAAAATAAACTTAGCTAGCATTTGGAATCGAACTCGGTAAAAAATCAGAAAGAAAGACATTATGAAATCTCATATACATGTTTACATTAGTATGATAACAAAAGTAGTTCCGGCACTGCATGATTTTTTTTTTCATGGAGCTAGATCTATGAATTTTTTTGCAGCGAATCAGAACTCGCCAATATTCATAAAAAAAACAACTAATAATTGGATCAACATAATATCTACATATGTTTCAAAAGTGGTCTGTAACCGACGACTCTCGTCATCTGCCAGCAAACCACTTTTGGAAATACTGTGGACAAAGTTTCATGAAAAAGGCAAGTTCTGCATTTATTTGAATATGCACAGACGTATATATTTTACTTGAGCCGAATTCATGTAGAGCAGTTTTACAAAGGTCTTGGTCAAAAAACACTGTTTCAAGATTAAAGTGTTAAAAGAAACAGATCCAAGATCAGACTGCACGTTCTGTGCAGTCTGATCTTGATCTACACTGTCCGCCAAAGGTCAGTGAGTCGCGCTTAGCAGCTAAAGTGTTAATCGCGGTTTGTGATCTTACCTTACTCTGCACTCTACTGTGGTTACAAACGAAGCTTATTTATTTCTTCAATTGACCTATAGAAGCTGTAGTAAAACTTCATGATTTCACTTTCTGGTCTATATAATTTCTCTGGTTTATATGGCTTCTAGAATATGCAGAAAGATTCGTTGTAAGATAAGTTACCGTACCGGATAAAGAACATATTGAAAAAAGAGAAGATTGCTCCTTTCAAGGAAATTCTATTCTCATCCCCATCCTTGTGCTATCGAATAATGTCTGCTTTAGATTTGATAAGAAAAGTCGGATTTGTGTAGTGATGGAGTTGGCATTGATTTTCCCTCTACAATATCTATCCCGATTTCATGCTTGAAATATTCATGAGCGATGAAGCTGATAAGCCCGCCTGTGTGCACGTCTGCCACGTGGAAACATCTAAGTAGTGCTTTAATTCGTCATTCGATTGATTTCCTACTCGTATCGTGAACACCGTGATAAAAAATAGGTTATAATAAAATACCTCGGTCTTTTCCCTATTTTGGGATGTATTTGAACCATGCTCTGTGAAAAGAGAGCTTAAATTATCGACCAATGTCGGCCTGCATAGTCCGCACTTTCTCACATTGATTGAAACCTTTTACTATTGATCAATTTTCTGCATGTCTAAGGAACATTCTACCTCATGATTTAACTGGTTGACAAAATAGATTTAATGGATTTATAATCATATGATGACTTGCTTGGTATAGTGGATCATGGGGATGCATTAAGCCCCCTTTTGACAGGGCATGGCTCATTTATTTTTACGAGAGATTCCAAAAAAATAACTTTACCTAAATCATCTCGGCTTGTTCACTATTTCAGAATGAAATCGTTTCTACAATTATTGATTATGAGGAAGAAGCTGAGCTTTAAAGTAATTTTTGCATCATTATATCTAAACGAAGGCAGCGATATATAAAATCAAAATGCACCGAGTTTCAGAGAACTTAAGTGCTATTTTATGGCAATTTCCAAGGTCCATTTTTACGATCCGTGTGGGCCAACTTTAGACAAACCCAAACGACTCAAACCCTGTGGCCGCGAAATATAAACGCATTCAGGCAGCCGATAAACAGACTCGAGTATTTAACACTTTACCAAACAATTCCGTGTTAGGGCAACACTGAGGGTTTTGAAGACATTATGGGAAAAGGAGAAAATATTTTCTCCTTTTCCCACTATGTCTCAACCCGTTCAAAACAAGTCTCATCATTTGAGCAAGCCACAATTAAATTCAGTATTATAATCTGTATGTGGTTGGAATTTTTATAAGTTTAAAATTTTGTCGTTTTGTAAAGAATTCGAGTTTTACGTCTCTTTCATCAGATTACCTCATGGATTCAGTAGAATGTGGATCAAATATCAAGAAAGTTCTCTGCATTTTGATTTTAATCTACACTGGATTGCAAGAGGAAGCCGAATTTCCTTTGTTGCTAAAAGGATAAAATCGATCATATCTTATCACCTTCATATTGCAAAGTCTCTTTGGAGCAATAAATGTCAAACCAAGCCCTATTACTTTCAATCATCATTTGTACAACTTTCAATACCACTTCATGGAGCTTTGCAGCATCGTAGACAATCAACTCTGGGACAATATTAACGAACTTATCTACCTTAAAATCTAATGCTAACTCTAAAGATTTTTATTTTATATGTTTAAATGAAACACAAATTCTGATTGGCTCGACCAAATGGAAAACTAATTTTTATAGTTAAATTTCAAGCAATATGAGATATCGTTACTTCCTGATATCAGAATTATAGTAAGAATACTCTTTAGAATGGTCGATAAATATGGGTTTGGGGCACGTTTTTAACAATAACTCATTATAACATTCTAAGTCTAGTTTTCAAGAATGTTCTGCATGTCACAGAAATGCAATTTTTGATTGGCTAAACCAAATGGTTCAGCCAAGCAATAATGAGCTGCACTCGGGAAAAAGGGGGTTTAATGCATCCCCGTGATGCATTATACCAAGCAAGTCATTACAATTATGGATCCATAAAATCTGACTAGTAACCGACTGAATCATGAGGTAGCTGGCCCGCACGCAGAAAATTGACCAATAGCAAAACGTTTCTTCTCAGCTCAGCCTGCGCGGACCTTGGTCGAAACTTTCTGTGAATGCATTAAACCCTTGTCAAAGAGCATTGCTTATTCTGTTCTTTTTTTCCCCCGAAATCAGAATTATAGTAATGGAGGATATTTGTTTTTTTCGGTGAAAGATCGAAATTTATTTCATCGAGTGAACATCATCGGTAATGTTTTCACGAGTGGCGCAGCCACGAGTGAAAATATCACCGATGGTGTTCACGAGATGAAATAAATCTCGATTTTTCACCGAAAAAAACAAATATTCTGTTTATTTCATGCTTTTAACCCTTTCTGGGAGGAACTTTATCAAAATCCAGTACAGTCTTTTCAGTTATTCCCCGTGGCGTACCCCCTCCGCATAGCAACGCATTACAATATTACGTCAAGCGCGAGAAATGTAAGGTAAATGACGTCATACTTCCATCTAGTTGTGAGTCACGCGAATTTTACCTAGGTAACTAGAATATAAAAATCGGTATTTTCACTGGTCGTACCCGTGGAATATCGAAAATTATTTTCACCACTATTTCTCGATATCCGGAAAGCATGAATTAAAGAGCATTATTTAGAATGGCCGGTTATTACGGGCTTTGATGTCATTTTAACAATTGTCATATCGTAAGCGACTAAGAGTCTTTGTGAAAAGTGTCGACAAAGACCAGCGCCCTAGGTCTTGAGTTTGTGTACAATTCTTCCCCTCTCTGTTGTGATGTTTTTGGAAAAAATCCTAATACCTTAATTACTTTTTCGATTATCATTTTCAAGCATTTTCTGACGAGAAGTTAAACGACGCTTATCATTTGTTTCGTCTCTAAAAGGGTAGAAAGACGGTGCAGGTTTTCAGTACTTTTGTATTTTCCCATAATGTTTTAAAACCTGTTTTTGGTTTTTTGTCGTCACGGTCTTAAAACTACTGGTTTGTTTGCTTATGGTCAACATCTATCCTACTGCATGAAATCATGGACATTTTTGAAGAGTGTGCAACTAATTCAGTCTGCCGTTTTTTTTTTAATTCTCATCCTGGTGTACGGTCTCGGTCTCCTTTCTTATGGGTTATGATTTTTTTTTCGGATTAAGATTTATTCCTTTCAATCAATATATTTGAGCCGTGCTCTGTGAAAAGGGGGCTTAATGTATCTGCGAAAAGTATCGACCCAGGTCAGCCTGCGCAGTCCGCGCAGGCTGACCTGGGCCGAAACTTTTCGCTATTGGTCAATTTTCTGTATGTCCTAGTACCAGTTTACCTCAAGAATTAGTCGGTTGTTAAAGAAGTAGCTATTATGGCTCCATAATTGTGTCAAGGCTTGATTGGTATCATGCATCACGGAGATGCATTAAGCCCCCTTTTGCAAGAGCACGGTTCATTTTTTTCTTTGAATACCACAGCAGAAGCATTGCAGCGGCGAAAGAAAAAGCGAAAAATAAAATAATCTCTGGAAGTCATCTTGTTAATCGTGTGTAAACGTAGTTATAATATTGAAGTGAAAGCCATACATTTATATCGATTTTCAATCCTATAAATGAATATTGAAGATTTTCTAAGTGACAAGAATTTTATTACTTTTTGTTTTGTTGACAAGGAATGGTTTTTAACACTTAGTCGATATCCATTTTCAAAGTGTTTTAAATTTCATATTGTTAGGTGTCCTGCGTGGTTCGTCAGTAAAGTGTAGGATTCGTAACCTGGAGGGCCCTGGTTTTAGCTTAACTAGAAGCACCAGGTTTTTCGTGGGAGCGTTCATGGGCAAGTCACTTAAAAAACCCTGGCCTATTTGTGGTGAAATCCAGGACAAACATAGATATGTGAGCTGTCCCCGTGATATGACAGAAATAATGTTAAAAGCGGCGCAGAACAGCATTTAATCAATCAATCAAAATTCTAAGCCTAGCCTTTTGATTGGCCACTCAAGAGGTTAGTCATGGACTTTGGATTTAGATTGGCCAATCAAGGGGTTACTAATACACTTTAGATTTAAGTTTGCCAATCAAGTAGTTAGACATGGAATTTAGATTAGCCATTCAAGAGGTTAGTAATAAACTTAAAAAGTTAGATTTGCCAATCAAAAGATTATTTGTGAGATTTAGATTTAGATTTGCCAATCAAGAGGTTAGTCATGGAATTTAGATTTAGAAATAAGCTTTCGATTGAATCCCTTATGCTTTGCATCCCTTACCAGACAGTTTGGCGTTTACACGAAACTACGGGAAAAAAGACAAGGTTTTTGCTATTTATCCTGTTTTGTAGAAATAATCTGTCATAAAATGGATGAATTTAGGAGAAAGATTGAGTCAAAATACCAAAAAAGGTGATATGATCAATAAACAAAAGTAATGCACACTCGGTAAAATTGGATTTCAAAATTGGAGGTGGACAGCGAATTTTGTCGCCAGACGAGCCTGACAGAACAGCGCTTGGAAAAAAATCGAAAGATTTGATGACGATATTTTTAAAACAGCGATTATGACGTGATCGCTGTTTTAAAAAAAAAAAAATGCGGGAACAAGAGAAAATACTGGTAACCAGCATTTTCTCTTGTTCCCAATATCTTTTCTATACTCTCAATAACATGTCTAGAGCCACAGTACAGTTGTATATTTCATTTTCGCACGGTACGGTGCAGTAAGCAACTTGCATTTCTTTCCTTTTGTTTTTTCAGGTTATTTGATCCAGCAGACAGACTGATACTCCTCATCACAAGGTAGGCTTTTGTAATATTACATACACATTAGCTGCACTCTGGGAAAAGAGGACATCTTCACGTAATGCATTTTAGCAAGAAACTTGTTACATGATATGGATCCATTTTGTCTTAAAATCAGTTTCAACATCAGGTTGTATGGTCCTCGATATGGCCTGCAACATGTTAAATGGGGTATTTAGACATTTGCGTAAAGTGTAGTCTCGGATCAGCTTGCGCAGTCCGCGCAGGCTAATCCGAGACTACACTTGCCGTTCTTGTATAATATTCTGTTTTGCGCAAGTCTACTGTAGGAAAAAATCGAATGTAGTCGGGAAGTGTCGTCTCGGATCAGTCTGCGCGGACTGCGCAGGCTGATCCAAGACGACACTTAACGCAAATGTCCGAATGCCCCTTTTCGCGTGTTGCAGAATATTTACCAATAGCAAACAGTATCGACCCATGTCAGCCTGCGAAGGCTGGCATAGATCGATACTTTTTTCGCAGATGCATTAATCCCTCTTTTCACAGAGCATGACTCAAACGTGGTTTTAAACGGCGATAAAATGTCAATATATAGTTTAATGCCGGAAGGGTGTCACCTGCTAAGGGTTAAACATTTGGGCTTAAGGGAGATTGATAGACTGATTTTCGTTTGTTTACCATTGCCCACGGTTGCCCATGTATGCGACGCCCCCAGCAAGATACAGAACCAAACCCATCCTAATTTAAGACCTGGTTCTTCAATATTCTCGGCGTATAGCACCGTCACACGGGAGCTAGTTTTTAAACGTCTTATCTGAAAAAAAAAAAAACTTATTAAATATTTTTTAGTTGGCCAGCCGTCGGAATAACCCAAACCCTCAAGCATCTCGAGATCTATCGCAGTCGAGTCTTAGCCCTACTGGTTTAACTACTTTGGCCGACTGCTTTTTTTTAAAGACTAACTATAAACAATAATTACAAAAAGCTTATAAACTATAAATTACATTTCAAAATGTACATATTTACGTTTTTCTTTTTTATATGAGCTCTTACAAAGGGGGCTTAATGCATCTCTGTAATGCAGGATACCATGGAAGTCATCACATGACAGCGGATCCGTAAAATCTATTTTGTCTAACAATCAACAGAATCATGAGTCAGACTGGTACTTTGACATACAGAAAATTGAGCAATAGCGAAAAGTTTCGGCCCAGGTTAGCCTGCGCTGACTGCGCAGACTGACCTGGGTCGATACTTTTCGCAGATGCCCCTTTTTCACAGAGCATGGCTCATATACATGTGACACCATATGGCCTGCAACACGCGAAAAGGGGCATTCGGACATTTGCGTAAAGTGTCGTCTCGGATCAGCCTGCGCCGTCAGCGCAGGCTAATCCGAAACGACACTTTCCGCTTTTATGCAATTCCCTGTTTTGCGCAAGTCTACTGTAGCACAAAATCTAATGTAGTCGTAAAGTGCCGTCTCGGATTAGCCTGCGCGGACTGCGCAGGCTGATCCGAGACGACACTTTACGCAAATGTCCGAATGCCCCTTTTTGCGTGTTGCGAGCCATATCGTAGTTGAAGGATAGCTTTACCAATGGCTGGTCCTGGTGTTGTTGTTGTTGTTGTTTGTTTGTTTGTTTGTTTATATTAACCTTCTCTTAGTCTTTAAAACAATAAAAACATGCTATGACATTCCCAGACGATACTTAAAACCCAAATGTTCCTAATCTACTTCTCTATGAACCGGACAAATTTTACAGTATCTAGCAATGTAAATGCAAGATCATACTGCACGTTCTGAGCTGAACGATTTTGATCTACATTGTTCTCAAAAGAGCATTGAGCCATGTTAAGCAGCATTTGGGTTATTTCAAGACATTTTGTTTCATTAAAATTATAATCAAATTAACAAAAGGAAACGAAAGATATGAACCATAATCTGTGAAAAGGGGGCTTAATGCATCTGCGAAAAGTATCGACCCAGGTCAGCCTGCGCAGTCCGCGCAGGCTGACCTCGGCCGAAACTTTTCGCTATTGGTCAATGTTCTGTATGACAAGGACCAGTTTACCTGATAAAGTTGGTTGTTAAACAAAGTGGCTATTATGGATCCATAATCATGTGGTGGCTTGCTTGGTATTATGTTTCACGAAGATGCATTAAGCCCTCTTATGCCATAGCATGGTTCATTTAGACGTCGACAAACACGGGACGAAACAGAAAGAATTGTAAAGCAGAGAGTTGTTTCGATACTAATTTTCTGTCGCACCAACCAGCAGATGTCGTATTACCATTTTTTTCGTCCAAAATTAATACAGTCAATGCTCTGTGAAAAGGTAGTTTTTACCAAAGGTATCGACTCAGGTCAGACTGCGCATTCTGTGGAAGCTGACCCGGTTCAAACCTTTATAACTGCACTCATGATTTAAAATAGTTTTTTGATTGGTCGAAATCGGGTCATGTGACGAATAAACCGTGGAAAACATTTTTGGATGAACGCAACTGGACTACTTTCGGTTTTTTCAAGTTGTTGTGTATCTAATTCTAGATTTCATGCAAGCGCTGTATGTGCTATTTTGATAGAGTTCCATCGCTGAATCAGTCCAATGCTGAAAAATTGATTTCTTTTGCTTAAAAAACTTTAAGAAAAAATCACTCGAATAAACCTGAACAAATTGTTAAATATTAATCTTTAACCCCAAACATAAAAAAATACACCGTGCCAAATAAGTGATCAAGTATTTGAATGGTCGACATCATCAGTTACGTCATTCAATACGTCAGCGGTCGATTTCCATGACACCAAGGTCACTGAGTTAAATTAAGCGCACTGTGTAAACAGAAGATTTACTTTTGAATAAATAAAGTTGATTTCTTGTTTCATGACGGAGTTGTTCTGAGTTTGTTTATCGGGAGGATTAGTAAAAAAAAAGCATGATTAACAGATGTCTACTGTATTGATCAGAAAAAACTCATCGTGGATTTGATATAAAGTGGAGGAAGAGCTAGAATGTTGGAGAAAGGATCGGAATAAGTGATGCACTGTGTCAGGAATTTAAAATGTTTGCGTGATAGGGGTGATATTTAAAACAAGCCTAGAACTGGGAGACCAAAAATGACGAGTTAACAGCAGTGACATCGTTGTTTACATTCAAATAAGCGGTTCACAAAACGGTGGCATCATTCACTTCATAGCTTGCAAGAAAACTCGGAAAGTCTTATGTTGGCTACAGGTAGATACCGTACCCCTCGAGAACAGATCTGCCGACGGTATGTAGACCTTTTCTTTACGAAATACCTAGATCTATAAAAATGTCACTCGAATGAACATATCGCCCGTTCAGCCTCAATCAAGAACGGGTTTGAATACAGAAATCTGAAGTGCGTTTTATTAATGGTCCATGATCACGTTTGTCGTTCGATTATCAACGACCTGTTTTTATCATAGCCATACCTTAGATCATAGAGCACAATTGCTAGACATGTACCTTCAACCAGATCGTCCAGTTTTCGCTTATGGTGGTACAGGTAAATCTCTGGTAAAACAGGGACAAGTTAAGTCATACGAAAATAGCAGAATTAAACTTCACAGTAACATTTCTAGAAATGTTCGACCGTTGCCAAAGCACGCCCATAGTACCGTCGGCAATGCGCAATAAGAACATGCATGTTACAGTATATCTCTTTCAGCGCCAAATAGATGAGCCATGCTCTGACAAAAGGGGGCTTAACGTATTTCCGTAATGCATGATACCAAAGAAACCATCACATACTTATGGATCCATAACATCCACTCTTTTTTTTTTAGCAACCGGCCTAATCATGAGAAACACTGTCCTTCGACATATAGGAAATTAACCAACAGCGAAAAGTTTTGGCCCAAGTCAGCCTGCGGGGACTGTGCAGGCTGACCTGGGTCGATACTTTTCGCAGACGCATTAAGCCCCCTTTTCACAGAGCATGACTCATTTATAAACTCGACCTCTTCCGACGGCTAAAAATACAATCTACTGGCAGTCTGAAAGAGTTTTATCATAAAGGCTTGACTATCAAGCGGATTTTATAGATCCAAGATCAGACTGCACGATCTTTGTAGTCTGATCTTGGTCTATGCTATCCGGAAAGCCCATGTGTTCGCCCATTGTGCTAAAAGAATTAACTCTTTCGCTGCGAAATAAACTGGTTCGACTTCTCTACGGGTCTAAAAGTATAGTTTGACTGCTTTTGAAGCTTATTTTCGTCAAAAAGTAGTTTCGTGTAGCGGATGGTGTAGATCTAAGATCAGACTGCACGTTATGTGCAATCTGATCTTGATCTACGCCATCCGCAAAAGATGTTGAAGGCGACACTGGCAGTAAAAGAGTTAAAATAGGTGGGATAATATTACAGGAAAAAACACATTACAACAGGAAGTGTAAACGTTTGAAATAATAGTTTTGACATTATATCGCTCAGGATTTACCGGCGTCATAACAATACTTGCTTAACTCTTTACCAAACGGCAAAATTTTAGACATGTCGAAATTGAAAGCCCTTTGCAGACGACAAATTAGATATGACTCAAAAAAATGGGACCTCTCCATATCGATGTTTTCAAACGCTTTCTTTCTCAGGGTCGTTAAAGTGACAATAGAGCCCAAAAGTGAACAAACCGGGTGTTTAAATGCATTTGAATTTATATCATACCATTTAAAAGTATGGAAATTATCGTGAAGATGACAATCTGTCATTGCACGGTCCGTCCAAGTGTTAGTTGCTGACAGAGAAATTAATTTTAAAACTAGGTTAAAACTTGCCAGGTAGCTGTGTCTTTTGTTTACTTTTTGCCTGATTTTAAAATTCGTTTTTTCAGCCAGGGACTAACATGTGGCCCGACCACACGATAACAGATTGTCATCTCCACAATATTTTTCATACTTTTAATTTAAATTTAAATGTATTAAGACACCTGCTTTGATATTTTGGCCTTTACTGGGCCTTTAAAGCTCGGGATTGTGTGTTGAAAGGGTTAAACTTCAAATCCATTGTCACGGCCTAATTCTTTATCAGACAATCACGAGTTTTCAAGGCCACGAGAAAGAGGCCTTTCAGTGTGTGCGATCACGTATAAATAAATGTACGTGATTCACGTATAAAATAGAAAAATCACGTACAGTTTTTCTCTGCTATACGTACCAGAACGTACAAAAAACTCGCCCTAAAAACAATGAAATTCATAGAACTTTGTAATTTCGGGGATAATTTGTACCGTAATGTTTACAGTCACTCACTCTTGCTTAGGGTTTCCCGATTCTTAAGATAGATTCTGAACCGGAACGTTCTAAGGTTATCATATGATGTTATATTGTTCGTGTCCAAAATGTTGCGGCTGTGTTTTGATCGGTTTGCCGATTTTTGCCGCTAGGATTGTAAAATAAAATAAAGCATTAACAAAGCCGTATGTTTTAGCGGACGAATACTGACTGCAATTTGATTATTTGGTAGCGAAAGATGGCTCAGTTTAAATTATCTTTGTTCTTTTCAATAACAAATGAATGTGAGATCCGCGGATCGGCAACTATCTTCCGAAGTTGACAGTACGTGCTACTCAAACGCCGAAGCGACCGAAAAAGGGGGAAACTTTTCATTTATACGCTGTAATCCGATTTGTAGTGGTGGGCCAATGATTGACTATAGTCGACAGTCAGTTGGTTTTGGCTTCCGATTGCGATAAGCTATTGAGAAATCCCGGAATCGATTGTAGTCGGTACCGAAGCTCGCTCGGTCGCGAAACGTGAATACTGGTTTTAGCGCTTGGTTTTGTGACTAATATTAATCACACTCTAGGATTCAACATAGTGATAACAAACACGAAATTTGGCCGGAAAAATGAGAAAGAAATTTTTGTCCTTGGATGTCTTGACAAAACTTGACAACTCGGCAAGTTTCTCATTTGATCCCTGAGCCCGGGTTTTGACGCTTGGAAATTTGAAATGACATGTCTTTGACGCTGAAAAATATCTGCCTAATTGTCAATCTGACGCATGAAATTATCGTCTAGAGCTTCATATAACCTAGGTTGCATGCATCCCGCAGAAATATGGGCTAAACACAATCAGTATACAATGCGAAGGACACGCGCGTGATCTAATGAAGCTGGCGAGTCATTTATGTGAACGTAATAAAGGTGTTAATCCTCTTATCTAGTGTAAAGTGACAGATTTTAAAGTTACCCGCTATTCAAAATGACTAACTGATGTCAAGTCATGCGGTAATACTTCTCCAGAAATTAATTGACACGAAAAATTGATCGCTAAAAAAAACGTGAAAACCCATGACACTACAATGATCAGCGTGGCATCGTCCGATCAGAGGGACTTCAAACTATCTTCTCATCTTTAATAATGAATTTAAATAGCGAATTTACACAAATCTCTGAATAAAACAATAATTGGAAGCTGAAATTCTGTCATGAGTGAAAAAATTGTTGTTTTATGAAATGAAAATATAGATCTAAAGCGGGGAGGGGGGGGGATGGGGGTGTCGTCTGCAAATGCTTGAAATATGTCTGAATTTTTTTAACTGGTTTGGAAATTAAAATTTAAAGATCAAAATAAATGATATTAAACAAAGCAAAGAAAATAATGGTATTGTATTTCCATTGATTTTTAAAGTACAAAACACAACATCTTAATAAACTTACTATCATGTAGACAAATTGTCACAGTATTTAAAGCAAAAAGGCACTATCAGTTCAACGGAGAAACCGATTGTACAACCGATAGCTAGTTGGTTTGCTCTTCTGATTACAAAGTGATAATCATTTGTGAATTTAAACTGATTGCCCAACACTACCGATTTGATTTTTTACAGGAATTGGACCAGTTCCATGGTATATCACTTACCTGCTTGTTTTAGCAAACAACAGAATTGATTTTGCCAAAAATGTTTACACAGTTTGAGGAAAGGTTCCTAAAGTGTTTGAAGAGCTTTTAACTGTGAACATGTAGATCTATTTATAAAATCTTGTTTGCGCATATCACATGAAAACAGCCTATCTTTTAATAGGCTGTCATTAAAACTTGATATTTAAATGAAATTATGTAGTTTAGATCTGAATCCCCATCCTTGTTTGAGTACCCCCAACTCCAGTTACCAAAGGGTACAAAAACCTCAAGCCGGAAAAAGCACAGCACACTCTGGCTTTTTGAAAACATTGTGGGAAAAGGTGAAAATGCTGGTAACCAGCATTTTCTCCTTTTCCCACAATGTTTTCTACCCTATCAGAAAATTTAAGATTATTTGTACCAATTTTGAAATTGCTGTCTGCAGATGTTTTGAATTTGGAAGAATCTAAAATTTTTCATTTGGGAAAGGGTTAAGTTAATTTTGGGGACAGTGTAGATCAAAATCAGACTGTATAAAACGTGTTGTCTGATTTTAAATCTACTCTGTCCGCTGCTGTGTTATGTACTTTTATAATAGTAACATGTCAGCGGTTTTTTTTTTGGAAAAAGTACATTAAAATTCTGCAGTGGTCTAAAGGAAAATCCAACACACTACAATTATCTAGACTTTTGAAATAATTGTCATACATGCAAAATAGAAAAAGAAAATTTATTTTGAATGAATTAGTAACAGTTGTGAGAAAAGGGCCGACTGCATTTACAAGCCATCCCTCCTTGTCTCACAAGGTTTACAAAAGGAATCTGGGACAAAGGCATGAAAAGCCGTAGTTGAAATGTTATGGTGTAACTTATTCGTATTCTTCCAAAACGTTAAACGTTTTCTATGTGATATTTCCCTCGTTTAGTAACAGTTTGCTCAATTCATTCAAAAGATTTGATACGAAGTGTTAAGAAATGGCCCAGCTGCTTTTTGATTTTTTCATGTTTAACAACCCCAACCCATAATAAGGTTAGAGGGAATATGCTGGAATCAGTTTGTCCTTCTGTCCCTCCGTCTGTCCGTTCGTAGACGCAATTTGTATCATATTTATTTCGTACAGTTTTTAACAACTTGGCTAGAAATTTTACTCTTATCTTGCAGAAAAAGTTAAATGAAACTTTTAAACCGATAGTAAAAAACCCGAACAATGCTATTTCAAACTTAAGTTTTATCCTTATCGGACATGTAGGTCAAGATCAGACTGCACGTTCTGTGCAGTCTGATCTTGATCTACACTGTCCGCAAAAGGTCAGTGAGGCGCGCTTAGTGGCCTGAGGGTTAATAGAAGTCTTTCTATCCCGGGAACTACAATGTTCATGTCTGATTTTGCGAACATGAGCTTACAGGAGTTACTGCCCTTTGATTTTTTTCCCTGATCCAGTGACAATGAAACCTGTCAGGGAAGAGTATTCGTAGGCATGCAAGATTTCGAGTTCAATTTATTTCAACAATCATTCGACCTAGAGGCTAGATAATGTATGAAAGTTGACCTAATAACCAACGGTAAAGAGCCATTGAGAGACGGGACAAAACCATGCTACATGTATGTGCAATCTGACTTTGATCTGTAGAAGCAAAACCCAGTAAAGCCGACTAAGACAGGGGCATGAAAAAAATCAACCGTTGATGAAAAAAGTCCCGTGTTTTGGGGAAAAATGGATGAAAAGGAGGAAGTGCTGGGAACCAGCATCTCCTCTAATTCTCACAATGTTTTCTGTCAACCCTTTCAAAGACAACTCCAACCTTTTGACATTAAAATTGTTGCATGCAATTCCTCTCAGTAGTCTAATAAAGAATTAAGTAAGCATTCAAATTTGAATCTTGCTATATATACGAGTATAATCATGAGACATGCACTGTTAAGAGGGTGATTAATGCTTCTGCTAAACGTATCCACCATTATTTTCCTGCGCAGTCTGCGTAGGCTGATATGGGTCGAAACTTTTTGTTATTTATAAATTTGATGCATGTCCAAGGACTATGTTACCTCCATATCCAGTCAATTGTCAGACTAAATGGATTTTACGGAGATGCCTCATATTTTAAAAACTTGCTACATTCCTTTTTTAGAAGCAGATGATAAATGCAGATTTCCGTATATGGAAGTTTCATAATGGATGAAATGAGATAGACGGTTAAATGAATAGTTCGATGATTTAAGTTTGTAGACAAGACTTAAAGATTTAAAACCAAACGACGTTTAGACCAAAATATACTAGCAATCTATTTATTGTCAGACAGACTCAGTCTAAGATCGGATTGCTTTTTATGCACAAAAAAATTGGTGTGCCTTTTTATCATCGGTCGTATGCTTATTTTTGTCGTTCGTCTATCAATTTATTGCAACTGAGTATTCTCATGGGCAAGTCTCAGATCACATATCGCATGTGTGAGAACTACACTCTTAGACTAAGCGTACGATTTTCACTTATCGCACTACATCCTTTGTAAAAAGAATGGGTGAAAGTCGTGTGATAATCGTAAAGTTTTGCAGTAAGATTTTCAAAATCGTACAACTTTTGATAAATCGCACCCCACGCTGGTTCATGTTATGTCCGTAATAATTTCATTTCATATTGTCTATCGCATTTGTAGAGTCAAATCTTTCGCAGGTTTTAATAAATATGTTAGACTATCAGATAATATTTATGTTCTGTTTAATTAATTGGTCTGTTCATTTTATACATGACGGCGACATCCCTTTTTTTATGTGAGTCATGGGTTTGATCAATGCTTGGCCAGGGCTATGAAGGGACTTGCCAAAGAACACTTGCACGAAAAAGTCAGCCTTTTCATTAAATATCACACGCGTGTACTTCGGATTGCGCATTCTAACCTTCAGCACCGAGTCACGGAAGCTTCTTGCACTGTTCGGAAAGAATACTTCATTCCCTGAAAATCCGGTGTTTTTACGTGACGTTCCTAAGGAGAAAACTTTTTACATGGGTAAAAGAGAATTCCTCGTTATCAGCACTTTTTTGTCTTTTTTCCCAAATTGTTTTCTACGCATTTGAAGACAGATTCTATGATGTGAGCCAGTAAAATAGATTGAACGGGGGCTTAAAGGTGTCTCTTATTTCTGCTTAAACAGTGATTATGTTTGCGGTATAAGCGTTTTCTTCTACTTGCACATACAGTCTTTACCTGTTCTCTATTGTCAAGTGTTGGAAAAAGATATAAATACAAATGACCCATGCACTCGCAAAGGTTGGTTAAATGCATCTCCGTGACGCACTATACCAAGCAAGCCATCACATATGTATGGTTCCTTAGAATCAAATGTATTCAAATATTGACTGAATTTCGAGGTAGAATGGTCATTGGACACGCAGAAAATTTGAAATAAGCAAAGAAATTCGATCAAGATCAGCCTGCGCAGGCTGACATGAGTCGATACTTTTTGCAGATGCATTAATCCCCCTTTTCACACAGTATGGCTCAATTCTATGTGCCCAGGCAGGAAAAGAAATTGATCAACCAGACGATTCCCACGGCTAGCCAACGTAAAAGAGTCATGTATAGCTGAGGATGTTTTCAGCATCGTGCACTATCCCCCACAACAAGAAATGACTATCAACCTCCTGGGTGGGATGAGAAAACCTATGGCGACGATGAATTTAAACTCAAACAAGATAGGAAATTATTTGTTGTAATAATATGGGGGAATGAGTGATTAAGTGCTTTTACCACCGCAGATGAGAAACGCTTTCCCCCCTTAATTTACGAGAAATCGTTCAGCTGATCATCTAAAATTAGCAGGAAATTTAGGATAGACTCGGATCTTAATAGATTTTAAAGTTTACGTAAAACAGACGAAACCTTTTAACGCATCTTTTTTCTCTTTCGTATATCCCTCTTTCGTATATCCAATGCTTTTATTTTTATATTTTTCTTACATCACATCGTATGAATAATATCTCTAACGTTTTGCCTCACCATCACGGGTTTTAACAGTCTTGAAGCATAGGGCTTTTCAAAACATTGGTAAAAAAAGTAGAAAAAAAATCTAGTAACCTGCATTTTCTCCTTTTCCAACTATGTTTCTACCCTTTCAAGACCAAATCCAATCATTAAAGCTGCGTTAGATTTGTCGTTTAAAAGTCCTTTAAATATGGACGAGTGTAATCTTATGTTGTTTGGTACAGGGTTAAATAGATATGTTGTCTTGCTTTCTCCAAGTAAGGGCTTTTTATACTGTAGATAGGCCTTAAAATGAATCGGGATTCTAAAAAATGATATTTGTACTAAATAACCGGCCGTTTTCCAAAGTAACTTTCAGTTATTTTTCAAAAAATAGTTTTTTTCTTCCTTTAAATGTTTCTCCTTTGTGTGACATTCTTTAATAAGGGGTTGGTCAATCTCTTAGAAGGCTCTAATGAATAAATGACTGTAACACAAATAAGAATAGCATCTGAAATATTTCTATTTCATGGAAGTTGTAACCAGAATATGTAATGAAACAGCGGACAGTGTAGATCCAAATTCAGACTGCTCGTCCTGTGCAGTATGATCTTGATCTAAGATGTCCGCAAAAGCATCTTTGGCCCGGTCAAGCACTTTAATGGTTAAACTTAGCCAGACCTGTGATAATTCAACCCTATAGGAAAGTTTATGAAACTTTGGAGACAATTGACAGGTTGAAATTGAAGGGTGAAGGAAACACATATACAGAAATAGTAAAAAAGAGGAAATGAGAATAGTGTTGCAAATGAATGTTATTTCAAGTGACACTAATCTTTTGAATGATGGCGTAGGCTGTTGACTAAAGTCAGCATTTTATCGTTCGTAAATGCAAAAATGGCTAAATTTCTAGACCTGCTTTACATCAATTTTGAAAAAAGCATCTGACATAAGCACTTTCGCACTTTTAACAAATTTATTAATATTTTAACTCAATCAGCGCCAAGTATATAAACTAGATCTATCGACGGCTGAAAATACAATCTACTGCTCAAAATCTCAGAAAGCTTTTATCCTATAGGCTTGACTTGACTAGTGGACTTGTAGATGCAGTATTATAGTTTTTTACATTCTGGGAAGAGGGAAAATTAAAGTTATTTTGCTTCCTTTTTCACTCATTCTCAAATTATGCGTCAAAAGGATGTCACACAGTTATTTCAGATTTGCTTGACATTCTGGAAGGTTGCATTATATTTTATATCTTTTTGAGATAGCTATTCCTATACATTACGTAAAAATCGTCATTAAATGTTCGAAATTTACGTTTTTGGTTGAAAAGTTCCACTTCAAAAGCAGCGCCCCCCCTCCTAAATATTGTGTCACAATCGTGTGTTCATGTATTTGAAACACTTGAATCTTGTAAAATGTCCGGTATTTTCATTTCTCATGTTAGTCTTTATTCTATATACTTACAACAGAATCTTTGCTGGTAGGCATATGTATTGGTCCTGAACACCAATACATACGTTACCATCAGTAACGTATGTATCAGTATTACGGGTTGCCAGAAAAAATGGTTATAAGCTTCTGAACACAGATTACTGTATTTTATCTTAAAGTAGGTTAACCTGTGAAATACCTCAAACATAAGCAAAGTTCATGAAGAGCATAATCTCTGTCAGCGTAGATGCCACATAAGTAGCTCTCATTTCTTAACAGAAAAAGATAACAGAGCGAAAATTACTCAGATATCTTCAAGAATGCATAGCATGGCAAGCTCCATAAGCTTACACGATGAAATATGCCTCTTACCAGTGATGGAATACTTGCCTGTCATAAAATTTCAATTTATTTTGTCCCGTATGTATCGATAACGTATGTATGATTTGGTACCTTATTCAATATTTTTTATCTGAGTGTTGACAACACCTGGTCTTCTTACAGTTTAGTTCGACGGTGAAATATTCATGCTTTATTCTAATAGCATTTAAAAGGCGCAGATAGATTTTTGTTCAAATTATTCCTGGGTATCGTATGTATCGCTATGTTTTTACGCTTCTGGTATGCTAACTGAAAATCGCAATTGCTGAAAAAATGATATCATTACTCCCTCAAAAATACTTTTTGCAAACTTTTGAAAGGTATTAGCTTTTTCAAAACATCTCTCGTTCACACTGGCTACACGATGCTCCTCCATAAGATTGAGTTTTGAAAGAGCGTCACGTATGTATCATAACCCTTGCGACATTGTTTGCAGTGACCGTAATTTTCAAATCAATGGGTCATTTTCTACCGATTCTAACCTTCTTGAAAATACGATGAAATTTCAAAACTATGATGGTAAAGGTTTAATAATAAACGGTATTTTATGTACGTGGTGGAGTACGGAAGAAATAAATCCAGGCGTGCGACAGTAACGTATGTATCTTTTTTGCATCTTACACGTGTTGTAAAAAAATATCAAAACAGATAGTGGAAAAAATATGTGGTGACAGAGTTGACCCAACTCAAGAACTTTACTCGGGAAAACTTTTCTATCTTCTTCGGACAAGTTAACTTGACGAAACAGCATGCGACATTAATAACTCAAATTTGTGCCTTATTAGTGATTTTGGGTGAAAATAAATCTTGATCTGTAATATATCAACCTATTTTGTTTTGGTGATGAAAACATTTTATATTGATCAAACTGAAAAGTTACAGGTATTTACACTAATTTTCATCTCGTAAAGAGTCTGCCATTTTCATTGAAGCCTTACGTGACGTCCACAACTTTTGTACTGTTCATTTTCAACCGTCCATCAACCATTCAATGTACATCATATATCACGTTATTTCAAGAAAAGTTATTGTAGTCTGCTGCCACACCTAATCTAAAAGTTATAAACACGTGTTTTAAAACCGTTTTACGTGACTGTATTGGATTAATACGATAATTAGTCGATCTTAATGATTTTTCTTTGTTTCAAATGAACTTATTATACATTTTCTAAAGATATAAAGGTCCAACTGAGCAGTCCAGGGCCATTCTGACTCTCATGTTCTTTCCTTCAGCGTGATAGTAGATAGAAAACAGAATTCTGACTTACTCTATTGGCTAATGGTAAGCCCATCAAACGTCGTCTAATGGACGGAAATACACCATAAATAAATCGTAAATACATCTATAAAAGGAAAGGCTAATTACTCTCTGTCCGGCCCTCTAAAACTGTTCTGGCTTCACGAGGAATGCTCCATGATGAATGACCGCTTTCTCTTACTAGTTGGCTCTTTACCTGACGACACAAGTGTAGGCCTTGTCTTGTCGAATTTCAAGTATTTGCAGACTTCGAATTAAGTGTGGTGGAAATGTTGCAATTTATCTTTGAATGGATAGAAAACACCATAGAAAATACTGATCAGCATTTTCTCTTTTTCCGAAAATGTTTCTGAAGATTTCCAAGTTGAAATTTCCTTTAGCGAGGCACTGCACGGTCTAGCCACGTATTTGCTATACCCGAGACATTTTTTTGTGTGGGGGACATTTTATGTTTTAGACCAATGCAAGTTGAGTGCATTTTTTGAGGCCCTTTGGCGAAATACAGTCAAGAGACATAAAATTTTATTGACTACTCTTATGGACGTAAACAAGTAACCCAAATGTGCAGGCAAAATTTGAAGTGGCAGCTCTAGGTTTTTGATTACTAATTCACTGACTAAAACTTAGTGTAATTTCTTTCGTCATTATCAATTTATCATTTCTTGAATTCGTGTAAGAATAGTTGAATATATATATCTCTAACTTTAAGACAAATGACACGTTCTTATTTTCCCATACTATACGAATCGCCTTGATTATCTGATCATGATTATTTATGTTTATATATTGGGCCCAGTACCTCTCTTCAACCGAAGGCAGATATTTTCTATTATATTTAAATCTGGAATGTGCATGCCATTCAGTTGGTATCATTTTTGCTGTTTTCCTTTTACATCGTCATATAACGGTACCCACATATATGTATGAACAGGAGCTATGTCATAATTATATACTGTCTGTCTCCGAAATGCCGAGCCACAAAATGTTGTTCATGAAAGTATTTTGATTTACTTAGAGCCTATGCAACCTTTAACAGGTGAAAGCGTGGACAATACTATTAGAAGACAAACACCCACAGAACATTACACTGACTCAGCCGTGTTGCTGGACTAACAAAGAGTTTTTTTCTAAACTTCGCCGTTCTTTCTGCAATATAGATCTACCATAGTCGGTTGTTTGAGCCAGTTCCTATTTGACGTCTACTATTAAAGATCCAGTTTTGGCAGTGTACAACCACCGTCCAAAACTTTCTTTCACGACACCTCAAAACCTGCTTTTTCTTGTTGACCTCCCTTACCTTTTCTTTACATGTTTTGTTTAAAGCTCAGATGTGACAACTGAAGTTGAATAATTTTTGTAGAAGAAACACAATCCTTGCGTACGTTAACTAAACTAGGTCTTGTCAGATCTTCTGTTGAGTTTGACCAATCTTGAAAGTTGGGTTTCATCTCCCTTTAGAAAAAAAGTCTTACTCTTCCGGGCCTGTTTCTACATTAACAAACTCGTCGAACTTTTTCAAAATGCTCTCAATTTGTAGAACTAGGTTTTCCAAAAATTCTATACAACTCACACTGATTTTTAACTTTTTTGTGCCTTGATACAAATAGTTTCCTAGACTCTATGTTTGAATCCGTTGTTTTCGGTGTCACATGGTAAACCACAAGAAATTTTCATAAAAAGTTTATGATCTTAGAATTTTCAAATTTTTACGTGATCTACACTCATGCATCAGCGTTCACTGACCCAATTTTCAAATGTAAACAGGTACTCCACTCGGAAATCAATAAAGTTTATGGGTGGTGAGTGATAGTTCCTGGACTGTAAAACATTACGGGATTTCGATAAAGTGGTTTTCTATATTTTTTACAAACAGATCCAGTCATTTCAGCCACACCGATTTTGTCTCCGACGGATGCCTTCAACATAGATGATGCATTTTTTTGTGTACGTGGGTGTGTGTGTGTGTGTGTAAAAAGAATTTAAAACAGAATAAGATCTTTGAGTAACATAATAACCATTTCATACGGTCGATTTGGACAGATGAAAATCAAAGAATTCACGACGTAATTTCCAGGTAACAACAACTCGAACTAAATATGTACTTCATTTTCTATTTTCAGTTAAACATTCAGGACCAATTTTATTGGTTTGACTAATCAATAGGACGGTATAGATCCATGATCAGACTGCAAGTTCTGCGCATTATAATCTTGATTTATGCCTTCTGCATAGGCCTAGTTCCTATAGATTTTCTGAATCGTTCATAAAGGGAACGGGAAGTTGAGAGGTTTAATGAAAAAAAAAAAAATTAGAAAATTAAATGTTACAAAAAAGAGAAAATTCAATTTAGATTGCCGGAGATATTTTACGTGGAAAACATTCAAATTGTGTCCCAGTGTTTCAATTCCATTTAAAACTCGGTCCGCTTTTTTTTTCAATCGAATAAACTTTTGTTTCTGTTTTTCTAATTCAATAAAGTAACACGGCATTTAACCAGTATTTTCGCATTTTCCAACTATGTTTTTGACTCTTTAGAAGACAAGATCATTTAAGCCACGTTTTGTCTGTCGCCTGCATATGTCTCAACTAGAAAAAGTTCAAAATTTTGGGGTCTGGTGCAGAGTTAAGCCGACTCCTTATACAGCTTTAAAGAGAGGATATTATGAACATTTTCTTTAATCGAAATTTCTTGTAAAACACTGATGAATAATAAGAAATATGTTTTCTCGCAAGGGTAAAGAAACAGGACGGTTACATGTAAAAAAAGGGTCCACCTTTGACATTTAATTAATGGGATTGCGCTTTTGAAATCAAGAACTTGTCTATTTTAATGAGGCCATATATGACGTCATTGTCAAATTGGAAAACGATCCCAAATGATGGACTGGACATTCCCAAAAGTCTTTGCACGATTCTGGCCCAAATTGTAAATATGCATTAAGAAACTACATGTCTCTTTAAGAAGTTAACTTTTTATTTTCATATCTCTCTCTCATGAATTGATGGTTTGCAAAAAACAAGTAACAAAACAGTTTTGATGTTTGCTATGATTATGAAAAATATGATAAGCGCCGTTTAAGAAATAAGATGAATACTTTCAGTTAGTAAGACAGATCCAGAGTTTATAATTCTATGGCTTGTCTAGACAGGTCATTGTGACAAATGATCGTACGGAGATGATTTAAGCTCAAACGGCACACTGTTGGGTCTGATCTTGATTCCCACTATGTAGGAAAATGGTAAATCTGTGCTTAACGCGTTTAAGGGAGCTCTTCAGATGTCTCGTCAAACTTCATAAATGAATCTTCATTGAACTAAGTATGACGATAGCTTCCAATTCACCAGTAAAGGAGAAAGACAATAGCTGGAACAAATATTTTTCAAGGTATTCCCTTAATGGGCCACTTACCCTCTTTTGGCATATTTGGATTTTGCGCCAGAGTTTTGCAAAGACTACAATACGATTGTCACAATAACACACATCAATTAAGATGACTCATATTCAAATCAGTTTGATGACGTTATACCTTATGCAATAGAATTAGCCGGAAGTACCGATTGCGCAACGACCATCCCGTTATTTAAACGCCCGAAATTGCATCCGTTTGTTTAATATAACTGTGCAGGTTATAATATCGCAAGGAAAAAATATATACCTAGTTGTATTTATTTGTATTTTACAAGAAATTTTGATTTACCTCATAAGACCTTAAACCCCCCCCCCCCCCCTTAATGGTGGAACATCATATTCAAATTATTGAATGGTCGTTTAAAATCGAATTAGATCTATAAAGTATTTCATTGAGAAATCTACAATATTGATAGTACGTAAAAAATTCGTAATCAAGTCTGTCTGGTTCAAATAAGAAAGAAAAGGAATGTTATCTTTACAAATCTTGAGACAACCTCCACTGCTTTTACGGATAGTGAAGATGCAAGATCAGACTGCACAGAACGTGCAGTCTAATTCTGGATTTACAGTGACCGATATTTTTGTAGATAAATAGGCAAACAGCTCCTGAAATCTGTCTTTTTGTTTTCTTAACTCTTATCCTACCGCTCGCGACCATAGGTGGATTTTGCGGAGAGTGTAAAGCAAGAGCAGCCTGCACATACGTGTTTTCTAATCTTACTCTACACTCTCCGATACTCAAGTAGTGGTCTCTGTTAGTCATTTACCAAATTTCATGTCAATTTATGTGATGAAATTAACTCTTTCGTAGCAAATTTGATAAATTCGACTCTTCCCTAGGTCTGACAGTAGATGCAGTTGCAGGTAGTTTTGGTCAATGCCTAGGTTTAGGTATCGGACGCTGTAGATTCATAATCAGACATTCTGTGTAGTCTGATCGTAGCTGTACACTGTCCGCAAAAAGGTCTTTATGGTGTCATTAGCAGTGAAAGAGTTAACTCTATACCAGACGACAAAATTAGACTATTCAAAAGTGAAAGCATTTGCAGACGAAAAATTAGATCTAACTGCTGCTGAAACGAAAGCATTTGTCTTACTTAGGGAAGAAATCATTGCGGGAAAAGGAGAAATCGCTGGCTACCAGCGTTAATGTATTTCCCTGCTGTATTTTCAAAAGTTTTTCTTAAGAGTCGTTAAAACGCTGCATTGTTTGGTAAATTATTGATGCATTCCACTCCGGTCAGTAGACAAGTAAATAGACTTAAATTAGATAAAAGAGGAAAATAAAATAGATCTATAAATTTAGTGAGGGAAATTAAAACTATAATACGGGCGAAAGACCGCGCCGAAGGCGCGGTCTGAAGACCGCCTATAGGTTACACGTATTTAGTCATACCTCAACTCTGAAGAACAAATTTTCGGCCATTTTGAATTTCTCCATATGGACAAAAAGTTGGACTGTATCCGTAAGCTACTTCAACTTCCTTGACAACCAGAAGGTTGGTTTATTACAAGAAGAATTCAACTCAGTCAGACTAAATCCACAAGATTAAATTTAATTAATTTTTGTTAAAATTTCTTAAAATGTAGATCTAATCTATCTACAACATGTCTTTTTGTTCGCGTATCATAGAAAAAATTTTGGGAAAAAAATATCAATGCTGTTAGTTTCAATGACGTATGAACTACGCAGTGCGACATTCTTGCTTTGACGTCATTTTCTGAAGTCGGCTTTGATCCCGTTCGTCCACTTGCAATTTGCCTTAGTTATTTCGTGTTCGCTTTGGTTTCTTCAACACCCTTACCTACGTCTTGTGTTTTTTAACACTTTGTTCACGAGGCTAATGAAAAAATTAATTCTCCAATTGTTATTTAATGAAGAAAAAGAGTATTGTAAATATTGTTGATTTTGAGAAAGCTGACAAGAGGACTAGGGATAGATAGTTTGGTACTACATACATGTAGAGGAATGGATAAATATTATAAGACATTTGGGACAAAGAGATAGGAAGAGTGCTTGTCGCATTGTGTTGGGTTAGTTAGGTCGTTTGTTCTAATATGTCTGAGAAAAAAAGTCTCTTTCGCCCGTTTCTAGGCTTTCCCTTTTTTCATATTAAAGCTATTTGTATAGTTGTTGAAACAAATGTCTGTTATCTGTTTGATTTTATAGAGTAATCTTGATCTGTAATCACAAACCCTTTTTAAGTACAATTTTAGCAGTTGTTCAAAAGAATGCAATTTCTAATTGGTTAAACCGTTTGGTTAAGCCGATGAAAAAATATTTTCACTTTCTAAATATCCTTTCGTAATTCGAATTAATACTATAATTCTAACTATCAAGAATTTTAAAGGAATGCAATTTCTGAATAGCTGATCAAATTCTTCAGCCAATCAGAAATTTTACAACTTTTTTAATTTCAAAATAGAATGTGAATGCAATTAAGAATAGCCGGTGAATATAGACCAATGCTGGATTTAAATTGACCACGCTTAAATGTCATCTTCATTTCTTGGCTGGAAGACAGAAGTTTAGTCTTTCGTATTTAACTATCTCACTACCGAATAAATAAATTGCATTTCTCAAAGGCTAAAAATACATTTTCTCTGCAAGATCAAGAGACAGTTCGGTCATAGAATAGAGCAGTGGACAGTGTAGATCAGAGATCAGACTGCACGTTCTGTGCAGTCTGATCTTGATTTACACTGTCCACAATAGCTTTTGGTGTCGTCTATTGTATGGAAAGAGTCAAGCATCTGGATACAACAATTCAAATGTGGATGGAATCATAAAATGTATCCTTGATTAGGAATGAAACGGTGTTCGAAAAAGTTGGTGTTCAGCCACAATGTATACACTTTCTTTCTTTTAAGAACATAGGTTGCTTGGTAAAAAGTTGAAGAAGACCGTGAAATAAATGTTTTGGAAAAGATTGTTACAAAAGTCAATTCGACAGTTTCAGTCGTTTAACCCATTCAGCGCTTGGCATCTTATAACTCAGCCTCTTCCCACAACTTAAAAAACAATCTACTAAAACTCAGGAATATTTTTTATCTTCCAGGCTTAACTAAACAAACGGACGGTATAAATTCAAGATCAGATTGCACGTTCTGTGCAGTCTGATCATGATATATGCCGTCCGCAAAAGCTGCTGACTTCGGTTATGGAGCTGAAAGATATAGATATGCGAGAAAAATGCTAGATATATCAACTTAAGCGTTATGTTCTCTACTGATAATTTTCTTAATTTAAGTCTTTCGGAGCCGGATGTATAAACTCGACATAGAAATGTGTTTTCTTCTTATATGCTTAACTAAACAACCGGACGGTATCGATCCAAGATCAAATGCACGTTCTGTGCAACCTGATCCTAATTCATATCGTCAACAAAAAAACTATGTTTTCGGCTATGGCGCTGAGAGGGTTAAAACAGAATAGATAACTTTAACTAAAATGCTCTTTCTAGAAGTAGTATTTTACACAAATGACCAACTTACTTAGCAGTGTAATCAGGATCTACACTATCTCAGAAAAAAATATCTGAGGCTTCCAAAGAACAACCTTAACGTTTCGTACTATTGAATGATCTTCTGAATGCAATCCATTTTGAAATACTACTTGGATAAGATCGGTATTGTACATTTGATGAACTTGCCGCCAACATAACGGAAACGAAATCAACAGATGATTTCCTGTGTAACGTCTCGCGAGATGTAATTGCATTTGGTCACAACTAAACGAGACTTGCTGGGAATTCCACAGGGGCCTGGCGCTATTCGAAATTCTCTTTTCCTGATTAAATTACAGTACATAGGTTGATTAAGAATGGAATCTGGAAATGAGTTGTTCTAGCAAAATTTAATTCTTGCATGATGGCGTACGTGAATGGATGGATTAAGTAAATGTTACGACCGCGCAATTTTTGCCCCATGTAAACCTGTTAGTAAATATGCTTTATTTGTTTTTATGTATCTAGTATATTTAACGCTGTTTACATTTTTAAAATAAATATCAACGTTCAACGTCTGTTAGACATTCCACTATCCAATGTTAGTTCTATATTCAACTGTTCAATGTTTCTCTGACATTCAACTGTTCCATGTCTCTTTCACATTCAATTTCCAATGTTTGTTTCCCATTCCGGTATTCAATGTTTGTTACAAATTCCACTTCAACTTTTTGCACATTCAACTGTTTAATGTTTGTTTTACGTTCAACCTTTGGATATTTGTTTTGTCTTCCACTGTTCAATATCGGTTTTACATTCAGCTGTTCAATGTTGGTTTCATGTTACACTGCTAAATGTTTGTCTCGTATTCCATATTCAAGCAAGCTGGGTGACTGAGGCAATACTGAAAACACATTTAGTCATGCAACCAAACTGGGTTTATAATCGATAAATAAACCATATACGGATATTTGGGAGCATACTGAACGCGCTTTAGATTCCCATCTGACCTAAGTTTCATAGTCAACAACTCAAAAAAGTAAGTTGCGGCGTTTAATAATTGAACTGTTTCCGTCAATAACTTTTTTTTGTGTGTAAATGGATTGTTGTAAATATTTATGAGAACAAAAAGACATTATGTTTAGCGCAGACTGTTTATCGTTCTCTAAGGACTTATGGTAAATGCGTTTTAACAAGAAGAAATGGGTGTGCTGAGAGAGTGTTGGATATTGTCATTGTTTTATAGTTGTTTAATTCCTTAAAATGAAATATTTGTAACGAACGTCCTTAGCGCAGTGGAAATATAAATATTTTCAATACACACCATCCCATTAGTCTATTTCTTGCAGCGCAAAATATCTCCACTCGACCGTTTTCGGCGGCTGAGAGGAAGTGTACTTAGTCTAATCTTAAAGTCTTGACTAAGCCAGTGAAAATCAGATCACACGATAAAACCTAACGCAATTTGTCCAGAAAAAATCACGAATGATAGTCTTCTGCATCCTTTGGATTACATTTTCTTACACGCGAATCTATGGATTAAAGAGGAGAAGCATCAGTGGATCATAATTTTATTGTTGTAACCTCACTATTCCTGCAGTTTTACATCCTTATGCGGTGTAATGTTGCATTTCGGCTATTCTGACGCTGGATTAAATCTTTGTTGACGTCATATGGCCTGCAAAACGCGAAAAGGGGCATTCGGACATTTGCGTAAAGTGTCGTCTCGGATCAGCCTGCGCAGTTCGCGCAGGCTAATCCGAAACGACACTGTCTGTTTTTATGTAATTTTTTGTTTTGCGCAAGTCCACTGTAGCAGAAAATCTAATGTAGTCGTAAAGTGCCGTCTCGGATTAGCCTACGCGGACTGCGCAGGCTGATCCAAGACGACAATTTACGCAAATGCCCGAATGTCCCTTTTGGCGTGTTGCAAGCCAATTATAATACCGTCATGAAGGGTCACGTTTTTCTCGCAAGTTAAACAGTATGATAAAATGTTCATTTTTGTCAGTTTTTAGCATGTTAGAAGAAGGACTTTTTTAAATGTAATTTACCAAGATATATTTTCGTTCGCAAATATAAAAAAAAACGAACACTATTTGCCATTTTTGCTTTGCTACTCATAAAAATATCCGTTTTGTTTGGTTTTACTTGAAGTGGAGGTAGATTTACGTTTTATTCTTACATCGAAACAAAGAATTCACCAAACAATTACAAAATAATTATACGTGTTACAACGACACTGAAATACGTTTTTGAAAGTATTATGGGAAAATGAGAGATTTCTGGTAACGAGCATTGTCTGCAATCCGCATAATTTTTTCTTCTCTGTAAAAGCCAAATTCCCATCATTTGAGCCTGACCTAATTTGCCATCTGCAAATGCCTCCAGTTTGGAGGCATCTGATAGTCTAAACTGTTGTCCTATGGTAAAGACAGTATGGATCTTTAATCCATTACTATTGTTGTAGAAGCATATTGTAAACTCTTGAGTTTTAAGTCTTCTGCCGTACTGTTTACCCTTGTGTATAAAGTCTTCTGCTGTATGTCACTCAGAGAAAACTACCGTAGACAGTTCAAGAGATCCAAATTCCCAAAAGTCCCCCAGATCAATTATATACCAAACTCCGTTCATTTAGATCTTTCAGCATCAAGAACTCGACCCTTTTGACGGCTGAAAATACAATCAACTAAAACTCAGATGTTTATCCTATAGGCTTGATAAGAAATGCCGAAGATATAGATCCAACATCAGACTGCATATAGAAGGTACAGTCTGATCTTGGATGGACACCGTCCTCAAATGTCCCTTTGTACTTTTAGTGCTCAGTTAAGGGTTTACGGAAAGGATGTAATTTCTAAAATGTAGAATGTGTTTGAGAAATAGCCAATCAATACATCCATGTGTACGTTAATTACATAAAGGTGACCTGAATAAAATACTGACGTTATCTAGAACTCAACTTATACTAGCCAGAATACGTTTTCCACGTGATCTCTATGTAGGTTCATCCGTATAATACATGTAATTTGTGTAGATCATCGTCGTGTTTTTGGACTACTTTTATGTGCTCATGTTTGGCTCTTTACGTCGAATTCCGAAAATGTGCGACTCTCTTACTTTATGTTATCCATGTAATTTTGTGAGGTTTTCTTACAGTAATGATGGAGAGGTATATGAAATCGTAAAACTGCAAAAGTCCGGATAACGGTCTAGGTTGCGTTGCTTGTGTAAAGAGGTCTGCATCGGATTCTACCTACTCTCTCAAATGATACGCACCTTTTTACACACGCAACTCGACCTGATTCGAAACAGAAATGCAGACTGTTGTAATTAAAGATTTTAGAAAAGGAGCAACAGCTCGTACTTACTAATTGCTTCATGTTCAAGCATATCCACTATAAATGGCTTTTTCCTTTAGCACAAAAAAAACTTTTATCTTTGAGACGATTGCAGTCGTTATGAGTCAAACGATGGCAACAGAAACTTCCGTTGGGAAAAAAACCTTGTCTATGTTCCAGATTTCATTTTATTACATGTCTTCTCTTAACTGATAGCGTAATACGGCCACTCGTGTGGCTAAGCCAACAGTGTCGTCTTTGGTCAAGGCTCTGTAATAATACACCTCATTTCTAAAACACTGATGACACAGATTTTATTTGTAAAATAAACTGTCACAATTGCTGACCCCTGATATGGCTGCGGATTTTATCCTCTATAATTTCAAAACAAAATGGTTGTATGAAAATCTCTTTCGAACTATTTTCCGTCCGTGATATACACACCTGTCGAAAAAGGGAATAAGCTTCATGTAAACTTCAATACACATGTAGGTTTAGGCCTATCTTCTAACCCATTATGAACTATAATTCTAAGATACGGTTATGTGATTAAAAAAAAACAAAACAAAACAAAACCAAAAAAACCGGCATTTGTTGGTTTTTGAGGTAAAGTTATTTTAGATTCTTCGTCAAAAAATCTTATTCGGCTCGCCAAAGGCTCTCTTCATAGCATTTTTTGTTTAGTAATTTGCTTCGTTTTACATCTACAGTCTAACTCCCAATGAAATCGCTAAAATAGTACCACGTGAGTACAAAATGCCTAAATCCGTATTTGACTCTGTGGAGTCCCGAGTATAGAGTTTGCAGAATGAGGCAAGAGTTCAGGAATATGCATTTTTCAGAACGAGGCTAGAGTCACAAATATCGAAATGTGCTCGAAGGAGTAGTCTGCCGAAATCTGTGATCACAAAGCACCATTATTCTCGAAGTCATTTAACATGCCTGGGTACAATACGGAATTGAACTGGATGAGTACACTGCAAATTCAGTTTTCTCGCACCTTTGAAAATCGTTGCGACAATGTTTTGGCGAGAAAACAGCTAATGGCTTGGAAAAAAAAAAGATTTAGGTTAGAAGTACTGGCAACAAAGGAAAAAAACTTCTCTGCTGTAAAACACAGAAAAAAACTGGCTCTTGCGATGCGATATAACTGAAATGATGTTTAAAAACGGCGTTTAGCACCAAACAAATAGACGTATGTACTTAAAATGTGACAATTTTACTTGTTAGCATACCTAAAACTATTATACTTTTGGTAGTGATAGATAACATGTAGAATTAAGGTAAGCTATAAATTTACCAGAGTTACGGATTCATTTTTTTTTTCATTCCCCTAGTGGTCAAATTAACAAATGAGAGATACACTTCACATTTGATCCATGCTCAGGTAAAAGGGGATTTAATGGATCCACGTGATACATTATAGCAAGCAAGTCATCATTTAATTGTGGATCCATAAAATCCGTCTTTTCAAACAACCGTCTCAATCCTGAGGTAGACTTGTCCTTTGACATGCAGAAAATGTATCAAAAGCAAAAAGTATCGACTCAGGTGAGCCTGTGCGGACTGCACAGGCTGACCTGGGTCGATACCTTTTGCAGATGCATTAACCTCCCATTTCACAGAATATGGCTCATTTATACCAGTATATTTCCCACTTTTTTTTGTTTATTTGATATTATATCGGTTGGCAACAGCAGCAGAAAATTGGGGATAACACGCTTTGACATGGGAAACCTCTAAACAGAGTTGACAATAAATGTCATTTTTCGTGACACTAATCTTCTCAGTGACAACGTTCAACGCTTAAACTTTTATTTTATTGCTCGTAAAATAGGAATCATCTATACTTCCAGATCTGCCTTGTATTCAGTTGTAAATATTTCTACTTAAATAGACCTACAAGATTTAGTTGTATACGTACTTAACTCCTCAAAATCATGTTTTTTGTTTGTTATTTTTACCGTTCGATTCTCGTTAGAGGATCGATTTGGATAGAATTGTCAGGCTTTGGCGAGGCGCCTTTTCCATAATCTTAGTAGCGGTGTGTGGCGCAGTAACAATGGAAAAGTGCACTATCGCCGCGACAGGCATGGAAAAAAGTCAGAGAATAATAAGGATAATAATAATATGTTCTTCAGAATTTCAGTATGTTTTTATTTCTATATATTTGTATCTTGAGCCGTCTTCCCAAATATTTCAGAAATTGTAATTTTCGACTTTTTTGACCTTGTACATGTATGTACATTGTACATGTAGTTTGCAGTGTTTTATATTGCAACATAGGACTGGATATAATTTACAATTCAATTCCTTTGATCCTTTCAGCGCCAAAGGCGAAGACTGGCTTTTCTGGACGCATGAATCGTGCAGTCTGACCTTGGACATTTATCGTCCGCTCGTTCACTCAAGCCTAAAAGATAAACATCCTTCTAAGTTTTAGGGTATTGCGTTTTCAGCCGTCGAAAGAGGTCCAGTGTACATACATGTACATTTTACATTGAAATAACTGATGACGCGTTTTTTCTGTAATGTTTGCAATTGTAATACTACAGACTTGAAAATTCAAATTTCTTCAGATAGATTAGTAGACACAAAACTATATCCCTGTTCTACATGCAAATATGAAAGGTTGTTTTTTCTTGGGGGAAAAAAAAAATTTGCAAGGGTAATTCCGACTGTTTGTATCAGCGAAAGGAATGTTTGTTACTCTGTTTTCAAAAGACAAAATCTCTTTCACTGGATAGTTCAGAATATATAAGCCATGCTGGAGCAAAAAGGGAATTTAATGCATCTCAGTGATCTATGATACCGAGCAAATCATCACATAATGGTCCTTTGATATGTAGATTATTGACCAATAGCAAAAATCTTCGACTCAGGTCATGCTGCACAGTCCGCGCAGCCTGACCTGGATCGAAAATTTCTGCAGATAAATTATACCTTCTTTTCATAAAGCATGAGTAATCTCTATTTTAACCTATATAGGGTATGAAGAAGAGCATTTGACAAGATCAAGACAATTTGTTGGCGTCAACAATTTATTTTTCCGTCTAAATGGATTTTAGCAAAGTACTTATTTCACATGAAGAGAAACTATAGATATAATGCAGACGTTTTATTGGACCTTTAGGACTTTCCGTAAACGTCTTTTAACCTTTTCAAAGCCTTTTTAAGTCAATAAAATATTCTGTTTTCTGTTTTCTATTCTGTATTCCTATTGCCACTTAAATAGCTTTTGTAGCGGGCGAAGGCGAAGATCATACTGTACTTAACGTACAGTCTGATTAGAAATCTATACCATCCACTACCAAAACCTTGACCTTCAGTTGCTGTTGTAATCTACTTTTAGACCTCAATAATTTTTTTTTAAAACATTAGTTGGTAGTGAAACACTTCAAGGTTATACAAGTACGGTAATCAGCATTGTCTCTTTTTCCCATGTTGTTTTCTACCCATTAAACAGGCCGAAATTCCCTCTTTTTTTTTTGGTCTGCAAATGTTCGAAAATTGAATAAGCCTAAAGTGTTTTCGTGTCCAAAAGTCAAACTCCTTGGATTTTTTTCTTTTTATTATCAAAGTCCCTGGTTTATATAACCTTTATAGACATGAAGAGGCGCATTTGACAACATGAGGACAGTGTGTTGGCGTCAATAATTTATATTTGGTTGTAAATGGGTTTTAGTGAAGTATGTATTGTCACATAAATTGACGCTATATAAATAGCCCAGACACTTTATTGGCCCTGTAGGACTTCCTGTAAACGACTTTTAACTCTTTCTCTGCAATATGCAACTTAAATTGTCTTTGCGGACGGTCTAGATCAAGATCAGACTGCACGTTCTGTGCAGTCTGATCTTGATCTACACCGTCCGCTACCCAATGCTACACGTTGACCGAGACTATCCTCGGTTGCAGTGACAATCTCCTGTTTATCTCGAGAAAAGTCGCATATATATATATGTACGAGTCCATATAACTTAGTTGGAAACCAAACAGAAATCTTGAACTCTTATAGTACCATTTCTCGGTTCTTAAAGCGATGGAGAAATCGAAATAATGTTAAAATAATGTAAAGCTATTGAAAATCTTGGCTCACTTATTGACGACGCTGCACTTACAATAAGTCAACGAATGCACAGAAAAAGATGCAGTAAACGCAATAAATGGATTGTACGTGTTTGAACGATGTCACAGCCACGATTCCTTGGCTTATCTCTAGCCGAAAGGCAAAGAGATATTGGTTAAGTGAAGTTAGTCTGTCTGCTCTGACGTCTTTAAGTCTTTTGTTTTAACCGGCGTCTGCAGCTAACACCTGGACCGATTGTAAGAAAATTTCGAAAATATGTTAACCACAATACTCAATAGGCCAATGATCACAGGGTATGTGTCAGGTGCCAGACTCGATTGTCAAAATAGGGGTTCAAAGGCCAGATACTGTTTAATTTTGTCCTATCCGTATCACATGATTGCCTGGTCGAATTAAACAAACAAAAAAATCAAACATAAGTATACCTTAATCAGTCTCCAGAACAGAGGTTTCAGACACCAGGCTTCAAGGTAGGGGTTTAAATGCTAAATGCTCTTAAACTGTGTCGTATCTAGTATATATTTTTAATGCCTTATTCTGTTATAAAACTTTTTTGCACAAATATCTATCTTGATTACCCGACATGCTGGCTGGTGGTTTCAGACACCAACGTCAACTTCTCAGGTTGGGTTCAAACACAGATTTTCTTTAAACAGTTTCTGCTATTAAATCTATTTTACATGTTCCAATGAAAGAATAATCCGTTCGGTGAGAAATCTATTTCTAACTAAGTCACTTGTCAACAGCCACAGCGCTTTTTACAACTTTGGTTTCCTTTGTGTTTAGTGTGGATCAAGATTAGACTGCGCAGAACTTTCAGTCTTATCTTTGATTTACTCTGTCCGATCTATTGAAACATTCTGGACAGAGATAGCCTCGTAACTGCATTAGTTTTGTTTTCATCTCTTAAAATTTTCAATGTTGTTTATTTTATTTGTAAAGTATGAAATAATTCTGAAATTGCTTATGTTTGTGTCTTTCTAAACACTAATTTAGATCTGTTTATATGGAAAAGTATTCAAGGGCTTTTAAATTCTCTTTTGCTCAACACGGATGAACACATGGATCGTGCACTGGCAACGCTAAAACAACTTAAATACAGTTGGAAACTATGTCAAGCTCAAGATTAACTGTAAGAATTGACCTCTGACTCTAGATATTTTACAAAATCAAAGTCTACAAATAATTGTAACAACTATTAAATTACCTTTCCAATCAGTTAGAAGTGCCGTCTGATTTGGAAATGATTTCGTCGCTTTCACAAATTACTCTCTGTGTAAGTGGTATCTGGAAAAGAATTTATGTTCATAGACTTGACAAATTGTGGCGTAGACGATTTATCGAGACCCATTTGTCTTCCCCTTGTGGAGTACACTACAAATGAACTAACAGAATAACCGTAAGTGTATTACTTAATCCACATTATTGTATGCATGCCAAAAACAGTTAGAAATAACAGAAAAAATTAAGCAGACGAAAACGTTGTTTTGAAAAGATTCATTTACTTGAAACAAGCATTGATTCTTTTTCGGATTTTTTTCCCAAAATTTGGTATTCTACAGGAGCTAGAGAAGTGAAAAAAATGCCAATGACTGTAAAACGGTAACCGATGCTATGGGAGGCATACGCAAAACTGCTAGAAGTAACAGGAAATAGTAGCAATGATTCTAAAACATCGTTGAAAAGGATCAATTGATTGTAACAAGCAACTGTTCATTTATCAGGAATTTTTCAAAAGGTACACTAATACCTACTACGGCACTTAAATGGAAAACGAGGAATTCTCTCAAGATTTAGAAAAAAGGAGACATTTTACAATGTCCCATGTGGAAGCCCATTTTTTTCTATACTTGCAGGTATTTGACAAGTTAGGGTTCTGTTGAATTTGACTGTAATCGAGAAAGTAGTTTCTGAGGAATTCATCACACTCTATTTACGGTGAATAACCAAACGCTGTCGCCATCAAAATGTTTGGCCAAATCAAACACCGGAAATTGAGACTAACTTTATCTTTCTTTTTCATTGATAATTCATTATCGTCCAAGTCATACGTAGACTTTTCAAATACATGTATGCATGTAAGTTTATTATCTCCCGTAGTTTGGGATATTCTCTGTACATTTTATCATTGATACACACTAAGGGACAGATAATGGCAAGCTGGGGAAGATGCAGAAGAACGGGAAATAGACAGGATATAGCTACCGAAGAGCTAGAAAACACAACAGTGATACTCCAAAATTAACTCCGTTCTTATCTCGTCAGCATACGAAATCGATCAAATTATGAAAGAACAATCTCATTTACTCGCCCAAATTTTGCCGCTCGTTTTATTTTCCTATGGGAACTTTCATAACGCAGCGAAAAATACATTATTTTAGCCCTTTGTACAGTCTCCGCAAGGCAAAAAATAATGCCGTTTAAGTTATATAACAATCGTAGAAGCGAGAGATAATCCGAAGAATCAAAACTCAAATCTCTTTGAATTCCTTAAGTACAAAATATATAGATTCGGTGATTTTTGTTTCAGACAGATAATGTCTATGTAGTACCTGGAGATTTCTAAAATGTGTTATTAGTTCTGTTATTTCCTTAATATTTCTTCCCTATATGCAAATAAAAGCATGGTTTAGAATTCGAGCAATGTCATCAAAACGGGTCCGTTCTTCGATATGAAGTATGATCATACGATACAATGATATTGGTATCTATAGAAGCAGGTCATGCTTTGGCAAAAGGGGTTTGATGCATCTAGGTGATGCATTATACCATGCAAGTCTTTACATAATTATGGATCCATAAAATCCATTTTGTCAAACAACAAATAGAATTATGAGGTAGAAAGGTTCTTGGTCATGCAGAAATTTACCAAAAACAAAAAGTTTCGACCCTGCTGAGTGCACAGGCTGAAATAGGTGGATACTTTTTGCAGATGCATTAAACCCCCTTTTCACAGTGTATGGTTCAAGATTATCTCACAGAACAAAGAATTAAAAACCCAAACCAAAAATGACAACTCTCACTGTTTTTTTTTTTTTTCACCAAGTACCAGCTGCTTAGTCGGTTAGGCAAAATGCTTAGTGTTACATATACGTTGTTAGTGTGCTTCAATGTGTTCTCAAATTGATAAAGCTCATTGCTCTAGGATCGGTTTCTATCTCGTCGCTGAAAAGTCCATTGGCGTTGGCCGGGCGTTGATTTGATATTAATCTTTCACTGGTTTTGACATTGTTTTACAAACTGTCGGAAACCAAAGTCTTGAGTTTTAGTAAACGGACTAAAAATCTAGATATTTCAGGATAAAGACTATTTTGGCTTGAATTGTTATCACCAGTCTTTCCAAATTTGATATTATTGTCAGTTCTAGAACCAGCAATCTCCTTGCCGAGACCAGTTGTCTTGGCCAATCAGACTGTTATGTCTTGGAATTTAGCTTAAGAGTATCGTTTATAGTTATCAGTTTACACAGTCTCTGGTAATTTTACCAGTCGGTATGCTTGTATTTGACAAAATTCAGTCCCACCTACCAATTCGAAAGTGTCCGCCATCTTTAAGATATGGATCCCAATTATTTGATTGTTTATCGGTCTTTATACATGTACAGCCAATGTATTTGGACGGAGTATTTATAAACAGTTAATGTTCTGTCAATAACGGTTTGTACGGTGCCATTGTTCCCAATATCTTCATTGATTTTAGTATCAAGGAAGAGGCACGACTATTGCCGATTCCAATACTGAGCTGTCTTTATTGGAATCTCGTAGCACACGTGAAACGGCGAGATAGATAAAGTGGACTTTTTCCCCTCTCCTTCCGTAGTTAGTATTGGATTGTGAATATTATGTGTTTAACCGATTAAGTCCTTGCTAATGCGTTTGCTCTAAATTTGGAATATCATAGTGAAATATTAGATAGCATTGTTGGAAAACATGGACCTATGGTGTGGTTTGAACAAATTTTGGTTTTCAGAAGTGTAACACATTTTTCGAGCGGGTTTACAAATGAGCAATCGAAATATAAGTTAAAAATTTAGTGAAAAATTGTCGCTGCATGTATTATTCTTAGAGCGGGTTGGATTTGTAAAATTAACTTAGATCGGATAAGTGAAATAAAGATTATAAAATGGAATAACGTTAGATAGCATTTAACAAGAAATAGGTAAGCATCTTTAAATGGTTAGTTTTTCGACCTATTGAAAAAAAAAAAAAAAAAAAAATATTTAGACTTGTCCAAAATCAAAGTAATTGCACATAATATAAAAATAGTGGCCCAGGTAATGAAAACTGTCTTTGAAAGGAAGAAAACATTTGGGAAAAGGGAAAAAATACTGGTTACAAGCATTTTATCCTTTTTCCAATATGATTTCAACAGCATTTATCCTTCGGGTCGATTGGGATTGCGTTATAGAGGGTTAACGGTTAGAGTCGCGGAAGAATACTGTTAAACATCCTTGTGAAATACATGTATGTATAATTAACCTGAATAAAGAACAATGGTGAACATGGTATCACAATGAACAAAATTTGTTTTTCAAAAAAGATAGACAGCATAAGTTATACCCGAGTATGTACCGATTTAACCTCTTTTGTGCTTCAATATGCAAAGAAAGAAAACAAAATGTTAGCGCCATAAATGTACCAACAGATAGGCCTTCGGGGGCCCGCCGAATAATTATTTTCATAATTTTGACCGATCGCAAATTTCTGTTTATTCACTGGAGTACATCAATACCAGGTAGTAGGTCAAAGGTAAGTGTATTCAGATACGCTGGAAGAAAATGTACTATCATGTTCATTTAAGCTTTCGAAGGACACAATGCGGTAGGTCACAAAACCATCTACAAAAGCGAAGAAATGAAGTGAGGTGTTCAAACTTGTACAGAAAACGTGTAAGTTGTATCAAGTTGACTTTTTACCACACAACCCCAAGTTTTGAATACTTTTAGAAAGAAGGCCTTAGAAAACATCCTGGGAAAAGGAGAAAATGGTTGTAACCAGTATATTCTCCCTTTCCCACAATGTTTTCTATTGTTCAAGGATAAATACAATCATTTGAAAAATATCTGGATTGTCGTTTGTAATTCTTTTAATATGGATGAGTCTGAAACCCTGCCTTTTAGCAATGGTTTAGTGAACTATTGAAGATGCAAAGGAGAACAATATGCAAGATCTTTTCTCTTTTGCAACATTTTTCTCTGTTGCAACATTTTTCTCTGAAGAGGTAATTCTTTCTTCAACGTGTTGTAAATAAAATTTTTGTCCAAGACTTCATTAACAGTTATTTTCCGGGTTTTACAAATAGTAACATTCTTCTCATTTCCTGATTTACAACTCGCACTACAGTCAGAAAGAGAAGTTTATAGAAGCCATATTATTGGTAAATTGGTTCCAGTGTTCCTTGGGTTTAGATTTTCGGTTTAGATCCGTTGAATTTAGAATTACATCGGATGTTTACATGCAATTTCGACTTCAGTGTTCAAAAAATACACAGTGAAATACGCATTTATGCACTGGTGTTGAAGCTTCGAGTTTGTTTGTGTAGAACTGCTCCTCTGGCTAAGATTTTATACTGTTTCCAATAATCCAGAATTGTAACGAACCTGAGGAAGATGGCTTTCAAAATAGTTGTTGGGAAAGTGTCTAACCTTGGTAAAAATGTCTGGAAAAGAAACAAGAGACGCATTTGACGTTGCAAAGCCGGACATAATGGAAATCTTTTAGAGTAAAGACTGTCATGCAATTTGTCAAAGCCAATTGATTTTCAGGGTCCGATATTTCTTTTCCCGTTTTCCACCTTCTGTTGTACCCTTACCATTACTCTTACAGTGCCGAATGAATGCAATTTAATTTTGTACTCACGGAATATTTCGACGTAATAAATAGAGCACTGATTAAATGGTATTTACTTTTTCAGTCAGGGAAAAAAATCGTCGATATGCATCCCAAGCTGTAAAAACCCTTAAGCTGCTAAGCGCGACTCACTGACCTTTTGCGGACAGTGTAGATCAAAATTATACTGCACAGAACGTGCAGTCTGATCTTTGATCTGCACTGTCCGATAAGGATATATTTTTCCCCCGGAAAGTACCTTTGAATTAACAAAATTTGGGATTTGACTATCGGCTTAAAAGTTTCATTTCACTTATTTATCAGGATAAGCAAACAAGCACCGAAGAGGCACACGAACTGTGCTTAACTAAAGACACGGAAGCGGCAAACAGTAAACAACGTGGGTCATAAAATGTAATTAGATTGAATCATACCATTTAAAAGTATGGAAATCATTGTGAAGATGACAATCTGTAATTGTGTGTCTGGTCCACGAGTAAGTTTAAAACCACGTAAAGGGGAAACAAAAGTTAGAGTGGTCTGGCAACTTTTAAGAATGCTATTAAATTTTTTTTTGCCAGCGACTAAGACTTGGAGCGACTGCTTGTGATCTTCACTATGATATCTCTTCTTTTAAATGGTATGATTCAAATTCATTTTAGCACCCGCATTGTTTGCTTTTGGCCGCTACTGGGCCCTTAATACAGGTGTTTTCTTAGTACGAATATACTTCAAGATACACTGTGTTTGTCTTCTCTTGAATATAAATGCACACTAGCAGCCAAAAGTAAATAATTCTGGAGTCAAAATGCCGACAAACTTAAGAAGTATGGATATCATAATGAGTCTGATAATCTGTTAAAGCGGAACCTGTAAGTTCCTGTAACTGGCAGAAAAATGCAATGTCAAACTAGAACAAACGTGCCAGCTTTTAATACCATCACATCAAAGAGTGAACGACAAAAACGTTTTTGCTAAAGGAAACACCAGTGTAGGACAGGAAGAAATATAAACAGTGTTTGGGATTGTATGTGACTTGGGATTCTGTACAGTGACGGTCTGTCACTTGGGTATGGGTCCTGCGTGGCTCAGTGGTAAAGTATAAGAATCCTGACCTGCAGGCCCCGGATTCAATCCACTGCGTTTTGTCCTTGGGCAAGACACTTCAGACCCCTAGCCTAGAACTGCTGGAACCTAGAAAATACATAAAAAAGGTGAGCTGTCACCGTGATATGACTGAAATAATGTTGAAATGGCGTACATTTAACCAATCAGTCAACTGTTACTTGGATGTTAAAACTGTCTTCACACGGCAAGCGAAGCTGGTGTTTTTTCATTTATTTTAATATTTATTATATACATTCATGTCCAGTTATTTCTTCGTGTTATGTTTAGACAATAAAGGGGGCGCTGTGAACCTTCATTCTCAATGGGGATGCCTTGATCAGTTAACCTTGCTAAAAATACAGATGGTTTTGTCCTAAAGAAATGCCTTTCTTTTTATTCGATTACCGGTTTCCTCAAGTAAAAATGTATAAACAATTTCTTTATTCATATTTGTCTGAAAAGATGTCAAGGTTTGGTAACAAAGTCGACTACAATCTTCTTTATCCTTCGTTTAAAATGGCACGCTGAGAAAAGAAATTTGCAGTCACAAAGTCAAAGCTATAAATAGATATCAGGCGACTGTACATCCTACGTGTCTCTAATATGGTCTATACAAACAAATAAATGGGCACAAATATAATGATAACCATCAAAATAAATGAAAAAAAAAACACCAGCTTCACTTATCATGTGTACACGATTTTTAAACCCAAGTGATAGACCGGCACTGTACGTAATCCTAAATCACATACAACACCATACACTGTGAAACAATGTCAGTGAAAAACGGAACTTTATCACTTTATTTATGTTATTCTATGGCATTGTATATGTCTAAACCTTTATGATAATTGATGAGCTTGGCTCGATGCGCATTTGCAAACAGTGCAGACCTGCAGACATGTACGTAGACTGCACAGAACGTGCAGTTTGATCTTGGATCTAAACAGTCCGATACAGTGATATTTTTTTTAAAGAAGAGCATTGAATTGAAATAAATTGTTTTGTGCTATAGATGGATATTTTCATTGAATCCACTCAATAGTTTTAGGATTATTTCCAGTGATTCAATGTTAATAACCTGGGGATTAGCTCCTCTGCTTTATGCCTATATCATCTAAATGAAGCTTACGTAACAACGAGATTCTAAAGGTTCAAATGAGTGTGGCTGACTTAAGATTACCTTGTTAATGATTTACAATTTCTATGGAACTCTTTTAGTAGTTCTGAAAGATCTGTCTTTAGCATATTTGGATATTTGGCTTTAAATTTGTGTTCAATACTTTCATTTGTGACACATGATGAGTATTTATTCGGTAATGATCGGATAAATAATTGTCTTTATTTTTCATTCCGGGTAAATTCGTAAATGGTCCTTACTTTTACGGTCAAGTGCGGAATATTTCAATAGCACGCGATTGAACGCATAAATTGTTTTCACTTCCAAGACGAATTTAGAGTGTTTGATCCCAGACTTAGTAGAGTAACGCTTAATAAAGCTTATATGGGAGACAGTGATTTAGGAAAAGAGCAGAAGTTCCGGGTTTGAAACAAATGATGAGCGTGCTCAGGCTTGGAATTACCCATCTCATGCCCCGAGTATTGGTTAAGATTCCCATAAAACCGTAATCGAGAATAAAAACTGAAACATTAAATAATATAACTAGTCCCACAATCGATATAAAAAATGCGCAGTTCCACGGTGCCCAAAGATCTACTACAGTTCGATCTGCGTTCTACCACGGATGTGAGTACTTTCCATCCAGGCGCGTCATGTTCTGATTAGGCCTTTTCACGTTACTAACGTTCCTATCAAGGTCTAACACGTTTTTCACGTTCTTTCAATGTTTTCAAAGAGAGCAACATGGTGAACGAGCATTTTTGGAGCACTTTTGTGTCCACGGTATAAAATGAGAGCCTTCCAAGCAGTAATTACCATCGTAGTTTAAGACTTGGCTATGTCAACATGACATGCAAAAAAAAAATGTTTGTGTATTTGCTTGGTGTATACATACATTCTTTTTGCTGAGAAAAATAGAGAATACAGCAGGGACAGAACGCCACATTTCAGTAGACAAGAGAAAAGAGACGAAGGAGAACGAGAAAACCAAGATCCTTCGCGTATGGATATTTGAAAAAGAAAGCAACACCTCAACCACTGCTCTAGAATTCTCACTAGACAGTTCTGTTCTGTAGATAACAACACATTCCAGAACTATCTTAGGATGCCACCAGACCTCCTTTGATGAAATCCTTGAAAGGGTGACACTAGTCATCGAGAGACAATACACGTACCGCTTTTCCTTACAACCTTGTCGAATTTTCTTCCTCACTCTGAGACATCTGACTATAGGGGACTATTACTAATCACTTTCGTTGTAAAAGCAGCCAGATCTACCATATGGTGCCAGAATTATGCAATGCATTGTAGAAGAATACAATGATGAAGTGCTCGCTGTTCCTGTTGCGCCCGATGAATGGAGAGCGCCAGCTCAGAAGTCTGACGGACATCAGGTTGCCGAAGATCATCAGGTTGACCATTGTCCTCCACTGGTGGTATTAGTGGTGATACACTTAAGATGAACATTGGTTTTCTTTTGTGGCTTATCAAGACTCAGAGACTCGTCTCCGTGTTGGGACGTGAAAGCACTGTTTTCACTGGTTTCTCACATTTTTTTTGTCAAGTTGTAGTGTTTTTTTTTTTCGCGTTTCTTCTGGCAAGCTCAGCTATTTCCAGCCGTTTTGTTGCGTTCTATCGAGGCATATTCCGGCAAGTGCCGGTATATGCTATCGAGGCAAATCCCGGCAAGTGCCGGTATATGGATCCGGCGTGCTATGGTGCATTTGTCTCTACCAAGGCCTCACCGGACGTGCACAGTCTCGTAGCAAGTAAAAGCTGCGATAGGAAAATGAGTCCAAGAAGCCAAAGGTGGCATTTTGCGGGATACAAAATGAAAACATGGTCCATCTTCACTTCAACATTACGAACGCCATCAGTGTAGGACCAGATTCAACCTGATGGTCCGCGAGGGCCTGATGTCTCTCAAACTCTTGAGCCGGAGCTTACCATTTATCTGGCGCTACAGGAACAGCGAACACTTCATCCGTGTATGCTTTTACGATGCATTTCACACTTCTTTTTACCTTATGGTAGATCTGACTGCTGTAATCCACTGAAATGCACAGGGAATTGATGATTAATTGTCTCTTGTCACTGTTGGTCAGGAATAATATTCGACAAGGTTGTAAGGCTCGTGTCCCGTCTCTAAATGAATGGTGTTATCCTATCCAGGAATTCGTCAAAGGAGCTCTGGAGGCATCCTTTGATAGTTCTGGAATTGGTTGATACATGTTTATCTTCAGTACAAAACTTTCTGGTGAGAATTGTTGAGCAGTGGCTGAGGCGTTGCTTTTTTTTTTTTTTTTTTCTATATCCATTCGCGCACCCACAAGGACCTTGGTTTTGTCATCCTCCTTCTCTTGCAATTTGCCTATTGCACTGTGGCGTTCCGTCCTTTCTGTAATTCTCTATCTCTGAGACAAAGATTGTATGCATCAAGTAAATATACAACAACAAAACCTTCATCTTTGCATGTCATGGTAACAAGGCGAAGTCTTAGACTACAATAATAATTACTGCGAGGACACAAACATGTTCCAAAAATGTCTGTCCACCACGTTCCATCCCTGGAAAACCTTGACAGAACGTGAGGAGCGTGTTAGACTTTTTTTACAGGAATTTTTGAAACATGAGAGTGCTGATCAGAATTTAACGGGCCGTGATGGAACGTACGCGCATCCATGGTAGAACGCTGGTTGAACCGTAATTCTTTGTGATCTGTGGAACTGAGCAATCCCTTCCCTCCACGGCTTGTCATAGATAAGGTGAGGTACCTGAAAGAAATCTAGCTAGAGCTAACTCAACTTGTTACACAAAGAAAAAAAACTACCAAAACCTCATGACACACTACGTTTCTAACAAACGGGGCTACCGTGGATGCCGGGAACATGTTGTAAACATAGCATAAGGAAATGGTTGAGGTTCTGGACATGCAATCTAGTTTCGTTGGGCATGATACTATGGGCCGCTCCTTTAAATCTGTAAAATATTTCATTTAGTATTACGAAAATGGTAAAGCTTTATTCAAGCCGAATGAATATTTTGTAGAACAGTTATATATAACATAACTACCCATATATTTAGTATTATACAGCTGTTACAAACTTTCTTAGCTTACAAACGTTTGTAAGCTAATCAAATAGTGCCGTATTTGGTCAAAGATCTTAAATCTTACGCCCCATTTCTAAAATATTGCTGATCCAGATTTCTCTGTAAAATCAAATGTTAAATATTGATTATCGCTACAAAGTTACGAATTTTATCATCTGTCGATGATCTCTAAGTCACTACATATAAGTTTCTATTGATTTCCTTTTTTTTTTTTCTGTGATGTATCGAAAAGAATTTCGCAACACTCACGACCTGTTGGTTCCTAGTCTGTCGTTTGAGCTTAATAGGTATTTTTATCCTTCCAATATCCGTGTAACCTGTATTGAGGCTTTTGCTCTTTCATAAACTAAAGGAAAAACAGTTTACTGCAACAAAAGCTTCGCTTGTTACCTGTGTCGCTCGTAACTCTTTGTCGCTGTTTATGATAAGCTGTCATGGTGCTTATCCATATGATACAATTTCTGTGGTAATACTCAACATTTCACACCTATCCTGCTGAATATATATTGCATACCGTTACAGAATAATATTTCGACACGGCTATTAAAAGAGAAGTGGAGAATTCAGATCAAGATCAGACTGCACATATACATTTACAGTCACATATTGATCTACATTCTCCATGAACATACCTCCATGGTCACGAACGGATGGATACGGGTTAACATGGGGTTTAGAATAAAGGATACGGTAAACTGAGGTTTTATTAAAACGCTGAAATACTTTCTAACATTGGATTTTCTTTGTATCAGTCTTACGTTGATAGATAACCTTGTTCAGGATAACGAATTCCGGAATCCCTATAAATAATTAAGCATGATGTATCACAGAGGTTTTGCATTGGAAGGGTTTTTCTTTGATTTCCTATCTAAATTTAGCAGGCACATCCTTTTCTGTAGCATTTTATATCCGATGTGCGAAATTTTACAGGTGCGATGAACTTACACAAAATGCATGAATAGAGTTGTAACAAGTATCACAAACCAGTTGAGAGGGATGTAAGCACTTACTATACAAGAATCTGATGGCATTCGTCAAATATCGATATAACAAATTTATTGTTTTGAAATTCATCTGAAATTTTATATTTTTTTTTAACCAAATTATAGTTACATCTAAGAAATAATTCGGTAAAAAGTAATGGTTTTAACCTTCAATATAATTTCATGTTAATTTGGAAAAGCAGAATTGTATTCCATTATTTGTGATTGTCAAATATTTTTCTTTTTACCAAGATTTGGTGTGAGAAATCAAATGGCAAAAAAAAAGTTCTCGGTCGTCTGCAGGTTGTTTTAAGCTGACAATTTCAATGCATCATGCTGACTTTCCTACTATGGATCATGTTTTTCCGCGTTCTCTGTTATCCTGGGACAACTATACTCTTCTAAGCGCTCACGAGTTTGATTTCAAGATTAGCTTTTCGACGAATCTATACAATAATATTCTTTTTAGAGCACTTATTCAGAGACCGGAACCAAATAATGTCATACACGCTTGCGCAGCCCAATCTACCTTCAGTTTTCGCTAGTGCATCCCAACCTCGCCTTTGTCACTACCGAATGTACAGTCTTATACGATCCTAAATCTAAAACCAGCAGAAATCCACCTTCGATTGATGGGTCAAATTACTATCCCTAAAGTCTGTTTAAGTAAAATAAATTCATTCATTCATTCCAAAACCGATACTGCGTGGCCCGCTTGCACATGATAACTCGACTGATTAATAACATGTATACGTATAACTAATGATGAACATTTTATTTTTTATTACATTGTATCATAGCTTAATGCTGTTACACAAATCTGCTTTCCAGGACTTCGAGTCGTTTGATTTCTATTAAATTTCTGATAACATTCCTTTTGTCCGTTAATACATTTAACGACTGATTGACACTAGTTGTTTACACTGTATAAGATGTCAGTGCACATTCATTTCTTCACTTCGTGATACATGTAGAAAGCAAGGTAAGTAAAGTATTCTGATTCAGAACAACAAAACAGAAACAACAAGAAAAGTTGCAAAAGAAGTTTTTCCCCATAACCTTATGCTGGTAAATTCATCACAACCGACCCATAGTTACAGATAAATACTTTCCACCCACAAAGCCTTCCGATGGAATTGGCATCTTAGATGGTACTAGTTGTGGCAGCGATTAATTGCATTCATGGTGAAAAGTGCCGTAAATTCTGTTTTTAGATAACGCAGGAATTCTATACTTGGCAAAAATGCTCAGTAAAGACAAACTTATGTCTTTCAGGATTCATAACATACTCTAAACGGTTTATTAAGTTATAATGGAAATTTGTGTGTAGAAATATGCAGTACTTGGACTTTTCAAGTCTCCGAACCTCTTTTGTTGTCTCGTAAAGTCTCTATCTGGGCAGAATTTTGTTGGAATTGTCCCAGGAAGAAATCATGTGACACTTGCTGATACGATGACCAGCTAAATGCTGACAGTACACACCGTTTACATGGAAAAACGACCAAAATTTAGTCTAATAAATTTGATTATGGAAAGCGAGCCCTGCGCATGCCCTTGGTGTCGACAGGATTATCCGACTGTCGTAAATGTCGAGACCCTCTCAAAAACCCAATCTTTAATTGTCAGTCCTCTTGATTTTCGTTTCCGACGATTTTTCTTCGATAACAGATCAAATGATAATAAATGCGGTGGCTGTCACAAGTTTTTCATCCTGGCAGGAAAAATAACCCTGTAGTTTCTAAAGGAATTTCCGTTGGAAATGTCAACCCTAATCTGTGCTGTATCGTCAGTGTCAAAGAAGTCGGACAAAAAAGTCTGCTTTTCCTTGCCTCCTGGTCTTGGTTTGCTCTCTATACTAAGGTGATTATCTGATATCTATTTAGCACTTTTTATACGTCAATACTTGATACTGGAAAAGGGTTGGTTGGGTTTCTTTCAGTTTTAGCACTCACCTTTCTTGAAAAAATACACAACAAACATGGATTGAAAACCAAATCAATCATTACACGAGCACAATGGCAAAAATGTGGTATAATACTTACCCATGGTTTTCAATCCAGAGTTACCGAGTCTAATTTACGAAAGAGTTAAATTTATGGAGAACTATTCAAATTCAATAGCAAATTCGTAAACTTGAAAACGGAGACGCAATACACTAAGAGGATGTTACATGAAAAGTTCATCAGAAATCTCAAGTATTTTATGTGATAGTTACGCTTGAAATGGTATGCTACCCGCATTAAAAAACACAACTCGACAATCAATAAAACAATGGCAATTATTTCTCCTACAGTTTCTGTCGAACTATTGCCGTTACATCTCATAAAACATTCACGGTTTGAAAACCATGGCATTTTTATAAACCAATAGCTCTTTCCACCGATCAATCGCATGTTTGATGACCCTGAGGAAGAAGGCTTTTGAAACACTGTGGAAAAAGAAGAAGATACAGGAAACTAGTATTTTCTACTTTTCTCACAATGTTTTCTACCCACTCACAGACAAATTCTCTTATCTGAGCAATATTTTATTTGCTGTCAGCATTCTGTCTCAATTTAGCCAGGTCTGTCTGTTAGTCGCCTGTTGGAGGGTTGAATAAAACTGACGGTGCTTCTAAAGTCTATATAAACCTTGACATGATCACTTAGAATATACTGTCTGATCTTTGCTGTTCACTTGCCGATAATTTTGCAAGATACTTACGTTCCTTTATTTTATACTAAAGATGCCGCAAGCAACTGGGAGTGCTTTTGCGGGTATTTTGGACTGTAAAATTCACGAGCGTGTAATACACACAATTCTTGATCAATGCAGAATAAAATCAATTGTAAAAATTGGACTATTCTTTTAGTTCAGGTTCCACCCTTTTTCTAGTTTAATTCCAAGCAAAACAAAAGGGACCAAAGGGTGCCACAGTAGTGCTGTTTTCTGCCTTAGTTTCTGCAAAATACTTCTATTACATAACCTTCTTTGTTTTCGATGTGGTTTACCGATTACAGATTTTTTTTTTTTAAATTTACACACCCTTGAGATAAGCATCATGTGAAATAATTTATGACGTCACTTTATTTACTTCTTCAGCGAAGTGAACCAGTGTGTATTCATGGAAATTAACACGTGTGCATGAATGTTTCTGCATTTTCTGACCTACTACTCGTGAAATTTTATATACGTGATAAAAAGTCATCTTACATTCGTTGGCTTTTGATATTAAATGTCATTGAACTTGTCTACAAATTATCACGAAGTTCGCCAGAGGCTTGTCTGTTATGTTACCGTACTTCAAGAGTACGTCAGGTAAAGCCCAATAATGACGGCGGTCGCCGTTGGTAATATGTATAGGTAACGGGATATTGTCATTTCACTTGATCAAATGGGACCGTAGCCTGAACTGAAAACAGCTCGGTTACAATAAAGTAATTGCAGTGATTTTTTTTTAAATTGTCGTTCCTATTTATTGAGAAAAATTACATATCAGAAATTCTTTTACTAGCTATAGTTTCGGATGGTCTCAACGCGATATTTAAGATAGTTTACACTTGTAATTTTATACTAATCCATACCCGAGTAGCACATTTTAGATTCTGTAATATGTATTTTGTACAAAATTATCTCATTTTATTCACTATCAAATCGGATCACATGAAATAAGAAAAATCGACTTACGAAAGCATGTACGCTTGAGGCTGCCAAGGAGGCCGCCATTATTGCGCTTTGCCTGACCAGATAACATAGTGTTAGGGGCAGGTGATCTAGACTAGCCAGGGACTGAGACATAGATTTTTTTTCCAGACTTGTTTAAATTTCATTTTTACCTGAAACGCAAACTTATGTCTTTTCCTGTATGTACGGCATTGATCAAGGATCGGGGCCATCGTTTATAAAACTGTTTTTCACGTCCATCTTATCTGAGGATCAAATTTCAAAGTTTTATAAACGTAATTTAGTACATTCAACCGTTGTTTTTTTTTTTTTTTAACTTCTAGAACTTTTTATTCTACTTTCTTTTTAAATTAAAATCTTAACTTCAAGTTTTCATACCATTTGAAGTAATATAACGATTAAGAGTCCAAGCACAAACTCACTTGAGAATGAACTCAAGTTTTATAAGCACGGGTCCCGATGTAACGTTCCCTGCAGTCTAGTCTTGATCAACACAGCTGAAAATACTATATCACGTATTGCACCGAAAGAGTTGTTGGACGTTATAGTCTGGTGATGAAGTTAACGGAAATGCATCTGACCTCGGTGCTTTTCTATTGTTCTTCAAAATTACTTCATCAAAACGTTGAATAGAAGCATAATTATGTACCCCGGAAAGTAGATAATTATGAACAGTCGGAACCTATGTAGTTTAAATCGATTTTGAAACAAGGTATAAATGTTTGATAATCACTATCGATAAATGTTTCCTGAAAATCTCAACCGGTACTCGCAGAAAGGTTTGAGTTGTTCCTAAGGTTTACCACGGTAAAGAAGAGATTCGCGACCGGAACCTTTCATGTAAGAGGCCGACGATCTATCGATACATCACTACCATCCTAGACTTTGCATCTATAGAACAAGTTGGGCGCAAAACATGATGCATTATAAGGTACCTCCACAGCAAAATGTATCATTGTATGATGCAAAATGGTTGACCTTAGCAATTTAAGCATATGAAAGCGCACAACGATCTTGATTACTTAAACTGACTTAGGAAAAGAGTATTAATTATCATTAAATGATATGACACGTATTGCGAGATTACCGTAGATTATCCCCAGAGAATCCTGTCATATCCATAGCTTGATTAAATCTTAATAAGATGACGAAATTTAGAGCTGCCTTTATGGATAAAATTTGCTGTCGACCAATTAAATATGGTTCAAATGTTGAAATGAATTTGTCTCTTAAAGAGTTTAAAAATCATAGGATAATGAGAAAATGCTGGTAACCAGCATTTTCTCCTTTTCCCGTGATTTTTTTAAAAAGCCTTCTTACTCAGGGTCGTTAAAAAGCACGGGATTTTTTTGGTAAAGGTTTTAGGCTCAGGATATCCAGCACTAATTCAGTTGCTTCTCGACGTGAGTCTTATCTTTGATCTACACAAGTTTGCCGATAGTTTGTTTGATATTTCAACTGTAACAACATTAATACTGCAATCTCAGGGTATTGTTTAATGACGCTGGAGCTCTATTGCATTAAAGGGGAAAAGGGCAAATAATAAAACATTTTAAACTGTAAGGTGACGACATAATGTGTCAGTTTTGTACCGGTTCACATTTAAGGATGGAATCCCTTCTGAATTCATGTGCATAATCAGCTGTTCCTGCTACCTTTTACATGTGATGCGTTTGTTTGCATCAACTAGGGACATTTATCCAACTTAATATATTTTTTGAGGCAGTGGTATAGGGGTTGAGTGTCGCTCTCTCATATAAAATGTTTCTGGTATAAATCTCGTCACAAGCGGGGTCAACCCTTGAACTACATGTACCTACATCTCGGTGCAAGTAAAGGTTTAGGTTACCTGAAATCTTGTCATCTGCTAAAAGGTTAAGAGTCAGTTACATTTTGGACCCGATGTGCGTAATGACGTTTCGTAATAATACTTGTCTCAGAGAAATTCACAAAGTAATTGATGCCTTTCAGCACCATGGGCGAAAAATGAGGCTTTTACTGACGTCGCAGATCAAGATCAGCTCGTACAGAACGTCCAGTCTGATATTAGATCTACAGCCTCCACTTGTTAAGTAAATACATGTAATATAATAATCTCTGATATTCAGTGGATTTCACTTTCGGTCGTCGAAAGAGGCCAAGTTCATATATATATGTAGCGCGGATAGAATTAATGCGTTGGGGGCAGTATGTAGCCATCTATGTTCTATAACATGTCGCGTGTAACGCCTTAAACAGTGCTTGGTAGAATGTTTGCTTACAGATCTCGAGGTTATGAGTCTGACGTAGGCCTAGGTAGGTGACTTAAAAAGCATGTGCACGGATAACGCCGAACGATAGGCTTTATTGAGAAAAAGAGGTCTTTGAGCAGTTCGAGGACAAAGTTTATGTAGAGGCATGCAGTCGAATTGACCAATCTTCCTTGAGACACCTGCTCTCTTAGGACAGGCGCATGCTTAATAAAAGTACATTTTAAAATGTTTGCCTTTTGTGAAAATTCAATATGATTCATACTATGGCGAATGGGGGGGGGGGTGTCATACATCTTTGTGATGCAATATACCAAGCAAGACGTCACATAATTATGGATCCATAAATTATATTTTTGTCTAACAAGCGATTAAATCATACTAATCCTTTGAAATGCAGAAAATTGACCTATAGCAAAAAGCTTCGACCTATGTGAGCCTGTGCACCCCATTTTCACATACATGTGTAGCATTGCTCATACATGCTCATCAAATACAGGTTATCTGCCTAATAGATGTGACCATAAGGACATGTTTTACTGTATAATTATGTAGCTAGGAGTAGCGTTAAGATAGTAAGTTTCGCTGTTTTCTGTTAAAGCTAGCTTTAGACTGTTAGGATTCTGATCCCGAAATTCTTGACACGATCTCCGCCAAGTTAGTTCATCTGCTTTTGAAACTCGCAAAAGGAAAACGTAAAAGCCTTGCAAAAAGAGCATTTTGTAGCCATTAGTTTCCTCTAAGGAATAGACAAATCTGTATTATTGTAAGCCACATAAACGAGCGATGGCAACATTTCTCAAGCCGTACAAAGTAAGAAGTAATAACGCAATATAGAATACCACCATATATCACTGAAGCCTTGTAAAGTATTAGCTCTTCGCGTGGTAGAGGCTGGATCATTTAGCTTTCGCAGACAGTGTAGATTAACTCTTTACCACACGGACGGCCCAGTGGAAAAGTCTTTTGAAAACATTATGGGAAAAGGAGAAAATGCTGGTAACCAGCATTTTCTCCTTTTCCCAATGTTTTCTTACCTTTCGCAGAAAAATCGAATCGTTTGAGACACTTTAGGTTTTCCGTTTGCAAATGTTTGTAATTTGGACAATTCGCTTATTGTGTCATTTGGTGGAAACAGTTAAGTTCAGACTGCACAGACCACAGACGATCAGTCAAGTTTGGTTCAAATGATTGGATTTGTCATTTAAAGGGTCAAAAATGTGCGAAAAAGAGAAAGTTTTTTTTCTTAACATTTTCTCCTCACTCTACGATGTTTTCAACAGATCCCTTGTCCAGGGACGTAAAGGCATGGGTTTGCTCGATAAAGAAATAATTTCTGGATGTTTTTCTTCCCATGAGTCCATCGACAGACAGTTCAAAATGGAATATATTCTCTTCATCAAATATTGCTTGAGATACACTGACCCGAAATATCCCTAGAATTTCAGTATTTATAATTCTTTCTCTTTTTCTTTCTTTTTGAGTATGAATGTTTGATTCATTCAGCACGCTAATGTTGAATACATAGTGATCTAAATTCCAAGAGATAAATTGACAAGGATGCAAAGGATCCGTTGGGACTAAAAAGAGCACACTGTACATTATTAATGGTTTTTGAATCTTTTTTTCTATCCTTTTCAGTAGGCGAAAGAAAAGAAATATAGTACATAAAACGCTGTCATTATCATCATCATCATCTTTTTCACAAAAATAAAAGGGTTACAAATATGACTATTCGCACGATGTTAGGGATCTTTGATCTTTTAGACGAAAACTAAATAAATGCGTCTATAAAGCTACAAGTTTCGCTTCTTGAAATGAAGGTCAGCCATAATCAGGAAATAAAAGGCGGGAATACTGCGATTTGACCCGAGACTGCACATACTGGTTTATTTAGAACGTGTATGAGATAAAAAATTGCAATGGCTATATGATTCTGAAAAACAGTTGACACATGTATGTGATAAAGCGGGTTGTATGTTAAACACTTACTCTTGTTTACTCGTTAAGCGACTTCATCGAGACAACAGATTAACTGTTTCCATACCATAGACGACACCAGAAGCTTTTGTGGACAGTGCAGACCAAGATCAGACTGCACATAACGTGCAGTCTGATCTATGATCTACACAGTCCACCACTTTATTCTACTAGATTATGACCAAGCTGTTATTTGATCTTGCAGTGGAACTGTATTTGTAGCCTTTGAGAAAATGCTGTTTATTCAGTAGTGAAAGTGTTGAATGTTTAGCAGCAATTATTGCTTCAATCGCACGATTGCCCAGAAAAACAGAATTTATTATATTGCAAAAGGAATTTCTCGCGATATGATCGGATAATATGCCCCGAACATATATTCCTGTACACTTGCAAAATCCACGTCAAAGCATTTTCCTTTTCTGGTGCCCTGTATACGTAAAAAAAAGTATAAATAACTTCACTTTCAACACATCATCCAAAATGGGGGCGTTGATAGATTCCGAGCCGCCCATAAGACAAACACACCAAGTAACCTGCACCATATTAGTACTAGTTTTCCTTGATGGTTGTCATTAAAGCGGAAATAATGGATTATTTTTGAAAATAAATATAGTTTCATTTATTATCGTTTGTTGTCATTCTAAAACAAATGCAAGGGGTTAAAACGAGCCACCCCTTCGTCAGGTAAGTAAATTGTGAAGTGTCGAAACCCATACACTGTAGCGTTAAAAGGATAACCTAATGGTCGTTTCATTTGAACCAATGGTTGTTTACTTTTGCCAATAAATCATTAAACTGCATAGAGCTTTACTTACCTTGAAGTTGTTTAAATCCAGGTTTAAATAAAAAAACGTCGAATGTCTATTGCAGTGACATCAACATTCATACACCAAACTGCACGTTTTACCAAGGTTTCAGTGACGTCAGTTCTCAGTGACGTATTGAAATGGGACACTCAAAAGTGAAATTCTATTTCGTCAGCGTACTCAATGCGTGCGACCATAAAACAGGGAAATTTCGCTGAATAAACGTTGGAATAGTAAAACTTTGCAGTGTAATAAATTCAGCTCGGGGCAACATGATCCGCCACAGCTGTGAACAAGTTTCCAAGTCCCCTGCCACCTGACCGTACAACTAATGAAGTAAGTAAATCAGGCCGAAAGTGAATGTAAATTTTTGTTACAACAATACGGAAGATTAGTTCAGCCAACAGGTTGTACAAATGGATTAAAACCCTGAGAGCCCAGAGTTCGAATCCTAAAACTCGGCCTGCGCTCTCTGGTAACATCTACATGTATTTTGCTGAAGCTTTCTTGAAACAGTTAAAATAAGTGAGCTATGCTCTGTAGAAAGGTTGTTTGATGCATCTTTGTGATGCATGATACCAAGCAAGTTATCATATGGCCTGCAACACGCGAAAAGGGACATTCGGACAGTTGTGTAAAGTGTCGTCTCGGATCAACCTGCGCAGTCCGCGCAGGCTAATCCGAAACGACACTTTCCGTTTTTGTCATTTTCTGTTTTGCGCAAGTCTACTGTGGCACAAAATCTAATGTAGTCGTAAAGTGCCGTCTCGGATTAGCCTGCGCGAATGCCCCTTTTTGCCATATAATTATGGATCCATAAACTCTAGTTTGTCTAACAACCGACTAGATTCTTAGGTAGGATGGTCCTTGGATATGCAGAAAACCAAACAAAAGCAAAGGCTTTCGGCCCATGTCAGCCGGCGTGGAGTGTGACATGAGTTGATAACGAAGATGTATAAGCCCCCTTTTCACAGAGTACAGCTCAAGTTAAGGTGGGTTTAGTACCGTGGATTATTTTGAATTAAAACTTTAACCCTTTGAAATACATCTGCATGACGGTGAGGTTCGGAAAAAAAAAAAAAACCGTGTCGAAAAGGACACGAAAAGGTTAATTTTTGTTTTATCGATTACAAAGAGGGATGTTTTAGTGCGGAGAAAGAAAAAAAAAAAATATAAATGTGAATTCCCAAGGTAATCTATCTCTTTCTCTCACGGAAATGCGACAACCTATTCGTGGAAAAAAATAACATCCTTGAGAATCCTCAGCATCTCCATTAATCAGCCATCACAAATCCTGCTATTAATCCTTAACGCGGCTTTCACAACTATAGTTACCTTTGCGGTCAATGTAAATCAAAATCAGACTGCACGAACCGTGCAGTCTGATCTTTGATCTACATTGTCCGCTTTGATGAGACATCCTGGACAAACGCAACATTGAAAGTGTATATTTATTGGCCTTATTTCTAGAATGAAAGTGTCCGTTAAGTTAATTCGGCGCTCTTAGGGTTAGGTTACTTCTGATGCCAATTTTTGTATGACCTTTTCGCTTCCTGGCAGTTCTATCCGCTGCAAGATAATGTAATTGAAAGATTATCTTCTTTTCAGAAAAAAATAAGTTGTGTGTTTTTCAATCCACTAATTGTCACTTTGCTTTGTTTTAACAACGTTTTGTGTGAAAGCAGTCAGTGGCTTATTCAGAAGATTGCGCGATTTACTGGTAGCAGAAAATCAAGACCGTAGATAGAGGCACTGGCGGCCGTGCCATAAAAACTAAAGAAATGTCGAAATAATGCTGAAAACTGCGAGAAGCACCATACACATAGAACAATTTCATTCTAAAATTGGTATAATATTGTAGGTAACTGAGGTGTAGAAGCATCTTGCGTCGGCGTCTCACTTTAAATGGACCAAATACGCATTCTGCGATGATGTACATCACGGCACAAGTAGGCTACTGCTTCAAGTTTCCTGGAGGCCAAATTCTAGAGTAATTAATATAAGTTGTAGAATTCGTTTCACACTGTATATGAACCATGCTCTGTTGAAAAAGGGGTTTAACTCTTTACCAGACGACAAAATTAATTTTGGACTTGACGAAATTGAAAGCATTTGCAAACCACAAATTAGATTTAGCTCAAATGATGATTTATGTTTTAGATATAGTAGAAAACATTGTGGGAAAAGCATTTTCTCCTTTTCTCACAATGTTTTCAAAAGGCTTCTATCCCACTATCGTGAACACTCGGGATTGTGTATTAATGGGTTAATGCATATTTGTAATTCACGATACGCAGTAAGTCATCACTTAATTTGGGATCTATAAAATCCATTTTGTCTAACAACCGGCTGCATCTGGAGTTAGAATGGTCCCTGATCATGCATGAAATTTACAAATAGCGAAAGTTTTAGATCTATGTCAGCATGCGCAAACTGCGCAGGCTGAGATGAGTTGATACTTTTTGTATATGCATTAAAACCCCTTTTCAGAGAGCACGGCTCATATGAATTAGAAAGATTCAAAATTTAAACTGCACTGCATGTTAGAAAACATGAATGTATATTTCTGAGTACTTATCTGACAACATAGTGACTGCTTACGAGTGAAAAAAGTGAAGTTGAAGAGTATAGCCTAATGGACAATGATACAATGATGCTCACATTTCACATGACAATGGTTCTCGCGTAACCAGATCTTGGCTTGTATCTAAGCTTTCCCAAGTAGTTTTAGAATGAAGCAGAAAAATAGAGGAATTGGATTGCACATTTGTCTCGTTCATTTCAAAATTTTACACATCAGATCGAGTAGATATTCCTTTACATGTATACAAACTTAGTATGGTAGTGAACTACACAGCTAATTTTTAGCGGTTTAAATCTCTCAAGTTATATAGATTATCGATTAATCAGGTAAAATACAATTTCATTTTACTTGGAGACTCCACAATGCACACCTGTCCCAAGGGATACAACTCGGTGCGGGGAAATTCTAAATAATTCATGCAACGATATTGTTTTCTGAACACTGTAATCTGACTTGAAGTTAAGCGTCTGAAGTGAGAACTGATTATTTGAAACACGTGAATCAGCTTTAACTTTCTACCAGGCGTACACTTTTAGACTTGTCCAAACTGACAGCAGTTGCAGACTTCAAATTAAATGGTGTGCGTATGATAAAATTTGTTTGCAGATGGCAGAATATTTGTAGGTAATAGAGAAAATGCTGATAACCTTTTTCCACAATGTTTCCCAAATGTTTTCTTCATCCTCGCTAAAACTTCGGGTTATTCAGTAGGGAACTAAAGAAATATTTTATTGTGAATTACATGCCAATCACTCTGTCTATTTTGTGGACTTTACAATACGGAGACTAGGTCTCTGTGCACCAACTATGAGCTTCGACGAGAACGCTTAACCTGGATCCATCATTAACACACAATTCCGGCATTGTTAATTCCATTTAATTCTGTCATTGGCAACAATTTCAAACCGATAACAGAATGTCAATGTTTTGGTTTTGTTTTCTTTTGTTGTCCGTCAGTTTGTCATGTGACCGAAAAAGAGCGCACCTGCAAACTGGGACTACTTTGAAGGGGAAGGTCTCGTCAACATGTTGTTTCGATATGTAAACCTGGTATGTTTCTTACATCTTAAAACACTGAAAACGGAGAAATAGATCTAGTTATCTTCATTCGACACAATTTTTTTTTTTTCGGCAAGTAAACGTCATGTTCATGACGTAAACAATATCATTCATGAAGTCATAATGCATATACAGTATAAGGATGTCTTGAATTGTTCTTCGTCTTTATTCAGTTAGAAGCAGATGTTGACAGAACTGTTATTTCGAGCGAAATATTCAATTCAGAATGATATGGATTATAAATGATATATACGATAAATATGGTAGATGTAGATGGTTGGCGTCTTCTATTCATTGCCCCAACCTACTCTATTGAAATTGAAAAGCTGAAGCAACTTGCAGAATATGATGATAATTGAAAGTAAGATATAAAGAATAGATGGCTGGTGTCTTGGATTGGAAAAAAATATCGGGCAAAGAGTAGGAACTTTAACCGGTGAGAAGAAGGTGAACGAGATAAAATTCCGTAGCCGAGCACGAAAACTTTCCAAATCAAAGACAAAAAACAACAACAACAAGTACACTGTACAGCGCCGTTTTTTGGGGTTCGAAATTGGTGCAAGTGACAGGAAGAAGTTATAGATCAGTTCACTATGTAGTAGGACCACTCTCATATATATACTTTACGTAAAACAGACCATTTGAAATATTTACATGCGCGATGTTTCCGTTTTATTGACATGTTGCTACATAGGTATCTTGTCGAGAATAAGCGAAAATAAGATTACGATTGTTTTTCTTTTTTATTTCATTTTTAATCGAAGAAGCTACGTAACTGTACGCAAGCATTTAAATGCATTAAAAAATATGACAGTGAGATGCGATACAACCGAAACAATACAACCGCAAGTGATAAATCTATAGGGCTCATTCCCTAATTTCTAATGCTTCTGTAATGCATTCCGACAAGTATTCATTTACTTTCAACCTTTTTTCATGAAATTGTGTGTACAAAAAAATCGTGATATGAATTACTGGTATAAATTCCTACATTTGTCCAATCCATGTCGCTTGCCAGAGTAAAACAATACGACATTAGTAGAACAATACATATGTTCTTCGTTTTCTATTTGCTTGCAGCCCATACGCAGTTGAATCACATAGTTCTGACCGAAGGATAGTCTGAGAAGTGAAGAATTCAGTTATTTATGTTTCCTTAATCGTTGATTTTCAGTATTGAACACAAAACCCCACGTCTTTCTCAGAACACCCAGTGCACAAAAATGCAACTTTCTTTTTTTTTAAAAAAAAAACAAACTTTTTCCTAGGGGCTTTTTTGCCATCCGAACCTTTCCTCCCTATGGATCCGCATGAATGGAAGGCTATCTACGTCACTGAGAGCTTTTCAATGAAAGAGAAACCAACTTAATTTTCTAGTTTCGTCGATCCTCTATTTTCTCATATTTTATGGTGTTCGTTTACGAAGAAAGCCACACGTGTGTTATTCAATCTAAAGAGAGTGTCGTTATCAGATTATCGACGTCACTATCGTACATCTCTTGTAGTTTCCAAGAACGTATATCGACAGTCCGTATCTCCTTGACGTTTGACACTGGAAGATGATTACACTCCTTGCTGCATTTTTGGGGGGTGAAAGTATTTCCTATCTAAAAATGTTGATTTTTATAATCCTTAAACTGCCAATGAAGTTTGATTTATTTATCTAGCCGATAGTAAAAAATCCCGAATATTGCCATTTCTAAGTGATTTTTGTGGCCGGAAAATCTCACTGGGTTGGGCAGTGTAGATGCAAGATCAATGACGTGTAATGGTATTTTGGTCCGTCTAGAAAATCGTTTATTGGATGTCGAAAGGATAAGTAGTAAAACCCCCCAAGTCCTATTCGCCATATCTGCGAGGAGTGTGACACAACTGTTATTTTGCTAACATGTTAAGGATGTCTGTGTTGAGACCATTTAGAAACGTTATATTATAAATCATGCCTATTAAATTGATTTATTACTTTCTCTTTGGTATGTCGTATAAAACACTATTAGATTTCGCGTTTAAATGCATTGTACCGAACAATATCCATTCTTTCTAAATCTGCCAGTAAATTCAGAATAATCCACACGGAAACAGCCTGCCATACGATACCAAACAATAAAAACACTTCGATGATTAACGATAACTGCTGACAAGAGTAGTGATGATAAAACCTGCGTTCATTGTCCGCATGCTCATCGCCATTTTAATCAATTCAGTTATGTGCTTGTGGCCATTTAATAAATCCATGCTTACCTTCGATTATCTTTACTGGCTTGGAAAGAATATTGTCCGGAGTACTGGTAAAAGAAACTCCAGGAAAGCATGGATAGGTGCACGAGCCGCCGCGATATAACTGAAATAATGTTGAAAACGGCGTTAAACATCATACAGTCAAACAATACAATCGATTTTCTTTATCATTACTTTACCCAAAATTCTTTCCAAGCAACTGGCTGCTTACTCATGTAAACAACGTCGGAACGATGTCCAGCGGGGAGAAAGGGGTGCAGCCTGTCCCAATGATTATCATAACTCCTCGTAAAGAATTTATGCCGAGCTAGGAATCGAACCAGCGATCCCTGGATTTCTTGACAGTCCTGTGCGTTACCAACTGAGCTACCAGTGCTCGGCTAAGAGGCCACTCTTAAACGGACTTCAGCTAAACGTCCAATATCCATTGGACTTGCAACCACAACTTGAAAATGATGATCATTTAGGGAATTGTCTTACATAGTGAAGGATGACCTTTATCCATTTTCTATGTGAGGCCTGACCCTGCAGGCCACACATTATACTGAATACACCATTCTACTGTGATTAATCTCGCTAATGTCCTCTGACGTGCCGCATTACCAGTGTTTAGGTTCCTCATGAATATCGGCTTTTCCGTTGACATTATGTACAGCGAAAATCTTGGTCAAGAACTATGGAATGGGGTCTTTATCGACCTTGGTATTGTACACGAACGGATTTCAATTTGGCAGTGAAAAATAATATACTTTTACTTACCCGTGTTTGTTTACTCAAAACAGATGTAGCAAACACAACAATAAATTAGGTGCATAATTATGGGTGGGGCCTTACTTTCATGTGCAGGTCTTGTTTTCAGAAAATCTGGATCGAAAAAAAATTACACTTTTTTTAAAACCTATCCATATCTGATAGCCTTTAGGAACTGAGCAGAACCTGACCCAGACTGCATGGTCATGCATTCAAATCTTAATTTGCCATCTCCATAATCAATGCATTGTTTTTCAGCGCCTAATCAATGAGTGGGTTATATTCGAGTGTAAGTTCCGTTCTTCTTATTTTTAGTATCTAAGGGTAAACGTTAGAAATGATACCTCTAGGAAATAAACGAGTTTTTTCTTCTCTAAAACAGCCATTTATTGCTGTGTGTATCCTGTAGTAATTATGGTTGCGTGTGTATTGTACATATATATATCTGGAGCAGATATATCTAGGGTGAAAGCCTTTTTTGTGCTATCTCTCGAAAGTATTGTCTACAAATATGACTTTTTGTTCAGAGACAAAAAAGATACTTTCACTAATAATATATATATCTATTTTATTTTTCGGTGAAAGATCGAAATCGATTTCATGGCTGCGCCACTCATGAAAATATTAACTATAATGTCCACTTGATGAAATATATTTCGATTCTTTCACCCAAAAAAATGCTCTATATATATTATAAGAGCAACTTTCAAGAAACATTGCTAGAAAAACAGTAATTGACCTGAAGAGTTACACCTTCTTTCTTTTCTTTTTGGGGTGATATCAATTCTCTAAATCATGGATAATTTGTATGACATCTTTTCGGTTAGGAAGATTGATAAGATTGCTATCTGTTTGATGGTAGAAAAATTTTTAAGTGTATATACATACTCAGATAATTCAATTTCTATGGCCTTAAGGGTAATAATTGTAAAACATGAGATTCTAACATGACACGTGAATTCGGCTCTATAAACACAATGCAACAAAAGCGTGGTAAAATCTACGTTATTCTATGAAGAGTGACGTCATTCTATATAGAGTGACGTCATGCTGTATAAAGTAAATAAGTAAGTTATTCAATGGAATATAATCTGCATCCGCGTTTTTACTCCAAGTATGAACTTGTTTTCCTTTGATTAAGAGTTGGTCATGTTAGAATCGAAATAATCTTCTTTCTATCATGGTTTATCGTTTAATAAACCACGTTGTGTGTTATGAGGCGCAATGAATAAACCACTCGGGCAATCGCCCTTGTGGATTATTTATTGTGCCTCATAACTCACAACTGTGGTTTATTGAACGATAAACCACGATAGAAAGAAGATTATTTCTTAATTAACATGTTTGTATCTATTGTTATAGTGCTAGTTGTGTACATATTAAAGTCACTACTGAATCTTAATATGAATGAAATTACTACAAAAACACATGGTTTTACTATGATTTGTTGTTGTTTATGGCTGTTCTTTAACTGTCCCTCACTCCTCTGTGGCTAAGACAAAAAAATGCTGAAATAGTACTATAGAGTTAAATAGTCAAAAACATGAAATTGAAAATGAAAAAAGTTGTGAAAAATTAGATTTCTGCATGGTTTTTGTAAATAACTTACATTGCAACACAGAAATTATGGAGAAATTGTACCATTTGAATGCATTTGATAAAAACCAAATGGACTGTACTGCCTTAGATGTTCAAGAGAGCGATTTTTTTTCCCCAAACTATAGCTGTTTGCTTAATAGGAAGCATTTATATAAACAACGTACTTAATTGAATATGCCAACTGAAAATTTTACTCTTTCGCTGAAAATCAGTTAATTCGACTTTATTAGGGATCTACAAAACAATTTCTACTGTAACTGAAGACGGTTTGATGTCATTTTTAAGCATCGGATAGCGGACGGTGTAGATCGAAAATCTGATTGCACGTTCTGCAAAAGCAATTTAAGTTGCCATCGGCACGAAGAGAGTTAAGCGGGGATGGGGCACTATAGAAAACTATTCCAGTGATCTTTGGAGTTGCTTAATCTAACATTATAGCCTTTTACATGGCTATAAATGCCTTCGATTGTTCCATGTCCTTAAAACAAATGACCCTTAATCAAATTTTACGGACTAGTTCAAGAGTTGTAATTAAATGCAACATCTGAAATATGCAGCCATAATCGTAATCTTAATGCTAAAGCTTTCTGGCATGGTTTGATTTGGATTCTATATTGATAGCAATAAATATAAAACCGCTAAAAGTGCACTGAGCATTTTAACTGGGGCAGAAAAAATCAGTGAGCAAAGGCAGAAGTCCATGTATATTGCGTTTGCGATTTGATTCCTATTTAGGCAGTTGAATAATAGATTACATACCAGTATAAGTTTTCTCGCATAACACCATTTAATTTATTTGCATAATTCAAGAAGAAATTATGGACTATTTCCTGTTTGTTCTTACGTCATTTACATGTAACAACCACTTTTAGCAGTAGACACGACACGGAAGTTGTATAATTATATAGTCATGAGTACAACAAGCCATTTTTTAGTTCTGCCAGATTCGAAGAGAAGGGTTAGAAATATTTTAAATTGGACTATAGTCATAGACACACTGGCATTTTTTTTTTCTTTTGTCCATTTTAAAATTGTGTTCTATTTAGCAGAGGTAGTATAACATATTATAAAGAAGTGGACGAATTTTTTACATCGTCAAATCGTTAAAAAGTGGTATTCTGTTACGGGGTGCCAAGAGAACAACTGTAAATGAGCCATGCTCTGTGGAAGGGGGCTTAATGCATCTGCGAAAAGTATTGACTCAAGTCAGCCAGCGCAGGCCGCGCAGGCTGACTTAGGTGGAAACTTTCCGCTATCGGTCAATTTTCTGTATGTACAGGGTCCCATCTACCTCATGATAAAGTCGGTTGTTAAAAGAAGTGGCTTTTATGGATCCATTAGTATTTGATGGTTTGCTTCGTAACCATGGATCACGGAGATGCATTAAGCCCCCTTTTACCAGAGCATGGCCCAAATAATATGAACAATTTAAACGGCCTTTCACTTCAACGAGAAATCTAGGTCGGCAATCATTGTTGACCATTTCAGTGAAAAATTGAGATCAAGTTTATAGGAGCTCTGCGCTCATAGTAGGTTGTTTTAAGAGTGTATCTCCGTGATGCATGATACCATGCAAGTCATTGTAATTGTGAATCCATAAAATCCATCATGTCTAACAACCGATTTAACCATGAGGTAAATTCATCCTTGGAAATCCAGAAAATGACAAGAAGCAAAAGGTCTCGACACAGATCAGCCTACGCGAACTGTGCAGGCTAACCTGAATCGACACTTTTTACAGATGTATTAAAACCCCCTTTTCACAGAGCATGGCTTGTGTATTTGGTGTCCGTGGTTGTGAGGTAGAGCGTCGGCCGCGTAACCATAAGGTTCCGAGTTCGATACCCGGAAGCGGGTGTCAACTTCGGGATTTTTCACTGGCCCACACATTCGGCGCGAGTACTGGTGTAGTTCCCAGGAAGCAGAATCGAGAGAGATTAGTATAAGTTGTAAGAACTTGGTTCTCAATCGATGTAAAATAAATATGTTTAAACTAAACTAAACTAATGAATTGATATAGAGCTGTACTACATTGATCTTGGACTATCGGCCGCTACAAATGCATAGTTCTTTACAGAAACCAGCTGGCAAGTAACAAGTTTGCGTCACGTATCATCATTTGTTGCGATTGTAAATAGAGAGTAGATGGTTGGTGTCTTGGATGGGTTAAGTTTATCGGGCAAGGCGGAGGAATTTATCTGGTGACCCGAAGGCGAACTGGATAAATTTCGGAGCCGAGCCCGATAAACTTAACCCATCCAAGACATCAACCATCTATTCTATTTATCCTGTCACTTACTGTAACGGAACAAAACAAAACAAACAAACGAAAAAAAAAATGATAAAGACCGTACCTTTTATAACTTTCCGGAGCCAAGCCTGATCGACTTTCCCAATCCAAGACACCAACCGTCTATTTTATTTATCCTTTTTCTCAAGTATAATCCAAAATCCGACTAAATTGAACATTTCGCTCTAAATAAGGCACATATTGACATCTTTCTCACTAGATCTATGAGAAACTTTAAAAAATGAAGAACCGTGTTTACAAAACCTTCTGGATATGCAACTGCAATAATGACGTCATGAATGATATTGGCTACGTCATAATTATTAAACGTGACGTATATCCGCAGAAAAATATTGTGGCGAAGAATACAATGTGTTTTAACATAACAGACTATTTATTAAACTAGCAAAAGTATTCGCGAGCGATTGATTCATTCATTACGGCAGTAAGACGCTTATTGAAAATAGTCCCAGTTAGCAGGTGCGCACTTATCAGTCACGTGACCAACTGACGGATAACAAAAAAAAATATACGGCACCCTGTTATCGGGTCGAAATTGTAGAAGTTGACAGGATAAAAACGTTTTATGGCTTAATTGCTTGATTTAGAGGCCCTGTAGGGACCAAAAGCAAAAAGTTCTAGCGTCAAGATGCAGGCAAATTTAATTCATACCGTTTTAAAAGTATGGAGTATTTTTATGGGTCTGACGATTTGTTACAGCAGAATTTGTCAAAGTTACAGTCGCTGACAGAGACATGAATTGTAAAATTAGAATGACAGTTGCCACATGTAATTAAGCCATGTTCTGGCAAAAGGGGGCTTCAAGCAACTCCGTGATACATGATACCAAGTGAGTCATCACATAATTATGGATCAATAATAGCAACTTTTTTTAACAACCGACTTAATCACGAGGTAGAGTGGTCCTTCGAGATACAGAAAATTGACAAAAAGCGAAAAGTTTCGGCCCAGGTCAGCCTGCGCGGACTGCGCAGGCTGACCTGAGTCGATACTTTTCGCAGATGCATTAAGCCGCCTTTTCACAGAGCTAGCTCAATTGAAGTTTTAAGATTCATTTTTGACTGCTATTGGACCTTTCCTTAAAGACAAAATTTCATACCTGGGTGTATCTATGTGTGAAGATATTTTTATTCCATGATAAAGATGGAGAAAATCTTCATTACGGAGAATTTCCCCTGTTGCAACAATACTTTTAAAAGTGTCTTTACCTGTATGTACAGGAATACCAGAATTGCTCTAAAACAAGCTGAATGCAGACCGTACATTCTCCAAAATTAAAAAATTCCCAGGTTAGCAGAAGTACCTCTGTCATAAAAGCTTATTAAAAACAATTAAATGTAGAAAACTAGCATTTTCTAAGAATATGTCGAAAATTGAAACTTAAATTGGCGCGAAATAAGCTGAAATAACTAAGCATGATTTATTAATATTTTAGAAATTTAAAGCAATAAAATTTAGAAAATTAATTTTGTCGGAGGGAATTTCCTCGGGACAATATTTGGCTTCAAGTTGTGGAAGAAAATTCTCTAAATAAATTTCTACATGAGGTAATGAGGCAAGCGGTCTAATAACAAAGAAATAAAGGCTTGGAATCCACTATCGATGTTCATTCTAATGAACCAAAAGTATCATTAAAGAGTTCAATGACTTGTTTCAGTTATTCCCCTCCCGGTCCTTCATTAACCCTTATGCTGCTAGGCGCGACTCACTGACCTTTTGCGGACAGCGTAGATCAAGATCAGACTGCACAGAACGTGCAGTCTGATCTTGGATCTACACTGTCCGATAAGGAGATATTACCCGAAAAATTAAATTTGAAATAGCATCACTCGGGTTTTTGCAATCGGCTTGAAAGTTTCATTTAATTTATAAGGGTTAATGTAAAAATCCTTTTTTACTTTACAAAGTTCTTTCAGTGTCTTGTTCATTTGCTTAATATCTCTTGACCAGACAACACATTTTAGACTCGCCTGTATCGAAAAAAAAAAAAAGTAGACAAAAAATTTTAGATGTGGCTGAAATTATCTAGTGTTTGTCTTTCAAGGATTAGAAACAGAGGTCTGGAAAGGGGAAAATGCTCTTGCAAACTACAAATTTGATATGGCTAGAATGATGATTTTTATTTATAATTTTTTTTATTTATTTATTTTTATTTTTATTCAATTTAAATAGTAGAAAATAAAGGGATTCAGGAAAATGCTAGCTACCAGTAGCTACTCCTTGTTTACGGAATATTTTCGATAACCGTTTTCCTAGGGGTCGTTCAACTACGGGATGATTTGGTAAAATGTTAGTCATAAAGACTTGTTACAAACTGGCAGTAGAGAACCTTATGATTTACCAAGTAAAAACAGTGATACATGTGCTTAGCCATAACTGACATTCACCATAACATTACATGTGGGCAGAAAAGGAAATTGATTTTTCTGACCAGTTTTTCCCCAACCACATTTTTTTCAAAATGATCTACGACATGACGAAGTCGTCGCCAAGAGACACTGCACCAAGAGTTTAGAATTCAAGAGGTGGGGATGAGAAAACCCATGTTAATACCGAATTTTTTGTCTAATGAACCTACAACGGTAATAAAATTGTCAAGACTTATGTATTCTTCTTTCTTTTCTTTTAACTCATTTGATTTTTTCTATCCGGCATCATAGTACAATTGTGTAGTTTTGTAGTGGTATTAGCTCCACTAGTCGAAAACCAGTGAGCTTATGTCGTGGCTCTGTGTCCGTCTTGGTGCTCCAGTCCGTGCGGTCATGCATTAACTTCTGTTTTTAAACATCTGCTTCTGTTAACCCTTATCCCACTAAATAACTTAAATGAAACTTTCAAGCCGATAGTAAAAACCCGAATAATGCTATTTCAAACTTATTTTTTGGAGAAAAGTATCTCCTTATCGGACAGTGTAGACCCAAGATCAGACTGCACGTTTTGTGCAGTCTGATATTGATCTACACTGTCCGCAAAAGGTCCGTGAGTCTCGCGTAGCAGCTTAAAGATTTAGCTGTTTAACCCTTTCAGCGCAAAATGTATAAACTCGGCCTCATTCGGCAGCTGAAAATGCAATCCATTGAAACTGAGAAAGATTTTTATCTCAGAGGCTTGATTAAGTAAGCGGACAGTATAGATCCAAGATCAGACTGCACGTCTGCAGACTTCAACAATATGCTACTAACAGAAAAAAAAAAAACCGAATTCGAAACGACGGATGACACTGCGTCATAGATATTATGACACTGAGAGATTCTCTATCTCCGATCCATCAAAATCAGTCAATACACAATCTTTTAGACGGCTCCTAGATTAACCATGTGCGTGACTTGAATTTACAATTTTGTCGTACAGCCAGGGGAAAACATGCACAGAAAGTCCTAAATGGCATCTGGAGATTTTATTCAATAATAGATTTGCACTAAACCTTTCGCTATGATATGGCAACATTAAGGAGATTTTGTGGATTGTCTTTTAGATTTTATTCAGCTGTATTAACTGAATTGAATTAATTAAATGTTCCTTTTTTTTTTTTGTTAGTCTTTTCTTAGTAATCACATGTTCAGACGACGCTTAGGAGGCAGGTTCTTAAATAAATTGTGGGATAAAAGGAGAAAGTGCTGGTAATCACCAATATTTCTTTCCCTTCCCCCCCCCCCCTCCACCAGTGTTTTCTACCTTTTCAAAGACAGAATTTACCTTTTAAGTCCTACCTGAATTTTCGTCTTCACATGTTTTCAATTTGGAAAAAGTCTAGAACTTTGCCTTTGCCGCCTGTCTTGTAGAGAGATGAAGAGGCTTGGCTAAGTATTAAACCTTGAGCCGCCAAATAAATTAAATGGACTTTATCATACAGGAAACAAATCAAAGCATTGTAGTTTGCAAGCCAAAATATTTCACGTTATAGCAGATAGCGTAGATCTAAGATCAGACAGCACATTCTGAGCAATCTGATCTTAGATCATCACATCTTACTAAAGGCAGTCTGATCCATATCATCTAAAAAGACAGCAAAAAGTGAAATTAGCACTCTGTGAGCTAAAAGAATCATAGGAACTGATCATTGTTAACTGTTGTTAACACACATATATATAAACTTTGTCACTTTTGAAGGCTAATAATACAATTAACTAAAACTCAGCAACAGCTTGATTCTTAAAGGCCTGACCAAGCAGTCAGACGATATAGATCCAAGATCAGACTGCACAGTGCAGTGCAGTCTGATTTTTATCTATACCATTCTCAACCCCGCTGTCCATTGCCCATGGCGCTGTAAGGATTAACCGTTCATTATTTAGCAATGAGAAATTAGTTCGATTTTTGTTTTTCGATTTTCGAGATTTAAAAAAAAAAAAAAAAAAAAAAAATCGAAAAACGAAAATCGAACTAACTTATTTTTTTTTGAATCTCGAAAATCGAAAAATCGAAAATCGAACTAACTTCTCATTCCTTCATTATCTTCTGAAATAATTAATCCTTATCGTGCTAGATAAATCAAAAGAAACTTTTAAGCAGATGATAAAAACACGGAAGTTGCTATTTCATGGCCATTTTGGGGAAAACAAATATCTCCATATCGGACAGTGTAGATACAAGATCAGACTGCACGTTCTGTGCAGTCTGATCTTGATCTACACTGTTCGCAAAAATAGTAGCATAAGGGTTAAGCGGCAAAGAAGTTGGAAACTTTGACAATAATGTTTATAGGTGGATAATCAGTTTAATGATATGAATTAAGTGTCTGCAAATAAATGTGAGCCATGCTCTGGCAAAATAGAGCTTAAAGTATCTACCAAGCAAGCCATCACATGATTATGGATCCATAATAGCCACATTTTTGTAACAACCGACTTAATCATCAGGTAGAGTGATCCTTGGACATACACAAAATCGGCCAATATCGAAAAGTTTCGGTCCAGGTCAGCCTGCGCGGACTGCACAGGCTGACGTGGGTCGATACTTTTCGCAGATGCATTTAGCTCCCTTTTTCACAGAACATGGCTCATATACAAGTGCAAATATGGTAACAAGAAGGTGCACATATTCTCTTTAATGTCATATCTAATTAAGGGCTCTTAGTAAGGAATACAATCCGATGATAAATCTAATGTTTCTCTTTAAGTTCATCATTTTGCAAGTTAAAAAATAAGTTCGTTACCACATGATTGGAAATGTGGCGATTTTTTTCCCAAGATAAATAATTAAAGTATTCTTCTACTTGGATTACGCAATCTTTTATGCTTGAAGGCATTCCCGATTCGCTATCAAATCGTGCACGAAATGAGGACTTCCAAGAGATTTGTTCTGTTTTCGTTCGGAAACTTATTGTGGGAGCCGCAGTCACCAATCAGTCTTAGTCTCCCATGCACGCATGCATAACAAATATATCCGCATGCTTTTGCCACATTTAAGGTAAATGTCATCCTCGGAACGCAGGTTTGAAGCATTACATTACTCTCCATGCATCACCCCTGGGAAAATTGACTAGCAAATCGTCGTTTCATATGAATATTCATATGGTCGGGAAGTACCCTAATAGCCAATCGAATGATCGATAACATAATGATACTCTCTTGTAGAGAGGATAATTTAATTTCTTCCGTTACTAAAAATAACGCTGGAAAAAAACCCGAGACTGTCAACAAATACGGCGGTCGTCGGCGTGCTTGTCTCCTGTGAGATATACCATTCCGCAATACAGGGACGACACTACCGATCTTTGTGTACGATTTTAACTGACAATCTTTCGGTGATACGCTGAAAATCTCTTTTAAACGCTTCTCGATTGTGGTGTTGATGGGCGCCGCCATATTTAAAGTATCGGTAAGCTTGATTTGCAACGAATGATGTGATTGGATATAGACAAGTAAAAAATAGAAATGACCGCGTATTTGTGAGAAAAATAGTTTAAATTTTCTCAAAGAAAAACTGAGATCACCAATCAAAATGCTTCATGAATAATTCATGAGAAGGAGGAAACGCCAGCGAAAAAACCCAGGGGCGATTACAGAATGAATCGAAGCTGGGTCACCGAGGATGAGTAAATGTATACGTGTACATGTACGTATTTCAAGTGTGGTAACCCTGCATTTATACGCACCCATAAGTGGATGTAATTACGCTTTAGGACATTTTACTTTGTTAGCAGCCACGGACAAACGATGATTAATTACTCGACTCACCAAGAAAGCAAATACACTGAATCTTTTAATCTATGATATGTTTTATTTTTAGGCTTCTTCGTCCAAACTCTGTTTTAATTCTTCTTCATTTTGGCCATACTTTAGAATACAGCCTTTTACTATTGACCTATTTTTTATTTTTCAATATTTTGTAATTAGGATAGGAGAATTAATAATATTTCTACTGCGTCCAAGTAATCAAGAAACCTCAATTAACTTACTATATAAAGCTGAGTTCTATTCACATTGCAAAGCTTGATTTTGGAGAATAGTTATTTAAAGTACACACATATATTTTGAAAAAAAAAAAACACCATGACCCCCGGTGCTGGCGCAGTTTTAATTGTAGTTATCAAAACATTTACTCTTGGAGCATCTATACCAGTTAATGCGTGAACGTTATACTATAAGTTAATTTACTTACCTAAACATTCAACTTATGTTCGTAAATGGCTTCCTGTGAATGGGGCATAGGTATTGTTATAATTCAAAGTTTGAAGAAAAAACAACCTGATCCATTGAGGCTGTCTGCCCCAGCCATCAGATAACTAGGTTTTACATGTTGAATCAGACCGTTGACGATACAGCCTCATAGCCGTCCTGCATCCTTGGTATTTGTTTTTGTTCAATTTTGAATAACGGATACATTTAGCAAGGGTATATGCCTAAACAATACAAGACCAAGTCGAGTGTTTTCTTGACCCGAAGCTGTCGATTCGGAAATTCCATCGTTTGATAGAGTTAACTCATTATGGCCTGCAGAAGACTTTGGAAACACCCTTATACAATAATTGATAACCAACAAAATAATGATTGTCTTAATAATAATAATAATAATGCCTTTATCTTGTAAAGATAAAACATAAGCGCACATTTTCAAGTCAGAAATCTAAGACCTGAAAAGAAGCCATTCTTACAATGTGCCTTCAAACAAGTGAAACATGAAAAAAAAACCATGGTGAAATTGGTGTTTGTGATGATTGTGATGTTTAAGAATGAAGAGAATAAACCAATGGTATAATGATAGATATGAAATCTGAGTTAATGTTTGATAAATTACTACAATAGAAAACATAGTGGTTAAAAAAACTGCCTTTCTTGGCATTTCTGCTTTTGGCACGGCTTTTTTATTTTTTATTTTTCAAGTTTTTGCTGCAGGACTGAGTAGTATTATGTAGGGGTTGTGAGACCGACTCCGCGGCTGGGCCAGAATATCTTTCGAAAGATTTTAAAAAATGACTGTCGCTAAATCTCATGCCTCTCTCTTACCAATAACAATATGTCGACTTTGTTTACTTGCACTTTGATGAAGCAGTTACCGACCTGAGAAGGGTATATACGTGGCTCTGATAAACTTAATGGTCGATCATTAGAAACCTGAAAAAAAAAAAACTTGATAAAGGCATTAAAACAACCAAACCCCCCAAACGTTTCTGGAAAGTCCAATCAAGAAGTTCGCACTGGTTATATAAGGGACTTTTATTATTCTTCATTAGGAGATGTTCTCAAGGGTAAATAAAGCCGCACTAACGTTGTTTACACGGCGGTCCCGTACCATCCTAAAGTAATAAAACCTTTCGAGGAATAATTATCATCATCCAAATACTTTACTCCATCGTAGCCACATAAATAAATGAGACTTCTTGCAACAGTACGTGTGTAAAGCAATATAGTTCCTTTTAACATAAGTGAAAAAATGATTTATTATTAGAATTGAAACTACACTAAGCGGCCAATGTAAATCAAAGATCAGACTGCATCTTAAGTCCATTCTGGTCTTGATCAACGTCAACAGCAATTTCTAAAAGCTACGTGTATTAATGTCTGTTATTAAGGATAGAGGGTAAACTGCAAGATAAAAGAATCTCTATCATGAATGCAATATAGTCCGTACACAGAAGAGAAGTAATTCTTGCAACGATATGAAATTATGTAGCTACTAATAAGGTCATTGTCATAAGTGACATAGAGGTCCAGGTTGGTCTAGTGGATTAAAGGGAAGATTTGCGTATTTTGGCGAAGACTCTGAATTGTAATAATTTATTTTTCAAATTTGTTTCTATTCTGTTTCATCTGTCACCCACTTCCTTCTCTGTTGAAATTTCTTACTGTTATATGGAGCGCATTTGGTACCTTACAATAGAATTTCTTCCAATCTTAAAATCGAATAGAATTGCGTATGTAAATTAGTATGCATATGTGTGTGGGGGTACAAGAGAGAGAATGAGAGAGAGAGAGAGAGAGAGAGTATTAAGTACCATGACATTTGTAAAAATAATTTATCTGACGATGTACATATATAAGTATAAGTCAAGAAAGATTCTGATTCTACTGATTTTTCGACGAGATCACTGTTTGCTCCGAAGGCTACATATGTTTTTGTCAATATGTTGTAATGAGTCTGTAATAGGTTTTGTAATATTTCATATTTCTTTTTCTTATTCCATGTATAATCGATACACCCGTTTAACCTTTTGGTTTTTGAGGACAACCAAGGTCAAAACCAGAATGAACAACAAAGGATCCGATCATAGATCTGTGCTCTCCGATACAGTAAAATTTTCGGACAGGAAAAACACATCTTTCAAATTGCAAAATTTGTGGTTTTTTTTTTTGGCTATAATTGTTCAATACGTTTATGCAGTTACTTTAGGCGTTTAAATATTCGCGGACGAAAAACAAGAATTAGGCCCATCTATATAAAAGATACCAGTAGACGGCGTAAATTTGCCAGCAAATAGGCAGGGCCTTTAAAATAAACATGTCTACTTTTTTTACCAATCACAAATTTCTGTTTGTTTATTTTGTTATCAATACCAAAATATAAGGTCAAAAGCCAGCACATTCAGCAACGCCGAAAAAGTCAAGATAAGCAAAAAGAAGAGAGTGATCTGTCATTGTTTCGAAGATATTCCAAACAAGGCCGTGGTAAATTATATGTATATAGCGACAGTCAGACTCAGTGCGATGGATATCTGATAGCAAACTACCATATAATGGATCGTAATGAGCGGTTTGGGCTTCCCTTTCATGCGGTGGATTGTTGTGTACAATAGCGATTTGTTTAGAGAATAGATCTTGACAATTATATGAATGGGAATAATAATATTTGATTTATCAGGTTTACTTAAAGGATGATCTCAGTCTGTGATATCCATTTAACCCTTATTCTACTGAATAACAAACATGAAACCTTCAAGTCGATAATAAGAACCCAAATGTTGCTATTTTAAAGTTATATTTTTGGGGAAAATAATATTCTTATCGGACAGTGTAGATCCAAGATCAGACTGCACGTTTTGTGCAGTCTGATCTTGATCTACACTGTCCGCCAAAGGTCAGTGAGTCGCGCTTAGCAGCCTAAGAGTTAACGTTTTACCAGATGACAAAATTCTAGACTAACCATATACATATTGGTCCACTCGTAGACTACAAAATAAGAGGTGGGTGAAAATCGAATTCGTCTCTGAAATGGTAGAAAACACTGGAGGAAAAAGGAGAAAATGCTGGTCAGCAGCATTTTCTCCTTTTTCCACGATGTTTTCAAAGGTCTTTTATCTCTGGGTGTTTTTAACACAGGATTAAACGGTCAAATCGTAACATCGTGAAACACGTTTGCCTGTGACAACTGCGAACTAGACAATCAGACGGTGTTTTAATCCGCTTTCAACGATATTGTACTTATATTTTACGAACAGCTGACTCGTTCCTGGTGGTTGTAATTGTTTCCAGTTAAAGCCTAGTACTCTGAAATTTGCTGCCCTAACGACCATCTCGACGACCTTGGGAAGCTCGTTTTATATCCTAGTTAATGGATGGAAAACTTTTCTTTTCTTTGTGGTTTAATAAATGTTGCATGCTTTCTCCTTTCGTCACAATGTTTTCAAATAGATGAGCCATGCTTTATTAAAAAGGGTGCTAAATGCATCCTTAAAAAATATCGACCGGGTCAGCCTGCGCAGACTTGTGTCGAAACATTTTGCCATCGGTAAAGTTTCTGCGTGTCCAAAGACCATTTTGCCTCATAATTCAGCTGGTTGTTAACCCTTTCGGCGCCATAGGCGGAAACAGGGACTTTTGCGGACGGCATAGATCAAGATCAGACTGCACAAAACGTGCAGTCTGATCTTGGATCTATCCCGTCCGCTTGTTTATTCAAGTCTATGAGACAATAATCCTTCTGAGTCTCAGTTGATTGTATTTTCAGACATCGAAAAGGATCAAGGTTCTGTAATTGTCACTGAAAGAGTTAAACAAAACGGGTTTCATGGATCAGTGATAATGTGATGTGATAATGTGATGACGTACTCTGTATACAATCTCACAGAGATGCATTAAACCAGCCCGCATAGCTCAATAGTTAGAGCGTAGGACTCGTGAACGTGATGTTTCGAGTCACTTGAGGGTGTGGGTTCGATCCCCACGGCTGGCCACCTAAAATTACTAATTGTCTTTCGGATGAGACGTTAAACCGAGGTCCCGTGTGACGGTGCTATACACCGAGCACGTAAAAGAACCAGGCGTAACTTAAGATGGGTTTCGTCCTGTATCTGCACTATCCCCCGTAACAATACTAACAGCCTTCAAGGGGCGTCGCCCATATGGGCAACCGGTGGCGACGATAAATAAACGCAAATTCAATCAATCAACTCTGCTTTGCCAGAGCGCTGCTCAGTTATTATTGCTCACATGTGCTCTCCAAAAAGCCGTTTGTAGGTTTTATGTTCTAAAAGGCGAAGGGTGTAAACCAGTAAGGGTTAGCAGTGGATTAACCCTGCTGAATAACTTGTATGAAACTTACAATCCGATAGTAAAAACCGGAATAAAGCTACTTCACCCTTATATTTTAGAGAAAAATACCTTTTTATCGGACTTTGTAGATCCAAGATCAGCCTGCATGTTCTTTGCAGTCTGATCTTGATCTACACTGTCCGCAAAAGGTCAGAGAGTCACGCATAGCAGCCTAAGGGTTAATGGAGTATTTGAATGGTTTTTTGAATTGGTAATATCCCCTATGGAAAACAACAAGTCTAATTATGGTTTGATGGTTTTTATGTCTTTTGTTTTCTTTTGATAATTATTTTTTATTGATTGCCAAGTTTTTGTGTTGCTTTCGACGTTTTGTATTGCCTACTACAAAAAGGTAATTTTTTTTATATACATATATTATAATTGTCTAAAACGCTATGGCCTACAAGTTGTGTATGTTCCATTTCACAAATTCTATTTGGAAAAAAAAAACATGTAACAAAAATGTTGGTTTTTGTCTATCGTCCCACTAAAATTTCGTTTGCTTCCTATGTATTTAATGCCTAATACCCTTTATTTGTGTAGAGAATGTTTAAAATATTACTAATATTTTGTGGAATAACTTAAAAAAAGAACGGTGCCAGTAAACCGCTTTGCAGCATTTGTCTTTAATGAAAATCCTTGTAAGAGTGTCACAATTGGAATTTAAAACCAGAAGGCAGAGACCCAACAACGTGGTTGCTCGTCTCTCGAGTGTATGTTTTTATAATTATTGTCTCCTGTAACAAAATCCTAAACATACCTTTGGTGGAAAAATAAATGAGCTCTGGAAAATGCATCTCCGTAATGTATCATACCAAGCAAGTCATCGCACGATCATGGATCCCTAAAGTCCAGTTTGTCTAATAACAGATTTAATCATCGGTTAAACTAGTCCTTGAACATGTAGAAAACTGACGAATAACAAAAAGTTTCGGCCCTGGTCAGCCTGCGCGGACGGCGCATGCTGACCTGAGTCGGTAATTTTTGCACATGCATGAATTCCTCCTTTTCACAGGCTCAAATGTAAAATACAGTGATAAGTGTGATTTATAGCTGGGCAACAAATTTTGCGAAATAAAGGGGGTTTAATGCATCCTCATATAAATGAGCCGCGCTCTGACGAAAGGGGGCTTAATGCATATCCGTGATCCATGATACCAAGCAAGTCTTCAGATAATAATGGATCCATAATAGCCACTTTTTTTAACAACCGACATAATATGAGGTAGACTGGTCCTTGGAAATACAGAAAATTGACTAAGAGCGAAAAGTTTCGGCCCAGGTCAGCCTGCGCGGACTGCGCAGGCTGACCTGGGTCGATACTTTTCGCAGATGCATTAAGCCCCCAGTAGATGAAAAGGGAGAGAACTGGGACAGAACCCGGAAGTAAATTACTCCCTCCTCCAACTCAAGCATCCCTTTGCTCACGCCTCCCCCCTCTAGAGTGGTCCCTCCCACCTGCCTAACTCTGGTCAAGTCAATCACTCTCCTCCCCCTCTAGAGTGGCCCCCTCCACCTGCCTAACTCAGGCCAAGTCGAGCATAAACTCTCTGGCCCCCTCCACCCGCCTAACTCTGGTCAAGTCAAGCACAAAACTCTCTCCCCACTAGGGTGGCCCCCTCCACCCGCCTAACCCCGGTCAAGTCAAGCATAAAAAATAGAGTGGCCCCCTCCACCCGCCTAACTGGACAAGTCGAGCATAAACTCTCTGGCCCCCTTCACCAGCCTAACTCTGGTCAAGTCGAGCACAAAACCCCCCTCCGCTAGAGTGGCTCCCCTCCACCGGCCTAACTCTGGTCTAAGCAAAGCGTAGAACTCTCTCCGCGCCTTAAGGTAAAAAAATGCATTAATGTCGTGAGAGGAACGCAAATATAAATGGTCGGAGTTGAGCGTAAAACTCGGTCCCGCTAGAGTGGTCCCCCTCCCCCGGCCTATCTCTGGTCCCGAGTCAAGCGCAAAACTCAAGGTCAAATGGGGGTAAAGGTCAAACGGTGTATCGAGGTCAAACGGTTCATCGAGCGATCGAGCGAACGGGCCTGACGACCGGGGCGACGACCTCGCGTCGACTTGAGTCGAGCTCACCCTCGGACACCCGGACGAGCCGGGCGAGTCAGCCCCTCGGGCGACGAAGCGAGACAGCCGCCTCGCCTCACGAGGTTCGCCGAGTGAGTCGGCGAGACAGTCACCTCGCTTCTCTAATATGAAACCTAATCGTTAAATTTTCGCCTCTAAGATTTAGTAAATTACCAGATTGATCCGTAATATTTACCTCTAGGTTATGTATTTCATCTAATGTTATTGGTAAGTATACTAAATTAACTGGTGACTCTATTATCTTATATCCTGACGCAACGTCCGGGAAAAAAGAGTAAATAGTGTTTTTTGTCGAGCCATTAACGTAACTTCCCGAAATAATATCTATGTTAACGAGCAAACTATTTATGCTAAGAATGTTCACTACATTCTCTGACTCGTGAAATCCTCGCGTGTATTTAGCGCGAGTAAATCCTAATACTTTAGCGAGGGATCCCGGTTGATTAAAATCTACTTGGTAGCCATCTTCTAGAGTAAGAACAGACTTTAGGGTATTAGTGTTTGCAGAAAGGTTAATAGGATACTCTTCATTAACTCTATAATAATGACCCTTTTTTCTCATTTCCTGCTGAATTGTATCATTAATGTCAACAAGATCATAACTTCCTTCGGGTATTTTTATTTTAATCCATGAGGCGCCATTGTCCGGAGAATAAACTAATGTGTTGTTCGTTTCGTCAATGTTTGGAAAAGAGTAGTAAGTTTCGAGGTTTACTAAAGCTATTTCGTATACTTTATCCTTTTCAAGCTGAATCGGAGGATTAAACCTCGTTCTAAAACGCGTTTTGTTATCGCTTACGATGATTTGAAGCGACGTTTTGTGTTCCGTATTTCTTACAATCTTTTTTAAAAGATCTACTTCCATCTTTTAAAAAGCGAAAAGATTCTTTAAACCGACACCGGCCATAATTTTACGGGACCAGGTACTAAGCTGAAGAAAAGACTCAACCCCGATTTAACGCCGAAGAAGTGGAGCAAACCGATCAACCGCGTTGATAAGGCCGCTTACAACCACGATGTTTGTTATCTTAAGCACAATGACACAGCCACGAGAAACGCGGTGTGTGACAAGAATATGTTGGCGGAACTGGATGGTATTTACAACCCCTCTATTAGAGAAAAGATGGAACGGGGTTTGGTAAGTAGACTCATAGGTACGAAGATGCAGTTCGGAATGGGAGTAAAAAAAACCCGAAAATGACAACTCTGGCGGAGGAATTGCACAAACCCGTAAGACGAAGATTTAAAAAGAGGAGGGTTATAGTGAACGGTATCGATAGTATATGGGCCACGGATTTAGTCGACATGCGCGCTTTTTCTAAGTATAATCGGGGCAATAATTATCTTCTCGCTGTGATCGACATCTTTTCGAAGTATGGGTGGTTGGTCCCGTTGAAAAACAAGACAGGCAAGGTGACGGCAGAAGCGTTTAAATGAGGAGGGATATGGTCGATGAAGGTCGGGAGTTCTACAACAAAGACGTAAAAGCATTGGTTCAATTGTATTCCACACAAAACGAAGAGAAATCTAGCGTCGTTGAACGATGGATTAGAACGATGAAGGAGAAGATGTGGAAGTATTTCTCCGCCAACTCTACGAACGTTTACATCGATGTCTTGCAAGATCTCGTTAAGGAGTATAATAATACTATCCATTCCTCTATTAAAATGACGCCGGTAGAGGCTAGTAAGAAAGAGAATGAAACTACGGTTTGGAGAAACCTTTCCCTCATAGTGGTGAAGAAAAAGCGCCTAAGTTTTCCGTGGGAGATAGAGTAAGGATATCAAAAAAGAAAAGGACCTTTGAGAAGGGTTATACAACGAGATGGACGGAAGAGGTTTTTATAGTTTCCGAAGTAAAACATACATCGCCTATAACGTATAGTATTAAGGATCTTAATGGAGAAGAAATAGAAGGCGCATTTTATGAACCCGAACTTCAGAAAACTACCCAAGAGACGTTTAGGATAGAAAAGGTTATTAAAAAACAGAAAGATAAATCCCTCGTAAAGTGGAAAGGCTATTCCGACGAGTTTAATTCTTGGGTCGATAATAAGAATATCGAGCAGTTCTAAAAATGGCAAATATTTCGATCGACCACGTAATTTTACCCAATAAACCGTTGAGCAATTTCGAATTGGAAGATGCGGCGAAAAGATTAAAGATTCCTTATTTTAGAGGAGTTTTTTTACTAGATACATTACCGAGAAAACCTAGTAAAAAAGAATGCGGTATAGTAAACTTCGATAAAAGCGGTGGACCAGGTACACATTGGGTCGCTTGGTATAAAAACGGTAAGACTAAGATTTATTTCGACAGTTACGGCGTACAACCCCCCATTGAAATTCGAGAGTATTTAAAAAGCCCGATACAGTACAATACCGATCAATTTCAAGGTGTGGGACAAGTATTTTGCGGTCATTTATGTTTATACATTCTAAAAGAGTTATCCCGAGGGAAGGCGTTTCAAAACGTTTTAAATAAACTATTTTAGTATTAAAATGCCCGTTGACAAATTCGGAAGAATGAAAGGTGATAGTGGCACAATCGGTGACGGTGTGTCACTCGCTTACGTGAACAATAACTTTTTACGCGTGGATGGAACGACCGCTGTTACTGGTTCTATAGACATGAATGGTAATACATTAACGAGGGTTAGTAACCCGGTAAATTCGCACGACGTGGCGACTAAGGATTACGTGGATGGAACTTCAAGTGGGGGGTGGGTAAAAGAAAACGGGGGGTATCAGGCACTCGGATTTATAAATATGGGTTTCAACGAGATACGAAATGTTAAGGAACCAAAAGAACCTGGTGAAGTTGCTACTAAGAGGTATGTTGACAACTTCGATCGAGCCTTCGTTAATAAAGATGGAAGGTGGTATCAGGCAGTTGATGAAATCTCTATGGCAGGACGGGTAATTAACAATCTCGGACCCCCCTTGAGATTCGATCAGGCTGCTAGTAAGTTTTACGTAGATACCACCCTAGATAAAAAGATAAAAGAAATACATCCTGTTATAACCGTGTTTGCAGAAGAAAACGGACCTCTTAGAAACGGTAATTTCGAATTTTCATTCGGTAATGGTAATTCTGGAAAAAAGCATGGGGAGTGTGGTTATTGTACGTGTGCGACTGGAAGAATCATAAGGGGAAGTATATCAGTCGTAAAGGAGGATCCTTAACTGCCTGGAGAAGATATTTATGTTAATGTAACGATAGACGGTAGAGTGTATGTTCATAAGTCTATTCACAAACCAGCACTCCAAGATTGGAGTTGTGACTTTTTTAAACCACCAATAAAGCTGATAGGAGGTGACGTCATAAACTTTATCTCGAGGTCAGACAGTCGTAATGTAGCACACGCTTATGTAGCTATCTTAATAGAATTAGATATGTAGACAAAAATATAACTTCAAGCAAGTTATATTTTTCCACGCGTTGGGTGACTGTCTCGCCTGGAGGCTCGACTCCAGGTCGCCGACCCAAGTCGACGCGAGGCCGTCACCCGATGATCGGACCCTACTTTATTCATCATCACTCGGAGATTCATCATCCTCTTCCTCATCATCATCACTCGGACTTTCATCATCCTCTTCCTCATCATCACTCGGACTTTCATCTAAAATATTAGGTGCAATTTCCTTTTTCTTTGTATTCGGTATTTCCACATCCTTTTCTACTATCTTTACCGAACTAACCTTAATCTGGATCGTTTCAACGCTTTTATTTTTAAATATTCCCTCTACTTTTAAAATACAAAACAACTTACAAGTTATTCCCATATATGAAAGAGGGTCTACCTCCTTGCCCTCTTTATCGTAAAAGAGGGTCCGAGATTCTCCGTTTTCGTAAAGTTTCGGGTATAACATAGCCGATCCATTATCATTATATCTTAAAATACTAATTGCTCTTAAATTTTTAATCTTATCTCCTTTTAGTTCTTCGTCCTTACCATGCCCTTTGAAGAAATCCGCTAGTTTTTCCAGATCTTCTTTAAAAGCTCTTTCCTTCTTCATAGGTTTTCCAGCGTTATAACATATTAAAGGTAACGAGCAATCTTTTAGACCTTTTTTTCCCGATTTATCGGCCCCCGAGGGGACCGAGGGATCGGGCGAGCTACCTTCCGATTTATCGGCCCCCGAGGGGACCGAGGGATCGGGCGAGCTACCTTTCGAACCTTTTTTCTTCGATTTATCGGGCGAGCTACCTTTTTTCTTTGATTTATCGGGCGGGCTACCTTCCGATTTATCAAACGCATTAACACCGTATGAAAACAAAACGGGGGTACGTATAAACAACGGACCACTTTTACCATTAGAGTATCTGTACTTTACTGGTATCTTAACAAATTCATACTCCCTGCTCTTATATTTATTCGGGTAATCTATAGAAAGATCTTCTTTACGAAATTCCCCACTTTTAATACAATCCATATCCCTCCTCATTTTTACATAGGATTTCTTACTTAATTTTAATTTTTTTTATGCCGCGTCGACCCAGGTCGGGCGACGAGCCAGAGATCTCTTTAAGATAACTCGGAAGTAGATATTTCTTTAGCGAAAAATTACTGGCTTCTTTCGCTTTTATATCACCACGTTTTACTAAATCTAATAACCATTCTATAACCAGAGTTTGATACTTCTCATGAACACCTGAACACAGGACTTTCCCCGTTGTAAATATAAATATACTAATATATTTCTTAGCTCTATTAATTGGAAACTTGCTATAAGTTATACTCGGTTCTTCTATTAATCCCTCGTCTTCTATTCTAATTTTATAAACCGACATATCATCTATCGAGTCTATAGTTACGCGATAATGCTTTTCATTAATGCAGGATACCTCGAGACCGTTCGAATTTTTAATCACGCGAAATAACTTTTCTCTATCAACTGGGAATCCTAAGTTAAAAATAACGTTTCTCATTGTCGAAACTATACGAGCCTCTAAATGATCGAACTTAGGACAACATTTAAGGCTCCAAAATAAAAGTAAACCCGATTTACAATCATCAAAGTTTCTACAACCCGTAACCTGAATTACCCCATTTCTAAAAAGTTTAAGGTTAAGGTTAACTCCTTCGAAAAAAGTGAATGATATACAGTTTAATAAATGCCTCGTTTTATTTACCTTTCTTTTCTTAAAACCTTTCTCTCTCTCTTTATATAGCGTATGGATGAGAGAAGAATTTATGCCAACTTCATCGAAGATTACTCCTAAATCAAGGTCGTTTAAGTTTGTGTATGCTGTGAAAGTGTGAGTGGATACAAAAAAGTCAGACATTTATAAAATTTCTTTATTATTAAGTTGATATCAATCTCTGCCTCGGCGACCCCGGAGGACTGTCTCGTGTGTGGGATAAATAAAAAATAGTTATATATAAAATGACGCGTTACACTAATGTTAAAGTAAATATATCGGAAGGGCAAAAGGAAAAGCTTCAACATGCTGTTAAAGCTGGTTGTTCAGCAACAAGTATTCGTTTAGGTCACGAAGATTTACGCGGTAATGATGTTTTAGCAATTACCGATTCACAAGCGAAGAAAATGGCTAAAGCCTATGAGGGTGGTAAGGGTATAACTATTAGAATGTCTGCGAGACAACTTAAACATAACTCGAAAATAGAAGGAGGTTTTCTCGGAATGTTAGCTGGGTTAGCTGCTAGAGCTTTGCCGATGCTCGCAAAAACCGTTTTACCGGCTCTAGGTGTTGGTGCTCTTTCTGGATTAGCTCAAACGGGTGTACAAAAAGCGATGGGATCTGGTCTTTACCTTAAAAAAGGAGGAAGTGTGTGTCAAGTTGAAACTGATGGATGTGGATTATACTTAAAACCATACAAAGGTAGGGGGTTATCTCGTGTCGGTGATGGGTTGTATCTAAAGCAGGGAGGAAAAATGTATGATGGAAGAGGACTTTTACTCGGGCCTAATAGTCCATTCGCTAATATCCCTATCTTAGGAGCTATATTATAAACTAATATAATTCTATATTAAAATGGAGGTTCATAAGTTCGGTATAAAGTCTAATATCTTCGGCTCGCTTCGTCGCCCGAGGGGCTCCGAGGGTCCCGAGAGTCAGCGAGGGAACCGACATGCGAGGGGAATATTTTGGAAACCACATTTAGAGGGAGTAAGATTTCCTCCCTTAAAGCGAGATCCTCTAAAATGGAAAATATACTCGCAAGTAACTATCAAGATTCCTCCTCGTGATGGCACGAGAGTTTCGCTAGGATTTGGTTATATAACTACACGAGGGGTTGTAGTTATATCTGTTAGTAATAAATGGAAAGATAGTTTAACAATTCTTAATGGGACACATCTTGATAGTGAGGTTGATGATATCTCAGTTCACATTTATAATGTCTCGCGAAATCCGATCGAAATACCTGAGGGAGAGTTAATCTGCTATCTGAAATATTTGGTATAAACAAAAATAGTAGTTTAATAAAAATGACTGATACGGATCAAAAACACCCTAATAAAATATACCCCCAGTTACCCAAAGAACAAAGTACGGCAAGCGCCCCGCCGCTTCCCTCACCTAGGGAGTCGACTCCGGGGCCGATTGAGATGCATGCGGATGACAAAGGCCATTCCTACCGTTTACAAAAAATATCCGAAGTACAACAGTTTCTTGAGAAGGAGATTCGAGAAAGAGAAGCTCTAGCCAAAAAGTACTTAAATATTACGTCCCTCGTAACGTATCACGTTAGAGATAGTCTTTGCATTCAAGAACTCAGTCCACATTTATAATGTCTCGCGAAATCCGATCGAAATACCTGAGGGAGAGTTAATCTGCTATCTGAAATATTTGGCATAAACAAAAATAGTAGTTTAATAAAAATGACTGATACGGATCAAAAACACCCTAATAAAATATACCCCCAGTTACCCAAAGAACAAAGTACGGCAAGCGCCCCGCCGCTTCCCTCACCTAGGGAGTCGACTCCGGGGCCGATTGAGATGCATGCGGATGACAAAGGCCATTCCTACCGTTTACAAAAAATATCCGAAGTACAACAGTTTCTTGAGAAGGAGATTCGAGAAAGAGAAGCTCTAGCCAAAAAGTACTTTCGTGCCTCTAGAATAGTAGACAACGTTGATATCGTCCTGGTAACCGTAACAATGGTTGCTGGTGCGGGGGGTATAGGTTTGCTTTCTACCATTGTAGCTATTCCAGCTGTAGTAGCATTAGAAGCAACGGCTTTGGGAACCGGCCTTCTTTCATTGGTAGGTAAGTATGTTGTTAGAAATAGTAGAAGCAAAGGAGAAAAGCACCAAAAGATTAGAATGTTAGCTGACGCCAAGTTAGATACCGTTTCAACGCATATATCCAAAGCTTTAATCGACAATTATATCTCTGATGATGAATTCAGACTAATCATGGAAGAATTAGATAAATATAAAAGCATGAAGGAAGAGATACGTACCAAGATCAAGAAGAAGATTTCCTCAGAAAACGAAGAAAGTCTAATAGAAAGGGGGAGGCGTGAGCAAAGGGAGTCCTTTCGGAGGCTTGTTGAAAAACATCACGGCAACCTGCTCGAATATTAGATTGCCAGAAATTCGTTGTAGATGTATTTGTGAAATGGGTGACACCTCAGACATGTAATCCGCAGATATATTACGTTGAAAACTGGGTTGAAAACTGAGTTGAAAAACTATTTTAGTAATTTAAAAAAATGTCTTTTTTAAAAATCACGGATCCCGCAAAGAGGGACTTAATCGTAAAAGAGTATCTCGAAACGAGAAAGAATATTCGGGATAATCTAATAGCGGAGAAAACGGGCGAACAACAACTTCAAACCGATCTTTCGAAGTTTTTTAAACCTATAACGGAAACGCAAAAAGCTACAGCGAGGGAGATTACGGAAGAACTTAAACCTATTAAAGAGGGTATAGAAAGCTTACCACAAGCTATTACTTTTCCAGACTCGTCTATAAAGGCTATTGAAGGAACATTAGAAAAACAAGGAAAAGATCTCGGAGAAATAGCGAGGAGTTATTTAATGAGACTCGGTGACCCAAAAATAGCGGATACAAAATTTGGAATAAGGTATGATGAAAGTAGTAATAAATTAAAACTCGGCGACAAAATGATAATGTTTGATGGAAATGATATTATAATTGGTAAAGATGTATATGAGGGCACCCCCGGTCTATGGGAGTTAATCGTGTCTAGAAACCCGAATGACAATATTTTTAATGATGAGGATTATGATAATTACGCGAGGATAATGGTAAAAACGAGTGCCCTTCATCAGGATTATGATTCGAGCAAAAACCGACCTAATGCCAATAAAAGCGATAAATGGAAGAACATACACAAACCTATTTGGTATAACAGAAGAAGGTATGAAGGAAAGGGCATCGTTGTTATCCCATCTGACCCTAACGCGTTAATAGAAAGACTAGACCTGTTGATGGCAAGTAAAGAAGCGGGTAACACGGGCGTAAGAAAGGAGTTAGTGGGCATTTGTGACGAATTAAAAAGACAGGGCGTTTTAAATTCGAGCGCTTATAAAAGTTTAATGTCTATATTATAAAATGATCATCGTTAAACATCACGGATTTAAAAAGAGGTATTCATATGGTGGTGCTGGAATCTTTGATAGCGTTGCTAACTTTTTAGCGAGGCTTTTTACTAGTAGCGCGGCGAAACAAATCGCGTCTTCCGCCCTCGATGTAGGAAAGAGTGTAGCTAAGGAAGGTGCAAAGAAAGCTTTAGAGGTTGGAAAAAGCGCCGCTGTAAATGTGGGGAAAAAATTAGTTACGAAAGCGTTGACACCGAAATCGAGGGAAATCTTACAAAAATATGGTGCTACGACTCCAAAGCCCCCGCCCCCGGTGACTGTCTCGCCGAGCGGCTCGACGCGAGGTCGCCCTGCCTCGTCAGGGGTGAAAACGCAAGACATTAATACGTTAATAGATGGATCTTCTCTGGCAAAGACAGAGAGCGCCATTGCTATTCAAGACTTAGTTAAAAGATTAAACAGTGGGAGGGGCATTAAAACAGTATGAAGCTCTCGCCTCACGAGCTGACTCTCGCTTCCTGAGCGTCAGCGAGGGAACGCCCAGCTCGTCTGGGGTCGTCGAGTGAGACGGTTAGCCCCGCTGGCCGCAGGGAAGCAACACTTATAATTTTATTTAAAATTATAAGTGCTATTATAAAATGGACATTTTAAGAATCACCGAACCAATCTCGAAAGACGATAGTATCGATGAGTATGAACACCATGAGTATGAGCCAATTACAGGTACACACCTCAACAACTCTGGAGGAGATATTAGGATTAACATCGAGACCCAAGATATTTTTACTCATCCTAGTGAGAGTTATTTACTTATTGTAGGTGAGTTAGTAAGAAGCGATACTGGAGCAGTTTACGATGCTAACACCGGTATTTCTCTAACAAACAATGGTCTCATGTATCTTTTGAAAAATATTAAGTATCAACTTTCGGGCATGGAGATTGAGTCCGTATTGAATCCCGGCCATACTACTACAATGCTCGGTTTGTTAAAATATCCGGATGATTTCTCTAAATCACAGGGGTTAAATCAATGCTGGTATAAAGATACAACGGTTAACGCGGGTGCTGGAAACACGGGTTTCGTCGTAAGAAGAAATTATATTATTAATAATCGTCTTCCAAAAGGTACCTTTAGCTTCAGAGTTCCATTAAAACATATATTCGGTTTTTGCTACGATTACAATAAGATATTGTACGGAATGAAGCAAACTCTCACATTAACGAGAAATGATGATAATGATGCGGTCTTTCGAGATAATGCCGCTCCCGCTGATGGTAGAATTAATTTACTTAGAATATCTTGGTATATGCCACACGTGCTACCCGCGGATGAAGAGAAGATGCAACTCTATAAAATCATCGAGAAAAAAGAAAAAATACCGGTCGGATATAGAATGAGGCAGTGCGACTCTATCGCAGTTCCTCAGTCAACATCATTCACCTGGAGACTTTCCGTCAAATCATCTCCCGAAGTGCCGCGTTTTATCGTTGTTGCCTTTCAAACTGGTAAAAGCGGCGATCAAGAGCAAAATCCCGCTATATTTGACCATAGTAACGTTAAAAATATTTATGTTACCTTAAATTCTACTAGATATCCCGCCGTTGATTATAATCTTTCATTCGTTGCGAACCAATTTAGTAGAGTGTATGGTGACGCTTCTCTATTTAGATCCAAGTTTTATAACATGAACGAAATGGTGTCAAACCCCAACATTACTCCCTCAGATTATAAAGCCCTTTATCCCCTGTTTTTGTTTGACGTTTCCAAACAGAGTGAGAGATTAAAATACTCCGTCACTGATATCCAAATCAAAGCGAGTTTTACCGAAAATGTGCCCGCGAACACAGAGGCATATGCCGTTATTATTAGCGATAGGTTAATTAACTTCCAGTCTGACGGAAATAAGATGAGCGTAGTGTATTAAGTTAAGAGGCTATTTCTTATATATAAAAAATGATTAAAACAGTTAAGTCAAGTTAAGTAAGTCGGTTACATATAAAAATGTTAACGGTTAGCGATTTAAAGAAAATTCTTAGACGAAATGATATACCTTTTTACGGGTACTGGGATAAAAAGCGGTTACTCGAACTAGCGAAAACGTGTGGACTGTTACCGGAGGAGCCACCAAAAAAAGAAAGGAGCAAAGACCCGAAGTATGATAAATTAAAGACTATTTCGCGTAATCCTAGGAAAGTCACTTTAGAGGATGTTAAAACCGGCGAAATAAAAACCTTTCCTTCGATTTATAGCGCGAGTAAATTTATAGATCGATGCCCGCAAACGATCGGGAATTGGGACGGGAGAATTTGGAACGATAAATATAAGGTTACCATCGATTAACTTTATTGCTGACTCGCCCGAGCGAGACAGGGAAGTATTAAGTTATGTATCATTTTTTATATACATAAAAAATGATAAAAAGAAAGTAATTTAAGTTAAGTAATTAAGACACATATAAAAAATGGCCGATTATAATATATATACCGTTAGAGGTTTAAAAAATTTAGCAAGGTCTAGAGGAATCAGAGGATTCTCTAGGCTTAAAAGAGCCGAATTAATCGCGCGTCTAGGTAAACCTCCGCCTATTAGTCTAGCCGATCAATTCCGAGGATCCACAGTAGAAGACTTAAAAAAGGAAGCTAAGTCTAGTGGAATCAGAGGATACTCTAGGCTCAAAAGAAGCGAATTAATCGATCTCTTACTTAATCGGAGAGCGTCATTATTAGACTATAATATCGGTAATTTTCGGGCCAAGGTATTACAACCAACACCTTACACGCCTGTCTCGGGCGACGACACCCGGACGACTCCCCCGCCTGGTGGCGTCAAAACCTCAGTTGACGAGTTGATAAAGTATTTAGATAGCATTAAAGAAATTCCGATAAATATATCGCCTAGGATAAAAGCTTTACAAATAAAAATAGACCAGTTATATAAGGATAAAGATGAAATAGAGATTATAGAAAGATCATCCGCACTAAAGGGATTTGCGAAAGAATATCTTATAGAAGGTAAAGGAGAATATTCTCCAGCTGATTTCCTTGATCTAGCGAAAGGTAAAGTAACCAGTATTATTAGAAATAACCGACAGACAAAAGTTAAACTCATTATGAATTGCATGATGAAACACTCTATTACCCAAGAGTTAAAAGAGATGAATTTCCATTCCGGTTATCCAATCACTAACTTAGAAGGGGAAGACGAGAATGAAATATATGATGTAATGGCGGAAGCTGTATTAGAAGCTATAGCTGCCAAAGAAATGGAAACAGATTATTGGAGAGTCGTTTACGTAATCGATTTAAGATTATACACAGCAGCGTTTAATCCATTAAGAGCTAATTCCTGGTTTCCAACTCCTCCTAACATAGCGAAAACAAAAAGCGTTATTAACCCGATAAATAAGGAGGATGATATGTGCTTCGCGTATTGTATTCTTATAGCTTTAAACCCAACTAGTGAACACCCTGAAAGAATTGCTAGACTAAAACCTTTGTTAAGCACTATAAATATGGAAGGAATTAACTACCCCGTTTCCCTTACCGATAGAATTAAATTTGAGAGACAAAATCCTTCGATATCGGTATCAATTTTCGGATATAATCACACCGGTGTTTACCCACTTAGTATAAGTAAGGAAACTTATAAAAGAGACCATCATATTAATCTTTTACTTCTCGAGAAGGACGGCACCAAACACTACTGCTTAATTAAAGACCTGAGTAGATTGTTATCTAAACAAATATCCGATCATAACGGTCAAACTTATATTTGCCAAAGATGTTTAAATCATTTCAAAGAAGAAAGAACTTTAAAGAAACATTTAGAGTATTGCGGGGAAAAAGATGCTTGTAGAATAGACTTACCTGAAGAGGGTACCACTATATCTTTTGAGAATTTTCATAGACAGCAGAGACATCCTTTCACAATTTACGCGGATATGGAGGCTACGTTAGAAAGGCAATGTGAAAAGAAGGGGAATAGTACGAAGGTTATTCACGCTCATAAAATCTCGGGGTACTGTTTCTACGTTAAATCGCTTTACGAAGATGTCTACCCATCTGATCTTTTCCAATATTCCGGCGAAAATGCGGCTGAGGAATTCGTAGATGAATTAGAAGAGGTTATAAAAGCAATAAGTAAGATACCAAAGAGGGAAATAATTTTTAGAGCTAAGGATAAAAGGAAGTTTGATAGAGCAGAAAATTGCTGGATATGTAATAAACCATTTACGGAAGAAGATGAAGAAGATACAAAAGTAAGAGACCATTGTCATTTCACCGGAAAGTTTAGGGGAGCCGCGCACAATACGTGCAATTTGAAATGTAGAAGACCTACTTTTACACCCGTATTCCTTCATAATCTTAGTAGGTATGATGCTCATTTATTTATAAAAGATTTAATGACTACAGAGGGTGACACGAGTTGTATACCAACAAACATGGAAACGTATATAAGCCTGTCTAAAAGGATACCGATAGATTACTACGTATTTGATAAAAAATCGAACAAATATATAGAGAAGACTAAAACGCATGAGATTAGATTCCTCGATAGTTTTAAGTTCCTAGCTAGAAGTTTAGACGAACTCGCCAGGTCCCTATCCCTGGAGGAGAAGGTTAATCTCTCAAAATACTTCGAGGGAAAAGAGCTTGAAATGGTCTCTCAAAAAGGCATATTCCCGTACGAATGGTTCGATAGCCTTAGCAGACTCGAAAAAACGAAGCTACCCGAACGAAGGAAGTTTTACTCGAAGCTTAAATGTAGTGGAATTGATAAGAAAGATTATCAACACGCGTTAAATGTATGGAAGACATTCAAGATGGAAACTTTTAAGGAGTATCATGACCTATATAACAAGGTTGACGTTTTACTGCTAGCTGATGTTTTCGAGAACTTCAGGAACGTTTGCTTCGAGAATTACGGACTGGACCCATCTTGGTTTTATACGGCTCCGGGATTAGCTTGGGATGCGATGTTAAAAACTACTGAGGTAGAATTAGAACTATTATCCGACCCAGATATGGTTTTATTTATCGAAAACGGAATAAGAGGAGGTATCTCTACCATTTTAAAACGATACGCGACAGCGAATAATAGTTATATGGGTGAGAAATACGACCCGAACAAACCCACGAGATTTATTACTTACTTGGACGCGAACAATCTTTATGGCTGGGCAATGTCTCAAAAACTTCCTACCGGTAATTTCAAATGGATGGATAATCCGGAAAATTGGCGGGACCAACCCTGTATAGTAGAGGTCGACTTAGATTATCCCGAAGAATTACACGATTTACACAATGATTTACCTCTAGCTCCCGAAAGATTAAAGGCCCCTAACGCAACTCGGCGGGCGGCAGTCGAAAAACTTATACCTAATTTGTACCATAAAAAGAAATATATATTACATCGAGAAAACTTAAAGTTGTATTTAAGTTTAGGTATAAAGCTTAAAAAGATTCACAGAGGGTTAACTTTTGATGAGAGCGAATGGTTAAAACCTTATATCGATAAAAATACTAACCTGAGAACGAAAGCTAAAACGGCGTTTGAAAAGGACTTCTTCAAACTCATGAACAATTCCGTGTTCGGTAAGACCATGGAAAATATAAGGAACAGAGTCGATGTGAAATTAGTTAGTACCGAGGAGAAAGCGGAAAAATTAGTCGCCAAACCAAATTTCTACCATATAACTATCCTCGATGAAGACTTATGTATAATTCAAATGAAAAAGCTCCGTTTATACTTTAATAAACCTATCTATGTAGGGATGTCTATTCTAGATTTAAGTAAGACATTGATGTATAACTTCCATTATAATTACATTAAGGATAAATATAGTGAAAAAGTTAAACTTCTTTTCACCGATACAGACAGTTTAATGTATGAAATAGAAACGGAAGATTTCTATAAGGATATTAGCGATGATGTTAAAGATTGGTTTGATACGAGTGAATATCCACCCGATCATCCTTCAGGCATTCCCACCGGATTAAATAAGAAAGTTGTGGGTATGTTTAAGGATGAGGTGAGCGGTGGGACTATCGAGGAGTTCGTGGGTCTCAGGTCTAAACTATACTCCTATAAAATGTGCGAGGGTGAAGAGAATAAGAAATGCAAGGGAATTTCAAAGCAGGTAGTAAAGGCGTTTATCAAGCACGAACATTACAAAGAGTGTTTGTTCGAAAAGAAGACGCAATTAAGGAATATGGTAGTTATTAGGAGTCATAAGCATGGGTTGTATACTGAAGTAGTTAATAAAATCGCATTAAGCGGGGATGATGATAAACGCCATATCCTCGAAAATAATATCGATACGTTAGCATGGGGGCATACTAAGATAAAGCAAAAGTGAGCGCGGACCCTCGGATCCTCGGACAACGGGCCCCGGTCGTCAGGCCCGTTCGCTCGATCGCTCGATGCACCGTTTGACCTCGATGCACCGTTTGACCTTTACCCCCATTTGACCTTGAGTTTTGCGCTTGACTCGGGACCAGAGATAGGCCGGGGGAGGGGGACCACTCTAGCGGGACCGAGTTTTACGCTCAACTCCGACCATTTATATTTGCGTTCCTCTCACGACATTAATGCATTTTTTTACCTTAAGGCGCGGAGAGAGTTCTACGCTTGGCTTAGACCAGAGTTAGGCCGGTGGAGGGGAGCCACTCTAGCGGAGGGGGGTTTTGTGCTCGACTTGACCAGAGTTAGGCTGGTGAAGGGGGCCAGAGAGTTTATGCTCGACTTGTCCAGAGTTAGGCGGGTGGAGGGGGCCACTCTATTTTTTATGCTTGACTTGACCGGGGTTAGGCGGGTGGAGGGGGCCACCCTAATGGGGAGAGAGTTTTGTGCTTGACTTGACCAGAGTTAGGCGGGTGGAGGGGGCCAGAGAGTTTATGCTCGACTTTACCTGAGTTAGGCAGGTGGAGGGGGCCACTCTAGAGGGGGAGGAGAGTGATTGACTTGACCAGAGTTAGGCAGGTGGGAGGGACCACTCAAGAGGGGGGAGGCGTGAGCAAAGGGATGCTTGAGTTGGAGGAGGGAGTAATTTACTTCCGGGTTCTGTCCCAGTTCTCTCCCTTTTCATCTACTGCCCCCTTTTCACAAGCATGGCTCAAATGCATTATACCAAGTAAGTCATTGCGTAAGATGGATCGGTTTTTATCTAACACTAAGTTGAATTATGAGATAGAACAATCCTTTAACGTGCAGACAATTTATCGAAAAGAAAACGTTTCTATCGAGGTCAGCCTACCACAAGTCTTTCACTGGGCTTTGGCGGTTACCTTGAAAAAACGAGCCCGGTCTGTGAAGTACAGTCAGAAACATCATGCCATTGTTGTACAGGGGAGGGGGTGCGATTTCGATTCTGTGTCCAATAGATATTCCGTAAGATGTCGTTCCTAAATGATTAAGTGCTATGTTAAGCTGACAGAACCACGTACATGGTACTAGTATTTGTATTCAACGACCATTCCTATTCTCATTTTGAGTCTACGCGTTATTCTGGATCTGGAAATTAAAACAATAATTTGCCTTAACCAAATGGTTTAGCCAATCAAAAATTGCCTTATTTTGCAGTTTAGGATGTTTGGAAACTGCGGACTAAGATTTTTTTATCAAACAGACTTCTAAATTCAGAAAGTAACAACCTTTGTGATTGGTTTAACCATTTGCTGATTGGCTAATCCAAATGCTTTGGCCAATCAGAAATTGCGTTACTTTGAAAATTAAGACATTATTGCAAATGAGAATATTAATACAATTTAGAATGGCAGGTAAATAAGAGCTCTGGTTTCTAGGTCAATACTGACATATATTTTACAGATAAATATAAATCTCGGGCAAACAGGATTATCAAGGGATCTTCCCCTGACATCGAATACGAGTTCCTCAAGATTTAAGTCAATACGCAATCTCTTGGACTGATCCTAGATTAAATGTGTGCGTGACGTGAATTAGGCACATTACCAGTCTAGAAAACAGTATAGGGAAACCATTGGTGTTACTTAACGTTCCGGTCTGAAACATGAGACGGGTATCGATCATTTGCCTCGAGATTTTGGCGAATCTTTCTCTCTTTTTCAACAGTTATGGACACATTCATAACATGTTCCACGTGTTTATTGAAACGTACTTTATCATAATCGTAAACAACTGTCCCTTCGTGTAGGTCCTTGCCACCTGGAACTCATTATGATAGGTGACATACAGTTAAAGCATGTGAGCCAAGCTCTGTGAAAAGGGGGCTAAATTAATTTGCGAAAAGTTTCGACCCAGGTCAGCATGCGCAGTCCGCGCAGGCTGACCTGGCCCGAAACCTTTCGGTATTGGTCAATTTTCTGTAGGTCAGAGGACCAGTCTGTCTCATGGTTAAGTCGGTGGTTTAAAAAAAAGCGTCTATTATGGATCCATGAGTATGTGATGGCTTGCTTGGTACCATGAATCACTGAGATGCATTAAGCCCCTTTTAGCCGGAGCATGGTTTCTGGCTTAGTGGCTATTGAGCAATCAACCTATATTAAGCAAGAATATTTTGAGTTTCTAAGAATAAAGATGTTAAAATGTACCACTATTAATGAAGAACATGCAAGAACAATTGAATGCATCTTGAGTATGCTGCATTTACTTTTTTAACCTTTAGGCTGTTAAGCGCGACACACTGACATTTTGCGGACAGTGCTGATCGAAGATCTTGGATCAGCACTGTCCGATAAGAAAATATCTTTCTCCCAAAAATACCTTGGAAATAGCAAAATTTGGGTTTGTACTATCGGTTTGAAAGTTCCATATTACTTATTTAGCAGGACAAGGAATAATTCAATTTGGACTTTGTTTGATAAGTTTGACGATCAGTGTAGATTTTAAGATTTACTTTACATTATACACGTGAGAAGCTGGTTACGTGTAGTTTTTCCAACTACCACAATAACTCGACCCCTTTCGACGGCTAAAAATATAACAGACTGAAAATTAAAAAACGAATTTCATCTTACAAGCTTGGCAAAACAGGCAGGCAGTACAGAACAGACTGATACTGGTTTATGCTGTATGCTATACATGTAGTCTCTGTTTTCGTCTTTTGTGCTTGTAAAGCTCAACAAACAGTAGTTTATCAAAACCGAGATCAAACTGGACTAAAGTGCTATCTAATCCTAGTCTATGACTTAAACAAAAAAACACAAATGACTGTTTCGAAAAAAAAAAAAAAAAAAACGAAAAGCCCCAATACGCAAGTATCAACAGCTAGGTCTAATATTAATTTTTCGCTTTTTGTTTTCCGAAGAAATAAATTCTCAGAAAAAAAAGGGTAAAAGTAATCTCATTGAGTCTTGTTCGTTCAATTTGTTAGATTAAACATAGACCCATTAATGCTCGGATTTCTGTCTTTGAGAGACTTTAGACGTGTAAATCAAATAAACTCATCTGTGTCTCAGGCGAAGTTGTTATCTTGAATACATTTTGCTTGGAGAGTTTTACAGATTTTCTTTTTATTTCATGTTTTCCGGTAGGTTATCGAGAAATAACGGTGAAATATTTTTCGATATTTCATGGTTACGACCAGTGAAAAATACTGTTTTTTATACTCTAACTCTTCAATTGAAGGCGGAAACAGTTGTTCCCGCGCACTAGTTACCTAGGTAAAATGCGCGTGCATCTCAACCAGATGGAAATATGACGTAATTTACCTTACATTTCTCGCGCTTGACGTAATATTGTAATGCGTTGCTATGCAGAGGGGGTACGCCACGGGGAATAACCGAAAAGAACCGTACTGGATTTTGATGTAAGTTCCCCCCAAAAAGGGTTAAAAGCATGAAATAAATAAAATATTTGTTTTTTCGTGCGCCACTCGTGAAAATATTACCGATGATGTTCACTCGACGAAATAAATTTCGATCTTTCACCGTAAAATACAAAATTTAATATCCCTTTATAATTCAATATTAGTTTTTTTCATGAACATTGGCGAACTCTGATTGGCTGAAAACATTTTTTCATAGCTCCATGAAAAAAAATTCAGCAGTGCCGGAACTACTTTTGCAGTCAAACTAATGTAAACAAACATGTATACGAGATTTCATAATGTTTTTCTGTCTGATTTTATATCCAGTCCGAAGTTCAAATTGCTAGCTGAATTTTTTTTTTTTTTTTTTTTTTTTTCTGAATACTTAAAAAAAAAAAAAAAAATCCAACAGAAAATTCAAAGAGAGAGCTGAAAACTCATTGGTACTCTGCTGGGTTTATACAATCTTATTTTCAACTTAATTCTAGCGTTTTGAACTTCTAATAATAAATCCACTCAATCTGCAAATGTTCAATACTAGAATGACATCATGAATTACGTCATTTTTACGTCATGAAGGAGCAGTTTTACCGCGCTATGAAATATCAATGAAAAGGACAGTAAATAAATACGCAATGTTGGATTTACAAAAAAAGAGCAGTTAGAATTATTTAAGTGCATATTTGTTGTCTGTGATATTGAATTATAAGGAATGAAGAGAATTTTTTTTTTGTTTTCATGGAGGTATGAAAAAAGAAAAAACCTAATCACACATACAGTGTGATTAGATCTAGGTTTTTTTTTCATACCTCCATGAAAAAAAAAAAAAAAAATCTCTTCATTCCTTAAATATTTTATTTGAATCGTGTGTTACTTCTCTTTCAACCTATTTCGGTTATTAGCTCGGCCATTTTGAGAATAAAAGCTCTGAAGTATTGTAACTTCGCTGTCGTTGTCTGTGTCGTCATTGTACAAAAACTGTACACTTCCTCGTAGTCAAGTCATTACTGAGTCTTTTTTCTTCATACTCGGGCATGTCCTTAACCCTTATTCTGCTAAATAACTTTAAATGAAACTTTCAAGTCGATAGTACAAACCCAAATGTTGCTATTTCAAAAAAAATTTTTTTTGGGGGGGGGGAAGACCTCCATATCCACGTTCTGTGCAGTCTGATCTTTGATCTACACTGTCCGCAAAAGGTCAGTGAGTCGCGCTAAGCAGCCTAAGGGTTAACTGTCAAAAGAGAAAACCCATATCAGAGGGGCAGGTAACCCTAAAAAATGTTTGTTTCATAACCTGGTAAACGGGGGTTTAATTCATCTCCGTGAATATTTATATTTAAGCAACTCATAGCATAATTATGGATCCATAAAATCCATTTTATACAACAAATGACTGAATCCTGAGGTGTAATGGTCCTTGAACATGCAGAATATTTACTAATAGCAAAAAAGTTTCGACACAGATCAGTCTGTGGGGACTGTGTAGGCTGACCTGGGTCGATACTTTTTGCAGTTGCATTATACCCCATTTTCATAGAGCCTGGCTCAATTGTTTTTACACAGTTATGCCCTTTTTCGAATTCGATTGTAACTCTTAAAGCAGCGCTAGCCAAACTTTAATACCCGCATGAAGTAGTCTTGATTTATCAGATAAATTACTCAGCTCCTTGAACAGGGCCGTCTACTCGTATTTATCAGTACCAGACGTGGGGCCATGCATTGCCTTACACTTAGACAGTCACAGGTAATATGTCATTTAGCAGAGATCAAACTTAGAACCTCCGGATTACAGAGTTTCTTTTAAGTTTACCCTGTCAGCGCCAATATAAAGTCAACCTTTGGAGGTCTGAGAATACATTCTATTGAGCCTTAGAATATCTTCATCCTACAGTCTTGACTAAACAAATGGGCTGTGTTGATCCAAGATCAGGCTGGAAACCTTTATTTGATTTGTTTGACAATAAAGATAACACTACTAGCTGTGGAGAGTATCGATCAAGATCAGCCTGCACACATGTGCAGTCTGATCATGGTCTACACTCTCCGTAAATTACACCAGTGTTCGTTTATGGCAGGGCAGTACTGACTCGGCTTTTAAGTTACTCCACCGCGCCCTATGTGCTTTAGTAACGTTTCTTTTTGCAAAATCATACACGTACTCTTTCTGGGCTTTTGGCTGCTTATCCAAAACACGATAGTTTTTTTTTATTCATTAAATATGTTTAGTAGTAAACATTGGAAGACTTCCGCCGCAACTATTTGCCAGTGCGGAAGTCTAGGCCGAGCCGCGATCTGAACTTACAACCTTAAGTGAAAGACCTGACGTTCAATTGTTTTCCATACATCATTTTTACAGTTGTGCAATTTGGTAACATAAACACAAATTAGATACAATTCAAATAATCAGATTTTTTCCCGATGTTAGAAACACTGTGGAGTAAAGAGTAAAATGTTGCTTGACAGTATTTTCTTTTTCTTTTCCTACAAAATTTTCTACAAAATTCCGTCTTCAGGGTCGTTAACACAAGCGATTATTTTCCAAAGGATTAAAAAGCACTCGGCTACCAGAGTTTCGCTCCAAACAATCCCTAAATTGATTTATATGACGAGTTGCTTTTTTTGATTGTTTTCCTTGAATTAAGGCTATTGTCCAAGAGATAATAAATCTCGCAAAAATTGGGGTTTTCTTTCGCCATGGTTTCTATGATTTGATAATCCAAATAATCATGTTTCCACGAATTTCATTCCACCGTCTTGGAGGATAATCAATTTTCTATCAAATTAAGCTGGGAACAAAATTCCCGAGGAAGATTTCTCATATTTGAACGAGGTATTAGGGTCATGTATTTTTGATCTGTTTTCTTGGCGGAAATCTTGTTTAGGCCCGGGGTCGATATGGCCTGCAACACGCGTAAAGGGGCATTTGGACGTTTGCGTAAAGTGTCGTCCCGGATCAGCCTTTGCGGACTGCGCAGGCTGATCCGAGACGACAATATCCGATCGTGTGTGATTTTCAGTTTCACGCAAGTCTACTGTAGGACAAAATCTAATGTTGACGTAAAGTGCCGTCTCGGATTAGCCTGCGCAGGCTAATTCGAGAGGACACTTTACGCAAATGTCCGAAAGCCCCTTTTCGCGTGTTGCAGACCATATCATATAAGGGAGATCATCAGCCTATCGCTTTATCAGAGGACAAAAATTTAGATTTTTCCAAATTGATTGTAATTGCAGACGAGAAATTTAATGTGACATAAATGAAACTGAGTAAATGCATTTGAAAACCAAATCATATGAGCTGCGCTCAAGCAGAAGGATTTTTAATGCATCTCCGTAATTCATGGTACAAAGTAAGTCATCACATAACTGAGAATCCATAAAATCCAGTTCGTCTATCAACTGACTTACCCATGAAGTAACTGTTCCGTGGGCATGCGGAAAATCTACAACAAGCAAAAGGTTTCGACCAGTCTGAGCCAGCTGACCTGAATCGATACTTTTATATAGCAGATATATCAATCCTCTTTTCCACCTCTTGTGTGGTGTCCGTGGTTGTGATGTAGAGCGTCGGCCTCGTAACCATAAGGTCCCGAGTTCGATACCCGGGAGCTCGTGTCAACTTTGGGATTGTTCATTGGCCCACACATTTGGCACGAGTACTGGTGCAGTTCCCAGGAAGCAGAATCGAAAGAGATTAGTATAAGTTGTAAGAACTTGTTTCTCAATCGATGTAAAATAAATATGTTTAAACTAAATTAATCCTCTTTTCACAGAGCATGGCTCATAACATATGAACCACTTTTAAATTGTCGTCTGCTAATGCCTTCGATATGGAAGTGTCCAACCTCTTGTAGTCTGGTAAGGAATAAATAAGCGAGATGCCGCCGTGATTTATCTTAAATAATTTTGGAAGATGCATCAGTCAGTCAATCAGTCAGGTCCTTTTTTTGTCTCACGCAGTCATTATTTAATGTAAGAAGGTAGAATTACAATTGAATTCGGAATTAAAACGATGTTAAAATAATTGGTGCACAAGGAATACTAGTAAAATATTTTTCTGTGCAAGCGTCAAAAAAAAAAGGACGATACAGGTGGAGATGTGCAATTTGGAAGATTTACATTTCGGGATAGTAGTTTGCGATCGAAAGCTCTATCTTGTTTTAGATCTGAAATGACGATACCTTATTAATTTGATACTATCTTACAATTACCGGTAAGAGGAACAATTATAACCAAAACGTATGAGTTTCATTTCAAAATTCAACATTTCGGCGTTCCCCTTCTTTAGAATGTTTACAGAAATCTAAGATATATATTAAGTGTGATGTCATAGACGTGTGTTCCACTCATTACAATAAACAGTATTTAGCTCAACGTTTTAAGATTGCCACGAAGTGCCAACGAGATACGCATAGTTAAACAATACCAGGGCCGTAGCCGGTCATTTTTTGAACTAACATAAATGTGAAGAGGGGTCGGGTGGAAGGAGGGGCGAAGCACCTCCTGGGAAGAAAACGGATGAAGGCATTCAAAATCCGCTTTGCGGGTACGCAGTTTTAATCTTTTACATGAAAAATATCTACATAACTTTGTAAGTTTTGGCTTCAATGGGTTCGAGATTCTGTGAAACATTCTGTCTATTTATTTATTCATTTTTCAAAATGAGCATGCATGAAAATTTCGATCTTACGCATTTGCATACGTGTGTATGGCTGACTAAGCCACTGAATACAGCTGGAAAGAAGGAAATGTTCTACATTATAACTAATTTACCGACTATGAGAGATTACGCGCGAAACTATAGACCAAGATCTAACTACAATGACGTGTTGGTGGACCCTAGTTTATAATTATACTATCCTACCTAAGGTAATTGACCGGTGTAAATAATCATGTGTAAGTCGCATCTGCCATTGCAAAACTCTGGCTCAGATTTGCAAAAAAAAAAAAAGCTTTAAGAGGCTAAAATGAATTTCGGGAAATACCATCAAAAGAAATTTTTTTGCGAACTATTACCTTACTGAATTCAGACATTGTTTTAAGTTCGGTATGATTGTAAGGATGTGAGGAGCCCACTTTAAAATGTTCTTGTCATCAATTCTCTTGGGAAGAAACCACTCCTATGATTACAGTCTGTTTCTCTGTGTATGAGCCATATAGGTTCGTGCCAATAAAACTTCATTTCAGCCGCCAAATGTTAATTATTTCTTCTTCGTTACATAATCTTAGACCTGAATAGGGCCTAACTATCTGGCAACATTTCAGAAGAAGATAACTTGGATTCAGAATTGACAAAGCTCTTTCAGAAATTCTTGATCTGAACACCGGAAAAGGAGGGGAACACATTGTATTGTAAGACCCAGTCGGAAGTACTTTGCTACATAGCTGTTGCAGGGATCACCATTATTATTATAACGCAAAAGAGATACTAAAACGACGTTAACAAAATCAGGGTAATGCTCAACAGTGAAAGAAGAATTTCTCTTCCTGACCGTTACCATAGGTCAGAAGGAGGGCCTATGTGGACGGCATATATCAAGATCACACTGCACAGAACATGCAGCCTGATTTTGGATCTAAAGGGCTCACAGTCAGCTGGTTTAGTCAAGCCTGTAAGAGATACAAACATTTGGCGTGACAGTGAATTGTATTTTCTGTTGTAGACAGAGAACAATTTTATACATACGGCGACGAAAGGGTTATCCGATTGAAAATTTCTTCTGACACCATTATGTCCTTTTGTGAAACTAATGTGTGTTTGAATGTAAAATGAATTCTATTTCAACAGAATATTTCACGACATTACAGATATATCCTCGCCGGATCTCTATGATTATTATGGAGCCAACCCTGACAATACGTTAATACTGACTTATCTATTAGAGCAAATTCTCATTTGAGGTGATGCTATCAAAGTTAATCTGGTGCACGGCGCAAAATGTCTTTTGCAGCTTGCTAAAAAATTGAAACATTTTTTGCTTTCTGATTTATAATGTATATAAAGGAAAGGCAAATTCTCCGCGGTATAATTCAAGTTCATGCAGCGAAATTATTGTCGGATCTAAATGCCATTTAAGATGCCAACTGTGACATTGTATGTACGTTGATATAAATGGACCATGCTGTGTTTAAAGGGGACTTAATGCATCTGCGAAAAGTATCGACCCAGGTCAGCCTGCGCAGTCCGCGCAGGCTGACCTGGGCCGATATCAGTCATTTTTCTGTATGTCAAAGGACCATTCTTCCTCAAGATTCAGTCATTCATTAGATTAGTGGATTTTATGGATCCCTAATTATGTGATTACTTTCTTGGTATAATGGATCACGGAGATGCATTAAGTCCCCTTTTGCCTGAGCATGCTTGAAATTAAAGCTTTCAGGAATTTCTCCTTTTGCCACGATGCTATCGAACTGGTCTGTTTCAAAACGCACAGAAGTTGTCTGCAAAAGAAAAAGCAATTACAAAAATATATATATGACAAATTGTCCTTGAAGGTTAAACAAATTGAGCTGTGCTCTGTGAAATGGAGGCTGAATGCATTTCCATGATGCAATATACTAAGAAAATCATAACATAATTATGGATCCATCATAAAAAAAAAAAAAAAAAAAACACATGTCTTAGAACAGACTGTTTCATGAGGTAGTATGGTCCTTGAACACGCAGAAAATTTATAAATAGCAAAAGTCTTCGACCCATGTCAGCCTGCGCGAACTGTGCAGGCTGACATGAGTGGATACTTTTTGCAAATGCATTTATCCACTTTTGAGCATGACTCAATTCTTATCGAAGTGTTTCACGTCCATACAGCCATATTCTCGCGGGATTTCCATTATACTTGTGACGCTAACCCTGACACAACTTTAATATAACTGGTCGGTTTGAGCAAATTTTCCTTTTGACATAATGCACTTAAACCTGGTCTATTGCAAGATAGTAAAGGTCGTTTGAGGGAGGTGAACATTATCTTGGTGGCAATAATCAAATACATACCTACCCGACAGGAGCAGAATCGGAGTGCTTTTCAAGATAGCAATCAATGCATCTAATTTCAAAATAAAATATACCATACTATAAAAATATACCAAAGCTAACTGGTACGATTCTTCCAGCTATACTTAGCCAGCATATAAGATATTCACAAACCATTTATAAACACAGTCTCTATAGGCCCGGGAAATGGTCCCGGTATAAGCCAAGCATGGTGGAGGGACACTTGTTGTCTAAGTCTGTGAAAACCTATACGAATCCCAGTTTTCCACACGTATATATTTAGAAACTGTATACAAAAATTGCAGTTGACGCTATTACTTTTTAAAACAATTTTTCCCTTTTGAAATTATCAGATTTTTAAGATATTTGGATTGAAAAAAAAGTTTCGATTTCTCCACAGACGTATTATTCATAGCCATTTCCGCTTACTACTTTCAGCGGCTAAGTTTTTAGCTTACGCGCCGCGTATTAAATTAATATTTTTGCTAATCAGGATAGTGATGCGTAATAGCAGACAGGTCAGTCTTCAAGGTACATGATCTGCTCAACAGGTGGTAAAATATTGAAAAAAAAGTAAAATAAATATGTCTTTGAAAATAAAACAATTTCTGCTCGAAATATTACACGTTTATACAGCCATATTATCCAGGGATTTCTATCATATTTGTGGCGCTAACCCTGACACTACGTTAATATAACTTGGTCCCAAGATACCAGAAAAAAGTGACCAACTGTCACATGACTTCTAAATTAATGCTCCCTCGTGATTTAGTGGTGTTCTGATTCTTTTGTCTAATCGGGCGTATAAAAGCGGCTTTATGGTACAGAAAATTGATTTTCTTGGATTCAGTAATCGTTCAAAGTTATAGCGTCTGAGTTATACATTATTTGTCTGACGCAATGTTACTTATGTTCCCCTTTGGTGCCATTAGTATATATAATGTTTGTGAGAATGATTAAGAACAATTGTTGTTGTTATTTTAGCCCACCTGAGCACGAAGTGCCCAAGGTGAGCTTTTGCGATCCTGCTGTGTCCGTCGTCCATCGTGCGTCGTCAACTTTTACCTTTTGTACGCTCTAGAAGCCACATTTTAAGTCTGATGCCAGTGAAACTTGGTCAGAATGTTTGTCAAATATCTCCGTGATGCATTAAACCAAGCAAGTCGTCATTGTGGATCTGTAAAATGCATTTTCTTAAGCAACCGACTGAGGTAAACTGGTCCTTTAACATTTAGATACCCCAACTTTTATCGATGAATAAGTTCGAGAATCTTAACCAGTACAAGCCTTGTAATTTGGTTGGTTCCAAATGTTAAACCAACTTATCAAGGGAGTCGAACAAGGAATCTGTGATGTGAGGCACCGATGCTCTATTTCTACACTTCATTTTCCCACTTACCTAAAAAGATATTTACAAGACTGACTACTTACCCTTGTAGTAGGGAGCTTTTGAAGTTTTATGTTTGAAAATCAGTGATAATAAACAAAAGGCTCTTACTGTCAGTGATATGCCAGAAAATGGCTGTCAAATAAAACAGTAAGACGCTCCATATTTGCAAAATGTCTCGTAAATCTGGGGTTATATTTATACAGGCGTCTACAGAAGTCATATCTGACAAAAAAACATGATATTTCGGTATTGAGGCTTTTTCGTATTGCTGTCAAAATCGAATATGACTGGGAGTATCAATTCGCTGATGCATATAATATTGGTAAAAAAAATTTGCCTATGCAAGTATCTCTCTGCGTTTAGACGAAGAGAGAGAGAGAGAGAGAGAGAGAGAGAGAGAGAGAGGACAATAGATAATACTCAGTTCAAAGCGACCGAACATATCTGACCCGGCTCTATGTCCTATGAAAAATATTTTGCATACCCCTCCTTTGAGCCAAAAACTGCAAAACTGCTTTAGTGACTTCACTTCCGTTTTTTTTCCTTACAGTTTTTACTATGATACAGTGTGTTATATAAGCTTAAGGTATAACAATTTATTCATTGAAAGTTCCTTTCAAAATTTCCAACAACACTTGACTTATACAGGGTGTTTCAGTATATCTGTTACCATTTATACGTTTATAATTCTCGTAAAGACGAAACACCTAATGTAAAAGTTATTTGACAAAATTACGCTCGTATAAATTTTCACATAACAAGGTCACAGCGCATTTTAATTGTACTGATCACGACGTGAAATCTTTCAGTATTTGCGTGACTAACTTTCCACCTTCAGCTTAAAAATTGTTTTTATCTAAATTGTTAACCATTTTCTCCATTGACCTTTTTATGCAATTTTTATGGAAGCTGTGATTAAAAAAAAAAAAAAAAAAAAGATGCATAAACAGCTTCACAACTTCATTGGCAAATCTAGTTGACGATGTCATCCTGAAACACAAGTAACGTCCAGTTACACCGTTTTCTGTCAGACAAGGACAAAAAATCTGTATTCTACTCTTGTTAATTTGGTCCATAAACGACAGAAATACACCAACAGATGACGCAAAGACAGCTATTGAAAATGGTAACACATATTTTGAAACACCGCGTCCCTGCACTTTCATGTATGTAGCATTATTGGAATGGGCATACAAAATTCGACTGTTTTAAGTGTTTGGATGCCGGCTAAATCAATACATGTTTCATTCAAACTGTGTGGGTGGTTAATAGAATTAAAGTCTCCACATTAACTAGCTTGGAAATAACGATTGACGAAATAACAGCCAAAAATGGGATGGTTTCCAAAATTCCTCTAGTTTCCTTTCTTCAACCTTAATTGTAAAACAAGGTTGTTTTAATAGATTATGTTGGCATTGAATATCAAGATGAGAATGTACAGAACGCACAGTCTTATCAGTAATCTCCACTGTTCAATACTCTATGAGATATTTTTTTTTTAACATTTATGGCTTGCTATTTCAACAACTGTCTTTACTTTAACAAATTAGATTTCTCATTCACCGAGGCTCTCTCTCAACTTAACCTTTCGACCGCATATGGGTAAACTCGTCCTCTTTCGACGACTGAAGAACGAATTCACATAAACTCAACAAGATCTCACTGACATGAATTACAAAGCGGACGGTATAGATTCAGGTTCAGACTGAACGTTATGTATATTGTAGTCCAGGGTTAAAATGCAATGACGAGATCGATTATTCAATGCACTATCTTAAAAATCTCAGAGAAACATTGGGCAATTTTACCCGGATTTTACAGACAGTGCAAATCAAGATAAGACTTGAGCAGACTTGCACTCTTATCGTCAATTTACATCATTTTCTGATTTAAAAAAAAAAAACACTGAAATTACAAGTTCTGTAACTGCCACTGCCAACTGACTAATGCACGGAGTGTTCCACAAATTCTGCCACACTTTCAAACTTACATAATTTCCGTATCTTACGAAATATTTGAAAAAAAAAATCGGATCTGACAGAACTTGACATTTGAAACAAAATTAAAATGAACGAGTCTAGAACATTGGTATTAGCCGAACTTTTAAAAAATAAAATGTCTTTCTCAATGAGTTTGGTAAAAGTTAACGTCAAAAGCCAACGAAGGTCAGCTTCTTTTTCTCATGTTACTGAACTCAAGAATTATAAAGTAGCTTTAAAAAACATGGCTGCATGTGGATTAGAAATTGCATGAATTACACTTGCTCGCTTCATTGACAGGTAATTGCGTTCTGGACGAAATTTAATAATTCAAGAAACCTTCATGGACTATTCGCTCAACTCAATGGTGTGTGACATAAGAAAATTCCTTACTTCTATTATACACTGAAAGCAAATATAGTTATGAGAAAAGTCTACAACATGGGAGTTTCAACGTCTTATATTACACTTACATTGCATTGCTATATAGTTTTGTAAATCTGTTATGAAAATGCACGTTTATTAGTCCCCTACCGGCGAAGCCGAAGGTGACTTTAGGTTTGTACTCCGTCCGTCCGTCTGTCCGTTCGTCAGTCCGCCGGCAAATTAGTTTTCCGGACTTTTTTTCTAAACGCTAGTAGATATTGAGCTGATTTTTGGTGTGCTAGTCAACCAACATGAGTTACAGATCAAGTTCGAGTTTCGTTCCGGTCCACTGATTTTTGACGAAATTACGGGCCTTGGACTTAGAAAATTTCACCGAAAAATACAGTTTTCCGGACTTCTTTTTTAAACGCTGGCAGACATTGAGCCGACTTTCGGTGTGTAAGTCAACCAGTTACAGATCAAGTTCGAGTTTCATTCCGGTCCACTGATTTTTGTCGAAATTATGGGCACTGGACTTAGAAAATTTCAGTGAAAAAACAGTTTTCCCGACTTTTTAACTTACAATGCTCATGTTTGGTATGTAGGTACCTGTCTTTGATACCGATCTTCTGAGGGTTATATGTCCAAGGTCAAGGTAAAAAATTTTAACCCTTATCATGAAAACTTATCCTCAAAATTTTTCATAGTCATTTCTCTGTATATTCAAAGTACTTGTTATAACACTTATACTTGGTAAGCTGGTACCTCTCATTGGTACACACCTGCTGATGATAAGGTCAAGGTCATCTCACAAGGTAAAGGTCATATTTCCGAAAATTTGCCAATACGAGGGCATTTATGTTTCACAAACACCTCTTGTCTTAGTAAAACTTCTTCAATGAACTTACATTAACAAGGATTGATGAGGGCTTCCTTTCAAAAGTTTAGTTTTCTGTAAAAAATTACTTAGGAAGCAGGGTTTATTTTTCCGTTTATATACCTTTTAGTCCGTAATGTAGTACTTTTGTTAGATGGAACATGAACGAATTTATGAACATACAAAGGACTGGTATTGTCATTTTCTCGAATAGTTTAGGGAATTTTCATGATGTATTTTACGTGCACGTCTGCTTAAAGAAAGCATTAAAAGTTAGCTTTTAGGCAAAATAGACCAATACTATGCAATGACTTGTTTGTTATTATGTATTTTAAGATGCACTGAACCCCTTGAAAATTGCCAAAGCGCCGGTTATGATTTATAGAAATTGCATGACATACTGTGGAACAGTCTTGCAAAACACGTTTGTTTTATGTACGATCATGCATAGAGTATGCAAATGTGGAGAGATTCTCTTGCTTTCCCACGATTAATGTTTATTTTTGTATGCAGATCACGTGTTGGTATCATTACAGTTTCCGCGAAAACTCATTACAAACTTTGGGTAAATTTCCCTCAAGAATAGCTAGTTTGTTTATTCAAAATGCCTCATATTTTTTGTATTATATTGCTTCGGTAGAAGATTGCACAAATAAACCATATCAGCGTGAATTCCACATTTATAGACATACGTAGAGATATCATATTCCTCGATTCCCGACGATCATATGGTAAAATCATATCGCTGTCCCATAGTTACGTATAGAATTATGCATAGAATATGAATATACATGTATTAGTGTTGCAATTGTTTATAGTTTTCTAAGTTTTCAATGTAAATTCCACGTTTATAAACATACGTTCAAATAGTCTCTGAATTCCGACGTCTTTACGAGTAAATGTGTATTGATATACACAGACTATAAAACTTTGCATAGGAAATATTGTCATTGAATATGTTTACCTTTTTTTGGGGGGGGGGGGGGGGAGCAAGATTAATTGATTGTATAGATATCATATGCAAAGCTAAAGAGCACAAACCAGCGTTGTATTTTTAATGCTAACGTTAGTAAGAATAATTTCTAAGGCACAAATCAGCATAACGCATTTTGATTCCCGCAACAAATTCGAAGCATAAAAACACCTTTATAATAAACCTAAAGGCAGACTGAGTTCAAATATAAAATAAGAGTATAAATGTGTTAACGGGCCCTTGCAAAATGGAAATTGCTCTTAAAGGACAATTTTGTACCATTCAGCATTGTTTTTATAAGGGGTTCCGTTCAGGAAATACCAATACATATGAACCGTGTTCTGTGAAAAGGGGGCTTAATGCATCTGCAAAAAGTATCGCAGGCTGACCTGGCCCGAAAGTTTTTCGTTATTGGTTAATTTTCTGCGTGTCAAACTAACAGTTCACCCCATAACTCAGTCATTTGTTATACAAAATGAATTTTATGGATCTATAGCTATGTGATAACTTACTTGGTATAATGTATCACGAAGAAGCATTAAGCCCCCTTTTGCCAGAGCGTGGCTCATATATATATATTTTTTCTTATGTGTTCCAGTCTTATCTAGTGATAGTTTGCTAACGTTACATGTTGCTATTGCTTATCGAAACACCTTAGACATTCAATTTAGTTGTAGAAAATTAAACTGATTAGTCCCTTCAAGCGGTGGTACCTAAATCACATTTCCTTCGGGTGTAACTATATCATGAATAGATCCCCACGGTTAAAAGTTAAATTACATTGAAATTCAGGTTTTTTTTGAGAATTTTTTTTTAAGAATATAACTTTGAATAATAGTTGAATACAAGTTCTAATCTTCAGACTTCTCACCTTGCAAATGAAACAGAGAGACAGAGACAGAGAAAATCCATTTTCTGCAAATAAATTCTGGATCCTCTCTCGGGATTCTCCATTTCCTGTTCCCAGACACAACTGCAGCTGCAAACTCTGTAAATGAACAACGCCAAACAAAATGGCAGATTGTGGCGATTAACTCACTGTCCCCTGAAACCAATTTGCCGCAGACGGCATTTAAAAACAGCGACGTGAAATAAGTGAATTTAACTAAATACCTGAAAATATATACTGTATAATGAAAGAAAATGTCGCAAAAATATGCATTGTTCGTTGGGAGAATTTCTTGCATATGCTGCAAAAATTTCAGAAAGACTGAATACTTTCTTGCCAGACAAAAAAAAAAAAAAGCCGTTTGGTACTTATAAAAATTATGTTGAATTGAATACGTGAGACAGAAACCCTTATCTTTGTTTGACCCTTTAAACCTTAACCCTTTACCATGCATTCCATTGTTTTAATTAACCCGTGGAAAATACCTTTTGAAACTTATTGGAAAAAAAGAAAGCGCTGGTAACGAGCATTTTCTTCTTTCTCCATAACGTTTTATATCATTTCAAAGACTAATTTTACCATTTAAGGAAACAAAAAATAATGTCTGAAAATGTAGTCAACAAGGCAAAGTGTAATGTGTTGTTATCTCTCAAATAATAAGCTTTTTCCGAATGAACATTATTGACTTGTCCAAATTGAGAATATTTGCATAAGACATATTAAATGTGACTCAAATGATAGAATTTTGTCTTTGAAAGGGTGAAACAGATAATCAGAAAATTAGAAAATGCGAATTCGAATCATGGCGCACTGAGGACAGCGGCTGGTCTGTTTCCTTCCTCAATGCATCGAACATGCGCTGTTTAAAATATTTCGATTTATGCGAAGCATTTCATGAAAGGCTACCGAGCAGTTTTTCCTTTAGCCGCGATGGTTTGACATGTTTTTAATAGTACAGTAGTGCATGTTGGTTATGCTGACTTCAGAAAGCTGTTTTGTTAAAAGTCGTACTCTTTAGAAATAGGGCAGGCGGTAATCAGTTTTACTCCTTCAGCGCCGAACATCCCTTTACTACACATTGCCAAGTGTAAACGACCCCTAGAAAGAATGATTTTGAAAGCATTGTGAGAAAAGAAGAAAATGCTGGTAACCAGCATATTGTCAAATTTCCACAATGTTTTCTACATTTTCAAAGACAAATACCATCGTTTGAGCCACATCCAATTTCATGTCTTCAGTTCCTTTCAATTTTGATACGACCAAAATCTTGTAGTCTGATAAAGAGAGATGTCAACTCTGCCTCTTTCAACAGCTGAAAATATGATCAACCGAAATGCAGAAAGATTTTTTTAACAAATGAGCCATTCTCTGGCAAAAGGGGGCTTATTGCATCTCTGTAATGCATTATAACAAGCAAGATATTACATAATCATGGATCCATAAAAAGTCATTTTTTTCCATCAACCCACTGAATCAAGAGGTAGACTAGTCCTTTGACATGCAGAAAATTGATCAATTGCGAAAAGTTTCGGCCCAGGTCAGCCTGCGCGGACTGCGCAGGCTCACCTGGGTCGATACTTTTCGCAGATGCATTATGCCCCCTTTTCACGGAGCATGGCTCAATGCTTCACCAAACAAGCGGACGGTATGGATCCAAGATCAGACTGAGCCGTCCGTTATTAAAAACCCCCTTTTTAGCTAATGGCCCAGACAAGTTTATGAAAACGTCATTTACTCAGTAACAGATGCAATAAGTGTTTAAAACGGTACTTCCAGACGACACTTTCGTAAATATAATCAAGAAATGCTCACTTCCTCGACTGTACTAGACAGTCAAAGACAAATTCTTTTAATAAGATTTTTTTCATAAGTGGATTTCTCTTCTTTGGGCACCGAGAAAGATCCTCTTTTAAAAGAAATGAGCCATTCAGGGATAAGGGCGAAACTTATGAACGGTGCATGTTTCATTCCGGTGACATTATTATTTTAGGAGATATTTGAAATATTAAAATGTTGGCATCTGAGATGGAAAATAGACAGTTTTGGAATGGACTCTTAATGGACTATATTGAGCAAGTAAGTGGCTGGATTCTCAAATAAAATCAACAACTACGTGAATAAATCATCTAACTGAGCTTTTATTCTACTTTTAAAATGTGCTTTAAGAAGAATAGACGGCCGTAAATAGGCGTTAAGAATATGGCGCGTATATGACGTCACTGTAAACAATTATTTACTTTAACGCTTATCGGCACCAATCATTGATGAAACTGTCCAGTTACTATATAAATAAGATTGGAAAATTATGTGTTACATGGAAATACCGATTATCATCTAGAGTGAAAATATCTTCGGAGGAAACATGAACAGAAAACTAAACCGACAACTGCAAATTGTGGATCGTTTTAAGAATGCAGAAAACACGACTGCAAAGAAACAGTATGAATTAAACAAACAAAAATCATTATTGAAAAAACTCAAAACTACAGAGAGAAATGAAATCAAAATTGAAAAGACTGGCGGGGGTTTTAAGTTTGAGTTCAACACGGGATATTATGAGATTTTCAGGAGTGAACTAGAAAAGTTCTTTGCACAGTTGGATTATCCATATAAATGTATTAGAATACCTGTGACGGATAAGAAGGGCAATATTACAGAAAACATATACAAGATTTATGACAATGTTGGCCATTTATATACTGTGAATTTATATCATACCCAGTGCTCAAGCTTAGTTAATGGGAAAAATTCAGCACTATTCGTACAAACCCACTTGTTAAGGATATTTGAATCCATGAAACATGCTTTGGCAAAGTCAAATACATCAGTGGAAGAGGTTAACAGAAAACTCAAAGCAATACTACTGCAATGCCGTATTATTGATACGGATCGAAATGATTGTCCAACACCTGCTTCTGATACTCAAGACAAGTTTTGCCTCAAAAGTATTTCCGAAATCCCAGAAAATGAACAGCCATCTACAAGTACAACCACCAATTTGGATGAATCCCAAACGGAGACTGAAATATATTCTTATAAGCTGAAATCAAAGTCTGAGCAAATTATTGATTCTGCCGTACCTGACATATCTATATCCAATGATAAAGTATCCAAAACAAACATCAGCTTAGATGTCATTTTCCAAGAAATCCAGGAAGTAAAAGACATATTACTTAATCACGTGCATTCTACGTCCGAGGCCTTTGCAGGAATAAGAGATGAAATCGTGGGAATAAAGAACGTTTGTAAAATTCGCTCGCAAGCAGTTGAGTCCAAAGTGGAAAATATTACTGAAACAACGGTCGCATTAAAAAAGGAGCTGTCAAATGTGTCAACAACATTAAAATCACGGCTGCAATCGATTACAGACCGTATAGGATCTACACAGCTGAAAAAGGATAACGACAACAAAACCAGTAGATCAAATAGTGGAAAATTGTCGAATAAAACAAGCACCAGTAATAATAATATGAATCAGTCTGTGCATGAAGATAGTCTACGCGCAGAAAAATCTATACCGAACAAGCCATCGTATCACAATCGACCAAAACCTACTAAAGGGAGAGTCCTGCTAATCGGGAGCTCAATTTTACAAAGAGTAAATAAGAGAGGGTTATCCCGTAATGTGGATGTCTCAACCAACCCTGGAGCAAGAGTCTTAACCATTAAAAGAAAACTAGAAATAATGGATCTTTCACCTTACAGTGCTATAGTAATCCAAGCGGGAGGCAACGATTTAGCTTCAGGAAGAAATGAAGAAGCCGTAGAAAATGACTTCTGCAAAGTGATTAATCATATTAAATCCAAATCGCCAGAAACCAAAATATACATATCTGAAATTACACCAAGACTAGATGCTGATGTTACAGACATGAACAGTTACATAAATTTTCTGTGTCGAGACAATGATATATATTGCATTCCGGTCAGTCAACGGTTAAAACTCAAATCATTTTTATACTGGAAAGATCAGATACATTTGTCAGATAAGGGAACGGCCGTATTGCTCAAGACGTACAATGAACATATTTCTATTCTCAAACAAGATTCTCCACAGAGAAAGTTCTTTCGCGTGCGTTGTTTTGGTTGCGGTCAGGAAGGACATAGAGCTGATGATTGTAAACAAGTTAAACAAAACAACATTCTTAGAACCAACAGAATGAATTACTATGAAGTTCCCAATCGCCGTTGTCAAAAATGTGGCATGTCAAATCATTTTACTTCGGAATGTAGACAAATTTACGTACATTAGGGAATCATGGACAGGTACACATCTACCTCCCTTCAAAACAAATTCGATACTTTACTTTCATTGTGTTCAAAATGTCAATTATTACCGTGTACTTGCAAACTGGTAAATACGGAGAAATCGCCAATATTTCACGAATATAATTCTAAACCTAGTTCTGATTCTACTTCTGATTCTAATTCTAGTTCAAATTCAAATTCTAATCAAATTAAAAAGTCAAAAACCGATTGAACTCTATGTTGGCCAAAAGCAAGGCACATGATCTTGCTTTAAGATCATCTAACATTTCGGTTCATCCTATAAAATTTCAGCAAAAAGGTTTACATGTTGTAAATTTGAATGTACAGCACCTTGTTCCAAAATTTGATGAAATTAAGTACATACTATCTACAAGTGAGATAGACATATTTGGCGCATGTGAAACCTTTCTTAATGACACTTTCTGTGATTTGAACCTTAATGTTCCAGGTTTTAATTATATAAGGAAGGATAGAAAGCACAAAAAGGGGGGTGGAGTTTTGGTTTTCTTAAGAAATCATATCCCAATTAAACATAGGTCTGACTTGGAATCGGATGATATAGAACCTATATGGATTGAAATATGTCACAAAAACTCTAAGTCTTTTCTAATATGCTTTGTTTATCGACCACCGCACTCTAGTGCTGAATGGATATCCTCATTCAATGTACAAATTCAGAAAGTAGATGAGCTTGGCAAAGAATATCACATTATTGGAGATCTTAACTACAAATACTATTCAGATAAAAATAGCTTTGAATGTAAAGAGTGGTCAAATTTTGCTTTAAAATACGGACTTTCGCAACTGGTTAACAAGCCTACACGTATGTCAAAAAAATCGTCGACAATTATAGACCATATCTATACTAACCGGAATGACAGAGTGACAGAAATATTTGTTTCGCCCTTATCCCTGAGTGACCATTTTCCAGTATGCATGAAGCGAAAATTAAAAAACAGGCCATTTAGAGGCGGTGGTCATTCGATTATGACGTATAGAAGTTTTAAAAAGTTTAATATATGTGATTTTCAGCATGATTTAAGTGCTTCGCAAATTCATTTAATCGAAACTGAGCATGACCCGGAACAAGCTCTTTTACTCTTTTACAATATCTTGCATACAATTTTATCTAAGCACGCGCCAATTAAGAGTAAACGTATCAAAAGTAATCATCTACCAAGATGGATAAATCATGAGGTCAAAAAAGCAATGTACGAACGGGATCGTTTTCATAAGTTAAAAGATTGGAATAATTATAAAACTATGAGAAATAAAGTGCTACATCTCATTCGTAAAAATAAGAAAGATTATTATAATAATGCAATTAAAGCAGGCACTAATACCAAAGATCTATGGAGAAATTTAAGGAAGGTACAAAACAATGGCAATTTAGATAACGAATCAATACATTTACCTTCAAAAATGGTATTCAATGGAGAAAATATTCAGGGAACTAAAAATATCCTAAACTCCTTCAATGACCATTTCATCAACATAGCAAGCATTGTTAATAAATCAAAATTTAATGAAAGTAACTTTTCTTTTCTACGTTCACATTTACACCATATACTAAAAGACCAAGTTTTCGACATAGATTTTATCACACCTTTAATGGTTCGTCAATTTCTTAATAAGCTTGAAACTAATAAAGCTTCTGGAATTGATGGAATAAGTGCCACTATTCTAAAATATTGCGGTGATCATATAGTTTTACCTATAACTTCTATTATTAACAACAGTATCGCCAAAGGTATATTTCCAACCGCGCTGAAAGAAGCATATGTTCTACCTTTACATAAAGGAGCCGAAAAGGAAGATCCAAATAACTATCGCCCAATATCTATTTTACCCACTATTTCAAAGATTTTTGAACGTCATTTATCTAACCAATTATTAGCTTTCTTAAACAAACATGATTTATTAGCTAAGCACCAATCTGGATTTAGAGAAGGCCATTCATGTCAAACAGCCCTTATTCGGTAAACTGACGAATGGCTAAAAGATGTTGATTCCGGAAAAATCATTGGTTCGGTTTTTGTTGATCTAAAAAAGGCTTTTGATTTAGTAGATCACGAAATTTTATTACATAAGTTGAAATTGCATAATTTCTCCACTAAGTCCTTAGCAATATTCAAATCTTATTTGACTGATAGGAAACAGTGTATTAGACATAACAATGCATTTTCATCTTCTCGAAACTTATCAAGCGGTGTCCCACAAGGCTCTATTTTAGGACCGCTGCTGTTTTTAATTTATATAAATGATATGTGCTTGCACATTGATGCCTGTAGTCTAGATCTTTATGCAGATGATTCAACGTTATATAAGTCAGGAATCAGTATTACTGAAATACAACATAATCTACAAAATAGTTTAGAAACTATGCTCGCTTGGTGTACTGTTAATAATATGCTTGTTAACCCAAATAAAACAAAATGTATGCTAATTGGACCAAAACATAAATTAAATTCTATTAATCAAGAACTAAAAATTAATGACGTTTGCATTGAACTTGTTGAGTCTCATAAGATATTAGGTGTACACATTGACAAGCATTTGTCGTGGAATGTACACATTGATAAAACTTGCACTGCGATCAACAATAAAATTAATTTGTTTAAAAGGATTTCGACGTACCTAACAATGGAAATGAAACAATTATTTTACAACTCGTACATACTGCCTCTCTTCGACTATTGTTGTACAGTTTGGTGGAAGAGCGCTAAATATAGGACCTCTAAACTATCTGTACTTCAAAAAAGAGCAGCCCGCATCACATTAGGGGCTCCATCTAGAACACCGTCAATTGAACTTTTCGCAGAACTAAATTGGTTGACCTTTGACAATAGATGTGATTATCACGCTGGTGTTTTAATCTTTAAGTGTCATAATAACCTTTCACCACCATATATAAGGGACATTATTTCGTTTTCGTATAATTTACGATCATCTGCTCATTATGATATCATTAACTCAAGATTTAACACTTTGTTCAAGAAAAAGGCATTCTCGTATTACAGCATGAACATATGGAATGAAATTCCTATTTCAATCAGAGCAGCAACTTCCTTATCTAACTTTAAACATCAGTTTAAACAGTATATGTTCAGAAAGCAATCTATCACCTCACCAAATAACACAAACAAATTACCGTAAATTGTGTATCTGTCCACTGACTTATAGACTCATTTTCATGTTATTTTCTTTCATCATCCACTTATTTATTATCGCATCTGTTTGTGTGTGGGTGTAGGGGTAAGTGTGTGGAGGGGTGTGTGTGTGTGAGAAAGAGAGAGAGAGGGAGAGAGAGAAAGAGAAGGCAACATTGTAAAAAAGACTCCATTTTCAGGTCATTTTTCTTGAAATTCTGTCTTAATGTTTTAACCTTCAAGAAATAAAGATTTTATTATTATTATTATTATTCTCTGTGAAAAGGGGGCTAGTTGCATCTGTAAAAGTATCGACCCAGGTCAGCCTGCGCCGTCCGCGCAGGCTGACCTAGGTCCAAACTTTTTGCTTTTGTTAAATTTTCTGCATGTTCAAGGACCTGTTTACCTCAAGATTTGATCGCTTGTAAGACACTTTATGGATCTACAGCTTTGTGATGACTTGCTTGACATAATGCATCACGTAGATGCATTACACCCTCTTTTGCTAGCGCATTGGTCATATATTTTTGAAGATTGTATATTAATTCAGCCCATCGTTGGAAAGCCGCAGAAGCTGCTTAAAATGGCATGTCTTAAAACACATATACGAGTGGACTGTTAAGTAATTGATTATAGGGTCAGGCATAAGATAGATATCAAATAGCCAGTTTGTACAGGAAAAGGATTACCCATTTTATGTCAGTTGCTAAGGTGAGAATAGCGCCGCGGGGTGATGATTAACGGTAACAACTATTCGTCGCATTATTATAATAGTGTTCTAACACCATTTTTGTGAATTTCGAGGGGTTTATATCGTTAGAATCGTCTTGAAAAGTTCTATCTCCCTATGACGTCATTGCATTATAGGCCCTGGTGAAGACGATTTTCAGTATTAACTTGTTCTAACTCCACTAATGATTTTACAACCCTCAGAAACTTTGGAGCTAATTTTCTCGTAAACATCTAAATGGCGGTTAGAACACTATTATAATAATGCGACGCCTTGTATATCAGTGTCATAAACGGGCGCCCAAATGGGCCCGCAGAGTAAACATATCTTTATTACACGCTTTCCGGTAGGTTATCGAGAAATATCAGTGAAATAATTTTCGATATTTCATGGTTACGACCAGTGAAAAATACCGATTTTTATATTCGAACTCTTCAATTGAAGGCGGAAACAGTTGTTCCCGCGCAATAGTTACCTAGGTAAAATGCGCGTTCCTCTCAGTCAGACGGAAATATGACGTAATTTACCCTACATTTCTCGCGCTTGACGTAATATTGTAATGCGTTGCTATGCGGAGGGGGTACGCCACGGGGTATAGCCGAAAAGAACTGTACTGGATTTTGATGCAAGTTCCTCCCAAAAAGGGTTAAAAGCATGAAATAAATAGAATATTTGTTTTTTTTCTGTGAAAGATCGAAATTTATTTCATCGAGTGAAGATCATCGGTAATATTTTCACTCGTGGCGCACTCGTGAAAATATTATCGATGATGTTCACTCGATGAAATAAATTTCGATGCTCCACTCGTGAAAATATTACCGATGATGTTCACGAGATGAAATAAATTTCGATCTTTCACCGAAAAAAACAAATATCCTCTATACCTTTTTTGCCAGTCCCAAATGCTATGTTTCCATTCCAGATTAGTAGGGAAAAAGCCAGGTTATACAGCTACGTCGAAAAAGAAAACGCATCTAGCTGACTGTCTTTTTACTGAAAGCAATTATTCCTATTTATATGGATTGCAATTTCTTGCGCATACAGCAGATATTCTTTCGGGATTCTCGCCAATTTTTGTGGTGTTTACTTTCACAGCATGTCAATAATACGTCACTTCAAGAACGGAGGGACAGGGAAAAACTCGCCAACTGGCACGTGAGTTCCAAATTAATACTGTCATATGATATACTGGTGTTTTGATTCATTTGCTTAACACTGCACCATATGACAACATTTTTGACTTGTCTATTATGAAAAATATTTGCAGACTACAAAGTGAATGTGTCTCAATATTTGGAATGTGTCTTCGAAAGAATAGAACGCATTCTGGTGGAATTAAAAAAAAAACTTATCACCAGAATTTTCTTATCTTTCCTCTATATTTTGAAGAGTATTCTGTTTTATGGAAAGGGAATCGACATGATTGGTATAGTAAAGGGATAAACTGTCAAATAAATCGGTTTGGTGGAATGAAAGAATTGATTTTCTTTGTACTGTCTCTCGTCAAAATTGCATCCTAGGAATATTTATCGAAGGTAAATCATTCTTGATATAATGTTTGTCTTGAATTGACCCCGAGTAAATGAATGCTATGTTTGTATGATACTTGTTGAAGAGGATAAGAGCGAATATAAAAATACCATACAACCCCGTGAACCAGCTTTCGAAAACATTTTTGGAATAAGGAGATAATGCTGGTAAACAGCATTTCTTCCTACACACATTATGTTTACTACCCTACCTAGGACAACCCCATCATTTGAGCTACATTTGACTTACCGTCTGCAAATGTTTTTTTTTTTAATATGGACGAGTAAAAAAAATTGTCGTCTGCAAAAGAGATAGAATTCCTCTCGCTATTGTAAAGAAAAGGATGTTTCATAGAATCGGAAAAACTCTGAACGCAACGCTAATGGCTTACGAACGTGTTTCTGTAGAAGAATATCAAACGATAAAAAAGCAGACAAAACTACATTATAGCGGGAAAATAAAATGCCAAAAGATAGTAAAGGGGGGGGGGGGGAAGAAAGAGACTTTAGCGGAATATCTAAGTTTGCTGGAAAAATCGATGACGCAGAATTCCCTGTAGAAATCAAATAAGAATTTGTTACAAATTTACAGGAATTTCGTAAGAAGGTCTCTCTATATTGCCTATGATATACCCATCCTTCCCATAGTCCAACTTCTATCCCTCAGAATTTAAACTATTGATTATCATAGAAATAGATTTCGGTGAGTTCATCGCCACTAGCGGATTATATTATAGCGGGAACTATTATCAGGTATACGGAGAGCGGAGATCAAGATCAGCCTGAACATACGTGCAGGCTGATCTTGATCTCCTCGCTCCGTAAAATGACCCTTCGACAAGGCAAGGTTTATTACGTCTCCATATACCATAATATTTCAATAAATATGCGCCCGTGACCCAAAATTGAACATTAGTTCACGCATGTTATGTCTGGTTGAATTTAGCTTCTTATTGATTCCATATTCAAGTCAATTTTCTGACTTTCTTGCAGGTTTTTTTTTTTGTATCTATGGATGGCGTTTTACGCCTCCTCAGATCTTATTTACTTTTAAATAAAGGCGACAGCTGTCTTTCGCATGATTTTTCTTTTGGATACTAGTTTTGCTTTTTGTAATGCCTATCCAAAGGAAAATCTGCAAACAAACCAGCTCCGCCGAAAAGCGTCGAATCCGACTTCCAAGGTTTAAAATCCAACAGCATACCTGCGTTTTGTTCTTTATGGCTTTATTGTGAAGGCATTAATTTGCCTATCGTTAGAAATGCACGCGAGCGTGAGTGATTGTATAATTAGAATATGTGCCATATGGCTTGCAACACGCGAAAAGAGCCATTCGGACATTTGCGTAAAGTGTCGTATCGGATCAGCCTGCGAAGTCCGCGCAGGCTAATCCGAGACTGCACTTTACGACTACATTAGATTTTGTGCTACAGTAGACTTGCGCAAAGCAGAAAATTACATAAAAACGGAGTGTCTTTTTTTGGATTAGCCTGCGCGGACTGCGCAGGCTGATCCGAAACGACACTTTACGCAAATGTCCGAATGTCCCTTGCAGGCCATATACTACGGCACTAGATTTTCTAACAGACTTAGAAGCGCATGGTTTAAGCCATGTTCTGTTTAAGGGGCCTTTATGCTTCTACAAAAAGTATCGATTCAGGTCAGCCACCAAAGTTTGCGCAGGCTGACCAGAGTCGAAACTTTTTGCTTTTCGTAAATTTTCGGAAAGTCAAAGGACCAGTCTGTCTCAGGATCCAGTCGCTTGTTACACAAAATGGATTTTATGGATCCATAATTCTATGACTATGATTCTATACTTGGTATCATACATCACGGAGATGCATTAAGCCCCCTTTTACCGAAGCATGGGTCATTTATATGTGCAACATTTGCATAATGGACCAGTTTCACAATCGCTAGTTTTACTGGTCTCGCTTTTTGTCGTTAATTCAAAACGGACTGAGGCATCAAAATATAAAGAAGATGAAGAACTGATGGCTTTAAGCAATGAATTGAAGATTTGTGTTTATAGAAAGACTGATGGGCATTTAGAAAAAAATAATAATAAAAAACGCATGGCATATCTTTTAAGATCGTTATTTAAACACTTCGTATTTAGTCTTTTTCAACATTTTTTTTTTTCGTTTTTAACTTTTATTCTACAACCTGAGCCTCGTTCTGGAAACAATTCCAGAAATACATGAACTTCTCTCGATTTTGAAAACAGATCTATTACCATATGCATATACAACCATTCGAGTTATATTTCGAAACGTATTGTTATAACACTATACATATGGAATATTACAACAGTCTGCATTTCTGCGTGGTCGGATCATGTCGAGTTGCGTGTGTAAAGAGGAGCATATCGGATGAGACCGAAGGTATAGTTTCTGTCGAGTTTCTATGCAAGCTTACCTGAAGTTTCCTACCCGTGGATACGGAAAAGTTTTCTGTCGAGTTGCATTGGCGAGTTAGATAACGCCCGTATTTTACTCGGATCATAGATAGGTATATAATTATCTGATAGATCAACTCGCTGTTTGTCCAGTGACGGTTGACTGCCGATGATAAGATGATTATTGCCGGTAAAGACCCTTGTTATCACCACTGCGCACCGATTACACTCCGGTAACAACGCAGCGTTACCCGACGAATACAGAAGAGCAGAAACGACTTCAGGCACAATTACTAGGCTCGCCAAACGGGGATCTACAGAGGTCCTATCGCGGCTTTAAGATTATGAGAATAGCGTAAAGCACTTCTCCAATTTCATCACAGAGTCTGCTTTGTGCACCAAGCGTCATCACACATAAAGTCGCTACAGAAATTGTATACAAGTTATATTTAAAACAGGAACAGATTTTGTTTCCAACATCCTCTATTTGTACGCCTACAACAGTACGGAATTGCATGAAAACTGGTACCCTTACATTGCAATGTTTGATTAGTAACTAACGCATACTAGGTGTAAACCATAATATTATTGTTTTGTTTTCCCTGAGATAAAAAATTAACGTCTTTTTTTCGTCTTTTTTTTTCAAAGCCAATACGGCAATAAAAGCTATGTAAACTGGCAAGATATCATTTAAAAAACTAGCAACCCGGATGTACAATAATAAATCGCCGTGACAAGAGATTTTTCGTCTTAGATCCCATCAATTATGCATGCGACGAGGGATTCTTCTGATATATTTACACAACTTTTCTTAGTGTCTAGGATCATCATTTAAGACACTGCAATATGCAAAGTCATTTGCCCTTCTGGTGGGGGCGGAGGATCTTCTAGTCTGATTTGTAGTTGTGTGTGGAGTGCGGTGGATTCCTGGCCAGAATTATAGATGAAGCGAGTACTGTTGTATTCAAATGAGCCATACTCTGGCAAAAGGGGGGCTTAATGTATCTCCGTGATGCATGATACCAAACAAGTCATCACATGATCATGGATCCATAAAATCCATTTTGTCTAACAACCAACGGAATCACGAGGTAGACTGCTTCTTTAACATAAAGAAAATTGACCAATAGTGAAAAGTTTTGGCCCAGGTCAGCCTGCGCAGACTGCGCAGGCTGACCAGCGTCGATACTTTTCGCAGATGCATTAAGCCCCCTTTTCACAAAGCATGACTCAAATGTTTATTTATTTCAATCAAAACTTGTACCTATGTAAAGGGGAATGTAATAATGTTTCTGTTCTATGCATACTTCAGTGACACTTTGAAGATTCAAGATCGGACAGCGCGTTTGATGCGGTATGATCTTGACCTACTTCGTCCTTGAAATTACCCAAGGGTAGACGCAGCGTTCAGAGATTTCACTATATATAAAAAACAACCAAAACGACCCCTGTCTTCAAAACGAGCGCAAATCAGTGACCCATTATCATTTTTACACAAGTGGTACATGTAACATTGTATGTTGGTAAAATAGTTGCTTTTATTGAATTTTTAAAAAAAACTTATAACCATCTAATATCTTTATCCTCTAGTAACTTCCCCTTTGACAGTCAAAAAAGCTAGATAAACTGTCGGGATTTAACAGGGATTTTATAAGGGACTAAACCGGGTTTTGCCGTCATTTGCAATTGCAGCCCGGATGAACAAATATAAATCTCTTTGACGAGACGGCTTTTGTCCCAGGTTCCATCAATTATGAATGCAGCTGTGACTACGTCTAATTACATATCTACACAAATACTCTTCGGCGTCACGCGCCATCATTTACAGCACTGTAACGTGCATTGTCATTCGTCATTCTGATGGGGATATGTTCAATTAGACGTACTGATTTGTAATTGGGTGACGAATGCAGCTGTTTTTTCAAAGAAGCGGGAGCACTTTTTTAAAACCACGATTTTAAACTTTTGCCAAGAAAAAAAGCATGTTATTTTTAATGGATGCATTATTTTTAAGTGAGTACCTCTAGATATCTAACAAAGATATGAGCCATGCTCTGGCAAAAAGGGGCTTAATGCATCTCCGTGATCAATGGTACCAAGCAAGCAATGAAATCCTTAAAGATCCGTAATAACGACTTTTTTTTAACAACAGACTTATTCATGAGGTAGACTGGTCATACAGAAAATTGACTAATAGCGAAAAGTTTCGGCCCAGGTCAGCCTGCGCGAACTGCGCAGGCTGACCTGGGTCGGTACTTTTCGCAGATGCATTAAGCCCCTTTTTCACAGAGCATGGCTCACATGTTTCTAGAGTAAATGATGTCGTCGAGTGGTGTAAATTAAGGATAAGACACCGCATTCTTTTCAGTCGGATATAAACCGCCTTTATTCTTGAATCAATTGAAAGTAGCCTGGACATTGTAACAGTTACATGATTAACGAATAAACGACCCATGTTCTCGCAAACCGAGGTTTAATACATCTCCCAAAAAGTCATCACATGATTGTGGATTCGTAAAATCTAGTCGTGTAACAACCGGCTGAATCGTGAGGTATAATGGTTTTTGGTCATGCACAAAATTTGCCAAAAGCGAAAAGTATTGATCTAGGTCAGCCTGTGCGGACTGCGCCAGCTGACTTGAGTGGGAACCTTTTGCAAATGCATTAGACTGCCTTTTCACAGAGCATGGCTCAAGTATATTAGGCTTTCTTTAGCGACACTGTCACATAAGACTCAGCTGTGACACGTAGTTAGCAACCATATTAGTTGAAACCGCTGTTGCTTTCATTGATTTTTTTTAACCACTGAACCCTCTAAGTCCTCATTTTCACGTCTTTGTTCCAAAGACATTCGCAGTAGCTAGGGAAGTTTCCGAGACTAAGCTGTCATTTGCACTGGCAGCCCAGTGGTATGAAAATAAATCTCTGTGACAAGACGTTTTTTGTCCTAGTTTCCATCAATTATGTATACGACTGGGGCTACGTCTAATTATATATTTACACAAATTTTCCTCAGCGTCTAAGGTCATCATTTACGGCACCGCAACATGCGTTGTCATCCGTCGTCCTGATGGGGGAGTCTCTTAGACGGTCTTATTTGTAATTGAGTGTCGAAAAAAGCGGGTATTTACCTATTAAATTTAATTCGAAGAGAACTAGAGTGATTGGCTTAGACAGCGCCTCTATTTTTAACCCTTATCCTGCTAACTAACTAAAATAGAATTTTTAATTTGATAGTTAAAACCCAAATATTGCTATTTCAAAGTCAGGTTTTGGGAAATAATATCTCTTTATCGGACAGTGTAGATCCAAGATCAGACTGCACGTTCTGTGCAGTCTGATCTTGATCTACATTGTCCGCAAAAGGTCAGTGAGTTGCGCTTAGCAGCCTAAAGGTTAAGACTGTTCCCCGGGAATTTTGAGTTACATGTGAATAAAATACTTGGCGAAAAAAGCTCCAGATTTTAAGACGAAGGAGAAACAATTTTGGGTCTTTATCATATGAACTTTCGACCACAAGGTACTTTTAGGTGAATGCAATGATACACAATGTTTCGGAGTTTACATTTTTTAGTCGTGATACTTACAGCAATTCATAAAATTTGCATGGCTAGAAATTTGATTAAAATTTGATCCATTGGGTTGCTTGATAAAAATGATTTACACTGATTGCTTTAGTAAATGATTTCGATTGAATTGATATGATTTGTCTAAATTAATTTATCAGGTTAATGATTGGATTGATAGCTTTCACGAATTAGCAAAAATAGTTATAAAATGACCTGTGGCACAGCAGTGATGCAAAGTTATTGAATATTTTACCTATTGAATTTGTCGATTATATATTAGTGTAATAAACTTGGACAGAGGCCGATTTACTAATCATGCGCGCTGTGGAAAAAAATTTTTTTTTTGAGTCTGCATAAGCTCCAACAATCACACATCTGGTGGATTTCAAAGCATCTTTAGTGCTCCCATTATAGATTTCGTCAAGCAAATCTTTCTACAGAAGCAGCTTCATTGAGAGAGAAAAATCAATGTTTTAAGATACAAAGAAAGAGAAAGCGAAATGTTAAGTCCACAATTTAAATTCTTGTTAATGAAGCTTCCAAACTGCTTAACTGAAAGATGGACACATGTGTGTACACGTGGTACTTTGATATAAAGGTACATGTAATAGTAACGGTTTCGCCATTAAAAATGTATTTCATCTTGAGGAAATGTAGGTTTTTTAAACTTGAGGAGAGACCCAAAAGGTTTTTTTTCCCAATATGAACACCAATTTTAAGCCTTTGTTGTGTGTGTGTGGTTTTTTTTTTTTACTTACGCATTTTTAATTTGTGTGAGATATTTATTAAAAGATATAGGAAGGATTTCCTTTTCCGCCAGTGTGTCCCAGAAAAGACCACAAAACAAATCTTCCTGATTGCCCTATTATTGTCTTTCAGACAAGACCTTTTGAATCTTAGCGTTTTCTCGAACAATTTCTGGTCATGTTATAAGTTGGACCTTACACTTTTATTCATGTTATTTGTGTATCATGAGTTTACTTAACTCGTTATCTTAAACAAGAACAGATCTCGGCAAACCTCGATTATACTCTTTTTTACATAACTGGTTTAATAAATGCAATATAACATGAACCCAGTGGCAAAGTTCTCTTTTTATATCTTAACGTACGGCCCCGGCAGTTATGGAAACCCATATATTTTTTGTTTTGAATGGGTTACTAATACACTAGGGTATTCACTTGTACCAAATCACCATTGATACGCAACGTAAAAAAAAGTTTGCAAGTAACAAGTTCCAACAATCACATACAAGTATATCTATTTGGTGGATTTCAAAGCATTAACCCTTTACCAGATGACAGAATTTTAGCCTTGTCCAAATTGAAAGCATTTGCAGATGACAATTTCAGTGTGGTTAAAATGGTGCATGTTTTTCTTAATAGGGTAGAAAACATTGTGGGAAAAGGAAAAAATGCTGGTTACCAAAGGCTTCTTTCCTAGGGTCGTTAAAAGTCGGCATTGTGTGGTATAGAGTTTAATGGAGGAACATTCAATCGATGCGTTCATTAAACAGCTCTTTTTACAGAAGCAGCTTTACTGATGAAGAACGTTTGGGATACATTGAATGTGAAGTCACAGATTAACCTTCTATGCTTTTTCCAAACAGCTACACTAAATGATGTAGATCTACGAGAATATGTTGGTTAATTTGCTACATATCAACGGATTATTCCGCCTCATGATTCAGTCGGTTGTTAGACAATATTTAATATCACAGACAACAAATATGCACTTAAATAATACTAACTGCTCATTTTTTGCAAATCCAACATTGCCTATTTATTTACTTATCCTTTTCATTGATATTTCATAGCGCGGTAAAACTGCTTCTTCATGACGTAACAATGACGTAATTCATGACGTCATTATGGTATTGAACATTTGCAGATTGAGTGGATTTATTATTAGAAGCTCAATACGCTAGAATTAAGTTGAAAATAAGATTGTTTAAACCCAGCAGAGTAACAATGAGTTTTCAGCTCTCTCTTTGAATTTACTGTTGGATTTTTTTTCAGTATTCAGAAAAAATAAATTCAGCTAGCAATTTGAACTTCGGAATCGATATAAAATCAGAACGAAAAAACACATTATGAAATCTCGTATACATGTTTGTTTACATTAGTTTGACTGCAAAAGTAGTTCCGGCACTGCTGATTTTTTTTTCATGGAGCTATCAAATTTTTTTTTCAGCCAATCAGAACTCGCCAATGTTCATGAAAAAAAACTAATATTGAATTATTATGTGATGACTTACTTGGTATGGTGCATCACGGAGATACATTAAACTCCCTTTTGCCTGAACGGGGCTCAAATATTTTTAAGAGGACGCGAAAAGAGTACTGCTCTTGAGTAATGAATGTGAAACCTTTTAAATGCAAATCTGATTCGAAGATTAACAACCACTGATATTGGCTGAAACAGATGGACATTCCTAGAATATTGCATAAGAAATATTTAAAAAAAAAGTTGGTGCATATTGCGTATCATATTGAAGACCTGTGTCGACAGAATAGTCAATGAGGAAAGTGTGGGTCGATAAGTGGATTTGCTATAAATTTATTTTGCCAGTAAATTAAGTGTAAACGATATTAAAAGGTAATAGAAACATTACGGATTTCTTGCACGTAGGTCTGGGCTATATCATTGGAAAAATGAAACAATGGATGTGACAGTCTTGTATTCTCTTGTCCTGAATTTCGCCCAAAACTTACTGTGTCTATAGCAACATTAAGTTGCCTTTTACTCACCAATATTTGTTTCCATGTTTACTTTTGAAATATCGTAAAGTAACTTATTTACAGAACGTGACGGTGTACATGATTCAAGACTATATAGAGGATATTTGTTTATTTCAGTGACAGATCAAAATTTATTTCATCGAGTGAACGTCATCGGTAATATTGTCACGATTGGCTGCTTCTACCCTTTTTTTGTTGGGATTTTCATCAAAATGCAGCACAATTAATTTCTGTAATTCACCGTGGCGTACCCCCTCCACATAGCAACGCATTACAATATTACGTAAAGCGCGAGAAATGTAGATGAATGCATCTGTCTGTCTGTCTGTCTCTTTCTTTTCACTACTCTTTCTCTTGCGATTTGTGTTTCCAGAAAACTTAGACGTTTGCATTTCTGATTTCAGACTGAGAAGTGTACCATAAAGAGGAGAGGTTAGGAAATGTGATGATTCTTTTAAACAACGAGACAGAAGGTACAGAATTCAGAGGTAAGACTGTAAATGTAGTTGTAATTTCAAGAAACCCGTATCTTGGGTATCGCGCCCTGTTATGTCCTTTGCGAAGAGTATAAAGCAACAGCAGCCTGCCCATCCGTACAGACAGTGAGACTGATCTTTATAAACCCTGCTAAATAAGTGAAATGAAGCTTTCAAACCGGAAGTAAAAACCCAAATTTCGCTATTATTTCAAAGTATTTTTAGGAAGGGATATCTCCTCATCGGACAGTGTTCTATGCAGTCTGATCTTGATCTACATTGTCCGCAAAAGGTGCTTAAGTCGCGCTCAGTAGCCTAAGGGTTAAACTCCAACAAAAGAAGTTGGATGGGGAGGGAGTTTACTGGAGGCGCTTTTTCCATATGTCTGGTTATTCACGCGGTCGTTAAAATTTTGTCCATAGTAAGCTTCTAAATTATAAAAGCTTTTGAGGTCAAACGTGGAGAGGTTAGAGCTTCTAGGTAGCAGTGATCGGGATGGATGCGAGTTATACGTAGTTGTTTTACAAACGATGTAAAATAAGTAAGTTTATAATAAACAAACGAAACGAGGCAAGAACTGATGTTCGGTGTATTTAATACACATTTCTAGTGTATATATGAGCCATGCTCCAGCAAAAAGGGGCTTCATGCATCTCCGCGATACATGGTACCAAGCAAGCCATCACATACTTATGGCTTCATATTAGCCACTTTTTTTAACAACCGACTTAATCATGAGGTAGACTAGTCCTTGGAGATACAGAAAATTTACTAATAGTGAAAAGTTTCGGCCCAGGTCGGACTGCGCAGGCTGACCTGGGTCGATACTTTTCGCAGGTGCATTAAGCCCCATTTTCACAGAGCATGGCTCATATAATTATATATCCTTATATATACAAAAAAAAAAAATAAAAAAAATCTCATTTCAACGAGTTTTTTTTTTAAAGAAGGAAATCTCGTAAAGAAAACGAAATGTCTATTGATCTGCATAGCGTGGAAGCTGTCTGAAATTATATTTTGGCTCCAGGATATTAGTTTAACCCATTTCCGTGCAAACACGCCTGTTTTACGTTCCGTATGAAGATGTCATTTTTTAAAAAAATATTTTGGGAAAAAGAGCAACGGATTGTTACAAAACGCTTTTCTTTTTCCTACAATGTTTTCAATATTTATTCATGACAGGCATTTGCCTTTCCTTCAAATATTTCCTCCTTCATGTCGGTTCTGGAGGATAGTGGAATGTCTAAACTTATCTGCACAGTAATGTTTCCAATTTTTCAGCGCCAAATATAATTGTGCCATGTTCTGTGGAAAGGGGGTTCTAGTGCATTTGCAAAATGTATCGACCCATGTCAGCCTGCGCAGTCCGCGCAGGCTGAAATGGGTCGAAACTTTTTGCTGTGTGTAATTGTTTCTGCATGTCAAATGACCATTCTACCTCGTGATTCAGTAAGTTGTTTGACAAAATGGATTTTATGCATCTCTAATAATGTGATGACTTGTTTGGTATAATGCATTACAAAGATGCATTAATTTAAATCCCTTTTTGTCAAAGCATTGCTCATATGAACTCGACCCCTTAGAGTAGCAATCACTGAAATTCAAAGATGTTTGACTTATACGCTTGACAAAAAAAAAAACAAGCGAACGGCATAGATCCAAGGTCAGATTGCACTTTCTCGGTAGATCTGAGCTAGTTTGGTATAATCTTATATTACCCTGTCTCTAACCACTAAGATATCATTGCAAGAAGCTTTCCACTAACCCTATCCGCGCCACAAGCGAAAACAATGACTTTTGCGGACGGCATAGATCAAGATCAGACTGCACAGAACGTGCAGTCTGATCTTTGATCTATACCGTCCGCTTGTGTAGTCAAGCCTATACAATCATAATCTTTGTAAGTTTCAATGGATTGTATTTAGAGCCGTCGAAAGAGGTCGAGTTTATTTATTTGGTGCTGAAAGAGTTAAACGTTCCCATGATGTAAGAACTTAATTCATTTATGTTCAAAGTTCCTGACGTTATCTTTCCATGATCAAGCATATCTGTCGTCTAAAGTTTTGAATCACGAAGCCTAAAATCTAATATCATTTCCAATTTATTGATATTGTTCTGGCTGAAACCTTTACCGCAAATTTTCCTTTTTGTGGAGGGTCTTAAAATTCAGTTTGAAGGCAACTCGAGTGATTTTCACCTATCGTTTAGAATTAATTAGTGGAGTGTGTAAACGCATGATAAGACAGCACCTCATGTGCAGTCTGGTTTGCTCAACTCCGTGTACATAAGCTGTTTATCTTGACCATCATGATGAAAGAGCCGATATTTCTATACCGTGCGAGACATAAATTGAGAGCAACTAAGCATGCAACTAAGTAGGCTGACCTGGGCCGAAACTTTTTGCTATTGATCAATTTTCTGCATTTCAGAGGACCATCGTACCTAATGATTCAGTTGGTTATTAGACAAAATGGACTTTATAGATCCATGATCATGTGATTACTTGCTTGGTATCATGCATCACGGAAATGCATTAAGCCCCCTTTTTTTGCCAGGCATAACTAAAATATATTGGTTTTTGCTAACATGTGTTTTTTCCAGTCAAGTATAACGGCGATAATGGTTTTACGGTAGAAATATACAAAATAGAGTTCAAATAAGTCACGTAACCAATTAACTATATTCTTTAATACACATGTGAGCGGTGCTCTGGCAAAAAGAGGTTCAATACATCTCCGTGATGCATTATATCAAGCAATTCATCATATAATTGAGCCATGCCCTGTGAAAAGGGGGCTTAATGCATCTGCGAAAAGTATCGACCCAGGTCAGCCTGCGCAGTCCGCGCACAGGCTGACCTGGGCCGAAACTTTTCGCTATTGGTCAATTTTCTATTTGTCAAAGGACCAGTCTACCTCATGATTAAGTCGGTTATTCAAACAAGAGGACCATGATGGTCCTATATCGCTCACCTGAGTACTAAGCAGTAAAGGTCTACAATGAAGATAAATACCAAATATCTAGGTTCAAGGCAAAATGATAATAAAACAAGAGCGGCAAATTGTCGCAAGATATGCCCGTCCCACCGCCAGTTGTCAAGGAGGTATAATAATCGCAAAGGGCAGGTAATGCAACAAACATGTTTACCAAGTCTCAAGTCAATTTGACTTGAGTCTTCAAAGTTCCGTTCCGGACAAGCAAGAAATACTGTAAAAAAATGAAGATCAAAGTGGAATTACTCAAAATCAGCGCTAGGTAGAGTTATTGTTCTTGCGTACTGTACTCGGTAATATTGCAACAAACATGCATACCAACTTTGAAGTCGTTCTGACTTGAGATGACAAAGTTATATTCCAGACAAGCACTAAATGCTGTAAAAATGACGATCAAAGACAAATAACTCAAAGACAGCACGAGGTAGAGTTTCAATTCTTAATCACTGCACTTCCAAATATTTCAACAAATAAGCATACCATATTTCAAGTCATTCCTACTTAAGATGACAAAGTTTTGCTCCGGACAAGCAAGAAATGCTATAAAAATGAAGGTCAAAAGGGGAATAACTCAAAATTCGTGCTAGGAAGAGTTATGGTTCTTGTGCACTGCACTCCGTAATTTTTCAACAATCATGCAACCAAATTTGAAGATGTTCAGGCTAGAGATGACAAAGTTATATTCCTGACAAGCAGAAAATGCTGTAAAAATGACAATCAAAGGGAAATAACTCATAGACAGTACGAGGTAGAGTTATGATTCTTTCACACTGCATTCCGTATTATTGCAACAAACACAAATGCCAAGTTTCAAGTCAATCGGACTGGAGATGACAAAGTTATGCTCCGCACAAAGAAATATTCTAAAGAACTTTCTAATTCAAGGGCAAATAACTCCAGTTGTTCTGGTCCGATTAGACCCATAATCAAACTCATCCGAGATCTTACAGTCATATATATTTTGACCAAGTTTGTTGCTGAAAGGTTGATATTTGTAGATGCTAGAGTGTAAACAAAGTCAAATATAGCAATTTTTCTAATTCAAAGGCAAATAACTCCAGTTGTTCTGGTCCGATTAGACCCATAATCAAACTCATCCGAGATCTTACAGTCATATATATTTTGACCAAGTTTGGTGCTGATTGGTTGATATTTGTAGATGCTAGAGTGTAAACAAAGTCAAATATAGCAATTTTTCTAATTAAAAAGCAAATAACTCCAGTTGTTCTTGTCCGATTAGACCCATAATCGAACTCATCCGAGGTCTTATGGTCATATATATTTTGACCAAGTTTGGTGCTGATTGGTTAATATTTGTAGATGCTAGAGTGTAAACAAAGAAATGTGAACGGACGGACGGACGGACGACGGACGATGAGTGATCACAATAGCTCATCCTGAGCACTTCGAGCTCAGGTGAGCTAAAAATTTCTTTCGTTATCTCTATGTAAAATCTGGGAACCCACAACATAGGGCTCATTATGACACTATGGTTATAATTTGAAGTCTTTTAGAAGGGGTCTACCAGACAATGCTACATGCTATATATGAGAGCTCTAGCCCTTAAGGTTCGGGACAAGAAGATTTTTAAAGATTTCCTTCTTTATCTCCATGTAAAATCCTAGACCCCACAACAAAGGGCCAATTTCCACGTAAGGGCCATCATTTGAAGTATTTCGGTAGAGGTCCACTAGATGATGCTACATGCCAAATATGAAAGCTGTAGCCCCTAGGATTTAGGACAAGAAGATTTTTAAAGATTTCCTTCTTAATCTCTATGTGAAATCCAAGACCCCGAAACAAAGGGCCAATTTCCACACCAGGGCCATAATTTGAAGTATTTTGGTAGAGGGTCACTAGATGATGCTAAATGCCATATATGAAAGCTCTAGCCCTAACGGTTTGGGACAAGAAGATTTTTAAAGTTTTTTCTTTCGGTTGCCATGGCAACCAGAGTTCTTCATGGAATTCAAATCTTTGAAGTATTCTGAAAGTTCATCACCTAAGGATCATTTCTGTGAAGTTTCTTTGAAATCTGTTCGCCGGTTTCAGAGTAGAAGATTTTTTAAGTAATTGTTCACGGACGGACGGACGCCGGACGGTGATCGATCACAATAGCTCACCCTGAGCACTACGTGCTCAGGTGAGCTAAAAAGTGGCTCCTATGGATCCTTAATTATGTGATAACTTGGGCTAGTATCGTGTACAACGGAGATGCGTTAAGCCCTCTTTTGCCAAAGCACGGCTCAATTATAAATCCGCTTTGTCTAACAAACACTGAATTATGAAGGTACACTGGTCCTTTGACATGCAGAAAATTTAAAGATAGCAAAATCTTTCAGTGCAGGTCTGTACACATATATAAATTTTAGTAAATTAAGACATACAAACAATGAACTACTTTCTTACTATACATAGATAATTCCGAATATCATAATACCCATTCTGTGTTATTGTTTCGGATTTTTGTGTACACAGCGACAGAAGTCACACAGTTTCGACGTTTTATAGTATACCTATATAGAAGTCAAATAATTTTTCAGGTTTTTAAGTATACCTGAAGAAAGTCGTGATCGTGTCCAGCGTACATATTCTGCTAGAAATGAATCCATAAGACAAGATTTCCTCGCCTATAGTGCTTTGAGAAACATTGTGCTCTGGTTATACATCTTTTATGTATACCAAGTCATGTAGCTCAGTCAGTTACGTACAGGAGTTGAAACCAGGGTTAGCTGGTTCGATTCCGCCAGTTCGGCCAACATCTTGACGGGATTGATGATAGTCATTGCGACAGGAATCGTTCCATTGACAGCTGAGCATCGTGTCGGAGTGGTTAACTTTTGAAGCAATTACTGGCATTGTAAGAATTGTGCGAAGTACTGATAAAAGAAACTCTATGTAAGCACGGATAGGTGCCCTGGCCTTCGCGACACAACTGTAATAATCTTGCGAAGAGTTAGACTCTATACGAATGAATCTATTTACGTATACGTTTCGGATTTTTTCTTTTTTTCAAATCTCATGATTGCATTTAATTTTAGACTGATATTCGGCGTTCTATAGGTTAACGTTCTAGAAAATAATGTGAAGCACGTCAATGAGTTTTATAACGACGGAATAACCAGGCATTGGATGTCCTCCTTCAGTTTGACAGACAAGCTGAAGGGCCATCACTCCACGAACATACAGGCTTCAAGAAACTCTGAAACCTTACACTTTGACTACCACAAAAATAGCCACTTTTGTATTATTCGTAAACGTAGTTGGATGAGGAGAAAATACTAGTCAAATACAAAGTTCGAAAGATTGTATTTTTAATGTCTTAAATTCCGGAAAGTTTAGCTCCTAGGTTAGAGTGTACTCTCTGCACATTCTGATCTGCACTGTTCACACAGGCGCCTCAATTTTCGCATGGTAATCTAATGACTTAACAAACTTTTTGTTGGTCAAAGAGCTTAGCAATACTTTGAACCCGTTCTTCCGTCGATAAAATACGCAAAACGTAACGGCTCATTGTGGTCAGTGGTTTTTCTTATAAGCAATGCGTCTAGATCTACAATTTTGTAATTTGTGTATCAGCCAGTGCTTACCTCGAGCACAGTAGCCTTTCACCCCTTTACCAAATGATAAAATTTTAGACTGGTCAGAATTGAAAGCATTTGCGAACGATAAATCGAAAATGGCTCAAATTATAGCAATTATAGGATTAAGGGTAGAACAGGCCGAAAAGCAGTGGAAACTGGTTACAAGCATTTTTTTTCTTTTCCCGACATGCTTTCAAAAGGCGTTTTCGCTCAAGGTCATTGAAGCATGGTTATTGTTTGGTAAAGGGTTCACAAGCTGAAAGGATGAAATAGATATTTCTAAATTGTAATACAGATCTTAAATCCTGCATGTTCACAGTCACGAATACTGTCTGTCTAGTAACAGAGGAAGGCAAAAAATAGACCACCCTAACCTACCAAAGTCAGGCTTCAGTTTACTTGCGGTCCGATCCTGATTTTTCCCTTTGTTCTTAAAACCAAACCAAATGCTAAAAGTATGGAGAAAAAGGGACGAGTTGTCATCGGATGCTGTCTAACCATAGATTGATGACGGAATCAGGCGTCTTAACTCTTTCAACGCCACATAGATATAAACTCAACCTTTTCCGACGGCTGAAAATGCCATCCACTGGACTTCAGAACATTTTCGTCTCAGACGAATGATCAAAACACAAGCGGATGGTATAGATCCAAGATCAGACTGCACGTTCTGTGCAGTCTGATCTTGATCTATACCGTCCGTAAAGGCCTCTGTTTTAGCCTATGGGGATAAAAGGGTGAAGGAGTATCAAAGGAGATAAAAGTGTGAAAGTTTGGCATTACTTAGCGGAAAGATTTGTTCAGAAAATAGTCATTTAGGGACTTAATTGTGCCGGGAGTCGTGATAAATCTGTCGTAAGAAGTTCTTAAACCCTGTACCACACTATTTTGTGCTTTAATGACCCAGGGACGTTAGAAAGCTTTGTAGCGAAAAGGAGATAATAATGGAAAGCAGCATTTTTTTCCTTTTTCCCCCACAATGTTTCGCACCTTTTTAAATGAAAGATACCGTCACTTGAGCCACATTAGAATTGTTCTCTACAAGTGCTTTTAACTCAGACGAGTCTAATGTTCTTTGTTGGCTCATTGGAATGCTAAAAACTTTCAATAGCATTCAGATGGTGAGCAAAATAACTGTAAAGCTTTAGAAAAGAAAGGATATATCTAATTTCAAACAAATGCATTTATCTTTTTATCTGCCTAATATAATTCTTGTGCTTAAGGTTTTTGTTCGGTCTGTCCATCCGTCTGTCCATCAAACACGTTTTCGTGTCTGGGCCAAAGTTTTTTCCCGAACACCTGATTTCAAAATAACTATGCACAACTGTTAAAACACGTGAAAATGATATATCATGGGCAAGAGTCATGTAGCATGTATGAATCCTGTTCGAGTTCAAAGTTCAAGGTCAAGAAAAAGTCACATGTGTTTTAAGAAATAGAAATTTTGTGAGGTTATGTTTGTGGTCCGGCCCGTAAATTTTTGTTAATTGGGGACAAATCAGTTTAACTGTGTATGATGTCAAATTCATAAAACAATTTGTCATGGGCAAGAACTATGTCCGTTGGTCAAAGGTAAAGGTCACGGCAAGGTCAGAAGTGTTTTTAAGAATTGTGTCCAAAGTCAACATTCAAGTTCACAGCTAATAGGAAAGGGTTATATTGAGTTAGGGGTCACCAGTAATTTCTCACTGAAACAATGTTTCTTGCTATTTTCATTAAGATATGCCTTTGTAATATCGTTTATTCACCTACAAAAATACACTGGCACGAACCCGTAATTTTACGTTTGCTACATGTTACGCACATTTTGTGGCACAAGTCTGTTCTAACCGTGGAATAATATTCAATGCAACAATGGAGGTATTATGCGATGAGTGAATGCTAATATCAGCCCGTTAATACGTAAACTCTGATCTTGGCCTTCACTCGCAGCTGCTGTTTAAAGGGTTTGCGTAACTTAAGGTCGAATTAATGCAAACAAACTTTTTTTTTTAAAAAAGATCTCAGTTAACGCTATGAATTCGGTAGCGTAAGCATGAATACAAACCACCGAGAGCCGATTAATCACTACAACGAAGCTCACGTGCTGGAAGAATAGAAAGGGTTGTAACCAAAATGATAGTCGCGGGTGTGTTGTCACATTCGAAATTTCAGAATGGTTCCTTCTGTCTTGGGCCGCCATCCATGGACATAATTAATTTATCCTAGAGGTTGCCTTTTTGTCTTTAACACGCCACAGTCTGTCACTTTTTTGTCGATTACAGAACCTACGCTTTCTCTGTGATTTAGTTTCATGTCGATTACAAAATCTAAGCTTTCTTTGTGATTTAGTTTCTTATGCTGATTACAGAATCTACATTTTCTCTGTGATTTAGTTTTTGTTTTTATGGCGATTACAGAATCTACTTTTCCTTTATAATTTAGTTTTTTTCTACGTCGATTACAGAATCTTTGTGATTTAGTTTTTTATGTCGATAACAGAGCCTACGTTTTCTTTGTGATTTAGATTTTTTTTCTTAAATGTTGATAACAAAATCTAAGCTTTCATTGTGATTTAGATTTTTTACGTCGATTACAGAATCTACGTTTCTTTGTGATTTAGATTTTTCATGTCGAAAACAGAATCTACGTTTCCCTTTTATTTAGCTTGGATTTCAGGCATTAAACCATATGGACCTTTCAAATTCAGTTTAGTAAAAATTAAATTTACATTCGATAAGTCAGTCAAAATTTAGATCCAGTCAAATCGTATCACTTTATGATAATCACAAAGTATGCACAAAAAGCACCCCCTGAATAACCAGTTCATTATTGCACATGCCAAAAAAAGAGATTCTGACTATTGTCCTGACTTGTAAAATAATGTGTAATTGAGCCACCCGAGGCTACTTTTGAATAATGGGGTTATCAGCGACTGTTTGGAGACCGTGTGAATTTGAAATGATATTTAGAGGAAATAATGAGATGAACTTGTATCAACCATGCGAGTCACAAAAACAGAAAACCCCATTTGATACAGAGGGCGTCACATCTGTAGTAGTGTTGAATAAATTTATTTACCTCCGATATCTTTCGCGACAGAAGCTATCTGGAAAACACCAATGACCATGATAACAAACTTGGTCTAGGGCATGTTACAGAGACAAAATCAAACCACCAAGGTGCCGAGATTTCGGTTGTTTTTGTGAAAATGATAGTTTGTAGCACTACTTGCATTTTTGTTAAACTAATAGCTCTGACTGAAGGAAGGCTTTTTTAAAACAGTGGCAAAAAGGAAAATGCTGGATACCAGCATTTACGCCTTATCACATAACATTTCCTACTTTTTAACGACAGAATTCTGTTGTTTGTGTTATTGTACGGCTAAACTCCGTCCTCAAATACTATCTGTAAGGATGATTCAAAACTTTTGTCCTCTGGTAAAAAGTGGATGCCAATACGATGGTGCCGATAAAAAAGCTCCGAGTGGATTAATCTAACTACATCCATGCATATCGCACCCCAATGATGTTCTAATCAACTTTATGGATTTGATCCTTTACCAGTCCATGCTGTGTTTTCACAACCCTGAAGAAATTAAAGCCTTTGAAAATGCTATGGGGAAGAAAGGAAATGCAGGTAACCAGCATTGTTTCCGTTTCCTACAATAGTTTCTACTTTTTCCGAGGCAAATCTCATCCCTTAAGCCACAATCAATGCGTCGTTTGCTGTTGCTTTCACTTTCAGAAAAGTGAAAAATTTTGTCGTTTGCTAAAGAGTTCTGTTATGTCGTTAACTGCAGCTCAATGCATTAGGACATTTTTCTTTATTACGCTGCGGTAGTTATGGCATTGTCAGAGCTTCCTCGTTTATCATTGGTCTATAAAAAGTGATGTATTTATCATTGCAAGGTTTTGTGACACAAGCAATCTTGACATCATTAATGACTTTACAAAATAATTGTTCTAGTGCAGATGACATTTAGACAAAAATGAAATCTTTAAGCGTATTGATATGAACAGCTAAAAAAGAAAAAAAGTTTTTTCATATGGATTAACCCTTTACCTGGTGACACAATTTCAGCCTCTGTGAAATTGAAAGTATTTGCAGAGGAAACTCTGAATGTCTCAGTTGATGGAATTTTGAATGATGGAACAAATGTGGCAAGAGGAGAAAATAGTGGTCACCAGCGTTTTCTCCCTTTTCCAATGTTTCGAAAACCTGTTTCGAAAGGATCGTTCAAACACGAAATAATTTAGTAAAGAGATAAATTGCGAAATAGAGGTTTTTAGCTTTTTTCTTTTTTTTCAAAATGCTCCTCGCCTCAGAAGTGTATCTTCGGGAAAAAAAAAATCCATACATGTAATCATTTGAATCATATTCGAAAAGTAGTCCTACCTTTTCACATTTTTGCACATATTCCTATTTAAAGGGTAAAATATTTTTATCCTCTTAAAAGTGTGGTGAACGCCGAATGAAGTGAACCTGTAACTACTGCTATTCACACCATGGTTTCAAAAATAACAAGACGTGTCACGAAGAAGTGGCTGATGCCCCCGAAAATTGTAACCTTTTTCTGTGAGCTGTGCACATGAACATTGACTAATAACACAACAATTACAAACACTTCTGACCATGCATTGACCTTGGCTTTTGACTTACGGTTAAGGTTCTTGTGCGCAGCACATCATTTGCAGGCGGATGACAGTTCTATGAAGCTTTACTGAAATTCTCTCATTAATGAAAAGAGTAACACGTCGCACACACAGAGACACCAAGGAAAAACGTACTTGACCTTGCTCTGACCTTGACCTTTAACCTGTGGACATGATTGTGCAAGACACATCCTCTTGATGTGGTTAACATTGTGCTAAGTTATTTTGATACTAAGTCATTGGAAAAAGAGTTACAGTCCGGACACAGAAATTTGGACTTGCCATGACCTTGACCTTTGACCTACAGACATGGTTCTTCTCGCAACATATAATCTTTATGTGGTTGACCATTCTGCATTAAAATTCATTCATAATTGAAAAAAATAACAGCCCTAAAACGAACATATTTCCCCAAAATTTCAAATTTTGATGCTATTTGAACTTGCTGTGACTTTGACTTTTGACTTACTGACATAGTTCTTGGATGTGGCTCATTGATTGATATGTGATTGATAATTCTACAAAGTTACACTGAAATTCATTCATAATTGAATAAATAAATAAATAAATAAATAAATAAATAAATAAATGAAAGTAACAGGCCAAACACACACACTACCCCCAAAACACATTTGGCCTTGCTGTGACTTTGACATTTAAGCTACAGACATGATTTTTGCACATGACACATTATCTTAATGTGATTAATATTTGTGCTGATTGATTCTGAAGTTAAGTGATAGGGAAAAAAGTTATGGCCCGGGCACGAAATTAACATTTGACTTGCCTCGACCTTGACCTTTGAGCTACGGGCATGTTTCTCTTGCGCAACTAATTGTCTTTATGTGGTTGACAATTCTACACAGCTGTATAGAAATTCAGTCATAACTTAAATAATATTCAGGCCAAACATGAACATAACAATCCAAAATTTCTTTTTAAACATATTTGACCTCGCTGTGACTCTGACATTTGACCTAATGTTATGGTTGTTGCGCGTGACACAGTTTTTGTTAGTGGCTTACAATTCTGCAGAGGTACACAGAAACTCATTTAGATTAAAAAAGTTACAGGCCAGACGCGAATACTACCCTCAAACACATTTGACCTTGCTTTGACCTTCACCTTTAACCAACGGATTGACTCTTGCACATGAGGCATCTTCTCGTCAACAATTGAGCAAAGTTATTTTGAAATTGAGTTTTAGGGAGGAAAAAAAAAAGTTATGGCCCGGATAAGAAAATGGACGGACGAACGAACAGACAGACGGACTTAACAAAAATTATGAGCCCCCGAAAATAAAAATCTTGTTAGGAAACAAACAAAAATGTTTATATAAACTGGTATATGGATGAAATGGTGTTGCAGATACCCGGGAAGAAGAGCGTCAGCTGCCGATTTGGGAGTTGAGAACTGCAATTTACTTTGAAACCGAGGTCAATCCATGTTCAATCTATATTTTTTAGAAACCAAACCAAGGTGAAAATGAAAACAAGTTCTAATTGAATGTACAGAATATCCTACGTAGAAGCATCCTCATGACTGTTTAAATCTGATGACAGAATAACAGACTTCCCCCCCACCCCCCCTTATATTTAGAAACAAAAAATTCTCCTTTTTTCACAGTTTTCTTATCCTATTCCCCCAGGGTAGTTAACACGCGGGATTATTTGGTAAAGGGTTCAACGATTTTATGAAATTACGTAACGGTAGTAGCTATAGCACGAGGCAGTATGACAAATTTTCTTGTCATGCTGTGGTGGTTATGATGTTGTAAAAGCTTCTTCGTTTATCTATAGTTCCGGGAAATAAATGTATTGACCACTGATCTGTTTTGTGACAGACGCTATCTGGAAATTGTCAATGGTCATTATGAAATAATTGGTCTGGTGCAGCTGACGCGCAGACACAAACGTACTATTATATAGACAGTTCAAGAGGAAGAAGTAAATATGAGTTTTTGACATTTATTTATAAGGCAAATACTATTCATATATATATTTTTAAATATGTTCATCGGATGAAAAGAACATTTCAAATAGAAACGGTTTTTAGATCAAAAGCAACCATCTTTGTACTTAATTGGTGGTAATTCCATCATTATCTCAATCTCTTTGTTTGCAAATATGATTATGATAAAGGTAACTGTTATGGGACATCAACGATTTATTTTCGCATGAGCCTCAAAATAACCGTTATGGGCCATTACATTAGCTTTAAAACAACGCAACTTTGTGACTATACTAAATGACATATAGAGAATACTTTTCAAGGAAGAAAAAACACATTTTTGTATTATATAGTAAGAATGAAGTAGAAGAAGCGATTCATTTTTACAATTAATGGTTCCTTTCCCCTGAATGCTTTCACAGACTCTCTCTATGGGAACGTCGAAAGCTGCACCTTTCTCGATCTTGGTTGTAGTGATGACTCTCATGTGTCGGCTTCCGAATTTGATGAAAAGAAAAAAAGTGTACACTAGAATCTTGGTGTGATTTCATCGACATTCCTAGTAACATTTGTGGTCTAATTCTCAAGAATTGGCTAAATTAAGTGAGGCACTACCAAATGGTTTTACCAACCGAAAACTGCGTTATTTTCTAAATCTTATAGAGGACCAAGAATACGATATAAGATGCTTGGTGAATACAGGCCTAAGTGTGGTTCGTTAAAGGGAAATCTAAAACGTTTCATTTTATTAATCGAAACATTTCAACCCATGCTGTACCCCATAGTGATTCAATTACCTTTATGAAATTGAGTTATGGTGGTAATTAAATTTCGCAGTGCTACTTTTGCAAGAGCAGAGCTGAACATTTTTACAATGGTGCAAAATCATGAACAAATTTTTCACTATGATAACTCGACCTTGTTTAACTCTATACCAGACAAAAAGATTTTTGAACTTATCAAACTTAACGCATGGGGAGACAACAAATTAAATGCGGCTTAATCAATGGGATATGTCTTTTTTCAGAATGTTTTCCTTTTTTCAAAATGTTTTTAAAGCTTTTTACCTCATGGTCGTTAAAACATGGGATCGTCTGGTGAATCGTCAAAGGTTTCAATCTCGATTATTAATTTTATCTTTTAAATACACTGTGAATCAAGTACAACTATTTTGACTATGTGCTATTTTCAAGTTTGTTTTCGATTTTCGTATCTGTCCAAAATCTTTGACAAAAAGTGTTATTGTCCCATTGCACAGAAAGGGTGAACGATATTAGCCTGAAAGATACCGCTGTAATTTTCTTGTTCACGTCCTGCTCACATTTTTGTCCTTATGTTATTATTTGATTATTTGGTTTGAAAGGGAGAATGTTTTCAATGATAACCAGTTTAGTTTTCGTGAAAGGGATTTACTGCTGATGCAGTAGTTTTACTTCACTCGATTATTCAAAGAGTCTTTTCACACAACGATAAACTTTGGTGTCTCTGTGTGTGTATTTTGTGTATGGACTATAAACTTGTGTTCGAGTCGGTGTATAGAAAGTTATGAACTCGTTTTCCTAGGGTGCCGATGGTATTCTGACGGTAAATTATCTGCAAAAGGAACAAACGATTACTTATAATTATTTACGCATTCCTTCTTAGGTAGTTAACCCTTAGGCTGCTAACCGCAACTCACTGGACTTTTGCATACAGTATAGATCAAGATAAGACTGCATAGAACTTGCAGTCTGATCTTGGTTCTACAATGCCCGAAACGAAAAAGAGATATTTTTCTGAAAAAAAAAAAAAAAAAAGTTTGAAATAACATTATTTGGGCTTTTATTATCGACTTGAAAGTTTCTTTTAACTTACTTAGCAGGATAAGGGTTAAGAAAGAAAAGTAAACTCAAGGGGCGTGAAGGTGTGTTATTCCACCAGGACTGTGCTCCTGTTTACAACTCTGTCACTGCCATGACTGTCATTAACGATTGTAGCTTTCAATTTATTGAGCATACGCGTCATTCGTCTGATTTTGCTCCACCAGACTTTCATCTATTTCCAAAATTGAACAAGGACATTTTCGATACGCACAATCGGTAAGATTATGACGTCATACATACATTGGATGACTTTCTGAACGGTCTAGAAAAAACATCTTTAAAAGAGACATTAATGCCTTTAAATATCGCTGGCAAAAGTGTATAAATACTGGAGGGGATTATGTTGAAAAATAGTACACAATATTTGCCAAAAATCAAAACCTTACATATGAGGCTCGCAACATATCAATCACCATTCGTATGACGGAGAATTAGGATTTTAATAATTAGTGACAGTGATTTTGAACTATTATTTAAATTTCTCATTCTTTTCGCAGATGACATAGTTCTATTTATGACAAATGCAAGACGTCTTCAGAGCCAAATTGAGAGTAATTATCATTTTTTTTAGAAAAATGAGGATTGCTAATCAATATAGACAAACATATTTGTATTTGAAAAACGTGAATCTTACATAAACATAAAATTTTCACAGATTGGAGAGCGGTTAAAATAGGTGACATCTTTAATTGTCTTACCGTAAAATTAAGTCTTATCACAGATCCTTTTAACGACTCGAACTTTACATGAACAAGTCTTACGAACATTCAATCAATCACTCAGTCGTTTATTTCGTATGTAAGCCACCGGCCCGTATACAATATATATCAAATAGCACAATACAAATGGTAGCATAGGATAACTACTTGTACAATAATACAAATAATGGATTTGACATTTTACACTTGATGGAAAATATGGAGTATTCCAAATTCTTGGTTACTGTTCATCATATTGGTCGATCTATATCGAAGGAAATCAGTCTACTCTCAACCAAACTGAAAGTTGTTCCTTGTTTTAAATGCAAAATAGAGGCACAAAGACAACTGTTAAATGGTTTCAGCATTAATTGAAGACATCAAAGTTACAACAATTTCATGCGTTATGTTGCGTAGGTAAAAATTGGTATTATATTCTATACGAAGGTTCTCAAAACAGGGGCATAATAAAACAAAATGACAGTCATCTTCTTTGACGGTTTCACAATATACACAATATCTTTCGTCTACGAGAATATCAAAATATCTACCTTTTTCTACCACAAGGCTATGCGATGAGCTTCTAAACATGGCTTCTAAACATGGCTGAATCCCTCCTAAATTTAGAAATATCAATTTTAGAATATACAACTCCATACGAAACTGTTGTTTAAAATCATTGTAGAACACTAGATCTGGATTTTTACAGATATGCGTTCTCCAATTTTGGATGCATTGGTCTTTTAACCTATTAACAAATGAAAATAGTAATGAAATGACTTCGCTTAGGTACGTTTTGACTTTCCAACAAATATCCATATCCATATGAATATAAAATAGTTCTAACATCAGTAACCCAATTACCGTGCCCGATGGAATCAAAGTACTTTTACACATTATAACACAGTTTTACGTATCTTGTTTCTGGTAAACCAAATATCATAATCCAACAAGATAGGCTTTTTTTGACAGCCTATATGTGCAGTGGAAATCTTCCTAAATTGCCCAGTGTAGCATCGTTACAGTATTGATCGTTAACATTTAGGAAACTTTTACAAGCATATATTAAATATCTGAAGTTTTTCAATGCATTTAATTGGTTTTAATCCTCAAATTTCTGAACCATAAAATAAAACGGAGCATACTTTAGCATCAAATACTTCGAAAAATGTTTTAACCGGAATGTATGACAACCCATTGAATGAATTAAACGAAAAATGCCAACACACGTTTTGCCTTTATTGATGCTGACTCCGCCATTTTATACATTGAAGTTGACGCTCAAGTAGGAAAAGCCATTTACAGTTTCAAGAGCATGTCCGTTATAGTACCATTTTTTCGTCAGGATAGTTGGCATCCTTTTTTTTTAAATATTAAAACTTTAGCTTTATAGATGATTACCTTGTAGTTTATATGTTGCACAGTATGTACTTAAAATATTAAGCTGTTTTTGTAGGCCTGATATTGTGTCAGAAATACATGATATATTATCAGCAAACATCATTAGTAAAATTTCTGTAACATTCTGGAAACAGTATCCTTGACGTAAGCCAACAGAGCACTCGAATATATTTGTCTATAACAGTTTTACTTTACTGACGCTTTTACAGTATTATAAATTGATTGTGTTACTTTAAACAACTTACCACTTATTTTCATGAAACAGAACTTTTCGATCAATAGAGTGGATTGCTTTTTGAAAGTCTTCAAAACCAGCGTATAAGTATTCACTTTTCTTTTCCTTCAATATTTAGTAGCAAGTGAATGCAAGACAAATGCGATGTCAGTTGTAGTATATCCTGCTGTAAAACTAGATTGAGATTTAGACACAAGGGAAAACATTCCGCAGCAAATGAAAGCCTTTTGGTTATCATTGATGTATACATCTTACTAAAGGTTTTAGCAATGAAATAGCACGATAGTTGTCCGGGAAATTTATATTTCCCTTCTTATGTATTGGAACTATAATAGGTATCGCCCATGACTCTGGAAATACACCATTTTCAAAAAGCCTATTCAAGAATTTACGTAAATAAGGTAATATTGCAGGTATAGCAAATTTAAAATGCTGTGGTGCTAACGTGCCAGAACATAACTTTTTACTCTGTAATCTTTTTCAATGATTGAATGCGCTTCGTCAGTTATTAGTGTGTTGGAAATGTTGTCTTGAAACTGTTAACGTGAGATCCATCAACACTCCTCTCTGTGTTTTCTAAGTTTTCTGCAAGATTGTCATCATGGACATTCTCAGAGAAAAGGGATTTGAAATCTTCATACCACTCATCTATACAAATATTAGACCGTTTAGGTTGTTTATTGGTGAGATTTTTAATTCGATCCCAAATCAGCTTTTAATAACATTTTAAATTTTCCAATTTTAAAACACATTGTTTTTCATACGAAAACCTTTTATTTCTGCATGTATTTTTTCTATATGAATTTTTATCTGTGATATAATTCATTCGGATTTTCTACAATTGGGCTGGCCTGAAATTTTCATTAATTTTTAATAGCCTTACGCCTGGCATGTTTACATTCAATATCACACCATTTTTTACAATTAGTTTTCTGTAGTGTTCTCCCGGTACGTTTTACATCCTCAGAACACAATTTAAGTAACTATCTTTTCATACGCTCGCGGATGATGTTGACATTTTTATTTTAATTGTCCGTTTAGCAATCGAATTCCGCAAAATTGATGTCTAGATATTTTCACAATACTTTGTACTACTTTCATCATTCCAGTCATAAGAGAAGGAGACGGGGTAGAGCATTCCTTCAACATCTAAATATTCCTTCCTATCAAATCACTTTGAGTCAAGATATCTTCTAAACATTTCAATGCAGATATATTTTGTTTTTTGGCAAAATTGTGACTGCAAAGGATGAACGTATAGAGTACAATGTATAGAATCATTTACATAATTTTCGTTTTGACATAGGGACTAAATGATTGTCTAACAAAAACAGACACTCCACCTATCGGATGTCCATCGAATAGAGATTTCTTAGCACCTTTAGCATAGTGTATACACTGTAAAAACTGATGTTTCTGCTTTGCACACATATTGAAACACTTTTTTCTGTTACACTTTTTAAACACATTAATATAGAACGTGTCACATGTTCACTTCTGAAACACACGGCATTCAGACGGGAACACATTAGTGTTTCAGTTTTAAACACTTCACACGTTTAAAACTGAAACATGTGACGCGTTTAAAAGCGGAACACATCCCTTCTTACACTTTTTAAACACATGAACACTTTGGTTAAACACGTACAGTGTTTCACGTGTTCCCCTTTGAAACACATGGCGTTCTGATAGGAAAACATTAGTGTTCCAGTTTTAAACATGTCAAAATCTGCTCAAGTTTCCTCACTTCTTAAATCTGAAACAATCAGAGAGAAAATTGTGCAATTTTACACCAAAGCTGAACTATTTTTGCATATTTGGTGTATGATCACCCTAGCAACATGTCTGTTAAATATTTTAAAACCCTCCATCTACATGTATTTCAAGAGGAAGAGTTGTTAATAGGGTTTTCAATATTTAGCTGTGGTGGGCATCTTGTTAACTCCTGCAATTTTTTGGTAAATGGATACTCAGAAAACATTTTTGCAGCAAAATTATTTCAAATCTCCAGACTGTTTTAGCTTGAGAATCATTTACCCCTTTACCAAACAACAAAATTCTAGACATGTCCAAATTAAAAGCATTCACAGACTGAAAAAAGAAAAAAAAAAAAAAAAAAAAAAGATGAATAGATAAAATGAATGTGATTCAAAAATTGAGAACAGAAAAGATCATAGGAAAAGGACAAAATGCTAGTTATCAGCATTTTCTCCTTCATCCACAATTTTTTTAAAAGGCTTCTTTCTCATGGCTGTTAAAAGTTGAGGTTTGTGGTAAAGGGTTAAGATTCCTGTAATTAGCTCTGGTGGCTATACCATTTAGAGGAACTGAACAGTTCAAGCAATGTTGGAGCATGGTTGTCAAAGAAACCATGTACATGTATAATAATGTCTGAAAAATCTGTAATTCAGTTTCGGAGAACTTTTTAAAGTAAAAGTTTATAATGGAAGGACAGACAACAGACAAAGATCAATCATACTTTGAACACTTTCTGCTCAGGTGAATTTCAAGGCTTTATAGCAATTTCATTTTCAGAGAAACCTTAAATAAAAGCAAATGGATGATTCCTAACTCTTTACTAAATTGCACTCTGGTCAAAATTGAAAGCATTGAAAATGTAAGAAAAATAATCATTTGGCCTCAAATAATTACATTTGATTTTCAAAATCGAGAAACCTTTTTAAGAAAGGATAAAATGATTGATACCAGCATTTTATCCTTTTCCCACAATGTTTTCAAAAGCTTTCTCCATAAGAGTCAACAAAACTCTGAGCTTTGAGTTGAAGAGTTCAGCTACCACAAACTTTGCACCATATTCTTCTTCAATTTTAATGGTAAATGAACAATTACTATGTGCTTCAAAAGTTTGCATGTAGATCATAAAGTGCTGTCCCTGCCAACAGTTTAATACCAACATACGAAAGTGTATAACAATGCTTAATCTTTATGTAGCCTGGCTGTAGAATGATTTCATAGATTAGAATACAGCACATACCTTGCTACCTTAGCAAAAGGCTTTGTCTTCTGACAATTTCCCTGTTTATAGGTGGCTTCAGACTCAATTGCTTGATCTGCACAGCCAAACAATCAGTGTTATCCTGTACAAGGTACATCATTATCCATTTGTCAAATAACCTGTTGTTTTCACCTGGGGAAGAAAACCACCAAAAATATGGGAACAGGAGAAATGTTGGCAACCACTTTTCCCACAATCTTTTGTAACCCATTCATCTATCTTTTGTAGCCCCATCATTTGAAATTCATCTAATTTGTACCGTGCAAATCCTTTAAATATATTATGGGAAGTCTTACATTTTATCAAATGGTAAAGACTTAACTCTTTACCAAACTGATCTGGATTGAAAGCATTTGCAGGCCACAAATTGAAAATTGCGCAAATGATGATTTTGTCTATGTGAGGATAGAAAACATTGTGGGAAGAGGAGAATATTCTGTTACCAGCATTTTCTCCATTTCCAACAATGTTTTAAAAGGTTTCTTTTGCAGGGTTGTTGAAACTTGCGATTGCAATTTAGATCCTAACATAGTATGTGTATTGCAAAAGAATTTTAAATTTAATGGTAAACAACAATGTAACCTTCAGCTACATGTACCTTCCTCTATTCTCAACCTTTGTACTCAAAACAAAACTTGACGGCAATGAGACTAAATGATATGAAAAAAATTCAAATTTAAATTCTTGCTCACTCCAATTTAATTTCTAATTTACACTTCCAAACAATGGGCCAATTATATGAAGGACAAAAATATAAAAGAAAGGTTCTATGGTGAAAGTTGCTGCTGCCATATCCTGTAACTAGAAACAATTTTTAAAATAGGGTGTTAAACCCACACAATCTACATATATCAGGGTTTTCCCCGACTCCTTATTTTCTTTGAATTGGTACTCTCAAATTTTCTATAATATATAGATCTATCTGCCAAAATTTAATCATTTCCTTCTTTCAGTCATATGAATAGGATCAAATGACCCCTGTTTGAGAAAGTCAAAGAAAAACCCTGATGTATTTTACAGAAACCAAACAAAATTAAGATTACTTACATTTACCATGTTACTAAATAGGGTCTCAAACCTCTTCATAACTGCTAGTAGGTTATTGGATTTTATCCACTTTCACTATGCGTAAGTATTGTAATTCAGTTATAATCTGTAAAATTTGATGAAAATGAGCATTTCATGCAGCCAATAAAAACTTCGTCTGTCCTCCGTAGGCTCTCACAACATGTTTTAAATTTTCTTAAATGAAATATGATTCCAAGAATAAGCTCAAGACTCAGCAGAGAGTTTTTTTTATTCCAAAGAAGCTATATATCTGCTGCAGTGCTATATATCTGCTGCAGTACAGAAAAATATAAAACCTTTTGACTGTGACAATCCTAACAGTGTTAAATCAAATCACGTAGAATAAGTTATTTCATTGAAACGCCAAAAAAGACCTCTTTCGATAGAAACATATGAGAAGTATTGTGTTTTGCATGTACACATGGTCTTTTTGTTATTGGTCCATCATGAAATTTTATATTAAGTCCCCTTTTTCCATGACATGGCCTTTTAATTAAATGAAAACAAAAAGTGATTGCCTGTGGCTTATAATAATATCAATATGAAGTTTCATGAAATTTTGCCTAATAGTTAGAGATATTGGTAGATCTACATAATTGGAATTTAAATCAAGCCCCCTTTTTCCATGACAAATTTTCGTCTACAGAAGATTTCTGTCCAGACAGAAAGAGGAACATGCTGTTATTGATCCATCATAAAATTTTACATTAAGCCTCCTTTTTCGATGAAATTTCAATTAAAAAAATGATTTTCTGGGGATTATGATAAAAAAATATAAATATGAAGTTTCATAAAATTTTGTAGAGTAGTTAGAGAGATATTGATCCATAATGGAAATATACATCAATCCCCTTTTTTCCGTGACACGGCAATGCATATTAAAATAAAAACAACAACATATCGGAGGACTATATCAAAAGGAACACTCGTAAAAAGTTTCATCAATTTTCGTTTAGAATTATAAAATAGATATTCTTTCCAGACGGACTAACGAGATTGAATTCGACAACAGTTTTTCTTTTGATCTTGAAAGACAGCATAAAGAATTTAATGCAATAGCAAATGTGGGAAGGGAAAGTCGAAAGGCGCCTAATAGAAATTGCATTTTTCATTTGTGGATCTACATCATGATTTACTTTTTAAACTTTCCTTTTTAAGAATACTATTTTGTTGAAAATGTCTTTACACTGTGTTCCTTGTGTAGATTATATGCATGATTAAATAAAAGACATATTCTTTCAAACTTGCCCGCATCTGTATCTTTCGGCTTCAAAATGGCGGTTGGTGTTTCGGCCTACGATAAAATCGCCCAATTCGAATTTCGGCCCATTACAAATTCGACCCATACAAAATAAATCCATAGTCTAAACACCATTGTCAGTCGTTTGTAGTGGGACTCTTGTTTGATGCATAAATCAAAACTTCCGAATTTTCCTGTTTGATTCTATATTTAATGTTTATACAATTATCGTATGAATCGTGAGTTCAAGCGTTTTTTTTCTCTGAGCAAATGAAAACCGAACTCAGGGACACAGCACAGGAAGCATAAGAAGGAGACGGGATTTTCACTAATCCTACCAACAATAAAACATGTCTAAATTATGTAATCAGATACAAATCAAACAAAATAAAAAGATAGTAAAAACACATTCAAAAAGCACATAATCGTGCTGTATTTGGATGATGAAGGCAACCTGAATTCTAAGTATTATACTTGAGTTTTGATGCCTTTCAGAAGTTCAGCCGAGAAATTAGGGTTGAAACATTTGATTTATGCCCTGTTAACGTTGACATTGATTGACCCCGATAGTTTTAATCAAAGTTTAAGTAGATCTTACTCTAACAAACAGTATAAGGTATACGGCCGAGTGAAATTCTGGTAGACCTACAGTCAATATAACGTTTTTAAAATATGGCTGTAAAGTGATTTTTCAAATATGAAGAGAGTAGCATTGTGTCTGATGAAAAAATCGCATGGTTGCAGAAGTTAGATATAGACCTGCGCAAATATTTTTTTCGCTAATGAAGTAGATCTATGACAAGATAAGAGCAAAGAGATAAAACATGGTCATTTTCATTTAGAAGTTTCTACTTTCAAAAATTTTAATCAGAGAGTAGTTAGTAAATGATGTGTATCCAGTGTAGCTGAACTAAATTAAATGTCAGAAAAGTTCGCCTACACCAGATGGTGGAGGAAAATGACGGATCTAAAATGGCGTCAAAACTCTTGAGCGTCAATACACATGAGCGGACGATAACTCTCGATTGAAACGCCTAAGTGTACATAATTCGCTGGCAAGAGAACACTGGCGTTTCATAATGAAACACATCTTACAGAGTTTTGTGTTTGAAGTCATCAGAACTCACTCTAAGCTATTGATTACAATGAGATTTCAATACAATTAATGAGGAATTGAGTTAGTATGATTTACAACACACTTTTCAAACTTTAGCCCGAAACACTAGTGTTTAATATTTGTACGCCGGCTTTCTGAAATAAACATATGCGTTTCATTACGGAACACATCCGTTTCAGTTTGAAACGACTGTTTAATTAGTGAATGTCATGTGTTTTGTTATTGCACACCTCGAAACGGCAATGTTTCGCTATTGAACACTTTCGAAACGCGTCACGCGTTACCATTTTTTACAACGTAAAATTGGGGAAATATTTGTCACACTAGTCATAGTCAATGTTCCACGTTTCTTGGAGGGATATAAAGTCAAATCTACTTAGAAAATCCATAAAATCTGACGGTAGCTTGTTTCTCATTCCTTCAACATTCCTCGGGAAAAAAAAACGTGAGTTTTAAAACGTCTCGTTCAGGCTAATCCCTGTTGAACAACTTTTTGTGATAAAGGTGTAACACTTTCGGTATTAAGTGAATTTGAAGAGGCTCCATTTGATTCCACTTCGTTCCGTTTTCTCAACTATTCTCGATTTCGAACTCCCCACCTTAATTCCCTATCAGCCCATGGTCTGTCAGATGTGTGACCGCATTTAGGTCGCTTGGACAAAACACCATTCTTAAAGTATGCGATGAAGCCTTTTGTGTTTGCGTCCTTGATTCGCTGCCGCTAAAATTGACTTAAATCATTTGAGATGCAAATACCACTACTATGTAGACTGTCGCGATACTTAAACAGCTTTAACTTGTCATCGTGGTTTTCAAAATTAACCAAGATCATACGTGGAGGTGACTTGGACGGTTTACCAATAGGTTTCGCCATCAGCAAACTTTTGCTACTTATGTTATCTGACGGATCAGGTACGTTGAAAACAGCTTCTTCCAGTACCGTGTGTAGGGATTTAACACCAAACTCGACTTTAGATAGACCAAAAGTACGCACGGAACATTTCTGTTTATCTGGTTCTAGTATGTTAATTTGACGCTCAAAGTAATCCATCCATTCTATGTCTTTGTCAAAACGCGATGCAACACCTTCAAACTGATTTACCATACTATCACGTGTAAATTCTAGTTCTTCAAATCTCTCTTCGAAACGATCAAGTGACTCTTCCACTGCTTTTTGTCACTTGTCAAGATTCTTGACTTTCATATTTACAAAACCAATATCTGATTTTAGTGATTTCAAGTTATCCTTCACACACTTCAGATCAGATATCACACTCCCAAGTTCCGCATACATTTTATAATTTGAGTTTTAATGGCGTCTAAAATCATTTGGGGGTATTAGTGGAAGGACCGGGATTTAATTCTTTATCTTTTGATAGAATCAGCCTACAATGCGATGAGTAGGGAGCATGTTGTACACCATACTAGACGCAAATTGGGTTGATACTAGTGATTGACGGCAATATATTTCCCAGAGAGTAGTCAGTATTCAAACTATAGGTATCTGAGAGTGATTCAGTCAGTATAAGATAACCTCTAACAGTACCACAGGATACCAGCATTATTAGCATATGACGAATCCAGAAAAAGCACTTCTAAAGTGCATTTGAAAATTTATCACAGTCATTTGAAAGACTGCCTTTAGATGCAAAAACAAAGTTATTCCTTTTGCTTCTGTGGTGCTTCCTAATTTACAGTGTGGTGCAGAGGTGTGAGAAATTGTTTTGTCTCCATAATTGGCATTCAAGCTTTTCTGTTCAATTTATAACTTTAAAAAATGCACCACACACAAACATCTAAACAAAATGTAGCAAAATGAAGTAATCAGTTCTTTGAAATGTGAATATCCAACAAGAATTAAATTTTAAAACTGGTACATATGAATGCATCGTTACAAAAGGAGGTTTGTCCATTATCTTGTTTTGTTGATAGCTTCAAATTAGCACTTCAGAAACAAAAACAAACGGTTTCATACGTACATAATTGCGGTAAAGCTAAGAAAATATTTGGTCTCTGATGAACTACTTCGAGAAGTAGTTTATTGCTTTCTGGAAAGAATGACGCCTACGGCTTTAATACGTTTTTCTCAGTAATGAATTCTCAGTGGGGAGCGACAAGGTGATAAAGGGCCCGTCATAAAATAAAGCGTTGACACTTTTATCCAATTAGCAAGGCGTCGAAGTTGCCAAATATAACATCCGTTTCTTCGCTATTTTCAATATATCACTTCCATGGTAACCCTGTAAATTATCCAATTAAAAGACATATCTACATGTATGTAGAGATGCGGGAAAACGCCCTTGACGGTAGTACTGACTTTGATACTTAGTCATACAGTTGTGGACAGGGAACTTGCTGTTGATCTTGATAAACAGCACTTTGTCAGGTGTCCTCTGAAAGTATATAAGTGGAAACGTGTCAAATATGTGTCGAATAAAAGAATAGGCTTCAATATATATGTGTGTAAAAGTCGTAAACGTCCTGTCAAATACACAAAATAAATTACGTCTTGGATAAAAGGCGCTGGAAACAATGGACGGGTATTTACAATAGAATGGACGTGGCCTACTCATTATATTATTCCCGCATCAATAAATCTATGTTCCAATCAATATCTACATATAGTTAGTTTTTTTTGTAAAACAAAAAGAGGAAACTCAGTGTTCTCCAACATATCGAGACTCTTTCAGAGTCTACGAAGGTGTTGAATTTATAACGTTCTCGTTATTTGAACTTTTATCGAGAGCAATGCTAGAAAAAAATAGATAAATTTGACGTTTTAAGGAGATGTTGCTACTCAGCTCCTTCACAAACGTAATCCTCTTTTCAACTTATAATGTTTAGATGTGTATTGGTTCATAGGAATTAACACATATACCCTCATTTGATAATGATGGCTTGTTTAGAAATGCATACACACAGAAATGATTATGACCCGAATACATGTATATAAACTAAAAAACAGATGTTTCAGCTTTGCACACATATTGAAACACTTTTTCTGTTACACTTTTTAAACACATTAATATAGAACGTGTCACATGTTCACTTCTGACACACATGGCGTTCAGACGGGAACACATAAGTGTTTCAGTTTTAAACACTTCACATGTTTAAAACTGAAATATGTGACGTGTTTAAAAGCAAAACAAATCCCTTGTTACACTTTTTAAACACATGAACACTTCGGTTAAACACGTCCAGAGTTTCACGTGTTTCCCTTTGAAACACAGGGCGTTCTGATAGGAAAACATTAGTGTTCCAGTTTTAAACATGTCACATGTTTTCAAAGTTGAAACACGTAACATGTTTCACACAAATGGTGTGTCGTTTTACAACACCCTAAGTCCTCTGCAGATGAACACTTCATGTGTTTAAATTCCAGCGCCGTGAAAACCTGTAACATAGAACGAATAAAGTTTTTTCCCCATTTATTAAACACATGTCCAACAAATCAGTAATAAATCAAATCAAACCATTACCGTTATTGTAATTAGTTATCAAATTGTTTTCGAATCACTATCTACTGTAGAAATCCTTAGGGTATTCTACATCAGTGAAATAATAAAACCCGATCAAAATAGCCACAGCCAATACTGACTGTCAAAAGCAACTGCCATGTTCTCAATCTGCACTTGTTTCTCCTTAGCTATCAATCTGGGTGCCCACAGTGGGGACTGGGGAAAATTTCAGAATCCTCTCAAGTTTCCTCACTTCTTAAATCTGAAACAATTAGAGAAAAAATTGTGTTATTGTACACCAAAGCTGAACTATTTTTGCAAATTTGGTGTATGATCACCCTAGCAACATGTCTGTTAAATATTTTAAAACCCTCCATCTACATGTATTTCAAGAGGAACAGTTGTTAATAGGGTTTTCAATATTTAGCTGTGGTGGCCATCTTGTTAACTCCTGCAATTTTTTGGTAAATGGATACTCAGAAAACATTTTTGCAAAATTATTTCAAATCTCCACACTGTTTTAGCTGGAGAATCATTTACCCCTTTACCAAACAACAAAATTCTAGACATGTCCAAATTAAAAGCATTCAGAGACTAAAAAAAGAAAAAAAAAGATGAATAGATAAAATGAATGTGATTCAAAAATTGAAACTTGGTTTTTGAGAACAGAAAACACCATGAGAAAAGGACAAAATGCTAGTTACCAGCATTTTCTCCTTCATCCACAATTTTTTGAAAAGGCTTCTTTCTCATGGCTGTTAAAAGTTGAGGTTTGTGGTAAAGGGTTAAGATTCCTGTAATTAGCTCTGGTGGCTATACCATTTAGAGGAACTGAACAGTTCAAGCAATGTTGGAGCATGCTTGTCAAAGAAACCATGTATAATAATGTCTGAAAAATCTGTAATTCAGTTTCGGAGAACTTTTTAAAGTAAAAGTTTATAATGGAAGGACAGACAACAGACGAAGATCAATCATACTTTGAACACTTTCTGCTCAGGTGAATTTCAGGGCTTTATAGCAATTTCATTTTCAGAGAAACCTTAAATAAAAGCAAATGGATGATTCCTAACTCTTTACTAAATTGCACTCTGGTCAAAATTGAAAGCATTGAAAGTCTAGAAATAATCATTTGGCCTCAAATAATTACATTTGATTTTCAAAATCAAGAAACCTTTTTGAGAAAGGATGAAATGATTGATACCAGCATTTTATCCTTTTCCTACAATGTTTTCAAAAGCTTTCTCCATAAGAGTCAACAAAACTCTGAGCTTTGAGTTGAAGAGTTCAGCTACCACAAATTTTGCACCATATTCTTTTTCAATTTTAATGGTAAATGAACAACTACTATGTGCTTCAAAAGTTTGCATGTAGATCATAAAGTGCTGTCCCTGCCAACAGTTTAATACCAACATACGAAAGTGTATAACAGTGCTTAAACTTTATGCAGCCTGGCTGTAGAATGATTTCATAAATTAGAATACAGCACATACCTTGCTACCTTAGCAAAAGGCTTTGTCTTCTGACAATTTCCCTGTTTATAGGCCGCTTCAGACCCAATTGCTTGATCTGCACAGACAAACAATCAGTGTTATCCTGTACAAGGTACATCATTATCCAGTTGTCAAATAACTTGCTGTTTTCACCTGGGAAGAAAACCAAAAATATGGGAACAGGAGAAATGTTGGCAACTACTTTTACCACAATCTTTTGTAACCCATTCATCTATCTTTTGTAGCCCCATCATTTGAAATTCATCTAATTTGTACCGTGCAAATCCTTTAAATACATTATGGGAAGTCTTACATTTTATCAAATGGTAAAGACTTAACTCTTTACCAAACTGATCTGAATTGAAAGCATTTGCAAGCAACAAATTGAAAATAGCGCAAATGATGAGTTTGTCTATGTGAGGATAGAAAACATTGTGGGAAGAGGAGAATATTCTGTTACCAGCATTTTCTCCTTTTCCAACAATATTTTAAAAGGTTTCTTTTGCAGGGTTGTTGAAACTTGCGATTGCAATTTAGATCCTAACATAGTATGTGTATTGCAAAAGAATTTTAAATTTAATGGTAAACAACAATGTAACCTTCAGCTACATGTACCTTCCTCTATTCTCAACCTTTATACTCAAAACAAAACTTGACGGCAATGAGACTAAATGATATGAAAAAAATTCAAATTTAAATTCTTGCTCACTCCAATTTAATTTCTAATTTACACTTCCAAACAATGGGCCAATTATATGAAGCACAAAAATTATAAAAGAAAGCTTCTATGGTAAAATTTGCTGCTGCCATATCCTGTTACTAGAAACAATTTTTAAAATAGGGTTATAAACCCACACAATCTACATTATCAGGGTTTTCTCCGACTCTTTATTTTCTTTGAATTGGTACCCTCAAATATTCTGTAATATATAGATCTATCTGCCAAAATTTAATCATTTTCCTTCTTTCAGTCATATGAATAGGATCAAATGACCCCTGTTTGAGAAAGTCAAAGAAAAACCCTGATGTATTTTACAGAAACCAAACAAAATTAAGATTACTTACATTTACCATGTTACTAAATAGGGTCTCAAACCTCTTCATAACTGCTAGTAGGTTATTGGATTTTATCCACTTTCACTATGCATAAGTATTGTAATTCAGCCATAATCTGTAAAATTTGATGAGAATGAGCATTTCATGCAGCCAATAAAAACTTTGTCTGTCCTCCGTTGGCTCTCACAACATGTTTTAAATTTTCTTAAATGAAATACGATTTCAAGAATAAGCTCAAGACTCAACAGAGAGTTTTTTTATTCCAAAGAAGCTATATATCTGCTGCAGTACAGAAAAATATAAAACCTTTTGACTGTGACAGTTCTAACAGTATTAAATCAAATCATGTAGAATAAGTTATTTCATTGAAACGCCAAAAAAGACCTCTTTTGATAGAAACATATGAGAAGTATTGTGTTTTGCATGTACACATGGCCTTTTTGTTATTGGTCCATCATGAAATTTTACATTAAGCCCCCTTTTTTCCATGACATGGCCTTTTAATTAAATGAAAACAAAAAGTGATTGCCTGTGGCTTATAATAATATCAATATGAAGTTTCATGAAATTTTGCCTAGTAGTTAAAGAGATATTGGTAGATCTACATAATTGGAATTTAAATCAAGCCCCCTGTTTCCAAGACAAATTTTCGTCTACAGAAGATATCTGTCCAGACAGACAGAGGAACATGCTGATATAGGTCCATCATAAAATTTTACATTAAGCCTCCTTTTTCTATGTAATTTCAATTTAAAAAAAAATGATTTTCTTGGGATTATGATAAAAAAATATAAATATGAAGTTTCATAAAATTTCGTAGAGTAGTTAGAGAGATATTGATCCATCATGGAAATATACATCAATCCCCCTTTTTCCGTGATACGGCAATGAATATTAAAATAAAAACAACAACATATCGGAGGACTATATCAAAAGGAACACTCGTAAAAAGTTTCATCAATTTTCGTTTAGAATTATAAAATAGATATTCCTTCCAGACGGACTAACGAGATTGAATTCGGCAACAGTTTTTCTTTTTATCTTGAAAGACAGCATAAACAATTTAATGCCATAGTAAATGTGGGCGGGGAAAGTCGAAAGGCGCCTATTAGAAATTGCATTTTTCATTTGTGGATCTACATCTACTTTTTAAACTTTCTTTTTTAAGAATACTATTTTGTTGAAAATGTCTTTACACTGTGTTCCTTGTGTAGATTCTATGCATAATTAGATAAAAGACATATTTTTTTCAAACTTACCCGCATCTGTATCTTTTGGCTTCAAAATGGCGGTTGGTGTTTCGGCCTACGATAAAATCGCCCAATTCGAATTTCGGCCCATTACAAATTCGACCCATACAAAATAAATCCATAGTCTAAACACCATTGTCAGTCTTTTGTAGTGGGACTCGTGTTTGATGCATAAATCAAAACTTCCGAATTTTCCTGTTTGATTCTATATTTAATGTTTATACAATTATCGTATGAATCGTGAGCTGAAGCGTTTTTTTTTTTTTTTTTTCTCTGAGCAAATGAAAACCGAACTCGGGGACACAGCACAGGAAGCATAAGAAGGAGACGGGATTTTCACTAATCCTACCAACGATAAAATATGTCTAAATTATGTAATCAGATAGAAATCGAACAAAACAAAAAGATATTAAAAACACATTCAAAAAGCACATAATCGTGCTGTATTTGGATGATGAAGGCAACCTGAATTCTAAGTATTATACTTAGAGTTTTGATGCCTTTCAGAATTCAGCCGAGAAATTAGGGTTGAAACATTTGATTTATGCCCTGTTAACGTTGACATTGATTGACTCCGATAGTTGTAATCAAAGTTTAAGTAGATCTTACTCTAACAAACAGTATAAGGTATACGGCCGAATGGAATTCTGGTAGACCTACAGTCAATATAACGTTTTTAAAATATGGCTGTAAAGTGATTTTTCAAAAAATGAAGAGAGTAGCATTGTGTCTGATGAAAAAATCGCATGGTTGCAGAAGTTAGATATAGACCTGCGCAAATATTTTGTTTCGCTAATGAAGTAGATCTATGACAAGATAAGAGCAAAGAAGATAAAACATGGTCATTTTCATTCAGAAGTTTCTACTTTCAAAAATTTTAATCAGAGAGTAGTAGTAAATGATGTGTATCCAGTGTAGCTGAACTAAATTAAATGTCAGAAAAGTTCGCCTACACCAGATGGTGGAAGAAAATAACGGATCTAAAAGGGCGTCAAAACTCTGGAGCGTCAATACACATGAGCGGACGATACCTCTCGATTGAAACGCCTAAGTGTACATGATTCGCTGGCAAGAGAACACTAGCGTTTCATAATGAAACACATCTTACAGAGTTATGTGTTTGAAGTCATCAGAACTCACTCTAAGCTATTTATTACAATGAGACTTCAATACAAATTAATGAGGAACTGAGTTAGTATGATTTACAACACACTTTTCAAACTTTAGCCCGAAACACTAGTGTTTAATATTTGTACGCCGGCTTTCTGAAATAAACACATGCGTTTCATTACGGAACACATCCGTTTCAGTTTGAAACGACTGTTTAATTAGTGAATGTCATGTGTTTTGTTATTGCACACCTCGAAACGGCAATGTTTCGCTATGGAACACTTTCGAAACGCGTCACGCGTTACCATTTTTTACAGTGTAGGAGAAATTAAAAACATCAAAATGCAACAATATTTGAGACAGCGTCTGGACAGTTGTATTTAAGTTTGTTAACTACGGAACCCTGTGTCACCAATTCAAAAGAATGACTTCGACGAAAATCACAGTTTGGTAATTTTTGCATTTCAGCCTTTGTACGAAAGCATATATATATAGCTAGATTAAAGAACCCTCCATAGGGTTCTTTACCTTTTCGTGTAATGACTTCACCACATAGTCCCGTGTTTTAACGATCTTGGGAAGAAGGCCTTCTAAAACTTTTAGGGTACAGGAGAAAATACTGGTATTTCTCGTTCAATCCAAATGTTTTCTAACTTTTCAAATACAAATCCTTCTAGTCGAAACGTATCCAATGCGTAATCTGCAATAGCTGTAGATCTTAGAAAGTGTAAAAGTTTGTCGGATGATCAAGTGTTAAATCCAAAACAGCATGGAATAAAAACAACAACAACAGAAAAACTCGTTGTCGTGTCCCACAAGGGTGAAATTTCTTTTGGTTCAGGATGTACAAACTGTACACTGTAATAGTGTCTGTTGAAAGTGTTTTTGTTAAAAGGTTTCTGGTATCTTAGGAATACATTTCAAGGAAAATGCCTAGAATGGCAAAGAGCAGAGAAAGCTTAAATCCGCAACGGAGCCATCGCATCACCTTGAGTTAACCCGTCATTTCACTAATGTATGTTCTTTTCGCTTCTTGCTTTAAATGTCTTTATAAAACAGTGTAAAAAAAAAAGTAAATTCTATTCATCTCGAAACATATATGTATCTAGGTATGTTCCTCTGGTTTATAATATACTCCTCACAAAAAGTTAAGCAACAATGAATCATCGCTGCAGCAAAATTTTATTATTACAAATATAGACCATTTCATTGTATAAATGTAATGAATATTGAGTTAAAAGCCAGTCCAAGCAATTCTGTACTTCTATCAGATCATGTTTCTCACTTTCAAGCTTTTGAAGTAAGGCACTGTCTAAATCCACATGCAAAAAAGTGGTATACTACCCAGATGTTTTAGAATCTCTAAAATTCGGTCAATCTGCAACCGGGACACAGTCAGTACACGGTATGGCCACCACTAGCACGAACACAAGCTTGAACTCCTCTGGGCATTGACCAGATCAATGCCGTCCAGCTGTTGTTGTGGAATATCCTGCCATTCCTGACTCAAAAGTTGCTCAAGGTGTTGGAGGTTCTGAGGCCTTACATTTCCATCATTGACACGCCTACCGAGAATGTCCCATGCATGCTCAATCGGATTGAGATGTGGAGATCTTGCTGGCCATCCAAATTGCCCAGAAGAATTCAAGCTTGTATTCGTGCTAATGGTGGCCATACCGTGTACTGACTGTTGCAGACTGAACGAATTTTAGAGATTTTAAAACATCTGGGTAGTATACCACTTTCTTGCATGTGGATTTTGACAGCAGTGCCTTACTTCAAAAGCCTGTAAGTGAGAAACATTATCTGATAGAAGTACGGAATTGTTTGGACTGGTTTGTAACTCAATTCTCATTTCATTTATACAATGAAATTGTCAATATGTGTAATAATAAAATTCTGGTGTAGCGGTAATTTATTGTTGCTTAACTTTTTGTAAGGAGTATAGTTTATGACGGTTCTTTGCGTCATATTTACCCATATCCTGCTACATAAGTTATATGAAACTTGCAAGCCAATGATAAAAACCCTAATTTTGCTGTTTTAAAGGTATGGGGTGGGGGGAGATATCGCCCTATCGGACAGTGTAGATAAAAGATCAGACTGCACGTTCTGTACAGTCTAATCTTGACCTACACTGTCCGCAAAAGGTCTTTCTGTTGCGCTCAGCAGCCTAAGGTTAAATTTCACACGTGTCTTGCATGTGTAAAATTATCCGGCGTGGTAATGGGTTTTCTAAAATAATTATAGGCACATTAAAATTTCATCAAAGTGCCATCAGTTTGATGTAACGTTTTATTTCTCAAATTCGATGCAAATTGAATTCTTTTTACATTCTTAATATCTAAGGAATTCTGAATTGCAATAATGAGCCCTGAATTGCGTTAAATTGAGCGATCTGCATCATATAAATTACTTTTCTTGTATGTAATTTTAGCAACTATGCCGAGTAATTTGTAACGATTTCGGAAACCAAACAACAACAACAAAGCTATTCTATAGGCTCATCCTCGGGTTTAGACGTGGGAGTGTTCTTGGGCAAGACACTCCAGAGCTCTAGCCCAGAACAGGTGAAATAATCTGGAAACCAGCGGAAAATACTATCGAACTCCTTAAAGTCATCACTTATGTCTTACCACTGATGAAACTTTTGAATAATTGTGACAAGAGGAATCATTGATTTTAACAAAAAAATCTTTCCTTTACCAACATTTTTTCGTGCAAACATGTATCAAAAACGCAACAAGCGTGCTTGGTTGATTTATTGGTTTCTGGTTCATATTTATTTATTTATTTATTTTTCAGCTATGCTCAGTGAAAAAGGGGTTTAATGCATCTGCAAAAAGTGTCAACCCAGGTCAACCTGGGCAGTCTGTGCAGGCAGACCCGCATCAAAAACTTTTTGCTATTGGTCAATTTTCTACATTCTAAAGACCAAAATACCTCATGATTCAGTTTGTTTTATGAATTCATAATTACTTGATGACGTGTTTGGTATTGTGCATTACGGAGATGCATTACACACCCTTTTGCAGGGGCACTGTTTATTTGTCAATTTATTTATTTGGTGCGGTTGTTTGCTAAAAAAACTGCAAGGTATTGTTGTTGCAAAAACTGCAAGGTATTGTTGTTGCCTTGTCGTTTTCTGCGTCTGCGTTGTCATCCAAAACTTTGACATGTCTCATTTCTCTCTCATTACTGAAGATACTCACTTCAAACTGACTTCAAACACTGGCTGGTGCTCAAATATATAAAGGAGAACCCATACAAAAATGGCAAGTAAACCTGAAATATTTTGTCACAGTTGCGCCCCTTTTTCAAATTCGAATTTTCAATGAAAAGCCAACCATAGCCGAGCGTTGGCATCCTCATGCGGCGCTTTTGTTATAGTTAAACAACGATAGCTTGTTACCTGGTAAGGGTTGAAACATTAAAACTCATATACATGTGAGTCATACTCTGTGAAAAGGGGGCTTAATGCATTTGCGAAAAGTATCGATCCAGGTCAGCCTGCGCAGGCCGCGCAGACTGACCTGGGCCGAAACTTTTCGCTACTGGTCAATTTTGTGCATGTCAAAGGACCAGTGTACCTTAAGGTTCCGTCTGTTGTTATACAAAATGGATTTTTATGGATCGATAATTATATGATGACTTGCTCGGTATGATGTATTGCGGAGATTCATTAAGCCCCCTTTTACCAGAGCATGGCTCAGTAGATGAGCGATGCCCTGGCAAAAGAGGTCATATGCATCTCCGTGATGCATTATATCAAGCAAGTCATCACATAATTCTCGATCAGTAAAATCGATTTTATCAATCAACCGACTGAACCATGAGGTAGAGTATTCCCTTAACATACGGAAAATTGATCGATAGCAAAACGTTTTGATATAGGTCAGCCTTTGCGGACTGCGCAGGGTGACCTGGTCGATACTATATTGCAAACTTCCTTTTCACAGAGCGAATCTGAACACACTATATCCCGCTCCGAAATATTTATTTACAAATATTCTGAAAAAAAAAAGAAAAGAAAATGATACCCATTCTGTATTTTCATATTTGAGTATTATTTATGTACGGGTGACACAAATCGTCTTTGAGTTATTCTATTATTATTCTTACATTTTTTTCAGATGGTGTACTGGTTTGAGAGTGTCTTGCTGTACATAACATCGTGTTTAGTGCACAGTTACGGGGTTGATCCGAGTAAGTATTTTAACCGCCTGTATAAGACAAGACAATCTAAGTCTCCACGACATTATTACTGTTACATACCCAAATTTCATTGTCAACTGAGACTTCTTGCAGAGAGGTTTAAAGGGTGAATGATATATGCAGAGATCCTAGGTTCGATTTCTCCGCTGGCCAGGCTGATTGACTCGGACTGTCCTTGGACAATGCAAAGCCATTGCATAGCACTTTGAACGCTAAATTTTGCGACGTAATGTAACAAAAATACATTTGGAAAACTTGTAAAACACCATTCCTGTGCCGATATGAGTTTTATCCCACCGTTTTTTAATCGTTAAATATCATAACAAAAAAAAAAAGGTAGAATTGGCACATACTTCTGATACAAGACCGAAAGCATTTACCCATGACATTTCATAAAAACTTTAGATTTAATAAAAAAAAATTGCAGGAAAGAAAAATAGATGCAGCCTACTGGAGTTGTCTTTGAAAGGGTAGTACACTTTATTGGAAAAGGAGAAAATGCTGGTAGACAGCCTACATTGCCCTTTTCCAATAATTTTCCGACAATATTCCCCCCCCCCCCCGTCGAAAAAACACCGGATCGTTATGAAGTGTTAACGAAGAGGCTGAGAACAATGAAAAAAAAAAATGCAAGTGTATTCATGTGTAATTTAAACCTGATCCTGGCCCATACTCGCCCAAAAATGGGTCTGTGCTACGGTATGGCAGGATTAAGGTTTATTCAACCGCTCGAAAAGAAATGGAGGTGGTAATGATGATGTTGATGATGATGACAGTATTAATAGATTTTACCCTTTTGAGCACTCCTACGTTTGCTGGGGCTGTGTAGGTACACAAAACCAGGGACTTTTTTAAACATCCAACGCCTCGGCCACCTGATCATTTGGGACCACATGTTCTTTTTTTAATGTTACCAATGTCTACATGGGATTGGGAGGGATATTAATGGATTGTCTAATTTATACTATTTAGAAAAATAAATCAAACAGTCGTTGGCTGAGTTTGTCTTCTATTAATAATATTTGTTTGTTTTATACTTCATCATTAAAATCACCTTCATTAGACCCATTATTAAATCCTGGATTGGACTAATTCGATTTTTTTACGACAAAATAGTGCACTAAACTTACACAGTGCTGAAGCTCAATATCAAAATTTACTCACAGTTGTACTGTAACCTGAGTCCAGGCGATAGTTATTTCTAAATAAAACTTAATCGTGGTCTCCTTTTCACTGTCTATATAGTTCTGTGGCTGTCAAAATGTTCCTAATTATTTTGTTTTTGACAAAGTAACGTCAGAATTATATAAATGGTAAAAAAACATCAGGCTACGGTACTGTCTCTAACAAATTTCGACCTGCGTCCTTGTAGGACAGTGTAACCGTAGAGTACTGGTTCATATCTTCCAGTGCTTTTTCCCAGTGTAGCTTTAAGGTCATTGTGGACTGTGTTTACCTAACGTTCTAACTAATTGTAATTAAAAAGAATGGTTTTAATTACATTGGAAATTAATTTGGTTTGGCAAATCAGAAATTGTGTGATTTTCTAAATAAAGAATAGGACTGCAAGAAAACATGAAAATGGTTGGCCAATACGAGGAAAGATTGCTTAACTTGTGCCTGGACTTTCGATCCCATCTGCCTGATATTTTTATTTCATATCCCTATCTAAATCTCCTTTTAAATTGCAGTACTTCAGAAATTTATTGCTTAAAATTCTAAAATTCATATATATACCACGCTGGAGGCTAAAGTTATTTCTGACCTTTTAGACGCAGACTAGCTTTGGGAATAATTACTTCTTTTAAACATTGAACTGTCTGTTACTTAGTTTGTTAGATAACAGTTTTATTGTGTTAAAGCTAGCGGCCGTGAAAGAAAGTAGTGAAAACAAGAATAAGTTACACATTACGTCATTTTTTTCTTGAGTTGCTATCAATAGAAGCGTTCTTGTTTTGATATCTTAACTGTGTATATTTGCCATTTAAAAAATATCTCCTGCAGGTTTTTTTTTTTTCTTTTTTAAAGCCAGACGTGACAGAAGAATGGAGCAATTTTTTCTCTTTTTTTTATGTTCAAGCTCATACAATGATAATTTATGTTGATCTTCTTTAAAGTTTTACAAAGTTGTCATGAAAGTCGCCAGGCCTAAATTTGGTCACGTTAAGCAGCTAATCAGCTTGCATGTTGGCCATCGTATTTTATGCTTATCCCAGGTAACTACTAGGTTTTATCGTTAAAGAAGCTCCCACCTAGATCAAGACCTACACACGGGAAAATATATTTTGTGAAGCTTTATACATTAAAGCAAAACACATGGTTCCCCTTTATAAGGTAAAATTATAATTATTGTTATTATTATTATTTCAATTATTACATTTATTTTATAAACTTGCTTTCTTTTCGGGGGAAAAAAAAAAACATATGCAGTGGAAATGTGTGTTTCTTTTCGGACACGATCTAGCTGGGCGCTTCTCGAACACGTTGATTGAGTAGACGATAATTGTTTTGCTTGTTTCTGACGTTCAATTTATTGAAATATTTTAAATGTTTTTGTTCCTATTTTTTCTTATTTCAGCACAAGATGCTTGTTTAAATAAGGAGAGTGATTATCATATCACTAGAGGTAAAGGAATGGTGACAGCATGGTTGAAAATAGAAATTAATATAATCATTAACCTTCCACCAAACTATCTAATGTCTACGACTTTTGATGCAGACAGCTTTTGAAAACATCGTGGAAATAGAATATGCTGGTTTCCAGCATGTTCTCCTTTTCTCTGAACGTTTTCTACCCTTATTTAGAAAAATCCCAGTATCACAACCTAATTTCTTTGGCGTCGACATTTTGGACAGGTTTTGTCGTGTAATACAATAGCCATCAAACTGCTAGCAAGCATAGGTTTTTTCTTTTGTAAAATTGACTTAAAAGAATAAATTGCTTGTACTGAGTAATTTCTCCTTTTGTGACAACATATTCATGTGTATTCAAGTAAAGCCTAAAACCTCGATTTTTCCCATGTTTGATATGAAAGTCGTCTAAAGCAAATTTGTTTTCAGATTCAATAAATTACAGAACTTATAGGTTAAGAAAAAACAACGTTTCAATAATATGTCGGTATCATTAGATATGAAAACTCTGTTAAAAAAGTACATAACGTTATTTTTAAGACAATCTCAGCTTTTAATCATTTAAGAACGAGGAATCTATGTTATTAAAGTAACACTAGCTGCTAAAAGTAAACAAAGCGGATGTTTAAATGTACTTAAGTTTAAATCATGTCATTTAAAAGTATGGAAATCATTCTGTAGATGGCATTCTGTTATTGTACGGTTGGTTTAAGTGTTAGTTGCTGGTAGAGAAATCAATTTTTAAAACTAACTTGATTTTGTTAAACGGTTTTCAAACGAATCGTATGATTAAAACATGGAGAATGTCGGCAATGAAAGATTTTAAAGTTAACATAATTATCTGCCTTATATACATTACTTATAACATATTGAAGAGTTTAACCTGCGTAAAGTGTTACATTACCTGAGTCATTAAAGATTTAGGTTGAAGCTATCAAAGTGAATCTTTGGAAACTTTGTTTTGAAGCTTGCAGTCAGTGCTGTAGTTAGGCGATCGGTCGATCAAGCCCCTCAGTTACATATACATTTTATAATGTGATGAGCGCATACGCTTTGCATTTCTTGCCGGTAATACACAGGCGTTAAAAAAAAAAAAAACGAATCACAATGTTCAATCGAAACATTTTTAAAGGCATTTCTGTTGACAAAAAAAAGTTTTCTCATTCAATTTTACGATGTATGCCAATTCTTGGGCAGTTTTATGCAAGACGGATTGACAGATATGATGTTTTTGTAATTGTTGTGCTAGTTGATTATTCAAAAAGACAAAGAACTGGGCAACTTCATGTAAATGCGTAGTCTTTTTGAACTTTAAACAGTTGATGGTTGCTTATTCAGATCACACGGGGGCATCCATAATTTTTTCTGGTAAGGACCTTCGATTTGTTAGGCTCATTTTAAAGTTACACTATTGTTACAAAGAGTTCGTGTTCTGTCTGATCTTGATCTAAAGTGTCTTCCTAAACATCAGCTGTTGTCCTAAATAATAAGGACTTATTGAACAGTCTGGTCTAGATTTAAACTTGATTATAGGATACTTCTGGTATCCCTAGTTTACTATGTGTTAACGAGCAGTCTGATTTTGATTTAAGCTTTATGTTAGGGTACCTACTGATATCCCTTGTTTACAATGTGTAAATATTGGCCTGCGAGGCACTGTACAGCTAGTGGTATGTCTGACGCAGTCAATTGGATTATGTATTAACACATAACCTGCTAAATGACTGAAATGAAACGTTCAAGCCGATTGTAAAAACCCAAATTTAGCTCTTTCAAAGGTATTTTTGGGGAAAAATATCTTCTGATCGGACAATGTAGATCCAAGATCAGACTGCACGTTCTGTGCAGTCTGATCTTGATCTACACTGTCCGCAAAAGGTTCTTGGGTTTCGTTTAGCAGCCTAAGGGTGAAGTCTCTGAACAGTAAGGAAATTACGAAAAAAAAAAAATCATACTCAGATGGGGAGCTCAGCTGCAGAGCAATTAACCTGACGGAAATTTGCGTAATTTTCTAATTCCCAAGACGACATGTTAGGTGGAAATTGTGTTACTCTAACCCTTTCGCCGCCATTGGCGACAACGATTGGGTTTAAGTGGAAGGTATAGATACACGATCAGACTGCACAGAACGTTAAGTATGATCTTGGATCTGTACTCTTTGTTTGTTTAGTCAATGCAATATGATTAACTAAAAAAAAAAAAAAATCTAAGTTTCAGAGAATTGTTTTTTTCAGCCGCCTAAATGTCTATATATTTAGTGCTTCTTTACCGAGTAATTCATCGTTTTACCGACTCAGATGAAGAACAGTTTTGATACCAGGATTCTCTTATTTTCTCACCAAGTTTTTTACCCTTCAAAGGAAAATCCAAGTCAAACCCCACAATTAAAGTCCCGTTTTTGTTTTTCCCATGCAAATGCTCCCAGTACAGGCTAGTCTAAACTATGTTGTTTGGTTCAGCGTTAACCCGAGGAGGAACATCAAACAAGTTTTGGAATGGATAACAATTTTATCTCCAGACGCCGATAAGTTTGGTCACACTTTGAATCAGATCTACTGATGATTGCCACGTGTCTATTTGGTGGAATTGGAACTTGGCCACCATAATGTGCTGCATCTATATAACCTTTAGAATAAAAACTAAAAAGAAATACAGATCTATCAACAAAGACAATAACATGGAAAGTATGCATTAAGCAAGGTCCAACGATGTCTAATTGAGTCAATAAATACTGTAGAAGTTTTTGAATTTAGCTTTTTTGCAACTTTTCTAGACCATACCAACCGCCACTTCGTATACGTACTTGTCAACCTTTTAACATCACCTTTCTCTAAACTTGTCCTTGCCCTGAACTTTAGCACTACAGTTTTTATATTGAAGTTCAGTGCAGACCAGAAATAATTGAATTCTCAAGTTTTCAATACACGCATTTCTTTCTTGAAAAGGTAGCTTTCAGCAGCACCATTCTATAAGACACAGTCCTGTCAACAATGTGTGACTTGGAGACTCAGAATTCCGAGGGTTACTGTATTAAACTTTTTATTCATCGTTATCAGCATGTAGTATGCTTTTCAATCGTTCCTCGTCACAGATTTGTAGCCTCATGTCGTAAAGTATAGTAAAACTGGTAAGTCTGTTCGAGTTATGCCAAGCTCAAACAGTAACGTACAGAGCTCAGTGGTTCGATCTCCCAGTGCGGCTGAATTATCTTCGGCGATTTTATGATCATCTTGGCAGCTTTTATTCCTCTCTGAACGCTAAACAATCTTTCAATGATGATTATGCGAGAACGCAGCCTGTGTCTTGGACAGAATGTTGTGCTAAATACCGGTAAAGTACTCCAGGGAATCATAAGTAGGTGCGCTGGCCTCCGCGATAAAACTGAAATAATGTTGAAAAGGGTGTTACCAATATTTCACACTGTCTCCTTAATATTCGTTAGAACCCAGGATCGTGTGTTCAAGTTTAAAACAAGGGCGTCATTTGTTTCATTATTCCAAGCTGCGTTGTGGTAACGTTTGGCTAAATATGGGACTAAAGGCTGTTAGTTTCTACAGAATCAACATGAAATTAGATGTCAATCAAGAACGTGCAAGGTCGACCTTTGTACTGAAGTTGAAATACGCATGTGGATCAGCACACTTACAGAACAATCATTGTCTAGTTTAGGTTCCCCATTATTCTTTTTTGCATTAACCTCTGTGTCAGAACAGAAAATACTGCGTCGGCGTGACTGATTATAAATCGATACTGTTTGAATTGCACCATACTTAACTCTTTTCCAACAGAATTGGCCATTAGAGTAGATTTTTGTTACGAATTAAATCAAAATCAGACTGTACAGAAAGTACCGACTGATCTTGAATCTACTCCGTCCGGAACTTTGTTCTGTCCTACAGTCAAAATGTCTCAAAAGTTTTACTGGGTTTGATTGAAGTTCAAAAATCCTATTTTGCAGCAAGAGAGAAAAGAAACAAAAAGGCCGCAGCGCATGTACCAGAAAATAAAGTATTCATCTAACGATTACTTCCTATGAAATCGCATAGGCCTACCTATTTGAAGCTCTTAACAGCAGCAGCAGCGGCAACAACAAAAACCTAAAGAACAATCTTTAGAGAGTTAGCCTACAAATTAGATTTTTTTTTCTTAAACACTTCACTGTTTTAAATAACGTATCAGTTTTTTTCAACGATTAAATGTCTCTCGTATTTTTGAACTATAGCGGCCTGTGAGATCCTATTCAAATAGATCTGATGACGTCATATCTGATCTTATAAAAATAGACTTAATTACCGATTGCTGAACGAACATTCTGTCATTTACTCTTACAGCACCAAATATATAAACTTGGCCTTTTCCCACTGCTTAAAATACCATCCATTGAAACCGAGAAAGATTTTTACCTCATTGGCTCGACAAAACAAGCGGACAGCATAGATCAAAGATCAGGCTGCACGTTCTGTGCAGTCTGATCTTGATTTATGTCGTCCGCGAAAGTCCATGTTTTCGCCTATGGCGTTGAATGGGTAAAGTAATGAAATTGTGGGCAAGAGTAGTGTAGTAGTAGAGCATCGGCCTTTCAAATCGAAGTCTCTTGGTTGGAAACCTGCGATGGGCGGGGTCACACTATGGAACTACCCGACTTCTGGTAGTTAGGTTTTGGCCACCGCACTCGTTCAGGAATGGAATAACATTCCTGATGCAATGGTTTTACGTTATGTAAGGTCTATGCGACGTCGAATAATTGCCTGTATCGACAGCAGAGGTGGCCATACAAGATATTGATTGAAAAATTACAAGAACTTTAAGAAAAACCTAACTTTAATGTTACCTTAGTCTTTGAGTACTTTTGCAACTTTTGTTTTAGTACCACCTTCATTTAAAATGCAAAAACCTAACTTAAACTTTCTGTTAGTCAAAATCTGATTAGCCTGGCATTTTCTACAGACTCGGAACTAAAGTATGATACCAAATTTGTTGGTCTTCAGTAAAACATGCGACGAGAAATAAAAGAAAATTAAGTGCACACTTACTTATGGAACTGAGTATATATTCAGCTGCACATGTAGTTATCAGAGTTTCACAAGTTATTTTGATTCCTGGCCAAAAATTCAAAATACTTCATTAGATTACTTACAGTAAGGAAAGTGTAAAAGAAAACGGCGACTGAATCAACATCAAAACAACTTTCTCTTCAGCTGAAAATTGCCAGAAAGAAATACATTTATCACGCTAGCCATAATATAGCGTACCCCGTATGCTTGTCGACATTCTCCAACGTTTAAAAATATGAATTACGTAAAATCTTGCCCAGATCGTATAAATCTTATCATGATCTCTTTTTTTACTTTCTTCATCAGCAATGTTGTTATTACTGCAAAGGAAATTTTCAGATGATTAAAGATAACCTTTTTATCATACATCGCAGTGTGTTAACGACTCTTGCTTTTGTAAACATTGTGGGAGAAGGAGAGAATTTTGTAATTAGCATTTTCTTGTTTTCCCACAATGTTTTCCACCCTTTTTGAGACGAATCCTTTGATTTATGCCAAATTCAATAGGCCTCTGAAAATGCTTTTACTTCGGACCAGCCTTGTGTTCTGGTAAAGAAACAATTATAACTTAAAAGTACAAATTAATTTCGTTCATGTATCCAAAGAATTATTTACCATATCTCCTTTTTCATTAACTATGATTCAATTTTAAGATGTTTAGTAATAAAGGACTGTTTAATATTATTGTTACCAAAATCATCATTTGTTGTGACATTTATTTCAACCAACCTGTTTACCAGAGACTTCTTTGAGTTTTGAAGCGATATGTTATAATTAGGTTGACTTTATTCATCGTGTTATATCCTTGAAAGACCTTTTAAGGTCTTTGTTGGTTCTGGTTCTTCGATTAAAAGACTGAAAGACTGACTCAGTTGTAAGTTTTTATGTATTTTGTGTTGCGTTTGTCGGGAAATGAACGCAATTCTTTGCCCTTAAGAGTATTAATATCCCGAGGGAATTGTTTTAAGCTTTGACATGAAAGAATTGCATTTATCGTCCAGTAAACTTGACACAAAAATATTTAAATTATTACAATTGTAAGTAAAGTGTTTAATACTTCGGTTTAAATGAATAATTACTTGCTAAAATAGTTTTGTGACCTATTGCATTCAGAGGAAAACAAACACTTTTTTTGTATCACATGACGCGTTTTCCACAATCAAAGGCACATCCACAGAATAGCTGTTACATTCCTGCAATTATCTCTTTCCAGCATGTGAATGCGTGGTGTACCAGAGTTACGGTCTATCATCCGGGCGGTTTTACTCCCCAAACTATCCCGATCCTTATCGACATGGTATCAACTGTATACTGTACACGTTTATAGGCGATGTGAACGAAATAGTAGAAATAGACTTCGTAGATGTTGATCTAAAAAAGCGGGTGAAGATGTCCCCCACATACTACGAGTAAGTATAATTGTTTTATGGTTTAACCCTTTACCAAACAATCTCGTGTTTTACGACCCAAACGGAAAAAAAAAAAGAAGTTTTTGGAAACATAGTGGGAAAAGGAAAGAGCCAGGATTATCTCATTTCTTGCAGTGCTTTCTACCTTTTCAAAAACCGAAATTATCTTTTCGGCTACATTTTATTTTTCATATGCAATGTTATCCAATACGGTCGAGTGTAAAACATTGTTGCTTGAGAAAGAGTTAGTCGTTAGAGAGTTGAATCAATAAATAGGATTTTTTTTTAAACTAGGGGAAAAGAGGCCTAAGTTGTGGTTTTTTGGTTATTTAGGCTAGAATAACTAACAAAGTAGCGGGCAGTGTAGATTCAAGATAGGACTACACATTCTGTGTAGCCTGATCTTGATTTACAACGCCCACAAAAGCAAGTTAAGCCAGGTCCAGCGCGTTCAAAGTTAGGTATTTCAAACCATCAAGTTTCAATGTCATGAAGACATCTACATCTGGGTCCGTATTTATCAACAATTTTAGATATCGTTCTAACTTAAAATTCCGGGACAAGCCACCTGAAAAGCCTCTCAAGTAGCTAGTCTTGGAAATCGGAATTGGAACAAAACGGAACTTGGACTCGTTAAAGAACTTGTAATAGAAGATTTGGCCAGTCTTGTGTTTAATGACTATGCAAACCAAACACCGACATTTTGATCTGTTTGTCGTACTTGCTCACATGTATAGATCGTGGCTGAGTATTACTCAGATAGCTTCGGTTTGCGGCTACGGAAGGCCCGAGCACAACTTTTTTAAATTTTGCTGTGAAGCCTATTAACATTTTGTCAGTAGTATCATGGCAGCCGGTGTACCTGACTCATTTTGTCTCAAACCGCTTTTACCGAAACTTTGAACAACACGCTTGCTGCTTCCGCACACTAATATCGTGAAAACATTGTTCAGTGTTGGGGGGGGGGGGGTGAATTATGCGAATTCAAGCAACAGTTCTCGAAAAGAGCCTGACCGAGCTTGGTTTCGAAATTGCTACGTCTGAATGCCAGCCTTGTACCTTATCGACTGATCTATCGGCTTATCCTTCACAACCCGCTTCACGATTTTGAAAAACTGTTACTAAGAAAATCACATTGAAAAATGTATCGTAAGGAATGCATGGAACAAAAAGAGTCTTCAAATTTGAAACTTTGGTGGGTCGCAAATGCCTCTCTTCAAACTCCGTCCCCGTAACCGTCTGGCGTGGGAGGTCTGATTCAGACAAACAAATGGGATTTTAATTGCATTTGTATTGGCTTCTTGACGAAAAATTGTAGGAGTGACAGGTTGATATCCCGCAGGTGACTATGTAACCGCAAAATTTCTTATTCCAAGTAAGAAAAGGTAAGGGTATATCACATAGTATCGATACTTGTACATAGATTCAAGATCAAGCCGTAGATCTCTCTCAGCCTGATCTTGATCTACAGTTCAAACAAAATGAAGCTAGAGTTTTGTTTATAGAAGTGACTTAGACTTACATATAAACGCTTCACTGTCATAAACGACAATCACAACTTTTGCTATAGGCGTACATCATTGTAATGTTTCTGTCTTCCGAACAGCGGTAATACAGAACAACTTTTTGGCTTAACTCTTTCCTTAGCCTGGGTTCAAGTCCGATAATTTTTTCCTTTTTTATATTCGGACGTTACTTTGTCAAAAATGACACTCGTTTTTGACAAAGTAAAGTCCGAATGTATAAAAGGCAAAAATAATCGGGCTGGAACCCAGGCTACTCTTTCGTAGACGAAAGTATTTTAGACTTGTCCGATTTGAAGGCATTTGCAGACGACAAATTTAGAACGCTTCTAATAAAAACATTGTTTACCAAAGTACAAAGAGAATGTGGGGAAAGGGGAAAATGTTAGTTTACAAGAATTGATACCATTTCCAGCAGTGTTATCAAAATATGTCTTACAAAGGGTTTTTAAAACACGGCAATGTTAACTAAAGAGTTAAACAATTCAATCGTTTGTATAAACGGTTTTCAGGCCATTTCAACAATAGGCTAGTCATGAATTTACTTAGATTCATTAGTGCCGCGGAGTCCTGCGTGGCTCAGTGGTAGAATATAGGATTCGTAATGTGGAGGTCTCGGGTTCAAACCTCTTTCGAGGCAATTGTTTCTTCTTTTTGTGGGATCGTCTATAGGCATGACACTTCAAAGCTCTAGCCTAGTACTGGTGAAATCAAGGACATCTCGTGTGACTTGCCGCTGCGATGTGACTGAAATAATGTTGAAGTGGCGTAAACAACATTCAATCAATCATAAACCACCATTCATCAGTATTATACTAGGTAATTGCACGTTGTATACAATAAGACAAAGGAGAGAAAGGTTGGAACCGACATAAGTTGGCATTTGAGATTAAATTTTATAATGTACCCGTAGTATTTCCGTTTAAAGATACATGCGTCTCACATGGAAAAAATAACACACACGACAGGGGGAAAAATCCGGACCTACACACTGTAGCGTGTCGGATTCGACCTTCGACCTCATCTGATACGCACCTCTTAATACATGCAACTCGACATGATCCGATTACGTAGTATTGCAAACTTGTAATATTCAATATATATCAAAAAGTCGTCTAAAACAAGATAAAAACCAGGCTTGCCATTTTTTTTATTTGTCCTTTAGTTAAAGAGTTAAATAAATTCAATGTAACATGACAAAAAAATAAACAAAGGGGGTTTCATCACCTGTACTACATGTACGTATACATCATTTTGTGTAGCGGATACCAGAATGCATAGGAATTTAAACTGTTCGGGTGGCTTTTCTCTATTACTTTCAATCTATCTTGAAGATTTTTTCCCTCTTGCTTCTTCAGAACGAGTTACTTGATGAATACTTGTATTTAATGTTCCTTCATTAATTGGAGCGCTGAAGCTGCTTTGAAATCCACCATATATGTCATTGTTTGAGTTTGTTATTTGCAGGCTCTAGGATGCTTTTTTGTTTTGAAAGCGTCTATAGATACTTATTCGGTGTACGTGCAGGTTTGTTACACTAGTGTATTATTTACCCATTCGATGCGCAAACTTCGATGGATTCACATCACTGCTGTGCCATAGATCATGTTATAAAGGAAGTTCCGTAATAGGGAAATTAAAATAAAAACAAGGCAGGGTACTCGTGAGCTGAAATAAGACCACATAGCTATAACTAATAGGGCGAAGGGGTTAGACGCAGAAATAATCATTTTGTCTGATAACTGAAAGTTGCAACTCATCAAGTACAGTAATAGAGTCTCGGGAACGAATTTAATTAGAGACTTGCGCGCGGTTATAATTGTAATTTCGCCATTGCGAGACATCGCCAATGAAATGTTATATCAGTTGACATCCGGTTATGAATACCAAATATAACTAGGATAACCATAAGCTAGACGATGATTGCGAATAAATAATTTGTTTAACCCTTTACACGACAACTCTGTGTTTGAACGACTATGAGGAAGAAAGGTTTTTAAAGCATTGTAGGAAAAGGGAAAATTGTCGGTACTCTTGAGGGGAAAAAAAAAAAACTTTTGAAAACATTTTGGGGCAAAAAGAAAATACTGTTTAACACCATTTTCTTCTTCTTTCCATAAAGTTTTTAAACCCTTTCAAAATGAAATATAAAAAGAATTCCATTAGTTGCACGACGTTTGGTTTGCCTTCTGCAAATGCTTTCATATTTGACTGATCTATAATTTTGTAGTTTGGTAAAGTGTTTACCCTTGTAGATTCTATAAAGGGGATTATTGGTCCTTTTAATTATAGTGTAGCTCACAATCAGACTGCACGTACAGTCAAGCATACTCTTGTATCGACAGTATATTTTGTAATTTAAATGTTTGACACAGTATATTGGAGTTGCAATATCTGCCCCGTCAAGTTAAGACAGTACATTATTAGTTGTACGGTCAGATGGCAGAGGACTTGGAAACTTGTTCACGGCTGTGGTGAATCATGTCGCCACCTCGCCTTCGGCTCGGGGCGACATGATTCACCACAGCCGTGAACAAGTTTCCAAGTCCCCTGACACCTGACCGTACAACAAATTTATTATACTGCAAAGTTTTACCATTCCAACGTGTGTTAAGAAGCGAATTTTACCCGTTTTTTTGGTTTCAAAAATTGAGTACGCTGACGAAGTAGAATTTCCCTTCTGAGTGCCCCAATTCAATGAAAACTGACGTCACTGGGAACTGACGTCACTGAAACCTTGGTAAAACGTGCAGATTTGTGCATAATCTTGATGTTAACCATGATCGACACCGCCATTTTGGATGTTGTGTTGACCGTGTAGTCGTGTATACGGGGCTTCCGAAAGGGAAACTGCTTTTACGTTGGTTTTGCCAGTGTACATGATATATATGTTCGGGGAATATTATCCAGTTAGATCACGAGAAATTTCTTTGCAGTATGATAAATATATCTTTTACATATAGGGATTCAAAGGTGAAGTACTTGTATTAAGAATTCCTAGAGCCCAAAGGCTCTTTATTCATGAGGAGTCATAGTGTTATTAGAGGTGTGAGGTAGCGATTCCCCACCTACTACCCGAAGAAATTCTTTAAAACAATTGTGCCAGCTGGTGCATCTTGTGCCTTCTGGTGCACTTTGCTTAATACCGAAACTCGAATTCTGTTGTTTTTTTCGAGCAGCGGAGTTGTTATTGGGCTATATACTTTGTCAGAGTCATGTAGATTTTTGCCACATACTTGATGAAAGGTATCTACGCAACATAAGAGTTACTGAGCACAAGTTTTGAGGACAGTGTCTACAGATGGAAATCGGACTGCATATCATTTCGTCACCGTCCGCAAGTGATTTTCAGTATGATAAAAAGCCTTATTTTTGAATTGACAGTGCATCGTCAGACCTCGAAAATGGGTAAATTGATTTATTTGGCGAAGACATGTTAAATCTTCGAGTGCTAAATGCATTACCGGGCGACACAATTTTAGACTTCTCTTTTTACAAGGGTCGCACAGGCTTAAAAAGTGCTTGAAAATGAGGGGTAGTCTTGAAAAGTCCTTGAAACAGAGTTTTGTCTTGAAAAGTACTGGAAAATTCATAACTAGCCTTGAAAAGTACTTGGATTTCAGGCTTTTTCCATGACGATTAGTAAATACGACTAAAAATTGCTTTAGCGATGACAAAACAAGAAAATCTCATCAACAAATGGAGTCCAATACATCTACGTCGCTTCCGAGTACAAAAATGCGTAAGACAGTTTTATTAGGTACGGAAGTATTTTGTTACGAAACGACTGTATTTACATCGGTTCCCTGCTTGTAGATGCTATTGCTACTTTATATAGTAATCGACCGGGGTCTAGTTTATACAGTATTGTAAGCATTATCTCCCTTTGCGTGATTCATCGTTTCATAAAGTTATCGTCTGCAAGATTTAGTGATTTAGTTACGTTTTAATTCCGGATTTCTAGAAATTAGAATGGGGAAATGTGTTTTCCGTCGGGATTGGTCCAGAAAATACCCTTGGGTCAAGGAAACGAACGATAAATATAAAGCTTTCTGTCGTAGCTGCAGAAAAGAAATCGATATTGCTTGCATAGGGGAAAGCGCGCTCCGGTCTCATTCCAAAAGCGAGTTGCATAAAAAAAGTGAAAAGTCCATGAGTGGAATGTTTTCAGACTATTTTGTAAAATGTTCAGTCATAAAAACCGAGTCCGAGTGTAAAAAAGAAAATGAAAGTACAACTACGGCGTCGCTGTCAGGGGCAGAACTGACCATTCCCCGACACACTCCTGTTGCTTCCACAAGTAATGTGAACTCAGTTTGTCAAATTACGTAAGCAAAAATGATGTGTTGAAGGCTGAAATAGTATGGACACTTAGAACAATTACAAAACATGCATCATACAAATCCAATGAGGAAATTAGCAATATTTTCCAGGCTATGTTTCCTGATAGTGAGATTGCCAGAAGATTTGCACTTGGGGAGAGAAAGACTGCATACATAAGTGTATTTGGACTGCAGAGCACTTCAAAACACTTTTAATAAAAAAGATAAAGGGGCCCTTTGTTGCTCTCTTTGATGAATCTTTGAATAAAAAAATACAAGAGAAACAAATGGACATTTATATTAGATTTTGGGACACTGAAATGCAACAAGTGGTGACAAGATATTTTGGGTCAGAATTTATAGGACATGCTAAAGCAGAAGTCTTAGTTGCTCATTTTAAACAAGCCTTGGGTGATTTAGATTTGAAAGACTTAATCCAGGTCAGTATGGATGGTCCTGCAGTGAACTTAAAATTCCATAAAATCTTGCAAAGTGAAATATTACAGGAATTTTCCCATTCTCTAATAGACATTGGGTCATGTGGGCTACATATTCTACATAATGCATTTAAAAGAGGCTCAGAAGCAACAGGTTGGGATTTAGCATCCATTCTTGGGAGTATGTACTATCTTTTCAAAGATGCTCCATCCAGAAAAGAAGACTATAAAATGATTTCATCAATTATGCAATTAAAATTTGTCACCCATAGGTGGTTAGAAAATACATCAGTTGTAGAAAGAGCTTTGGTTGTGTGGGATGCAGTGCAAAAATTTGTTGAGAAAGTAGAGTCCAAGGAAATCCCCAAACCAGACAACAAATCATACAAAATAATCAAGGATGCTGTCAAGGATAAATTGGTGTGTGCAAAACTGGAATTCTTTTGTATTATAGCTAAAATCTTAGATAAATTTTTACGAGACTTTCAAACAGATAGACCAATGACCCCTTTCTTGGCTAAAGAACTTGTTACTGTGATAAGATAACTCAGGAGAAAGTTTATAAAACCTAAGGTGTTGTAAGAAGCCAATACATCTGAAAAGCTGCTGATGTGGCGTTGAAAACAGAAGTTGTGATTAAAAAAGTCAAAGTCAGTGAAAGGGAAATAATGGAGTTTAGAGTACAGTGCAAAGAATTTCTTATACATACTTTGAAAAAGATTAAAGAAAAGTGTCCAGTGGTCTATGCATTGGTCAGAAATATGGCATCATTGAACCCTGTTGAAATTGCAAGTGATTCAACAAAAGCTCGGGTAAGATTCAGAGTAGTTGTGAAATGTCTCTTGTCAGCAAACATACTCTGCAGTGAAGAAGATGGTGAAGATGTGCTTCAGCAGTATGATGATTTCCTTGAGAGAATTCCAGAGATAGGATCACACAAGTTTACATCATTTAATCAGTCAAGTGACAGACTTGACTCATTTTTCATGAAACATTTATCCTTATCAAGATATGAAAAGTTGCTTAAAACTGTGAAGTGTTTACTTATACTTTCCCATGGTCAGGCCACTGTGGAACGCGGTTTCTCAGTCAATAAAGAAATAGAGAGTGAAAATATGAAAGAACAAACTGTAGTTGCACAGAGATTGATTTGTGATCATGTAAAGAGTGTTGGTGGAATACTTAGTGTCCCTTTGACAAACCAGCTTCTAATGAGTGTGGCAAATGCTAGGCATAAATATGAAACTTATCTGGAGACTCAAAGACAACTGAAACAAAGTGAGAGTCAAAAATTGAAAAGGTAGTCAACTCTAGATGAAATTGAAGACATAAAAAAGAGGAAAACACAGGCTCAGAATGACCATGACAGTCTGATAAAAAATGTTGATGAACTTTGCATTAAAGCAGAAAGTACTGGAAAGCTGCAGCTATTATCTCAGGCAAATGCAAGCAGAAACAGAGCCAAAGAAAAGCTTGTAATTATTAAAACTTTAGAAAACAAGCTGGAAGAAAAGCTGGAGCAACTTGAAAAGGCATAATGATGAATCAATGGTTATGCATTTTCTAAATAAGTTTTAACAGTTATAACTTTATGAATACCAGGCAGTTCATTCACATAATTTGTTTTCTTTTTGATACGGAATTTTCTATTATAACAGTTGTGGATTTGTTAACATACTACTTGTGAATACCAGACAATCAGTTGAGGTAAATTTTATAACTGGATTTGATACAGAACTGTCACAGCCAGTACCAGAATATTGACCTTAGACCTATAGTAGTGAGTGTTTTGTGTTTAAGAAAATTAGAGAAGACCTGTCTTTGGCTTAAAAAAGGTAGGTATTATGTGAAAAAAATAGTCCTTGAAAATGAGCTTTATGTACTTGAAAAGTCCTTGAATTTAGTCGGCACTTGCCTGTATGAACCCTGTTTTAGAAAGCATTTGTTAATGATAAATGTGGCTGGAACAAATTTCGTCAAAAGCGTAGCATATTTCGGGAAAATAGAATAAGATGCGGGCTACCACTATGATTTCATTTTCCCCTCATGTTCTTTTTTTTTTTTTTAACGAGACCGTTCAGTAAAGGGTAAATCAGTAAAGTTAATACTATGCACCTAAGAATAAGAATCTAAAGGCTGCATCCCAAGAAGTTGTTTTGGCAAAATATTTTACATTGTATCGGATTGTGTGTATTCTAGATAAGACTGTATTATCTGTGCATTACGATTTTGATTTTTCTGTCCGAAGAATTAACGGTATTTGTGCCAAGTAAAGTAGGGAAGTAATTCCTAATCCTTTTCCTATATATTGATTTCTAAATGGATATTATTCGATTACTTTTCAACTTCTCTAATTTGTTATTTTCTATTTGTTTTCGTTTCTTTAAATAATTGATTCGTACCTACAGGAAAATAATGTCGTGGCAACGAGCTTTACAAATGGCGTGTTTCCTTTAGGAAGCCGTAAAGGAAAAGTTCGGTTCATCAATGTCGTCCTAACAGGGTTTATTGTTTCATAATGTAACTTTGACTTAATTGTATTTGACAATAAAGCCTTTGATAACACTTAACGAGGTCGTCCCATTTCTGATTCATGTCCATGTTACAACCATTTGAAATACACCAAAAGCATGTTCTTTCAAGATTGCGTATTATTGTCTATCTCTTTTGCTGCCATTGACTGAAACTTTGACACACTTTATTGTAACTCATTTGCCATATCCAAAATACATACCTTTAATGATAAAAGTCAATTTTGTATGTATTCTGACTCAGGATTTGTTTTACTTTTAGTCACTGATGGGCCTTTAACGTTTGCAAAGAAAAGTATATTTAGCAGTATTCATCAAGAATTTTATAAGTAAATTTGATATGTGGGAAAAAATCTGAATATGCTCCTGTAAATAGTAAGTAATTATGAAATATGCGAACGGCAGAAAACGTTTGGATTGAAATCGTAACTTACCTTTACTCTAGCTTCAAATTGCAAAGAAGAGAAGACGGTAGAGCTGTTTATTACAGTTGCTATGGTACATAGTGTACCTGTCTGCTTTGCCGACATTCCTATTCTTTTTTCGACAAACATCAAAGACAGATATTTCGATTTTTTTTCAACTTTTCCATTTTTTTTCTTTCCATTCTGACAGGGTTTATTGTTTCATAATGTAACTTTGAGTTCATTAAACAGGACAAAAAGCCTTTGGTAACAGTTAACGAGGTCGTCCCATTTCTGGTTCATGTCCATGTTACAAGGATTTGAAATACGCCAAGAGCATGTCCTTTCAAGGTTGCCTACCACTGTTTTACTCTTCAAATGTATTAACTTGACCTCTGTCGACAATCCACCGAACACACCCAAACCCACACACACACACCCACACACAATCTTTCTTATAAACTTGTTCAAGCGAGTAGGCGGTAAATATCCAAGATTGGACTTCACTTTCTGGTCTCGACGACTCAGGATGTACATTGTTTTTTTTTTTTTCACGGAATGGGAAGTCTGCGTGATATAGGTTTATTTTGCATCTTACAGGATAAAACGTTTGACAGCTTTTGGTAACAGAAAAAATTGCCCTGAAATTCATCCCATTGAAGTGATGCTGTAAGTCCACGTTGGTAGACTTTGATTATTGTTGATTGTCTCAATTCCATACGGATGTTTTATACCATGCACGATCAAAGCACAATTTTGGCAATTAGGAACTTGCTTTACATTGACACAGAGGTTATATATTTTTTCCTGCGATTGGTGATTGAACTAAATGACTTAAGTACATCACGTATGACGTTTGACCCTTTATCATGCAATCCCATTTAAAAAAAAAAAAAAAAAAACTTCACTTGACGGTTTATACAAACGTTGTATGAAAAAGAGGAAACTCTGGTTACCAACATTTTCTACTTGTCCCACAATGTTTTCACCAATTCAAAGACAAACCTTTTCATGAAAACCATACTGAATTTTTCGTATGCAAAGGCATTCAATTTGTAAAATTTTGTCATCAGCTAAGGAGCTCAACATACCTTATGTTACGTATAAAAAAGGCTAGAATATCTATATGTATCTTGATGGATTCCTTTTATCACTGGTCGTACGGTTATGAAGATCCTAAAGTAAAATTTTATCCTGCAATATTTGTATACGAAAAACTTACTCCAGTCATACAAAAGATGTCGCATGATAGTCAAAAATCATACGATCGTTCTTGGGATGTTATTCTTACATATGCGCATTATGATCTACAATATATGTAAATAATAAACATGGAACGTTATAACAGTCTGCCTTTTAAGTGGTCGGATCAGGTGGAGTTGTGTGTGTGTAAAGACGTGCGTATCATGTGAAACCGAATACTGTTAGCCATTATAACCGTAAAAACATCACACAAAAGATAAAATGACGAAAAAAAGAGGAAGCCACACATTTTCGGGATTTTATGGAAAGAGTCGAACGTGATTATATAGAAGTAGGTCGTTAACGCGATAATGTTCTACACACACTCCAAGTACATGCGTTATACGGAAAACCTACAGAGAGTACACGCGTAGTAAGACAAACGTATTCTGGTCACTTGTATATGTGTTTCAGATAACGTCTGTATTTTAGTCAAATCGTTATAGGTATGTGACAAAAGCAAGTTATTGATTATCGTCCAAGAAAAAATTAGAGCGTAGTCTTCAATATTTAACTTGTGAGCACTCTATATGCCATATTTTCAGTCAGGTACTCATGAAACTTCTACAGAATGTCTGTCTTGATGGTATCTCGGACAATTGTTTAAAATGGGTCACTTCAGGCCAAAAAGTAGGTCACTGGGCCAAATCTTGCAAAAATCGTGTGTGCACTCTAGAGGCAACATTAACAGCCTCATACTCGCAAAACTTGGTCAGAATTTTTGTCTTCATGATACCTTCGACAATTTCGAAATTTAATCACTTCGGGTCAAAAGGTAGGTCACTGGCAAAATTTGGGAAAAACCTTGCGCACAGTCTAGAGGCCACATTTTCTGCCTGATACTTATTAAACTTGTTCTGAATAATTGTTTTGATGATTTCTTGGACCAGTTTGAAATTGGGTCACGTTGGAGAAAAAATAGATCACTAGGCCAAATATTAGAAAAAGCTTGTGAGCACTCTAGAAGCAATATTTTCAGTCAGATACTCATGAAACTACTTTAGAACATTTTTCTCGATGATATCTCAGACAAAATTGAAATTGGGTCACGTTGAATCAAAACGTGGGTGACTGGCCATATCTTAGAACAATACTGTGTGCACCGTAGTGGCCACATTTTCAGCCGGATACAAATCATTCTAATCTGAATATTTGTCTTAATAATATCTCTCACAAAGTTGAAACTTGGTTATGTCAGGTCAAAAAGTAGGTCAGTCGGCCAAATCTTAGAAAAATTATTGTGTTAACACTAGAGGCCACATTTTTGGCCGGATAATCACAAAACGAGGTCATAATGTTTGTCTTGATTATATCTTAAACAAGCTTGAAATTGGGTCACGTCAGGTAAAAAAGTGGGTCACTGGGCAAAATCTTGGAAAAACCTTGTATGCACTCTAGAGGCCACATTATCGGCCAGATACTCATGCAACTCTATCAGAATGTTTGTCTTGATTATGTTTCGGACAAGGGTGAAATCGGGTAATGTCGGGTGAAAAGGTAAGCCAGTAGGCCAAATCATAGGAAAAAAGCACTTGTGTGCACCCTAGAGGCCACATTTCTAGTCTGATACTTATGAAACTTGGTCAAAATGTTTGTCTTGATGACATCTCTAACAAAATTAAAATTGGGCAAAGGCGTGTAAAGAAGTAGGTCACTGGACCAAATCTTAGAAAAAACAGTTGCAGTCTGATACCTATGATACATTGTCAAATGTTTGTCTTGATGAAAATCTCGGACAAGTTTGAATTTCGGTCACAACAGACCAAAATGTAGGTCATTTGGCCATATTTTAGAAAAACCTTATGTACAGTTTAGAGTTCACGTTTTTAACTCTGATGCTCATGAAACATTGTCAAAATGTTCGCCTTGATGATATCTCCGACAAGTTCAAAAACAGGTCAAGGCGGTCAAAATGTAGATCACTTACACCTATGTATTTACATCATCACAACCAGGATCTCTTCAGTTTTATGAACCCTTTATGATTTTACTCAGGTGAGCGCTTTAGAGCCAGTGGCCCTCTTATTTTCAATAACTCTGTCAAAACTGACAATATATACCTCAAGCTTGTGCTATTTGTTAACTAGCACAGGAGGAACCCTTTCCAGAATGGGCGTGTATTTCTCTAGACCCTACCACGGAAAAAAGAACTACAGCCGAGCGTTGGCATACGCGTGCGCAACTCTTCACTCCTCTCTGTGCCAACACGCGAGCAGTTAAGACCAAAGTCTTTGCAAAAGGAATTCGATTTTAATTCAGTAGCGTGCCTAATTCTCGTACAAACTTTAATTATCAGGTGCAAGCAAGCTTCTTCCATTACAGCCCGGTACATAAACAGTTTATAATGATCTGACGGATTGACAACGATCGCTATAAACACGAGAAAAATGAAAGCTTCACATGCTAAACCCATGTCATCCTTCCTATCCCCCCCCTCCCCCCCGCCCCCCCCCAAAAAAAAAAAAAAAATGTAGCAGACGATTTTGAAAGCATCCTCGTACAATATAGAAAGACGAATGAACGAGGGGTCTACCCTTTCAGCGCCAATATTGATACTCGACCTCTTCGACGGCAAAAAATACAATCAGCTGAATTTCGGCGTAGCTGATTGCTCTGGCTTTTGAACTACTTCTTGGTTTTGATGTATTCGAATGAATAAATAGTGATTTTCGATTGGTAAAAAATGTGGATTGTTCATTCTGCAGGCTCCTGAATACCTATTTAGAGTCACAATTGTGACATCAACATACAACCCTTGCTACCCCCAATCGATACCCTGGGCGTTTCCAACCACCATAAAAAATGAAAAACATATCTAACTGAAAATTTCATTTTTCAACAATGTGCAAACTAATTAGGGAAAAAGGCAACTGCTGCCAAGATTACTTTTCATTATTTTATCATTTCATTTCATACCGAACTACAAAATAGTTTCAGTATTCATATTCCAGTACCTCTCACGTCGTCTTTTTTTTCTAAAAGATGTTTCTACTAACCCTGTAGACTTCTGTAGTCTGATCTTGATCTGTGTCATCCACAAAAGTCCACGTTTTCGGGGATGGAGCTGAAAGGGTTACAGCTATATGTACATGGCATTTGATTTCGATAATTTTTTTCTTTTTTCAATTTTATACCCCAAATGCCACATAGTTCTGTAAAGGTATGTTCCTTGTCGTTCTAACGTCAGACATTTAGTAATTCGTGTCTGCTCCATATCGATGGGGCCCTTGTCTGAATTTGAAAATAATATCCTTACAGCCAGAGAGAAAAAGCGCTGTTAAAACTTGATAGTGTGTAGAATGGTTCAAAACGTACTCAGCTGTGAAAACATAGAGGAATTACTGATATATATGGTGTGAGGGATAAAGATATTTAAGGGGTATTCGATTTAAAAAACGACAACATTGATTTCTTTGATGGCCTGCAGAAAATGAACTGCTTTTCTATGGGTCGTAATCTGTGCAACCGTGCAAACTTCAGGAGCAACAGTTGGCATAAGAATACAAGAATTATTATAGTTTCATAAAATAAATATGAAATAAGTTAAATACTGGTTGAAAACGACTATATATCTATCTTTAACACACGAGATCAATTCAATTCATGTCAGTTCTTTTTTTTAGTAGTCTACGGCCTCCGTTCCGCTGTTTACAGAGTAACGCACCCCGCAGTTTATAAACCATTTCACTAATACGACCGTCAAGTGCACCTTTCTAGGACGACACACAAAGTGGGAGTTTAAGACACAAGACTTTAAGGTCAATGTCAGAACAAGGGGTCGCAGGTCACATGCTCTTTGAAGGTGTATCACTCCTTCTCTTTTGAACCGCTGGCCTGATTTTGAAAAAAGGTTCACACAGGTATAGCGCTCCATGGGACCACAGGCAGGGCATAGGTTTCAGACGCCAGAGTCCAAGTAAAGGTCACAGCAGGCTTGAGAAGGGGTCAAAGATTACATACTCTTGATAGCTTTTTTTGAGAGTATAATTATTGTCCCGCTTTGTAGAATCGATGTATGGACCAAACATCATGAGGACATGACTGTTTTCTCTTAGTTGGGAGTAAATCCAAAAATTACCACTGAATGGATTCGAATCTGCAACCGTCAAAACCATTGTCAAGGAAATCTACCGATCAATCTATGTACGCATTTTGTAATTAGATATTTTTATCGTTCACGAGTAATCATCCTTGTTTTCAGTGAAAGATAAATCTACCAATTTCTTTTTTTGTTTCTTTCTTTAACACTTTTTTTTAGTAGTTTCTAGAAATCTAACAGTTGCATTTTTATAATTTCACGGTGAATGTTGTAATTCACCGGTGAATGTTATAACTTTTATTTTTGACATTACCACGGATATTTATAGAACATGAATGAATTTTTAGCGGGCGAACGTCACGTTTTATGACGTAGTCAACACAACTCATGACGTCATCATTACAGCTAGTCTGTATCCGAATACATTGAATAGATCAATTTTCCATGAAAAACGTAATGTTTCTTTACGATGAGCAAAAAGTTAAAATGAAGAGCATAAAAGAAAGAGGATAGTTGTTGTTTTAATACATGATCGAAATTTCTTTCATCTCGTGAAGAGCAAAGGCCATATTTTCACTCGCGGAAATATAGCCCTTACTCTTCACTCTATGAAAGAAATTTCGATCATACACCGAAACAGACATTTTTGTTTAATGCTTTTCAGTAGTTTACAGAAATCGAACTGTGAATCCTTATAATTCATCGGTAATTGATATAATTCACTGTTGAATGTTATAAATGTTATTTTTGACATTGCAACGGATATTTATAGAACAAAAATGAAAAGTTTGCGGGTGAACGTCACGTTTTATGACGTAGTCAACATCGGTAATGACATCATTTTTTACAGCTAGTCCATATCCTACTAATACGAGGGGTGGTGTTCGAAAAATTTCGGGTCAATTGGCGTCATTCTTTTATTTATTAAGATTTTTTTTTAATGATTTTTTCAGTAGTAATAGCTACAACCGTATTCTATAGGTCATTCGAAACAAATAAACGAAGATATACGCCACACGTGATGAATGGTCACTATAGCATGAAAAATGTATGTGTATATTTTTCACGATCAGCCAAAATTAGACGTCAAAAGAAAGGGTAACGTGAAGAGCATAAAAGAAATGGGATAATTGATTCTTACAATGTACGATCGAAATTTCTTTCATAACGTGAAAAGCTTCGCCGATCGTGAAAATATAGCCCTCGCTTTTGAATCGATGAAAGAAATTTCGATCATACACCGAAACAGACAGTTATCCTATTTATATTACACACTTTTTAGATAAACATTGTATGCCGTCATATGTGAATCGGGTTTTATTCATGAAAATGACTACGTGCTACGCACTACGACTATGGTTTTGTATACTGTGACCATCTTCTACTCTTGAGATATTGTAACGTGATAAAAAGCATCACGCATTTGTTGGTTTTTTGCCTACAATAAAGTTATTTAGCTTGTTAATACGAGGTGCAATCGGAAAGTTCCCAAACTGTTTAATTGATAAGCTTGCTAGAGTCCCGATCATGCTAAAGTTTGCTACACATATAAGTGTCATCAAGCCCTTTTTGTTTGCATATGTTTATTGAAAAATCATTTGAAAATTCAACCATATAAAAATGCTTAACAATGGGTGGTTATTTAGTTACGGAGCACTTTAAAAATATTGGCATGTAGGATTTTCTTGTTCGTAAATAAACATTATAAGCTTGATTAAATGCCGCCATAACGCCGTGAAATTTTGCATAAAGTCACACCAAAGTCATTTCAAAGTAATTCTGAAGAATTAGCGTGATAATCTTTGATTTGAAGAGCGTTTTTGATAGCAATGGAAGAATTCAAGAAATTCTGGACGTTCAAACGTCAGAGTGACCGCATGGAGCAGTGTGCAGTCATAAAGTCATGCGTCAGAACTGGAATGACGCTGACGGACACATTGAATACCATGAATAATAAGAAGGTTGCAAAAAAGTATCCAGTAATTGTGTTTGAGTGTCATAGACGTTTTAAAAAAGGGTGTTCAGATTCTTACGAACAAAGTCCGTAACAAAGAAACAAATGAACAAATGCATGGCAGAAATACAGGGACCGGGCAGGTTTCGAACCTAGAATGCCCGGACGAAAGGCCAACACCATAACCACTTAGCTAAAGAGAATTCTCCCTAACGCAGTTGTCAGGTGTTGTATTTAAATCAGAATATAGATCTGTAAGTTGGAATTATTTATTTCTTAAACAGGTTGCTCATATCTATTTGCAAGTTAAAACTACTGTTAATTTAGGTTTTAGGAACTAGATATTTCATACTTTTTGTAGTCTAAACATAATTCTTAATTTTGAGGGACTTATTCTATTTCTTGTTCTAAGATTAGAAATTGTCAAAATTTCATTCAAACTTAACTCTTATTGTACTCTTTTGTCTTTATTCATTAATAAATATTGTTAATTGTGAAAGGCTTGTTGCTGGTTTTCTTTCTCGTTACGCCTGTCCCGTAATAAGATATAAAGGATGATACTACAAGCGCGAGATCAAGAGATTACGGTGGAGTCAAGAGGGTGGGGAGCCTTGTTTTATCGGACCGGCAAAACCCAGTGGACGAAATTGCTGATACCGAAGGACTTGGCAACGCAACTTGGCGTTTCACTTTTTTCCCCGAAGTGCTTATGCCAGATTTAGGCAATAACACCTACCCTGTGACGAAAAGCGTGAACGCTTTATAGAAATAATATCGAAACAAGGGATAATCTGTGTGTTTTTTCTTTCTACAAGTATTTCTGTAAAGATCTATCATGGTCTTAAAGCCATCTTTGAAAGACAGAAGAGAGCAAAAGTATCAGATTTTGTTAGGATTTTCTCAAGAATTCACATTTTTCCTCCATTGCCAAAATGTTTTCTATTTTCCTTTTCGCACAATGTTTTTTACCCGTTAAATAGCGAATCTCTTCATCTGAGCGACATCCAGTTCGTTGTCACAAATGCTTCCATATTGGACTTGTCGCATTTTTAAGAGTTAATTCGATTCGATATCCACATGTTAGAAGGATTTCTTTAAAATTTGTTTGATGTCAATTGGTTGCACAAGGAAATGATTTAACTTTTTACCAAAGTACAACCTTTTAGACAAGAACCATGGAAAGCATTTGTAGATGACAAAATAAATATTGTGCAAATCTTTGAATATTTTTGAAACGGTAGAAAACTAGTTGGAGAAGTAGAAAATGCTGGTTACCTACATGTTTTTCCTAAAAGCCTTGTTCCCAAGGGTCATTGAAACAAGGCATTATTTGGAAAAAGGTTAAAGGATTCAATAAACAAACTACCGCTTCATTATATCGGTCATAAATGTCGTGATTAGAAACTGTTTTCTGCAGTGTTGACTTCATTAGCCCTTCGATGACCTCTTACCTTCCCTCGTCTAATGTGGCTTAAGATCATTACTACATGAAATAAATTAGCAGCAAAAAAGTTTTTAACTTTCTCTGTTAAAGAGGAATGTTCAAAATGGATTTAGCTGTAAAACACGACATGGTGTGAGAAATGTATAGTAAGAGGAGAAGACGCCGAAACAAACTTTTTAGCTTTGCTGTTTACGAAGAATTCAACGAAGTATCCGATATATTGTATCCCTGCCGTCGCCTGCTTCGGCGTCGTCGTTGCGCGTTTGCATCATTATGTGGTGCTGTTGTTGTTGAGCCAGGACGATCGAACAACTTTAGGTTTATTACACTATTGATTGCGAAAACCTTAGAAGGATAAGATGGTAGTCTGTTAATGACTACTTCCTCCTTATTTCTTCAAATGCGGGTTGTACTCGTAACAACAGAAAATAAAATGCCATCTGCAGCTCATAATGTGGTAGAAACTTTTAAATAATAAGCTTTGTGTATAAATGGTGTAGATAGTGAAATATTGCTTACAACAAGGTAAGGTGTAAGGACTTCATATGAGACTACCCTAAAAAAATAGTGACCTTAAAATCTTACAGTTCAAAATATGAGCTGCATCAGAACTGAATTACCAGGATTCTTCGATCACATCAATCAAACAGGCGATTTTTTCTCAGGGTTGTGGTTTAAAACAAAAAAGAAAAAAAAAGGTAAAAGTTATCTATTTCTCGACAAATGGAGGACAATTTTTGTGATGGCTATAAAAAGTCACCTCTGTCAACTAATGTATCGAACAACAAACATCGGCGATACTTTTCTACTCTGAGAAAAATCTTGAAAACCGACAAGATTTGTCAGAGGTTAAATAAGAGCGAACAAGTCAGGAATATCAAATTAAAAGTCAAGCTTAAAAACGACGTAAATTTCATGTCCATTTTTGGTTACGTTTATCAATGTCCGTTCCCTCTTTATCCCTGAGTATGATATTAGGTTCGAATTGTTTTAGGTACGAATTATGACACTTGGACATCACCCAGTGGTGATGCACAATTCTGTTTTTACTATTGACAAACATTTTACACCATGCTTATAATCTGAGGTAAGTTTTGTTGTCCCTTTTGTTACTTTGGATTTTTTTTTTTTAACATTATTTTCGTTGAAATCTAGCGGTTTCATGTAACGGCTGTTTAATGTACCTTGGTAATTTTTGTGCATGAAGCATAACGGTGAAACGTGCCTTTTTAAAACGGGTGCTTCGCCCACGGCGCCGACAAAAACACGCAGGGTGAGTCGAGAGTGAAAGTCAGGTCGTAAAGTTTTGCTCCCCAGACTTTTAAAGAATATTCTCAGATAATCAACATCCTTTTTAGAGATACAAGGCTTTCAAGTTCAAGTAGTTTATTTAGTATATAAGGCCTCCAGCCCATAATACAATACAAAACGTATGATTAAACATTAGAAGAGTGACAATTATACATAAACAGTTTCAAACAGGTTGTAAGCACAATATTAGGTTTGGTAAATCCAGATATTTATACACTGTACAAAAATAATATCATATATAATTATACAATACTCTAAATCCAAAAGCATCCCTTAGCCTTATGCCTCGCGTAAATGAGCTTTTGCGGACAGTGTGGACAAAAAACAGACCACATGGAATGTGCAGCCTGACTTGGGATTCATACCCTCCGAAAAGTGAGATTAGAGAGAAAAATGACATTACAAAATTCATTTTTTTTTTTTTTTTTTTTTCAATTTTACTTTAAATGATCCTGCATCAAAAGGCTAATAAAAAAATAGTGTGAATAACGATTTATTGTATTAAACGCTTTTAAATGTCTTAGCAATTGAAGTCTCCGAAAACATTGTTCCTAATGATGCCATTAGATGAAAGATTTGACATAAACATACAATAGCTAATAATGTTTATCTATAACCCTTAATATACGAATGCAAGTATTTAGTTATGTTTTTTAAAAACGTTATGGGAAAGGGTGATTTCATGTTCAAATTTAGCCGTGTAGTGTACAAACCAATGACAAAGTTTTTCTAGAATTAATAACTGTCAGCAGACGACTTTTTATATGCCACTGCTGTTAAATTTTTTTTGGAAACATCATGAGAGTAGCATCACATTCGCTTATTCCAATCAGTAGATTCCTCTTCTTTATTGTAAAAGAAATAACATTTGTTTAAAGAGACCTCTCTTCAAAAATGATTTTCATACATTAAAACATGTACTTGAAAAACACAATTTCATGCAAGGTCAGTATAAAATGTCTACATTTATCTATTTTTCTATGTTTATCTATTAACAATTTTTTTTAAATGTAAATACGACTTTTTATATTTCTGAAGCTATAAGCTTTTGAAAACATTTTAACAGTAGAAAGTATTTCATCAATAGTTTAAAGTGAGACCTTAACTAATAGCAATGTTCAATTATAAACTCATTTACTCTCGAAAAAGGCGCCCTATGCTCCTACAGTGGAGAGCCTTTGGAAACATCATTACGAAAGATGACAATAATTCTACAGGAAACATGGTAATGTATTAGCGAACAAAAACGCTTGTTATTAATAAACTTATAAATGTGGGAATGAAATATTTTAATAGTATTCCTTCTCATTGAAGCTATTGAGTTCATTGTTAAAGTGACAACCTTCTATTTCAGCATGCAACAGTTCCTTCTCCCACAATGTTTTACAAACAATAAGAGGATGTATATGAGGGTGACATTACATCCATAGGCTAACACGAAATATCAATGTTGCTAGGCTTTAAACCTGCTATTACTCAAAATTCGACCATTTATGCTCCGGCAGTGTAAAGCTTTTCAAAACATTGTGACGTATGATAAATATAAAGGATAACAAACGAACCTACCAACGAATAACAACGTTTTCATTTCTTTTTTCATCAATAAACTCCTTACTTTATAGATGTGACTTTCATGCTCCTACATTAAAAAAGAAATATCAATTAACAGTATATGCGTGGCGTTAAAAGACTACAACCATCGTTTCAGTGTTTCTAAAAAAGAAGCCCTTTCTTTGAAGGCAATTGTAAGATAACGTGCGAGACAGCAAATATATTTTTCATTTCCACATCTAATTATATTGTAAAAAGAAGTTTTTGTTGGTAAAAGGTTTGACCATATTCGTGGAAAACATCTTTTTATGTATGTTTTCATATAAAGGATATACGAGGACGAAATGAAATTCGTCTTCGACTGTGTGTAAACGTTATTTTATAGACAAAGTTTACAAATTCGAAAATATCTATCAATTGATTCATATCGTCCTGTTTCTATAGCAAGTGCATGATTACAGCACCTAAAGTTTGCCAATTTTCGCTTGTGAACAAAATGCATGTCAATAGAAAGGTATTTTTCAATTTCTAAAGAGTTTTGAATTCCTTGTAATGTATGAATTTCGATGACGTAGAAAGTTTTGAAAACAACCCTGGTATAGATATATCTTTAAGTCTCTGTTTGAATATCTCTAGAAATAATTTGCAGTCTCCAATTTCATTTAATATCCAGGCAAAACCAAATCCATGTTCAAATAGGAGGTACTTTACGTTTTAAGCCCATGTTTTTCGCCCAGATTCGTCAAGTGCACGAAGCATGTTATAGCACTGTTTCGGGTATCTGTATTCAGGCATTGATATAAGTTTGATCCAGAATTTGATGCACTGGGTCATGTAATATATCACCCACACAAGAAAATCCGTGGTATTTTAATACAAATTGCATAATCGCTTACAAAATTGTACATGATTTTTTTTTTCCCTACATGATTGCAGTATTTATACCCCCCAGATATTTGCCCCAAAACAAAGAATGCTATCGAATAATTAAAATGAGTCTATCAGTTTGAAATATCCAAATGTACGTTGGTACGTGTAAATACAAAAACATGCTTTGCAGGCTTGACTTGCTTGGTTCTCATGGGTTTTTGACCAACAGAGCCTACTACAAAAGTAAGATCCAAGGTATTTATAATACGATACAATTTCGATGTTATTACCTTTAAACTTCCATTTCTCCCTTTTGCTTATTTTACCACCAATTCTAAAAACAACTATTTTTGTCTTATCCAAATTGATTTCCATAGCTGAACAATCACCTTTTTTTTTATAACGTTGATTTGTTACTGCAAGCCATAAATCGTATTTGAAACAGTTGCTACGTCATCCGCACAAAATATGGATAAAATGTCATCTATATTGCTGGTAACAAATATTCTATTTCCACAGTGCGACTTAAGTAATTCAATTAAGTCATTTAGGAACATTTGAAAATTTTCGGAAACATTACAGCCCTGTCTCGTTCCAACTTTGCACAAGACTGATTCAGAAGTAGTTCTATTTTTATTTTACTGAGTTTAATTGAAGATTTTAATAGATTTGAATATATCTAGAAAGTTTCCACTGATACCTTTCCTCATGATTGAATTCTACAACTTTTTGTGGTTGATGCTGTCAAAAGCTTTCTTAAAATCGATAGATAAACAATAAAAGCAAAGTTTTCTTTTCGAAACATAGTTTTGTACTAAGGACTGAGGTATAAATATATTGTCAATGACACTGTCTTCAACAAATGCTTTGCTTAAACTATCATTCAGTGATATGGTACGGTAGTTTCCAGGGTCACTTAAAGTTCCTTTTTTGTGTATTTGGACAATTATACTTGTGCTCCAAGAGGTCGAAAATTTACCAGTACTAAACATAACATTGAAAAGCTTTGTTAGAAACGGTGATGTAATATAAGTCGTATATTTGAACATTTCTGTGCATAGGTCATCAGATCTAGCAGATTTATTCCAGTTAAGTCTATGTAGGGATCGAATAATTTCTTGTTCAGTTATCGTCTCGTTCAATTCGGAAGAGTCATGTATATCTAGGATGTTATCCAACAGATCATTATTATTATTATTATGTCATTATTACTATTGTTATTATTATTTTCGCTGTCAAGATTGTTGAAAAATGCCAGCCATTCGGAACCACTTAATATAGTTATTTTCCAAGAAAGCTAGGCGTTTTTTCGATAAGTTACAAGTTTTCTTCTATTCATTTCTTCATACTGTTTACGATTTTTTTTACATCTGGCTTAAACTCATTTCTAGCGGATCTGTATTTAAAATAAGCTTCAACGTTATTTGTGCGTCTGTAAACTTGAAACGAAACCATTTTAAACTCTTTAATTGCTGAAAATCTGTATCCCACCATTCCGATTGTATTTGCTTGTTTTGTGAACTATCATACGTATAGGTCAACAAATTTTATTTTTCATACAAAAACGTTAGATCATCTTGTAAGGCTGTACCCTTTTCCACTATGCCTCGCGATAACTATTCATCGCCATGTTTGTACCATCAAAAGTTGCCCCAGCTATTTTGACCAGAACTATCCTTCAGATTTTGTGCAGTGTCAATCCATAGCAGCCTGTGGATATAGCAGGAATATTTTTTTAACTGGTTAAGTGTGAGAAGTAGGAGCAAATTGTGTACTTTCTTCAATGCTGACATTGAAACATTAAATTTACATGTACCTGGAAAAATTGAATCTATTTGTAAAAGATGTGACATTTAAAACTGATTTCTCTGGCAATTGTGATGTCCATGTTTTGAGTTTTAGTCTCGAATATAATGAGTCCATGTAAACAGGACAAGATATTTTAAAAAGACTGAAATATAACTATAATCACATCTTGGCACATCTTGTCTCAAGATCGTAGTGAGATTTTTGGTTTTTTATGAAGCGGTGTAGGTGCCGATGTTTGTCAAAAATCTCTTTTTTTCTGTCATTGTGTCCCATGTTACATTATAAGAGTTTATGAAACAGCATTATTACTTTCACAGTTACACCTAGTTTATGGAGAGAAAAAAAGTTTTGACGTAAACGCTGATGATTTACGCTTTGATATCTCATTCTATACTTTAGATTATCAAATTCAAGTTCACAAGTCCACATTCTTCTCCTTTAAAATGCATAATAAGATTAATTCAAATCAATAAATTTGATAAATCAAAAGTAAAGTATTTTTTTGTTATGTTTTTCACAATGAATCTGAAGTTGTGCTAGAATTTTCTACAAGTTTCATGCTTAGTGTCAAGTGTTACATCACACTACTAGTATTGTAAAAACAGTAAGTCTTATATAACTTTTGGAAACCAAACGGTTTTTGATGTAACCAAAACGTGCTGGAGACGAAATCCTTGCTCATTTTTAAACTCGACCTCTTTCGACGGTAAGAATACACTCTATTTGAATTTAAATAAAGTTTTGTCTTACAGTCTAAACTTTAGAAGCGGACTGTATAGATTCATCATCTCTAAGCTCTCTTTTAAAACGCAGTGAAGATTTAAGAACTGACGAAATCATGAAAAATAGCAAGGCTGATCTCTTCTCAATTTCAAGCGCACCTACCAGTGATATTCATAATGTTGAATATCTCTCTAAACCTAAAGCAAAACTGTTTGAAATCGAAAATATCCACTGAAGGGACTTAAGTCTACAATAAGAGTTAAGTCTCATCAAGTCAGCATATATATTTGGATTTACTGCTGAATATGTGGAGTGTACAGGGTTTGATTTATGAACTGTTAAAAATCAAAGTGCTGTCAGCACAGTAATCGGTCGACACTGAATAACTACAGTGGTTTGAAATCACAAATCAAATGGCAGTTGTTTGAACTATGTATGGGATAGACATTTTATAACTGAGTCACGTAGAAACTCTCCGTCCCTTACAAATTAGTACATGTAGCTTAACGGAATGCTAAAGATGTATGTCTGCCAGTCGACAGCAATAAAACGTAGAATGTAAGTGACTATTCTGACCAGAAATACCGATCTTCAAGCTTTAGATATCACTCATCATGAATAACAGTACCTACCAACCTTTTATAAAAGATTAAGAAAATATAAATACATGTATTATTTTCTGTAACTTTTGCAACTTTTGAAACTATACTGTAACATATTGTCAGATATTATTAATAATATCCATATTGAATGATGGACATGATGAATATGTCGTATAGAATGTGCCTGTATTATGGCTATCAAAGTGATTACTTTTGGCTGCTCGCGTTTATCTTGACAAATTGTCCTACCATACGTTTTTCGGCTGGCTAAATTGTCCTTGGCAAGATTGTTCTGTTCAAAACATCGGCTGGCCAATTTCTTCCACATTACTTTCAAAGCATGTAGTATCTACCAAACCCTCAACCCTTTACCAAATGATGTAATTTTAGACTTGTCCAAAACGAAAGCATTTGCACATGACGAATGAAATGTAGACCAAATTAATGATGATTTGAATCTTTGAAATGCTAAAAAAAAACATTGTGAGAAAAGGAGAAAATGACGGTTATTTGCATTTTTCCACAATGTTTTTAACAGCCTTCTTCCTCGGGGTCATCAGAAACGGGAAAGTTTGGTTAAACACACTCAGTGTTGGCCTTTTATAGTCAGAAAAACAATATCCAAACATTACAATTTCAGTGTCGAGTTTTTTTTTTCATATGAATTATTCATAAACAGACAATTAAGATATTCAATATGTATGTCTGTGATACTGATCTGCATTGCATTCAAAGGACATTCTGATCTTGATCTTTTATTTTCTTCAAAAGCGACTATATATATGTCACTGGAGAACATGGGCCATTGTATTGAACCATTGTAATGAGCAAGAGCATCACTACAGTAAACCTTGTGCTTTTAATCTGGAATATGGAGAGGATGAGAGTCAACCAGAATGCTGATGAGACAAACATGTTACTGAGAGTTTTACACTAAAGCGCTCAATTAATGAAATAGATCTGATAAGCGTGGAAAAGCAACCTAATTATTGCAGGGTCATTGCTCTCTTGACTACGATATCTCAAGTAATAGGAATAGCAGATCAAAAATTTGAGTGACTGCATATTCTGGGCAGTCTGGTCTGAATCTGGTCTGAATCTGTTCTCTCCGAAGAGGCTTTTTCCCTTGTCAGTTGATTCAGACATAGAGAATATGACGTTAAGTGAGTTTTTTGTATTGCAGTTTCAGGGTTTTTGCCATCTAAGAAAATAATCTGTTTAACTCTACCAAATGACAAAATGTTGAAAATCTTTCAAATGATGAAAAAACGCTGTGTGGAAAAAAAGAACATGCTTAATACATGTATGCTGTTTTTCCCACTACATTTTTAAAGCCCGACAAGATTAATAGACTGATTCCAGTCTTAAGAATGTCATCAAAAAGAAACATGTTAGTGAGCGTGTAAAATGGTAGAGCCGTGGTTGGAAATAGAGGAATAGGGGTTATGAAAACAATTTAACCTTTAACCTGCTAAATAAGTGAAATGAAACTTTCAAGCTGACAGTAAAAACCCAGTTCTTTACTATTTCAAAGGTATTTTTGATTTGGAAAAAATATCTTCTTGTCGGACATTAAAGATACAAAATCAGACAGCACGTAGTATACAGTCTGATCTTGATCTACAATGTCCGGAAAAGGTCATAAATTCGCGCTTAGTAGCCCAAGGTTTAATACATTCTATGCTGAAAGATGCATAATCAAATATATGCTGGTCAGTATAGTCAATGGACAGTCTGGTTTCTAAGGTTGAAAGCGTGGGATAACCAGACCATTCTGAAAATGTTTATGTAATGGCTTCTCCACTAGGGTAATAACTCTTAAACAACTCTACATCCTTTGTCCCACACTGCTTCACACGCTTCACTTTGCTATCATTAAACTACCAGCGGCAGATTACTTTTTTAAACAGCTTTCACCACCAGCATGTACATCAGTTTGCTCCGAGGCAAAACAATCTAAATTTTCAAATTCTTTTAAAGCAATGTTTCCTTGCAAATTCCGTTTCTCTGCAAGTTTATCCTTGCTCCAGGCCAAATGACCTATCATCTTTTCAACACAAGGTGTGCTCGTAACATAATCCAGATACTCTTGGATTCGCTCTTGTTTCATTCATAAGTTGTTGCTTTTATCACTGACACCATTCCTTATGGCTTATTAGGGTTAAAGTTCAACGTAATAAGGTCACAACAGCTAGTATTAGTGTTATTAGACTGTAGGAAAAAGCTGTCACGAGTTGCAGTTAGATCAGTTTGCCCTCAGCAGACGGATTTCCGAAAGTTGTGGTCTCTCTAATCGTCCGGCTCACGCCGACCGATTAAAAACTGAACAAAGCCAGTAAATACTACATGTATAAAGTGCTAAAGTACTCAATAATCTCAGTTAGAGGGTTCTTAAACATCAGCATATCGTGCACATCAAAGAGCGGTTACAGTTACAGCAGTTCTGTTGAAAATCGTAGAATGTTCCCTGAATGAACGATACAGTTCTTTCTACTGCAATTCCAGTCAAACTCCTGAAAGAGTTTGCATTATATTCTGCACCAGTTCAGCCCTACTGGTCAATAAATGTCAAACTGATTCATAACTAGCAAAGAGACCACATATCTTCACAACACTCGTTACCAGAACCACAGATCCTTTTTTATGAAATTTCTTTGTTGGTGTAATGCAAGACCAAAAGTGACTAGTACATATGAGTCTGCATGAGAATACGGCACCGGTGGTTGAATTTATGCAATCGTTTTTTTTTTCTGAACCGGTTTACATCAAACCAGGCCTTTGCCGGGGTCGCGTTTTATCTGCTGAACCATATACATGATTTGATCTTTTACTTATGAATAATAGCACATGTAACGGTACACATAGCGACCATTGTAAAGGATGATTTTTCAACTGACTCTACGTAATTGCATGTATCGTGCAACAGCCCCTAGATTACGTTCATGTAAATGAACTCTGATATCTCAAGTCAATCAAATATACATAGGATGGCACCCCTCCATGACTTCGACTTAGTTGAAATGGGTTTTGACATTTTAGGCAGCAACTCACCTATTAATATGTTTGATATGTTTTACTAATCCTTGGCTGTGCCGTCCCAAGAAAAAACCAATGATACCCCAGAATCGCGTCGATAGTTAAAACCGGCCGCATCGATGTAAGCGAAATACTGTTAAAAACGATGTTAGAAACCGAATTCACAAACAAATAGACAACCGTTTATAAATACATGTATTATGGTATATCTAATTCCAGATGTAAAGACTTCATACGAGTGTACAAAAATTTAGACCGTCCAGAAGTGAATGAGAATAGTCGTGTAGATGCTGAACTCTGTGGAAACATATCGGATTTACCCCAGAAAAAGTTCTATTCCCAAGGTCGAGGACTTATTCTAGAATTTCACACAGACAGAGAGTCACGGGAAACCCATAACGGATTTAGAGGTGTTTTTAGATTTCTAGATAGAAGTAAGTATTATTATTGAATTATCTAGTGAAAAGTTAAAATTACAGCATAAGTTCATATAAAATTTGACTACTGTTCCCATTGGATTATATAGTAGACACCCTATAACACAATAACATGTAAGATACTTTACGACAGTTCCTAAAGAGGGCTTTTCTTTAAAATGTCGATTGAACAGAAGCAGATGCTTCCTACAAATTCTTCAATTTCTAGAAGTTTTTTTACCATTTGTTTTAAGAGCTAAAAGTTTTATCTTTTGTTGCAATATATAACTTTTCTTTATATCTCTTTTTGTATACCACTTTACTTGTGTTAGAGGTTCTTCAATTAACCCTTACCTTTTTTACAATGACGATTTATCTTGTTAAGCAACTATGAATATGATTATAAAGGATAAATTGTGAAACTGGTAGATACTGTAGCATACTCGTATTTTTCTCGTTCAAACAGATAACAATTAAAAAGGATTCATCCTATTTTTAACCCACCATGATTATTACTTTTTTGTTTGATTGTTGCCTATAGATAAAGGAGTTCATTGTTTTACTGTTTTGTTTAGAAGTTATCAAGTATTTGTATGAGATTTCGTTAGATTGTTTTCAAACGATAGGATTTCATCAATAGTAACTATCTCCCATGTACTTGTATGTCATTCTGTGAGGTTATTGTAATTCAGTATCAAGTATTAACAACCTTGTATTTATATGACATTTTATTTGGGTTATTTCCCTTAGAAAAGACTGATACATTTGAAATAGACATCCGTGTTCCGGTTCACGCCTCAGGCAAGCCACTTCAACACTTTATTTTTAAACATTTAAGATTTTACAGTGCAAACATTTCTATCTCGGGTTCTCAGAAGTTATATGTATATTCTAACTTTAAACTATCGCAAAGCCTTCAGAAAAGCTGTTGCTTATATCTTTCATTTTTTTCTTCAATTTTGATATCATTCACTCATTACATGTTGTATTGTGCAACGTTTTTTATGCGTCGTATTTCCCGTACACTTTTTTAACATCATAATGCTTACAAAGTCTTCTGCCAAGCTTAGTGTATTCACCCTTTCTTGTGGAGCCACTGGGGGTGGTAGACATCAACAATTATTTTTGTCTTAGTACTATCCTTTCGACAGACTTTGAAGATCTGTGACAACTGGCCGGCCCTGTATTCAGTATTTTGAACTAAATTTAGAACACCTGCTGATTATCGCATTTTTTTCTTTGTGGAAGACTTGGCAGTTCAGCAAGACAAGACTTTTATAGTTATCCACTGTCCTAGGCTTGAGAACTGTACTTTTTTATTTTTAAGAGCAATGGGTCCGCCATTTAAGGCCTTCCTACTCTTACTGGTTTTGATCGTTCGTATTACTCTATGAATACTTCTGTTTATTTGTCTATTGTCTAAAAATAATTATTGGTATCGTTTGAGCAACAGAAAATTTATTTTGCAACCAATGTCTGTTTGTCTCGGTGCTGTTTAAACATATACTTTTTTCATAGGGTTTATTTTAAACATTCTAAAAGACGCACATGTAAATGCCTGCTGTTATGAAAGAAAAATAAGTCTTGTCACAGTATCATTAATTTTTTACTAATATATTATACGAATGCGTTTACAAAACTTTCGAACGCTTTGGGTTACTGGTCTAAGTTGTCTGCGGGTTACAGTTCATTTTATGACTTTTTAGCTCTTAGTGTACTCTTAACGGACCATATGACTCATTACGTATGGCAGACCTCTTTTGAAAACATCTCATCAGGAGAAATGCCCTTTTTCATACAATTCTTTCCCTTGTATTTGGATTATCACAACCGGTTTTGATGTTTTGTTTTTTTTTTAAAGACGGCTGTTTGAAAGTCGCCTGCTGCAGGAGATAATGTTATTTCGCTGTTTGTGTTTCGTTTTTGATCTTGTTTTTTTTCCATGAACATCATAGCAAAGCTTTTCCCCTGTCTTCTCTAAGTCGCTTTTGTATTCGTTGATCATTCAGTTAACATTTACGCACAAGTTACTTTTTAGCTCACCTTAGCACGAAGTGCTGAAGGTGAGCTTTTGTGATCGTGCTATGTCCGGCGTCCGTCGTCCGTCGTGCGTAGTCCATCTTCAACTTTTACCTTGTGTACGCTCTAGAGGCCACATTTTCAGTCCGATACTCATGAAACTTTATCAGAATGTTTGCCTTGATAATATCTGGAATGAGGTCAAAAATGGATCATGTTGGATCAATAACTAGGTCACTAGGTCAAATCTTAGAAAAACTTGTGTACGCTCTAGAGGCCACATTTTCAGTCCGATACTCTTTAAAGTTGGTCAGAATGTTTGTTTTGATAATGTCTCAGACGAGTATGAAAATGAGTCACGTTGATTCAAAAACTAGGTCACTAGCTCAAAATTTAGAAAAACTTTGTGTACACTCTAGAGGCCACATTTTCAGTCAAATACTCTTAAAAGTTGGTCAGAATGTTTGTCTTGAACGTATCTCGGATGAGTTTGAAAATGGGTCCTTTCGGGTCAAAACTAGGTCACTAGGTCAAATCTTAGAAAAACCTTATGTACGCTCTAGAGGCCACATTGTCAGTCCAATACTCTTGAAAGTTGGTCAAAATGTTTGTCTTTAACGTATCTGGTACGAGTTTGAAAATGGGTCATGTCGGGTCAAAAACTAGGTCACTGGTTCAAATCTTAGATAAACCTTGTTTAAGCTCTGGAGGCCACATTTTCAGTCCAAAATTCATGAAACTTGTTCAGAATGTTGCCTTGATAATACCTTGGACGGCTTTGAAAATAGGTCACGTTGGGTGGAAAACTAGGTCACTTTGTCAATCTTTGAAAAAAAATTTGTGCACACTCCACAGGCCGCATTTTCAGTCCAATACTCCTTAAGGTTGGTCTGAATGTTTGTTTTGGTGATGTCTCAGGCGAGTTTGAAAATGGGTGACTAGGTCAAATCTTAGGAAAACCTTGTGAAGCCTGTAGAGGCCACACATTCAGTCCAATACACATGAAAGTTTCTCAGAATGCTTGTCTTGATGTTATCTAGAAGGAGATTGAAAATTGTCACGTCAGGTCAAAAACTAGGTCACTGGGACCAATCTATGAAAAAACTGGTGTACGCTCTGGATGCCACATTTTCAGTCCAATATTCATGCACTCGGTCAGAATGTTTTTTTTGATAACATCTTGAATGGGTTTTAAAATGGGTCGCGTGGGGTCAATAACTAGGTCACTTGGTCAAATCTTTGAAAAAGATGTGCATGCTCTAGAGGCCACATTTTCAGTGCAATACTCATGAAACTTGGTCAAAATGTTTGTCTTGATGACAGATGAGTCTAGAGAAAGCTTGTGTACAAGCTAGAGGCCACATTTTCAGTCCAATAATTATGAAAGCTTGTTAGAATATTTGTCATAATATCTCGAAAGAGATTTAAAATGGATCATGTTTGGTCAAAAGGCTCAGGTAAGCGACTTCAGGGCCATCATGGCCCACTTGTTCAAGAATCTTAAATAACGGGGAACAAAGGTGACCAAGCACCGTTTCTGCCAGACAGGGCGTGTTTCTTATTAGGAAAATGCCTTTGAAAGATTTTTTATGTCTTTTTTTTCCTTCACTGATGGTTTGCCAGCTATCGCCTTATTTACTTCAATGATGAATAACTTCCAATTTTGGCGAATTTATAAAAGTCTGAATAGCACCTTTAAAGCATATGATTTGCATCTTTGGCTATGCTTTTGTTGATTGACACGTATGACTTCAAGTACAACACCAAGTAGCCTTTATGTATAACGTTTTCATTCATATTCTTTTCGTGAACTTTTTCGCTGCCAGTTGAACAAATCTGACTTCTTTTGGGGCTTTAAATGTACTGTTAAATATACATGTAAAAACACATCGTGGTCATATTTTTACATCAGGTTGCAGACCACGTTGATCCAAGGTCACACTGCACGTTCTGTGCAGTTTGATCTTGAACTATGCCGTCCGCTAAAGTTTCTTGAGTCTCCATTGGCAGTGAAACAGTTATACAACTGTTTGTGCATATGTTCATTCTCTCTCTCTCTCTCTCTCTCTCTCTCTCTCTCTCTCTCTCTCTCTCTCTCTTTTATAAGTTTTATCATTTCATTTTTCACATACATTTCACATTTTGTTAAATTTACGATTTTTCGCTAAGTATCATTCTCCCTGTTTTTTGTTGACTTTGTGATCGTTTCATAGTAATTATTATAGAAGTTGCATGTTCTTTGAGGAGGAAAAAGATTCAATAAAAAGGAGGTAACCCTTTCAGTGCCAAAATTGAAAATATAATTCATGGAAAACTCAGATAGATTTTTGAATCGGTAAACAAGCGGACAGTATAGATCATGATCAGACTGGACATTCTGATCTATACCGCCTGCAAAAGTGCTTTTCCCCGTATGGCGCTGAAACGGTCGAACTCAAAATAAGTATTAGATTTAACTCTTTAACCCTTATCCTGTTATATAAATGAAATGAAAATTTAAAGCCGATGAAAAAAATAAAACTTCTTGCGATTTCAAAGGTTTTTATTATAGGTCAGTGTAGATCAAAGATCAGACTGCACATTCTGTGCAGTCTGATCTTGATCTAAACTGTCCGCAAAAGGTCATTGAGTCGCGCTTAGCAGCTAAAAGGTTAAAAATCTGTCAGTGCTTCGTAGAGTACATTTATCTTAATTGAGATATCAGTAAATAAGTCGTAAATCTTGTAAAAGAATCATGACCTCTGGCTTTTTTAATAGGTATCATGATCAAGATAAGGCAGTACTTCCGTGCCGTCCGATCTTGGATTTCTCTTTTTTTACGGATAATCAAGCACCGAATGAACTAAAGAAACATTTTTAGTCTAGAAATAAGACCCAAACAAGCGTTACTCTAAGGTTGTTTTTATCCACAATGTCTAAGTAGGGCGGATAGTGTAGATCAAACATCACACTGCACGTTTGTGTAGTTTGTGTAGTTTGATATTGATCTACAGTGGCCAAAAATGCAAAAAGGAAAAGTGGTAAAGGCCCTTTATGACGTATTTGTTTCACATCAAACAGTGTATGATTCTTGTGTATTTGGCAATTTCTGAACTCGATAGGATCCTAGATGGTTAAATCAGTACATGGGTCTCGCTGTTGGCGTATTCATTGCAGTAATAACCACTTTTTAAACATTGGGACAAGACAGCATTCTCGTAATAATTCAAAGTTGCCTGCTGCAAACGTGCTGTTATGACTTGAATAGTTTTTGTTTCCTTTATCCTTTATTTTCTCCCCGTCATAGTAACATTGAATTGACAGGTCAGTTTAGATTTTCATGAAAAAATAAGGCCTAAATCTTCTTCCCAAAATATAGATTTGGAGGTGACAGATCGGAATAAATTTTCATAAAATCTGTTATTTTTCCGCCTATACAGGTATATTTCGAACAGACGGATCACTGCAACTGGGCTCCAGGTGTTCCTACAATATGCAAAGCTTCAATAATAACACCCACGGGGACTTTTATTCGCCCAGATACCCACAGAGTTACCCTCAAATGTCCAACTGTCATTATATGTTCCACGGCCATAGTAGTGAAAAAGTCAACATCACATTTAAAATAGTGCGACTTCCACATCGAGGTCACAGAAGGTGAGACATTATCAAAGCTTTCAGCGTCTAAGACGAAAACAGGGACATTTTTAGGACGGCATAGATCAGTATCAGACTGTTCCAAGCGTGCAGTATGCCATGTTGAGGTTATAGATTGCAAAGATCCGACAGGCTATGTGGACACAAAACTGATGAAAGCTCCGCTTCTAATATCCTTAGAAAAATTGAAAATGAAAACATTCACCCTTTAACTGCCAAGTTAAATAAAATCTGTACCATGCTGTGTGAAAAGGGGGCTTAATGCATCTGCGAAAAGTATCGACCCAGGTCAGCCTGGGACGAAACTTTTCGCTATTGGTCAATTTTCTGTATGTCAAAGGACCAGTGTAGCTCATGATTCAGTAGGTTGTTATACAAAACGGATTTTAGGGATGTATGATACTGTGATGACTCGCTTGGTATCATGCATCACGGTATCATGTCAGAGCATGGCTCAAATAAAAGATATCAAGTCACGAGGGAATACCGAGATATTGCAATTTCAAATAATTTCAATGGAAAATATATTTTCCTTTTGGGCGGTGTTGAAGCTAGGTCAGACTGCATATTCTGTGCAATCTGACTGACTCTGATCTACATTGTCTCCAAAAGTGCAAGGTCCTCAGCAACCTGGGGTTAAAGTAAAACTCTTTTCCAAATGAAGGGAGATTACTAATATTTGTCTCCTATAAAGAAGGTTTGTCTCCCTCTTGTAAGAATAAAAAACCGAGAAGAAAGAGTACAAAGTACATCGATCTACAAAGATTTGATTATTACGGGGAGTCTTGTGAATCTCCACTCATTTGACACCATAATGCTGAGGACGACCGGCTTTCTTTCTTTCTTTCTATTTTATTAATCATCTTGTTATGTTCTCTTCAGCTGTGAAGACAGTGGTGACAAAATATCAGTATACGACGGCAGAGACAATAATTCCAAGTTACTAGCAGTATATTGTGAGACCCATCATTCCCCAAAAACATTATTTTCGTCTGGACCCTATTTGTATATAGAATTTAAATCGGATAGACACAATCAACTACAGGGATTCGCTGCTGAATATACATTCGTGAACTCAAAAGACTGGTTCAGAGGTAAGTAGGCATACTTTCTTTTTATTCTTCTAGTTAACCCTTTACCACACGACCAATTTTAGACCTGTCCGAATTGAAAGCATTTGCAGAGGACAGTTTCAATGTGGATCATATGAAATGATTTTTCTTTGATAGGGTAGAAAACATTGTGGGAAAAGGAGAAAATGCTGGTTACCAGCATTTTCTCCTTTTCCCACAATGTTTTCAAAAGCCTTCTCTATCAGGGGTGTCAAAAGTCGTCATTGTGTGGTAAAGGGTTAAGAGACCTTATGGATAGAATTTCTGTTGTAAAGTCCCATGCGTCCAGTAGGTACTTTCTGTCAAGAAAAGAAAAGTGGTTTCCACCCGTTATCCGTTCAAAAAAATGTGCAGGAATTCATATTTATGTATATGTGTTCAGTGATAAAATATTGGTTTAATTTAATTTCGGACGAAATCCACTGATGAAAAAAGTGTTTTGGCCCAAATCTTGTTTCCCTCATTTTTAATCAGCTATTTTCCGTTTGTGCTTTTTTGAGACCACTATTGTACTGATTTCATATTAGCTACAGAGGTATATAATTATAAGATATAGGTCAAATTTGATGTAGGGTAAGGTTTGACTATTACTATGAGAGTTTTGGTCCCATTTCAACTTCATTTATCGAAAAATGCTTGTTTCCGTTCGTTATCTTTTGAAAACAACAGTGAAAAGGAATTCATATTTTAGACACGGATACACTGTATTGGCTTCGAATAGGTTAAGAAGTATGGGAAAAAAGTTGACATGTTTGGCGCAACATGCAATTTTTTTCTCAATGGTTTCATATCGTCATTCATCCTTGTGAGTTTAGGCTTTGCTCTTATCACTTAACCGTTAGGCTAATAAGCGCAACACAAAAGCATTTTGTGGACAGTGTAGATCAAGATCAGACTGCAAAGAACGTGCAGTCTGATCTTGAATCTACACTGTCCGATAAATGATAAAGGAGTGAGTCCAAATTTTTCTTGAAAAATAATTTTCACAGTGAAATTCACCACTGTTTTCTTAACAATAACAATAATAATAATAATAACAAAAGAAAGAAAGAAAGAAAAAAAAAAAACATGGATAGGCAGCATTTGTATTTCTTCTTATTGTTCAGAATCATAAATACTATAAATGTGGAAATTTTAAGAAAAAAAATCTTACAAAGAATGCTTTTTTTTTTCTAAATTAATCCTTAATTCTGTCAAATTATATCCCTTTTTAATGCAATGGTCTATATATAGCATGATCTGTGCATTTATAATGCTTAAAACGAGGCTTTTATATAGTTTTTTGTGAATAACTGAATTAATTTGCACTAAAAAGATATATATTTGTACATTCTTCTGGAATTTTTTCTGTTTAACTATTAAAGAAAGACGTGTAAAATCTAATATATTTTGAATTTTGAACCTGTTTTTATACTTTTTTCAAAGGAAAATTTCTCAGAAACGAGCATGGTGACCTATATTTTTGTTTACTGTAATCTCCTTGAGACACGATGATCTATGTATGAACAAGTTTTTAAAAAAAGTCTCTCCTTTAGAAAAAATATTGATATACCCCATTAAGATATATTTCTCGTTTATCTTATCTAATAGATCAGAGTACACTTGGACCGAACGGCACTGGTGAAAGTAAGTTTTGAATTTTGCTAGCAACGTAAACGCTTTCTTCTTTAACACTTCGCTTATTGATGATCCCACTTTACGTCTAGCAAGGAATCATTTTCCAAAACATCTTCGGTGTGGGGGGAAACTTATGTGGCGGCAGTATTTCCTCTAGAATCTATGTGTTTAAAAACGATTAATTCTTTCAATTCGTGCTATTTAACGCCCTTAGTGAAGAAGATTTTTGGAAAACATCATTTGGAAATAGCCAAAATACTAGTTTCGTCCTTCCTCAAAGACAAATCCTACAGGTTTTGTTTTGGCATCCTTTTATTGCTTTTCAATATGAACATGTTGTCCATTTCAGAGTTAAGACTTAAATACGCTGAACGGTATTAACCCCTGGGCTGCTAAGCACGACTTGCTGACCTTTTGCAGACAGTGCAGATCAAGATCAGACTGCACAGAACGTGCAGTCTGATCTTGGATCTACACTGTCCGGTAAGGAGATATTTTCCTTAAAAAATAGATTTGAAATATTATCAATCGGGTTTTTTAATATCGTCTTTAAAGTTTCATTTAATTTATTTAACAGGATAAGGCTTAACATGACAAACTGGTTGAAAGAGGAAAGCGTTTAAGTTTGACATTCATTCTTGGGCAGTTATTTTTTTTTTTGTAAAAGGTGTAGTCGTTGTAAACCCTTTGTATTTCGATTATGATGCACATCTGTGACACGATCCACCAGGTTTACAAAAAATCGTTATCATAAAAAATCAATCAAACATTTCATTGGTTCAGAAATACTGCCTCGGCGGATCTTTCGCCCAATGAAATGTACACATCACAGATCACTTTTGTGACAGGATTTTTCGGTATTTTACGTCTTGCAACAGACTGCTTTTATAAAAGATTGCGGCAGAAAGAGAAATTTCTCTTCAGGAATATTTTCTCAAATTTCCAGAATCATAAATTTGTTTTATGAAATGACATGACCTACGGCGCGTTAGTGATGTAGACCCGTTGAACACTTTGCGTGTTGAATTGGTCAGTAATAGGTAAAATATTCAATGAGTTTACATCACTGCCGGAGTTGGAAATTAGTTATGAAATCAGCCCTGAATAGCAGTTAACGCGGGAAAACATGATATGATTCACAGAAAAGGGAATTCACATGATGTACTGAAATAATCCGAATAGAAATAATCAGATTACGTGAATATTGCCACCTTTTGGCGACTGATTTCACCCTGCTAACACAATCATACAAGAAAAAAACATTGTGGCAAAAAAAGAGAAACTGCTCATACTCGTGAGCAATTTCACCTTCACACGTTTCATCCATTAAACTTTATGACGCCTTCATGATTTAAAAAGGTATCAGGTATCATTATTTAATCTCCTCTTCACAGTGTTTCTTGACAGAAAGATATCCCAGATGAGATATGGGAATGCAGATTTCAAAGGGAGGCTACCAATTACAGTAGAAATATTTGAACCGTATCATTTACCTCCCTTCATTAGGAAAAACCAAAATCTGGATATTTTCTTTTTATATAATTGTCGTGAAAAGTGAAGAACTACAGCTGAAAAATCCTTTCAATTCAATTTGTATAAATGAGTCATATGCTCTGTGAAAATTGGGCTTCATGCATCTGCGAAATGTATCAACCCAGGTCAGCCTGCGCAGTCCGCGCAGGCTGACCTGGGTCGAAACTTTTCGCTATTGGTCAATTTTCTGTATGTCCAAGGACCAGTCTACCTCATGATTAAGTCGGTTGTTTTATAAAGTGGCTTTTTTGGATCCATTAGTATGTGATGAATTGCATGGTATGATGGTTTACGGGGATGCATTAAGCCCCTTTTTGCCATGGCATGGCTCAATTAGATTTTATGTCACTATAAATAGTATTTAAGCGATAATCACGACAACGGCTAACTGTTTCACTTGTTCCTCCGCTGTCACAAGAACCGGGCATGGACTCTGCAATCTTTTGACCACTAACTCACCAACATGACCTGTGTCACCAAGTCGCATCAAGTCAGAGTTTTTTCATGGGTCCAGATCTACTACTTTAACTAGATAGCAATGGATGACATATAGTTTTAGTGACAATAGTTTCAAAATGTAACAAAATGCAAGCAGTGGTCACTTAGGTTCAATCCCATCTGTCAATACTGGTCTGTTGGCAAGTTACGATAGTTCAGCTATCAAGGTTTCGATTTATGAATATAACTAAAACCTCATAGAACCGGGACAGATTTACAAATGGACGGAGAGAGATAAGACCAACCTATTTTGTTTATCGAAGGGACACAATGGTATATCGTAAAAACAGGAAATTTGTAAAGTGTGTTTTGACCCCGAGGGAATAAAACTATTCCGAGTATTTTTCTTCATTACGGAGGGGAAGATAGTCTATTACATTGATATATTGTTTGGCTTGCCGATGATTTACAAAGATACCGGATTGTTTCTAAATCCAATAGGATGCAAATTGTGCTATTTTTTATGCTTTTACGGACATTGTAGATCAAGATCAGAGGGCACAGAAAGTGCAGCCTGATCTTGAATCTTTCCTGTCCGGTTCAGTGATCTCCTGAGGTTTGAAACGATTCCAAGTTTATATCAACATTATGGACAGGGAGATAGTGTATAATATAAATGAGCCATGCTCTGTGAAAAGGGGGCGTAATGCATCTGCAAAAAGTATCGACCTGGGTCAGCCTGCGCAGTCCGCGCAGGCTGACCTGGGCCGAAACTTTTCGCTATTTGTCAATTTCCTGTATGCAAAAGGACCAGTTTACCTTATGATACAGTCAGTGGTAGGACAAATCGGTTTTTATACATGTAAATCCATAAATGTGTGATGGCTTGCTTAGTATAATGGATCATGGAGATGCATTAAGCCCATTTTGCCAGTGCATGGCTCAGATATATTGTTTGGCGTGCAGATGGTTAACAACGATAGCAGTGCGCTTTTGTGGACAGAACAGATCAAGATCAGACCGTAGAGACTGATCTACTCTATCTTGTAAAAACGCCCTTAGTCGATATGAATTGTAAAGGGTAGATGACATCGTAGAGGAAGGAGAAAATGCTAGTTTGCTGCATTTCTTTTTTGTCCTAAACGGACTTTAAAAATTCTGAGTGTTCCTAATCGTCCTGAAAATGTGGTATTGTTTATCGATGGGTTTATTTTCTGACTGATTTTGAAGCGGGTATAGAAAATATATAAGAATTCATGAAGTATCGCCGAAAGTAGATAAGGATCCGACTGCATCTCCATGCAGTCTGATCCGTGTCTACTCCATTAACAAAGTGCGACGTTGGTCTTGAAAATAATTTGACAATAAAAGCTGTTTTCCATGTGGTTATTTTCTACTTGTTTGCCAAAGGCAAAACATATTCCGAATTGACTTAGTGCACACATGGACTGGAGAGACCACTCTACGTGAAGACATTAACTCTTAGACTGCTAACACTGACCTATTGCGGACAGTGTAGATCAAGATCAGACTGCACAGAACGTGCAGTCTGATCTTGGATCTACACTGTCCGATACAGAGATATTTTTCACTAAAACATATCCTTGAAATAGCAACATTTTGGGTTTTACTATCAGCTTGAAAGTTTCATTTCAGTTATTCAGCCGGATAAGAGTTAAGGCTCGCGGTATGTTGTTGTTATGATTTCATAGAGTGTTTTATGTTTTACCGTGTTAATTAGTTCATTATCTTGTAAACGCCTCAAGAGTCGTATAGTGTAAGAAAAAACAGAGAAGATTGATCCTTTTCAAACCAAACGATCTTGTGTTTTAACTACGCTGAGGAGGGCTTTTGAAAACATTTAGGAAAAAGCAGAAAATGCTGTTATCAGGATTTTCCCTTTTTTCCCCAAGATGTTTTCGACCCTTTCAAACTCCATCATATGAAGCACCGTTAATTTGTCGTCTGCAAATGGTTTCCCGTTGGTTAAGTTTTAAACTTTATCAAAGGGTGTACAGTGAATAGCTCTTGCTATATCGTAACCCTTATCCTACTAAATAAATGAAATGAAACTTTAAAGCCGATAGTAAAAACCCAAATTTTGCTCTTTCAAAGGTAATTTTTTGTGGGAAAAGATCCCCTTATCGGGCAGTGTAGATCAAAGATCAGACTGCACGTTCCGTGCAGTCTGATCTTGATCTACGCTGTCCGCAAAAGGTCAGTGAGTCGCGCTTAGCAGCCTGAGGGGTAATAATGAGTTTAGAATTTTAAAGCCAAATGACTTGTATTTTTTTCAATCGAAAATTGATTTATGTATCTTACCTTTTTAGCTTACCTGAGCACGAAGTCCTCAAGGGCTGCTCTTGTGATCGCCGTCCAGAGTCCGTCTGTTTGTCAACCCGTCCGTCGTGTAATTATATGAACAACTTATCCGAAACTACTGAACCAGTAAAATTTTACACGCTAAGTTCTCAGATCAAGGCGAAAAAACACTCGTCACAACTCGGCCGATTCCGTACCTACATCTAACCTCGTCTGTATAACGGTCGTTTCCATTTGAATTGCCAATCACGTGATCTTATACATGGCAGCGCCACTGTCAGTCGTTTAGCAACGACATAAACAACCTCGATGAAGTTATTTACACCTATTTATCTGTCGGTGAAAACGTCAATCGCAATTGATAATCCACGTTAAAAAATGAATGTTCGAACTGATTGTCAACTGAAATACAGTTAGAAAGATTTCGATAGAAAATTGAAACTTAAGTTTTCTTTTTTACGAGGAGCCTTACAATTTTCAGAACGGTGAACCGGCGTATTTCCAGCGATGAAATGTAGAGTGCATACCAAGCTACCAGATACAGCCGAGGGATTTGATGGCTCCCATCACCCGAGGTATGCCGAATGGGCGAAAAAAACGTTCTTGAAATTAATTTGGTCATGTGACCAATACGGCCGCCAAAACTAAACGTGGCAAAGCCTAGGACGACAAACATAGGACTATCCAGAAAGATACCTCAGCACGTCGTGTTCAGGTGATCGAAATACAAACATATATTAATCGTTGCTTTGGGTTTCTAAGAACAAAACCAGTTGCATTAAGTTAACACGAGCTCTAGAGAGGGATGGCCTTGAGAGTTTAATACTTGCGGAAAATTAGTATCGTCTCGTTACGTGTTTTCCCCTAGACTGAGCCATCTTGTACATAGACTGCAGTTTTTTGCTGTTTACATGCTCTCTCTCTCTCTGTGTCTCTGTGTCTGTCTGTCTGTCTCTCTCTCATCAGCTCAAGACAAAACATCCAAGCAAGTGAGCCGAGCCCGGTAGGTCAGTGGGTCTCCAGCTCGGCCAAATTCTTTCCGAGCATGGATGAAAGTTATTGACACATGATTAATTCCTATCTCATTGCTGAACATTGTTTAAACTTGCTTATGTGGGAAGTGATTTGGGAAGAATTTTGAGCCAAGTAATTGTATGTAAAAGAAGCCCCAGTAAAGCATGCTATATACCGGTATGTTCTGGCCGCCGCGATGTAAGTTAGATAAAAAACGGCCCTAACCATCACAAAAGCAAACAAACGGTCAATCAAGCATGCGAGACAGATACGAAAATAAATGTTTAAGTCAAAAGTAAACTTGGTAACATTACGGTTTCCATTTTCAACAAGGAATATTTGACCTTAAAACGTTCACATCAGTTGCATAATTCAAGGGGGAAATAAACAAAATCAAATGGAAAAAAAAATGTCAGGTTTTTGTGATCGAAATATCATGCAAGAACTTTATGAAATATTCATAAAGTACATATACTCGTAAGTTATGTTCTGTGAAATGAAAGTTTAATACATCGACAAAAAGCATCGACCCAGGTCAGCCTGCGCGGACTGCGCAGGCTGACCTGAATCGAAACTTTTTGCTGTTGGTCATTTTGTCTGCATGTCTGTAGAACACTCTACCACATGATTAAGCCCTTTTTCTTTTTAACAAAATGGATCCATAATCATGTGTTATCGTGCTTAGCATAATGCATAACGAAGATGCATTACACCCGTTTTTCAAAGAGCACCATTCATATTCATGCCGACCTCTTCCTCCTACGAGGTTACCAAAAATAGATTATTTATTGATTCTGACACTTTTTCACACAAGTATCTGTATGCTACTACACAAAGTATTTAAAAGTGATTCTTTGGACAATCGTACTTAGTGGGTTAGCGTCAAAGATCCAATATTTCGGGAAAAAAAAAATATAGATAAACAGTTCTCTGGCAAAAGGGGATTTAATACATCTCCGTGATGCATCATACCAAACAAGACATCACATTATTGTGGAACTATAAAATTCATGACGTCTAACAACCGACTGAATCATGAGGTAGAATGAGCCTTTGAGAAGCAGAAAATTTACACATAGTAAAAAAATTCGATTCATGTCAGCCTGCGTGGACTGCGCAGGCTGAACTGAGTCGATACTCTTAGCAAATGCGTGAAATCCCCTTTTCACAGAGCATGGCTCAAATAAAAAGAGTGAACGTAAGTAAAGCAATGAAGTGTCGTCTGCGTCTTTCGTTTGAAATATACTGCCTCAGAATCCGAGATCTTTATGAAATATTCATGAATTTTATTTTCACTATACTGACAAGTAGGCCGTTTTCTGTGCGACAAACATGAAAAATTCGACAAAGAAGCGGTTCAAATAAATAATGATGCAAGGTCCGATGACACAAAGTCGATAATATATTAGTACTGAAGCGTAAGGGAGCGTAGCTAGCCCTCTTTTCATGTGGGTTTATAGTTACACTATAAAGGTCTGAGGGCATACACTCTACGCAATTTTCTAAAACAATGTTGCAATAAATAAAATATACATTTATCGCTAAAAATCATATATGGTTTTATTGTTAATGTAAATTTCATACATCATGCGACTTTAGATTATCTATTCAGCGCTATGTTGGGCACTACGTGCAACTCTCTGATAAATAAAATTGAGAGCGGGTGATTGAGACAATTGGTGGGAAATTACAATACTGTTTAACTACAACTTTTTAAAAGCTTTTTAGCCAAGCAGCATAATCGCCAACTCATACTATACCTGTCTACTAAATTTGTGAAGAAATTTTCAATGTTATACAAGTTAGACAGGACATCTAATTGTTCCAATCGATAACAAATGCCGTGCTAAGTAAATTCCCACCCGCCTTTTCGTCCATATTAACCCTTTTAGCGCCTATAACGGCTGTAATTGGCTTTCAGCCTGTCTAGATCAAGAATGGATTGGTCAAAAAGTGCTGCCTGATCTTGGATTTACTCCAGCCGCTTTGCAGAGAAGAAAATCTAGACAAACGCAATCTTGACATTGCAAGTTTTTAGGTCCAGTTAACCCTTACGCTGCTGAGCGCGCTCACTGACCTTTTACGGACAGTGTAGATCAAGATCAGACTGCACGAAACGTGCAGTCTGATCTTGGATCTACCCTATCCGTGACGGTTTTTTTCTTTCCGGTGAAATCAATTTTGAAATCGCAATATTTTGGTTTTCACTAATGAGTTGAAATTTTCCTCTCATTTCTTCAGCAGTTTAAGGGTTATTGGTCCGTTTGGCGCACTTATGTATTTTCCAGACTCATTCGAAAGTTTGATTTGTGCGAAGAAACCGATAATCTATCGAGGTACGATGACTTCGGATTTGTAACTCAGAGATTTGGGGTTTGTTGGCATTATCGGTTGCATTTGAGTGCTATTTGGCAAGGCACTGAAGAATCTCGACCTAGTACCTGTAAAACATGGGAAACACTCGATCGACTGAGCTGTGATATAAATGTCTAGTCATAAGCAGTTCTAGAGGAATGTAGGTATACCCGTTCCTCTCACGTTTAGCACAACTTATTTAACACGTAAACGAGAAGACTATTGGGTTGACTTTGAACTAGACAATTTTAAATGCTTACAAGATTTAGAAATCGTAGCAAGTTTTCATGTGAGGATATTTGAGGATTTGTAAATCTCGCGTGTAAGAGTATATGTGGCGGGAAAACATGTAGAAATCCGTACGAATAAAGCTCGAAGTCGTGTGAGTCTTCTTTTGGGCAAGCTCTTACTGTATAGGATATGGAGGAACAAGGGTAGGTGTTTTGTCGAGATAACCACATCACATTGTTAAGACAGAGCAGTTAAATACTTTGATATTACTATTGTGTGTTATCTGTACTGTGGCAACAGTTGGGCTGGGTGTCTTGGATGAAAATGTCCCTTTCATTTTGTAACGTTTACCCATAGCGCGCCCATCCCAGTTTGTTTCAGAGGTGAGAGTGCAATTTAGCGAGCTGAACAGAACATTCATCAGTTATAGTGGCAAAGGTGTGAGAAATCTGAAATTCAAAAATGCAAGTATTTACATGTACATAGCCGAACTTCGTCATGGATTTCTAGTTCTGTTTCACTGTTAAAACAAAGATTATTGATTCTAAATAAAAGCCCACAAGATTCGATCGCTTGTGGGAGGAACCAAACGCTGTACTAAAATTAACGGTATGCCTGTTAAATGAAAACAAATGATAGCTGTTGTTAGGAGAGTACGTCTATTCGACTAGATCAGCAATGTTTCTGAGACGGCAGTAGTAAAGGACTTTTCACTTCAGTGTTAAAGACTTTTATTTGTTGTTAGGAGTTCAGTGAAAAGGGACTTTTGTAGTAAACAAAGTGATCATGAAACGATTATGGTACTGTGTTTTCGTGTATATGGTGAACGCTGGTAGTTACAACAGTAAAATAAAATCCTTAGAAAATACGGGTATGTACATGTGATTAAGAGGTTTCGGGTATGTAGATGTAAATTTCGTTTTTATCTGTTACTATGTACTGTGCTGTATTGACTATTAAAAACCAACTCTTTTGCGGCGCGATGGATTTGACTTATGACATAACCTTTTCGGCGTAAACAAGGATCTCAGTCGATTTGCAGACACTCTAGATTAAACCCAGACGGTACATGAAGTGCAGTCTGATTTTAGGTCTACATGCATTGTACTTTTAAGGTATTCTGTCCAAGAAATCCCTAAAATTGTAAAGTCTTGGTGTCATTTTGACACAGTAAAAATCTCATTGTAAATGTTGACTATTTTAAAAGCATGTATTTTCACGTTCATTCTCGCTATGAGTTAGGGTTAACTCTTTACCACACGTTATAAATGTAGACTGGTCCAAATTCAAAGCATTTGCAGACGACAAATTAAATTGTGGCTTAAATGATGGTTTTTGTTTTCCATAAGGAAGAAAACATTGTGGGAAAAGGAGAAAATGCCGGTTACCAGCATTTTCTCCTTTTCCCACAGTATATTCAGAAGGCTTCTTCCTCAGGGTCGTAAAAACTCGGGATTGTGTGGTAGAGAGTTAATTGAAATGCTTCCTTTCAGCTCACCTTAGCTCAAATGATCAAGGTGAGTTTTTGTCATCGTACTGTGTTCTTTTTCGCCACTGTAAAACTTTAGCCTGTGAGCGCTCTAGATGCCGCATATTAAGTCAAATGCTTGCTCTAGATGCCGCATATTAAGTCAAATGCTTGTGAACCTTGTAAGAATGCTTGTATTGATAATATCGCGCCTGTGTTCGAAAATGGGTAACCTTAGGTAAAACGGTAGGTATGTACGTCAAATCTTAGGACAAACCTTGTGTGCACACTAGAGTTCAGACTTTTAGGTATATTTCTTAAAAAATCTTTCGAAATATTTGCGTTGGTGACACCTCGAGCAAGTTTCAAAACTGATCCTGTCAAAAGTAAAGTAGGTCACTTGTAAAAGTTTGAAAAAGACGAATTTATGTGCACTCTAGAGGCTACATTTTTAAACAATTACTCAGAATCCAAGGTAAAAAAAAAATATCCGTGATAATAGCTTGGATAAGTGTGCAGATTGCTTACCTTGGTTTAAAAAGAAAAGTCGCAAGGTCAAATCCCACTGAAACCTTGTGTGTCCGTGTGAGGCCACATTTAGTGTTCAATGCTTATGAAGCTTGGTCGAACTATTTGTCTTGAAAATGATCTTGGACAAGTTGGAAAACAGGTCACTGAGCTGAATCTTACAAAAACACTGTTGTGCACACTGAATGCAAGACTTTTTTAGTAAATTGCCCATTGATCAGACTATTTATCTACATGACATTTCCAGCTCTTATTAAATTTGCTCAAAATATCTGTCCTGATAATGTCAAGAACAAATTTGAAAAAGATCACCTTTGGTCAAAATCGAGGTAGCTAAGTCAAATCTTGGAAAAACTTTCTACGCGTTATAGAAGCTAGATTTTCAGTCTAATATTGAGAATGTTTACCTTTTCAATATCTCCTTTGCGTCTGAATTGAAGTCATCTTGGTTGAAAAAGTACGTCACTCTTTCAAAAATAGATAAATAAATAAATAAAATATGCTTCATCAGAAAATTAAGATTTTGCCCAATATTCATGAAACAGACAGACTGTTGGACTTGGTAATATCCTGTCTTGAAATAAACTTTTTTTATTCTTCAGTCAAATAGTTAAAGGCTTGAGAAAGCGGTCCAGTGCCATAATTGACCTCTTGTTTATCAATGTCAACATACCCATAAGGAGATAAATCAAAATACTATACACCATTAATCATTTATACATGATTAATTTAAGGATCATAGTTCTGTACAACCCTGCCCCCCCCTCTCCCCCCCCCCCAAAAAAAAAAAAAAGCAAAAAGCTGTGGGAGCGAGGTGGGGATACCACATTGTAAGGGTATATACTAATTGAACTTCTCGGCCAGTGTAAGATATTGTTATTTATTTTACAAAAAACGCAATTACGACTAAATGCATGATAAATTCCGAGAAAAAAATGGTCGCTACATATTCTCAGGTTAGTTCGTAAGATTTGGTTGTCCATGTACGAGAAAAATACTGCTCCTCTCTTAGACCTCCATGGATGTTCAGTTTTATGTTAATCATCTGTATGCAGGGTTTTATATCAGGCATCTCTCAAAAGTGTTACTTTGTTGCCCTCTGACTTCACTGTATCAAGACTGACGGGATGAAAATAAAGTCCTCTGAGACCCAGACAGATTTATCAGAGGTATCCTTTAGGCTTAACTATACAAGCGGATATTATGGTATAGGTTACACAGCACATTATTGACCTACGTAATCAGCAAAAGCTACGGTGTTCAAAGGTAAAGTCGCTATAAGTTGTATTAAATTTTGTTATTTTGTTGTTAAAAAAAATCCAGTGATAGATTCGATTTTTTCTTCAAACTGCAGTGGATCATTTTTCAGCTTGGACCCTCACCCGGCGCGTGATCGGTTTTGGAAAAGTCACAGAATATTTGGAAACCGTTTTCTATGACAATATCAGACGAATGTCTACGTCTACTTGAAATTTACACAGCACATTAAAAAAGTGTTGTATTACTCAATATCAGTTCGCCTCCGCATCCAATTGCCCATTAACTGTCGGCATCTGCAACCTTTAGTCTGAAAATTTCACTAACTTCACAGTCTGAAAATTTCACTAACTTCACAGACAACTTCTGTACTACAGATATTTATGGCATCAATTTTACGGCATGACTTAGGTTTATTTGAGAAATACCCACCTCACAGACATTTAAAACGCCTAACATAGGATAAGGAAAACAGTGCTCCAGATAAATTACATGCTGTCAGTACAGTACTGGTCAGAATAAGGATGAATCAGTACCAGTAAAATGTAAATCAGTACCTAATCCCAGTAAGTACAATTCAAGTAAAAATCGATTTGCTTTGGTGGAAATAGATAAATACTTAGAGTGGGCAAGTTTTAATAAATTTATTTTCTTCCAGCATTACAAGATCTTCTATTATTCGACAAACCCATCTTGTTGGCATGATGATTTAACCAGAATTCAGTCAAACCTTGTAATAACCCTACCTGTAGCTTGGCCTAATCGGAAATTCTAGACATACGGTTCCGTATCCCCACCCTGATAGGCTATGGCTACGGAATCGTATCTCTAGACAAGGCAAGAAGTAAGGATCCGTACCCCTAACCACCTCGTTGCTTTAAACATGCATGTGGGACAGTCATGTTCGTTACTATGGAGCCAGTAAGCAAAAGGAACTTCAAGTCACAAAGAGAGTTTTTTGCATTTTGTTCAATTTTTTATGCTTACACTTTTTGGTTTTATGATGCAACATAAAAGAAAACGCTATTCTGTTCAATTTAACCCCCTGGTTCTCGATTCGATTTTCATTAGTTGCTGAGATCTGGATATTTTTCCTAAAATATCGATTGTGTTAAATGTAGATAGTTATCCTATTGCTCGCAAGTGATGCCAAGAGAGATGTCTACTGGCGTAGATTCAGAAAATGCGTAGTTTGTTGGCTCTATCTCTTATCGTTTTATTTTGATCGGAATGTGACACGTTACTCGTGACGCCACTCGCACCTAGCATTAGGCTTAAAATGGTTGAGGGCTAATATTTCTATATATATTGACCAAGTTTTTTCATTCCTTGTATTGTTGGAAAGTTAATTGCAAAGACATTCCTGCAAAATTTCGTGACAGTTAGGCGATGACTAATTTAGATTTTGTATTTCTGCAGATTAGTGTTTGAACATTGAGAGTTTGACCCTTTTTGTAAAGCACGCTCGACAGTTTGACATTTTTATGGGAATCACACATGACAATCAAAAACGTGTTTTAGGTTTTCCGTCCCAAATATAGATGAATAGTCACGGGCATTCTGTTCTTGGACCTTATACTGTAAAAACCTTCACAACTAAGACATTCTTTTTTTTTTAAACAATTCTTCTCAACTCTTTTCTATAGCACAAAGTTTAGAAAGAAGAAAAAAGTAATTATCCTCCCACGCACTAAGGGTCAACGGTTAAAAACTGGTTTTCTTTCATTGTTCGCTACACAGGTACGTGTTAACTGAATATTACACGATACCAACGTCAGGTTTCTCTATTTCCATGTTGTCGGACAAAAGATGCATGATATCAACGAAAAGTAATACGCATTAAGTTGACCTAAAGAAAAACACGCGCTCAAAGTCGTAAATTTCGGTCATACCATAACATAAGCATAGACATTTGAGAAGGTAGATTTTGTATATATAAACTTCCTTTCGAGCAATTTATCACCTCTCACCACTGATGCATGTGAGAAAAGTAGTCAGGGGCTTGAAAAGAAAGTTGAGTCAGTACTGGTATGAGAAAGCCAGGAAATACACGTGTAGGTGCACTGACTACTTCGATACATGTATGTTAAAACGGTGTTAAACTCCAATACACGAAAAAGGTATCAGTCAGACTACCAATAACATCTGTTTAGTTCCAAGCCAACACTTCACTATTTACAAACTTGGGTTAAAAATGTGCTCCTCCTTTTTCCCCTCTATCTCATCCTCCTCCTCCATCATCATCATCATCATCTTCATAAGCAGCAGCAGCAGCAAGAATAGCAGCATCTTTTTTTCTAATGCTTCTCTTTTTTCTGTTTTCTTCTTCTTCTTCTTCAGTTGAACACTGCTAAAGTTATAACTGAAAGAAGAGTGGATGTAGCAAATTGGAATTAACAGAGATAACGACCATCTATCATGTTTATTTCACACACGGAACAAAAGCAACCCCTTTTTTAAATTTTACTATGGCTATCATTAGAATTCTGAAAGTGAATTTATTCAAAAGAGTTTTTCATATGATGCATATTTCATTGTCCACTCTCCTATCAAAGCCAGGGGATAAAACGCTGATGAAGCTGAATTTTGCAAGTGGGAGACAGTGGTGTAGGGACGGAGCATCGGCCTCTTGCATTAGAGCGTCCAGTTTGGAAACCTATGGTGAGCACTGTCTGCTTTCGGAAATGTGTACACTGGTTCAGGTTTCAACAAAACAATCAATGATAGCAATTTATAATAGTTGTAGAATTTGTTTCACTATGGATAGAACATAAAAAGGTTCAAATTAAAGGTGAAAATTCGTTTTGTATTCTAACCAATACATAAAACATAACTAGGTTCAAATTAAAGGTGAAAATTGGTATTGTATTCTGCCCAATACACATGCATTGACTTAACTTTAGAAACACCAAAATGAACTTTTAATCGTAAAACTAGAAGACTTGTAAAAGATGCATGGTAAAAAGTAGGTCTAGTTTCCTAGTTTCAATGGAATTTAGTTCTATATTAGACGATACAATTTTAGACTTATCCAAAATAAAAACCTTTGCAGCCGACAAAATAAATATGGTTTAATCCTTATCCTGCTAAATAAGTTAAATGAAACTTTCAAGCCGATAGTGAAATCCTAATTTTGCTGTTTCAATGGTATTTTTTTTGGGAAAAATATCTCCCTATCGGACAGTGTAAATCCAAGATCAGACTGCACGTTCTGTGCAGTCTGATCTTTATCTACACTGTCCGCAAAAGGTCAGTGAGTCGCGCTTAATAGCCTAAGGGTTAAATGATGGAACTCGAATTGAGAAGGTTGAAAACAAAGGGAGAGGAGAAAACGCTGGTTTTCAGCATTTTCTTCTTTTCCCTCAATGTTTTCAAAAGCCCTCGTTTATAGAGCTCTTAGAAATAAGATTGTTTCGTGAAGGTCTAATGCAGCACACTCTTGTCATTTTACATTAAAAAAAAAATCATCTTTTCACTCTTCGGAAAATGCTCATGTATAAAATGCATATTGTTTACCATTTCAAGCGATCTTACCTGAATACAATTTACATAAAAGCATTAGACTTGCATGTCACGAGAACTTTCGATATATATATAAGCTTTATTTACTGTCTGAGCTTTGCATAGCCTTTTCTTGTATGTTTTACAAAAGAAAATCCTTTCTACTCCTAACTCGATTTCAAATTTTAGATTCTTACATTATCAGAAATTATAAATGCCATGTAACATGTAGCTCAGTAATAAGATTAACAGGGTTACAAATGTTTTGGAAAACGAGAAAATGTTGGTAACCTCTTTTCCTACTATGTTTCAAAACCCTCCTATCTAAGGGTCGTTAAGACACGGGACTGTTGCGCAAAGGGTTAAAGAGAAATGCCAAACATAGGACGTGTATACATATGTTCTGTTATTTTCCCGGTATATCTAGTTTAGCAATGAACCCCTTGTCTGAAAGACCCTGAGGAAAACAACTTTTGAAAACCTGTGTTGGACGAGGAGAAAATGCTAGTAACAAGCATTTTTCCCAGTAATGTTTTCTATCCTTTCACAGATAAATCCCATCGTTTGAGACACGTTTAAATTGTGGAATACACATGCTTTAAATGCAGACAAATGTAAAAATGTGACGTCTGGTAAACGGTTCACCTGAGTTTCAACGGTACTAGGCTGAGACATTACAGTGTCAAGCTAATTGGGTGCTTCAACCCGTATATCATCGCCGCCTGGGATCGAATCCGAGGTTCCAGCTTACAAATAGAACGTTATACATAATGAGCCTAAGGAACAGTATCACAAGAAAAACTCAACGACAAGAACTTTTTTTTTTATGTAAAGACCACTTCTTGGCTTGAAAGCATTTGTTTGTGGTGCCGTGGCTACATTAATGTAACTTGCACCAAAAACATGTTCATCAAATGTGACACCAAAAAGCTAGAAGGCGAGGAGCAAATGTACATCGACACCTTTTAGGCAATAAAAGAGATAGAACTCTCCGCTTGTCTCTCCAGTCATCAATATTCCAAATATAAATGTCAGTGAATCATTATCATCAGTTGATACAGCGTATAATTGTATGTTTCAGCTGGATCCTGCGTGGTGAACTTGTAGGATTGATAACCTAATTTGATCCTGACTCGATGCGCTTAGTCTTTTTTAGTTGGAGTGTCCTTGTGCAAGACACTGCACAGCCTTGGCCTAGTACTAGTGAAACTAGGGACATACATAATTGAGTGGGCACTTGCAATAATGGTTACGGCGAAAAAAAATCAGGCCAAAATCAATGTGTTCGGTTACGGTTACATGATATATGTTATCTAATGAAATGACGCCTGAATTGATAAAAGAAAGATAAATCTCTAGCAAATAAGTGCTGGAGAAGGAACCCTGTCTACATGGCACGTTTTTTGAAAGTATTTAAATCCCCGCGCCCTGTCAGCGTTTATTCGCGAAAATTTCTAGAGGAGGGGGCACTGAAAAGGAATTCTTCTTTCAGTTACATTCTCAAATTCAAAGAAGTTAAAATTTTGTCTTTCAATGCAAGATGCAAAGTACCTAGTTTTGGTAGTGGAGAGAAAATGAATCTTAGTGTATGAGTTAATGTATAATTTTCACATGTTAAATTGAACAACATTACAAGTATAACTGAAAAAAAAAACCAACAATAATCCATAGCATCGTATTTATTTATCATATTTTTTCTGTAAATATCAAGTTGCAATTGTAATTTTGGAGTGTTTTATAGGCCCTAAGCGGTCGGGTGTAATATATTACTTGAAAATATTGTAAAATCATTTATAAATGCCTACTCATGTCACCGTCATAAAAATTACTAACTTATTTATTTGTAACACTATCGATACTTGTAAATGACACGGTCTATATGTTCATCAAACGTGACACCCCCCCCCCCCCCCCCCCCGAAAAAAAAAAAACGACCAGGCGCGTACCACTGACGCCAACGAGGTAATAAAGGAGATTGGACTATCCGCTGTTATTTCAAGTCATTATTATACCAGGTCGAATATCAAGGACTCATCATCATCAACTGATAAAATATGGTTGATGTTTGTTTTTGTATGGGGTAGATATATAGATTTTAATTTAATTTTTAATACTGCAATTTGTGATTTGAAATACGTTTGCGGAGACTTGTTTGCATTCTCTTTTAATTGGCTCGGCCGCAGTGCCTTGACCTTTTTCGTCTGCGAACTTGCAATCTGACTTATTAAGATTAAAAAAGGGGGTATACAATATCGTTTTTATCAACAATATGGCTTGCAATACGCAAAAAGGGGCATTCGGACCTTTGCGTAAAGTGTCGTCTCGGATCAGTCTGCGCAGTCCGCGCAGGCTGACCCGAAACGACACTTTCCCTTTTTATGTAATATTCTGTTTTGCGCAAGTCTACTGAAGCACAAAGTCTAATGTAGACGTAAAGTGCCGTCTCGGATTAGCCTGCGCGGACTACGCAGGCTGATCCGAGACGACACTTTACGCAAATGTCCGAATGCCCCTTTTCGCGTATTGCAGGCCATATAATATGAGCGGCACTCTGTAAAAAGGGGGTTGTATGCATCTCCGTGATCCATTATGCCAAGGAAGTATCACATAGTTTTTGATCTATGAAGTCATCCTTGTTTTTTAACTAATTGATTCATGAGGTAATTTAGTACTTTGACAATTAGAAAATTGACCAAAAACAAAAAGTTTCGACCCAGGTTAACCTGACCTGGCCTGCGCAGGCTGACCTGAGTCGACAATGTTTGCAGATTTGCAGATGCATTGAACCCCCTTTTCACAGAGCATTGCTCGTATTATGTATGTTGGCTTCTCAGAGTCGTAAAAAGCGGGAAGCTTCTTTGGTAAATTGGTAAGAGATTTGATGTTAAAACATCCGCGTCCGAAGTGAGTTTTGAGGTGAATGTGAGGAAAGTGTAAAAAAAAGAGCAGGGTACTCAAAACATGCTTACTGATCTTCCATCTACTTTGTCTGACATCTTACGAGATACTCTGATCAAAGATGTCTAATATTTGCAATATTTGTTCCTTTCATCACACAAATGACAAAGAAAGCCGATTTAGTCAAAAAGGGGGGGAGGGGATCCTGCGTGGCTCGGTAGTGAAGATATAGCAGTCGCAGTCCGGAGGCTCCGTGTTGATCCTCACTCGAGACACTTGATTTTACGATGGAGTGTTCTTCGATAAATACTTCATAGCCCCACCTTATTACTGGTGAAACCCGAAGCACACATGAATAAGGGAGTTAACGCCATTATATGAATGAAATAATGCCACAAGCTACGTGAAATACCATTCGTCCAGTCACTTCAAAAGGGTTCAGAGGCCACCCTAAGGGTGGAAACGAATCGATTTTCAAATGTTTTCCCCACAAGTAAAATGCATAAACTAAACATTAAGGTTCTCGAATTTGTTTTCCCTCCATTTTAAAGAGCTCATAAACTGACAAAATGTGCAGCCATTAGTTTCAGGATTTCACGACAATGACAATAAAATGTCTACTAAAGATATTTATGGCGTTATAGCTTGGAACATTCAGGCAAGCTTGAGAAGCCGAATTTTAGGATTGGTTTCCTGTGTCTAATGTGTCGCGACATCTAAGATGCGTTTAATCAAAGGCCGTAGGCTACAATTATAAAATTCGTACGTAATGTTTTGTCTAGAGATTATCGTATGAAAAAAGATCTACGTCTGTTTAACTTGATATGTCACACAAAAAGCAGAAGTCGCACGAATTTTATACATGCTACGTGATGTTTTGATGTTTTCTTTTTTCATTTTTCAAAGCTTAAAAACAACCCATTTGATAGTCGTACAACAAAAATTTCTTCTTTTTTCATAATGTTTTCTACCCTTTCAAGGACTATTACGATCATTTTAGCCACATTTATTTTGTCATCTGCAAATACATTTAACATGGACAAGTCAAGAACTTTGTCGTCTGATAACGATTTAATTATTACATGTAATAATATACGAGGGTTGTTCGATATGTAATGTGTATTGTACGATATCTCAAAAGCATTCGACTCAAAATAGTGAAATGAACATTACATCCCTTCAAAGTATTCTCCGCGGTTTGAAATACATAATTTCAATTTCTGAATCTATTTCTGAAATGCGTCACGGTACGCTGATTTAGGTAGACCTCTGAGGCACTGACTGATGGCTGAGCCAAGGGCTTGTCGGGACTTGTAACGACGACCAGATAAGAACTTTTTAAGTTTTGGAAAAAGGAAAAGGTCGCATGGGGCTAGATCTGGAGAGTATGGTGGGTGTGGCAAGACGGTAACCTTCTCCGACTTCAAAAATTGCTTCACAAGCTCAGATGTATGTGATGGAGCATTATCATGAAGTAGACGAACATGCCTAAATCCTGACACAGGGCGTCGTTTAAGATAATATTTCTTGACCTTTTTAGTATAACATCTCGGTAATACCGACCTGTAACACTTTTGCCCTTCGGCACCGGAATTTGTACGGCTATACCATCACATGAGAAGAATATGCAATAAAGAACCTTCTTTGTGCTTATGCTTCTTTTGGCAAATACAGGCCTTCTAGCGTATTTAGTTAGCCATATTTTGTTTCCAATTTTTCTTACCGGTTCGAAATAGTGAACCCATGTTTCGTCACCAGTAACAATGTTTGCAAATTGTCTTTGATTGAATTTGGGAAACATTTTGAGCAATTGCTTAGCGGTTTGTACTCGTACCCGTTTTTGGTCATCTGTCAATATATGCGGTATCCATCTGGCAGAAATCTTTCGTACTTTCAAAATACGCTTCAAAATGAAACGCACCCGCGATAGCGATATGCCAACAGCGTTGGCAATATCACGAATCATGTATCTGCCATCACTTTCAATTATTTCCCTGACTTTTGAGAGATTTGCCTTGCCTGTTACAGTCACAGGTAGGCCAGATTTTGCTGCATCTTTGACGGACTCTGTGCCAGTCAGAAATTTCTTTCTCCAACTCCGAACTGTCTCATAAGATACCTTATCAGACCCCCAATTCAGTAAAAATCTGCATTACCGAATGACCGAGTTTTGTGCGAACTTTTATATAAGCTCTAATTTCTCTAATATTCTTAATCCGTTTCCCAACCATTTTTACAACAGTGGTCAACGACTAGCTCTATTGAAATGACTATAAGTTTAAAACTATGTGGAGCTGAAGGCTCGTGTTTATACCGTTGGAAAGGTATTGAATAGAGCTATTCAAGCGTATCATCATCCACGAAATCGTGCAAAGCGTTATCGCGCTGTGGTACAATACACATTACATAGCGAACAGCCTTAGTAAAGCCAATGTCGACGATGATTGTAGTTATTATCAATTGATAGGTCTTGAATCTAAATATCAAGATTTCTTAACAATTGTTCGATAGCACATAAACAGGCAAAATGTGCAAGCATTACTGTCAGGATTTCACCAAATTGACAGATTATGTCTATGATTTTTAACGCCGTGGTAGATCAGAACATATTTATGCGGTATTAGTTTCACCAAAGGCTTGCTTGACCACAGTCCAGACTTGATACTCACCGAGCCTGGTATCCTAGTTGGTAACGTACAGGGCATGGAACACAGGTGTCACTTTTTCGATTCCCAGCTTTGCCAATGTCTTTTCAATGATTGATGATAGTCATTGCGACAAGATTAATTTCTTCAACATCGCTGATCATTATTTCGACGATGCTTAAAAGAAGCCAGTAGATTGGAAATAATATTGTGAGAAGCGACCTTCTGGTGAAAGAAACTAAAGGAAAGCATGGGTACATGCGCTAGCCTCCGTGATATAACTAAACAGAACCTTTCATATGCGCGGGGCATGGTAGATTTTTATATAACTTATATTCAGAATATTAGTATCTCTATCGTTCATAATGCCCATTGACTATTTCAAAGGACACGTTTGTACACGAATTCGGTATCGGCATGGAAACTATAGCTATCGAGTCCACAATGTCTTGGTTTTTAGCTCACCTGAGCACGAAGTGCTGAGGTGAGGTATTGTTAGCGGTCGTTGTCCGGCGTCCATCTGTCCGTCAGTCCGTCTGTCCGTCTGTCCACAATTTCTTTAAACATCTTCTCCTCCTAAACCGCTGGGCCAATCTTGACGAAACTTGGCAGGGATCTTTCTTGGTTGAAGCTCTACCAAAGTTGTTCAAGAGATTGAATTCCACCCATAACTCTGGTTGCCATGGCAACAGAAAGGAAAAAAAAAAGCAAAATCTTTGAAAATCTTCTTCTCTGAAACTAGAAGGCGTAGAGCTTTGATATTTTATATGTAGCATCTCCTAGTGGACCTCTACCAAGTTTGTTCATATGATGCCCCTGGGGTCAAAACTGGCCCCGCCCCGGGTGTCACAAGTTCGAACATAGGAACAAAGAAGGAAAACTTCAAAATTCTTCTTCTCTGAAACTGGAAGGCGTGGAGCTTTGATATTTGGCATCTAGCATCTCCTAGTGGACCTCTACCAAGTTTGTTCATATGATGCCCCTGGGGTCAAAACTGGCCCTGCGCCGGGGATCACAAGTACGAACATAGGAACAAAGAAGGAAAACTTTAAAATTCTTCTTCTCTGAAACTGGAAGGCGTAGAGCTTTGATATTTGGTATGTAGCACCTCCTAGTGGACCTCTTCCAAGTTTGTTCATACGATGCCCTTGGGGTCAAAACTGGCCCCGCCCAGGGGGTCACAAGTTCGAACATAGGAATAAAGAAGGAAAACTTTAAAATTCTTCTTTTCTAAAACTGGAAGGCATAGAGCTTTGTTATTTGGTATGAAGTGAACCTGTTCTAAGTTTGTTAGCCCACCTGAGCACAACATGTTCAGTCAGTTCGAAATTGGGTCACCTGGGATCATAAACTAGGTCACTAAGTCAAATTAAAGTAATACCTTGTGGGCACTCTAGAGGCCACATTTATTGCTCAAATGACCTGAAATTTGGTCAGAATGTTTGTCTTGATAAAATCTTTGATGAGTTTGGATTTGGGTCACCTGGGATTATAAACTAGGTCACTAGGTCAAATTAAAGTAATACCTTGTGGGCACTCTAGAGGCCACATTTTTTGCTCATTTGACTTGAAAATTGGTCAGAATGTTTGTCTTGATGAAATCTCATATGAATCTGAATTTGGGTCCTGTGAGGTTTTAAACTAGGTCACTAGGTCAAATTAATGAAATACCTTGTGGGCACTCTAGAGGCCACATTTATTTTTTAATTGATTTGAAAATTGGTTAAAATGTTTGTCTTGATGAAATCTAGGATGAGTACAAAATTGGGTCACCTTGGGTCATAATCTAGGTCACAAGGTCAAATTAAAGAAATACCTTTATGGCACTCTAGAGGCTACATTTCTTGCTCAATTGACTTGAAAATTGGTCAGAATGTTTGTCTTGATGAAATATCGGATGAGTTTGAAATTGGGTCACCTGGGGTCATAAACTAGGTCACTAGGTCAAATTAAAGAAATACCTTGTGGGCACTCTTGAAGCCACATTTATTGCTCAAATGACTTGAGAATTATTCAGAGTGTTTGTCTTGATAAACGGATAAGTTCTAAATTGGGTCAACTGGGATCATAAACTAGGTCACTAGGTCAAATTAAAGAAATACCTTTAGGGCATTCTAGAGGCCACATTTTGTTCTCAATTGACTTGATAATTGGTCAGAATGTTTGTCTTGATCAAATCTCACATTAGTCTGAATTTGAGTCAACTGGGATCATAAACCAGGTCACTAGGTCAAATTAAAGAAGTACCTTTTGGGCACCCTAGAGGCTACATTTAGGGCTCAAATGACTTGAAAATTGTTCAGAATGTTTGTTTTGATAAAATCTCGCATGAGTGTGAATTTGGGTCATGTGTAGTCATAAACTGGGTCACTAGGTCAAATTAAAGAAATACCTTGTGGGCACTCTAGAGGCCACATTTGTTGTTCAATTGATTTGATAATTGGTTAAAATGTTTGTCATGATGAAATCTAGGATGAGTTCAAAATTGGGTCACCTGGGATCATAATCTAGGTCACTATGTAAAATTAAAGAAATACCTTTAGGGCACTCTAGAGGTCACATTTCTTGCTCAATTGACTTGAAAATTGGTCAGAATGTTTGTCTTGATGAAATATTGGGCGAGTTTGAAATTGGGTCACCTGGGGTCATAAACTAGGTCACTAGGTCAAATTTAAGAAATACCTTGTGGGCACTCTAGAGGCCACATTTATTGCTCAATTAACTTTAAATCTTTTCAGAATGTTTGTCTTGATAAATATTTTGATGAGTTCTAAATTGGGTCACGTGGGGTGATAAATTAGGTCACTAGGTCAACTTACGGAAATTCCTTGTGGACGCTCTAAAGGCCACATTTTAAGCTCAATTGACCTGACAATTGGTCAGAAATTGAATTATGCATGTGGAGTGAATTTCACCTATTGACTCAGGTGAGCGATCCAGGGCCATCATGGCCCTCTTGTTTATAGCCTTCGCTGTTTGTTATGTTTAATACAATTGTTGTAATGGATGTAACACAAGTCATGTGCGACACAACCAAGAAGTTGTTAGCTAAATGCATATTAGCACCTTTCTAGCAGCGACGTTAACACGCGGGCTTTTATTGTGAGCTACGAAACTCCGAGTCCCGTATTCATTATCCATTCTTAACCCTTAGGCTGCTAAGCACGACTAACTGACCATTTGCAGACAGTGTAGATCAAGATCAGACTGCACAGAACGTGCAGTCTGATCTTGGATCTAAACTGTCTGATAACGAGATACTTTTTTTCTCCGTACAATAAGTTTGAAATAGCATTATTCGGGTTTTAACTATCGTATTATCAGGAATTTTTCTACATTAGAAAGTAACACAACTTCTGATTGGCGTAACCGAATGGCTGTGTTACTTTGTAAATCTACAGTTAGACCAAGAATGTTTTTAAGAATGGTTGATGAATACCGAACCCGTACTTCTTCCTGAAAATAACAATGTTGGAATAAATTAATGCAAACGCTTGTAACCAGTACTATCCTCAGTTTTCACAGCGTTTTCAAAAACTGTCTTCTACAAGGATTAATACGACACCGTTTAGTAAAGTTTTACAGCCGGTTTGTACTTTGAACCTTAGTTTCCACTTAAAAAAAAAACTAGAGGCCAAAAGTAAACAATGCGGGAGTCAAAATGCAGACAAATTTAATTGGCCAACAACAGACGAAAAGGGGCATTCGGACATTTGCGTAAAGTGTCGTCCCGGATCAGCCTGCACAGTCCGCGCAGGCTAATCTGAGACGACACTTTCCGATCGTGTGTGATTTTCTGTTTCACGCAAGCCGACTGTAGGACAAAATCTAATATTGACGTAAAGTGACGTCTCGGATTAGCCTGCGCGGACTGTGCAGGCTGATCCGAGACGACACTTTACGCAAATGTCCGAAAGCCCTTTTTCACATGTTACAGACCACTTCGTACTAATCCAAAGAAAGGATATTATTTTGAGCCATACGGTCTCATACAGCACAGTCTATCAAAATCCAGTTGCTAGCAGAAAAATGTATTGTAAAAATGTAACCAAACTTGCCAACTTTGTTCTGGTTAAAATACATGTTTTCTCCCACTGTAAAACATTATCAGATTGATAATAATTTATCTACATTTTTATATGGTCTGACTTAAATTTGTCTGCAATTTGACACACGGTATTGTTTGCATTCGACAACTAGTGGGCCTTTAAATAACTGTGAAGAATATTTATTGAGTGATTCTAATATTATTAACCATCTTTTACTGCCATGAGCACCCTGTATCTAAAGATCAGACTGCGCAAAATGCGCTCTCTGGTCTTTGATGTACGGTCATTCTTTGCAGTGATTGAAATGATTCTTCATTTGGTATGGAATTGTATGTCCAGCCCTCAGAGAAGAAAAAAAGATTAATCAATTTTGTAATGAAGGAGTTAAACAAGAGGAAGGGAAGGCAGGGAAATCAGAAGTCTGAGATTAATCATACCAGTAAGGAAACAATGTCAATAAAGCCGTGCGGACTTTATGTGACCCTTACGATGCCAAACCAAGTACACGGACAACGAAAATTGTTTTTCAGTCAAAAGATCATTACTATTACCGGGCAATCTCCAGCGGAATGGTTCACAAAAGATTGGATAGTTTAGATACAAGAGCAGTGAACGCGTTTGGTACTTTACAGTTCACTGTTTCACAAATATATAGCCTTGACTTTCTTTTGACGGCTGAAAATACACTCCACTGAAACTTGGACAGATTTTATCTCACAGGCATGACTCAAAGAGCGGACGGTATAGATCCAAGATCAGATTGCACATTCTATGCCGTCTGATAATGATCTATGCCGTCCGCTGAAGGTCCTGTTTTCGTCTCTTGCGATGAAAAGATTTAAGATCTACAATGCCCGCAAAATCGTATTCATAGTTGTCCCAAGCGATTGAAGTGTTAATTATATTGCTACTGGACTTTGGTCAGTATTCACTCTGTAATCATAGCATGACTACTTAGTCGTCCAGGAAATGATTACATGGTATCTATGAAAGGTTTCTAAAGGGAATAAAAATGTCGGCTTTTATCTAGAAAGATTTTGTTAACCTTTATGTTGCTAAGCACGACCCAAAGACCTTTTTCGGACGGTGTAGATCAAGATCAGACTGCATAAAACGTGCAGTCTGATCTATGACTTACACTGTTCGATAAGGAGCAAAATTTTGGTTTTTTAGTATCGGTTTTAAAGTTTCGTTTGACTTATTTAGCAGGTTGAGGGTTAAGACGGAATGACATGAAAATTTGCTTTTGTGTCTATCTTGTTTTGTCTTTAAATCTTTCAGGGCCAGATATATACATTCGAACACTTTACATAGCTGAAAATACGATTCACTGAAACTCAGACAGATTTTTGTTATCTAACAAGCGGTTCATATAGATCCCAGATCAGACAGCGCAATCTGTGGTTGCATTCTGTTCTTGTTCTAGGTCGTACGTAAAAGCCCATGTTTTCACCAATGGCGCTAAATCTTTCAAAAAGCCTCTGCTCTCTTTGATGAAAAATAATATAAACAGTACGCACAAGCCCCTGTTTTCGCTTTAACTGAAAGGGTTAAAGACCTTCTATAGTGAAATCTTTCTATAAAAAGTAGTGAAGCAGGTTTTCCCACGAAGAAGTATGGTTCCAGAATGAGAGTTTCCCGGTGTTTCCCTGCACTAGAGTGCGACGTCCTCCTCAGAGGAAACTCTTACTCACGGGCAAGACTCCCACGAAAAGTTATACCCAAGGAGATTATTTGGGCTGAAAAATATCACAGTAGTGGCAGTGTCACACCACAACAGCTGTTATAACTCTCTGCGCGTTGATTTCATCTTTGGGACACATTTTACCACACATATCTCTCCACACACAAAACAAAAAATATTTCCTCTGGCGGAGTGTTTTTCTTGGCAAGCTCCAACAATGTTTGTTGGTACGTTGCCTATGTTTACACGTTATAATGTAATACCATCAGGCCAATGACATGATTAATTCAGTAACTGTCTTTCCATTTGTGGCCGATATTCCAAAGGAGAACGCAGTATTATTTGATTTTCTATTGTAATATATATTTTTTCATACTCAAGTTGCTGATTGCAGAGTTGGTCAAATTCTTGGAATACTATTCACGAATTATGTTCTAAATTACATCCTTAGTCTTATACTAGGTTTTGAAATTAACGCAATTTCTGATTGGGTAAACCCTTTGGTCCAACCATTCCAATACTGTCAAATTAAAATTAATAAAATTTCTTAATTCGACAATGAGACCTAGATTAAGAATAATATTAATCTCCTTGAATGGTTGGTGAATACGGGCCCTGATAGCATAAACTGTGCAGTCTGATCTTCGATCTACATTGTCCAATACTTAGAGACATGTTCTAGCCAAAATTCACTAGATCTGTCATCGCACTTTTAGTATTTTTTTTTTAAAGAACACTCACATAAATGCTAGGGTACCATCACCGTGTCGGTGGTGTTGACCCCATTCTTACTTTTTTCCCGGCTTTAAGTTACTTAAAAGCACCGTATTTCTATAAAACGGCTTGCGGAAGCTTGCAAGCTTTTGTTGTACTCCATTTTTTTTTATCTTAATTCAAATTTTTAATCAAATTTGATGAGACTTTGTTCGCTTTACAGCCGTGTCAAATAGATTCGACATTTGTGAAACCAACCGCTTGCGAAGATGGCCGACAGCCCAAAAATGCTGTGCATGTTCTCACTTGACACCAAGTTTATATTTTGCCTTCTTTTTCCAGCTGATTTGATTTAGTTGGATGTGGCACTGCATCAAATTGCAATGCAAATTTTATTACAAACCGTCAGTCTCCTTATCAGAAAATTAACCCTTTCACGGCATTAGGTGAAACAGGGACTTTTGCGGACAGCATAGACCAAGATCAGACTGCACAGAACGTGCAGTCTGATCTTTGATCTATACCGTCCGCTTGTTTAGTCAAGCTTACGAGATAGAATTCTTTCTCGGGTTCGCTGGATTCTATTTTCAGCTGTAGAAGGAGGCCGGGTTTATACATGTGGCACTGAAAAAGTTAAACTGCATTTGCGGGTAATGTAGATCAATAACGTACAACACAAAATCTTCAGTCTGACTTTTTATCTATACTGTCCAGTATTTTATGGGATGTTTTGGCTAGAACAAACTTCAAAGAAAAAAAAACAGTAATTGTGTCTTTTTTCTCCTCGACAAACGTCTCTTCAATTTATTTTGCGTCCTAAGTATAAATGAATGCCTTTAGAGAACAACCATTATTCAGAAATTTAGATTACACGCGATCGTAAAACCGGAGGGGCTGAATTTCACCCCCGTAGAAAACAATTGGCGTAATTGGAATTTATGATAATATTCTGAATTAACTCATATCCTGCTTGAATTTGCTTTTACACTGTGACAAATAGGTGTAACATACCATGAACAACGCAGGAATACACACAAATTTATACACAAGACAACCCAACAAATTTATACATAGGTGCAGCCTTAACGAACCGTTGAAAACGAATTTACAACGACACCAGAAAGAGTTCAATAACGTATGAGTAACTACATAACGAACAGATGCGAACTCAAAACGCCTATTGATGACGATCCTTAACGAAGTTCAGACTTGTTGTGCATGCGTTCTGGATCAATTCGTACAAATAGCGTTGAAAGGTTGTTGTATTGTTTTCGTCCGTAGTCACGATTCGTAGAACGTACGTCGACGTATAACATATATATCCAGATTGTCTCAAACGTTGGCATACGCTGACCTATAATTTTTCCCAAGTTCGGGCGCATACATACCATACCGTATTCATGACGAGCTTAAACGTATTCGTTGCTTATTGAATTAGATGTATCTAGAACGAATCGATAACTAACAGATACCGTATAGATGTATATATATATGTAAACGTATTTGACGTATTCCAAACGACCAAAGAACTTACTGAAAGTTTTGTTAACTTACAACTGACTTATAATCATTAATGGCGTATTGGCAGCGTGTTGGGCAATTGGTATACACATGGGATTCACACGAGGAACCGTGTGTCAATAGTTCAGAGATGGGGGATCCGGCAAGTATGAGAAGACAGTACATATCAGCGGTCTTCCAGTATCAGCATGACCTGATCGAGTTGGTCATGTACCAGCTGCGTGAAAGAGCCTGGAGAAGAAGAGTTAGAAGAAGGAGAATGAGCTGGGTGAGACCATGGATCGGGAGACGGCGGCAATTCGGCATGAATGATCAACTTATGGTGGAACGCCTTAACGAAGTTCATGCATCTATTACCAACTTCCTGCTGATGCCATCAGCGGTGTTCGACGAGTTGCTAGCCAGAGTGGGTGGAATGATAACCAAACAGTATACCCTCTACAGGGATCCACTTAAATCTAGGTTAAATTTTTGTACGTATTTCGACATATTGCTAACTTACAAACAACGTGTGTGAGCGATCGCATTACTTATCTAAAACGTACGTAGCTTATACAGAACATATGCGGAACATATGAACCATACGTCGGCATATGTTGAAACATTTTTTGCACGCACAAAAAATTTCGACGAACTCACCGTACCACACCGTATGCCAGCGTATATCAGCATATAACGACGTGTTGTTAACTTGTACCAAACGTTCTCATAACTTATCCGACGTACGCTAACGTATTAAGCAAAATATGTTTTACGTTGGCATACGCTGGCTAAAACCTTCATGTGTGACAGTCCCTGTACCCCGTAGTTACATTAGTGCTACCAATTTTTTTTCACGAGCAATTCGCGTATTACTGATGAATTAAAAACTTTCCTTCAACTATAGAATTCATCCAGTGCGCAAGCACAAAGCGTGCACATTATTTTGGACATTTGATGAAAGATCCTACATATGCTTTTTGCATTTGAACTGGCTCGTTACTATGCAATTTGCTCATATGCTTTGCACTCGTTTTAGTGTCGTTTCAAATTCTTTTACAGTTCATTTCGTTTTTAAACACTCTCGTTGAACATGTTCGGCGAGTTTTTGTGCGCTATCAAGCTTTATCAAAGTTTAGAAATTCGTTTAAGGTACGTTCCTAAATTCGAGACATGTAAATACTCCTTTAGACTGACTGATTGGATTGTATTGAAGCCGCTTTCAATTTTATTCCACTGTTATTAGCTCACTCCCCCACACACAAAAAAGAACTCAGCGCTGCGAAGGAGGCTTTTTTCATGAGGGTACACGAGACATTTCAGAATCCTAGCTTTATACTTGAAACTCATGCCACACAAGAAAAGGTGAGCTGCCGTGCTAACATGACCGAAATGATACTGGATTCGGCCTGAAACACCAATCAATCAACTCGGTCCTTGCCATTTTTCCTTGACTAGATGTATATGAAGTTATGCAAAAACAACCTTTATTTCATACCTTCATTATAACAGCCAATGCAATAGCTTGAGAGTTCCCGGCCAGTTAGCTCAGTGGTTAGCGTATCTGACTCGTGGCCTAGTGGTTGTAAGTTCGATATTAGGTTGAGGCAAACCTTCTTTCCGGCGATTTTTCGCCTCTCACCTCTGATGCATGTGAGAAAAGTAGTCAGTGGCTTGAAAAAAAAGTTGTGTCAGTACTGGTGTGAGAAAGACAGGAAACACATCCGTAGGTGCACTGACCGCCGTGATATGACCTAAGCTGTTGAAACGGCGTTAAACTCCAATACAACCAAAACAAAAGCTTCAGAGTTCCGAATGTACGCATTTTCTAAACCCAGGATAAAGTTCGGAGTATCTATAAAAAGTGTTAGGATGGAACAAAGGACTGCCAAAATCCGTTGTTAAAAATCAAGTATTTGTATAAACCCCACTTTTCGTTTGTTTGAAAGATAAATCAAAATGAAATAGCTCGCTATTTTTATTCTAAGTAAATACGTAATATTTAGTGAAATAAAAAGATCATCTAACATGCTTAGATCTAATACTGAAGTCAATGAGATTCGTACAATGCAGCTCGAGGGGGGAATGGGAAACTATTCAATCTGCGTTTTGGAAAATTTTACAGGTAAAGGAAAAAACTTCTCATTTCTCTGAAAAAAATTGTTAGATCATCTTTTTTAGATATGTTGTGTTAAATTGTGAAAATGAATTCAACACAACATATCTTAAAACTGGAGACTGGTTCTGCAGTGTTCAATACTGTACTCAAGCATCTTAGATAACCATATAATATTTCCTTGGTTATTTTAAAGTGATTATGTGAAACAGTCATGAATGTAATACAACACTCTGTTATTGATTAGACCTGATACCTTTACACAGGGAAGCGCTGTAAAATCAACGCTGTCATCAATACCGATTAGCCCTTGACCAAACAATCCGAAATTGAACGACCTTGACGAAGAAGGCTTTTAAAAACGCCGTTGGAAACAGGAGAAATTACTGGTAACAGTAGTATATATTATGGGTTTCCCAGCTCAAAAATTAAAACAAATTGGCAAAACCCCAATGCGATTCGAAAAATTCAAATTTTAAAACTCCCAGTCGCTAAAGCTGTTATTTTTAAATCCCCATCCCACACCCACTAACCCCAACAGTCGTCTAAAAAACTAAAGCTGTTTAGACGGGGCAGTCTAGGTAAAAAAAAAATTTATTAAAAAATTTTATAAAAAAATTTATTAAAAAATTTTATAAAAAAATTTATAAAAAAAATTTTATAAAATTTTTTTTTGATTTTTAAAATTTTACTCTTTACAACAGAACATCCACAATGAATGTAATATATACTATAGATACTTTTAAAGAAGCGAATGAAGCAAAATGTTTCATAGAAGCTCGTTACTATTCACTATTCCCCGAAATCGTTAACCCCGCTATATCTAAAATACGCCACTACAAATACGCTATTCCAGACAACCACCAATATATACCAAACATTCTAGTCTTTGAAAATCTCTCTGCTCTAAGAAACCAAATACACGAAGATTTAACCACGTACGAACAAATCAGAACATCTCTAGATTGTGACTGTAAATGTTGTTGTGTATACAAAGCATATGAAGAAATAGTAGGATATTTAGACTATTTATACACGGAAGTACAAGACGTATACAAAGAATACATATCATTTTGAATTAAATCTCCTCACATTTATAAAATATAGGTATTATGGAACCACTAAAAGATTTTCTAAAAGAATTAAACTTAGACAAAGACGACTCGTTAATGAAGTCTATAGATAACATGAAAGAGAATTTGATAAACGTAGATATAGCTAAAGATAAATTTAAAAACTTAATTTCAGACAAAGAAATTTCAGCGAGATTCGCTGTACTTCTAGCTAACTACACAAACAGTATTTTAGATTCTATAGATCCCTTAATCAGACAAGATATAAGTAAAAAGGTTGCATTTTGGAAACAAATTTACATATGCAAAAACACGTCTAAGAAAAATTTAGTACTAATGTATAATAAAACTAAAGGAATTAAATTAGATAGAAAGTTAACTAGAAACGAAATATTATACAAAGTCTGGCTAATGTTTTTTGACATGTGTGAGAATAATAACAGACTTTTACCACGTACTAAAGAAATGATAATAAACAAAGTAATAGATGTTGAAAATTTTAGAGGTGTGAATAAAGAAATAATTAAAAAGGTTGGGATTTAAAAAATATAACTTGTTTATAAATAAAGTTATATTTTATGATGCCCCCAAGCTAATGTGTCAATCTTGTTTTCCAAAACAAACCTTTTATCATCACTTGATCCTAACGCTTTTTTGTTTAACTCTTCAGTATACATATTATGACCCCTACTTCTTAAAACAGTCATCTTTCTATACTGATCCTTATCTGTAAGCAAACACTCTTTGTAATTATTAAAGTTTATCTCTTTTTTGATAACCGCTTTTTTAACACCTTTACATCTTTTATCCTCCTCACCATCTAAAGTTTTATAAGCATACATTTTTGCTCCTAGACCAACAAACTCAATCATAGTCTTACCACCTAACTCATCTTTAAACTTTCCAACTACTCCAGCATTACAATCATTTTTTAAGAAATGATCTTTAGGATAATTGCTTGTATCAAACATTTCAAACACATCTTTTTCCATATCCTTATACAAATTTTTAGTTTCTATCTCAAGAATAAAACTATCTGTATCAGTATAACACATTCTAACATTTTCACCATACTTATCTTTAAAGTAATTATAATAAGTTTTTTGCATATGCGTTTTACTAATATCTAAAATGCTTAATCCTGAGTAAATAGGTTTATTATATTTTAACTTAGTGTTTTTCATGTGTACCGCTGTTAGATTTTCATCGAATATTGTTGTGTGGTTATAGTTTGGTTTTGCTACCAATTTCCTATAACGCTCCTTACTAGAAACCAGTTCTATCGTTACTCTATTTCTCAGGTTTTCCATAGTCTTACCAAAGACTGAATTATTCATCAACTTAAAAAAATCTTTCTCGAAATTATTTTTAGCTGCTTTTCTTAGTTCAATGTTTGTATTAATATATGATTTAAGCCATGAGCTTTCCTCAAACTTAATTCCTCGATGTATTTTAGTAATCTTTAAACCTAAATCAACACATGTTTTTAAAGCTTCATGATGAATAATATAATTGTTTTTGTTATTTAAGTTTGGAATAAGTTTTTCTACTTTTTCTATCTTTAAACGTTCAGGTGCTAAAGGAAAGTCATTGTGTAAATCGTGCAATTCTTTAGGATATTCTAAATCTACTTCTAATATACACGGTATTTTTTGCCAAATTTCTAATTCTTTACCCACCATCCATTTAAAACCATGTGTAGGAAGAGGGCGACTCATTGCCCAAGGGTAAAGACTGTTTGCATCTATATATAATAAATATTTTGATGGTTTACTAGAATCATATAATTCACCCATATCCTCATTATTTGCTTTTGCATATCTTTTACTACACATGGTAACACCTCCTCTGATACCCCTTTCTACCATTAAAAGCATATCAGGATCAGATAAAAGCTCCAGGTTTACTCTCGTTATTTTTAATGTTGCATCCCAAGCTAAACCAGGAGCTGTATAATACCAACTAGGATCTAAGTCATAGTTTTCACGGCAAACATCTCTAAAGTTTTCGAAAACATCCGCTAAAAGCAAAACATCTATTTTATTGTAAAGTTCTAAGTAATCCTTCAACGTTTTCATGTTAAAAGCTTTCCAAACCTTTTGTGCATGAGCATAATCTTCATCCGTAATTCCTTCTTTGTTCAAACTCGAGTAAAATGCTTCTTTGGGTGGTAATTTCTCTTCTTTAAGTTTATCGAATGAATCTAGGTACTCATAAGGAAAAACTCCTTTTCTCCTAACCAAGGGTAGCAGGGAGCTAGTAAAATATTTTGATAAAATTTTTAATTGACTTTCCTCTAAGTTACTTGAAAGTTTATCCAAACTAGAACTCATAAACTTAAAACTATCAAGGAATCTAATTTTATGGTTTATATTTTTTCCTACCCAAATGTCTTTACTAAAACTAATATATTTCTCTTCATTGTTTGGAATACAATCAATCTTTCCATCAGATTTGCCAAGGCATTTAATAAAAAGATGTGCATCATATCCACTAAGATTATGAAGGTACACAGGTGTGAAGTTAGGATTTTTAGCTTTTAGGTTGCATTCATTATGCGCGGCGCCTCTATATTTACCTGTAAAATGACAATGATCTCTTACTCTATAATTAGAATGATTAAATTTTCCACCACAAATCCAACATTTTGTTTGTTGTGTATGTTTTATTTTTTCCTCTATTGTAATTTCAATAGGCTTTGGGTTTTGGTGGTACCGTTGATGAATTTCTTTTATATCATCTTTTAACCATTTTATAAAAACTTCCTCAGCATTTTTTCCAACATAACTTCTTTTTATAGGAGCACACACAACATCGTCAAAGCATTTTATAATATAGTAAAAACTGCAAGGTACATGTTTTTGACGTTGTATAGTATAACTTTTTTCTGGGTTCGGTTGGCATGTGTGTATTGGTTCCAAAACACTTTCAAAATCAGCGTATACAACAAAGGGAACCTTAAGTTTTCTAGAATGGTTTTCAAAAGCTAACATGGTACCTGATTTTGGCATCTCTAAACTAATAGGTTCATGTTCGTTACAGTATTTTTTATGGTTTTCCAAAAGTTCTTTAGTACCAAAATGATTTAAACATCGTTTACAACATTCTATATTTCCATTATGAGTATTTGTTATTTGTTTTTTCACTAATCTATTAAAGTTTTTTATGACGGCATAGTGCATATTTTCCTCATTTTTAGTAAAAAGAAGATCAACATGTTTACTTTTTTCATCTTTTGTAAGCCTAAGAGGATAAATATATTCCTTATATCCATACACGTTTACACTAATTTCAGGATTTTGTTTTTCAAACTTATCGATATCTTTAAACGAAACAGGATACTCTATTCCCTCCATGTTTAAGTCACTTTCCTTTTTTTGTAAAGCCTTGTCAACTCTTTCTGCATTACGCTCTTTAGGGTTTAGCGCTCTTAAAACACACCATAAAAAGCATTTGTCATCTTCATTTTTCATATTGATAACTGCTTTTTTGTTAGCAATCCAGTCTGGCAAAGGTAACCAACCATTAGCTCTTAAAGGAACATAAACAGCTGTATGTAGTTCTAATTGTACTATACTTCCAAAAGTCCAACCACTACCTTCTCTTTGGAACTTAGCTAAATTTTCTAAAACTTCATCTATCATTTTATTCAACAAATCCTCTATTTCTCCCCCGTTTAAATTTAAATGTTGACTACTATGAAAAGCACGTTCAACAGGACCTTGATCAAGATTTGTTATTAACCATAATTTACACCTAAGTACAAGTTTTACCTTTGTTTGTAAATTATTTCTAAGAGTGTTTATAAGAGGCATCCACGTGTCTGCGAAAAATCTTTGTGGGCTATAATTTTCTCTACCCTCTATAACATGTTGTGTAGCATACTCTCTAAATGCGGATTGAGAAGCTCTAATCTCAAACGGTTGTCTTGGAGGGTAATTTTCTCTAACGTGAGCAACAATTTCATCCAACACTTGCGGTATCTGTGTTGTCTCCACATTACCAGTTAGCCAGTTACCAAAATCAGTTACTCTTCTTTGTATAGATTCCGGAACGACAGCTGAGTAAACATTAGACGCAGCTTGTCTTGCTGCACTCGTAATTCTATTTAGGAAACTCATCTTTTTTTATATATAATAAAAAAAACTTAAACTATTTTTTTATTTCAAAAAATTTTATTATTACAACTTCGTCATTGTCATAATAAAATTACTGAATGTTAATCTTATATTTATTATTCCAAATTCCTCCATTATAGATCTTAATAATTTGCGGAGATCGATCTATAAATTTACTAGCCTTATAAATCGATGGAAAGGTTTTTATTTCGCCAGTTTCAACATCCTCTAAAGTAACTTTCTTAGGATTATGCATAATAGTCTTTAATCTATCATACTTAGGGTCTTTGCTTCTTTCTTTTTTTGGTAGCTTAGACGACTCCTCCGGTAACAAACCATGTTCTTCTACCAACTCCTCTAAGCGTTTTTTATTCCAATAACCATAAAAATTTATATTATTTTCTTTAAGAATTTTTTTAAAATCTGTAATCTTTATCATTTTTTATATAGGAAAAAAATATCTTAATACACTACACTCATTTTATTTCCATCAGACTGGAAGTTAATTAACCTATCACTAATAATAACAGCATATGCCTCTGTGTTTGCAAGAACATTTTCAGTAAAAAATGCTTTGATTTGGATATCAGTTACTGAGTATTTTAATCTCTCACTCTGTTTGGAAACGTCAAACAAAAACAAAGGATAAAGGGTTTTATAATCTGAGGGAGTAATGTTAGGGTTTGACACCATTTCATTCATGTTATAAAACTTAGATCTAAATAGAGAAGCGTCACCATACACTCTACTAAATTGGTTCGCAGTGAATGAAAGATTATAATCAACAGCAGGATATCTAGTAGAATTTAACGTAACATAAATATTTTTAACGTTTCTATGATCAAATATGGCTGGATTTTGTTGTTGGTCACCGCTTTTACCAGTCTGAAAGCCAACAATAATAAAACGTGGCACTTCGGGTGATGATTTGACAGAAAGTCTCCAGGTAAATGATGTTGACTGAGGAACCGCGATAGAGTCGCACTGCCTCATTCTATATCCAACCGGTAATTTTTCTTTTTTCTCGATAATTTTATAAAGTTCCATCTTCTCTCCATCTGCGGGTAGCACGTGTGGCATAAACCAAGATACTCTAAGTAAATTAATTCTACCATCAACAGGAGCAACACCATCTCTAAAAATTGCATCATTATCATCATTTCTTGTTAATGTGAGAGTTTGCTTCATTCCATACAATATCTTATCATAATCATCACAAAAACCAAATATATGTTTTAATGGAACTCTGAAGCTAAAGGTACCTCTTGGAAGAGGATCATTAATAATATAATTTCTTCTTACAATAAAACCATTGTTTCCAGCAGCTGCTGCATCTGTTGTATCTTTATACCAACATTGATTTAACCCTTGTGATTTAGAAAAATCATCCGGATATTTTAACAAACCAAGCATTGTAGTAGCATGGCCAGGATTCAATACGGATTCAATCTCCATACCCGAAAGTTGATACTTAATATTTTTAAAAAGATACATGAGACCATTGTTTGTTAAAGAAATGTTAGTGTTAGCATCGTAAACTGCTCCATTATCACTTCTTACTAATTCACCTACAATAAGTAAATAACTCTCTTCCCTGCTTCTACAGCTGCACTTTTTCCAACCTCTAAAGCTTTCTTTGCACCTTCCTTAGCCACACTCTTTCCTACATCAAGGGCAGAAGACGCAATTTGTTTAGCTGCACTACTAGTAAAAACCCTCGCTAAAAAGTTAGCAACGCTATCAAAGATTCCGGAACCACCGTATGAATACCTTTTTTTAAATCCGTGTTTTTTAGTGATGATCATCTTTTTATAGTATAGACATTAAATTTTTATAAGCGTTTGAATTTAAAACACCTAGTCTTTTTAATTCATCACAAATGCCTACTAACTCGTTTCTTAAACCTGTGTTACCTGCTTCTTTACTTGCCATCAACAGGTCTAGTCTTTCTATTAATGCGTTAGGGTCAGATGGGATAACGATACCCTTACCACTTTTTGATGGATATATATATGACCCAGCAGGATCAATAACTCTAACGAATTTAATTCTATTATACCAAATAGATCTAAGAATTTTAGTCCATTTATTGCCTCTAGAATATTTAGGATATGGATTATCCGGATCGTTATTTCGATGAAGAGCGTTGGTTCTTATCATCATCTTTGCGTAATTATCATAATCCTCATCATCATAAATATCTTCATCTGTTTCTTTAGACACGAGTAACTCCCATAGACCAGGTGTTCCTTTATATAACTCTCCACCAACCAAAATATCATTATCATCAACTACGGCTGATTTGCGACCAATATAAAATCTACCACCTTCATCACGTAATCCATATGTTCTATCAACATCACCTTTACTAAAAAATTTTGTTAGATACTCCCTTGCAAGTGGTCCAATGAAATGTGTATCTTCATATTTCTCCAATTTCCTTTCATCAATAGCTGGTCTTTCTTCAGAGGGATAAGCTTCTATTGATGGAAAAGCTGGTAGATTAATAGCTTGTGGTAACTTTTCGATACCTTCTCTAATAGGTTTAAGTCCCTCTGTAATCTCCTTTGTTGTAGCTTTTTGCGTTTCAGTAATAGGTTTAAAAAACCTTGAAAGATCGGTTTGTAATTCTTGTTTACCCGTTCTCTCTGCTAGTAGATTATCCCGAATCTTCTTTCTCGTTTCAAGATATTTTTTTACAATTAAGTCCCTTTTTACAGGATCAACGATTTTTAAAAAAGACATTTTTTTAATTACTAAAATAATTTTTTAAGACAGTTTTTGTAACAGTTTTTGTAACAGTTTTCAAACACCAACTTGTTTGGGATAATATATAAGAGCATTATATATTCTCTTATATATTACATGTCTGAGGTATCACCTATTTCACAAATACACTTACACTTGATTTCTGGTAGGGAACATAGTCTTGGTCTATTCTTCAGAATTTTTCTAATAGGAGAGGGGACCTCCATGGTTCTTTTCAACGAGTTTCCGAAAGGACTCACGAGCTTCTTGTCTTCCTTTTTCCAACAAAGATTCTTTGTTTTCTTCCGTAATTTTGGTCTTGATCTTGGTACGTATTTCTTCCTTCATGATTTTATACTTTTCCTGTTCTTCAACAATCAGACGAAATTCACTATCAGTAACAACACCATCTACCAATGCCTTGGATATATGGTCATTTATAGTATTTAGTTTGGTTCTGGCTATTGTAGCAATCTCCTTGTGTTTTTCTCCCTTGTTTCTAGTATTGGCAACAACATACTTGCCAACTATAGATAGCAAACCTGTTACTCCAGCAGAAGCTTCTAAGGCTATAACAGCGGGAACCGCTACTATAGTAGACAAAAGTGCAACACCACCTACACCAGCAACAACAGTTGTCGTGGTCAAAACAACATCAACCTTGTCAACAATTCCTGAAGCACGAAAATACTTCTTTGCCAGTACTTCTCTGGTTGCAATTTCCTTTTCAAAGTATTCACGTATTTTTCGAATCTCTTCTAGTCTAAAAGCATGACCACGCATCTCATCCATATTGCGTAGTTCTATAGGAGGAGCTGAGGGTTGGAACTTGTCTTTTGGCAGTTTTGGGTATATTTTATTAGGGTGTTCTTGATCTGTATCTGTCATTTTATTAATATAATAATTTTTTTATGTCAAGATTGTAAATATTTTAGATAACATAATAACTCTCCATGAGGTATTTCGATCGGTTTTTGTGAGAAATTATAAATGTAGACTAAGATATCATCAGCCTCATTATCAAGATGTGTTCCATTAAGAATGGTTAAACTATCTTTCCATTTATTACTAATAGATATCACTACAACTCCTCGTGTAGTTATATAACCAAATCCTAGCGAAAGTCTTATACCATCACGAGGAGGAATCTTGATAGCTACTTGCGAGTATATTTTCCATTTTAGAGGATCTTGCTTTAAGGGAGGAAATTCTACTCCGTGTAAATGAGGTTTCCAAAATATAGTTTTATGTTGGGTACTAATATTAGGTTTTACACCAAATTTATGTATATCCATTTTTATTTTGGTGAAAATAATATTTATAATATAGCTCCTAGGATAGGGATATTAGCGAATGGACTATTAGGTCCGAGTAAAAGTCCTCTTCCATCATACATTTTTCCTCCTTGCTTTAAATAAAAACCATCACCAACAGACTTTAATCCTTTACCTTTGTATGGTTTTAAATATAATCCACATCCATCAGTTTCAACTTGACAAACACATCCTCCTTTTTTAAGATAAAGACCTGATCCTAGTGCTTTCGATACACCTGTTTGTGCTAATCCAGTAAGAGCACCAACACCTAAAGCTGGTAAAACAGTTTTTGCAATCATCGGTAAAGCTCTAGCAGCTAACCCAGCCAACATTCCAAGAAAACCTCCTTCTATTTTCGTGTTATATTTAAGTTGTTTTGCAGACATTCTAATTGTGATACCCTTACCATCCTCATAGGCTTTAGCTATTTTCTTTGCTTGTGAATCGGTAATCGCTAAAACATCATTACCACGTAAATCTTCACGACCTAAACGAATACTTACTGGACAACTAGCTTTAACAGCATGTTGAAGCTTTTCCTTTTGCCCTTCCGATATATTTACTTTAACATTAGTGTAACTCGTCATTTTATATATAACTATTTTTTTATTTATCTCGCTTCTCTAATATGAAACCTAATTGTTAAATTTTCACCTCTAAGATTTAGTAAATTACCATCTTGATCCGTAATATTTACCTCTAGGTTATGTATTTCATCTAATGTTATTGGTAAGTATACTAAATTAACTGGTGACTCAATTATCTTATATCCAGGTGCAACATCTGGGAAAAAAGAGTAAATAGTGTTTTTTGTTGAACCATTAACATAACTTCCTGAAATAATATCTATGTTAACAAGCAAACTATTTATGCTAAGAATGTTGACTGCATTCTCTGACTCGTAAAATCCTTGCGTATATTTAGCACGAGTAAATCCTAATACTTTGGCAATGGAGCCTGGTTGATTAAAATCTACTTGATAGCCATCTTCTAAGGTAATAATAGACTTTAGGGTATTGGTGTTTGCAGAAATGTTAATAGGATACCCTTCATTAACTCTATCATAATGACCCTTTTTTCTCATTTCCTGGTGAATGGTGTCATTAATGCCAACAAGGTCATAACTTCCTTCAGGTATTCTTATTTTAACCCATGAGGTGCCATTGTCTGGAGAATAAACGAATGTGTTGTTCGTTTCATCAATGTTTGGAAAAGAGTAGTAAGTTTCAAGGTTTACTAAAGCTATTTCATATACTTTATCCTTTTCCAGTTGAATTGGAGGATTAAACCTTGTTCTAAAACGTGTTTTGTTGTCACTTACTATAATTTGAAATGATGTTTTATGGTTTGTATTTTTTACAATTTGTTCTAAAAGTTCTTCCATTTTATAATATTTAAATATAATATTTAATATATAATCAAATAGTAATATTATATTTTAACAGGTTTCTTCATATCACTTACAACATCCATTAAACCAGCAATAATTAATTCTAATTGTTGTATGCGTCTATCCTGCTTAATAACTTGATTTTTAAGAATATCAATAGGTTTTTCTTTTTTTTCCTTTGAAAATATCTTTATATATTTCATTTTATATTAGAGTATAATTTTTTTAGCCTAAACGATTGAAGCGGGGCTTGTTTATACTGACTTTGGTATGTAAAAATTGTCAAAACCGTTTCTATACTTCCCATCATGTTTTTTACTGGTTAAGTCAATGATAGCAAAACCATGAGGTCTTTCCCATGCCTTTTGACAAAATTTTCTAAACTCATCCTTAGGCATATCTTCACCTACATGATCGTTATAAATATGATTAATGTTTTTTAGGTCTTGTGGGAAAAGGCAAATAAAATTAGCATTTTCTCTAATAGTTTGTCTCGGTAGTCTAAAATAATTCTGTGAGAGGTAAAAGCAGTCAACATTACTATGCCTTCCTCGAATGTAATAACACTCACATTTATTTTGTCTTTCTAAAAGTAAATCATCGAAAATCATTAAATTTTTATTTTCTGAGTTTAACTCTCTTGGATCAGGTACATCACTAGCATTTTCAAAGAAGTTGCAATTTATATCCGATTTGTTTTTAATCGTTTTAATCCATTCTTCAACTAAAGCTGTTGGTGCAATGTTTAGTTCTTGTATGTCATCACGCATGTTAAACAATCTTAAAATACATTCTTTTGGTAGTTTTTCTTCAAAAGCCTTTTTTAGTATTCGGTATTCCGGTTGAAAAAGGCTTTTTCCGAAAACACTCAAATCGTTGTAGTCAAGCCAACCTGGTCTGAGTAAAAGGTTTAACAATAAAGTAGTTTTACCACATCCTGATTTGCCTATAATTAAACCTCTAATACTTTTTGGTAAAAGGGAGTGATTAAATCTCTTTGATACTACTTCATTCCATGATAAGTTTATAATATCCATTTTATATAACTTTTTTAATTTTTATATATAAAATGTATTGCGTTAAATGTAAAAAACATACTGATACAAACAATATAGAATATACCGTTTCTAAAAATGGAAGAAATATGATGCGGGGTAAATGTGTGGTTTGTGGAATAACTAAAACACAATTTATAAAAGGAGAAAAAAAAAACTACTAATGGCAGTAGCATCTTAAACAAATTTATAAACATTATGCCTTTTGAAATGCATCTCCCTGGTCACAATTTTACGGGTCCAGGTACCAAGCTAGATGAGAGGTTAAATCCTGATCTAACCCCAAAGGAATGGAGTAAACCTATAAATAGAGTAGATCAAGCTGCTTATAATCATGATGTTTGCTATCTTAAGCATGATGATACAAAAACTAGGAATGAAATATGCGATAAAGATATGTTAACAGAGTTAGAAGGTATTTACAATCCTAGTATTAGAGAAAAAATGGAAAAGTAGACTCATTGGAACGAAGATGAAATTTGGAATGGGAGTCAAAAAAAAAAATTTGACACGATAAAAATTTTAGCAGAAGAATTACATAAACCTGTAAAAAGAAATTTTAAGAAAAGGAGAGTTAGAGTAAACGGTATAGATAGGATATGGGCTGCGGATTTAGTAGACATGCAAGCATTTTCTAAGCTTAATCATGGTGTTAAATACCTTCTCGCTGTCATTGACATCTTTTCTAAATATGGATATCTGGTGCCATTAAAAGACAAAACAGGGAAATCTGTTGCTATAGCATTGAAGAGTATTTTTAAGGAGAGAAAACCTGAAAAAATGTGGGTGGATAAGGGTAAAGAGTTTTATAACAAAGATGTTAAAGACTTGGTTGAATTGTATTCTACTGAAAATGAGGAAAAATCTAGTGTGGTTGAGAGGTGGATTAGAACAATGAAAGAAAAAATGTGGAAGCATTTTTCCGCTAACTCCACAAACGTTTACATCAATGTGCTAGCGGATCTCGTTAAAAAATATAATAACACGAGGCATTCATCTATTAAGATGACTCCGGTAGACGCTAGTAAAAAGGAAAATGAAACGAGAGTTTGGAGAAATCTTTACCCTGATCATCTCGAAATAAAAGATATAAATCCTAAGTTTTCCGTTGGAGACAAAGTAAGGATAAGTAAAAAGAAAAAGACTTTTGAGAAAGGTTATACAACAAGATGGACTGAGGAGGTTTTTACAGTTTCTGAAGTAAAACTTACATCACCTGTAACATATAAAATTAAAGATCTTAATGGAGAAGAAATACAAGGTACCTTTTATGAACCTGAACTGCAGAAAACCAGTCAAGAGGTGTATAGAATAGAAAAGGTTATTAAAAAAGGAAAAAAGAAATCTCTCGTAAAGTGGAAAGGTTATCCTGATGAATTTAATTCATGGGTTGACAATAACGACATTAGAAATATTTAACTATAAAAAATGTCAAATATTTCGATTAAAAACGTAATTTTACCAAATAAACCGTTGAACAATTTCGAATTAGAGGGTGCCGCAAAAAGATTAAAGATTCCTTATTTTAGAGGAGTTTTTTTACTAGATACATTACCGAGAAAACCGAGTAAAAAAGAATGTGGCATAGTAAACTTTGATAAAAGTGGTGGACCTGGTACACATTGGGTTGCTTGGTATAAAAACGGTAAAACTAAAATTTATTTTGACAGTTATGGTATACAACCACCTATTGAAATTCGAGAGTACCTAAAAAGCCCAATACAGTACAATACTGATCAATTACAACAAGCTGGGCAAGTATTTTGTGGTCATTTATGTTTGTACATTCTAAAAGAGTTATCCACAGGTAATAAATTTCAAAATGTTTTAAATAAACTTTTTTAGTAATAATATAAAAATGCCTGTTAACAAATTTGGAAGAATGGAAGATGATGGCCCAATCAGTGATGGTGTGTCACTCGCTTACATAAATAATAATTTTTTACGTAAAGATGGAACAACTGTTGTTACTGGTTCTATAAACATGAATGGTAATACATTAGCTAGGGTTAGTAATCCAGTAAATTCTCATGATGTGGCAACTAAGGATAATGTTGACACCAACTCGGGGTTGTTGGATGAAAACGGAGGATACCATGTTAAAAATGGTTATTTAAACATGGGTTTTAATCCGATAAAAAACGTTAAGAAACCAACAGACCCGCATGAAGCTGCTACTAAAAATTATGTGGATAGGAGTGGTAAAGCAATAGTAGAGGAACCGGATGGCACTTTTTCCGCTGTTGCAAATATAGATATGAAAGGGTATTCATTGAACAATCTTATAGATCCCACATATCCACAAGATGCTGCGACTAGGGCTTACGTAGATGGTGCTAAGCGAGCTTTTGTTTACACATTTGGAGGGTATCTAGCAGTTGCAGACGTTTCTATGGGTGGGCGAAGGATTAACAACGTTGCAACACCTGTATTAGACCAACAAGCTGCAAATAAGTTTTACGTAGATACCATTCTTGAGGCGGTTACCGCGGGTGGAAACGCTTTGACAAAAAAACAAGATGGATCTTTTTCAATGGCTGGCGAAATAGATATGAATGATCACCCAATTACTGGATTACCAAATCCTGTATCCCGTGACTCCGCTGTCAATAAAAATTATGTTGATAACGGTGGAGCTATTATAAAAAATCCGGATGGAAGTTTCACGGTGGTGGCTAACGTAAATCTCCAAGGTTTTTCTTTAAAAAACGCGCCAACCCCGGTAGAAGAGAGAGATTTAGCAACAAAATCATACGTGGATAAAAAAGTCTCCCTCCCTATTATAACCGTGTGGGCTGAAGAAAATGGACCAATTGGAAACGGTAATTATGAGTTTTCATTTGGTAATGGTGCTTCAGGTGCTAGCCATAGGATGGGTGGTTATTGTATGAATGCGTCGGGTAGAATTATAAGAGGTAGTTTATCGGTTGTTACAAATAACCCTAATGTACCAGAAGAGGTAAAAGTTAATATTGTGGTAAACGGAGTAGAGCTGGTTGATTACTCTATTATTAAAAAGAAAGATGAGACTTGTAGCTGTGTAGTTTTTCCTAAACCACTTGAAATAAAACAATGCGATACCATAAACTTTATTTCAAGAACAACCAACCCTACTGCGGAACACTCTTACATATCTATTTTGATAGAGTTAGACTTGTAGACTTAAAGTGTTAAATATTGGAAAAAGGATTAGTTTAACTTGGTCCCACTGTAAAAATATAACTTTATTATTTTAAAAGTTATGTTTTTTAGAAATTTTTGGGGGTGTACCAAATATATAAACTTAATAAGTCTACTATATCTTCTTCAGATACCGTTTTTACAACCTCATCAAAGTGAGTTAAGAAATTATCACTGTTGTATAGGTCTAATAAAGGTCGCCCATTAATCGCATTGAAACCTATTATAAAATAAAAGGAGCAATCATGCGTTTTAGCTTTACTAAATTCATAGTAGAGAGCTGCTCGTGTATTTATTAATGCTTGTTTGTAATTTTCACCTACAGCTCCTGGAAAACAAGTCAATTCTGTGTTGTATGCAACACCTGAGTATTTTATTTTAGCTTTTAATGCTTCTTCTACAACTGTATGGTCACAATTACAAAAATCTTCTTCTATACTTTCATTATCATCTGAAACATCTTCTTCTATACTTTGTCTATGAAATACAAAAGGATCTAACCTTGTAGGATGTCTCTCTCCTATTGGTCTTTCTCCTGGGGGTAGTGTTTTCTTGTAAAAAGTTACACTTGGTACAAAATCATCTTCAGATTTATACCCTTTAGTTATATATCTACGTAGCCTTCCTCCCGTAATATTTCTATAGTCATTATCTATTTTCATATATTGATCAAATTTGTGTAGAATATTTTGGAAATATTCACCTCTTCCATTTAGTATCAATAAAGGAATACCCATTTGAATGAAATGATGAGGTCTTCTCGCAGCCTCACTCCTACGACTAACAATAAAAGCAATACTACATTCTTCATCACCTATTTCTTTCACAAACTCACTGTAATGATAATACCAATCACTTCGTATATCTTCAAATACTTGTAAATGATTTTTTTTGTAATTAGAATTGAGATACGTTATATCTCTACTAAAACCATTGTCTGATATAAATTTACCATCAAAATGACGTACTTTGTTTTCAAAAATTGTTGTTAAATCTGTCATTGTAAAAATTTCACAATATTTTTTAAAAACTTTTTTTTAAATTTCAAAATATTTTTCTATATAATTTCATCTATAAATTTTTTTATAAAATTTTTAATAAAAAAATTTTTTTACCTAGACTGCCCCGTCTAAACAGCTTTAGTTTTTTAGACGACTGTTGGGGTTAGTGGGTGTGGGATGGGGATTTAAAAATAACAGCTTTAGCGACTGGGAGTTTTAAAATTTGAATTTTTCGAATCGCATTGGGGTTTTGCCAATTTGTTTTAATTTTTGAGCTGGGAAACCCATAATATATACTACTGGTAACCACTATTTTATCATTTTCCCACAATGTTTTCTGTCCCAGAAACTAACATATTTTATTGATTCGCAATCTGCAAAGGCTTTTAAATTCGACAGGTCTCATTTTTTGTGTCTGGCAGACGCGTTTAAAATGAGGGGTTTCCAATTCAGAGAAGGTCAATACTTGTGGAGACAAGAGGCGTGTGTCTTAGAACAGTACTGCAATATTCAGGTGTTCACTGCAGTACTGCTCGTTCTATTAGAGTGTTTAATGATAGACTGGAAGAACTTGTTTGTACGCAATATACATACACTGTATATATATATATTACTTCGATGATGAAGTTATTATTGTTTTATAGCGTAGTTCACTTGGCAAACGCTTTTAGTTATAATAGTAAGATTAAATCGTTAGAAAATATCGGTAGGTATTCGTTTTTAGTTATTGATGTTTTTCATTCTTGAATTTGTGTCTTTCTGTCTGTCTGTCTTTTTGTGCTTCCTTTCTTCCTTCCTTCCTTTCGTTCGTTCGTTCGTAAGTTAGTTCGTAAGTTTGTTCCTAAGTTCTTTCTTTCTTTCTTCCTTTGTCTTTATTTCTTTCTGCCTTTCTGCCTTGATTTCTTGCTTTCTTCCTTTTTGCCTTTCTGCATTTCACTCTATCTTTCTGCCTTTCTGTCTTTTTTTATTATCTTCTGCCTTTCTTTCTGCCTTTATTATTATTCTTTGTTGACCGTGTGTTTGTAACCTTTTCAAAGTCAATTTTAGTTTATTTATTTGTCAATCTACATATGTTTTCCTATGAATGAGTCTAGCATTAGAAAAGCTCTCTGTATCGCTGTTTTAACTTTCAGGGCTTGTAAACCAGAGGTTGTGCATTCGAATCCTGGGTCGACCAAAACTAGGTCCGAGGATTGGTGAAAATCATTGCGACAGTATGTCTTTGCGAGATGCCGCTGAGCATAGGTTCGACCCCTGTTTATGTGGGCAGCTAGAGGTTCGGAAATAGTGCTATGCGTAGAACTTAGGAAACATGATGAATTACACGGGTCAATTATGATGGACTATAATGTATTTAGTATGATGACGTCATATTCGATGTCATAAGAATACACGGAGTTCCTGATTGTGCACAGGACTACCAACCCGGTATTAAACCTAAACTGCATCTTTGTACTCAGTGAAACTGCCCACTTCCTTTATACTTGCAAAGAAAACACATTTTGTATTATTTATTGGCGTTCAAATAAAAAAAGATTCACAGCAAAAAAGTCTAGATCTACACAGGCCACGTTCACGTCAGAATCGATATGACCCAAGGAGAGCATCTACATTGTATGAGCGGGGCCGGAAGCGGGGTACTCAATGAGTATTTTCGATTGCATTCTTATTCATGAGAATGTTTTCTAAATGAACCAAATGACTGTTTTTGCCCACATTAAATGCTGTAGCCAATAAAAAAATGTGTTGCTTTCTAAAAGTAAAATTCTAGATCTATATAGAAAGTTTGGTGAATACGGACCTAGCTTTATTTCCATGTATTTCTACGCGTTAAATATTGTCAGGTTTGATAAGCTGAACTTTATGGAACGAAGCTAGCACTGTAAATGTCGCAGAAGCCCTAATTAATGATTTTGTTATCTTAACCCTTTAAGCTGCTAAGGGCGACTCACTGACCTTTTGCGGACAGTGTAGATCAAGATCAGACTGCACAGAACGTGCAGTCTGATCTTGCATCTAGACTGTCCGATAAGGAGGTACTTTTTTCCAAAAAAAAAGTTAGAAATAGCATTATTCCGGTTTCTACTATTGGCTTAAAAGTTTCATTTCACTTATTGAGCAGGTTAAGGGTTAATATGGTTTGCAACACGCGAAAAGGGGCATTCGGACATTTGCGTAAATTGCCGTCTCGGATCAGCTCGCGCAGGCTTATCCGAGACGGCACTTTACGACTACATGTACAGTAGATTTTTTCCCACAGTGGACTCACGCAAAACAAAAATTTACATGAAAACGGAAAGTGTCGTTTCGGATTAGTCTGCTCGGAGTGCGCAGGCTGATCCGAGACGACATTTTATGCCAATGTCCGAATGCCTCTTTTCGCATGTTGCAGGCCAATTACAAGAAGGAACCGAGTCTCACAGATTGATCAAAGGATCATCCGTGGGTGTTAGCTAGTATACGCGATGTGTTGATTATCAACCCTTCACTAATAACCTATTTCAGGGCCCTCGGCGAAAAACAGTGGCTTTTGCTAACGTCATAGTTCAAGATCAAATTAAAGGTTCTATGTCGTCCGCTTGTGTAGTCAAGTCAATAAGATAAAAAAAAAACATTTCTTGGTTTCAGTGGACTGTATTTATCAGTGGTTGAAAGAGGTCGAGTTTATATATTTCGCGCTGGAAGAGTTAAGAGCAATAGTGGATGTTGTGCAGACGGTAAATATCCAAGATCAGACTGCACAGACATGTAGTCTGATCTTGGATATACACTGCCCAATATCTGTTTGTACACCATGTCACAAATGCCCCCGATTTGACTACCTTTCAATCGGTCTTAGTTAGTTTTATTCATTACATAGAATTTATTTCATTGATTAAATCAGACTGAAGGGTATCTGGATGGAAAATTTCTCATTTTGCTGGTCCAGGTACACAAAGTAATCAATCCTAAAAGATAGAGCTAGACTGCTTTGAATACGATGTCCAGATAATTAATCTTCTGATATTTTGCATATATCTGTTCATGTGCTTGTTTGAATTCCCCAGCTCTCCAGTGTCCTGCTCAAGGACACTTCTATGTGACTAACACAGCCAGCAGGAATCGAACCAGTTCTTACTGATGACAGATACAACGCCATAAGTCTTTCAGCGTCAAATACATAAACTACACCAGACCTCACGTTCTGTGCAATCTGACCTTTATCTTCATCGTTTGCACAAGTTTTTTTTTTTCTTTCGACGCTGACAGGGTTAAATGCATTTTCTTCAACAAATCTCAAAGTATGAACCACATTCACTTTGTCCTCTGTAAGTGCTTTCATTTAGAGTTTTTTTGTCGTCTGGTAAAGTTTGATTTAAAGAATTCGATTTGCTGTCTATAGAACGATTATTGCACAGTGTTTACTGCAAGGGACATCGCTGAGCACAACAGTAAAACAGCAGTTCTGATTGCTCATACACGGATTATAAGTCGAACTTTGATTTGGATTGTCGATAATTCAGGTTTATGTCAAGTGACGAAAATATCGTCCTAAAACTAAGGCGTTCTCGAGAGTTAGTTCCCTTGTTCTGCCGTACAGGAGAACCTTGAGATTTTTCTACTTCTGCAGTAAGGTGTTCTGCAATCGATGTTCATATTCATCAACGGTTCTGATTTCTATTCATGTGCTAAAATACAAAACAAGTTACATAATAGTGAACCGTCGTCGTAATAAAATGCAAACTCTTTTAGAAGGTTCGTCAAAAACCATGCAGAAATTTTAGATTGCGAAATTGTTCACTTATTTGCTTTCCATCCCTGTTTTGTTGTATCAAACTTGTCTGTCTGTCCGTCCGTCTGTCCTTCTTTGTATGCACCAAACCAAGTTTTGCACGTTGATAATGAATATTTCTCGCAATCATTTCTGATTCTTCGTCTTGCAGGAGACCGACTTTGAACACAATATGGCACAATAAGAAATTCACATTACGTGCATTTTCTTTTTCTACAGTACTTTCAACAATATTCTTGTGATAAGCAATACGTCATGTTGTTTTGTTATATTTCACATGTTATTTTCAAGTACTTTATCTGTAAAATAGGTAACTTGTTGAGGAAGAAATGCACTGTTTGACTTCTAAATAACTGTATTAAAATATCGAACCGATAGTGAATGATTGCGATTTCAAAGTACTTCTTTTTATTAAAAAACCTGCCTGTATCGGACAGTTTATATCAAAGATCAGACTGCACCTTTTATTCAGTCTGATTTCGATCTGCACTGTACGCAAACAAATATTGATTCTCGCTCAGCAACTTAAGGATTGAAAACAATGAAAAATGAAGATTGCAATTTTGGGTTTTTTCCACCAACTGTAATAGCACAATCCGTTTGTGTCAAAGAAAATAGATCGTTTCCAATTTAACAAATCCAAAATTGACGTTTTAAGCACATTGCTATTTAGTCTGCCTGGTAACAGATTTTTTGCACGGAAAAGGGAGTGCATTTTGCATTCTTATTTTTTGGTGGAAAAGTTACTTGTTCTGTACCTCGTAATGTGTCTGTTTTGCACTAGCTTTAAAGGTCCTGCATGGCTCAATGGTGAAGGTGTAGGATTCGAAACCTGGAAGGGACCGGGTTCGATCCTCACTTGAAGCGCTGGGTTTTTCTAGGGCGTGTCCTTTGTCACAACGCTTCTATAATAGGACTGGGGGAAATTTGTCGGGAGCCACTTGGTAAAATGAAACGGCCAGCCCTTGTACTTGTTAGTCAGGCTAAGGTTTGATGAGTACTGAGCAGTGCCTCGTTCAAGGTCACTCCAATGTGACCAGCGCCACGAACAAGGATCAAACCAAAAGTTTCTGATCCAATCAAACATTTTGTCCACTAAACCATGGAGAAACCGACAAGATACATGTATGAAGAACTCTTGCATATTTTCACGCCGCGACATGATGTATTACAGTTTGAAGACTCAAGACACGTCGGCTATCGATCTTTACTGATGGAAGGGCAAATGTTACAACAATGAATGGGTTTATATGGCGCGTGCTTTTTCGTATAAATGTCTGTATTATGGATAAGATAAACATGAGAGCATTCTTCCTTTTTTTCTTCAGTCCCCCTTTTTGTAGCACGACCTTGGATTTTTTTTTTTTAAATAGAAAAGACTACGAATATACATTAGTCCACATTCTAGGATTTACCAACCATTTCACATGATGGTTTATTTCTAAGTTCCATGATGAGCCGTCTGACTGAAGCAGACAATCCGTTTCGTGGGAAAAAATAAAAAGCTTGGATCTGCCAAAGAAAAGCTTTTTTTTTTTATCATTCCTCTTCTTGACAAAAAGGCAATGGGGTCTTCTATATTAGATCTAAATACATTTTCCTGTCAAAATATAAATTTCCCAAATGTAAATGTTTTTGTAGCCTTATCATCAGTAAATTGCCTTAAGGATAGAGCACCATAATGGGATTCGTGTAACATCGCCTTTCATCGTCGAAAGGCGATGTTACACGAATCCCATTAGGGTGCCCTATTCTTAACAGTATCTAACCGTGGTAGAGCTAAATCTGGATATAATTACTAATGCTAACAGTGTAGGTCCAGATAAGATCGCACAGAACGTACAGTCTGATCTTGAACCTACTTTGTCTGATAGAGTGATGTGCTTTTCCATGAAAAGAGACTTAAAATTGCAATATACGCTCGTTTGTATTTTGGGTGTGCCTTATTGCTGACAATTTTCGTCTACTTTGTTCCTTAAGGTTCAATCATAAGGGCTTTATGCAATTTTGGTTCATACATACACATTTGAGCCATGCCCTGGCAAAAGAGGGCTTAATGCATATTCGCAGGGGTAAAAGTTTTCCGTATTGTGACGGAATTCCGTATTTTCAGGGGCCGACTAGGTCATCTTTCCAAATCGTTTAAATCTGAGGAGAATTTTTTTTTTTTTTTGGGGGGGGGGGGGGAGGGGGGATACCCCTTTATCTCGTATCTATTGCAAGTCAATAGATTTCCAGATCCCGCATCAATAAAATTTATTGCCCCATTGCATTTCCTTTGTCCGGGGCTGATCTCGGTCATTAATGTCTCCCGTCAAACGCACTCGCCCTAAAAACAATGAAATTCAAAGAATTTCGTAATTTCGGGGATAATTTGCACCGAAATGTTTACAGTCACTCACTCTTGCTCAGGGTTTCCCGATTCTAAATATAGATGCTGAACCGGAAAGTTCTAAGGTTATCGTATGATGTTATATTGTTCGTGTCCAAAATGTTGCGGCTGTGTTTTGATCGGTTTGCCGACTTTTAACTTTTTTGCTGCTAGGATTGTAAAACAATAAAGCATTAACAAAGCCCTTCGTTTTAGGGGGCAAATATTGGCTGCAATTTGATTATTTGCTAGCGAAAGATGGCTCAGTTTAAATTATCTTTGTTCTTTTCAATAACAAATGGATGTCAGAGCTGGGGATCGGCAGCTATCTTCCGAAGTTGACAGTACGTGCTACTCAAATGCCTAAGCGACCGAAAAAGGGGGGAAAAGTTTCATTCATACACTGTAGTCCGATTTGTAGTGGTGGGCCAATGATTGACTATAGTCGAAAGTCAGTTGGTTTTGGCTTCCGATTGCGATTAGCTCTTGAGAAATCCCGGAATCGATTGCAGTCGGTACCGTAGTTCGCTCGGTCGTGAAACGTGAATACTGGTTTGTAGCGCTTGGTTTTGTGACTGATATTAATCACACTCTAGGATTCAATATAGTGATAACAAACACGAACATTGGCCGGAAAAATGAGAAAGAAGTTTTTGTCCATGGATGTCTTGTCAAAACTCGACAACTCGGCAAGTTTCTTATTTGATCCCTGAGACCGGGTTTTGACGCTTGGAAATTTGAAATGACATGTCTTTGACGCTGAAAAATACTTGCTTAATTGTCAATCTGACGCATGAAATTATCGTCAAGAGCTTCATATAACCTAGCTTGTGCGCATCCGGCAGAAATATGGGCTAAACACGATCAGCATAAAATATGAAGGACACGCGCGTGATCTAATGAAGCTGGCGAGTCATTTACGAGAACGTAATAACGGTGTTAATCCTCTGATCTAGTGTAAAGTGACAGAATTTAAAGTTACCTGCTATTCAAAATGACTAACTGATGTCAAATCATGTGGTAATACTTCTCCAGAAATTAATTGACACGAAAAATTGATCGCCAAAAAAAAAAAAAACGTGAAAACCCATGACACTACCACGATCAGCGTGGCATCGTCCGATCAGAGGGACTTCAAACTGTCTTCTCATCTTTAATAATGAATTTAAACAGTGAATTTACACAAATCTCTGAATAAAACAATAAGTGGAATCTAAAATTCTGTCATGAGTGAAAAAATTTTTGTTTTATGAAATCAAAATATAGATCTAAAGTGGGGGGGGGGGTCCGTCTGCAAATGCTTGAAATATGTCTGAATTTTTTTTAACTGGTTTGGAAATTAAAATTTAAAGATCAAAATAAATGATATTAAATAAAGTAAAAAAAAAAATTAAAGTACAACACACTACATCTTTATAAACTTAATATCATGTAGACAAATTGTCAAAGTATTTAAAGCAAAAAGGCATTCTCAGTTCAATGGAGAAACCGATTGTACAACCAATACCTAGTTGGTTTGCTCTTCCGGTTACAAAGTGATAATCATTTTTGCATTTAAACTGATTGCCCCACACTGCCGATTTGATAGATTTTTTACAGGAATTGGACCAGTTCCATGGTATATCACTTACCTGCTTGTTTTAGCAAACATTAGAATTGATTTTGCCAAAAATGTTTGCACATTTTAGGAAAGTTCTTAAAGTGTTTGAAGAGCTTTTAACAGTGAACATGTAGATCTATCCATAAAATCTTGTTTGCGCATGTCACATGAAAACAGTCTATCTTTTGATAGGCTGTCATTAAAACTTGATATTTTAATGAAATTAATATGTTGTTTAGATCTGAACCCCCATCCTTGTTTGTGTACCCCAAACTCCAGTTACCAAAGGGTACAAAAACCTCGAGCTAGAAAATGCACAGCACACTCTGTCACATTCTCCCTGATAAATTAGCCGTTCTTAAAGAGAGTGTTGTTTTCCTATTTGACAGATTTGACTTTATTCTTTTGACAGAAATTTAGCACCTTTGATTGCATTTTAATGAATCAAATATTAAATACTAGATATGTCCTTTTCTCATACTTGTTGTACTTTCAAATACAAAACTGATGTAGGGCTAATCTGATTAGGTCCTGTGTACAAAATGGAGATAAAAGAGGACAAAAATAACATGGGTGCTAAAAACTTTGAGATTTTCTTAGGTTTTAGCATATCATATCTTTCATTCGTTTCAAGATTTTTTCAACTTTAAAATGCTAAAACTGGATCTCATTAGAGGAATTTGATGCTTATAAAATAGCTAAATCTCAGGAGCTTCCGGGGGCCTCCGGCCCCCTGGACCCCTGGCCAGGGCGTTGCCCTGGACCCACCGGGGGCCTTAGCGGCCCCCAGCTCAATTTTCAGTATTTTCAGATTTTTTAACTTTTACCCCTGTATTCGTGATGCATGATATCAAGCAAGTCATCACAGAATTATACATCCCTTAAATCCGTTTTGTACAACGACCTACTTAATCATGAGGTATACTGGTCCTTTGACATACAGAAAAGAAAAAAACAATAGCGAAAAGTTTCGGCCCAGGTCAGCCTGTTTAGACTGTGCAGGCTGACCTGAGTCGATACTTTTCGCAAGTGCATTAAGCCTCCTTTTAACAGAGCATGGTTCATATGAAATCTTCGTAAAAGTCGACTCGGATCAAATGATACGTAGCTTCCATGCTATTCCGATCAATAATCTTTCGCCCTTTGGATAGGTTGATAAAGTAGTCGTTCTTGTTACTTAAAAATGACCCTCAGCGGAAAATGGCCGTCCTGTCAGTCGGTTCGATGTTTTACTCAGATGCAGTTTGACCACAAATCATATGATAACGTTTATATCGTACACATGTATCTTTAAAAACAACTTCACAAACGTTTTTTTACCCGTTTTAACCGTTCGGCTGCTGATCACGACTCCCTGACCTTTTGCGGACAGTGTAGATTAAGATCAGACTGCACAGAACGTGCAGTCTGATCTTGGATCTACACTGACCGATAAGGAGATATTTTTCTTCAAAAAAAAAAAGCATTTAAAATTGCATCATTCGACTTTTTCCTATCGGCTTGAAAAGTTTCATTTAATTTATTAAGCCTTTACCAAACAATCCCTGGTTTTTACGACCCAGAGGCAGAAGACTTCTGAAAACATTGTGGGAAAAGGAGAAAATGCTGGTAACCAGCATTTTCTCCTTTTCCTACAATATTTTCTACTCTTCCAAAGTCAAATTTCAATTTTTGGGTCACGTTTATTTTGTCGTCTGCATATGCTTTCAATTTGGACAAGTCTAAAATTTTGTCGTTTGGTAAAGAGTTAAGCAGGATAAGGGTTAAGGAAATTTTTAACATTAGATGTAATGATGCGGTCAGTGCACCTATCTTTGCTTTCTACGAGTTTCGTTTTCCAATACTTGGCACTACACTCTTCACAGGCAACTAGCTGTTTTCCAACAAAAGCATTGCTTACACAATGCTCAATGGTGATAGAAAAAATTATTCGTATCACAATGATATTAACCACGAAAAAAATTGTCAAAGCTGTGTGATAGAAGCAAGGACATCAGAGTTTTATTATTATACTGCAAAGACATTTCTCGCTATCTTATTGAATAATATGTCCCGTACATACAAGCCATGTACACTGGCAAAATCCACGAAAAAGCAGTTTCCCTTTTGAAGGCCCCGTATACATGACTTCACTTTCAACACAAAATTCAAAATAGCGGTGTCGACCGATACGAGCCGCCCACAAGACAAACATAATGAGTAGTCCGCACCGTATTGTTTCTAGTTTCAAAATTATCGTTTGTTGTCATTCTAAAACAAATACACGGGGTTAAAACGAACCATCCCATCGTCAGGTTTGCAAATTGTGAAGTGTCGAAACTCATTCGTTGTAACGTTAAAAGGACGACCAAATTGTCGTTTGTGGTAACTAATGGTCTTTTACTTTTTGGCAACAAATCATAAATGCATAGTTACTTACCTTGAAGTTGTTTAAATCCATGTTTAAATACAAGTATGACGAATGTCTATCGCAGTGACATCATCAAGTTCATTCACCACGTTTTACCAAGGTTTCAGTGACGTCAGTTCTCAGTGACGTCAGTTTTCATTTAATTGGAGCACTCAGAGGGGAAATTCTATTTCGTCAGCGTACTCAATTCGTGAGTACATAAACGGGGAAATTTCGCTGAATACACATTGGAATGGTAAAACTTTGCAGTATAATAAATTCGTTGTAAGGTCAGGTGGCCGGGGACTTGGAAACTTGTTCACGGCTGTGATGCATTTCCTTTTTGTTCTGTATCAGCAAACTAAATAGAGTCGGCTCTTTTTAAAGTATAAAATCAAAGTACTACTGCAATATTATTGAAATTAAGTTTGGCCACGGCCTTGTATCAGTAAGCAGACGGTGTAGATCTTTGATCGGGCAGCACACGCTGTGCAGTTTGATCTTGAATTTACACAGTCCGCAAAAGGTATTTCAGTCTCAACTTGCAGTGAAAGGGTTAACGAGATCACGAAGCGACGTGGAAGAAAACAGCTTGCCTTTGGGTTAAATCTTCGCATTTTCTTTCATTTTATCCTTATCGGAGTACATGAAACAGACGCTCTTTGTAAGTACAAAAAATTCAGGACCCGTATTCACCAACGGTATTAATGAAAGATTTATTTTCAATAATGTTCTGAATTGTAATGTAAGGAATAATCCGTTTGGCTACATCATTTCGTTCAGCCGATCAGAAATTGCGTCACTCTCTAAATATAGAATTAGAATGTGAATGCATTTTAGACTAGTAAGTGAATATGTGCATAGATTTTGCAATATCAATGCTATATTTGTCAGAATATCTCTCATATTTGCTGACATTGCAGACCCAAGGTTAGAGTGGGCGTTTTCTACAATCTAATTTCGGTGAGGCATTATTATTGTTTTCCCATTTATGCAGGAAGTTCAATTGTAACATGGCTCATTGCGGCTTTGCTTTCACCATTCTCCATGGCTTCCATAACCCTTTAGAGCCCCATGTTCCGTTTGATTTAAAAAAAAAAAAAAAATTAAAAAGATATTGAAAAGAGCCGTTCAAAAGGTGGACAGGAGTTTTAGAAAAGGTACCAGAACGATTTTTATTTTACTTTACTGAAGCTCTAATTGAAAGGATAATTTCTGGGGGGAAAAAAAACCCTATATGCATATTTCGAGGCAAGGCCTGGAATATGGTTTTGAGGTGCAAGACAGTTTGCATACTGCGGCGATGTCTTAAGGTCTACGGCCCCCTAACTCTCACATTAAAAGACGGAAGCTGCCGAGATTTGCCGAATAGCCTTACGGAAACGTCGATGTTACACGATGTTTACCGATGAGTCAGTGAGTGTACGGCTCTTTACTCTAATATTAAAAGACGGAAGCTGCCGAGATTGGCTGAGTAGCCTTTACGAAAACGTCGATGTTTACCGATGAGTTAGGGGCCGTAGACCTTAAAATGAAAAAAAAAAAAAAAAAATTACCCCGAAGCTGCTGAATAATAGTATCCTGGATACTTTTACCTCATACTTTGCATGCACATCTCTTCGCCCTATCACTTTATTTCCGATTTTTTTCCCACCTAATCTTCATGACTTACCCGCTTTAGAAAAAACGAAACGGGAATGGATCTTCAAAAATCTAATTTTCAGGTATTACAGTAGGGTACCTTGAGGTACATACCGTTGTTGTAAGCATCAGGTGCTGGACAATGTAGATCGTTAATCATATTGCACAGAACGTGCAGTCTGATCTTCATCTACGCAGTCCGCTAAACGGTTTTAAGCCGCCATTGACAGTAAACAGGTCAAATGTTTTTTGCCGACCAATGAATATATTCCACTTTGTCCTACGTCTAGTGAATAATTTCAATGTAAATTTTAAGGACTTCATGTCAGAAAACACGAAGAGGGAGATTGCGAATGGCGTTCTATACTGTGTGATCCTGATCTTAACCCGTCAGCAGCTATCTGAAGTCGCTTTCGACACTGTAAGGGTTATAAAACAAGGACAGAGTCTTGTGCTACAATCAATACAAGGAATGGAAATCCTACAGCAATTACTTTATTACCGATATTGAATTGTATCTGCCTATTTCCCTCTATGGAATAATGAAACGGAGTTCTTCCATAGATCACTTAGGGACTATGTAAGGTTTTTTAGTCGAAACCTACAGAATACTTTTCTCTGTTTATGCTTACACAGTTATCTCCTTTTAACGAATAAAAACGGTTTGGTTGGGTTTTTGTTTAGCCATATTGATTCAGGCTGTGTTACGCTGTTAAAACGTTGGGTGCTTCCGCCTGTTGCCCCCCCCCTCCCCCCTCCCCAAATCGCTTTCGTCTACTTGCTATTTTTCTTTTTTTACATGTATGCTTTACTTAGACTTGCTTAACCTAAAATGGGAATTTCGACCGGGCATGACTCATTTATATTAAATGAAGACTGTTTTTGATACATGCCGAAGTTGCCTCATCTTGTCAAAGGAACAACTTCTAAAGAAAATGCCAAAGAGGCTATATGTCCACAAGATGTTGACTGCTTCTTGCAGGGGCCCCGAATATTATGGCTATCATAATTGCCTCCCTTTGATAAATGCAAACGAGATTGGCTACTGCAAGTGTTCGGGTATTTTTATAGATATTTCTGCGGAGGCTTAAAATGTGATCAATGAATTTAATTTGCTATTCACATGATAAACTTTGGTTATGTTGCAATGAAGGGTATTTTTCTTAGTCAAATGTTGTGCCAAAATTGTAGCAAAATACTTTTTTTGTTTTGTTTTGTTTTTGATTTTTTCTTTACTACTGAAATCTCAACATACTAAAGTTGATGTTTTCTGTCAGTTGTAAATCCCAAGTAAAAATACCTTTGATACTTTTTTTTCGCTAGAGTCAGCTATTATAAATTTAAATGAGTTGCGCTCTGTAAAAAAAGGGAATTAAAGACATCTACAAAAAGTATCGACCATTGTCTACCTGCACAGTCAGCGCAGGCTGGCATGAGTCGCAGAATTTTTGCTTTTGGTTAATATTTTACATGCTAATGGACAATTATACCTCATGATTGAACTAGTTTGGAGATAAAATGGATCCAAATTTTGCAACGATTTGCTCGGTATAATGGATAACGAAGATACTTCGAACCCCCTTTTTTCCCCAGAGGGTCGTTGAAATACAGTTTCCTGTATTTCTCTATGCCCGAATAATGACGATAAGGACTACCTTTCAACATGTACACTTGAATTTCTTTTCATTTTACCAGACGATTTTCTTCACTTCCCTCTTTCTTTTTATGTAATATTGTAAATGCTGTTCTTATTTTGACTTTATACTATTTCAGTTTTTCATCGCCTATTTTATTGCGTATGTGTGTGTGTGTGTGTGTGTGTGTGTGTGTGTGTGTGTGTGTGTGTGTGTGGTTTTTTTTTTTTTTAAGACGAAACAAATGTGCTTCAACTACCTGTCGGATATTATAATCATAATTTGCTCTTTACCATACGACAAAACTTAATTTAAGACTTGTCGATTGCTCTAACCATCCATTTGTCTTCGAATGGGCATAAAATATTCTGGAAAGTGAGAAAATGCTGGTTTAAAGCTCTTTTTCTCCCAGGGTCGACAAAAAGCGGGGTTTTTTATTAGCCGGTTAAAACGTAAATTATTGTAAGCAGTGTGCCCCAAGTTTGATACTCATTCCAGAACTTTGGAAGCTTTTTCGCTGAAGACATGTTTCTCGGACAGAGTACTAATAGACCAATCGAGAGGAGTGATTTTATCGCGATTGAAATTAGTTAATCATTTGAAAAACAAAAGCGTTAATTTGACAAACTGACATGTTTCTTTTAGGCATAATGTCAAAAGTTAACAGCACGTTGACCCTATACATTTAATACACATACTAGTATGCAAAATACCCATTTAACAAACGTCAAATTTCCTGTAATTTCGTTGTATTCGAGCAAGCACTTCATGTATCTTTACATAAAAATATAATACGCACAGGAAGCTTGACAGATCAGGTCGGACGACTTTGTTCAGTTCAACATGGACGATGCTTCTATTTCAATGGTTTTGGGATTATAAGGTCCGTTTCCTGTGAAAATAATAATGCACAGTCCGGATAAATTTCTGATATCCTATTCCATATTTATTTCATTTTTTACTATGTAGGGGAGGGGGAAACTTTTTTGTGGTAAATCAAAAACCTGGGGTTCCTGCTGGGGGACCAACACTATCCAATTCATTTATTTAGCACTCTAAAGATTAAGGAGTGATTGTTATAGGCGTGAGCCAGGGAAGAAACTTTGTTCCTCTTTTCTTAAAATATTGCCGATAGAATCGATACAAAACCATTGCAAGTGGGGAGTAAGAAACGGATTTTTATTTCCTAGGAAACTTCGCAGAACCCCGTCCTTATCGACTCATCTAGAAATGGGGAACTGACTTATGGTTTTTGTTATATTTATTGTGAGCAAGTTACAGACGGTGGAGATATGATTAGTGAAAGATGCTTACGGAATTAGTCAACTGACACATGAGATGGTTTCAAAATTAAATTGGATATATGTATTAATTTTATGTGCTTGAGCTTGTGTTCACGTAGAAACCGGTCTACTTGCAAAAAAATGTAATTTCAGATCTAGTGGTGAAATAAAGAAACAATGAAAGACAATTGGTTCTAGTTCACAAAATTATCTTTAGTCTTAAATATGGTCGGCGCCAATGACAAATGCATTAGGTTTTTGTTGACAGTGTATATCAGAATCTAACTTCAAAGAACGTGATGTGTCATCAACCATTCATTAGAGCATTCTTTGTCTTATTCTCAATATTTTTTTTCTGAATTAAAAAGTAACACACTTTCTGATGGGCAAAACCATTCCTCGACATGGTTGAGCCAGTCAAAAGTTGTGATACTTTAAATTCAGAAAACTCTTGAGAATTAGACAGAAATTGTTCTTCATCAATAATGGTTGGTTAGGATGGCCCTGTTGATCTTTTATCAACACTGTCTGATATTTTATTAAGTAGTTCGACCAAAACGACCTTGTCTTGGCCTTTTTGTAATCGATTAACCATTTTCTCTTTATTTATTTGGTACTGAAAGGATTAAAAAAAAAGCGTATCGAGTTAACAAAGTATACATATTTTCACAGAGGTCAATGAATTTGGCTGCAAACCTGACCTTAAAGGCAAAACATAAAACCGTCGCTATGTTGTAAATAATATCTATAAAAGCTAAAAGACAGAAAGATCAGCGAAACAAAAACATTGACAATACGGTGTTCTTTACTCTTGGGTTGATTTGCGCACACAATTTAAGTATGGACCATACATTCATTAGGCTTGTAAATATGGACAATACAGTCATTATGTCTTTGATACTTCTGGCTTCTTTACCACTGTTGTGTGGTGCGGGCTATACCATGCCGTTTTTGGAAAACCATGGTAAGTTTGACTATGTATATTAAGTCCCATGTTTGATGCGTGTTGTTAGTACACCTACTACTAAGAGAGTTTTGCAAAACGCGACAGTATGCATAAAATCAAGAACTTGGAAGAAATACATTTTTGTCAGGATGAAAGGGGACGTGTATTGCTGGAAAACCTTTACAGTTTAAACCCCCCCCCCCCCCCCCGCAACAGTTTAAGATTTTTAGGGTGTTACATGAGTTTGCATTTGAGGTAAAATTCTATGAAGAGAGTCTAGAAAACATGCTATCAAGCAAGCCGTTGGCGAGCTTAATGACTTTTTTTTTTGTTGACAACTGCAATAAAACTTCACTTTAGAAGCCAACGAATATCACATTCTTTTTATCACATGACTGTATCCACAGAATTATAGTTTGCGATGTGTTAAAGTATTGGCCTTTATGCGTGTGTATTGAAATCTAGATGATTCGTTTCTTTGACAGGTATGTACATTGCGCACGAAAAATAGTTCCATGAAAGTTATATATAATTTTCTTTTTTTTTATTGTGAAGATGTTAAAATTTACAGCTTTTTCACGGTCATCAGTTTTGGCAATTGATTTCATAGATAATTCTGGGTCAGGAATGCTTAAGAAATGAGGCTTACAATTACAGGTTTTTGCCCAAATACGCCACTATTTGCATATCTGAAACGTGTATATAATAAAAGTTTTAATGGTTGTTTTAAACTGAAAATAAGGTTTGTTTTGTAAAAAAATCGTAAATAAGAGTTAAAATCCAGTATCAAGCTGGATGTCATGTGCAGTTTCGTATTAATCGACGCCCTTTGCAAAAGCTACCGACGTTTACCCTGGTGTCAAACGGGTTTGCTCAGCCTAGAAAGAGAGGAATTAAACCCTTTGGACACGACAGTGATAGGTAAAAAAAGTAAAAGGGTAGTTTTTCCTCTTTTTTTTTTATAGTGTGTTCTAAACGTCGAGAGTTTAAGGAATATGGAGTAACAATAACAACAGCAGCTACATGCTACAACAAATTCAGCTCTGCGAATTTCTCCATTAAAAAAAAAAACAGAATCATGTTAACCGCGTAGTCGAAAAAAAAAAAAACTTAGTCATTTCTCCATTCAAAGAGATCTGAGAGCAAACTTACGAAACTGTCTGAAATTACACGTACATGTTTTACCATGTCACAACTGCATTTTTTGAAAAATCTAAACAATACTTACAGAATTTGTAAGAACAAAGCTCAACTATCAGGAAAGATAAATAAGGCATATTATCGGAAAATGTAATCAAAAACAAAACATAACATATAATACAAGTGTGTAATGGAATGACATGAGAAAATCCTGTAGGAGATTCCTTGTTCGGCTAGAACATAAATATATTCTTTAATCGTCTTGTTTACGTCGTTATTATAAGACCTAACTTTAGTTTGGCTATTGTCATTTCAAAGGCATTCAAATGTGTTTTTCCAGGCACGTGTGGATCATGAGTAGTTCTTAATAAAATGTAACTTAAGTCTTGGATCCAGTTCGTCAACGTTGTTCGAAGTCTACTGATAAAGTTTAAACTAACTTCCATGGTAGGACAAACAATGGTATTAAAGTACAGGAAGTTAGGAGCGCCTCAAGACGATTTGCGGACAGTGTAGTTCAAGATCACACTGCTCAGAACGTGCATTCTGATCTTGAATCTACACTGTCCGATTTAGTGACATTTTCCTAGGTGAAAACTAAAACGTACAGTTACATCACAATATTTCAGATTATATTATCTGCTTTAAAGTATATTGTATCTGTTTAACCGTACAAGGGTAAAAAAACAAAACTGCTTCAATACTGCCTTACTTCAGTTTACTTCTGATGTTTCAATTTGGCTTTTTCATTTACTGAACACTGAAGCAATGTAATTAATAGTTCTAACGCGGCTGTTTAAGAAGGAAATATCGAGGTATTGTCGTACCCCTTTCGTCTTTTGCGTCGCCGCCATCGTGCAAATACAAATTCGACATTTTTTTTGATATATGTGTCATTACTGCAGATGTTTACTTCAAATACGGGCTAGTTGTTAACCCCAAAGCTGCTAAGCGCGACTCACTGACCTTTGGCGGACAGTGTAGATCAAGATCAGACTGCACAGAACGTGCATCCTGATCTTTGATCTACACTTTCCGATAACGAGATATTATTCCCCAAAACATAACTTTGAAATGGTAATATGTAGGTTTTTACTACCGAAATGAAAATTTCAATTTTAGTTATTTAGCAGGATAAGGGTTAACTATGTGACAGGAAACCTAATATAAGTAGAGCAGGAAACCCTTAAAATGAGCAAGGCTCTTGTATAGGGCGTTTATTGTATATATGGCTTGTAACACGCGAAAAGGGGCATTCGGACATTTGCGTAAAGTGCCGTCTCGGATCAGCCTGCGCAGTCCGCGCAAGCTAATCCGAGACGGCACATTCCGTTTTTATGTAATTTTCTGTTTTGCACAAGTCTACTGTAGTACAAAATCTAATGTAGTCGTAAAGTGCCGTCTCGGATTAGCCTGCGCGGACTGCGCAGGCTGATCCGAGACGACACTTTACGCAAATGTCCAAATGCCTCTTTTCGCGTGTTGCAAGCCAATATTATAGAGAATACGTACATGTACATAGTGTAATCGTATATCAGAAATGTCTAACGAGGTTGGGAGAATTGATATTTGTCGAGCCTTGGCACAATGCTGCGGGGAGAGCAAAAATAATTTTCCATTTGTCCATTTCCAAGCAATCTAACGCATGGTTAGCGCTAAAGCGGCCCCCACTGTAGATCATTCGGCAACCGTCGAGCGATCCGTTGATCAAAGCCCTCGGTTGTATTACCATGAATGATATACACCTGCACGGTATATTTCTTCGCTGGAAATACCTCTTTACAGTTCTTAAAATTGTGAGTCTGTTCCCTGCATCCAGGTCAGTACCCCCCCCCCTTTTTTTTTTTCCTTGGAGGTCTAAAAAACCCTTCTTTCGTCAACTATAGGATTCGAGATAACACGTAATTCTTATTACTTTAAGGATAGGGCACCCTAATGGGATTCGTGTAACATCGCCTTTCATGGACCGGATTCGGCTAAGACTCGGGTAATCCGTAACCGATGCGGGGAACCAGCATCTTTTGGCCGATCGATTACGGATTACCCGAGTCTTAGCCGAATCCGTATGTTTTTCGGCGATAAAAGGCGATGTTACCGGAATCCGCATTAGGGTGCCCTATCCTTAAGGTGCGAATTATAAAGATAAAATTTTAACTCTTTGCTGTGCCAAATAATTACAACTAGATTTTCCGCCAAGTGGTAAAACTCAAATGGTAAAACTTTCCCAATCTAAGACTGCAGCCATCTAGATATTCTTTGTGTCTATGGTACGTCTAGGCATATACTGCAGACTGTTCCAGTGTGTCGATCGATAGATCGCTAACAAATTGCTCACAACAAATTAAGCATCTAGCGAGAACTTGAACGGCCTAAATAATTTACAAATTCAATTACAGGCATTCTCTACTCCGACCTCTTCATTACCAATGCATTAACGCTTGTCCATGGGCGTAAATTGATGTACCTTTTATGGACAGGGAAGATTCAAGATCAGACTGCACAGAAAGTGCAGTCTGATCTTGGATCTACCTGTCCAGTGTTATTTTGTGCATTTCTATCAAGATTCAAGTTATTTTCTTCTTGTCTACTTCGTTTATGAAACGCTGTGACACATTACTTCACAAAAATACTAATACAAAGTTTGTAATGGGCCACTTTTGAAACCATTATAAGGAAACGAACCATATCTAGTTTTTTACAAGAATTTTCTCCTGTACTAATTTTTTTTCCATATTTATTCAGAATTGATACCATTTTCATTTAAATAATTCCGCTTTTTGACACCAACAAATTTGATCTGAACATGCAGATTTCTGTTCCATGCTTTTCAACACTTTTTCAGTTATGTTATGCCATCACCTCACTTTTTAGTTATCATTAGGATAGGGCTCTGCAATGTATTGCCCAAGGACACTCTAATGCGACAGTTTTTACCCAAAAGTAATTTGTCTAAATTAGGTAATAAGGAAACGGGTAATGGAGTAAAGGCTTTAAATTCTCATTGCTGAGCAGCTCTTTTCCTGTGATTCTGAAATGTATTAAATTAACTTCAGCCTTTGAATTATCACCCTTTTAAGTTCGGGATAATGAGCGTCTGACGCATTTCCTCTAAATATGGCCAACTTCAAACTCTGTAATTTGCCCAGACTTGCGTTATTATAGGATTTCGCCAATCCTTTAACCCTTTCAGCGCAAGATATATCAGCTTGACATTTTTCAACGTCTGAAAATACAATCCATTGAAGCTTGGACGGATATTTATTTCATTGACCAAACAAGCGGTTACTATAGATCCAAGATCAGACTGCACGCCCTAGTAGTCTGATCTTGATCTATGCCGTCCGTAACAAGCCCCTACTTTCTCTTATTGCCTACAAAGGGTAAAAGGGGTTCAAAACCTCACTGCATTTGGGTTTGTTGAAAATATGTTTACAATAAATGGGAATTCTACAACCTAATATATAAGACAAGGTATCCAACTATTACCTGCCAAACATTATTCATAGTCACTAGTCAGTATTTTCACATATTTCAAATCAAGAATGGAAAACGTCCATAGTTTTATCGCGTTTTGCGATAATTTATGGTACACAGAATGAAACATATTGGTTAATATTAAGGGGATAAGAAAGGTCGAAACTTTGGAAACGGATAAGTTTTTCCTGCCATGAGATGAAAATATTAATACTGCAATGAATATGTATAACATATCTGATTGCTCAATGAATTTTGAATATCAGGGGTGACGTATCGGCCTAATGCTAAAAAAAAAGTTTTGACATTGAGATTTGTCCGATATGCCGTATTGAACAATTTTCAGGTGGTTGTGTACTCTGGTTTTACAGTTATACAGTTTGTCTAATGTATTGGTTGATAGTAGGCAAAGGTTGTCAGAATCCAAGTGCCTTTGATTAGCCTTATTTCCTATCCATATAATTATATTCGTGCGAAAAAGAAAGTGCACACTTGGGCACTTCGTTTTGCAGAAAAGTTTTATACATTTTTTTTAACAATTTGGTATCGAAATGTGCTTATATTGGCTGCAAGATATTTTACTTCTAACTAAAAACCTATTGTTTCCAGATCATTGTCTTACACGTCATTTACGCAGGGATGAAAATTTGAAGTCGCAGATTTGTAATGCCTTCGGATTTTTGTCAAGTTACGTGATAATTAATCAGTACCTGTTGTGGCCTCCTTATTTACGGATCCACGCAAGTATTCTAATTCACGTGATCCTGACGTGCCGTCTTCTGGCGTCCTCGGGAATAACGTTTGGTAAACTGAATATATTTACGCATCACCCTCATATTTTATCATAAAAAGGAGAGTGTTCTAATCCCCTTGGGATTTAAAAAAAAAGTGTGTTATTTTCTATATTTTCCCCAACTAAGAACGAGAGGACATGTGGTCACAATCATTTTTTCCTTTCCCCACTATGTTTTCAAAAGTCTCCTTCCTCACATATGATCGTTAAAACACGGAATCGTTTGGTAAAGTGTTAAGGCTTGGTCAGACCGGCTAACGGATATGTAACGAGGGGGAAACGGACAAAAACATGCAGAATTTGGTTATCCGGTGACAAAATTAATCTCCTCTGCCGCTCGAGGCTCACGCGATCGGTGTGTGGAGCGAGGAAGCCACACAATGACCGCACGAGTACCGCACATGTAACGGAAAAAAAAACGCACGTTTAACGGATATGTACAGGATAATGAACGGTCTATTAACGGATATCACCGTACGAGTAAGGGACTTGTACCGGATAAAACGGAAGTGCAACGCATGAGAACCGGACAAAACGTACGATGAACGGAAATGTACCGAACACCAACGTACGAGGAACGTACCGGTCACGTGACATGCCGAGAGTATAAATTGTCAGATGCATTCAAAGTCTATCATTTGCATGTCTCTGTCCGTTTTGTCCGGTGGAAAGTTTTGAACATGCTCAAAACTTTCCACCGGACGGAACGGACATCGCCGGACATCGCCGGACAAGTAGCGGATTCACCGGATAAGAAACGGACAAAAAACGGATACGAACGGACACGAACGAATGAAATGATTTTTTATTCGTTACTCGTCCGTTAGCTCGGTGTGACCAAGGCTTTAAGTTCGCATTTTTTTTTAAACTCGTCAAATGAATTTGAAACAAACAACAAAATATAAGAACAGACAGGCAATAAGCACAAAAAAGGCTCTCCGTTGGTTCTGTCTAGAACAACCGTCTCACCATGATTAGTCTCGTCATAAGAAGCACGCAATACAGTAATATTTTTCCAAATGCTTGTATTGGTGGTTTCTTAGATGGAACAAGATAACATTACATGTAATTGAATGTTGAATTAATGTTCTAGAAGAAGTTTTACTTAGTCTACCAGACGCTCTTTTTTTTCCCTGTTATTCTGAATAATGGCAAAACGTTTAACCTTTCATCTGTGCGCCTCTTTCTGATCTTTCTTTCCAAAGTTTCTGTCTGGTTCCTTCGTCCAAGATTTCGCTGTTTAGATGCAAATGTTTGCGACCGGAATCATGGTCTTTATATCTTACCTTCTTTCTTCCTTTCATACTTAATTTTTTTCATTCTGTCTTTCTTACTTCCTTTATTTCGTTCCTTATTTTGTCCTTTCTACATTATTTCCTTCCTTCCTTCCTTCCTTCCTAAACTAGACAATACATCCGATACAGTCCGATTTTGATCTTTACTCCATGAAAATTTTGAGAGAGGATATGAGGAAAACTTGTCGAACATCGTCTAAGACATCGTCTATGATATTAGTTTGCTGTCTAGAAACAGACACTTGATTAATTCGGCGCACATCTAGACGGCCACGTAAAAACAAAAAAGAGTCAAACTGCAATTTCTCATCCCATGAGCCACCTGGGTACCTGATTTTTTATAACATGTTATTGGCAAATGTACACTTTACAGCTTTAGGCAGTTGATAATCAGACTAGAACATGATTAAGTCCTTAATCCTTAATTGACCCTGTACCACACAATCCTGTCTTTTAACGACCCTTAGAAAGAAATCTTTTGAAAACATTGTGGAACACTAGTCCAAATTGGATGCCTTTGAAGACGACAAATTTAATGTGACTCAAATCATGTTATTTGTTTTTGAAAGGGTAGAAAACATTGTGGGAAAAGGAGAAAATGCTGGTTACCAGCATTTTCTCCTTTTCCCACAATGTTTTCAAAAGGCTTCTTTCTCAGGGTCGTTAAAAGTCGGGATTGTGTGGTAAAGAATTAAAAAAAAAACAGAAAAAATGCTGATAAGCAATAGTTTCTCTTTTTTCCCACAATGCTTTCTATCCCTTCCAAGACAAATCCCATTATTTTAGTCACTTTTGATTTGTCTGCAGGTTCTCTCAGTTTGGACAGATCTAAAATTTTGTCGTCAGGTAAAGGGTTAAATTAGTAGTGTTTTGTCCACTTAAAACTCTACTTCTGCTCTACAATGACCTTGTTTTGTGTACCTTTATATACGTGTAGCTAAATTGGGAAAATCCATGGAAAGTAATACAGGTTATGAATTGGTACAGAAAAGCATTAGCAATTTACCCTAAATAAGTAACATGAAGCTCTCAAGCCGATAGTAAGAAGCCAACATCTGCTATTCCATTTTTTTTTTTTTTTGGTGGGGGGGGGGGCTGGTGGTATTTCATGGTATTTCATTATCAGACAGTGTAGATCTAAGATTAGACCATTGGTTCTGTGCAGTCTGATCTTTATCTACGCTGTCTGCAAAAGATCATAGAGTTGAGTTTTAGTTTAAACATATTTATTTTACATCGATTGAGAAACAAGTTCTTACAACTTAAACTAATCTCTCTCTCTAGAGTTGAGCTTAGCAGCCTTAGGGTTAATTTGGGTATCGACGAGTCAAGATTGATATCAGACTGCATGGGTGTGAATTCTGATCTTAGTACACACTTTTCGCAAAGAGCATGTGGAATTGCGATTAGCTTGGCACACAGGTTCAGCACGTGCTTATTATTAAATCAATAAGTGGTCCATCCAATATAATAGAAAGTTCTCTCTCCCCAAATTGATCATACGAATGCCATAATTGCCTGGCTATAGTTATTTATTGGAGCTTTTTTCGGAAGATCCCCACTAACTCTCTCTTCCAAAATACATGCTTTAGCATCACAATTCTACCTTCACGCTGTACTGGTGAAATACTGGCACGATAAAACTTATGAATGTCAGTCAATCAGACAGTCACAGGTTCAAATCTTAGCCTGGGCATCGAATTTTCAAAGACACTTTGTGCTTCCAGTCCAACTAGAGGTGAACTATTATGGAACTCATAAGAAGTCTGGCGTGTATCAAGTGCTTTACACTGCACACATAAAAAAAACAGAGGTGGGGATCTAAAACCAGGGGCAGGGATCTGTCTGAAGAAGTGCTTCGGCCTTGCAGCCCGTACGTCAAGTAACTGCTCCTTTTCCAACATTTTTTCCAAAGTTGTTGATTGTAAGCGCATAAAAATTAGTATTACATGTATGTATATTATAACAGTTTAGTTAACTCTTTACCAAACGACAAAATTTTGGACTTGTCCAAACTCAAAGCATTTTCAGACGACAAAATAGATTTGGCTAGAATTATTGGAGTAATCTCTGAAAAGGTAGAAAACATTGTGAGGAAAGAAGAAAACGCTGGTTCACACGATGTTTTGAAAAGCCTTCTTGTTGCCGGATATTAATCAAATTACGGGACTGTCTAGTATAGGGCCAATGGACAGGTCCTTTTCACGGAATTAAGTTTTTGTTACAGGAAGGACACTGCTACGGGCATCCCGAGCCTACTAGTGTGTAAAATCGAATTCTTCGGGACAGTGATTTGAGCTGGAATTAATTCAGTTCGCAACGATGTCACCCTATGAATATCGCTCGAAACGAACGCGTGTATTTTTTAACCACATTTATTTGTGTATTCATTAATGTATTTTTTCATAGGGGTCAAGGGTGGAGATTGGAGGATCTACTCCCTGTCCCCCATATCATCATCATCATCATCATCATCATCACTTATTAAAAGTGAAGAGTAAAATTACGATATTCAAGTTGGTACCTTCAATACCGTTCATACAGTCTCGGTACTGCCCCAGTTTATCCCGGTGAGTTGTAGCCAGTAAACCGGAATGAGCGAATTAGTCCTTGGCCCTCACATCTTTCTAACGCTTTCAACAACAGGGTCGTATAAAATTGTATTTGAGTCATGCTCTGTGAAAAAGGGGTTTAAAGCCAGGGTCGAAACTTTTTGCTATCGGTCAATTTTCTCCATGTCATTTGAGATTGGTTGGTTGGTTGTATTGGGGTTTAACGCCACTTTAACAGCTAAGGTCATATCATGGCGGTCGGTGACGCACATGTGTTTCCTGGCTTTCTCACACCAGTACTAACACAACTTTCTTACCAAAGCCACCGACTACTTTTCTCACATGCTTCAGCAGAGGTGAGAGGTGAAAATACGCCGGAAAGAAAGTTCGCCTCAACCGGGTATCGAGCTCGAAACCACCAGGTCATGAGTCCGACACGCTCACCACTTAGCCACCCGGGCGGGCCGTCATTTGAGAAGTTTACCTCCTGATTCAGTTGGTTTTTATACGAATGGATGTTGACGGATCCATCCGTAATTATGTAATGAATTGCTTAGTGCTTAGTATCGTAACTATTTGATGACTTTTTCGGTATAACAGATCACGGGAGTGCGTCAACCATTATCTTGCTAAATATGTTGAATGAATCTAGCCGATAGTGAAAACCCGAATACTGCTATTTCAAACTTATATTTTTGAAAAAAAATACCTCTGTATCGGACAGTGTAGAGTCAAGATCAGACTGCACGTTCTGTGCAGTCTGATCTTGGATGTACAATGTCTACAAAAGGTCAGTGGGTGGCGCTTCGCAGCCTAAGGGTTTGGGTCCCTTTTCCTAGACCGGCGGTCATTTATATATAGTAATGGGTCAGATATATATGAGCTGCGCTCTGTGAAAAGGGGGCTTAATGCATCTGCGAAAAGTTTCGACCCAGGTCAGCCTGCGCAGTTCGCGCAGGCTGACCTGGGCCGAAACTTTTCGCTATTGGTCGATTTTCTGCATGTCAAAGGATCAGTCTACCTCATGATTGAGTCGGTTGTTAAAAAAAGTGGCTATTATGGATCCATAAGTATGTGATGGCTTTCTTGGTATGATGGATTACGGAGATGCATTAAGCCCCCTTTTGCCAGAGCACGGCTCATATAGATGAGCTGACAAGCTTTGCATTTTCAGCGATGATTTTTTTGCCATGGAATGTATTCAGTGGCATATTGTGCCTCGTGCTTCGATTTGATGACCCACTTCGTACTGCATATTATAACATATGAGCTGTACGCTGGCAAAAGGGGGCTTAATGCATATCCGTAATGCATTATATCAAGCAAGATATTTTGTAATTATGGATCCATTAAATCCATTTTGTTTAACAACTGACTGAATTATGTGGTAGAATGGTCCTTACACATGCAGAAAATTGACCAAAGCAAAAAGTTTCGGTCCAGGTCAGCCTGAGCGGACTGCGCAGGCTGACCTGGGTCGATACTTTTTACAGATGCATTTAGCCCCCTTTTCACATAGCACGGCTCAGTTATCTATTTTCTAACAATATCATCTGTTGACAGGTTCGAAAATTGGCTGACTTCTGAATATCAGAACAATTGAAATAAAGAATGAATAGCTGAGAGGAGAGAGAAACTGAAATATTAGGTTACAAATTAGTCTTAGATAAATTGAAGCGGGAGATATACTCGTCCATACACTAGACTATGAAATGACAGCCGAATTGATATATATTTCAAGTTGTATCCAGATTTAATTATCAAGGCAGTCTACGATATCTTGTATTGAATCGAGAAATTTGGGTGAAGATCTAATCTTATAAATAGTCGTTGTTATACAGTTGCATTTTGCAGCAGTTTTGTTTTTTTTAATTTACTGTACATAAATTGTCAAGTTGCAACTGGTTTTAAGTGTTACTTTGCTAATGGTGTCCTTTCACTGTCTTAGGAGTGTCCTTGGGCAAGACATAGCAGAATCTAATCCTAGAATTTCTGAAATATAGGCTAACATGAATAAGTGAGCTTTCTCGGAAACATGACTAGGCTATTGTTGAAAGCGAGGTAAATGCTGTTTTTAACCATCAAGCTTTTAACGCGATGAGGAACGACCCGTGACAAACGACATGAGAAATTTTGCGGAAAACGATACAAAAAAAGAATGGTGGCATTCGTCATCTCTTCACATGTGTTTCTGTCTAGATCTTTCAGTTAAACCCAGTTATGTGAAATAATTGTTTTAAAGACGTGTTTTTTTCCAAAAAGTAGTATGGTTTCATGCCCCTTTAATACGAGATGGTTCTTTTTCCAATTACATGGTACAATAAATGATTTTAGAAGGGTGTGTGTGTACAAGCTATATGCATCTCTCCGTTTTTTTTTTGTAGCTATACGCCATTCACTTACCTACCTCTCAATCATTCGTTTCCCCAAGTTTGTACCTTCATGTAATACATACATTCATCAACATAGTACATACCTTTACATTCTATCTACGCCTACCTCCACATAACTCCTGCGAGACGAACAATTTTCAGACTGGTCTATATCCAAAGCATTTGCAGACGACAAATTAAAAGTGGCTCAAATGTCTCGATTTGTTAGCATAAGAATAGAAAACATCGTGGGAAAAGGAGAAAATGCTGGTTTCCAGCATTTTCTCCTTTTTCAACAATGTTTCATTAGCCTCATTTTCCAGGGTCTTTAAAATGCATGAATGTTTTTTTTTTGAGGGTTACATTGTATCTAACCTCGGTCGTACCAGTATTTCATCGTTCTAATTTCAGTTCAGAAGTGTAACCGAGTAATAGAGAGTCGAAATGGAGAAATGTCTGGCACGATCATCAGTCCGGGATACCCAAGCGACTACCCCTCCAGTATGGTGTGCAAATATATTTTTGAAGGCGACGGTCAGCAGAGGGTTCAAATCAAGTTCATAGATATGAATCTACACTATACAGGGCGAGGGGCCCCTAGCGATCCTTTTCAGTATGTATCTATTTTGTTTAGTCTGGTAACTTAGTCATTAACGTACAAGGCTCGAAATCAAGGGGTTTTTGGTAGGATTTGTGGGCAAATTTCTGTTTGTATCCGAGAAGTGATGAAAGTCACTCGTCACAGAAAGTATTCCCCTGTCAACACTGAATACTGCTTCGACGATGTTATCTGGTGAAAATATGTGCGAAGCACAGGAAAATGAAAACTGCAGAACAGCATAAATTAGTGCACCGACATACCTGTTAGTTTTGAAAACGACGTTAACACCAAACAACCTAAACAGTATATAATTAGCATGGTAGACATTCCAATATCTTCCCCCATGGAGAGATGTCCTCCACGATTAAAGTGTATAATGTGTAATCAATGAATTCCTGTTCGAACTTTGCCGATGGCATTGGTCTTGTGGAAGTGTTCTTGGACAAGACACTGACTGCTTCAATCGAAAAAGTCCCAGTTGAAAGCAGTACATCTAAGTACCTTCAGTGGGGGAATGATTAAAAAACTTTTCAATTTTTCGATTTCATTTATTAATTCTTTTAGTGCCAAGTATATAAAAGTGGACCTTTTTCGCGGGTGAAAATACAACGCACTGAAATTACAAGGCATTGAAAATCAAATTCCGAACAAGGAAAATATCAGATTGCACGTCTGGACCGTCAACGAGGAGGCTATGGCTCTGAAAAAAGTTGTATTATCTTTGGGTTCTGACAGGCCAGGGCCGTTATTACTGTCATTACCGTTCTTTAATTTCAACTTTAATTTTTTACTAACAAAGACTTGCCATCTGATTGGTTGAGACCAAATGTTTACGGCAATCAGCAGGGCCCGTACTTATAAAACAAGAGGTCATACTCAACTGAGTCCATGCTCAAACTATTACTTCAAGTAATTAGAAAAATTGAATTTATTCCTTTAAAGAAGGCAGAATGAAAAGCACTGGAGGTTAACCCTTATCCTGCTATATAACTTAAATGAAACGTTCAAGCCGTTAGAAACAACATGAATTTGGCTCTTCCAAAGCTATATTATGGGAGAAAATACCTTCTTATCGGGACAGAATAGATCCAAGATCAGACTGCACGTTTTGTGCAGTCTAATCTTGATCTACGCTGTCAGAAAAAGGTCAGTGAGTCGCGCTTAGCAGTCTATGGGTTAAAAAGTTACAAGGTTGGACGTATTGAACTACATTTATTTAACCTGGAAATTTGATGCTCAGCTGAGTTGGGCACAAAAAAGCTTTATAAGCACTTACCCAGGTCTCAAATTCTATCATCTGGTGCAGAGTTAGTACAGTCCCTTGTATGATCGTACTTTCAGATGTTCTGACCAAGGAGACACTATCTCTGTGATTATTTATATCAAAGAGGAGAGGAAAGAGCTCGGAGAGTATTGCGGCCAGAAGAAACCACCAGTACTCATGTCCAGCGGTGTTCGAATGGAGGTGATCTTTAAAAGCGACTCGAAGATGAAAAGTGGAGTCTCTGGTTATAAATTTGAATATAGTTTTAGGACAGGTATGTTACCGGTTAAGGATAGGGCACCCCAATGGGATTCTTGTAACATCGCCTTTCATCGCCTTAAAAAAAAAACCCTACGGATTCGCCTAATGCTCGGGTAATCCGTAATCGATCGGCCGATACACGCTGCTTTCCCCCATCGATTACGGATTGCCCGAGTCTTAGCCGAATCCGTACGATTTTGGCGATGAAAGGCGATGTTACACGAATCCCGTGAGGGTGCCCTATCCTTAACTCTTTCCATACCATAGATGACACCAGAAGCTTTTGTGGACTGTGCAGATCAAGATCAGACTGCACAGAACGTGCAGTCTGATCTATGATCTACACAGTCCACTACTTTATTCTAGATTATGACCAAGATGCTTTTTTGATTTTGCAGTGGAACTGTATTAATTTGTAGCCTTTGAGAAAATGCAATTTCTTCATTCAGTAGTGTAAGTAGGATTAAAACAAGCCAGTAGTTTCCTGAGTAATTATACAAATTTTTAAAATAAAATACATGTACCGTTCGCCAATAAAATCGGAAAGCAGAAAAAAAAATCCGTATCTGACAGTGTCAAATACAATCCGAAATATCGCATGATGACGTACTCCGCGTGTGCACTACTTTCAGCTTGCTTCCGGATTTGATTGGTCAAAGTGTTAAGTTACAATAATCCTCTGCCATTCATTGTAAAAAAAAAAAAATCTCAAATACAAGGCGTGATAGAATATTAATGAAAGGCAAATGCAATAGAGGGCGTGGTGAAACACGATAAGGGTCAACAAATATACAAGTTGTTGATGATGCCAACCGTTTTCAACCTTTATAACCCAACAGGCCTATAAAATTCGTTCGAATGAAATTAATTAATGAATGAAATGGTCGAATATTAAAAGTATTATGCAGACATGTTTGTGCCAGTGCTTTGTTCAAGTTATTTGTAAGTAGTTTTCTAATTTCAGATTTCGGTGTCCAAGGAAATGGGGTCCAGGATTCTCGTGAAGGTAATTTCTTCTAACGCGCATACAGATCCTTTAGTAAACGATAGAAAGTTGATGTTTAACCCATAGAGCGCAAGATTAATAAAGTGCACCTTTTATAGTGGGATAAATAGGCTAAATATTACTATTTCAAAATTATTTAGGCCAGAATATGCAACAAAGTAATGAGAAAGTTAGATCTACACGTTCTATGCGGTCTGATCTCGTTGTCACTGTCCGCAACCACGATTGAAAGTGAGCTCTGTGCTTTCAGTGTTGATAGATAACCTTCGGTAAACGACTTTTTTTTGCAGATAGCTACTATTTCTGCAATGCTTTCACATGTACTCGTACATTAAACCACGCGTCATTTGCGATAGATTTGGGCCCAGGAGTTTAAAAGTATTATTCATGGTCAGAATGCATGAATTTGGAAGCTGGTCTTGGCTTATCTCAAAAAATCATTTCCTATAATTGGCTTGCAACACGCGAAAAAGAACATTCGGACATTTGCGAAAATTGTCGTCTCGGATCAGCCTGCGCAGTCCGCGCAGGCTAATCCGAGACGGCACTTTACGACTTCATTAGATTTTTTGCTAAAGTAGAGTTTCGCAAAACAGAAAATTACATAAAAACGGAAAGAGTCGTTTCGGATTAGCCTACGCGGACTGCGCAGTCTGATCCGAGACGACACTTTACGCAAATGTCCGAATGCCCCTTTTCGCGTGTTGCAGGCCATATGGTCGTATATGGCAGGTTTATAGTGGCTATGCTATTGCATTTTCTGATGTTTTCCGATATTTACGTTACAATTCAGTTTTTCTGTTGCACAAAAATGATATCAGCTTCGGTCAGAAAGAACGTGATTTCATCAGTTCGTCGCCACATACCGTCTGCTACTGTTAAGGCTAACACGATTATGATTTTTGGAAATGATACCTGTCCTTAACTCTTTTCCGACAAATGTGAGAATTTGTCCTTTGTGAAACTCTCTGCAGACGACAAATTTCATGTATCAAATATTGAAACATGTCTTTGAAGGGAAAAGACACATTGCAGGAAAAGGAGCAAATGCTGGTGCCAACAAAGTTTTCAAAACTCTCTTTCTCAAGGTCGTTAAAACTGGGGCTTGTTTGGTTTAAGGGTTAACTATCCCAAGATTCTACGTAGTAAAAAAAGATGCTTATGGAACAGTGTGCAGAAAGGAGAAAAGTTCAGTAAACAACATTTTGTTATTTACCAGCGAATGCATTTCCCCTTTTCGAATATCGTCAATTGGACGACATTTGATCTTCTACTTACATTTTACTAAGATATACTTGTACGTTACATGCAATCTTGTCTCGTTGTATTCTGACTCGAAAAGCTATGACTGTTATAATACTTTAAAGTATTGTAATAACCCATTTAAAGAGGGGGAGATACAGCTTACGAGTTCACAAAAAGAAAAAAAAAAATAGAAAAAGATTATATGAAAATCTAATTTCAAAAATTGAATTTCATTCTGACATTATTACTTTTTGACAAAGTTATCTACAAATTGACGTTTGGACCCAACTTTTTTTTTTTAATCAAGACAGATTTAGGTCTGCTTAAATGATTACCACTGCAGATTCTTTTGAAGATTTTGCCTTTAACATATGGACTCTTTCCAAAAATGTTGCGGTTAACGGAGAAATTACTCGTCACGATCACCTCCTCTACATGTTCTTTCACAAGGGCATAACAATAATTTATGTCCTACTATCTTTTTTACTATACGACAGAAATTTAGACTAGTCCAAATAAAAGCATTTTGCAGACGTAGAAATAAATACTTTTCAAATGATAGTGCTAGTTAAAAATGATGGTGGCAAGATTTTTTTATTGGTAACCTGCATTTTTCTCCTTTTCCAAACAGTGTTTTCAAAAGCCCTGTCCGTCAGGATCGTTATAACCCGAGAATGTATGGTAAAAAGTTAATTGGTGTACATATATGTGTTTTAAACTCGGATGTTCTAGCTGTCTATCTTTCTACAATATACTAAAAATTTCAGCTACTGCGGTCATCTGATTGTAAAATCGAAATCAAAGGACTGCAATCACTGAGAATGTTTATCCTCTTACATTACCATTAAAAAATGACATATGAGCTAATGCTACAAAAGAATCTCCAAAAGTGGTTTTAGTCTGTATGGGAGATGAAAGTACTGTTTTCATATTTGTAAAATAATTATTTTAGTTATATTTCTTGTATGTTAGTTATTTTCATTTCAGACACTCTTTCTGTTTTGACTTTAAGTGAGATGATCTTATCTTGTCAAAAAAATTAACTTAATAATATTTTAATTACATGTACTCGTTTATTTATGCCGGCTTTTCAGATTTATGCAATGCGGTAAAAATTGTAGAAAAAATATTGCAGATTGGCATAAAATTACACCCACTTTGATTAGTTTACTTTCTATATTGAAAACATTAATAGGCTATGTATCACTTTTAAGTGCGCTATATGGTCTATACTATCTTAACGAAATACGCTTATATCTTTTAAACCCTTCACTAAACAGCTGAAAATATCATTGATAGCATCTTCTTTTTCGGTTTTTGGTACTGATAACAATTAATAACGAGAAATTTGTGATTGGTCAAAAATGTAGACATATTTATTCTAAGAGCCCCTGCCTCTTTGCTGGCAAATTTACACCGTCTGTCTTTTTTAAAGATATTTCTTGTTTTCAATGATTTTTCTTCTACTGTTTAAATCATTACCAGACGATAAAATTTTAGACTGGTCCAAATTGAAACTGCAGACGAGAAATTAAATGTAATCCAAAAACTATAATTTGCATTTAGAAAGGTTGAAAACATTGTGGGGGAAAAAAGGAAATGCTTGTTAACATATATATATATTTTTTTTTTTCCTTTTCCAACAATTTTTTTGATGCTGTTTTCTTCAAGATCGTTAAAACTCGGGATTGTGAGGAAAAGGGTGAAAACGTAAATTCCATTAATTGGTCCTATTCAATTTTTGTAGCTTATAATTGCTTTTATTTTCAAAGAATCTAGCATTTTCTGGTACAATAGAGTGTTAAAACAACTACACAAGTATAATCTGTGCATTTCATGTAATTGTGCGAGCTAGTTTTTTTTTTTTTTAATATCGATAATCAGTACATAATTAATACATATTACGATTCAAAACTCGAAAGTATTGTAAGACTTTGTGGTTGAAGAAGAAATTCGTCGTTAAGTTTTTCCCCCATTTTCTCAAACATGTTCTGATAAAACACACCTAATATGGTTTACAAATTGTAGTATACTAAGGTTTACATTTTTTGTAGGTTGTACGTTTAAGTACAACAGCTCAGCAGCAGCTTCCGGAGAATTTACGTCGCCTAATTATCCTGGATTTTATCCTCGATCCTGCACTTGTAAATACTATTTTTATGGCGAGAAACTAGAGAGAGTCAATATATCATTCGAGACCTTTTCGTTAGATAAAATGAACGGGTATGTCGTAACAAATGTCCACCAAAGTTACTCATAGTTATCTCCCTTCTTATGTGTGTGTACAAGTGCACTTTTCACGTGTGTAACTCTTATGTGTGTTTTTTCATTAGTGTACCTTTTTTTTACGTTCAAATGATGTTTATTTGATTACAAGGCTCTATATTGAAACATTTATACTTTACTATACCAGCGATCACTACTCCACCACCTTATTTGAATGATGTCTTCTTATATAGTCTTACAAAGAACAAGATGTTATCGTTAAAGTACAATATGTTTGCTTATATGTAAATTGATAAGTCAGTGACCTCTGAAAATCAGACTGATCTTTACTTGACCGAACGCAACGTCTTTCACCCTCGTGTTTTCCGCGAGCATTGTAGGTAGGTTTCGTCTGGCTACGAGTTCATCCAACCGATAAGAAAGTGAAAAAAGCATGGAAAGTTCATCTAAAAAGGAACTATAGAAAGTATGCAAATGATAAATCATCATACTGTTATGTTCTCCATGTGCATTTTTCAATTAAAGATTAAGACACTTTGCGTGAGTGACAAGTAACTGGCTGTGAGCGTTGGTAAAGTTACCGTAAAAAACCATATCCAGTTAAATAACTGGGTAAGACTTAATAACCGGGCTGGACCGGACCAGACTTAGTAAAAAGGCCAAGTTAGGACAGATACGAAAGATTTAAACATAAAAAGCAGTTGCACAAACTATGTACACACAATCGAAGGCAGAACCATACAAGTTTATGGCAAGGTGTAAAATTTCTGGCTTTCAATATGTGGTTGTCATGTTAGTGCTGGTTTTTTTTTGTTTCATTGTTTTCTGATGCTAGACTCCTTCAGAGCGAGGCAGTAGTATACTTATGGATTGAGTCTTGTTTTAGGTTTACCATGTTATTTTCCCTAGTGGATAACCATCTTCGTTTGCCTTAAATTGACATCATTTTGACCTTTTGCTTCATTCTTGGAGAACATAGTTTTCTGCTCGTTTCCATACATACTTTAAGAGGTATATCACTTCCTAGTGCAACAAACATACGTAAAATATTTGAGGAAAAGGAAGAGTATCTTTTTTTAACTGATATGTAAATCATTTTTGGAAAAGAATTGTTTCAATCAATTGCTAACTTTCTGAAGATGTTCACATCAGGTGTAATTATATTGAAGGACCTACAAATAGTGTATATGATAATTTGTTTGCTAAATATAGAGAGATTTTAGTTACTCTAGCACTTGAACACATGAAAGGGAGATACATATGGGTAGCCTGGGTTGTTTTGTAGCGTTTTTTATTTCGCTTGTTGTTGTGAAACACTTTTTTATTTTATTTTTCTTTTGCAGTATGCACATTCAAATTTCGCAGTAGATTACAATCACATGGGTACTTCACGTCCCCAAACTTTGGGGGTCTGTACCCCAGGAACACCGAATGCCGTTTTTTATTCACTGGAAGAAAGAACGAGAAGGTTCAGATAGAATTTGATGAATTTGATGTTGATGGAATCCGTCCAAGGTAACTAGACCATGACAAAAATCCAATACCAAAAACTGTCACCAAAAATCTATGGCCAAAACTCCGGGACCAAGGAGTTGGTTACAAATATTAAAAGCCAAGACCCAAAGTTCCATGACAAGGACAAAAAGAGAGAATAAAACTAAGATGAATTGTTCATAGCAAAAAATACCATGACCCAAAGTCCACAAAAGCAAAAAAAATCTGTAATGTAGAGAAAATCTTTTTCTAAATGTCTCTGACGAAATTAAGAAGGTTCATACCCTGAATTCAATAGCGAAGCAAATTCAACACACAGAAGTCCATGCCGAAAGTAGGATCGAAGTTCAAATATTTGACGAAAATAGGATGCAATATCTGTGACCAAAAGGAAGCAACAATAAAAGTCTATGACGAAAAGTAGATACACGGCTAAAAGTCAAAATATCGAAACTAAATCATGCCAAGTAGGGTATGAAGAAAGAAAAAGATTATCAAAAAGAAACAAAAAAAATCATTTTCCAAAAAAGAAAAAACATGACCAATAAATGACAGATTTTCTAGTAGCGCAAGATAAGAATAACTTTTATGCATCTGACAAACCAATTAGCGAAAAAGAAAAAATCTGTGTTTCATTGTGGGATAAGTATAAAATTATATGAGCCATGCTCTGTGAAAAGGGGTCTTAATGCATTTGCGAAAAGTATCGATCCATGTCAGCCTGCGCAGTCCGCGTAGGCTAACATGGGTCAATACTTTTCGCTATTTTCAAATTTATTGCATGTCAACGGACCATTGTACCTTATGATTCGGTTGTTTGACAAAATGGATTTTATGGATCCATAATACTGTGATGCCTTGCTTGGTATAATGCATCTCGGAGATGCATTAAGCCCCCTTTTGCCAGAGCATGGCTTATATGATTCATGCTTCGTGCAGAGGACATTTAATGCGTCTAAAAAAAGTATCTACCTGTGTAAGACTGCGCAGTCCGCGTAGGCTGACATGTGTCATTTTTTTTTTTGCCGTGTTAATTTCTGCATACCCAAGGGCAATTATACCTCATGATTCAGTCGTTTGTTAGACAAAATGGATTTTATTGATCCATGATTATGTGATGACTTGCCTGGTATAATGCATTGCAGAGATGCATGAAACCTCCTTTGCGAGAGCGTCACTCATTATACCATGTAAATCAATTGTCTTTTATGATCGGTTAGGTACGATTAGAATCGAAAATCTATTGTGTCCTGTATAGGTTAAGTGAGGTATCCATTGTAAAAGAAAAGCTTACCTCTGCACCAGACGACAACATTTGCTTCAAACTAAAAACAGTTGCAGACTATACGTGAAAATGTGTATCAAATGAATGAAAGTGTCTTTGAAAGGGTAGGACACAATGTAAGTAAAGGAGAAATTGTTGGTTACCAGCACTTTCTTTTTTCTCAAAATGTTTTAGAAAGCCTTCTAACCGTCGGTCGTTAGAAAACAGGATTTTTTGCTAAAAGGTTAAAACGTGTTAGAAACCGACCGAAAACTCGTATAGTACGGCATTTTGTATTTCAGTGCAAACATTAGCACCGGATTAGAACACTGAAATGTTGAATTTAAATAAAAAATGAAAAATGACAGCCACGAGTCGGACGAAAATACGAACATACGAGTACGCAAATCAAATTCTGTTTTCGCAAACTTTCTTTAGATCCACGATCAGACTGAACATTCTGTGCAGTTTGGTCCGAATCTACAGTGGCATCAAAAGCGCTCAGCAGCCTGCGTGAACTGAACAGTTGATAATTTATGGGAAATTAGCAAAGAGAGTGGTAAAATTTAAATCAGGAGGGTAGCCAAGTGGAAGCCCAGAAGCCGGGGCTTCAATAATAACCATTAAAGCACCAAATGAACAAAATGCGCTTTCTCAATCAGAAAAAGAAAGCAAATCACCTCAATTTCAAAATTGCCAGAAATAAACCTACATAGCGGATAATGTAGATCAAAAACAATGTAGACTCCACGTTCTGTGCAGTCTGATCTTGATCTACAGTTTCTGCAAATTGCAGTCTGATTTTGATTGACTTTGACAAAAGAATTGAGAAAGTTGTGCTCGGCTCTTAGGGGTGCTACTGTTTTGCAAAAGAAAGAAGAAAGAACAAGAGAGGAAAAGTGAGATTAATTTGGCATCATCTTTATATAATTCCTGGATACGCACGTGTAAATAGTAAGTTTATATAACATTTGGTTATAATCCTATGTACTAGTAGTTCTCTGTAAATGGAGAGTAGGTTTTCTGTCGGCATACGTTTCTATAGATACGTAAAGAAAATAAAATCACGTGATTCATTCGATTTTCCGGTTGGAAAAGCACGGCCCTGTCAGAACTGTCTATTGAATATATTGATTAACGTGTCTCTTTGCGGTATGAGTTGGTAAAAAGGCAGGGTTAAATATAGACCGAGCGCTCATTTTCTGAACCACAAATTGACAATGTAGGCAAATGATGAGATAAAAGTCTCGTTCTAGAGATCCAAGATTCGAATCACTTGGTGGGCAAGATCGACATTTCTATCCAATCGCATCTTGGCGGGAACCAGTAGAACGTTACAGTTAGCAAAGGATAATGGTGAACGCGAGAAAACGTGGTATAATCCACAGCAGGGGAATCAGCATGATGCATTGAAATTATCTAAATAGAAAGGATCACATTTATGAGCGCAATGCCACCTGCAAACAACCACTCTCGTGTTGCCGGTTAGGCATTATTGAAAACAAGGTGGCCAAAAGACGAAATTCTCGTAATGAATGGGTTTTTTTTTTTGCCACATACTTTTACTTGTTTTCATGGAAATACCATTAGTGGCAAGTGCGTATTTTCGCTGAGTTTCCTTAACAAACGCTCCCTCACAATGTTTGTTTACAAAAAAGTTATTCTTAGCGAATGATAGCATATTTCCTTCTTGATCGATTACTACTGATGGAAAACTATATATTCAACACACTGCTGTTGAGTTTTAATGAAATAAAGAAAAGAAAACTGCATTCGAAACAATTACCTATATTTTTAGTATAAATCTAGAATAAGCATGCTAGAATAGAACGATTGCTTTACTGTAATTGGTAAGTGTTGTAAATCGAATGATATATGTTGTCGTTGTTCAATATTTGTGCAATTACAAAGGCCTGTTGTTTTTTTTTTTAATTTTTTGTAGATTTATCGTAAGTTTTATAAATCAATCTTTTTAACAATTCAGTCGTTCTTAGTGAATAAAACACTTGCATTAATTGGGAATTACGAACGGTAAGTTTGTTACTTTGTCAGCTCAGTTGATAAAATGGGTTTACGTTTTAACCCTTAGGCTGCTTAGCGCGACTCACTGACCTTTTGCGGACAGTGTAGATCAAGATCAGACTGCACAGAACGTGCAGTCTGATCTTGGATCTACACTGTCCGATAAGGAGGTAGTTTTCTCCATGAAATAAGTTTAAAATTGCAAAGTTCTGTTTTTCTACTATCGGCTTGAAAGTTTCATTTAACCCTTAACCTGCTAAATAAAAGAAACGAAACTTTTAATCCAATAGGGAAAAAAAACATTTTCTTATTTTAAAGGTATTTTTGTAGGAAAGATACCTCCTTTTTGAACAATCCCACATTTTCTTATTTTAAAGGTATTTTTGGAGGAAAGATAATTATCTCCTTATCGGACAATGTAGATTCAAGAATAGACTGCACGTTCTGTTTCGCTATCCGCAAAAGGTCGTTGAGTCTCGCTTCGCAGCCCTAAGAGTTAACTTATTCAGCAAGATAAGGGTTGAAAATCCTTACCACACAATCCTGTGTTTTAACGATCCCGAGGATGAAGGCTTTTAAAAACATTATTGGAAAAAAGATGAAAGTGCTGGTAACTAGCACTTTATTCCTTTTCCCCGCAATGTTTTCTACCCTTTCAAAGAAATGTCTTGTCATATGTATAGCGCTTTATTTGTCGTCTCCGATTGCATCTATTATGAATGGATCCAAAATTTGTCGTCTGCTAGAGGCTTAATTCCTTTGCCAAAAATTTGCGTGTTTTGACGACCCCAAGAATGAAGGCTTTTGGAATAAAGATAAAATGCTAGTAGCCTGGAGTTTCTCCTTTTCCTAGATTGTTTTCTACCCGTTTCAGGGACTAATTCATCATATAGCCACATTTCATTTGTCTTAAATGCCTTTAATTTGGAACTGTCGAAAATGTTGTCTGGTAAAGAGTTAAGATGACTGACTGACACGTTTATGTCTGCAGAGCAAGAATGCAACAAAATGTCTGTAACAGAAGACAATATGAGCCATTCTCTGTGAAAAGGGGGCTTAATGCATCTGCGAAAAGTATCGACCCAGGCTGACCCAGGCCGAAACTTTTCGCTGTTGATCTATTTTCTGTATGCCATAGGACCAGCCTACCTCGTGATTCCTTCGTTTGGTAGACAAAATTGATTTTATGAATCCATTATTATGTAATGTTTTGCTTAATATAATGCATCACGGAGATGCATTAAGCCCCTTTTTGCCACAGCATTGCCCATTTTTATGTCTCTTTGTCTCAATGCTTAATATAATTATGCAAGTCATTCTAGGTTAGTGCAAATGCAGATACTGCAATTTTAAAGCTTTTTTTTTTTCTTGTCAGGATACCAGTGTTAGTCCAAGATCAGGCTGCAAATTCTATGCAGTCTGATTTTGATCTACACTGTCGGCAAAGTTAATATTTTTGAGTTTGGCACTCGAATGTTTAGCGCTCAACACAACTCCGACATCACCTTTCGGACTAAGACATACAATCATAGCCGCCGGATTTCTCAGATCTTCGTGCACACAGTGGGCAAAATCAACCCAAAGTAGTGCTGGGCTTTGTAAGGATAGTAGTTAAAAGAGGAAACCCCGGTTTATTAGAATTCGCAATTACCTCTTGGGCTAATGCGTGCATTGTCTGGCTGGCTAGTGTTTTACGCCGCTTTCAACATAATTTCAGCCATAACACGGTAACAGTTTTTCTTTTGAGATATGTCTTTCGTTTTATTAGCACTAATCTTATGGTCTGAAATATCTTGTTCCATATGAACCCTTTAGAAAAACGCAGTTCCTGGAGGGACGATCGAACCAGGGTCTCATGTGTGAAAATCTTTTACCCTGCACCAGTGAGCCACACAATTCCTAGCAAAATTATTTAAAAAAATACATTGAACTATTTCAGCGTAAACTGAGCAATCACCAAGAGAATGTTTCTAAAAATAGCAAGCAAGTAATTCCGCGAGACGTAATTGAGTTCTTTACATCGCTAAAATTGTCTTCTCTGATAGTTTTGTCGTTAAAATTGAATAGCCTATGGCTGTAGACAGATAATTGATGAACGTCTTGGTTATTTACCCGACAACAATATTTTAGACTCGCCTACTTTGAAAGTCTTTGCATAGGACAAATTAAATGTGGATCAAATGATAGGAAATGCCTTAAGCGGGAGTAGAAAACATCGTGGGAAAAGGAGAAAATGCTGGTTTACCAGCATTTTCTGCATTTCACTCGATATTTCCAAAGACCTCCAAAGTTTACCAGCATTTTCTCCATTTCACACGATTTTTCCAAAGTCTTCATCCTCAGGCTATTTGCATAAACGAAGATGTTTGGTAAGCGATAGTTCTGTACAAATCTGTATTTTTTTTTTTTGTTTTAATGATAAGGATAGGAGAGGTCCTTTATTAAAATCTTGTTGTGTCATTAAGATCGTTTTCAATAGTATTTTAGCAATACCCAGGCGACCATCGACGCTTGCACATACATATGAGCCATGCTCTGTGAAAAGGGGGCTTAATGCATCTGCAAACAGTATCGATCCATGTCAGCCTACGCAGTCCGCGCAACCTGTCACTTTTCTGCATGGCAAAGGACCATTCTACCTCCAGATCTTGTCGATGGTCAAGAATAATAGATTTTATTGATGCATAATTATTTGTTGTCTCGCTTGGTATCGTGCACCAGAAAGATGCATTAAGCCCTCTTTTACGAGGGCATGACTCATTTCTTAAGTTTTTTTAACCAGTGCTTCGCAAAATTACTGTATCCAAACCACTGGTAGCTTTATTGAAATGTACAGGGCTATTTTTCCAGGCTTTCTAGCTTTAAACCCTCTCAATGAAACTGAAGAAATTCTTTGCGGCTTGATTCCATTTTCTCGAACGGTTAAATATATTTTTTCTGTGTCTGATTAGAGACAGACAGAATTAGTTTTCGATAATGTTGAAGTTGTGTCTGTAAGTTTTGTGATCTATCTGGCTTCAAATACATAAAAAAGTTATTTTATAAAGTTTCTTAATCCATTTTAACGCTAGAATATCACAAATACGGGGATGATACGAACCATGCACTGGCAGAAGGGGGTTTGATGATTCTCCCTGATGCATTATACTAAACTAGTCATCACATAATTATGGATCTAAAAATGTAATTTTTCTTACAAACGTTTGAATCATGAGGTACACTCGTCCTTGGACATGTAGAAAATTTACCAAAAAACAGAAAGTATCTACTCAGATACATGAAACTCCCTTTTCACAGAATATGGCACATAATTTGGCTTGCAACACGCGAAAAGGGGCATTCAGACATTTGCGTAAAGAGTCGTCTCGGATCAGCCTGCGCAATCAGCGCAGGCTTATCCGAGACGGCACCTTTCGACTACATTAGATTTTGTTCTTCAATAGACTTACGCAAAATAGAAAATTACATAAAAACGGAAAGTGTCATCTCGGATCAGCCTGCGTGGACTGCGCAGGCTGATCCGAGACGACACTTTACGCAAATGTCCGAATGCCCCTTTTTGCATGTTGCAGGCCATATATGATTTCTAGTTCAATTCAGGGATACGAATTTGTACATGTATTTAAAGCCTGGATATAATTCCAATACAGCTTCTTTTCAGAAATTCTTTTTAACTAAAATCTTACCGATTAAGAATACTAACGTCTTGCAACAGACCATGACTGAAAATAGCATGACCGAAGGAGAGTGTGCTCAAAACAAGCAATTTTCACTGTTGCAACAGCGTTTTTACATCTAGTTATTGGTGAAATCTGAAATTTTCAAGTGTATATAAAAAGTAACGGACATTCTAAATTTGTACACATAATACAGATGTTGCAGTTATAGGGCCATTTAAAGGAATGTCTCGGAAAGTAGCGAGCAATGTTTTCAGTTGTTGAAGTATGTTTATTTACCAGCAAATTCTTTCATTTTTGAAACAGTTGCACCGGTGGAGACGAGAGTGATTCCTTGTCTTTCTCTAACTACTGGAACTCAGAAGACCGGAAGATGCCTCGTTACTGCGGACTTACCCTTCCGGAAATGGTCCAGTCAGATTCTTCGTTTTTCCTCGTGACTTTTCGGTCCAACGACATCTTTGACGCTACCGGCTTTAAGGCAAATTACACCTTTATTAGCACACAAGGTAAGAAGCGAGCAAAGTTTGAAGTCTGTCTTTCTGCCTTATTAAACTCCAATTACTGCCAAATATAAATAAATCCAGTGTCAAATTGCTGACAATTTTAATTCATACCATTTAAAAACATGGGTATTATTATGATGCTGATAATACTTTACAGTGGAATCTGTTACAGTGCCAGTCGCTGGCAGAAACGTGTGTTGTAAAAATGGAACAAAATATGTAACGCACTTTCAAACACATAATAAAATCAATGAATGGTATGAAGAAGACTTAGCGTTAGAAGTTGTCTGCGGCAAGAGGAATACTGTCGTCTGCAGGAGGTAAGGAGTCGACATTATATAGTCCTTAACCTGCTGAATTAGTCAAACGAAACTTTTAAGCGGATAGACTAGTAAAATAACAAAAGCTTGCTATTTCAAAGTTTTTTTTTGGAGAAAATATCATCTTATCTAACAGTGTAAATACATATGAGCCATGCTCTGGCAAAAGGGGGCTTAATGCATCTCCGTGATCCATGGTACCAAGCAAGCCGTCACATACTCATGGATCTAAAAGATCCACTTTTTTTAACATCCAAGTTAATCCTGAGATAGACTAGTCCTTGGACATACAGAAAATTGAGCAATAGCGAAAAGTTTCGGCCCAGGTCAGCCTGCGCGGATTGCGCAGGCTGACCTGGGTCGATACTTTTCGCAGATGCATTAAGCCCTCTTTTCACAGAGCACGGCTCATATTCTTTGTAGTCTTATTTTGATCTACACTGTCCGCAAAAGACCTTTGAGTTGCGCTTAGCAACCTAATGGCTACCTTTATCCTCTTTACATTTTCAGAAAAAATTGATCCTGAGCCTCAACAAACAACCCAAGACAAAACCAGCAATGCTTCTTCATTTTCAGCGCCAATTTTCCTTATAACATTGATATCATGTACAATTCTTCTTATCAACAAACTGTGATACCTAGTGCTTCATCTCAGCAAGTATGTTATATGACGTCATTTAGCCTCCATTCACGCGTGACTTCGAACTTGAAAAAGCATTCAACTTTAAGCCCATCGTCGGCCCCAAGGACAATCTACTAGTTGTATAAAGGCTGAAAGAGCGACTTACCAGCCAACCAAAGTTCGCCGAAGAGTTATCACCATGTGGTCTAGCTATGACGTCGAATTGAGAATTTTGTTACTTAAATTGGATTCCTGATAAGATTGGTTTGTAAAGTGCCGATTCATTGGTCTAAATGCTGGTAAAGCGTCATGGAGGAACCAATCGAATTATTCTTTAGAAATTTATGAGGATGTCAAGTGTCCAACCGTGAAGAGCTGAAGTATCACCCGACCAAAGTAACATGGATTATCGATAATGGTTAAGAATAGATGTGATGTGAACCAGCTGGTTTGGTCGAAATTCTACGTGTAATATTTAACTCTGATCCTGCTAAATATATTCAGCCATGCTCTCTGAAAAGGTGGCTTAATGCATCTCCACGATCCATGGTAGCAGGCAAGCCATCACATGCTTATGGATCCATAATAGCCACCTTTTTAAACAAATGACTGAATCATGAGGTAGAATGGTCCTTGGACATACAGAAAATTGACCAATAGCGAAAAGTTTCGGCCCAGGTCAGACTGCGCAGTCCGCGCAGGCTGACCTGGGTCGATACTTTTCGCAGATGCAATAAGCCCCCTTTTGTAAGAGGGCGGCTCAATTAAATGAAACTTTCAAGCCGAAAGTAAAAACCCTATTGATGATATTTCAAATTTGTTTTTTGGAGAAAAAAAATTCACAATAACAGACAGTGTTGGCCCGTGATCAGACTGCACGTGCAGCCTGACTTTGGATCCACACCGTTTGTTACTTTGCTAGATATTCTTTATGAAATCAGCCTTGATATGGTAATGTCTGCATGTTTTGTACTGACTGAAAATGTCACTTATCACTCATTGCCAAACAACTAAATTTTGGACTCGACGAAATTAATAGCATTTGCAGACGAAACACACAAAGGTGGCATAAACGCCGATTTCTGTCTTTGACATGATTGAAAACATTAATGAAAAAGAAGAGGCCAGCAGTTACTCCTTTTCCCATGATGTTTTCCGTAGCCTTCTTTAGGGTCGTTTGATATCGATATTGTTTTGTAAAGGGTTTTAAAGGCCTAGGTGGTGAAATACAAATAAATTGTATTCATACCGTATAAAGCTATTTGAATTAGACGCTCTGTTAAAGCAGAGTTGGGCAAATTTACAGTCACTAGTAGGGTAATGAATATCAATTCTAGAATTAGAAATGGCAACTTCAATTCTTATTTTATCATACGCTTCTCCGTTATCGACTAGAACTTTGACAGACTGTACAGTAACAGATTGTCAAAGTGTAACGATACCCATACTTTTAAATAGTATGAACTAAATTTACTTCCCATTTGACTCTAGATTTTTTTTTTTTTCTTTTGGGCCCTAGTTGGCTTTTAACCTTTAACAAAAAAAAAAAAGGCGAGTTTTAACGACCCAAGAAAAAAGACATTTGAACACATTCTGTGTAAAGGAGAAAATGCCGGTTACCTGCATGTTAACAACCTTTTCCAACCATACTTTCTCCCGTTGAAAGACAATTTTATTATTTGACTAACATCAGATTTGTAGTCTGCAAATGCTTTCAATTTGGACAAGTCTTAGAATTTTTTCCTCTATTAATTAATTTAGGGTCAAAGAATGAAAAATTGTCACGATCATATTTAGCGCTTACTTTTCCTTTATTTCGTTTTACATTCATAATTATTACTATATATACTAGTATGTCAATGTGTGTAAAATATCAATTATCGAATGAAATATTTAGATCTGACCTTTGAAAATGTTCGAAGATCTAATGGCTAAAAGTAATATTGCTCTTTTGCGTCAGACATATTTCATTTTCTCAGAATATTTTTACAAGTAATTAAGATCAATCTGCAAACTAAAACTATTGTCTGCAGTCTAGAATACAAATAAGATATTGATTTTGCAATTGCTTTTGAAGAGTATTAAATGGCTTGCAACACGCGAAAAGGGGCATTCGGACATTTGCGTAAAGTGTCGTCTCGGATCAGCCTGCGCAGTCCGCGCAGGCTAATCCGAAACGACACTTTCTGTTTTTATGTAATTTTCTGTTTTGCGCAAGTCTACTGTAGCACAAAATGTATTGTAGTCGTAAAGTTCCGTCTCAGATTAGCCTGCGCGGACTGCGCAGGCTGATCCGTGACGACACTTTACGCAAATGTCCGAATGCCCCTTTTCGCGTGTTGCAAGCCAAATATTAAACTTGATATTTAGAATATAATGAACAAGTAGTATTTAGAATTTATTGAATAAGTAAGAATATATGAGCCATGCTCAGTGGAAAGGGATTAAACTACATCTCCGTGATGCAATACTCCAACCAAGTCACCACATAATTATGGATGCATAAAATCCGTTTAATCTAACAAATGACTGAATCACGAGGTTGAAATGTCTTTGACATTCAGAAAATTTACAAATATCAAACAGCTACAGCCCATATCAGCCTGTGAGGACTGTGCGGGCTGACATGGGTCGATACTTTTTCCATTAAATCCCCATTTCACAGAGCATGACTCATTTAAGTTTAAATTTAACATTTTTGTAAATAATAGTTAGCTGTAGCTATTGGCATAGTCGTATTTGTTTCCTTGCTATGTATTGAGTGCTGGAAAAGTTCACATTATTTAACTTCATACCAGAGTGTCAAAGTGTCGACCTATTTAAATTGAACAGAAGTGTATACGACAAACTAATGTGGCTTACCTGATTAGGTTAGTATTTTGAAAGGTACAAAACATAGTGGGAGGAGAGCATTGCTAGCATTTTTCTTTTTCCCAACGTTGATTTCACAAGCCGTCTGCCATGAGATCGTAACTTGGAACATTTGAATGGTGGGTAAAAGGTCAAGTACGATACTCTAGCAGGCTTTAGTATTATCAAGTACGATACTCTAGCAGGCTTTAGTAGTATCAAGTATGATACTCTTAAAGGCTTTAGTAGTATCAAGTACGATACTCTTAAAGGCTTTAGTTATATCAAGTATCAAACACGATACTCTTAAAGGCTTTAGTGGTATCAAGTATCATGTACGATACTCTTAAAGGCTTTGGTAGTATCAAGCACGATACTCTTAAAGGCTTTAGTAGTATCAAGCACAATACTCTTAAAGGCTGTAGTAGTATCAAACACGATACTCTTAAAGGCTTTAGTGGTATCAAGTATCATGTACGATACTCTTAAAGGCTTTGGTAGTATCAAGCACGATACTCTTAAAGGCTTTAGTAGTATCAAGCACAATACTCTTAAAGGCTGTAGTAGTATCAAGCACGATACTCTTAAAGGCATTAGTAGTATCAAGCACGATACTCTCAAAGGCTTTAGTAGTATCAAGTATCAAGTATGATACTCTTAAAGGCTTTAATAGTATCTAGTATGATATACAATACTCTTAAAGGCTTTAGTAGTATCAAGTACGATACTCTTAAAGGCTTTAGTAGTATCAAGTACGATACTCTTAAAGGCCTTAGTAGTATTAAGTATTAAGTACGATACTCTTAAAGGTCTTCGTAGTATCAAGTATCATGTACGATACTCTTAAAGGCTTTAATAGTATCAATTATTAAATACGATACTCTAAAAGGCTCTACACTCTAGCTGACAAAAACACAAAAGTGATAAGATTTGACAAGCCTGATTCTGACTCCTACTAAATTGTATGAAATGGACCATAATTAAAAAAGGGACGAATTCTCGATTTTTTTTTCTGTCTTTGGACTCAGTGGGTGACCCTTTGCCAAAACTATTTGGTGGTTTAATGAGTCTTTGTAAGAGGTTGAACACATTGTAGAAAAAGGAGATAATGCTGGCAGCAAACATTTTCCCTTAGTTCCTATTTTATTTCATCCTTTCAAAAGCAAATCTCGTCATTTGAGCCACATTTCATTTATAGTTCTCATAATATACATTTAGATTGGGTAATTCTAACGTTTTGTTTTTTGATGATGATATTTGAACACTTCACGAAACAGTCCCGTGTTTTAACGACCCTTATCAGTCTTTATCAAACGACAAAAATGTGGAGGGGCCCAAAGTGAAAGCATTTGCAGAAGATAATTTAAATGTGGCTGCAATTATGCTTTCTGGCTATGAAAAGGTAGAAAACATAGAAATACAGGGGGAAAACAGCATTTTCTCCTTTTCCCACACTTTTTGAAACATTTTCTATATCAGGATCGTTAAAATTGGGAAATGTGAGGCAAAGGGTCCAAAAAAGCCTTTGAGTATACATTTTGCAAAAATGAAAAATAATAATAATAATAAAAAAGAAAAAAATGCTAGTAACCTGTATATTCTCATATTCTCTCATTTTGCTTTGTCATCCTTTGGCTTTGAGAGGCAAATCTGATCATGTAAACCACAATTAAATTTGTCGTCTGCGTCGGCAAGTATTACATTTTGTCGTCTGATGAAAAGGTAACCTTTTACAAAACAATCCATTGTTTTGACGACCCTCAGAAAAGGACCGTATGAAAGCATTGTGTAAAAAGGAGAAAATGATAGTTACCAGCATTTTCTCCATTTCCCTGACTGCGTTCTACCTTTTCGAAGACAAATCCCATCATTTTAGTCACATCTAATTTATTTTGTGCATATGCTTTCTGTTTGGGCAAGTTTGAGATTTTATCGTCTGGTAGAGATTTAACCCTTTACCAAACATTCCCGAGTTTTAAATACCCAAAGAAAGAAGGATTTTGAAAGCATTGTGGGAAAAGATAACAATACTGGTAACCAGCATTTTCTCCTTTACCTGCAATGCTTTCTATCCTTTCCTAGACAAATCTAATTATTGCAGCAATATTTTATTTGACTACTGCAAATGATTTCAATTTGGATAATCTAACAGTTTGTTGAGAGGTAAAGAGTCAAGGCGTTGGTCTAAAATTAGGAAGTCCTTTTTTATCTCGGATGGCTACTGCTGGTCAAACAAGAGTGCTTATTTGGGAGGAATGGAATGCAGATCACAGCCCCTATATACTGATGTAATCTAGGAACATCACGAATTAGTGAACTGCCGATGTGGTATTACACAATCATTGATGAAACTTGGTAAAATGCCTGATATACGAAGACAACAGAATCATCAAAACCCAATTTTTAGCAGTAAATTAATCCAAAATTAGCACTTAAGTTGACTGAATGTTTTTCGCTTTGGTCACCTCTGAGTTTGATTTGTATTTGCTTTGGTCCGGCCGATTTTGACTGCCGCATTTTTATTCCGATTTTTACAGTATTATACCCATCGAAATCAAACAATTTTTCTGCCCAACCGCCCTTCTTTCAATATACATGTAAGTCATACTGTATTAACAGAAGGTATAATACATCTGCAAAACGTATCGACCAGTTCGTGCAGGCTTACCTGGATCAAATCGTGTTTGTTTGTTTGTTTGTTTTACTGGTCAATTTTCCGCATTTCAAAGGATCAGTGGAACTCATGATTCAGCCGGATGTTAGACAAAATTGATTTTTTGGATCTATAATTAAGCCGTGCTCTGTGAAAAGAGGGCTTAATGCATCTGCGAAAAGTATCGACCCAGGTCAGCCTGCGCAGTCCGCGCAGGCTGACCTGGGCCGAAACTTTTCGATATTGGTCAATTTTCTGTTTGTCAAAGAACCAGTCTATCTCACGACTAAGTCGGTTATTTAAAAAAAGTAGCTCTTATGGATCCATAATAACGTGATGACTTGGGCTGGTATCATTTATCACGGAGATGCATTAAGCCCTCTTTTGCCAGAGCATGGCTCGATTATATGAGGATTTGCTTAAAACAAGTACGATGCAACACGGAGATTCATTAAACACCGTTATGCAAGAGCATAGCCCATGACATTTTAACCCTATACCAGAGAACACATTTGAAAGAAAGTATTTACAGATGTTCTGTTGAATACGGGTGAAACGATAGCCGATGTGCAAGAGAGAATAGAAAATAATGTAGAAAGTGCTAAACAGTATTTTCTCCTTTTTCCCAAAATGTATTCGTGGTCAGGTACACACGGGGTCGTTTGGTAAAGATTAATTTGGTTGACAGACTAATGTTGATGACTTGTTATTTAGTTTAAGAACCGGTCACTGTTTTTACGATTTCTTTTTATTTATGAAAAAGGTCATGCGAATACTGGTACATGAACATTTTTTTAGATATTTGAAATATGTTGTCTAAATGATAACGTGCATTTCATGTATGTAAAGTAATGAATAATTGACATCTTTGTATTCATTATTGTTATTTTTGCATTTGAGAGAAAAAGCGGCAAAAACGTTGAAAATGAGAATTATTACGTACTACGTATTTGTTATTGTGAAGTGTGAGTGCAAACAAAATGATAAACATAGAGGACAATCGATTGGTTGTGTATGATAGTAAAAGTCTGTTATAAGAATGGGATGTTACACGGTTAAAAGTGAATCCAGAGGATAACTTTTTTCAGTTATCCACATCAGACCCCATTCGTGTGACAGGTTTATAGTATCACGCACAACAAATTGATTATTCTATTTATTTCATGCCTAATTCATCTTTTCTTTTTAAATGATTATCCAAAACGGTACAAGGAGACGAATTACATTTTATTTTACACGTGCAGGATCTATTTTTGGCAGAAGCAGCCGACGTATAAGATGACGGAAAGCGCGAGAATTGTAGCGTTGTTTACCGTATATTTTCCTCCGTTCTGCAAAACATTCACCGTTTACTTAGGTTGCAAGTGCACACTACCTACTGTATCTGTCCTCGATTGAAAATTTACAGAAATATTTATTTACGTAAATTCGCAAACGTGAGAGATTAAGTACAACGGATTTACGCATTTTGTAGATCTGAACAAAGGTGTGGATTAAACGGTAACTTGTACATGAAAAGTTACAAAATGTAAGTACAATAGTACCTCGCTTGGGGTTATGACAGTGAAAAGAAAAGTAGTTCCTGATTTCAGGTAAAAGATATGTCTTCACTCCAGTGTGGATATTAAATTTTAGCAGTAACAAAAACTGACCTATTTGATAAACCTCTACTTAAATGTGCACTATTAGAAAAAATAAAAGATTTTAATTTCTATATTCTGTGCTAGTCCACTTGCCAGTTTACATAAGTCACTGGTAACGGATCTAGCACAGTTCTGATAGACAAAGACATAGATATATTATTGAATTAATGGACAAACATAGAGCAATAATATTTTTGCGATTTTTCAATCAATTGATTTTTGTCCAATTGCATTTTTATTCGCTTTTTTCAAGTGCATATTTGTAAACTTTCCTCCAAAGGGAGGTAATAACTAACTACGTTTTTAATGAAAAACAGAGGGTTATTTACTGACAAACGATAATTAGAAAACACCCAAAATCAAATACGTGACTAGTATAAGCTTACTTAATTGTTTGAAACATTCATAATATCAAATTCTGCATAGCTGTTCTTCGTTACCAAGTTCTGCAATTGATTATACAGTGGCTCAGTTGCTAAGATGTCAGTTTAGCATTCAATAGGTCCCATGTCCGATTTTATCTCAAGAGCCGGGTGTTTTTTCTTGGGCTTATTTTAGCAAGGTCTACTCTGTCACTGTCTAGTATTGGTAAAACTGAGGAGTCGCAGGCTCAATTAAGTTGTCGTCATGATATGACTGAAGTAATAATGAAAGTAAGGGGTTAAACATTATTATACATAATTCGATCATGTGTGCCATATTGTATATGATACGAAAATTTTACTCCGGCAATGATGGTATGATTCGATTATTTCGATACAAACTAATTAAGATTGCCTTTCTTATTTACGGGTGATAAAATCGATTTCTAATTCAACTGAAGAAGGTTTCGGTCATTGACGAGCATTCCAAAGCAGACGATGTAGACGTAAATTAATCATCACACTCCATTTTCTGATCAGGCTGATCTAGATCTTTTTAACACCAAAATGTTTAAATCCGAACTTCTTTTTACGGATGGAAATACAACCGACTGAAAGTCAACAACATGTGTTTTACACAACTACCCTTGTTTTGCAATTGTACAGCCATTACGAATTTTGTTATCTTACAAACGTTAGGGATAAAAATAGTGCCATCACTGGTCAAAGCTCTGTATTCATATGTCTCTGTTTTAAAGCACTGCTGATCTAGATTTCACAGCCAAATTAACTGTCAAAATTGATGTTCGCGACAAAGCTGCAGATTTTATCATCAATAGGTGTAAAACAAAATCATTAAGTGCAATTTTATTGACAACTATTTTTCGCCTATGATGTGCACTCGCGCCAAAGAAACAAATAGGCTTCATGTAAATTTATCACATATGTACATGTAACACATTATTAACTTCGATTCTTGAAACCAAATTTTGTGACAAAGAGAATCTGACATTCGTTGGCTTTTGAGAAAGAATTTTATCAAACTTGTCGACAAAAAAATTAACAGATATCAAGCTCGCCAAAAGTTCCATGCAGTCTGATAGTGATCTACCCTTCCAGTCAAGGCAACTTGAAATGTGTCAAGTGCTTAAGGTCCTAAAAATGATAGATTTCCCCTGCTTTCACATACTTAATAATACTTTTCTTGTAACTGTAAATATGTATGTTTGTTTCCTTAAAGAATCGTGAAGCAGCCGTTCTGACAGGACAGGGGTAATTAAAATTCACCCTACCTTACTTTTTCAAGCCATAAGTAACCACTCCACCAAAGACTATGTACAGTTAGTGGCCACAATTATTTCACCAAATTCCTAATTCCCATTGACTTAAATGCAATTTTCAGTTGCAAAAAATATTACTACGCCGCTTGTGATTTTGCAGCTCATATGATTTTACTATGATACTGAAAACTACTCGTAGAGAGCAGGGTTACTTGAGCTATACTTATTTACTATAATTGTTCCACGTCTGACATCAAAGTGGTAGCTCTCTGAAACCTCGCGGTATCATAAAGAGTGAATTTTATCGCCGTCTCCATTGACGTTCAGGTAAAATCTTTTTCGAAAATATGAATCACTTTTGAATGGCTACGATTTATCACATTGTATTGTAACAAGTCTGAAAATGTATATTTGAATGTCAAAATTCAATTTGCTTCATTTTCACAACGGTAGCTCTACCATTTTATGAATGAATTAAATAGTAAACTTAGAAACATATATAAGTTGATGAGGATTCGGAATTTGGTGAAATATTTATGGCCACTTATTGTAGGTCAGATGAAATAGGTTGGAATTATTGCACAATATTGTGATCGAGGCTTCACTGTATTATTTCTTTCCCATTCTGTGTTTAAGTGTAAATGTATGTCTAAGTATGTAATCTAATTACGCCTATATTGATGTAACTATTATTTTTCCTTTCCTATTATTTAAATGAAATTAAATTTGAAATAAAAAATGGCTTTTCTCTGGTTGATTGATTGATTGATTGATTATACGCCAAAAGAGATGCATAATGTTATGTCACTGGCCGTCAATGGGTCCGTCCCAACGCTAGAGATGGTGGTGTCCATGGTCGTGAGACAGAGCGTCGGCCACATAATCATACGGCCCTAAATTCGATACCCGGAAGCGGGTGTAAGCTTTGGGATTTTTCATCGGCCCACATATTCGGCGCGAGTACTGATGTAGTTCCCAGGAAGCAGAATCGAGAGAGATTAATATAAGTTGTAAGAAATTGTTTCTCAATCGATGTAAAATAAATATGTTTAAACTTAAACGCTAGAGATTTAGCATCCGCTCCATATCTCCTTAACCCCTGGCCTGGTTTTCAAAATATTCTACATATGTAAGCACTGTGGTAGGACGCCGTGCAGAGTAGATGTTTCAGACGTAAAGCACAAAGGTCAAGGTCACAGCAGAGATTCAAATGTCACATGCTTTTTACACCGTGCCCACTCCACATCACTTGAATTCCTTGGTGTGATTTTGAAAGTATTTCACACATGTATGCACCTTGATGGGACAATAGCAGAACCGAGGATTTAAATGCTACCTGTCCGTCTTATCATCAGTTTGTACGTCTATGCGTTTGCCATTTTCCTGTCCGTTCTATATCTGCTGAAACCCTTATCCGGTTTAACAGTTAGGCTGCTAAGAGCAACTCTATGACCTCTTGCGGACAGTATAGGTCAAGACCAGACTGCACTGAACGTGGAGCCTGATCTTGATCTACATTGTCCGATAGGCGATATTTTTCCCCAAAAATTACTTTGAAATAGCAATATTTGGGTTGATATTGTTGACTTTCTCTTGTTTAGCAGGTTAAAGGTAAAAATTATTTCAAAAACATTTCTACCTTGATTGGAGGTCAGGCAGAGGGGAGGTTTCAGATGTCAATTAGTAAATCAGTCTTTTCAACCGTTGAACGAGGTCGATTTATTATTTTTGGCTCTGAAATAGGTAATCTCTTGAAGAGAAAAAAGTAAATAGTAATGGCTTAGTTGCTCAAGATGAGAATGCAAAGGATAAACGCTCTAACCGTGTATAATATTCACTGTACTTTATTTTAATTCATACCATTTAAATGTATGGATAATGTTATGAGTTTGACAATGTGCTACTGCAATCCGGCAAAGTTCCGGTCGCCGACAGAGGATTGTATTGTAACACTAGAACGAAAGTTGTCAATTGTTCTGATTTAAGGATAGGGCACCCTAGTGGGATTCGTGTAACATCGCCTTTCATCGCCGAAAAACGTACGGGTAATCCGTAATCGATCGGCCGATAGACGCTGGTTCCTTGCATCAGTTACGGATTACCCGAGTCTAAGCCGAATCCGTACGATTTTCGGCGATGAAAGGCGATGCTACACGAATACCATTAGGGTGCCCATTAGGGTGCCCTATCCTTAACAAAACATTTATCTGCTAACGACTCGTACATTGACAGACCGTACTATAACACTTCATTAGAATCGTAATAATATCCAAATTTTAGAATGGTATGAATTATATTTGTCTGAAATTTGACCTATGACCTGTTTACATTTGGAAACAAATGTGCCTTTAGGGGTAGACGTAAAACTTCCATGTTTAGAGGGATAACAAAGGGTAGAAAATGTCAATTGCTTTAACTAAATTTTTCAGCGCCAAAAATATTAAACTCGGATCTTTAGCCGTGACTGTCTGCACAGTCACGGCTGCTTATGTTCATTAGACCTCTACAAAGCGGACATTGTAGATTATGATCAGATAGCACATTTGGTGCAGTTTCATCTTAATCTACATTGTCCCAAGTGTCCCCTAATGCAATAAAAGGTGTGGAACTCCAGAAAGAGAGAAGCAGAATAGAGACATATACAGACACACAGACACACGGGTCAATATGGAAAATTAAACAGCCGATGGTAGAGAGCTAAGAACACATACAGAGGAATGAGGCAGATGGGGGGGAAAGGAAACGAGAGAGTGAAAGGGAATGACAGACAGAGGCCAATAAGAAGAGAAAGAGAGAGGCAGAGTCAAAATACGGAAGTAATACACGAAACTCCAAACGGTGTCAAACTAGTCACATAAGTTTAACATTTTCACACCTTCGATTGATAGCCTGTCTATATGGGACGATGAGGTGGTATAGAAAGTACATCGTTGTGTATGCTCTTTTGTTGTTTCATGTATTATTGGACTATGTCCGAGCAGGAGGTGTCCCTGGACCGGTTCCGGCACCGGCCCTCGCACCGGCCCCCGCACCGGCACCTGCAACGGCACCGACTGCAACAATCACCTTGGGAGATTCATCAGATTCAAGGTAGGTTTTCTCACTTTTAGCCTCGAAACTCTTAAATTCAAACGACAAAATTTCAGACTTATCTAAATTATCTCTTTCATTGCCAACTGTATTAATTAACTGTATTAATTTTTTCCATACCATAGACGACACCAGAAGCTTTTGTGGACAGTGTAGATCAAGATCAGACTGCACAGAACGTGCAGTCTGATCTCTGACCTGCACTGTCCACTGCATTATTCTAGATTATGAACGAACCTTGTCTTGATCTAGTAGGGGAACTGCATTTGTAGCTATAAAGAAAATCAAATCTATTTATTCAGTAGTGAAAAAGTTAAGTCTGCCTCTTGCTGAAAATACAACGCAAGAAAAAATTGAAAAAAAAAAAAGTCTTATAGGCTTGACTAAACAAGCGGACGGCATAGATCCAAGATCAGACTGCACGTTCTGTGCAGTCTGATCTTGATCTATGCCGTCCACAAAACATCTTTTCTTTTTGCCTATGGCGCTAAAAGGATTATGCAGCATTTGCTGACGACAGATTAAATATGGCTATAATGCTGGGATTTGTCTATGAACATTGTTTTATCGACGTTTATTTTGGAGCAGCCAGTTGCTTGGGGAAAAAATCTTTTGCGTAGTACTGGTACATGAAACTCTAGGAAACCATGGATAGGTGCGCCGGCTGTTGCGATATTCATAAAACAATGTTGAAAATGGCGAAAACACTAAACAAACTAAACAAACAGACATATCATTTTAACGTCCTTAGAGAAGAAACAACAACAACGAACAATACGAGTAATAATGTGAGGAATTATTCTTGTTTGAATTACTTACACCAATCCTGGAAATGAGTTTGTCCAGGCTGGGATTTGAACCATCGACTCTTGGGTTACGTTCCCCTAATAATGCCATCGGGCTCAGCTTTGACCAGCACAGCTCCAACAGGCTTGATGCACAGGGGGGTGGATGGGTTGGTAAACATCATGTGAGTGTGTGTTGTAATAGCATAGTAACATGTTTGAAGTTAACACATTTATATCATTTTTGTTGCAGCACAGACACGGCGACTCTTCTCATCATACTTCTGACGATCATCCCACTATTCTTACCTGGATAGACAGAAAGAAAAATGGGGGTGGGGGGAGTAAAATGAACTTTGGTCACCTTGTGTTTGACGCCAGTTACAAGATCGTTAGTTTTGATTATGCTCGTGCTCGTGATGAAGTTACAAGTCATATTACCTAGTAACAAACGTGTATTTATTTTTTAAGTAAAACGGCTTATCATATTGCAGCAATTGTTTGTTGGTTTCTGAGTCACAGCCATATTTTGAAATATGACGGCAAAGATCAAGATTAGACTGCACAAACGTGGAGTCTTCATCGTTCGACACAAATCATTACATTTCTGTCAATCACTGAACTGGGTAAACCTGGAACTTTTGTTAAATAGAAAGAGAATGGATCATGTAAGGCTTTTGTCATTCCACACATACCAAGCAACTCATAATTATTAATCAATAAAATCAATTTTTGTCGAATAACCGAATGAATTATAAAGTAGAATGGTCCTTGAACATACAAAAAATTGACTCAAAGCAAAACGTTTTGACACAGGTCGATACTTTTTGCAGTTGCATTAAAAACCATCTTCACCAAGCTGACTTATATTTATAAGTAAATTATACAAAATAACTGATCTTTTGAATTCTGATGGAGCGATTTTCATACTTTTGGCCTTTTGGGGTTATAAGTACATATACCTTATTGGACACACACCATCATTTCCTCCTGTTTTCTATAAGTTGAAATTTATCAATAATCGATTATAGATTTTTCGTTGCGGCCAAATTAATATGACATATATAATTAATATGAGGGTGAGAGGCTGTCTTTTCATTCATAGTTTATAATGTTTTTACCAAACGACGAAATGTTACTCTCACGAACTGAAAACATGTGCAGAAGACAACTCAAATGTGACTGAAATGATTGTTTGTGTTGTTTATTACGCCCGCCGCCCTTAACATTATTTCAGTTATATAGTTACAACGTGCCGACATATTCATGTATACCCCGGGTTTCACCAGTACTAGGCTAGGGCTCCTAAGTGTCTTGCTCAAGGACAAAGTGGTATGGCCAATCCCAAATTGCCTTACTTTCTAAATCTAGAAAAAAAAAAGGTAAGAATGCATCAGGTATGCTGACTGTTTGAATACGGGTATAGGACAGGCTTGACCAGTTGAGTGTTTTTATAAAGAAAACAATGAATGGACTTAATGAATGCAAAGTCTGTTTGCACATGGTGTGTATGACAGACTTAAAATACTGCCTTATATGTTAAAATAGATTTCTGTTGCAAACGGGTGTATGTGAATGTCAATTTATGGATTATGTAATTAAGTTTTCTCTTGGAGAAGAAAAGAAATAAAAGGTAGGAAAAATACATAGAATTTATACGTTTACTGTTCCAGATTGGATACACATTTATTACGTGCAGAAATGGTGTTCCCGAATATTTCGATATTCATCTACGGTAGAAAAATGGTTGAAAAAAATAAAGTGTGTTTCTATAATCAGAAAGGTATGCAACTCTACACTACGACCCGGTTCAGTTAACGTACATGACAAAAATACACCTATCACAAAAGATATAAAAAATCTATACGTGTTTTATCAATGATACATATATATATTTTTTTCTTTAAAACCCGCATACAGCCATGAGCACAATTACAATGATTTCAAAAAGCAAACTCAAAGACGATACTACAGACTTTAGGTAAATAATAATTCAAAGTGGTATTTAGACCGTGATCACACATGTACACGTATTTACAAGGTTTATCAGTGACCTTTTCTTTGAATTTCATTTTGTAAAAAAAAAAAAATCAACATGCTTCCTTCTAAAACACGATATTCTTGCTTGTCAAAAAGTGTCTTAGCCTGCTTGTAACAAAATGAATCTATGCATTTCTACTCCAGAATCAGAGATCTTTGCTTGGCATCTACAAAATTCTTCTAATCACTGAATCAAGGTCTTCATAGATGTCACAAACCAGATTCTAGTAGATCTATTCTGAAATGGCAGCCACAAAAAAAAAAAAAAAAAATTAAAACTAAGCTTTTGAGGATTTGGACCTATTCAACCACAACATAATAACTATTACTATACAAAGTTTGTTCAATAAAAAGTAGTTTAAAATATTTTCTTTCTAGTTATACTGTTTTTAGGTATATTCATTCTCCATGGCAAGTCCTAACTTAAGGAATTATACTTAGTCCACAACAGTGTTTTTTTCGATGTTAAATGCGGGTAGATTTGTTTATTGTAAGTTTATGTGTGTGTGTGTGTGTGTGTGTGTGTGTGTGTGTGTGTAAGAGAGAGAGAGAGAGATGGAGTGAGAGAAAATAGAGAGAGAGAGAGAGAGAGAAACTCTATTAAGTACCATGCCATTTGTAAAATTATTTTGTATATGACGATATACATGTGTATGTATAAGTCAATAAAGATTCTGATTCTGATTCTGATTCTTCACAGGCCTTGTACAGACCTACAAAAATTGTAATGTAAATTATAACCGACATTCGAAACCTTTGAGCAACAGCGACGTAAGAAGTTGTAGATCTATATGCACAGTAACTGATAGGTTCGGTAACAACTTGAACCCTTCGATTACACAATGGATGTAATATACTCAGTAAGGGTAAAAGAAACACGATTTTTTCTTATGTTTACAATGTCTTATAAGATATAAAAAATATTAGAAAGGCTATCTCTGATCTTTAGCGACTTTTGACATTTTCTAGGGAAGTTTCAACCCTTGGACCAGAGCACTAGGCACCACTTTGGTTCCAGTTCTGTAGACAGTGCGCATTAAGATCCATATTTCACCCGGATAATGTAGATCAGGATCATACCGTGCAGAACGTGCATTGAAAATACTATTTTATAGTCTGATTGAAGAAGTCCTGATTTCATTTACATGTGTTTTGAACTGTAAGGGCTGAAAACAGTTTGTAAGTTATATGGATCTTAAATAATTCCATATCAGACTCGACACGACATACAATACATTGAATGCTAAAGTTTTCCGGGCTCAGGATGTATATCGTCTATTTAATCATTTGATTTTAAAAGTGATAAGAAAAATCCATGCGGCTAAAGTGTAGACAAAGGGAAGAAAAAGTGCCTTCTTTTCTCAAGTATTCTGTTTAGCTGACGTAAACTGCTGTCTGTTGTACATTATTAGTTGTACGGTCAGGTGGCAGGGGACTTGGAAACTTGTTCACGGCTGTGGTGAATCATGTCGCCCCGAGCCGAAGGCTCGTCCGCTGCCACCTGACCGTACAAAGAATTTATGATACTGCAAAGTTTTACCATTCCAACGTTTGTTAAGCGAATTTTATCTGTTTTTTGGTTTCAAAAAATTGAGTGCGCTGACGAAGTAGAATTTCCCTTCTGAGTGCACCAATTCAATGAAAACTGACGTCACTAGGAACTGACATCACTGAAACCTTAGTAAAACGTGCAGTTTGGTGCATAATCTTGATGTTAATCTTGATCAACGCCGCTATTTTGGATGTTGTGTTGAAAGTGCAGTCATGTATACGAGGCTCTCGAAAGGGAAGCTGCTTTTACGTTTTGCTTTGTTTCTGCTTTGACCGTACAACGAATTTATGATACTGCAAAGTTTTACCATTCCAACGTTTGTTAAGCGAATTTTACCTGTTTTTTGGTTTCAAAAAATTGAGTACGCTGACGAAGTAGAATTTCCCTTCTGAGTGCCCAATTCAATGAAAACTGACGCCACTGGGAACTGACGTCACTGAAACCTTGGTAAACGTGCAGTTTGGTGCATAATCTTGATGTTAATCTTGATCAACGACGCTATTTTGGATGTTGTGTTGAAAGTGCAGTCATGTATACGGGGCTCCCGAAAGGGAAGCTGCTTTTACGTTGGTTTTGCCAGTGTACATGATATATATGTTCGGGGCATATTATCCAATCAGATCATTAGAAATTTCTTTGCAGTATAATAATATTAGTTTTGCGGTCAGGTGGCAGGGGACTTGGAAAGTTGTTCACGGCTGTTGCGAATCATGACGTCACCTCCGAGGTCCGAGGTGGCTGCATGATTCGCCACAGTCGTGAACAAGTTTCCAAGTCCCCTGCCACCTGACGGTACAACGAATTCTTTATGCTGGAAAGTTTTACCATTCCAACGTGTATTTTGCGAAATTTCCCTGTATTATGGTCTCACGAATCGAGTACGCTGACGACACAGAATTTCCCTCCTGAGTGCCCCAATTCAATGAAAACTGACGTCACTGAGAACTGACGTCACTGACACCTTGGTAAAACTTGCAGTTTGGTGCATAAACTTGATGAAGTCACTGCGATAGACATTCGACGTATTTTTATGTAAACATGGATTTAACAACTTCAAGGTAGGTAATTATGCATTTTAATGATTTGTTGGCAAAAGTAAACGACCGTTAGTTACCTCAAACGACCATTAGGTTGTCCTTTAAACATTACAATGTATGAGTTTCGACACTTAACAGTTTGTTTACCTGACGAAGGGATGGCTCGTTTTAACCCCGTGTATTTGTTTTAGAATGACAACAAATGATTAATTCATGTAACTATATTCATTATATATTCAAAAATAATCCATTCTTTCTGTTTTAATGTCAACCATCTAGGGAAATTAGTAATGCCATGGTGCAGGCGACTCAGTATCGATCAACGCCGCCATTTTGGATGCTGTGTTGAAAGTGCAGTCATATATACGGGGCTCCCGAAAGGGAAGCTGCTCTTACGTGGATTTTGCCAGTGAACATGAATATGAGCCGCGCTCTGGCAAAAAGGGGCTTAATGTACCTCCGTAAATCATTATACCAAGCAGGCCATCACATACTTATTGACCCATAATAGCCACTTTTTTTTTAACAACTGACTTAATCATCAGGTAGACTGGTCTTTGGACATACAGAAAATTAAACAATACCGAAAAGTTTCGGTCGATACTTTTCGCAAATGCATCAAGCCCCCTTTTCACAGAGCATGGCTCATATATATTCGGGACATATTATCCAATCAGATCGCGAGTAATTTCTTTGCAGTATAATTTAAACCTAGCCTGGGTCCAGGCGGTAATAACCTTTAAATCACTTCTAATCGCGATCTCCTTTCACGGTCCATACAGATCTTCGGCAAAACGGTTTATCGCTTCCGTAACTGAAAGAGTGTCGAGAGTACCAATATCGTAGTGTTAGGGGCAGGTAATCCACACTAAAGGGTCTATAGCTTGATCAAGGTTAACCGCTCTACTTTCTTTACAAATGGAGATTGGACGATTTCAAAACTTGTACGTAAAACTGCTTCTGATTATCAATTCTAAGAAGCTCTCCATCTCATAATTATAATTATTTTGTTGTGTAAAAAAGTAGATGAATATAAAAACCGTATCGAGGTTAAAAGACCTTTGATAAATGGATAACTTTATAACTTAATTTGGGAACATGATGGCAACCCTATGATTTGGACAAATTCAGAGGACTAGCTAATGATAGGAAGTTTATTTTTCTGTATTTTTATTGTTATCTATAAATTAACTTATATTGCAAGAAAACCAGACTTGATTTTCATGTAACTCTAATTGAATATTTAATTAAGAGTGATTCTGAGTAAATATGCAACACTTACACAACATTATCAGAAAATTCTTAAATAACAACCACTCAAAGAATTACTGATCATTTACATGGTAATTTGTAGGTACATTCCTAGTGGGAGCCGCTTTCAAGCGGCTTCCAATAAACGTTTTTTTTTTACCCCGTGATTCGTCGTTAGCAAAATGGTTGACCTGGAATTGAGCTGACGACGAAATCAGAGTGGAAAAGTCGTTTATTTCGCCTTGACTTGAAGATTTTTAGACTGAGGAACTAATGATCAGTTACAAGCATGTCTGTTTTAATTGATTGCATGCATGTTTCAAAAAGTTGGCATGTGAATTGGTGCAATATCAATGTAGATTGTTGATGAATTGTGTACGTTTATGTTGGTCAGATCTCGGCGACCTGGCAGTTCATAAAGTTAAAAGATTGAAGATGGCTATATGAGGATTTTAAAGCAAAATTTATGTGTCATTGATAAAACGCATAGTTATATATTTTTTTTTATATCTTTCGTGGTGGTTTGGTCATGTACATTAACTGAAGCGTTTATTTTATTTCCGTGTTATTATATAAAGTACACTGTACTACCAGGACCTGCTTTATTACTTTTAGAATCAAAGCACCGAAACTATTAATAGAAGGTGATGGTAGAAATTTGCTAGCAAATAGGTTTTAACAGTGGACAAACTTATTAAAAATTCATTCATCTCACGGTTGATATCATTTTTTTCTAAGATTGATAGCATTATTTCATTACTCATTTCCATAAAATCATGTATTTAAGCGTTTTACATAAGGTCTTAGGTTGATTGAATGGTGTTTTACGCCGTTTTCAACATTGTTTCAGTCCTATCATGGCGACAGTTCTCATATTCATGTATTTCCTCGGTTTACCAGTACTAGGCTAGGGTTCTGAAGTGTCGGGCCCAAGGACATTTCCACGATAAAACCCAGTGAATCCAGTGAGGCTCGAACCCGGGACATCCAGGTAACGACTCTACTGAGCCTAGCAGGACCCCTTTTTTAGGTTTTAGGAAAGTTGTTTGGGTGAAATAACAGTGGTTTTGGGTGAATTTCGAGTGTTTTTGGGTGTTTCTCTTCCTTATTCATCTGCCGTTTCGACATTATGAACTTGGTTATGTCAAAGCTTCAAAACGAGGCTAATTTCATACCTAGAGCTATTTCTACGACTTTTACCTTTGAAGTTCATTGTTTGTGTAATTGGCTTGCACAGACATTTCAATCCGCATGTTACTTTCACACATCAAATGACACAGAGGCGTCTGCTCTTTGATCTATGATGAACTATTTTTCCTGAAACAGAGGAGTGATTCGTCTTCACGGGACTTCAGTCTGACGGTTGCCATAAGAAGTTCAGACCTGAAAGGTCATCACCTTCTAAAAAGAAAGCGATTATTTGGATGGTATTTCAGACACATGTAAATTAATGGTTTACAACACGCGAAGAGGGGCATTCGAATATTTGCGTGAAGTGTCGTCTCGGATCAGCCTGCGCAGTCCGCGCAGGCTAATCCGAGACGGCACTTTACGACTACATTAGATTTTGTGCTTCAGTAGACATGCGCAAAACAGAAAATTGCATAACAACGGAAAGTGTCGTTTCGGATTAGCCTGCGCGGATTGCGCGGATTGCGCAGGCTGATCCGAAACGACACTTTACGCAAATGTCCGAATGCCCATTTTCGCGTGTTGCAGGCCTAATATGTAAATAGGCAAAGTAATTGATTCATGTTGATCAATATTCTTCGAAAACACCTTCAAGTTGTATGGTGAAAAATGTTTTTGGAGATTTTTTTTCCCAATGTTTCAGTCTAGTAATTCATGTCTGCATTGAAAATTGCCTATCAAGGGTGTTCCACGCCATTTTTAACATTATTTCAGTCCAATCACGGCTTAGCTCACTTATTGGTGTCCTGAATTTTACATTTTAGTATGGATAGAATGGATGCTTTGAAAAGTCTGGCCGAATGACATTCTGAGGAAAATCCAAGCACCTGGAAAGAGGATCGAACCCAAAACCGTCGGATTAGGAATTGGACACCTCCACTGAAACTCAGATATTTTCTATCTGACAAGCTTGACTAAGCAAGTGGGCGGTATGAATCTAAAATCAGTCTACGCATTATGTGCAGTCTGATCTTGATCTATGTTGTCTAAAATGCTATTTTTTCTTCCATGCCGCTGAAAGAGTTGGCTTGAACAGGGATCAAACACACAGGTCACAAGTTCTTTTAGATCTTGGAAACTCAAGGGCTATAAGAAAGGATAATAAAAACGTGTGTCTTTTGGAGAGGACAATGCTTTATTTAGAAATTACCCCTCAACCTGCTAAATAAGTGAAATGAAACTTTCAAGCCAGTAGTACAAAACAACAACATATTTTTATGGGTATTTCTGGAAGGAAAATATCTCCTAATCGGAAAGTGTCGATCAAGATCAGACTGCACATATTGTGCAGTCTGATCTTGATCTACACTGCCCTTAAAACGGTTGAGTGGCGCTTAGGACCGTAAGTGTTAAGACCAGTTGAGAGGTTTATTATGCATAAGAAAACGTAAAAAAAAGAAAGTGGGGAACTACTTTAAAGCCGTATAATAGGGATGTATAATGGAATATTTTACGTTAAAGGACTTAAACAGTTCTGGATCTTCTGAATACTTGGTTCTTAATGCTTTACCGAGATTTAGACACGTCTGTGTAAGGGTAGAAAACATAGAAGAAAAGTGGAATAATAGGATTAGTCATATAAAGGGTAGAAAACATCGGTGGAAAAAGAGAAAATGCTAGTTACCCGCATTATCTCCTTTTCCCATGGTGTTTTCTTAAACGGAGACAGTTTTCCTAGTTACAGTAACAAATACAGTGTGATGCTTCACAGCCGTCATGTCTACAAGTGACGTCACACCAGTTTTGCATCCCCGGCACGTTCTTGTATGTCTCACTGACGTTACAGTAGCATATATCCCTCGGACCTCGGCAACGCCTCGAACATCCTTGGCCACTTGGTGGGTCCGTAAGCACTGACAGGGTCGTAGACTTCGGAAGGTCGCTTCGGGTTGCCGCGGGGGCGGACGTGGCGGGCTGTCTTTGGCCTGGTACTATCTCCCTGCTGGTTTCACCAATTTCGATATCTGCGCAGTTGATGAACGTTTCCTGTTTACCGCAGCCAATGCACCCTGGTTCCCCCGGCCACTGGCCCCAGCTGTTACCTGTGTCAATAGAGAACGTATCATCTACTGTTACTTAACACTCTCAGCGCAAAATATAATTATTAACTCGGCTTCTGTCGACGGCTGAAAGTACAATCCACCGAAACTCAGCCATTCTTTTTTTCTTTTATGTTGTTGTTGTCTTATATCATGGGCTAGGGCTTTAGATAACAAGCAGACGGTTAAGATCTCGATCTTTGCCGGTGTAATGCAGAGAAATGACCCTCCCCTACAAAATGACCCATGGGTCATTTCACTACGTAGAGGAATGACCCGGGTCATTATTCTACGTAGAGAAATGACCCCAGACCGTAGAGAAAGGACCCCCCTCTAGCTGTAGTATCAGCAGCAATAACAATGTTAAGGCAAAAAGGGGGTAGTAGAAGTACGAGTAGTAGTAGTAGTAGTAGTAGTAATGGTAGTAGTAGTAGTAGTAAGAGTATCAGCATCAGCAGCAACAACAATGTTACAGGGGAAACAAGGGGGGGGTCATTTCTCTACGGGGGTCCTTTCTTTTCATGAGGGGGTCATTCTACTACAGCTAGAGGGGGGTCCTTTCTCTACGGTCTGGGGTCATTTCTGTACGTAGAAGAATGACCCGGGTCATTCCTGTACGTAGTGAAATGACCCATGGGTCATTTTGTAGGGGAGGGTCATTTCTCTGCATTACACCGGCCGTAAAAGCAACTGTTTTTGCCTATATATAGTGCTGAAAGAGTTAACACATAGATATTTCTGTGTTCTAACGACATGAAGGGATTTTTCTTAAACATTGAAAGATTAGAAAAAGCTGCACAACACCATTTCCGGCATTTGCTGCTTTTCCGTCTAAATGAATTTGAAATAATGTGGAGCGGTTTGGGAAGAATAGCGAGGAATACTCCTGTCGCTAGGTTCTTTTACAATCTTGGATAACTAATTAGTTTTGACTGGAAGGAAATTTGAGCTTATAACTTCATGTTTTCTATGCTTGCGCGTTGCCACTGGGCTTTTCTATCACATAATCTGACCAAAATACGCGCTGAATTGACTGTTTTTAGCGCCAAGTAGATGTATATAAGTGAACTCGACAACTCTCCGCGGCTAAAATACAATCCATTGAGTTTAAAGAAGGATTTTTCTTTATTTTGTATAATAGGCATGACTAATACAAGTGGATGGTATAAATTTAAGATTAGACGGCACGTTCTGTACAGCTTGATCCTGATATTTCCCGTGAGCAGAATGCCTTGGTTTTCGCCAACGATTCTGAGAGTTAATTTGTAACAATATCTATCTACTTTATTTTGTACAGTTCAGACTTTTGTTTGCCTTAAGGGATATCTGCTATTGGCATACCTATACATCATTTAACCCTTTACCAAACAATCCCTGGTTTTAATGAACCCAAGGAAGACGCCTTCTGAAAACACTGCGGGAAAAGGAGAAAATGCTGGTAACCATCATTTTCTCCTTTTCCCACAATGTTTTCTACTCTTCCAAAGTCAAGTTTCAATTTTTGAGTCATGTTTATTTTGTCGTCTGCAAATGCTGCCGATTTGAACAAGTCTAAAATAATGTTGTTTGGTAAAGAGTTAAGAAGGGATAAAGGTTGATCTTTGATCTACACTTTCTGATAAGGACTTCTTTTCCCACAAAAAAAAAAAAAAATACTTTTTAAATAGCAAATTTTGGGTTTTTACTATCGGCTTTAAAATTTCATATCTATTATTTAGCAGGATAAGCGTTAAAAAAGCGAGACAAATAATTAAGAATTCAGAACGGAACAAATAAACCAGGGTCCGTAAAACTGTACAATACATGTACTTCTGATTGGCTAAACCATTTGGTTCGGCTAAGCAGAAGCTGTGTTGCTTTCATATTAAGAAAACTCCCCGGAAGAAGACAGTGAATATTCATAGGAATGGTCAATATAGAGCCCGAATCTTACTGGTAAAGGGAGTCAAAAGTGGCGCTTCCACATTTTTGCTGACCAATATAATCCGTGATAAAACAGCCATTTTGTAAATGGTCTTGAAAAATGACACATTAAGATGTTTCTTATCGCAGTTCCAAAAACAAAATTAAGGTAGGTAAACAATAATTGTTCAAGATCCAATTATTTACCATAATAAAGCAAATGTCCCAGCAAAATGCCTTGGGAATAGCCATTTTTAAAGCACAAGGCAATATTCTATTGAAGTCAACCAAGCAAATGGGAAGGTGACCCTTTCCAATGTTTTCTTTTTTCGCTGCTTTATTTTGGTATCATTTAATGGTTCAAATCACCAGAAAATTAGACATACAAGTAACTACAAACACATAGACACTGTCCCTTGAGCCGTCTATAGAAATTTTAGTATTTTTAGGAGACCATGTAGATCTAGACCAGACCACAGCTGCAGCAGCGTATTAAAAAAAGGAAAAGAAAACACTAGAACTGCACCTTTTTCTAAAGAGTTTCAAAACGCTATTAATTTGTTGGTATTGGAGTTTAAGACCTTTTTTTAACGGCTTACGTCGTGTCACTGCAGTCACGCGTGTGCTTCCTTGCTTTCTCACACCTGTACTGACATTTATTTCTTTCCAAGCGACTAACTACTTTTCTCACATGCATCAGAGGTGAGAGCCGAAAAATTGTCGGAAAGAAAAATAGCCTCAACCGGGTATCGAACCCGCAACAACCAGGTTACGAGTCAGATACGTTAACCAATGTGCTACCCGGCTTGGCCAAATGCTATAAAGGGGAGTCCTTCCAAATTCGTATCCATACCGAGCGTTAAATCAGCCATACTCTGGCAAAAGGGGGCTTAATGCATCTACGTGGTTCTTGGTAGTAAACAAGCCATCACATAATCATGGATCCATAATATCCACTTTTTTTTAACAATTGACTAAATCATGGGGTAGACTAGTCATTTGCCATATAGAAAATTGACTAATAGCGAAAGGTTTCAGCCCATGACAGCCTGCGCAGTCCGCGCAGGCTGTCATGGGCTGAAACCTTTCGCAGATGCATTAAGCCCCCTTTTCACAGAGAATGAATGATTAGGGTTTTTATCACTGAACTAAGTAAGGCAATACAAGTAGTTTGCAAACCATCAAATGAAAGAGGAGTGAAAATTCTGTAAGAGAAAAAAGTAAATGATACATGCCAAAGCGGGCTTAATGTATTTCCGTAATGCATTATAGCACACAATTTATCACATAACTATGGCTCTATAAGATCCATTTTGTTTAACACCCGACTTAACCATGAGCCGAGCCCATGGACGTGCAGGACTTGAGAACACGGGGTCCAGGGTTCGATCCCTGGCCATGACCCCTGGCTCGGCCAATTTCTTTCCGAGGATCGATGATAGTCAGTGCGACAGGATTCATTCCTCTCCCACCGCTGACCATTGTTTCGACGATGATTATGTGGGAAAGCAGCCAGTGGCTTGGAAAGAAAATTGTGCGAAGTACTGGTAAAAGAGACTCCAGAAACGCATGGATAGGTGCACTGGCCGCCGCGACGTAACTGAAATAATGTTGAAAACGGCGTTAAACACCATACAATCAATCAATCAACTGAACCATGAGGTTGAATGGTCCTTTGATATTAAGAAAACTGATCAATAGCAAAAAGGATCGGCCTAGGTCATCCTGTGCGGACGATATTTTTTTTGCAGATACATGAAGCCCCCTTTTTACAGAGCATGGCTGACAGGTATTTCTTTAAGGTTATACGTGGCCTCTACAAGTGTTTATTTTTAAATTTCACGCAATTCATAGCGCCAAGATGTTAGTATTATTTTGCGCTTTAATTGAAAATAAGTCCAAATACTGTAGCAGAATGCTTTATGGTATTATCAAGAATACCACAGAAATTTAAGTTTATTTGAAAATGACAAAACTGAACTGTCTGAAATATTTTCTTTAACCTTCCGAATTACATCAATTTCAATTTATTCATTTAATTGACTCTTTACGAAATAATCCGGTGTTTTAACGACTCCCACGAAAAAGTCTGTTGAAAACATGAAGAAAATATTGGTAACAAGCATCTTCTCATTTTTTCTACAATGTTTTCTAACCCTTCTAGAGACAAATTCCGTCATTTGAACCACATTTTATTTGTTGTCTGCATATGCTCTCATTTTTTGGAAAATTTAAGGTTTTGTCGTCTGGGAATGGCTATAAATGGTTTACTAAAAGAAAAAGTAAGCATCAGCGAGCAGTGCACAGTTGTTTTGTGACAAACTTTACCATCTTTATAACGTGATATACCACGTCTTGGATTGCATTAAAAAGATCGTGAAGTTAGTCACAAAACAATCATTTGTAGGACAGTGTATTTCAAGATCAGACTGTTCTTTCATTGTTTAGTCTGATCTGGGATCTCCAGTATCTCTTCTGTCCTGTATTTCGTGTATGGTTCTGTTCAAAAAGCAATAAATATTATTACAGTAGTTGGGTCGTTTCTACCATTTAGATTTCTCTGTTATTTTAGTATGGCCTCAGGGAGTAAATTAAGCGTAAATTTTCATTACCGATTCACTGATGCAAAGTATTTCTGTTTAAACTTTAGATATATACACCTGGAAAAAAGTTAAGCACCTCCTAACATTTTTGTCTGTGGTACATTACAAATCAACACGTCTGAAAACTTTTTATCGCCGTCGACAAGAATTATGTTCCGTAAATAGAATTTAAGCATGGATACACAGTGGCAATGATTGTACACATAGATATAGGCAAGAGTATCATGCACCCCATGCTTTTCGCAAAAAGCAGTATACTTATGCAACATATTCGGGTATTTATAACGCAAACTTTTGCATAATTCGGCCATTGTAACTTAAATATGGCTAGAAGACGACTATCGGAAGCGCAAAGATGGCAAATTGTCAGGATGCAATCGACAGGGATGTCATTCAAAGCGATCGGGCGCCAACTTGACTACCACTACACTGTTATCAGCAGGTTGGTGCGAAAGCATCGTCAGACCAATGATGTCAAGGATCTGGCAAGGTCAGGAAGACCTCGCGTTACGACACAACGAGAGGATCGAGCTCTTGTCCGGTTAGTACGACGACAGCCAATTTCTACGAGTACCCGTCTTAAGCCTCAATGGCTACCTCATCAACGCCTGACTCTGAAAACTCTGCGAAATCGCTTAAGGGCAGCTGGACAAGCCTCCAGGAGATTGATAAAGCGCCCTCTGTTGACAGATGAGCATCAAAGAACCCGTTTGCGGTGCTGTTTAGCGAGACGAGGTTGGAATTTGAGGACATGGCGGCGAATCCACCGGTCGGACGAGAGCAGGTTTTTGCTGCATGTTACGTATGGCAGAATGAGAGTCTGGCGGCACAGGAACACAGCTTACACACCAAGAAACATCCAGCCGACGGTTCCTTACGGTGGAGGCTCTGTAATGGTCTGGGGTTGCATATCACTTGACGACAAATTGGACTTGGTGACCATTCAGGGCAACCTTACGGGTGAACGTTACGCTCATGACGTCCTCGAGCCGGTAGTTGTGCCTCATTTTGAGACTCATCCACTTGCGACTAGGCCTGTGTACATGGACGACAACGCTAGACCCAACCGTTCTAAGGCAGTGACGGCCTATCTCCAACGTAACGCAATTGAGACATTGCCTTGGCCAGCTAGAAGCCCGGATTTGAATCCGCTGGAGCATATCTGGGACATTATTGGGCGCCGAATACAGAAAATGGACCCTCCTCCACAGAATCTAAACCAGCTGGAAGCAGCTCTGCATCATGAGTGGCGACAGCTGACCATTCATCAAATTCGACGTCTGACCGGAGGGATGAGACGCAGGGTCGAGGCAGTCATCCGTACACGTGGCGGGTACACCCGATATTGACCAATTAAGGTACAAAATTTATCTACAGACTAAAATTGACATTTTTACCAAGAAACTGTATTAAAAAGTGTGCTTATGGAATCTGCAGCTCCATATTTAAACCGACGTCTGTTTTAGGCGAAAATGATACATTTTGAATACATTACATTTTCGGTATTAAATACTGTATTATCTGGTCAGTTTCTGCTTTGTTATGTTAGCCACAGTATTAATGTCTAATAATTAACCATTTTTCCAGTGGCTTTAATATCACTGTTTTCATGGGAAAACTTGATACTGAAACCACTGTAAAATATCCAGGGGGTGCTTAACTTTTTTCCAGGTGTATATAGTTTGTTTTTTCGGTCAGTGATTAGCCATCTTGAAAAACTAACAGCGGTCAAGTCACACCTGCAGGGTCCGTATTCACCAACCATTCTTAAGAATGTGTCATTTTCCGAGATTTGCCGAATTTCAACGTAAAACAACTTCTGATTGGCTAAATCAAATGGTTTAACCAATCAGAAGGTGTGTTACCCAGAATGGTTGGTGAATTAGGGACCCTGGATCTAGTTTTAAAGGGGCATGAAAACCAGATTCTAATACCTTGTTGCGCCAATAACGGCTATCCCTATTAAGAAATTTTCAGGAAGAGAATAACAAAAACTGGGGTAAGGCTGACCTGCAGTATAGTTCCACTGTAGTACACACTGACTGCAGGAAACGCCGGCCGGAAGTTGAAGGTCAATGGTATACGTCATGCTGTAATCGTTAGTGATATAATACTTAGTCTCGCTGGTTCCCTTTATTTTGAGTACAGTCTGGTCAAGGCATTCTTGGGTGACAGGCTTGGCAAAGTCGTTGTTTACACACAATCTATACGAAGAAACACAAAACAAAAATGCTAACAGACGTATGAAGGGATAGATAAAAGGATAGATAAATGGACAAGCTGACTGTAATATACTCCATTCCCCTTATAAAAGTCATTTTGGCCGCGTATCGAAATTATAACTCAATCATAATAGAGGCTAAACCAGAGCCCGTATCACCAATCGATTTAAAGTGCACTTTTTGTCTTATTTCAACGTTTGAAAGTAACATAAATCTGATTGGCTAAAACTTTTGGTATAACCAATCAGAAAATTAGTTATTTTTACGTTCAGAACATTGTGTAGAATTGACTGAGGATGCTATTTCAAAGCTTTCGGGCACTGCTTGGCACAGTGGTCGAAAGAAGGAATCTGAATCTGATTGACCAGGTTCGAGTCTCACTCGAAGCAGAGGTTTTTCATGGGAGTGTCTTTGGACAAGTCACGTAAGACTTTTAGCCTAGCACTGGTGAAAGCTAGGATATACTTGAATACCGTGTATGTGAGCTGTCGCCATGATGTGACAGAAATAACGTTGAAAGCGACGTGGAACAACATTTAATCAATAATAATATAGTTGATGAATACGGCACAGGGGCCACGAATCTTTAATCAGTCAATCAAAATATTGTTCTTATTCTGAATTTGAAGACTAGCAATATTCGAACACGTTTTACATCTTATTATCGTAATAGATTTTTAATATTACTCAAACGCAGTTTATCGTCCCCTATATACTCGTATTTTAACCCTTCAACGTTAAAGGCCACCACAATAAGCTTTTAAAGCGGACGTCATAGAACGAGATCAGACTGCACAGAACTTGCAGTCTGATCTTGGATCTACACCGTCCGTTTTAGTATTTCCTTTAATCTTTCTGAGTTTCAGCCCATTGTATTTTTCAGATGTCGAAAGAGGTGGAGTTTATAATCATATTTGGTTCTGAAAGACAAAAATGATGAACAAGATAAGAAAAACAATACAGACACAAGAGGATCTAAATACATGTACTTATCATGGAAGATATCGGTGTTTTTTTTTTTCCCGGCGAACGATAACTGTTCTAATGATTATGACGATACCTATTCTACTGATGATGACGATACATATTCTAATGATGATGACGATGCATATTCTAATGATGATGACGATACATATTCTAATGATGATGACGATACCTATTCTAATGATGATGACGATACATATTCTAATGATGATGACGATACATATTCTAATGATGATGACGATACATATTCTAATGATGATGACGATAGGGTGAGCACGTTTCAAATTAGTTTTTTCACTTTCTTTATCATACGTCAAAGTTTGGACTGGTTAAGATTAACTGCATTTGCAGACAACAAATTAAACGTAATTTAAAAATTTTGACGGTTGAAATGTAGAGAACATTGCGGTAAAAGGGGGGAAATGCTGGTTATCAGCATTTTCTCGTTATCCCGCATTGTCTTTAAAACCCTATTTCTTCAGGGTCGTTAAAAACCGAGATTGTTTGGAAAAGAATAAATGGTGATCACAACTTTTCACCTTTTGGAACATAGAAGGTATACGGGGTTCTGCTGCAGCACAGTGTCGATATGCGAAAAAAGACAAGATATCTCGTGGAAACGGACGTAACAACTCTTGGCCATGACTTAACAATGCATTGCCGCGACTTTTTCTCTCGTGGCCATGAAATATCTATCCAATAAAAAATCAAATGTAATGGAATACGAGGCTTTCGTTTTAGCTGGGCCACGAAATAATATCTCGTGACTAATTTAGTCTTGGCCGAGCGATATATACGTATATGATCTGACGTAAGTTAGCATTTGAGATAAAATTTGCTGAACTAGTCTAGAAAAATGTTATTAAGCGAGTCCCTGGTGAGCTTAATAATATGTTCGTACCCAAGTTTAAGAAACTTAAATTATATAAAAAACAAAGGAATGTCAAATTCTTTTAACCACATTACGAAATCTTGCAAATTGTAGGTTAGAACATGCATAAGCATGCACACGTGGATATTTCCATGAATAAAACCAGACACACTTCACAGAAGGACAAAATGACGTCGCATATGACGTCGAACAAAGCTTTTATCACATAACCTCCCTTGTTTTCAGTGTAATATACCCATTACGAATTTTCTTTTCTTATACACGTTTGATATCATATTTGTGTGACGTCATTTTTGACGTCATTTTGTACGTATTTCATAGAAGTGAGTGGGTTTTACGGATATTACTGTGCGTGCACAGGTGGTTTTGCATCTTCTGATCTATAATTTGTGAAATATCGTTATGTGATAAAAAGAATCTGACATTCGTTAGCTTTTGAGATAAAATTTCATTAAACTCGTCAAGGGAAAATGTTATTAAGCTCGCCAAAGGCTCGCTTAAAAGTCATCTCATGTCAGATCCTATATATCTCAAATGTAATCTATGTAAGATAAGAAATCAGTTATTGGTATATTACACTGTAAACGAAGAGATGGAGTGGGATGTGTTCTCTGGACGCCTACTAGATTTAGTTCACAATTATCTAGGAGGGGGTTATTAGGAGCTTATTGAAGGGTACATGGTGGGATTTATCTTAAAAGGGTAAAAAAACATTGTGGGAAAAGGAGAATATGTTGATTTCTCCTCTTCCAACAATGTTAATGCATCTGCGAAACGTATCGACCCATGTCAGCCTGCGCAGTCTGCGAAGGCTGACATGGGTCGAAACTTTTTGCTACATGTAAATTTTCTGCATTTCCAAGTACCATTCTACCTAATAATTTAGTCGATTGTTAGACTGAATGGATTTTTCTGGGTCTATAATTTTGTGATGACTTACTTTGTATAATGCATCACGGAGATGCATTAAGCCCTCTTTTGCCGGAGCATGGCTCATTTACTTTGTCGTCTGCAAACGCTTTCACTTTGAGCAGGTCCATAGTTTGGTCATCTTTTAAAGCTAAATCTTTTGGACTGGCCCAAATTCCAAATCGATTGCAAACGACAAATCATAGGTTGTTCAAATGATGGCAGTTGTCTGTTTAAGGGTTAAAAATTTTGTAGAAAAAAGAGAAAGTTCTCAGATTTTCACCTTTTCCCACAATGTTTTCAACAAACTTTTTTTTTATTTTCTTCGAGGTCGTTAAAACTGCGTGGTATAAAAGTGAAACCTTTCTAGAATACCAGTGAGGGACGTAGAACAACCTTTAACTTAATTGCAAGGAAGTAGTTGTTTGATTGTTTGTTACTTTGTTTGTTTGGTGTTTAGGCCATTTTCATTATTACCTCAGTTTTATCGCGGCAGGCAGTGCTTCTATCCGTGCTTTCCAAGATTGTCTTCTGCCAGTACTTCGCACTATATAACGTCGGTTTACTTCCAAAACCTCGTAACTACAGCTTGTTGCAAGCTGTAGTTACGAGGTTTTGGAAGTAAACCGACGATAATTGTTTTACCCAGCCCCCTGAATGCTTTCCCATATAATAATCGTCAAAGTAACGATCATCGATGAGAGAGGAATAAATCCTATCGCTATCATTAATACCCGAAAACAAACTGATCGAGCTGAAGACTCGAAGCAGCTACCTTCTGATTTCAAACCCTATACGTGATTGACCGAGCTACCCGGGTTCGACTGCACGGAAAGGGTGGCCCATCCCGATTGTCGACCAATTTGATTTTTGCGATAAAAGTCGGGAAACCGCCGTTAAAAGATGTGAGAGATTAGATCTAATTTTGAACAAATGACGTAGGTATCTGTTTATTATAGATTTTATCTGCACAGACATGAAATAATGTTAGATAATTGGATAAGACTTTGTGACAGACGGTAGTTTTATTTTTTTTATATTTACGCAATAGATAAGTATGTTAAACTGCACCCATGATGGTCAAAAAGGGAACATATTCTCTTCAAAATTGCGGACATCTTTTTTCAAGCACTAACTGTAATATTTCTTGAGAGGGCGGTTAAACCTTCACCAACCGGATGGCTTTTGAAAACATTGTGGAGTCTAGTATTTTATCCTTTTCCCACAGTGTTTTATACCATTTCACAGACACTTCCAATAAGAATTCGGCAAGGTATTTTTCATAGTATATAAAGATACATTACAGTACTTGCTTCCCTCTTTCAAAGTGGTCAAATTTCGATCAGATGACCCTAATCGCGGGGGCGATTCGATTGTATGATTATATAAAATTTGATATTGATTCTTGGTATGTAATATCAAAAACTATTCATTAAGTATGAGAGAGAAAAAACGAAATGAGCCATGCTCTGTAAAAAGGATGCTTAATGCATCTGCTGGCTGACCAGGCTGACCTGGGCCGAAACTTTTCGCTTTTGATCAATTTTGTGTATGTCAAAGGACCAGTTTACCACATGATTCAGTCGGTTGTAAGAGAAAATTGATTTTTATGGATCCATAATTATGTGATGTATTTCTTGGTATAATGGATCAAGGAGATGCATTAAGCCCGCTTTTGCCAGAGTGTGGCTCATATACATATACCTTACATAAAGTTTTTAATAATCGGGTGTATGTAGATATATGATTTATGAGCTAAACCCTAGGAAAAGGGGGTTGGCTGCATTATACCAAGCAAGGTATCACATAATTATGGATCCATGAAATACGTTTAGTCTAATAACCGAATGAATCCTGAGATAGAATGGTCCATGGACATGCATAAAATTTATATACCAAAACGTTTCCACCCTTATCAACCTGCGAGGACTACGCAGGCTTAAATGAATCGATACCTTTGGCAAACCCTCTTTTCACAACGCTTGGCTCATATATTTCATGCAAAGCGATAATGATGATCCATGCAGTTGCTTCCTGGTTCTGAAAAAGGCATTTTTTAAGGGTTTGTTCATGTTCATGAATAAATGGCGGCCAAAGTGGTCAAATGACTGGCATATAAGCGATCTGCCCAACACATAGTGGCTTCACGTGGAATTTCAGCAAGATTGCGCAGTTTTCTTTCTTTCAGATCTTTGAAGTCGTTTATATGCGGAAAAACTTCATTCACATTTTGATAAAGACTTTTGATATTAACTGAAATATCTTGGTCTTAATTAGCACCACACCGTTATAGTTTCCACTTATAATCAAAATACAGTACAGCATGTTTAATATAACAACACAAAGGGTGTATTGTATGAAACACCATACAATACATCATACAATGTAAGACACGCAGATGGACTTATGGAAGTTTTTGACAGTTTTAACGGATCATATGTTTTAGTTCATTTTTACCTCTAAACTGAACTAAGTGGCAAATTTTGACTTTAAGAAATACTGAGTAAGACGTGTCTTCTCGTACCATCGACTTTTTGCTAACACCCCTGCTTGTATGAGTGCAAAGATTGTCGAGTCGACACAAACAGTGGCGACAGTAAAAAAAAAACTCATTGGTACTTTGAGACTAAATATCACTTCTTTGAACATGCGCAGACGTGACTTACACATGGTTTTGATTACTCTTATTTAAGCTTTCTTTTGGACATTTACCTGAATTCAAAAAATCCTTTGTGATGTGCCGTTACAACTGCCTCCGCTCTCAGTGTTCCTCCTATGACGTAACTTCCTGTTACCATGCGGTCAACTGGCGCAAATTTACCACCTGCTTCATGGTCTCGTTGTCCGACGGGTAGATCGTAACTATCCCCACACACACCACATTTACCGTCATTCTTGTCCCATTGTGTCTGCATAAAATATACATAATGAGGATACTTTGACTTCAGTTTATTGTGTCTGGCCTTCACTGAATTCAGTAAGGCAATAACTGGCAAAGCATCAGTGAAAAAAAATAACAAATTTAACAAAAACAAAAAAAAAAAAAAAAAAATTGATAATTCTTGAAAGGACTATGTAGCCTCCAAAGGTATTTTCAGTGTTTGAGCAAGAATTTTGACGAGCTTTTATGGGAATTTCACGTGATCAATAACAAGCGTCTATTATGAAGGATCATATTCAAATGAGGATGATGACGCAATATTTGATGTCATAATATAAGAGTTACCGATTGGAAACTGCGACAAACCCGTTATATGACGTTGTCTGCGCTTGTCATATTCTTCGAAGATTCGACCTGTCTGCTATGACGCACTACCGACCCCATATACTAGGGAAAAGTAGGGGTTATACCGAAGCTATTACCCAAGCCTGTAGGGGCTGTTTTAATAAATGGCCGGTGCATAGGTTACATGCTAGCTGATCATAGCTGAATGAGCCGCACCAGGTAGCGTTTTATTGAGTAAACGTTTATTTGATTTTGAAATTCAAAGTAACGGTTGTCGTTTTGAAAAGTAGTCCGGTTCTGTACCCAGAATGCCCAAATTAGATAGATGTGTATTTGTAGAATGCCATCTAGCGGGAGATAATGGTTATATGAAAGCTGTATTCGGACCTTTTTGCTACTTGTTACTGTCAAGTTGCTTTACGTTTGCAGGGAAAAGTATATTTTGTAGTAATTATTAGTGCTTTAAAAAAGCAATTCTGATTCATCTTCTTCTTTATCATGATTGTTGTATATGTGTGTATGTATTCACAATTTTAGATACCGTTTATTTCTTTGTTGTTTGTTTGTTTGTTTGTGTTTTTTGATGTTTGACGTTGTTTTGAACATCGTCTTAATTATTACGCGGTGTACAGTATATTTCTCAATTCTTGAGATTCTTTTACAAGTACATCGCATAAACGTCTTTCAAAACAACTGGCTGCTTTCCTTCATAATTATCGTCGAAACACTGTTCAGCGATGAGAGATGTTCAAAGCCTGCCACAATGGTTATAGCTAATCCTCAGAAAGAATCAGGCTGATCTGGAAATCGGACCAGCGATCCTTCTGATTCGTTTCGAAGCTCCGCCAAAATATTTGAAAGGGACGTCGTGCGAAAAACTTAAGGAAGCCACAGAAAAGCAATAGTCAGAGATAAGAGAGTTTTACAATGAGCGATTTCACTTACCGCAAATCCTCCACAGTTTATACCCATATGGTTGACATCTGCCGGAATGTTGAAGCCTTTCCTGTAGGCTACAGCTCTACCAGGAGGCGTCCACAAGAACCCGTGACCATCGACACTAGTGATCAAGGCAACCAGCAGTGTACAGCAAGATACTGCAGTGGCCGTCATACCCGTAGAAAGTATTGTGACAAACTGCGAACAACCTTTAGAAAGAACTTTTGCGGTCTGTCGAAATGATTTACCAAAAAACAGAATCCTTCTCCTTTTCCAACTGTAATTTTCTTACTGTCTTACAACGAGAGCTCTCGCGATAGCAGCCCTAAGCCAAAAATGTTTTAATTCTGAACGCTGTTTCTTCCAACGAAAGCTCTTGATTGCCCTACTTGCGAAAGACTATATTCAACTTCGTTTGGTAAATATGAATCAATCCTACACAGTCGAAGAATTCTTGACGTCTTCAGCAATGGCAAAGAAGAAACGTGTGAAAAACTCTGCCCCATTAAATAGTGGGTTAAAAAGTCCGGGAGAAATGGACCGTGTAAACCCTTAAAGGTTCAAAAGAAACATACTGACTATTTTTTGTGAAGAGAAAATCCCACAAACATTGTCACGCCAGGTCTTATTATAGCAAAATTTTGTCAAAATTGCGGATAGTGTAGATTCAAGATCAGGCTGCACACTTGTGCAGCCTGATCTTGATCTACGCTGTTCGCAAAGGCGGTTTAGGTTGTGATGGGTTCACTCGAGATAAAGAGTATCCCTGAATTATATATATCTACCCCATCGAAAGTTTATCTTGGCCCTCGGGTATTATTACAAGCTGACGTCACAAGCAGCTGTTACTCTTTAGCGCCAATTTTAATAAACTCTACCTTTTTCGATGGCTGAAAATAGTATTTACTGATACCGAGACAGTATCAACTATCTTAAAGGGTTTATAAAAACAGTGTGATGGTATAGATCCAAGATCACACTTCACACAACGTGCAGTCTGATCTCGACCAATGCGCTCCACAAATGCCCCTATGTTCGCCTTCAGTGCAGGAAGGGCCAATTTTCACGCAAAAAGCTGTGTTGTTACGTTATTACACAGGTCACGCATTAATAATTGGATTATAAATGAAATAATGTCTTTCCCTGACGTTTATCGGTGGAATGGCTCATCTATAATTCGATTATCATTTGAAGGTCAGTTTGTTTTTCGATCGGCTCGGTTCAAGGCTGGATAACCTGTACTTATTTGATCAAGGATCTTTTTTTTAAAAAGAAACATCTCTTTATTAAACACCAGAATTTTAGATTCGTCAAGAATGAAAGACAAATGATCTCGCAGATTAATCTGCTTAAAAAAAAAAAAGCGAAAACTTGAACGTAATTTTTGAAAAAAATGCTCATACGCCTCTCGGAAAAATAGGTCTGGGAAACAAAAATTGAAAAAATGAAAATGGCTTCGAAGAGTACTGCAAAAACAATAACATTCGGTTGCCTTTCTTTCAAATGTTTGCCTTTTGTGAAATACGAGGTATACTTTTTGTGATCAATCAATCAATCAATCAATCAATCCTATTCGATTCATTTCAGTTCAATTCAATTTTAAACGAAATCATATTAAAATTAAATCATTCAATCAATCAATCCTATTCGATTCAGTTCAGTTTAATTCAATTCGATTCAATTGAATTTAAAACAAAATCATATCAAATCAAATCATTCATTCAATCAATCAACCAATCAGAATGTGTACATTTAGGAAAACACAAAGCAAATACAATTTTTTTTACAATGATGTACTACAGAGTTTAACAAAATGTTTGAAAGATAATTTTGTGAAAGAGTGAAGAAGCTGTTTTGTGCTTTGGGAAATATTCATAGAGCTCTATGTTTACTTGTCTGTTTAATTAAGATATTACATAACTTTCAACAGTATTACATTTATTGAATTTATATAGGGACGTGAAAGTCTTTCTTAATTAAAAAAATCAGTTTTATTGATGAATGTGTTTATGCATACATGTATACATACATACGTCCAAACGTACGTGCGTGCGTGCAAGTGTGCATACTAATTTTGGCATTTTTTAGCCCTACAAAAAAAAAACATTGAGGTACATTCAAAAAGAACATAAATACGGCAGGTCTACATCTTGTACCACCCAAATCCTTTTTGGTAAAAAATGTGTTTTGAAAACATTGCGAGAACAGAAGAAAATACCATCATTTCCTCCTTTTTCAACTATTGCATTTACCCGTTGATAGACAAATTTTTACATTTGAGCCACAAATAATCTCAATCCTGTCAATATTTTCTACTGGACACATCTTTTCTGTTTTTGTCTTGTAAAAGTTAAAAAAAAAAAGAAATAAAAAAAGAAATAAAGAAAAGGTATGTCTAAATGGGGAAATCGACTAAAACTATGGGAAAATGTTGTGCTATTTCAAATGTTTTTTTTAAAAAAAGGCTTTAAAAAAGTGGGCAGTGTAGATCTCATATCATGCTGTGAATTTTGCACAGGCTGATATTTGAATTCCCCTGTCCGAAAAATAGCAGTCTGAACTTGATCTGTATAATAATAATGATAACAATAATAATAATAATAATAATAGCCTTATTATGCACACAAGTATACATACTCATTGTACAATCAATACATTGTAAAACATGCATATCGTTGAAAATTGTGGTTCAAAAGCAGTGTTACAAAAGGCTGAGTGAGAGTGCAATACTTACTGTAACATGAACTGGTTTCTTTTTAAAAATGCGTATTTACAAAAAAGGGCAAGGTTTGTCAAAGTTTTTTTTTGGTCTGAATTAAGTAATTTCGTAAATTTGAATACACGTGGTTTTATTCTGTAGTATTTAACTATGAACTTTTGTCTTAAATCATGAAAAAAAGGACAAATTATGATAAAATGATATTCCTCTTTGATGTCATCCTTATCGCACAATATACACTTTCGTCTGATTTTTTTCTATTTTATGATGTCTACCGCTTTTCGATCATAAGATTTTGTGATGAAAGTCTTAATTTAGCTATTACATTTCGCAATGACCTTTTCCCAATCACATCAAGGTACTTCGCTCGAAGGAAGTCTGTTTTAATCGATGTATAGAGCGATAGTGAGCTGTATTCTTGGATACCTGTATGCCATTGAGTAATGTAGATATCTCTTAGTCTGTTGGTGAAAACTGGAATGAATTTATCCAGAATCACTGACTCTGGATATATTCATACGTGAGCGAACCCCGATGATTCTAAAAGATTTTTTACTTTATTTGCCCAATTATTAATTCGAGAATTTTTGTTTATTTCGTGGACCTGGTCAATAATTACCGTCGACAATAAATATTTAGACGATTTCTGATTGAACAATTTTAGCCAATATTTGATGATTCGAGTTTGCCTGTTAATAATATACAAAAGCAAATAAAGATGTGCACGCAGCTCTAGGTAATCAAGGAAATATCGTATAAATACGTTGTACACAATTTACATTGACCAGTAGAAAACTCTTTCATCAATTACTATATATGAAATGAAAAACAAAACACAACTGTAATGACTGAAACAAATTATGCATAGTTTCACAAAATTGAAGAGGGATACACATTTAGGGGTGTTCGGCCATAAATATTGTGCTTAATCCTTTACTACACAATCCTGCCCAGTGGGTATCAAAAACCCAAGAAAGAAGCCTTTTGAACACATTGTGGGAAATGGAGAAAATGCTGGTAACCAGCATTTCCTCCTTTCCTGCAATGTTTCCTATCCTCCAAAAAGACAATATCTATCAATTAAGCCAAATTAAACCCTTAGGCTCCTAAGCACGACCCTAGGCGCTTTTGCGAACAGTGTAGACCAAGATCAGGCTGCACAAAACGTGCAGTCTGATCTTTGGTCCACACTGCCCGATACGGTATTCTCTTTTCGGTAAAATCAACTATGAAATCGAATTATTTGGGTTTTTATAAATGACTGGAAATTTTCGTCTCATTTATTTAACAGTTTATAGGTTAACACTTAGTTTGCTAAGCGCGACTCTAGGACCTATTGCAGTTTAGATCAAGATCAAGACTGCACAGAACGTGCAGTCTGATCTTGGATCTACACTGTCCGGTTGGGAGATATCTTTCCCGAAAAAATACCTTTGAAATACATGTAACAAAATCTTGGTTTTTACGATCCTTTCACTTATTTAGCAGTTTAAGTGTTAAATTGTCGTCTGCAAATGGCCTCAAGTTTTAAATTTCATCGTTTGGTAAGGGTTGGGTCAAGCCCTTGCCTAGCGCTGAATTCCAATAGGGAATGACTTTAAGAAACTTTATACATATTTTTAGATGTAGGCTTTGATTGGAGAGACTTTTTAGCACTACTTTTGAACCATCTGATTTTGATCTGTGCCATCCGGAAAAGTTACTGATTTGCAAAATGTTGGTTAAAAAGGTTAGATTTAAGTATTGCTACAAGCAATCGCCGGAGTACAATTTCAAAACGCAAGAGCACGAGTTGAGTTTCCCTTTTAATCACTCAGCATCAGTAGTTGCAATAACATCTACAGTGGGTCGGCGGACAGCGTCCGGCTCTACAGTTTACATCACACCAATCTTTCATCCCACGTACAGCCTTATATACAAATGCAACTTCACATTTACATATGTCTGACAAATTATTAAGGTCTGTACATAAGCGAGTCGATGTACATAGTTCGATGTCTGAAGAAGTCGATGTGCTTGAAGGTAACTGTTTTGATGTCATTGCGGGTGTCTCAGATGACGTAGAAGGCATCAGAGATGTCTGAGGTGAAGTAGTGGCAGAATAACCTGCTGATGCCGCATCTTTGTTCGATGTTGACAAATTAACATGTGACTCACTTGACACAGAATCCGTCGGTTGAGGTATTGTCGAAGAAATATTAGAAGCAGTCGGAGCTGCCGAAGGTTTGATTGATGTTGAGCCGATGATGACAGACATAGTGGGTGATTGCGGGCTTCTGTTTGAACTGGTTGTAGCAGCTTCGTTAGACTCTAAAACAGCGATATCAGCACAGTTGATAAATGTTTCTTGGGGACCACATCCAACACAACCAATTTCACCCGGCCACTGGCCCCAGCTATTCCCTGTACCAGAAATAACATATGTACATTTAATATTATAAATCCGCTCTCGGGAAGGCCATAATTATTGTCATTCCAATAATAAGCAAAAGTGAAAGCCAGACATAGAATATTTGCAGAAAAGTAAGGATCTTTGTTAGAAGTGAAATATTGTGAAAATTGTTGTATCCGTTTACTTATCTAAGACTTAGCAAAGGAGTATATCGTGTCACTGGGCTATCCACAATCCATTCTTAATAACATTCTTCTTCTAGGCCTATTTCTTGGAAAGAAAAATCTACATTGACAAGTCACACAATTTAAGTGATTAAGCTGTTCAGAAATTGTGTTACTTTCTAAATCTAGGATCAGAATTAGACTCAAAATCTAAAATGGTTGGTGAATACGGGCCCTGGTGTTATCTTCACGGAACGTGCTGTCTGGTCCTAGATCGACATCATCCGCTATTTTCTCGTATGAGGAGGTGTCTGATTGACTCTTTGTAAAACGATCACTTGATTTTAACCCTTAGGCTGCTAAGCGCGACTCACCGACCTTTTGCGGACAGTGTAGATCAAGATCAGCCTGCACAAAACGTGCAGTCTGATCTTTGATCTACACTGTCCGATAAGGAGATAATTTTCTCCAAAAAATTCGGATTATTCGGGTTTATACTATTGGCTTGAAAGTTTTATTTAAACTATTAAGCAGGATAAGGGTTAACCCACAAACTGCTAAATAAATGGACTGAAACTTTCAAGCCCAAAGCAATGCTGCTATTTCAAAGTTAGATTTTTCCTATGGGGGGATAACTCCGTATCGGATAGTGTAGAGCCAAGATCAGACTGCACGTTCTCTGCAGTCTGATCTTGATATATACTCTACGTAAAAGATCAATGAGTCGCGCGTAGCAGCCTCAGCGTTAAGACCCGGGGAAAGAAAGATTTTGAAAACACTGCATGAAAGGAAGATCTGGTGGTCATCAGCACATTCTCGTATTCCCTCACTGCATGTATGTTTCATTCTTTCAGAGACCAATCTCATCATCTCAGCAACTCTTTTATTTGAGCCACGCTCTGGCAAAAGGGGGCTTAATGCATCTCCGTGATACATGATACCAGCCCAAGTCATCACATGATTATGGATCCATAAGAGGCACTTTTTTGAATAACCCACTAAATCATGAAGTAGACTGGTCCTTTGACAAACAAAAAATTGACCAAAAGCGAAAGGTTTCGCCTCAGGTCAGCCTGCGCGGACTGCGCAGGCTGACCGGAGTCGATACTTTTCGCAGATGCATTAAGCCCACTTTTCACAGAGCACTCTGTGTGTGTGTGTGTGTATATATATATTATTATTATTATTATTATTATTATTATTATCGCGAAAACTTTGAATTATGTAGAAGTATATAAGTTTGTCAACAGTTAAGGACAGCATGGTATCTGTTGTGACGCTCCTGAATAACACACATTGTCAGCGATGTAGATCTTTGCATTTACATGTAAACCCCCCCCCCCCCCCCCCCCCGCGCTTTCTTCTTTTATATTTTCTATGCTGAACAATTGAAAATATGTGAGCTATACTCTGGGAAAAGGGGAGTTAATGCATCTCTATGGTCCTTCATACCAATCGAGTCATCACATAATTGTAGATCCGTGAAACTTTTTTTTACTAACAACAGGCTCAATACTCCGGTAGAATGGTCCATTGACATGCAGAAAAGTTACCTACAGCAAAAAGTTTCGACCCAGATCAGCCTGCACGAACTGTGCACGCTGACCTGAATCGAAATGTTTTGTAGATGATATACAGTATTTGAAACGTACGGCCGCTGGTTCGGTTCCCAGCTCAGCCAATTTCTTTCCGAGGACTGATTATAGTCATTGCGAACACATGGTTCATCCCTCTTCTATCCCTTGTTATCGTTTTGACGATGTTTTGTGGGAAACCAGCCAGTGGATTGTCTCAACTCTTTGACAGTAGTCGGTGTAGATCTCGGATATATCTTTTATTTTAATATAAGTGCTATCAGCACAGTAATCGGTCAATACTGAATAACCACACTGGGTTGAAATCACAAATTAAATGGTAGTTGTTTGAACTATGTATGGGATAAAAATCATACACCTTACAACTGAGCCACATAGGGAAACCCCCCCCCCCCCCCCCCTTGTAACTGTCCTTTACAAATTAGTAGTTTAACGGAATGATTAAAATATATGTTGGCCAGTCGACAGCAACAGAACGTTAAATATATGTGACAATTCTGATCAGCGATACCCATTATCAAGCTTCAGATATTCTTCATCATGAATAACAGTACCTACCAACCTTAAAGACTTAAAAAAAAATACAACTTTGATAACTGTACTGTAACATATTGTCAGATTCATAATAATATCCATACTTTAAAGTGGTATGAATAAGTCGTATAAAATAAGCCTTCATTATGACTTTCGAATCGTTTACTTTTGGCTGCCAGTGGGCCTTTTACTTTTTGATTTTAACAAGCCATCGTATTTATCCAGACAAAGTGTCTTACCTAATGTTTTTGGCTGGATCTACCTAACTCTCAACCCTTTACAAAATGATGAAATCGTTGATTTTTCAAAATCGAAGGAAAAAGAGAAAATGATGGTTAATCTGCATTTTCTCGAATTTAATGTAGACCAAATGATGATTTGAATCGTTAAAATGGTTAAATAAAACATTATGGGAAAATGAAAAAATGATGGTTATCTGCATTTCGTCCTTTTTCCACAATGTTTTGAACAGCCTTCTTCCTCGGGGTCATTAAAACTGGATAATTTGGTTATGAGTTAAAACATCCAGTTATGGCATTTGACAGATAGAAAAACAATATCAAAACATTACAATTTTATGGTCGTTTTTTTTTTCATATATATCTTACATAAACAAACAGTTAAGATCTACGATATATATACATGTACGTCTGTAATATTTATCTGCATGGCATTCAAAGGACAGCCTGATCTTGATCTTTTATTGACTTCAAAGGCGATTTTACCTGTCCTAGGCTAACCCAGGTCATTGTATTTGAGTCATTCTTATAAGCAATAACATAACTACAGTAAACCCTGTGTTCTTTATCTGAAGTGTGGAAGGATGAGAATCAACAAATATGCAGTACTTAGTTGATGAGACAAATATGTTGCTGAGAGTTACCCTTAGAGCGCTGAATTAATGAAATACATACGTTAAGCTTGTAAAAGCAGCCTAAATATTGCAGGGCCATTGCTGTCTTGACTAGAATTATCCCAGAAAACTGGCATGACAGATTAAAAAAATATTTTGTCATTTGGTAGAGTTAAAAAGAGCATTTTCATCGAGGGGAAGAAAGACCCGGTGACTGAAACCGCAACAGGCTCACTTTACGTCATAGTCTTAATGTCTGAAACAACAGACCAGGGAAAAAGCATTTGCAGAGAGTGCAGATTCACACCAGACTGCACAGAACATGCTACAAAGCATGTACAAAGTCCATTATTTCTATGTCAACTATCTGCTATGTTTGTCAATTGTATTGACACTGGACAAACATGTTAGAGTATCTGTGGTCGAAATTTCATGAAAAGGATTCTTTTCATTTTAAGTTTTAAATTTTTTGGACACATTTCGAATGAATTTCCTGTTGTTCAGTACAGAAAAATGTATGCTTAGTAACTCTTCTTCGTTTGTTTGTTTGTATTACATTTTAACGCCGTGATAACAGCTGAGGTCATTTCAGGGCGGTCAGTGCACCTACACATGTGTTTCCTGGTTTTCTTACACCAATACTGACACAATTTTCTGTCCAAGCCACTGACTACTTTTCTCACAGGCATCAGAGATGAGAGGCGAAAAATCACCGGAAAGGAAGTTTGCCTCAACCGGGTGTCGAAGTCGCAACCACCTGGTCATGGGTCAGATATGCTAACAACTGAGCTACCCGGTCGGGCCATGTTAAGTAACAATATGTGAGTGTAGTATATATAGGACTCGACTGTACCTGTTGTGTAGTTCCATTGTAGTACACACTGACTGCAAACTAGATCGGCCGGAAGTTGAAGTTCAATGACATAATGGCCTTTGTCATTGTTCGTGATATCGTATTTTGTGCTGGACGAATCCTTCGTTGTTAATATATTTTCGTCGAGACATTCTTGGGAAACTACCTTTGAGAAATTGTTGTTTGCACACAACCTGAAGACAAATATAATGTTCATAATTATGTAGTCATGCGTATTTATCACTGCACTGAAATTTCTTTAAGCAGTACTTTGCAGAACAATACAGGCACATATACTTCAATACAACCATCATGCTTTCCCTGACAGACAAAATGAAGATGGTAAAGCAATACCCCGAAAAAAAAAAAACTTTTTTAAAATAAATTGAATAAATCTTCTTTTTTTTCACCCGTTTCTGTCCGTCGAAATTATGAAAAATAAACAAAAATGCATGAATCAAGTGCAAACAAGTCAACCGCAGTTTGTCCGTAGATTGTTCTAGATTCCCCAACTTCCAACCACCACTTCCCCTCGTTTATTTCCACTATGCCCGAAGTCGACCACACGAGAAACGGAAATGGGATGACGTGCAGTCTCCGTTGGTTTGTAAATTTGGTTCGTTTTCGGAACGATTTGTGTTTCACAGTGAGGGCTGGGTGCCACAAAATAGTGTTAGAATCGTAAGATTGCGCTATTTGGTCCTATATCTTTTATTCTTTTTTGTGATCTTAGGTTTATAGCATTCACCGTAAATTCAGTTTTTATGAAATCTGCAGTTTTTTTTATATTTTTTTTTTTTTTGTTGAAAGCGTTTCTTATTATGGTCTAGTTAATGTAATGTTGAAAACATGAGAAACATTATCAACAGATCATAGTTTAGTCTTCGAGTGGTGTAACAATACATAAGCACAATGATAACGAAACTGAAAATACTCTTCTAAATAAATGACCTGGGTAAATAGCGTTCCTGAAATTTTCTGGCTTAAATACATGCATCCCACACGGATAAATAAGACAGGATGGAATAAAAATCTACACAGGGTCAAGAACACCAAATATGTTATGATGACGTAACCCACGTGCAGACCTCTTTCGGTATTGTTTTCGATTTGACGGGTAAAAACTTTGTGTTTGAATATTTGTCCGTCATTCATAAATTTATACGTAAGTTACAAATAACCTTTTATTACGTCCAAACTTGTTCCTTTACTTGAGGCATTATCTTAAAGTTAGACCCTGACGACATGCAAACTAGATGGTGGCGTGCTCTTCTCAGGTCAGATGCTCTGCAGCGATTGAATGCCTAGTGGTTGTTCATGTCAGAAGGTGCAGAACGAAGTATGCTAAGGTACGTAAAAAAGCTACTGAAGTACATTAAAGTACGTCAAATTACGTTTCAGTATGATCAAACATTTTCCTGCTCTCCGTAGTAATCTTCTGAACATATCTAAAAGTTAACTGGACACTCACGACTCTCCCACTCTATTTATGAGTTATTCTGAAGTAAATCTTACGACAAGCTATGGCAAGGTGTACATTAGAGTAAGTTAAGCTATGTAATGTAAAGCACCTTGCAAAAAGTTATTTCTAGGTAAATTAAGGTCTACGGCCCCTAACTCTCATATTAAAAGACGGAAGCTGCCCCGATTGGCAGAATAGCCTTTACGAAAACGTCGATGTTACACGGTATTTACCGATGAGTTAGTGAGTCTACGGCCGCTAACTCTCATATTACAAGACGAAAGCTACCGAGATTGGCCGAATAGCCTTTACGAAAACGTCGATGTTACACAATATTTACCGATGAGTTACGGGTCGTAATCCTTAAGCTACATGTATATTAGTTTTTAATGTATATGTATGACTAACGTTTTTGAGTATCGGATGTCAGTGCTGCCTACCTGAAAGTAAAGAACCCTTTATGATACGCTGTGAGGATAACTTCTACCCGAAGAATTTGTCCTTTGATGTACGTTCCGGTTACCGGTCGATTTGGTAAAGCGTATTTTCCACCAGCTTCATTATCTCTTTGTCCGGAAGGTTGTCCGTAGCTGTCCCCACAAACCCCGCATTTCCCGCCATACACATACCACTGAGTCTAAAATTAACATTGACATAAAAAAAATTATGACATTATCAAAGGCTGAACTTTCCCATGAGGCCCCAAAGAAAGAAAAAGTTGTGTCACCACAAATTTCACCAAGCCCGTATCGCATCTTTAAAACCATTTCATGCGTTTTCTTTTTTTTTTTCATGAGCAAAATAAAACGTACAGCAGTCGACCTTTAAATACATTTCATCAGACCAAAATACTTCTGAGTCAGCCCTGTGCTTCTTTTCGAATGAAACAAGTAAAATTATTCTTTGGGCTACGAAGTTGGAATCCGTGTGCCATTCCGGGTAGTGTAGATCAAGACCGGTCGGCAGAGATCCGATAGTCTTATGTCCGATCTACATCGTCCTAGACGAACGAATTCTCTTTATGACAAAACGGCCAACTAGAGAACTAAATAAAATTTACTGAATAATGAATTAAATGCTTAGTGAATTAAAAGATTAATGGATAATCAAACGAATAAACGAAAAAATTAATATAGAAATGAATTTATAATTCAGTAAACAAATATATTGATTAATGAGCAATTGGGCATGAAACGGACCGGTGGCTTACACATTTCAAGGCAACAAAATTTCTGATTGGCTAAATCATCAGAAATTGATTACTCTCTGAATGAAAATGCAGTATGTGCATATACATAAAATAGTTGGTGAATACTAGTGCATGATTTAATCTAGAAAGAGAGGAAGATCGGAGAAACAAGTAAACAAACAACACGGAAGGAGAGACAGAATTAACGACAAATTAACTTACATTAAATCCTCCACAATTTAACTCATTGTGATTATAGTTGGGTGACGTATTATAGCCAGCCTTATAAGCCACTGATCGACCGGGCGGATTCCAGAGAAATCCATGGCAGTTCACACCAGAAACGAAACAAACAACCAGTATACAAGTGCGAATAACGTTTTGTTGTAGCATTGTTTTCTGTTCACTTTTTCTTTATTTAAATAATGTTAATTCGTCTTTTAATGTTAACAATCAACTACGATAACTTTATCATGTACATACAAAAAATCAATCAATTAATTTGAAAGTCTGAGACAGAAATTTTTAACGGTTAAAAACTTTTTTTTTTCCAATACGAAATGCTAAGAGCGAATTCTAATGTATTTTAAATTAAAACTTTATTTCTAAACGGTATATATACCCAAATCAATCGTGACTACGTATGCATTAATCAGAGTATCTCATAACACTGCATGTCAAAAATAACCTCTTAACCTGACGACAAAACTTGATAGACTCTCCTATTTTGAAAGCACTTGCCGACGACAAATTAAAAACAACTTACGTGGTGGGCTTTATTTTTTGAACGCGTAAAATTTGTTAAATGGCTTGCAACACAAGAAAAGGGGCATTCGGACATTTGCGTAAAGTGTCGTCTCGGATCAGCCTGCGCAGTCCGCGCAGGCTAATCCGAGACGGCACTTTACGACTACATTAGATTTTGTGCTACAGTAGACTTGCACAAAACAGAAAATTACATAAAAACGGAAAGTGTCGTTTCGGATTAGCCTGCGCAGACTGCACAGGCTGATCCGAAACGACACTTTACGCAAATGTTCGAATGGCCTTTTTCGCGTGTTGCAGGCCGTTTAAGGTAAGAGCATAAAAAATGTGTACAGCCTTTTTATCCTTTTTTCGCAACGTTTTCAAAAGCCATCTATCGCAGGGTCGTAAAGAAACACGGGAGCGTTTGGGTATAAGTGAAATCATATCCTGCCGAATTTGTCGTATTGAATTCTTTAACGCTTTAGCTGCTATATACGAGTTAAATAAAACTTTCAAGCCGATAGTGAAACTCAAGTATTATTATTTCAAAGTTATTTTTATGGGAAAAATATCTCCTTATTGGACAATGTAGATCTAAGATCAGACTGCACGTGCCGTGCAGTCTGATCTTGATCTACATTGTCCACAAGAGGTCCTCGAGTCGCGCTTAGCATCCTTAGGGTTTAAAACAGATTTTGTTACGATTTTCTTGGCTTTTACTGGTTTGTTTATAAATATATTCATGAACAGACAAGCGGAAAGTGTAGATTAAGACAAGGCTGCACGTATGTACAGGCTGATCTTGGTCTACACTATTCGCTAAACGCATTCAACAGCCCCACATGGTAGGCCAAAGGGTCAGTAATCCGAAAAGCTTATAGATTACAATCCCAAGCCCTGAAATATGATAGTTGTTTATTTCAGCGGAAATCACGCCTTGATAACTTTATCATCTCTTATACGTCATTACTCGATACTCAGGATATAGGATTCTCTAAACTTAAGAATATATGAGTCACTTGACTTAAATTCCGTAAGAGGGTCTTACATCCTAAAGTTTTGTAGCCATTAAATCGACTGCTTTCCATATATAGACATATGGATTAAACTTAAACTTTTCAGGGACCCATGAAGATTTTACGCCGCGCATGAACATTTCTTGTAAAGCTCTGCACGGATAAATAATACTATAAATCTTTTTCGCAAGCGAACAGAAACAAGGCGGATACATTCGGTAATAATGTAAATTTCTAAGCATTTATGTAACTGGGTGGTCGTGGGGCTTTTTCTAATATTATATATGGGTCCTGCGTGACTCAGTGGTAAAGTGTAGGACTCGTGACCCGGAGGCCCCCGGTTCGAGCCTCCAACTCGATCCACTGGCTTTTCGTGGGAGTGTACTTGGGCAAGACACTTCAGAGCCCTAGCCTAGTACTGGTTAAACCCAGGAAATGCGTGAATGTTTGAGTTGTCGCTTTGATATGACTCAAATAATGTTGAAAGCGGCATTGAACACCATTTAATAAGTCAAACAATCTAAGTTTATTAGATTAGAAATGACGTCATCGTATTATCTTAATACGATCCTTCCGAATCGACGCATGTTACTGATTATGTGACGTTCCCTCAAGCTTTTGCTAATTTCTGGCAAGAGATCTCAAGATACTTTTGGAGGCTACGTATCGCTTAAACCCTTGACCACTACAAAAACTTAGACTTGTCCATATTAAGTACAAAATGATTTTGCTAACGACAAATTGAAAGCTGCTAAAATGGTGAGATTTGTCTTTGATAGGATAGAAAACATTGAGGGAAAAGGAGAAAATGCTGGTTACCAGCATTTTCTCCTTTTCCCACAATGTTTTCAAAATATTTTTCCCAGGGTCGTAAAAACAAGGGGCTGTTTGGTGAAGGGTTAAGGAAAAACAGAACGTACGATTTTATAATATTTTCATGTACTTTCCCCATTTATTTATAGATGGTGTGCAAACAATGGCCTTGTCAACTTCGGCGACAAAACATTTTTTTCATGGAGGTATGATTACAAAAATGTTGAAAAGGCGCCTTTAAATCTTTCTTTAAATAATTTACACAAAGTGCTTAAAAAGGCAGTGTAAATCAAGATTAGACTGCACAGAACGTGAAGTCTGATCTCTGATCTACACAGTCCACTACTTTACTTTCGACTATGACTGCAATGTCTCTTCAACTTGCAGAGAAACTGTATTTGTAGCCGTTGAAAAAGAGTAATTCATAGGTTTGGTAGTGAAAGAGTTAATACAGAAGTAAATAAACTATATTTATGACGATAACGGAAGAAGTATGACAGTAAATATTTAATAAGTCAATACCCACTGCTTTTTTCTTGTACATCATTTCAAGTATTTAGACGGACAGTTAAACAAAAATGGTGTTATAGTATAACGGCATTAATGTGTCACATGGTAAGGTTTAAACCATATGATCCATGCTCTGTGATGCGTCAAACCAAGCAAGCCATCACATAATTTTTGATCCATAAAATCCAGTTTGTCTAATATCTAACTGGATTCTAAGGTAGAATGGTCATTGGGCACGTAGAAAATTGAGCAAAAGCAAAAAGTTTCGACCCAGGCCAGCCTGCGTGGACTGCGTAGGCTGACCTAACTCGATACTTTTTTTCAGATGCATTAAGCCTCCTTTTTCCCAGAGCATGGCTCTAATGGTTTTTCGGGAGAAATATATAGAATAAAACTGAAATGAAATCAATTTTTATGAAAGAAAATCTATAAATTCCAAAATATATGAGCCATGCTCTGGCAAAAGGGGGCTTAATGCATTTCTGTGATACATGATACCAGCCAAGGTCATAACATAAATGCGGATCAATAAGAGCCACTTTTTGAACAACCGACTTAATCATGAGGTAGACTGGTCCTTGGACATACAGAAAATTGACCAATAGCGAAAAGTTTCGGCCCAGGTCAGCCTGCGCGGACTGCGCAGGCTGACCTGGGTCGATACTTTTCGCAAATGCATTAAGCCCCCTTTTCATAGAGCATGGCTCATATATAATAAAATGATTACGATAATCATGGTACCTGTTCTGGGTTTTTTTTTTTTGTGTGTGCGTATATTGTGTGGCAAAGTTGAAAAGAGACAAATTATTTTCTGTATACCATCTTCGTGAGCTCCCGCGCAATGTACGGGGTTGTAACTAATGTGCCGGGGTAAGGACATTGATTTTTGCAAATGTATCATTTTTATTTTATCAAGCAATTTAAGTGACATAATTTCTTTGTTACAGTAAAGTATACTTAAAGGCCCAGTGGCGGCCAGAAGTAAACCATCCTGATGTTATAATGTATTTAAATTAAATCGTACCGTTTAAAAGAATGGAAATTATTGTGGAGATGACAATTTGTTATTGTACGATCGGTCAAAAAGTAACCAAAATAAAGAGTGACTTGGCAACTTTTTACCAAGGTTTAAAATTCATTTTTCCGCCACCGACTAACACTTGGACCGACCTTACAATAACAGACTGTCATCTTCACAATAAGTTTCATGCTTTTAAATGGTATGATCTAAACTTACATGTAAATACATTATAATACCGCGTTGTTTACTTTTGGCCGTAACTGGGCCTTTTAATATCGATATTGTATAGAACTAACTCGATAGACTTTTCATTAACACTTTATATTATTGCTTGTTTTGGAAATACAGCTTTAAAACCTAGAACCGTGATGAGATAATATAAACATTATTGTGTACTCGTCACGGTACGCGATTTTAAACTTGTTTCACAAACACAAATAATAATATAAACTGATAAAGAAAGGTTTATCGAGTGAGTTATATCACATGTTGTATAAATACGAAAATCCGAAAACAACACGGGACGGGTACTATAAATCTAAAAGTTATTATGTACGTTCAAGGATGTAATTTATCCTTTTTAACATCTATTTTTCTCAGCCATGCACTGCAAAAAGGGGGATAAAATGCATCTCTGTTATTCAGTGTACCAAGCAAGACATCAGATGATTAGGAATATATAAAATCAACTTTGTCTAACAACCGACTGAATCATGAAGTAGAATGGTCCTTTTACATGCAGAAAATTGACCGACAGCAAAAAGTTTCGGCCCAGGTCCCCGCAGGCTGACCTGGGTCGATACTTTTTGCAGATGTATTATGCCCCCTTTTCACAAAACTTAGCTTTTATATTCCTACCGAAAACCCATTTGGCTTTAAACTTTACTGACACATATACTACAGTACCCAAACAAAACCATCAATACTTCAAGATGGTATTTAGTTTGTCCTCTTCTTTGCTTACCTTTTTGTAACCTCAAGGTCCCTGTCATGTTATTTGTGTTTATCATATTATCACATGCAGACGACCTTTTTCTTTAATTTTTACCCGACTCACAAGAAAAAAAAATATCTCGAACCATTGTCACAAAAGGAGAAAAATATCTCGTAATATTGTACGTAACGGACATGATTACATGATTTTGTTTATTACACTTCATACTTAAATCTTGGATAGGTTTGGGTTTCTAACTTTATAGTGTGTGTCTATATATCTCTTTATCAAACAACAAAATAATATCACTGTCCAGATTTAAACTCGCATTTGCAGACTGCAATTGAAATGTGGCTAATGATACTGTGTTAGTAGTATGAATCTTTTAACGACATTAAACATGGTGGGAAAAGTAGAAATTGCTGATTACAGTCTAGCTTTGTTTTCAAAAGCCTTATTTTTTCAGATCGCGAAATCACGTGACAGTTTGGTAAAGAATGTTTATACTAACTAACTATCAGCCTGTCACCGATCTTCGCATCAACGTCTCTCGTACGGTTACGGGCGATACAACGAGTACCAGTTTAAGAGTTATGATATTTAAACATCTCGAGACATAGTAAAAAAGGTGCAAATAAAGTTCTTTTCAGTCAGAAAAAAAATACTACTCGAGACGTAGTAATAAAAGGTGCAAATAAAGTTGTGCGCCAAGCTAGTTAAATAAACGTTTTCAGTCAGAGAAAAAAAGAGACCCAGATACTTGTACAGACTTTTGTCTTAGTGGACAACCTAGGCCCGTATTCATCAACCATTCTAAAGTACAATCTCGGTCTTATTCTCCAGAGTTTTCAAAATTTGAGAGTAACACAACTTTTAATTGGCTTAATCATTTGGTTTAACCAATCAGAAGTTGTGTTTCTTTTAATTTTAGAGACTCTTAGATAATAAGGATAAGACTAAGAATGTTTTTAAGAATGGTTTATGAATACGGACCCTGTATTTAGCTATCATAAATTGAGTTCCGACTGACGCCCAACATGTCCGGTTGTTGCTGTACCAATCAAGCATCTGTCTTATTCCTTTACCACACGATCCCGTGTTAATACGACCTTGATAGGAAAGGCTGTTGAAGATATTAAGGGTAAAGGAGAAAATGCTGGTAACCAACATTTTTTCTTTCCTTATTTTGTTTTCTACCATTTCAAAGGCAAATTCTATCGTTTGAGCCTCATTGAATGTTTCGTCTGGAAGTGTTTTGAACTAGTACAGGGTTTACAATTGTATCCTCTAGTTGAAAGTACAGCAATTATATGAATTGAGTTCTCACAGTAAATACTCGTAACTTGATAAATTTGTTGCTGTACTATCCGACATGTACTAAGCAGGTACCTATCTCAAGCAAGCATTATTTTTAGTTTCCCTGAATTGTGTGAAATATTGGTAGCAGAAACACCAGGAAAACATAAAAAAAGGTGCATCTTCCGCCTCGACATAACCGAAATAATGTCGAAAACAGCGAATAAACGATACAAGTAAACAAACTAAGTCTTTGGTGTATACAGTAATACATGTAGTTGTACAGTCAGGTGACAGGGGACTTGGAAACTTGTTCACGGCTGTGGCGAATCACGTCGCTCCGAGCCTACCGTACAGGTGACAGGGGACTTGGGAACTTGTTCACGGCTGTGGCGATTCATGTCGCCCCGAGCTGAACTTGGAAACTTGCTGACGGCTGTAGCAAATCATGTCCCCTGTCACCTGACCCTATGTACGAAAATATTATAGTGCAAAGTTTTACTATTCCAGTGTGTATTCAGCAAAATTTCCCCGTTTTATGTCCTCACGAATTCAGTACGCTGACGCCACAGAATTTCCCTTCTGAGTACCCCAATTCAGTGAAAACTGACGTCACTGAAACCTTGGTAAAATGCGCAGTTTGGTGGATGAACTTGATGATGTCACTGCGATAGACATTTGTCATGTTTTGATTTAAACATGGATTTAAACAACTTCAAGGTAAGTAACTATGCTTCTTAATGATTTGTTGTCAAAAAGTAAACGACCATTAGGTACCTCAAACGACCATTAGCTTATCCTTTTAACGTTACCATGAATGAGTTTCGACACTTCACAATTTGCTTACCTGACGAAGGGATGGCTCATTTTAACCCAGTGTATTTGTTTTTAGAATGACAACAAACAATAATATGTGTAACTATATTCATTTATTTTCAAAAATAATCCATTCTTTACGCTTTAATGACAACCATCAAGGGAAACTAGAAATGATACGGTGCAAGCTACTCATTATGTTTGTCTTGTGGGCTGCTCGTATCGGTCGACGGCGCTATTTTGGATGTTGTGTTGAAAGTGTTGTCATGTATACGAGGCCTTAAAAAGGGAAACTGCTCTTATCAGATCGCGAGAAATTTCTTTGCAGTATGATAAATTAGACTGTATGTGTAAAATATCAAATGCTTTCGAGCGACGCTACAGACATGCTATCGAAGGGTATACATGTATATAAGATCCGCATGCGCCGTTAATTGTAGTATGAAAACGTAACATGCCAATCATTTGTGTTTCTCAATTAGATGCGACTCAAGGACCTTTTGCGAACAGTGTAGATCGAGATCAGAAGGTGCAGTCTGGTATTTGGATCTACATTGTCTAATAAGGAGATATTTATCCTCCTAAAATTACCTTTGAAGTAGCAAAATTTGGGTTTAACTATTGGGTTGAAAGTTTCATTTCACTATGTAGCAGGTTAAAGGCTAATTTTAACAGCAATTTGTCCCACAAATACATAAGGCTAAATGAGACAGGCTGTACTTAGATGCGCAATGACAAGTAGAAGGTATTAATTTATTATTTAAAAATTTTTACTAGTATTTTAAACTTTTTCTGATGCTACGGGCGATTTTAGCTCTATGTTTTAGTACTAATTTACGACGGTGTCGATCAAGATCAAATTACATTTAGATGCGCATTTTGATTTTGGGTCAAATTTTGTCGGTGCTTCATTGAATATTCTAAAAGTAAATAATCCGATCACTTGAGCATTGGCAGTACTAATTTATCATTCCATGGATGTAAGTGTAATTTGGTCACTAACATGTATTAAATTCTTCTTCCTATTTGTTTTCCTCTTTCACCGACATAGTTGAAAACATAGGCTTAAATTGCGAACGAAATAGATCAAGATCAGACTATACAGGACTTGCAGTCTGATATTTTGATCTATACCATCCGCCTTTTTAGTCAAACTTGTAAGATAGAATTCTTGCTTTCTATCAGCGGATTCGTTTTTCAGCCGTTGAAAGAGGTGGAGTTTAAATGGCCTGCAACATGCGAAAAGGGGCATTCGGACATTTGCGTAAAGTGTCGTCTCGGATTAGCCTGCGCAGTCCGCGCAGGCTAATCCGAAACGACTCTTTCCGATCGTGTGTGATTTTCTGTTTCACGCAAGTCTACTGTAGGACAAAATCTAATATTGACGTAAAGTGCCGTCTCGGATTAGCCTGCGCGGACTGCGCAGGCTGATCCGAGACGACACTTTACGCAAATGTCCGAATGCCCCTTTTCGCGTGTTGCAGGCCAAATATTAAGGGCTGAAAGAGTTCTGGTTGTACGATTAGTCGAAAGATTAACCCTTATCCTGCTAAATAACTAACATGAAACTTTCAGGCCGATAGTAAAATCCCAAATTTTGGTATTGCAAAGGTAGTTTTGAGAGAAAAACATCTCCTTATCGGACAGTGTAGATCCAAGATCAGACTGCACGTTCGATACATAGATATATCAGAGAAATCATCGAAAACAATACCGCAACAGTAGCTTAAGTGTTCAGTCCCAAAAAGCTTGTTTTTGCACAAGAATAAATCTTAGTAAACAAACAATGTGAAAGAGAGTTTATGATCAATAGTTTGTGAATGTATGTTCTGGCTACTAAAGTTAAATGCATGACAATAGCTGAAAACATATGGCAAACAGAGAAATTGTGCGTACGAGCAGTGTTCGACCTCGTAACAGCAGTGTTGGACTATATTTAACTCCGGGTAACAATTGATATAAAGTTCAATTCCAGTAAGAAGTCTGATCGTGTTTCTAGAACTCGAGTTCATCAATTCGACTGAAGTTTCAGTCGACTCAAGTTTCAGCAGCTGTTTATTTTTATTTCTTGACTCAAATAGCAGGGGTAATAGATGAGCTATTTTATATCCAATCCATCCCGCTTTGTGTCGTTTCTAATTACATAAACTCAGTGGTTGTGGTTAATTTTTTGAAAAATACAGTGCACTCGGTGCTGAAGTGTCGTTTTACAAGGATGCATTTTATTACTTTTATTCGAGCGTATAATAGTACATTATTAGTTGTACGATCAGGTGGCAGGGGACTTTGAAACTTGTTCACGGCTGTGGCGAATTATGTCGCCCAGAGCCGTAGGCCAGGTGGCGACACGACTTGCCGCAGCCGTGAACAAGTTTCCAAGTCCCCTGCCACCTGACCGTACAACGCATTTATTATACTGTAAAGTTTTATCATTCCAACGGTATTTAGCGAAATTTTCCTGTTTTATGGTCTCACGAATTGAGTTTGCTGACGAAATAGAATTTCCCTTCTGAGTGCCTCAATTCAGTGAAAACTGACGTCACTGAAAACTGACGTCACAGAATCCTCGGTAAAACGTGCTGTTTGGTGGATGAACTTGATGATGTCACTGCGATAGATTCGACAAATTTGGATTTAAACTACTACAAGGTAAGTAAATATGCATTTAAATGATTTGTTGGCAAAAAGAAACGACCATTAGTTGCCTCAAACGACCATTAGGTTATCCTGTTAATGCTACAATATATAAGTTTCGACACTTCACAATTTGCTTACCTGACGAAGGGATGGCTCGTTCTAACCCCGTGTATTTGTTTTAGAATGACAACAAACGGTAATATATGTAGATCTAACTGTATTCATTTATTTCCAAAAAATAATCGCTTAAATGACAAGGGAAACTAGTAATAATATGGTGCAGGGTACTCTGTATGTTTGTCTTGTGTGCGGCTCGTATCGATCGCCGGATCTTATTCTATGCAGTGACAGTCCGATATAGCCCCTGATTTCGCCTACGGCGGTGCAAAAGTTAACTTGTCGGACTGATTTAATGGTGTTTTAGGTCGCTTCAACATGAATTCAGTTACATCACGCAAGAGCTCGGCTATTTATATCCTAGGTTCATTAATACTAGGCTAGGGCTCTACAAAGACACTCCTACGAAATACCCAGTGCTTCGAGTGGGGATCGAACCTGGGACCTTGCGATTACGTTCCTATACCCCATCACTGAGCTCTATGAAAGTTTCACAGAAAATAACTTTTTGTAGATAATGGCAAAAGAAAAAAAACTCGTATATATCTCTTTTCAAATTATTCAAAACGGGTATGTTATTCAATTCCATTTGCCGTAACATTACCAGTGACTTTAAAAAAAAAAGCTCTTATAACCCTTTATCGACCAATCCCGAGCTTTAACGACCCCCAGAAAGAAGGCTTTGGAAACATTGTGGAAAAAAGAGAAAATCTGATAAGCAGTATTTCTCACCTTTTTCCCCAACAATTTTTCCTACCCCTTTGTAAAAGAAGTCCATCAGTTCAGTTATATTTATAATGCTTTTGAATTTGGACAAGTCCATAAATTTTGTTTTGTGGTAAGGAATTAGATTTAAATTCATTTTGGGCTGTATGCTAAGCGCGACTCATGGACCTTTTGCGGATAGTGTAGATCAAGATCAGACTGCACAGAATGTGCAGTCTGATCTTGGATCTACACTGTCCGATAAGATATTATTCCCCAAAAACATTACATTGAAATAGAAATTGGTTTTTACCATCGAACTGAAAATTTCATTTTAGTTATTTAGCAGGATAAGGGTTAACTTGTGCACTCTTCACCAGGCAACAAATGTTTAACATTGTCCATATTGAATGCGTTTGTAGACGATAAATCAAAATTTAATGTGGCTCAAATGGTGTGATTTGTCTTTGAAAGGGTTGAAAACATGCTCGTTATTAGTATTTTTACTTTTCTCCACAATGTTTCTAGAATCTTCCGTTCTCATGGCAATTAAAATACTAGATTGCTAGATAAAGTTTTTTGTTCTGATACAACGGCAATACAGCTCAAAACTGCGAGAAACAGAATTTAAACAAGGGAGGTAAAACGAAGTCGTCAAAATTCGGAAAGATTTGAAAGAGTTGTCCATCTTTATTGATTTTCTTGTTTCCTTGAAAGATTGGTATAAGACAAATGTTTGGCAGACAGACCGTTTTTTGAGGATGGACCTTCCTCATATCTTTTTAACGGGCAATTTAGTTATCATTGTTGATGTTTTTGGTGTTTGAATTGTGTAATTTGACGCGTTCAGCGGTTTTTCACGGCGATAGTTCCTTCATACCAGTGAGTACTGCATGGCTCAGTAGGATGCTCAGAGTTCAATCCTCATTCGAAGCGCTGGGCTATTCGTGGCAAAGACACTTCAGATCATTGGTCTGGTATCGGTGAAAACTACGACATTATGAATAAGTAATGATAAGCTGTGATTTGACTGAATTTATGTAGAAAGCTAAATGTACCTAAAAACACCATTTAGTCATTCAATCACCTATGTCTTTCTTGGATTCATCAGTACCAAGTTAGCGCTCTACATTCCCCGCCTACAGGTCCTCCAAAGCCATCATGCCCGTAGATATGGAACCAAGAATATATAGTATGTTCAGTCACTCAGAAATATGGTTGCGAGTATGTAAGAAAGATTTGCTATTGAGCTCTTTGAAAGAATGCAAAGATGATTCGTGTCTTTTGTTTTGAAGTTTACCACGTTCGTCTTTGTAATTCTATCCTAATGCCTTCGGCTCACCTTGCCTTTACCGTCGGCTCAATATGCCTTTACCTGCGGCTAACCTTGCTTTCACATTCGGCTCATCTGGCCCTCACTTTCAGCTCATCTTGGCCACGCCTTCGGCTCAACTTGCCCTCGCCTTTGGCTCGCCTTGCATTTGCCTTGGCTCACTTTGCCATCGCTTTCGGCTCACCTTATCCTCGCCTTTTGCTCACATTGCCTTTGCCTTGGGCTCACTTCGCCCTCACCTTCGGCTCACATTGCCTTAACTTTTTGCCTGTTGCCCACCATACATTTGCCTTTTGCTCACCTTTCATTCGCAAACTTCATTCGACTTACCATTTGCTTTCTGCTCACATTCCTTTTGCCTTAGACTCACATTGCCTTTGCCTTTGACTCACCTTGCTCTTTTTTCGTCTTACCATACATTTCCTTAAGTCCGCCGTGCCTTTTCCATTTGCTTACTTTACATCGCCTTCGACCCACTTTGGCCTTGCCTTCGACTCACAGTAAATTCTTCTCTAACTCATCTTGCCTTCGCCTTACGCTCATCTTGCCTTTGCTTTCTGCTCAACTTGGTGTAACCTTTAGCTAACCATTACCTGGCCAAAGGCCCAACTTGTGCTAGCTTTCAGTTAACCTTGCTTTCATCTTCAATTCACCTTGCCTTAAATCTTTGCTCACGTTGCCCCGCCTTTAGCTCACATTGCTTTTACCTTTGGCTCACTTAATTCTCGCCTTCGGCTCACCTTGCCTTTAGCTCACAGGATAAAGTGTCTGGGACTTGCCGGATACATTTTCCCAATCCAAGACACCATCCATCTACTGTCTATTACTCCACACAACAAACTAATTTTTGATACATATCATTTGTTTTGTGTGTTTCAGATGTTGTTTTACGCCACCAACAAACAATTTTTAAGTTATATCATGGCAACAGCTCGCTTATACATGTCTTTTCTGGATTTCATTAGTACTAGGCTTTGACTTTAAAGTGTGCGCCATAAGGACACTCCGAATAAAATACATCACCTTAACTCTTTACCAATAGAGAAAAATCTAGTCGTCACCATGTTGAAAGCATCTGCAGACAACACGTTTGGTGAAGCTCAAATGATGACATTTGACTTTGAAGTAGAAAAGATTGTCGGGAAAGGAGAAAGTGCTGGTTACCGGCCTTTGACATTTGTCTTTGAAAGCATAGAAAATATTCTGCGAAAATGAGAAAATCCCGGTGACCAGCATTTTCACCGTTTTCCAAAATGTTTTCAAAAGTCTTCTTTCTGCCCACAGCTCTTTCTAAAAACGATCTTCTCAGTCGTTTAATTAAGAGACTGAGAGATTATTTGCTAAAAGGCTAACTACGAATTTTGTTTTAGTTGCGCTATTGAAATTACAAATGAAAATCTTGATGTAGAAGCTACCTTTTTTGTTTGTTTTATACCTTTTTGAAGACAAATTTCAGAGGATGGGATGAAAATGATCGATCGTTGCCTGATAAAATATCCATGGTCTTGAAAAAATTCTACATTAAAACAAGAAAAAAAATCCCAAAACAACATAACAGAAATAGAAAAATAATATAAACTCTTTTCCCAAGACAACTGGGATAGAGATAATTTCATTGTACTGTGTTTCTTTCTTGTTTTTTAACGTGTCGCTAGCGCCAGGCTGCTTGTTTGCTTATGTCAACATGTTGTAGAATTCTATTCAGTTTATTTACTTATAAGTCTGTGTGTTTCCGTAACAGCTTTAGTTTCATATCTATTTTCAAGGGAGGGGTCTTTTATTCAAAGATGTTCATCTCTATCGATAAACAACTGAACATTACCATGTACTGATAAGAACTCGAGTAATGCAGTTTCAAAGTTGTGCTCGCTGCAAAATGTCCTATCGAAAAGGGCAGTGAAGACCAAGGCTCAGACTTGACGTTCTAGTCTTAGATCATTGAGTCTTGCTTAACAGCCCAAGGTTTCACTCTTTACCAGACGACAAAATCTTAGACTTGTCCAAATTGAATACATTTACAGATGACAAATTAAAGGTGACTCAAAAATTGAAATTTGTTATGGAAGGGATGATAACATTGTGGCAGAATGAGAAAATGCCGGTTACCACAATATTTTCAAAAGCCTTTTTCTTCCGAGTAGTTTAAACTCGATATGGTGTGGTAAAGGTTTAAGCAAATCAAAATCAAATGTATTTATTTATGTATTTATTTATCTTTTTATTTGATTATATGTTCATTTTGACAACGTGTCCTTGAGGATGGTGAGACATTACGGAGCTGTCGTCAGTAAATCGAAGAAATTCGGGATATGTTATCATTGATAGCGTTTTTTTTTTTTTATACCTTATCGTTATTAAGTTACATGATATGTAATGAATCATTCTGGCCCATCTAATGAAGATATTTCAGGTATAATAAGTCATTATTGCAGAAAGTATGATCTATATGGGTAAAAGTAGCGCTAGGTCAACTTCAATTGACATAAGACTAGGGCAATGTTTTTCTTCTGTAAGCAATCTGAACTTGAACCAAAACATCGTGGCATAACTAAGAATCAAAAAAAGACGGCGGAGTAAGCATAAAGATTATAATTCAATTTAAGCTTCGAAAATTCTAAGGGTTAAGGCAACGACTTCAACATTCGCATAGGTCGAAATTGCACGACTGTCGTATCAAAACTAATGATATTAATGAAAGATTCTTTATCGTGAATTGAATGTGGATAAAAATGCGAGAAGGGAGTGGCAGATATATTGTTTTATGTATAGAATAAATATGGTCTTATTGTTCAATATATTCAGATCTATTTTCCCTATTAGTGCAAAGTAGAACTGATTACTCCTTTCGGAATGTTGTTAATTACGTAACGCCTATAAATAGAACTGAAATAATGCCTAGATCTCGTATATCATTTATAAATCTTTGGAATTTCTTGAACTAGGTCTTTACGCTTTCTCAAACGGTCCCGTGTATTATGACACTAAGGACGAAGGCTATCGAAAACATTATAGGAAAAGGGAGAAAATGCTGGTGACCAGCATTTTCTCTCCTTTCCCAAAAATGTTTTCTACCCTTTCAAACGTAAATCCTATCATTTGTGACATAATAATAAACATGACTGCCATTACTTTCAAATCGGACAATTGTAGAATGTTATCGTCAGGTAAAGCGTAAAAGTACTAGAATCTTTTTACCGTTCAAACCGTTATTTAGGTCTGAAAAATACCGTTCCACAATATTTTGCGTTTGTGAAAGGAAAATTTCTCTACTCTTTTTTTTCCAGACATAGGAGATATGATCTGATGTAATTCAAAACAGAGAAGAACGGAACACCATCTTATTTATGAGTGAAACATGTACGTTGCTTGGTCATATACTACGACCGTATAACATGAAGTTAACAAACTATCGATTTATGTTATAACGTAAGTAAACGTCCTACTCGAAGTAGCTGATAAAATGCTTTCAAACTGAAATTTTCTTCCATTCTGTTCTGTAATTAAGACAATCATACGGATACTCCCTTACTTTTTCCTTTTCGGACTATCTAAAGCTGAAATTGTATGCTTCCTGGTTTCCAGTATTTTCTCCTGTTCCCACAATGCTTCTGTGGCTCGTTCAAGCATAGTATTGCGTGGTAAAGGGCTAAATAATGAAATACCATTGTACTGGTATCTATTATAAGTTTTATGAATACGTCAAGTATCTGTGGGAGAGCCTAGTAGTCTCGCTAATTTGTAGCCAAATCTCGTGTGCACTGATGAATAAAGTAATTTTTTAAACCCTTTAGCAAACAACAAAATTTCAGATTTCTCTAAATTGATATCCTTTGTGGACGACAAATTAAATTTGGCTCAAATGTTTACATTTGTCTTTGAAGGGACAGAAAACGTTTTTGGGAAAAGAAAAAAATACTCGATACCAGCATTTTCTTCTTTTTCAATAATGTTTTTAAATTTCTTCTATCTTAAGGTCGCATAATCATGGAATTGTTTGGAAAAGCATTCGACCAAATACCACTTCATTACCAAGCATGGGTGTGGTAGTAGAGAACAATACCCTGAAGAATACCACGGAGTGCACCATAGATGAAATAAACAATGAAATGATTTTCTCGTATATTCTATTTAAAGCACAATTTGAACATCTTGAAAAATAAGGTAAGCTTGAAAATAAAAAGTTCTTTTGAATACTCTGCACTGCTTTCTCATCGTTTGTCGAATTCCGCTTGGTCGCCAGAAATTCTTCGAAACCGGTTTTCTAGTAACTGAAAATAAAGTGGGAAAATATTCATGTAAGCCTAAGCGCGCTGAATAAGCTCAACGAACATTTTTAGTCTGCGAAAAGACTCGCATTATTGCAATTTCGAAGCTACTATTGTCCAGAATGTCTGTGCAAAGCGGAGAGTGTAGGTGAAAGATCAGACTGAACCATCTATTCAGTCTTATATTGACCAACACTGACCACGAGAGCAATTATAGTTCAAGACTGCTAATGTCTAATGTCAAGGTCTATGCAAATAGGCCGGCGTAGATCAAAGGTCTGGCTGAACCTTCTGTGCAGTCTGACTTCGATCTACACTGGTCTCAAGGCAACAATACTTGTGAAAGGCGCTTTAAGAGCTGCTAATGTACTGTTCATGTGTTTGTAAGTATCGCTGTTAATTCATGCTATTCATCTACATTTTACAATGATGTGTGCGAGAACGCCTGCTAAAATTCGTTACCAAATGAAATGGATTACATATATAACACTAGCTGCCGAGGCTGCTTATAGCTTAAATCCTTTACCATACAATCCCTGGTTTGAACGACCCTGACAGAGAAGGCCTTTGAAAAATTATTCGAAAAGAAAAAAATGCTGGCGACCAGCATTTTCTCCTTTTCATACAATGCCTCTACATTTCCCAAGAAAAACCTTGTCATTTGAGTCGTATTTTATTTGTTGTCTGCAATTTCGTTGAATTTCATCAAGTCTTAAATTTTGTTGTTTTGTTTGATAAGAGTTAATTAAGTCTTTACTAAACGACAATTTCGTAACCTTGTTGAAATTTAAATAAATTTTGCAGAATTATATTTGTAGAAGTAAATGGTGCTGATAACCTAAATTTTGTTTTAAGAGGAGTAGAAAACATTGTGGAAAAAAGAAAAAAAATCTGGTTATCAGCATTTTCTACCCTTTTCCATCAAGTTGTCAAAAGTCTTCTTGTTTAGGGTCGTTAAAGGTCGGGATTTTGTGGTAAAGGGTTAATAAAGTTTTAACTCTCTCACTACCAACTAATTAAGATCGTTTTTTTCCCGAGCTCTGAAAGAATAAAGTCGAAGCTGATTTTGGTCTTAGTGTAGCAACAGAAGGCATACAGTGTAGATCTAACATCAGATGCAGTCCGATCTTGACGTACGCCGTCCGCAAAAGATATATAAGTTAACACTGACAGTGAAAGTTTCAGGTGATCTTTCATAAGTAACAGCGGAATTAAGTTACAAGAAGGATTTTTTTAACATTTACAACAAAACGACAAAACCTGAAAGGAAAAAAACGCAGGGGGAGGAGGGGGGGCGGGGGCGGGGAGAGGGAAAGAACCAGTTGACAGATCAATATCTTTGCAAAAAGATATATAGAGCTATAAAACAAACTCTGAGACACGGTTTGGCAACTGTTCGTAGTTTTATGCGATGCAATTACTTACCGAGAGGTGATATTTGGAGCTATTTCAAATGATACGTTCATGGATTGCGAACGAGAGAATGAGAGAGACAGTGAGACAGAGAGAATGGGTGTTGTAATATATTGGTTGATTAATTTTGGTTGTTTCTCAATACATGTACCCTTAACTCGATGCTGACGGTATGATAAATTTGAAATGTAACAATTTCGTGGCGTGTTTACAAATGAAATGATTAACTGGAGTATATTCACCAACCATACTCAATTCAAGATTAATTCTCAATTAAATACAACCCAACTGCAACAAAAAGCTAAAGCCATCATCCGGTTAAATAGATTTAGACCAATATCTAGAACGGTGCATGAATTACAAGATCTTTCCGAGCACTTCCGATAGATCTTTTCATGACTTTATCAATTATGCCTATCCCTACAACTATCATTGAATACCTACATTTTTTTTCTGATCAAATTCATGCATACATCTGAAAAATATATGCATTGCACTCGAATAAAACGAGACATGACGAAATTACATCCGTATCTGACTAGTGTCATATGTGGTCCCAAATAAGTTAAGATGACCTGTAGTACTTTCAACTTTGTTAATACAACATAATAGTCCATATGTATTTCTCACCAGTGTAGCTAGAAGTGCTTGCGTTTTTTTGAGTTCTCTCTGTCTGTCATATTCACCACCCAATTCCGGATACAGATCAGCAATCCCTTCTGTTTCTTCAACAAGATCGTTCTGAGCCGGGCTAATCTCACTCGACAAATCTGCGATTTCGTACGGGGATAAAAGAATCTGTTCCAATAAGGACATTTTATTTGTATTCATAGTGTCCGGTCGGCTGTCTGTAAGAGGCGGTCCCGAGCGTTTCCCATTACCTGAAAATAAAATAATCTTTAATTCTTTAAGGTAGACGAAATTTCAGCCTTGTCCAAAATTCAAGGCACAAAGCAGACGAAAAAATAAATATCTAATCAAAAACATGAAATATGATCATCATAAGATAGAAAACCTTGTTGGGAAAGGAGAACATTCAGGCAACCAGCATATTCTCCTTTGCTCAAGGTGTTCTGGAAGCCGTCTTCCTCAGGTTCGTTAATAGTCCGCATTTTATGGATTAAGTATCGTGCGATAAACGTGCTAGTCTTGTCCTAATAAATTGGAACCACGTGAAGACCGCCAAATTATATAGAATTGATATCAAATGTTGGGATTTGCCTTGCAAAGGGTAAAAATAACTTTACTCCGATCATGAGAAGAGAGCTTTTGAAAGGATTACGTGAAAAAGGAAAAAATGCTAGCAAGTAGCATTTTCTCATTTTCACTATATTTTCTACTCTTTCAAAGATAAACCTAAGCATTTTTGCCACGTTTCGTTTGTCGTCCTCAAATGGTTTCAATTTGAAGGATTTAAGGTTTTTTTTTTGTCTGATATAGAGTCAGACTGCTTCAACCATAACAGCAACGCAGTAAGAGTATTCAGCAACAGAAAAACTGTCGACTAGAAGTTGCTCATAATAACACGGGACGGTGGAATAAAATATGATCCTTCACAGGGGAGACATTACTCATCGGAACTGTTTAAATAAAAGTTAATGTAGTTAATGCAGTTTAGAAGACGGCTGCCTTTGGCTTGCAGACCACTTGTGAAAATCTTGTGGCAGTAAATGAGCCACATGTTTTCACATATTTGTGTGAATTAAACCCTGGTAACAAGTACATGTTTTCACATAGTTTATCCATTAAAACTCGGTAACAAGCACATGTTTTCACAAAATGTTAACTATGAACACCCCCTCACAATTTTTGTTTACATAAAATCATCTTTGGCAGACAATACAAGCTGATTTTCTTAACAGAACTGACGTCAAGCCGCATAAAGGGCCTTCGTTTTAAGCATATCACCCACATGTTTGTTATACATAATAGGATCTGACATAAGTAGGCGCCATTTGAGATGAAATTCTATTAATCGAGTCAAAAAAGAGAAAGGTTATAAAGTGAGTCACTCAAAAGCCAACCAATGTCATTATTTTTATAGCAAAACTATATTTTAGAGTTTGCAGGTAAAGATCGAGCAGAGCTCCAGTTGGTCGAGATGATATCTAGTAGGGATTGTGTATGGGTCGGGATGATTTAGTAGAGATCGGAGTGGTTGTTGGGTTGTTGGTGGAGGAGTCTTGAATGATAGCGTGGGGGCCGTGTATGATCGAGAAAAGGTCGGGAAGAAGTTGTGTACAAGCCTTCGATCAAGCTTGGTCGAGGAATTTGGGTGATCGGGATGATCGAGATTTGATTGGCAGTGAGAATCAGTCATGAGGAAAGAAAATTCGTATTTGGCTCTGAAAACATGGGTGGTTATGTAGTAAACAAGTTATTTCGTTGAATTGATATCCCTCGCCGAAAAAGAACTTTTTTTGATAGAAACAAACATCAAGCCTCCTTTTTCTATGACATGGCATTAAATAAATAAAAAAGCATGTCGGCGGAATATTATAAGGAGCACATGTATGAAGTTTTATCAATTTTCGTCAAGGATTCTAGAAGATATCTGCCCGGACGGACAAACAGACTTAGTGATAAACTAAATAAATATGAAGTTCCACAAATTTTAGTTGATATCGGTCCATATATTTGGTTTATGATTAAACTATACATTAAGCCCCCTTTTTTCCATGACATGGCATTTCATTAAATAAAAACAAATAATGATTGTCTCTGGCTTATGATAAACAATATAAATATGAAGTTTCATAAAAGTTTGTTCAGTAGTTCGACAGAAATTGGTACATAATGGAAATATACACGGCATTAGATAAAAAGTATATGTCGGCGGACTATTATAAGGAATACATGTATGAACTTTCATCAGTTTTTCGTCAAGATATCTGTCCGGACGGACGGAAGAACGGGAGGACGGACGGACAGAAGGACGGACAACAAAAACCTATAAATATCCTTCCGCTGTCGGCGGAGGATAATAAGTGCCTGTCAATGTGTAATATGAAAAAGGCAAAGCCTCAATACGAGCGACGTGAATGATTTGTGGAACATATATAGATGTATTAATTCGAATGACGAGCTAGATTCTAGATCTTGAAATCAAAGGGTGTGAGTTCGAATTCCGGCTTTGCCAAAACTAATTTTGAGTGTTGCCAAAAGTAGAAAGCATTTTTCTATCGTAGATTTGTACATGTGAAATAGGGTGAATGTCCCTGATTTCCTTAACAAAAGAAAGACAGTTCCTTGACACTTTCGTTAATTTATGTCCAGAAAAATAACTTGGAATAATTATTGGTTCACAAACTTGTAAAGACCATTTTACGGGAATATTTCCTCACTGCATGTAGATCTAGACCTATATAAGAGAGACTTTGACTTTTACGAGGAATCGGTCAGTAGGTTGAGAAGAATATTGAGCAGAGTACTGGTAAAAGAAACTTCAGTCCTGAACGCATGGTAGGTGCACTTGCCGCCGCAATGAATATACACACAAAAGGAAAAAACAAACAAACAAAAATCTTGGGCCATGTTACGGTAAAAGATGTCCATGATGCATGATACCAAGAAAGTCATCACATAATTATACATCCATATTGTATGATAACTGACTGAATCGAAAGGCATACATACTGGTCCTTTGACATTCAAAACGTTGAAAAATAGATCTAGCAAAGAGTTTTGACACAGGTTAGCTTGCACAGACTACACAGGCAGACCTGGGTCGAAAGTTTTGCAAATGCAGTAAGACCCCTTTTCACAGATCATAAATCTGGCTTTCTCTCTAAATGGTATTTTGAAACAGTCAATAAACTAGTTTAGTCATGATTTCTACGACACAATATTTTCCGCGAAAAAACGGCTCATGCATGACGTAAGAATAGTATGATTTATGACGTCATTATTTGCTAGCATAGATCATTGCGTATGTTCATACACAAATAGACGTTTAATACGCTGAAAGTAAGTAAGAAAGTAGATAATCTTTACTCATTAAACTGATAATGATTTTTAAGTAATCATTCAATCGGTAGATATTTATTGTCATTTTTGACCAATCAGGTACTTGTGCGAAAGATTGTCATACGTGTGACGCTGTGCGACTAACCGGAAGACACTCAGTGTTTTAGTCATCCCTATTTAGATTTAGACTAAAACCCAGAACGAAGTCGGAATTTCATTTTTAAAAATCTAGAACGGTGTTACCGCAAAACGAGCTTCGCTCGTTATTAGGAAACATTCCTGACGTCAAAGAAGACGTACATTCCTGAAAAAGATTGGGTTTGTTCATTTCCTCCTGAAAACATTGGGTGTTTATTCACAATAGATAAATTATGAACGAAAATTAGGAAAAAAAGGCTTTCTAATATTGATTGAACCGATACAAAATGTGGTCTGAAATCTTCAGGCATATTTATAACTATCTTAATGTTTTATTTTTATTTTCATACGCTTAGAATATCATTTATTCGAAGGTAATTAATATGCCATAGACGGAAAATTACTTCTTACCGATAGTTATTTTGATGACAATTATTCGTTTTATAAGATTTTCTTTTAGATAGATCTTATATAAATTTTGAAAAATGAGAAGCAAGATTGAAAATAATGGGAAAAACGATTAAAGAAAAAAAAATTTTGTTTGTTTCAATGGCGTAAAACCCCCGCTTTGACCCTTACATAGCAATAGGCGAAATAGGGATATTTTTTTTAACAAGTCCAAGACTGTATGGTGTTTAACGCCGCTTTCAACATTATTTCAGTTATATCGTGGCGGCGACTGCACCTATCCATGCTGTCCTGGAGTTTCTTTTACACAGTATTCCGCACAATATTCTCTCCAAGCCACATAACCATCGTCGAAACAATGGTCATCTGTGAGACAGGAATGAACCATGACTATCATCAATCCTCGGAAAGAAATTGGCCGAACCTGGGATCAAACCAGAGATCCCCTGTTCTCAAGTCTTGTACGCTACTGACTGAGCTACCGGGACTCGGCATCAAGGCTAAGATACTGTCGTTGAGTACAGTATTCCATATTTCCTATTGTACCGCAGACAGCTCGAGTATTTACCAGTAAAAGCCAGACCGTGGCTCTGCACTAACAAATCAAACCCTAATAAACTCATCAACATGTGACCTAATTTTAGACTTGTCCAAATTTAAAGCATTTGTATACACAAATTAAATACGGCTCAAATGATGATAATTGTCTGTGGAGGATGATTCTCCTTTTCTCACAGTGTTTCCGAAATCTTTCTTTTTGCGGGAAAGACATACATACAGCCAGATGGACGGGCGGGCGGGCGGACAGACGGGTAGGCAGGCAGACGGAGGGACAAAGGAGTCTGTGGATACATATATACACAGATATAGAAATGTGTTGTGCCGTCTGATCATGAAATGCACTGTTTTTTTCAAAATCATCTCAGTCCTTCCTTTTCCAGACATTCTTCGCGTTAAAAATTCCAAAACCCTCTACGTCTCCCGATTCGATTGCTTGAGAAAAACACATCTTAGCCTAAAGTCAGAAAAAGCGAATGTGGCAAAAATTGGAAACGACCTTTAGTCTTATTAAACAACCTTAGATAGAGAAAGGGAATTTAAGATAATTCTGCGGATAGTGTATATCGAGATCAGACTGCATATAACCGACAATTTGATCTTGATCTACACTGTTTGGGGGAGATGAGATTTTTTCGAGCGAAAAGACCTATAAAACTCCTTTTTTCTGCTTTTTTTTTTGTAAAATTGACTGGAAATATACGTATAATTTATTTCACAGATTAAAGGCCCACTAGCTGCTAAATGTAAAGGATTTTGGAGTCAAAATGCTGACGAATTTCATTCAATCCGTTTAGAAGTATAGAAATTATGGAGAGTCCGATAATGTGTTACAGTGAAACCCGTCTGTCATCTGTAACAGTTTCAGATTCATAATAATACCAATACCTTTAAGGTCAACGGCCTATAACTCTCATGTTAAAAGACGGAACTTGCCGAGATTGGCCGAATAGCCTTTACGAAAACGTCGATGTTACACGATATTTACCGATGACTTGTTGAGTCTACAGCCCCTAACTCTCATATGAAAAGACGAAAGCTGCCGAGATTGGCCGAATAGCCTTTGCGAAAACGTCGATGAGTTAGGGGCCGTAGACCTTAATACGTATGAACTAACCCTTTACCACATAATACCAAGTTTTAACAACCCTTTGACAGAAGCCTTTTGAAAACATTTGTGGGAAAAGGAGAAAATGCTGGTAACCAGCATTTTCTCCTTTTCCCACAATGTTTTCTACCCTACCAAAGACATATATCATAATTTGAGCTACGTTTAATTTTTTTTTTTTTTTATTTACCACGTCAATAGGTACGTGGGGGTCGTGGTCATCCCCCACCATACCTTACATAAGCTGTTAGTAGACAGTGTTAGTTTCATTTCTAAACATATAAACGATATAAACTATAAACGTATTTAACAACATTTAAACGTATTTACAATAACTTCATGAAGGAAAACATTTTCTTATAAAAACATACAATAATATATATGAGACATTCTCTGGCAAAAAGGTGCTCGATGCCTCTCCGTAATCCATCATGCCAAGCAAGCCATCATATACTTTTGAATCCACAACAGCCACTTTTTTTCTCAAAACCGACCTAATCACTAGGTAGAATGGTCCTTGGACATACAGAAAACTGACCTTTAGCGAAAAGTTTCGGTCCAGGTCAGCCTGCGCGAACTGCGCAGGCTGACCTGGGTCGATACCTTCTCGCAGATGCATTAAGCCCCCTTTTAACGGAGAACGGCTCACATACATTCATCTTTTCAAAAAGGTAGCATTATGAAAAATGAAATAATTTTAGTTTAAAATCTGTGGCAATAAAGCGTATGTGTGCGCGCGCGTGCGCGCGTGTGTGTGTGTGTGTGTGTGTGAAAAACAAAAATATGATGAAATTGATTGGTGCAAAATAAAAAAAAAATGGCATCATTTATTGTGTGTTTAAAAAACTATGCTTATTCTGAAATCGATAGTGATTTATGGAAGGCGTTCTAAGATATGTTCCACAATTGTCATTTTATAGTTTTCAAGCCCAGTCGTTTTCGTATTACTATGGATATTCACAGCGGTAGTAAGAAAATTCTTCATACCAATAAGTGACGGTTTATAAGTTTTATTTCTACAAAAGTAAATATATTTTTTAACTTCTAGAAGTAAATTGTCTAACAAAAAGTTTGGTTTATATGTGCCCAAAAGAAAAATTCTACTATTTATTTGTAAATTGCGGTCAAAATTTTTTAATATTGTTGTAATTTTATTCATCAAAGGCGTTATATAATCACAATTATAGAACAAATGTAAAAGTGTTTCTTCATGTGTTCCACAGAAAGTACATAAATTAGTATCGATCAAGTTCATTTTGAAAAGTAGCGAATTTGTTGGGAGGATCCTGTGAACTATTCTTGTCTGGAACCATTGTGTATAAGTATCTTGAGTACATTTAAAAACACTTCCGTGAACTAGATTCCAATCAATTTCTAAATCATTGTATATTGAGTTCCACTTGACTCTACATGACGGAGTTTCTCTGTTCTCAATTAATTTGTTGTAAATATGTTTGTTTATCTTTTTTTTAGTTAATATTTGAAAAAAATAACAGTTAATGCTAGGGTTATGGTATTCATTTAGAAATTTCTTTTGAATTAGTATATGATGCTTCGACAAGAAGCTCTTAACTGAGTTTAATAAACTGTAGTACCTTAAGAAATTTGTTTTATTATTGGTAAGTTTATTGATTTCATTCCAAATTTTAAAATGACCATTTTCATTTAAGAGGTCTTTGATATATCTTATACCGGCAGTGTACATTATGGAATCATAGACGTAATTTGACTCGATTATGATATTCTTATTATAAAACAATGGCATATTCATTATATCTGCCCAATTTGTAAATTTACATTTCGATATATATGTAGTAAAAGACTGTAGGACATCAATCCAAAAATCGTTTTTAATAGTTTTCACGATTTGTTTACAATACGAAATACCTAAATTGAATAATTTTTGTGTATCAAATATTCCATTAATAAATATATAACAGTCGCCTTTACCACTAGCAACAAGTTTTTTTAACCATTTAATTTTCATACTCATGTTATAGCTATTTACATCTATCATTTTTAGACCCCCTTCTGTGTACTTCTTTATAAAAATACACCGTTTTATTTTAGCCGTGCCATCCCATACGAATTTATATAACATATCATTTAAACTTTTCATGTATTCATCCGATGGTGATGGTAAACTAATAAACAGGTTGGTAAGTAAGGAGATTAAAATGCTTTTAACTACAGTTATTTTTCCGATAGGAGTTAGTTTTCTCCTATTCCAGTAGGATATACTATTTTTAATGCTTTGTAGTTTTGGTTCAAAATTATTTTTTATCATTTGTTTCAGATCAACATTGAAATGTATCCCAAGTAATTTAGATTGTGTTTCCCCCCAAGATAGTTTCCATTTTGTTTTAATAGATCTTGAACTATATTTCATGCATCCAATCCATATTAGCTTCGTTTTATCGAAATTGACCCTCAGGCCTGAAATATGTGAAAAATTTTCAAGTAACTGTAATGTACTTTTGAGCGATTTTTCTGAACCATCTAAAAAAGGGTTGTGTCGTCTGCAAATTGTGATATTATGTATTCTCGTTGTTTTACTTTTATTCCTGTGATATTTTTTTCATTTTTTATTTTGATGTTAAGAATTTCTGTACAAAGAATAAAAATGTATGCTGAAATTGGATCTCCTTGTCGGCAGCCCCTTTTGACCATGAAATAATCCGAAAGAAAACCGTTAACTTGAACACATACTTCCGTATTATACAAAAATAACTTAATCCATTCTCGAACCATTTCACCAAAGTTAAAAAAAGATAACGTTTGTTCAATAAAGTTAAAGGATAAGGAGTCAAAAGCTTTCTCAAAATCAATTAACATTAACAATCCAGGTATTCTATGTTCTTCACAATATTGCATAATATCATACACTAATCTGGTATTTTCCCCTATTAATCTATCTTGTAAAAAACCCGTTTGATCACTTGAAATTATATCATTTAAAACATTCTTAATTCTTTTAGCAATACTTCCAGATGCAAGTTTATATAGAACATTTAAAAGCGTGATTGGTCTCCAATTTTTTAAAAATTGTCTTTCTTTATTTTCTTTCGGAATACAAGTTATTGTTCCCAGTTTAACATTCCGTGAAAATGATTTAGATATAAACGCTTGATTTAAAGCTTTTACTACAAAATGACCAATCTTATTCCAAAAAAAACTTATAAAAATTTGAAGTAAATCCGTCATTTCCGGGGCTCTTATCATTTTTCATATTCTTTAGGGTATCTGTGACCTCATTGTATTGTAGCAGTCCTTCAATATCCTTTTTCTGTTTTTCATTTAATGAGCTACGTTTAATGCTTTCAATTTGGACCAGTCTAACATTTTGCCATGTGGTATAGAGTTAAGCTTGTCTGGATTTTGACTCACGAATTGTTTATTTTTGGCCGCTCGTGTACCTTTAACCCCTATCCTGCTAAAAAAACGTGAAATAAAACTTTAAAGCAGAAAGTAAAAACCAAAATTAATCCTTAAGCTGCTTAGCGCGACTCACAGACCTTTGGCGGACAGTGTAGATCAAGATCAGACTGCACAGAACGTGCAGGCTGATCTTGGATCTACAATGTCCGATAAGGAGATATTTTTCTCCAAAAACTAAGTTAAAAAACATTATTCGGTTTTTTACTATCGGCTTGAAAGTTTTATTTAATCTATTTAGCGGGATAAGTGTTAATGTTGCTATTTCAGAGGTATTTTTGGGGGAAGATATGTCGCTATCGAACAATGTAGATTAAAGATCAGACTGCATGTTCCGTACAGTCTGATCTTGATCTGCACTGTCCGCTAAAGGTCAATGAGTCGCGCTTAGCAGAATTAGGGTTCACGTTCAAAAGTGTTCCTGGAAAACGATATTCCGCTTCTCAAATCTCAAATCTCGTTTGATACCTGAATAATTCATGAAAACTAGACAATTTGGTCGACTGTAATATTAATTAACAAATGAACAGAATCATTAAGTAATGGAGATAAATTGGACATTTCGAGTGAGTAAAGCAGGGACTGATTTTTGTAAGCCAATTTCGATTTTGGGTTTGACAAAAACAAACCAGTCCTTACTCCTTTTTTGTAACATTTGAAATTTTCAACTGTACATATCATTGATAACTCACCACTGCACAGGTGTGATTTTAACGCCCATCTGGTACAATTATCTTCGTTTATTAGGTCTTGTAAACAATTTGAGTATTGTTCAAATTCTTAAAAAAAAAAAAAAAAAAAAACAGCGATTACTTTCAATTTTCTCCGGCCTGGACTAATTTTGTTCCAGTCACCAGTCATAATCCTTACTATTTGGCCACGAACAAGTTGCAGTCTTTCTAAAAATGTAGCTAAAATGTGCGGACTGCCAAAAAAAGTATACAAAAAAGGGGGACTGCTAGCTCTGTGCAGTTTGAGATTGACTAAAACACTCATAGCTCTTACAGCACCAAATTAATATCTCGGCCTTTTTATCGCTGGCTGGAAAAACAATGTTATGAAACTCAAAAGCTTTCTTGGATAGGCTTGACTGAACAAATCGACGGTATAGATACAAGATCAGACTACAGATTCTGTATAGTCTAATCTTGATCTATGCCTTCTGCAAAAGCCCCTATTTTAGTCTATGGCGCTGTTCCAAGGGTCAAGTTTGCCAAATTAGATACTTATCCATTCGTTTTCAACCATTTGGGAGTAAAACACGTCAGTATTTAGATTCGATACGCAACACCACTTTCAGGATTAAATGAAAACTGTTTGGATAATTCAGTGGTATTTCATAACTGACAAATAGGAGACGGACCTTTGAGGGCCGGACAATTAGATTTATAAAGATTGAAATGTCTCCTATAATAACAATTGTGAATGATGAACGTCCAATTCAAGCTGTCCAGATAAAAAACCCGACAGACACACGGGATCAATCAATAAAACTCCGACAAAACGTGTCCATTATTTACATTTCCCAATGAAGAAGGTCTTATTCGATAACCCCAGCGACAACTGTTTTATATGAAAACACCAAATGATACATAATAACGGCTAGTTCTCTCTGTCACGGTTTAGGAAACCTGCGGATACAGGTTTTGTGAACCGAGAACCACCTTTACGAGCCGAGTGAAACATTGAATGCAACCATGATTGTACCATGAACGACAGAGAGGGACCGAAGTGAATCGACTTAAGGTCCCGGTTGTTTCGCTTGTTAAGAAATTTTAATAAAACCGGTAGTTACCTTGTAGGGTATTAGAACCAGCTCATTTTGGACCCTATCCCCCAGGCATGGTGAAACCATACGACCCGGCTTCTTTACCAGGATAGTCCTTGTATTGCAGTTTAACGCCGTTTCAACAGCATAGGTTTCTTACGCCAGTACTGATACAACTTTCTCTCCAAGCCACAGACTACTTTTGTCACATGCGTCAGAGGTCAGAGGCGAAAATTCGCCGGAAAGAAATTCTGTCTCAACCAGGTATCGCACTCGAATTTACGAGGTCACGAGTCCGATACGCGAACCACTGAGCTACCCATCCTGGCTGCCTGGATAGTCCATGTTGAAACTACACGATCCACCTTCTTTACCGGGATAAAACCAGTACAAGATCGGTTGAATGAGAATGTGAACATTTTTGGGGCTAAATACATCTCGGTCTGGCCGCTACTTTTCACCATGAGGAACCGGGGCCAATAATGAGTCTGTAAGAACGGTGCTTGAGACAAGGTACCACTGTTACGACTAAACTTTGGCCTGCAACACGCAAAAAGGGGCATTCGGACATTTGCGTAAAAGGTCGTCTCGGATCAGCCTGCGCAGTCCGCGCAGGCTAACCCGAAACGACACTTTCCGTTTTTATGTAATTTTCTGTTTTGCGCAAGTCTACTGTAACACAAAATCTATTGTAGTCGTAAAGTGCAGTCTCGGATTAGCCTGCGCGGACTGCGCAGGCTGATCCGAGACGAGACTTAACGAAAATGTCCGAATGCCTCTTTTCGCGTGTTGCAAGCCACTTAGTCTCCTAATTGCCCCATTCGGCATACCTCGTGTGATGGGAGCCATCAAATCCCTCGGCTGTATCTGGTAGCTTGATATGCACCTACACTCTACATTTCATCTCCGAAAATACGCCGGTTCACCGTTCTGAAAATTGTAAGGCTCCTCGTAAAAAAGAGAACTTGAGTTTCAATTTTCTATCGAAATCTTTCTAACTGTATTTCAGTTGACAAACAGTTCGAACATTCATTTTTTAACGTGGATTATCAATTGCGATTGACGTTTTCGCCGACAGATAGATAGGTGTAAATAACTTCATCGAGGTTGTTTATGTCGTTGCTAAACGACTGACAGTGGCGCCGCCATGTATAAGATCACTTGATTGGTAGTTCAAATGGAAACGACCGTTATACAGACGAGGTTAGATGTAGGTACGGAATCGGCCGAGTTGTGACAATTACTAATTGCCCATAGTCCCGAAACTGTTGTGAGTAGTAGCAAACCGTAGCAAAGACCTGAAGCAGTAGGCATGAACCCTTATTGACCGTAAATGATCGTCAAAGATAAGGATAAGTCATAGTTGGACCAAGACAATTTTAAGCTGTTTATAAATGTCGCGGCGCAGCTACAATTTTTTTCCACACCGTACGACTTTGGTAGTGCTATCGTAAATATTGTTCTGCAATCGTAACGCAATTTACTGTTTACAAGTACGACCAAGCCATTCGAGGCCATTCGTTAAGCATCGTTGATTATGATAGAAGTTTAGTGACGATTCTGTACGTTTTTCCAAATACGTACTGAAATATGATAATTCGCCGTAACACGGTGATAAATCTTCATTAATCGTAGTGAAATCTTGAATTCATCGTCCATCGTATAATCATATTCGTGTACTAGTAGTGTAGTCCTGAAGACAACGTATAGCAGAATCGTGCAGGACCGTGTTGACTCCTCCAATATGGCCTTCAACACGCGAAAACGGGCATTCGGACATTTACGTAAAGTGTCGTATCGCATCAGCTTGTGCAGTCCGCGCAAGCTAATCCGAGACAGCACTTTATGACTATATTAGATTTTTGCCTACAGTATACTTGCACAAAACAGAAAATTACATAAGAACGGAAAGTGTCGTTTCGGTTAAGTCTGCGCGGAATGCGCAGGCTGATTTTTGACGACATTTTACGCAAGCGTCAGAATGCCCCTTTTCGCGTGTTGCAGGCCAATTATATTGACACAAACGGGAAGGTCTGGCTTCACAATCGTAGAAATGTCGATCATAACCAGTGGCAATCATAGTCTTGTTTTGACGTAAGCGTAGGTATCCCTGACGTACACGTAGTCATCTTCAAATTGGGACTGTCGACAAGCGATTTAAGGCGATGAAGTCCTAAACGATTGATCAGAATCTACCGTGGACAAAACCTAGGCTTCATTTGTCAATTAAATATTTTGCAGCACCAACAACACCCTTTTAAGTTCTCTGTATTAATGTTTGCTTCTTTTCTGTTTTGTTTAAGAACAGACCTTAAGAAATGTTCAAGGCAACACAATTATAGACTGATTTTTATGCAATGGGATTTTTCCTTAAACAAGGTAGAAACATTGTGGGAAAGGGGGACATGTTCTATGATAGTGAAGGTTAAAATGTGAAAATTTGCATCGTAAAAATCTTTACGTATGCCATTACTACATAATACTACTAAGGTACTACTAAGATATTTGTTCTGAATCTTTTCAGTACTGTGAGCGAAATCATAGAGTTTGGATCATGGATCATGGATTTTGCGGACGGCTAGATGGCTGGTATTTTCAGCCGTCGAGTATAAGCATTTTGCACGGAAAAAATTAATTAGCATAGAACAATACCTACAAGTTACAGGTGTCTTTAAACAAGGCGAATGACGAATATTGTGATGCTTATTTAGATCGTGATCGTGATGGCCGCATCATCAATGGCAACAACAACAACATATCTGCTAAGCCGTCTGGTTTGCCTTTGTAAATTTTTGCAAATAGTGAAAATTATTATAATGTACAGACAAAAGCATTAACCTAGCTTTTTACGTTGTCTGAATTAATTTAATCCATGAAATATATTTTGCCTACTTCAATGCTGCAGATGATGATGATCATCATCATCATCATCATCGTCGTCGTCGTCGTCATGAACGTCATCATCACTTTTGACACTGAAAGAGTTAAAAAAGCAATATTGTTTTGAAAAGCAATACACTTTTTAGCCGGCGAGATTTCAAGAAATCTATGTCGATGAATTGATTGGAAATCTCTCATTAAAACGCTCATCTGACAATTCAAGTAAAAGCCAGTAACATGAGCTTTGAGTGAAAACTAAACATGCGAATACAGTTGCCAGGATTGCTTAATAGTGTCCACAGAGAGAAAACCAGTTTGAACTGCGCTACGTCAGGTTTTGACGTCATACACTGTAATTATGGGTATTTAGTAAATCGCATTAATTAGTAAGTAGGCCTATATGGATTCCTTTCATCACGTAAAGCCGAGTTGTAACGACCCTGACGAAGAATGCTTTCGAATATATTATGAGAAAAGAAGCAATTGCGTGTCACATGCATTTTCTCCTTTCCTCAACAATTTTTTCTACCCTTCCGGAGACAACTTTTCCTCTATTGAGCCAATTTAAATTAGCTGTCTGAAATTGCTTTCAATATGAACAAGAGGAAAACTTTGCCCTATGGTGAAGTGTTAATTTATAGGAGCCGACTAAACAAAATGAATATCATATTGATATTATCTTTTGGATTGACCTAAGACAAAATTATTAATTTCCGGCGTGAAGTTCAGACAGGCTATATTTGTGCAATGGATACATATACAGCCATGATATGGACGAAATTGAAATATAAAAAAGAAGGTTAGATTAGACCTAGAAATATACTGCTCACAAACAGAACTGATAAACTTGAGCATTGTTGGTGTTGTCAGCCAAATGCGAGACATAAACATGTAGAAGAAAACTGTCTTTATTAATCCTTAACCTAAGCCGTTAGAGACAACATGAATTTGGCTCTTCCAAAGCTACATTTTGGTAGAAAATGTCTTTTTATCGGACAGTGTAGATCCAAGATCAGACTGCACGTTCTGTGCAGTCTGATCTTAATCTACACTGTCCGCAAAAGGTCAGTGAGTCGCGCTTAGGAGCCTGAAAGTTAAAAGAAATTGATACCCGATTTTTCTTATAGAGAAAAGATGGTTGGTGTTCTGGATTGGGCAAGTTTGTCGGGCAAGGCTAGAAATTTTATCCTGTGAGCTGACTGATACAAAGATCCCAAGATCAAATCGGCAGCGGATCGCTCTATATTTTCGGAATTTGAAAATGGCACAAAGTAGCAGGTGTCTCAGATCAATCCCTTCCGGCAAACCTCGGGTGATTCAGTGATCAAAGGTGTAGTTCCGGAATCGGCCGAGTTGTGATGATTGAGGTCAATCCGACAGATAGATAATGTATTACTTCTGCTTTGAGGCTTAAAATGCATCGATGTAATAAAATGGAACTTTTTTTTTTTTTGCCAATCAGGAAAATAAGCTCAAAAATTGCTTTTTTTCCCCCTCTTTTTTTGCCAGGATAGTTAATGACGGACCGTACGGTGTAGACCTATGATAAGACTACTCACTCCTATCCATGCCATCGTAGAGTTTCTTGTACCAGAACTTCGCAAAGCATTCTTTCCATGCCGAAGCCAGTTCCCCAACATGGACATTGTAGAAAAAAATGTACAAAGGTCAGAGAAGAATGAATTCTGTATTATTTAAGAGGTCTTGCGTTAGTCCCTTAAAATAATTTCGTCCAGTTGGGAGTCGAACTTGCGACGTCTGATTTGAAAGTCCTGTACTATACCGACTTGTTACAGAAGAGATCTTTTAAAGGTAGACGGCGTAGGAGGTACTGGAATATGATTATTTGCATTAAGTTAATCAGTTATTACAAAAAAAGGAGCGTCTGCCTCTTGTTCCTCATTGTTTTGTATACTGTTGAAAAGTGACATTTACATACGTTGTTCAGAATTAGATACTAATCCAAGTTATTGTTGCGAAAGGAGCGGTCGCTACTAAATGACGTGTCTGAAAATATATGTACACTTGGTATTAAGGTAAGGCATGAAATATATGAAAGTAACATAAGCTTTATAAAAGTAAACACAGCGGACGTTAAGATGCATTTCAGTTTAAACCATACCATTTAAAAGTATGGAAATTATTGTGAAGATGACAATATGTTCTTGGATGGTCGGTCCCAGTGTTAGTCGCTGGCAGAGAAATTAATTACAAAACTAGGTCAAAGTATGCCAGGTCACTCTATCTTTTGTTTACTTTTTGCCTGATTTTAAAATTTATTTTCCTGCCAACACCTAAAACTTGGACCGACTACACAGTAACAGATTGTCATCTTCGCAATATTTTCCATACCTTTGGTATGATTTGAATTTGAATGCATTTTAACAATTGCTTTGATTTTTTGGCCGCTAAATTGCACCTTCAAGTAACTAATTGGTACAAGAAAAGGATATATCCCCTATTCATATCTATTTGCTTTAGGTGTGAGTAAGAGTCTCGAGGTACCAATTAACGGTAGCGACCCTTGTATATTGGTCAAGGGTGACATTTATGGTCCCGCACATAGGTCCAAAAAAAAGGTCCGTAGAGGCACGCAAAATAAACAACACAGAAAAAAAACAATGCCAAATTTTTGCGTTATCTCCCGCTAGATGGCATTCTACAAATACACATCTATCTAATTTGGGCATTCTGGGTACAGAACGGGACTACTTTTCAAAACAACCATTACTTTGAATTTCAAAATGAAATAAACGTTTACTCAATAAAACGCTACCTGGTGCGATTCATTCAGCTATGATCGGCTAGCATGTAACCTATGCATCGGCCATTTATTAAACAGCCCCTACATGCTTGGGTAATAGGCTAATAGCTTCGGTATAAGCCCTACTTTTCCCAGGTATACGGGGATGGGTGATGCGTCATAGCAGACAGGTCGAATCTTCGAAGATTATGACATGCGCAGACAACGAAATTTTTTACCAATCACAAACTACTATTTATTCATTCGAGCTTGATACAAAGAAGAGAGACAATGGCCAGCTGGTTTATAAATACAGCCGAAAAGGGTTACCATTTACTGTAACAAGATTTGTTAGTGTAGAAAGATACCATCAAGACAGATTTCCGACATACTATTGTTGTTTACAATTAACCCTTAGGCCGCGGAAGTAACTTAAGTTATATAAGACATATTAACCCCTAGGCTGCTAAGCGCGACTCGCTGACCTTCTGCGAACAGTGTAAATCAAGATCAGACTGCACAGAACGTGCAGTCTGATCTTGGATCTACACTGTCCGATAAGGAGACAGTATTCCCCAAAACATAACGTTGAAATAGCAAAATTTCGGTTTAAACTACCGATTTGAAAAAATTTCATTGTCGTTATTTAGCAGGATAAGGGTTAAGGGTTAACGAAAATGGACCTGTATTAATTCTTGTATGTCTCACCATCGCCAAGAGTTGTTTGTGTTGATAGCGTAAATCTGAGATCAGCATGCAAAGAACCTAACGTCTCATCTTGATCAAAATTCCATGATGATTTGTGACATATTCTGGTCAAAGTAGCAGCCCCTTAATTTACTATTTGTACTTGATTAGAAAATGAAAAGGATTAAATGACCCATGCTCTGTGAAAAAGGGGCTTAATGCATCTGCGAAAAGCATCGACCAGTCCGCGCAGGCTGACATGGGCAAAAACTTTTCGATATCTTAAAATTTTCTGCATGTCAAAGGACCATACTACCTCATTATTCAGTCAGTCGTTCGACAAACTGGATTTTATGGATCTGTTATTAGGTGATGACTTGCTTGGTACAATGCGTCACGGAGATGCATTAAGCCCCCTTTTGCCAGAGCATGGCTCATTTGCATTTGTCAAAGTACTAGATAGGGCTCAATGGATTGTATTTGTCTGTGAAAGGGTAGAAAGAATTGTGCGGAAAAAGACAAAACTGGTTACTAGTACTTTCTTCTTTTCCCCACAATACTAATAAAGCTTTCTTTCTTAGGATCATTTAACCCTTTACCACACAATACCGACTTTTAACGACCCTGGGAAAGAAGATTTTTGAAAACATTGTGGGAAAAGGAGAAAATGCTATTGACCAGCATTTTCTCCTTTTCCCACAATGTTTTCTATCCTATCAAAGAAAAAATTGTCCGATTTGAGCCACATTGAAATTGTCGTCTGCAAATGCTCTCAATTTGGAAAAGGCTAAAATTTTGTCGTCTGGTAAAGAGTTAAACACAGGCTTGTTTGGTGAAGGGTTAATCATAATACTTGTTGTCTTTAACTCTTTAGCAGGCCGAGCAATGCAGGGCCGTAATTTTAAACCTAAAAATTCTGCAAATCATATACAGGAAAAAATGAAGAGAAATGAAGAAAACAAAAGTGCCTTTCTTCACATGCAAAGAAACCGATTGTTGCTTCTTTTCTCCTACTTTTTAAACAGCGATTACATAATCGCTCTTTTAATAATATCGATTTCAAAATGTTCAGATTTTTACGATGCACCATTCTAAGATGATCCCCCCCTGGCGACAAGATTCGCTGTCCACCTCCATTTTTCGAATCTAATTTTACCGAATGTGCATCACTTTTCTCTATAGATCAAATCACCTTATTTGGTTTTTCGATACCATCTTTCTCCTCATAGCATCTATTATGTGACGAATTAATTCTACAAAACAGAAGCAATGGCAGAAATCTTGTTTCAAAGATGTCGCTGGTCAAGGTATCTGTGCGTTTTGGAGTTAAATGACTTAAAACGCTAATCTCAGTCAGACGATTGGCTTGGGTTTAACTGTATTGGATTACACCTGTCGGAGTACTTGTACAGTAAGCGCGTCATCATACTTTAATGCCGGAGAATAAATTGAATCAGCTGAATGGTTTACCTTTAAATAGATCTGAAAGTGAAGCTATAGAAATACAAAAATGTACGAAAGTTGATGAAGATGTTGAGATGATGATGACGAACATGTTAATAACGGCAGTTCTAGTGCCGGTGGTTTTAATGCTGGTGCTCGGTCACTTGGGAGTGTCGACATGATGATTATGACGTAGACAGTGGTGAAAAATAGAAATATTATGAGACTTCTCACATAGTGGGCCTTGACCCAAGAAGTCATGGTAGCATGAGATGCACCCACCCCGTTTCTCCTATATATGTCTTACTTGCTGATTTAGCCCTATACATTTGACAAATTTTAAGCGTCTTCATTTCGGAGTGGGGGCCGTCTGACACACGCTAAATGATCAGACAGCCAGCCAGCCAGATCGGTCTTAATTCATTTACTTTTGATACTAAACATCAGAGTTCACCGGAAGTACTTAAACTTAGGAGCAGTATACCTCGAGAGTCTAATTATGGGACGTGGTTTACGGTGAGAAAAAAATTCGGATGTGGGGAATATTGCTCTAAAACACGGCCAGTAATAGAACCAAGTCACGATATACTATGACGCTTTAGGTGCAGTAGATCTAGACTGATCTCTTATAACCACTTATTAGATTGATTACCTTCCCTGGTACAGGCCCGGCCAGGTAGCTCAGAGGTTAGCGTATCTGACTCGTGACCTGGAGGTTGTGGATTCGATACCCGGTTGAGACGAACCTTCTTTCCGGCGATTTTTCACTTTTAACTCTGATACACGTGATAAAAGTAGTCAGTGGCTTTGGAAAGAAAGTGGTGTCAGTACTGGTGTGAGAAAGCCAGGAAACACATGGGTGCGTCACTGACCGCCATGATATGACCTAAGCTGTTAAAATGGCGTTAAACTCCAATACAAACCAAACAAAACCCTGATACAGCTAAGGTATATGATGAGTATTACGTATAGTATGTTTGTATGTATGGTGTTTTAATGCCCTTCCAACATTATTTCAGTATATCGCGGTGACTGGTGCACCAATCATTGCTTTTCTGCATTTTTTTAAACAAGTATGTCGCCGAGTATTCTTCCCTAATATGTGGCTACTTTTTCACCTGACCATCGTCGAAACAATGATCAGCAGTGAGAGAGGAATTGATCCTTAGAATGAAACCAGCGACCCTCTGGTCTCAAATCATGTACGCTACCGACTGCGCTACCGGAGCTCAGCTACTATGGATACAACGGGCACAAGACGAAAACCTTATAATAGAGGCCATACAACAGGGGAAGCAAAACTGTTTCGATTTTAGAATGACTTTTTCTCTAATATGTGTATAAAGTAAGTATCAACCCTTATCCTACTAAATAAATGTCATGAAACTTTCTAGTCGAAAATGAAAACCCGACTAATGTTGTTTCTATTTATTTTTCTAGGTGAGAGAAAATCTTCTTATCGGAAAGTGTAGATCCAAGATCAGACTGCACGTTTTGTGCAGTCTGATCTTGATCTACACTGTCCGCAGAAGGTCAGCGAGTCGCGCTTAGCAGCCTAAGGGTTAATGGAGCGACGGTACGATTTTTGTGGTCGTTTAAATTACATTCGAATTCTAAGTCTCAAGAATTTCCCGAATTTCAAAGGAACGTGACTTCTGGTTAGCTAAACCTTTTGACGATCAGATGTTTTGTAGCATGTACTTTTTAAATGAAGAATCACTGAAATGATTGAGCTTTGAATGTTTGCATTCTTACTCATTCTGCAATTTTTCTTGAATAAATAGAAAGAATGCAATACAATCCACCCCGTCCTTACTATGTCAGTGAAGACCAACGTAGGTTTATGCAACGTTGAAACTACGTCATTTTGATGTTCTTTCGTCCTTGGTGAGCTCTTGATTCGATTACGTGCTCGCTAAGTTTATTCGAAAATATTCGAAATCTATACACGTGACCAGCCAATACCATTGAGATCACATCAAATTTTTATCGGGTTCTACTTTGTTCCTTTAACGTTGTACAGGCTAATACTACGTCGACCTGGTTTCACATTGACGAAGTAGGCTAGAATCTAGCTTTAGGTAGTGTGATTAGGTTAAACTAAGCTAATGATTATCCTAATTATTTCATATACAGAAAATGGTGTCTCTTTTCATTATCGATTTAGTCTTTTATATCCGCTTTATTGGTATTTACGTTTGCTTTTGGCAGTTCAGGCTAAGTGACATTTTGCAGGCTTATTCAGTACCTACACTTGTTTAGCCTTTTTCTTTGCAGCCATTTATAAGCAGACAACTTTACTGAAAGCGGAATGTCATTTTTTCAGATCAATTAAATTTGATTCACATGTTACTGATGGATTTCTAAAATATTAAAGTAGTCAATTTTCTTACGTGTGGAAACGTTCTGTTTGATTTAGGTATAGACTGTTCGCCTAAGCACTATGGGCTGGTCTTTGTAGCCTCAGCGTTAATGGTCATACCATACTTTGATTCGCTTTATAATCACCATATTATTCGTACAATCATAGCTTCTACAAGAGATATCTTTATAAACTACAATCCGATAGATAGTTTTATGGTTTATATAATAAGATAAAAAAAAAAAGATATCGAGCAAATCTTGACCATAATCTAAAGGCAGAGGTTTCAAATATTTTCAAGAAATTTACTTTTTGACTTTTCAACCAATGAAAAGTATTCATGTTTACTCTGAAAGCGTGTGAACGAAGAGTTTAAAAAAAAAAAAAAAAAAATACATTTGAGTCTTGTTCTGTGGAAAGGGGCCTTAATGCATATGCAAAAAGTATTGATTCACGTCAGCCTGCACACTCCGCGCAGGCTGATCTGTGCCGAAACTTTTTGCTTTTGGTAAATTTTCTGCATATCAAAATACAGCATATCATGGCGTAGAATAAAGTTTGATTCCGAAATAGCCAAGGTAATTTGACAAATACAAGTTCAACGTGTTTCCTCGCGCATGTATGTTCGGTGTCTATAGTATATCTACAGCGCTCTGTGAAAAGGGGGCTAAATGCCTCCTCAAAAGATATTGACCAATGTCGAGGCTTTTTGCAACTTGTACATTTTCTGGATGTCCAAGGACCATTCTACCTCCAGATCAGTCAGTTGGTAGACTAGATGAATATGATGGATCCAGGGTTATATGATGACTCTCTTGGTATCGTGCATCATGGAGTTTCTTTAACCCCCTTTTTCCGGAACATAGCTCAATTCCATGTGTATATTTACACAAAGGAAGCAACATACAGGAGTAAATGTTGTGCATGTGAACTGGGCCAAAGTCTCTAATGTAATTTGCTTTCCTATTAAGTGTATCAACTTAGAGTCCTTCCTTTAGGTATGTTCACCGGAAAACCTCAAAGGAATAAAAATAATTAAAGAAAGCCTACGCATTCTGTTTATTTACATCTTAATACTACAGCTTTACGTGTAAGACCTCTTAATGTAGCGATATGCCGATGTCAAATGGATTATATGTATCTATATGAGAGATTCTTGGGAACCTAACTGAGGATGAAATTTAGAATTACTGGTAATACATTCCCTGGTAAAATCTATATTTAACTCTTTACCAGATGGCAAAATTGTACACTGCTGAAAATTGAAAGCATTTGTCGACGACAAATAGAACTGCAATGGTAGTATTTGTCTTTGAACGTTTCAACGACATTGTAAGAAAAGGAGTAAATGCTGGTTACCAGCATTTTCTCCTTGTACCACAGTGTTTTCAAAAGCTCTTTTTTAGGGTCCTTGAAGCGTGTGACTGTTTACTGAAAGGGTTGAACTACGAGACCAATGTAGACGGAAATGATAAAGATAAACAAGAAATACAATGTACGAGTATATATACATGTCTAATCGTAGAAAAAAACAATAATGATAATTACACTGGTGATGAAAGAAGTAGTGATGATAATGATAACAATGATAATTGTATCTGTTCCTACACTGTGTTCATAATTCTTCAACGGCAGCTCACATCCTGATTCATAGATAGAATGATATTATAAAGCGCTTTCAAAATGATTTTAGTCATCATTACGGTGACATCTCACTTACTTATGCGTGTCATGGGTTTTGCAGGGTTTTGATGTTAAAAGTCTAGCGCCTCGAGTGAGGACTGAACACGGCACTATATATCCAGGTTCTAAGTCTTATAGCCGAGCCTCAATAGCGCAGTCCGTAGCGTACAGGACTTTAGAAAAGGGGATCGTTGGTTCGAATCTCCCGCTAATAAGTATACGATTAGAGTAGAAATTTTGGAATTCTGGCCTAAACTGTCGCATAAATTAAAACATAGATATTTGTTAAATACAATAATTCCAGTTAGTTACTTTTACAGTACTGGGTTAGAGTAGAAGCTTTGAAATTCTGTCTTTAACTTTCGCAGAAATTAAAACGCACGTAAAGACAGTATTTGCTTATCCGCGGAAGTATAGACCTGCAAAAATATCCACTTTTACAGTATATGGAAGTACAGTCAGTGGCTGTGGAAGAACATTGTACTAAGCACTGATAAAGGAAACAACAGGAAATAATGAATAGATGCACTGATCCCCGCGATATAACCGGAAAGATTTTGAAAAACGGTATTTCGCACCATACAATCAATCTATCAGTCTAAATCTAGAGGCTTTCATGACTGAGCAACGCAGTACCATCGATAGCAACTGGGGACACCCCCGTCGAAAAGTTACGAAACACTGAACAAGTGGTCAAAGAGTAAGTAAGTGTATCTAAACCTCGGGTGACCCGTTGGTCCCTCAGCTACAATACGATAAGTCATATACACCTACGACCTACATTTCTTCGCCGGAAATTGACTGCTTTACCGTTCTTAACTCTTATCCTGCTAAATAAAAGAAATGGAACTTTCAAGCCGATAGTAAAAACCCAAATACTGCTGTTTGAAAGGTATTTTTGGAGGGAAGATAACTCCTGATCGGACAGCGTAGATCAAAGATCAGACTGCACGTTCTGTGCAGTCTGATCTTGATCTACGGTGTCCGCAAAACGTCTGTGAGTCGAAAAAAAGCAAAAAAAAAAAACGATTCACAATGTTCTAGCAAAATCTTTCAAAGTACATTTCCGTTGACAACCATTTTGTAAATACATTTCAACGTAGGTTATAAATGGCTGTGTACACCAACAGATCGATACGTGTGATTACATTTATCTTCAATGTTGTGGTTGTAGTCCATTTCACCTACACCAACATGTTTAAGATCATGTGACTGTCAGTATTTCACGATGGAAACCTCCTTGATACGGACGAGAATAGATGTAGTTACGGAATCGGCCGAGTTGTAATAAGTGTTTATCCGTATTCACCAACTATTCTAAATTTGATTCTCATACTTAAGGATAGGGCACCCTAATGGGATTCGTGTAACATCGCCTTTCATCGCCAAAATTGTACGGATTCGGCTAAGACTCGGGTAATCCGTAATCGATGCTGGGAAGCAGCGAGTATCGACCGATCGATTACGGATTACCCTAATCTTAGCCAAATCCGTACGTTTTTTTTTTGGCGATAAAAGGCGAGGTTACAAGAATCCCATTAGGGTGCCCTATTCTTAATACTAAGACTAGACTGTATTTCGTTACCAGTTCATACAAGACTTATGAAAACAATTATCATTGTCCCTGAAAATAACATAAAATATACGCAAGGCATTTAACAAAAGGCAACGTGAAACGTGTTGATGTAAGTAAAAGTATTCCCCAGTTGCTATCTATTACAAACAGAGTGCGACAAACCCGCCCTTGCGTTCCCATGGCGCTCGTTTTTCTCACACAAAGAAATCATCCCATGTTCCATTAAACATCACAATTTCTTATTGCGAATCGCAAACTCTCGGACAACCAATTATGTCCGAAACCATCAGCCGGGCAAACTGTCCGTGGAGCATTAACAATCTTTTATTGGACGTTAAGCCCTCTGGCAATATCGTTTAACCAATGCTTATGAGAAAAAACTTATTCTTTTTACCAGAGTCTAGTTTGAGGGATTGCAAATCGCCAAATGGACAAATTATGTCCAGAGACCAATAACCAAAAGTGTTGGTGATTTTACGGTGCTTTTATTGATCTGCTTGATCACATCTTGCACTTTATTGTATCGTTTTGAGTGGGTGCTAATAAATAAGATATAAAAAGTAAATAGACTCTTAATTTCTAATATCGTGGCCGAGCTCTTCAACATAGTTGGTTACGTATAAAGCTAGTAACCAAGAGGCCGTAAGGTCCGGTCGAATCCAAGTTTTTCCAAACTATGTTTGAGGATTAATGATAGTCTTTGAGCTATTTTTCTGTGTATGTTCACATTTCAAATCAAACTGCATCTGTCAGTATTGACACGTGAACAATAAATAGGCTAAAGTGATGATGCAGGATACATGTTTATCTGTCATTCGTTTTATGTGATAAAAACAATCTCCCTTTCGTATTCAGGCATTATCATTTGACTCAAACTCGTTGACTGAAATGTGTACGACGCTCGGTAAGAATTGCGTCATACAATTCTAGTCAACTCGTTTGATAAAATAATAATAATAATCACTCATGTGAGATCCTCTAGATATTCAAAGCATAATTCGCCATAGGATAATTAAATGTTTGACGTCAGCGCATGGCGATCTGCAAATTTTGGTGTTCCGCATTATCTTCCAGTAGATGATTCTCAAGATGGCAGTCGATGCAGCCCATTTCAAAATCAAATAGTAGCATACGTCTATTCAGAACAACGCTAACTGTTACGATTCAGCCAGCCATGGTTAGCTAGCATATAACCTATGCACCAGCAACCTATAAGCACAGCCCCCATAGACCTGGAAAATAGCCCTTGTATAAGCCCCGTTGTACATATACTCTTACTAGAATTGTTGTATTAGGGGACGTAACCAATCAAGTATATAGGCCCAGCATGATGGGGACATTTTTAGCCCGGCTGTTTTCGAAAAAAAATCATCGAGGTATTGTCATTTAGCTCTGTTGCCGTCAGACTCGGACCAGTTGTTAAATATCAAGGGGGAACCCATACCGTTACGGTAAACCATCAAATACTTTTCAAACAGCTATGCTCCTTTTCTCCACTCAGGACTTTCACTGAAAATCCATTAATTCTAACAGCAACTGCAGCCCAGTGTTAGCACCCGCATGCAGTGCTTTTGTTTGATGTATCATGTATAGTGCAGCATCGGATTGGATTGATGGATGAGCACTCAATATAGCTTATACTTTCTCGCTTTATCAGACAACAAAATGTTAGACTGGTCTAAACTGAAAACATTTACAGACTACATATGAGATGTGTCTCAAATGATGGGATTTGTCTTTTAAAAAAGTAAGAAACAGAACAGGGAAAAAAAATCAAGGAAAATGAATCAGAAGACCAAGAATCAGAGAGAGAGAGAGAGAGAGAGAGAGCGAGAACACTCACCTCCATAACATGCATGTATAGCCCATCTACCCGAACATTTACCTGTAAAAGAGAGAAAAATCTTGTTTAGCCCTTTACAGACAATAACGAGTTTAAACTCGTGACCCTTAGGAGTAAGACTTCGAAAAAAATTTGGGGACAAGGAGCAAATGCTGGTTATCAGCAATTTCTCCTTGTCCAACAAAGTTTTCAATCCATTTAATGGTTAGGTTAATAATTTGAGCCACAGTTTCTTTGTCACCTGCAATTGTTTTCATTTTGGACTAGTAAAGAAATGTTCCGTGTGGTAAGGAGTTAAAAATCTGGACAACAGGTTACATTGACGACATATTATTACTACGAAAGTTCAGGTTTGCCCTACGACGTTCTTGGAATTTCATTATCTTTATTATTACTATTATTATTTTTGTTATTTTTAGTAAGTATAACTATTACCGGTTGTAAAACTTTTTGGTCTCATACAGACATATATGGCGTGCAACACGCGAAAAGGGGCATTCGAATATTTGCGTGAAGTGTCGTCTGGGATCAGCCTGCGCAGTCCGTGCAGGCGAATCCGAAACGACACTTTCCGTTTTTATGTAATTTTCTGTTTTGCGCAAGTCTGCTGTAGCACAAAATCTATTGTAGTCGTAGAGTGCTGTCTCGGATTAGCCTGCGCGGACTGCGCAGGCTGATCCGAGACGACACTTTACGCAAATGTCCGAATGCCCCTTTTGGCGTGTTGCAAGCCAACTATTATGTTCTAGACCCTATTTCAAAACCTAAACTCCTTCATACAATGCTAGTCAAAAACAGGTGCCCCCTGTAGAAGTGTTTTTGGCGTATCATAGCCATAGCACATTTGTACTCTGTAGCTGCCAGCCTAAGAATTCATCATTTTTTCAAGGTCTATATAAAAGCAGATTTCCACTGCAGTTTGATATAGTTTTGGTGACATTTGCGAATGAGAAAGCGAGCGGTGTGTACCCACGATCAGACTTCATGTTCTTGGCACTCTGATACTGTTAAATATCGTCTGCAACTGGAAGGGAAAGGGCTAGAAATTGGAGGAAGGCCATAATAAACTTAAATAAATCTGTGTACTCGTATATCCAAACAGTAACTAGATTACATTTTTTCCAATGTCTGATATGGTACAAGTGGTTACAGACTCAGTAAACCAACTAAGTGCTAACATAAGTGAAATTTCAGTTCATCTCTCATTTGAGAAGATCAGGATGGTCAATTTTTACGACGTTTGAGTCAGAATATCTCACGAAATTTTGAACAATGATCAGTCAAGATCAGACTGAAAGTTCCGTGCAGTCTGATCTTGATATTGACAGTATTATAAAGTAATTAAATTTACCTACGGTACAGAGAAGGGTAAGTTAATTTTCTTTCTATCTTATTCAATTTACCTCCTAGAATTTAAACAAAGATTGACATAAACCAGAAAGTTTTATCGTTGTAAACTGATCTTTTCTGTATCAATCCTTTATTTCCATACTGGAATTATATTTCCATAGAAGAAACGACTTCTATGACTGTTTCATTTTCCGCATTTCAAAAAGCGTTCAAAATTTTAATGAAAATGACAGAGGCGATTTATGTAGAAGTGTCTCGGGTAAAACTGAATCAAGAAAGTTTTGCATTCTTCGTTAGGTACTTCTCTGCATAAACATGTATAGGATTACGATCGTCACTAACGGTTTCTCTCGGCAGAATCCGTGTTACAAAAGTCAGGATAACCGATTAGTAACGGAATATGGCGAAAAGCTGGCGGACAAATTTAAATTAAGCTGATATTGCCGACGTTTTTACACCTCAAGACATCCGCAACACTTTTTCGCCCAATTGGTTTGATAGTAAATTCCGATTTCAGACAGTAAAGCGCTTTTTTGTAGGCTAGACAAAATGGCTTGCAACACGCGAAAAGGGGCATTCGGACATTTGCGTAAAGTGTCGTCTCGGATCAGATGGCACTTTTCGACTACATTAGATTTTGTGCTACAGTAGACTTGCGCAAAACTCAAAATTACATAAAAACGGAAAGTGTCGTTTCGGATTAGCCTGCGCAGACTGCGCAGGCTGATCCGAGAAGACACTTTACGCAAATGTCCGAATGCTCCTTTTCGCGTGTTGCAGGCCACTTGGTATAACCAATGAGAAAGTGCCATACTTTTCGCATAGAAATTAAAATGCAGTTTAGAATGTTGGTAAATACGGCCCCAACTTGAATGAAACAATTTTCATGGATAGATATAACTTCGTAGGGTAAACGAAAACGCTCTTAGTCGCCTTGCAAGATCGCTGAATGACCCTTTTATTAACTCTTTTACCGCCAAATTTATACACTCGGCATCTTTCTACCGCTGGAAATACAATCTACTGAAAGTTGGAAAGATTTTTATTTCATATACTTGACTACACAAGCGGGCGGCATAGATCGAAGATCAGACTGCATGTTCTTGATCTATCAAAGGCCCAGTTTTCGCCTATAGCACTGAAAGGGTTAAACAATCCCGAGTTTTAACGACCCTGATAAAGAAAGTTCTCGAAAACATTATTGGAAATGGATAAAATGCTGGTAACCATCATTATCTATTTTTTTTTTTTTTTTCAACAATCTCTCTATCGTATCTGATACAAATCCTATCATTTGGATTTCATGAAGTTTGACATCTGCAACCGCTTCCGATTTGGACCGGTCTAAAATTTTGTCATTTGGCAGAAATACAGAACGCGGACTGAAGACATCGACATATCGCTAGAACTGCTTTTATAATTTAATTACATGTATAAATTTTCCGGCTCAAAAACGTGCTTTGCACTCGGATAAAGTAAAGTCCGACGGAAAAAATCTGTATCGTCTAATACGGTAGGATAAGGTATTCCGCGTGAGGATTACTTTCAGTTTGGTTTCTAATTTGATTGCTCAAAGTGCTTATGTCATAATAATCATCCGCCAGTCACTTCAACAAAATATTTCCCTCTAGACCAGTATTTTGTTTTAGTCTAGTCTCTTACCGGTTTTGAATCAAATTATCAATAATTGCATTACTTCACTGTGAAAAAATGAAATACAGTGTTTCTATGGCTTGTATTTGCTTCAAACTGCGTTAGAAAATTTACAACATCTCGCAATACCGATGTGAAACCTAATCATTAGGTTTCAAATCCTATTCTTTGCCTTATTCTCCAAGATTTTTAAATTAGAAAGTAACACAACCTCTGACTGGCTAAACCATTTTAGCCAAATGGTTTAGCCAATCAGAAGTTGTGTTTAGAAATTCTGGATAATATAACTGAGAACGTTTAACGAACGGTTCGTGAATACTAACCCTGTTCTGTACTTACTGAACTGCGGGCTTGGCTTTGTCTTCAAACATACATAAGGATAGAGGAATTTTCTAGAGGATACAGGACAGAGGAATTTTTAGACCGAGAGATAGAAATTATGCAATTTTTAGATTAACCGTTTTCGGTGATAAAAGTGTGAGCCATGGAATGGCTGAACTCCAAACAAATCTTAAAATGATCAATCAAACAAAACAGACGATCTCAGGAGTGCGATTGAAAAACATTTATTTCAAGTTTGTGTCACTTTTATTGAGTTTGTCACAAAAAATGAGAGTTAATCTTCCATTTGAGACTAGACAGTTACTAAAATTGTGCTTTTGTTTCCAAAAGTAGGTTTAAAAAAATATCTGATTTTTGTAATGCCTTACCACGGAACGCTGTCGCTACCATCAAAAAGTTTTCGAGTCTCTAGAAGTCGCGTCGCTAAACACATCTCAAAAACTTGTAGGTACCTTTGTACCACACGACTAAACATTTGTACCACGTTCTGTGAAAAGGGGGCTTAATGCATCTGCGAAAAGTATCGACCCAGGTCAGCCTGCGCAGTTCGCGCAGGCTGACCTGGGCCGAAACTTTTCGCTATTTGTCAATTTTCTGTATGTCTTAGGACCTATCTACCTCATTATTAAGTCGGTTGTTAAAAAAGTGGCTATTACGGATCCATAAGTATGTGATGGCTTGCTTGACATCATGCATCACGGAGATGCATTAAGCCCCCTTTTGCCAGAGCACGGCTCATTTAGTTTCGTCCCTACTAAAAGCGTTACTTGATGACAAATGAACTGATATTCAAATGATGGGACTTTCCTTGAAAATTATCGGAAATATTGTGGGGAAAGGTAGTATATAGCATTATTTTCTCTTTTTTTGCAATGTTTTCAAAAGATGAAATGTTGGCAAACAGCGAGCCTATCTTAATAAAGTATGGTATAAAAAGTGAATGGCTAACAGTCTATGTCGTAAATTTGACGGATAAAATATAATCCATACCTTTATGCTTACGTACATAACGCTTGTCGCAAACGTGTTTAAATAAGAAAATGCGTAATAGCTGTATTCCGCTGGATACAAGTGTAAATTTTTATAGGCAAAAACTGTATAGCTAGTGTGTCGAAGGACGTTGGTGAATGTTATGGGAAATAAAAAAAAATATCGTAAAAAATGGTAACTTCTCCAGATTCCATAATATTTCCTAACAATATATACGTCATTATAACACATTTTAAGCTCATTTTTAAAGCTAAATGAAAGGGAATATGGCCATTGAAAAGTATGTTTACATTATATTTATATTTCATAAATACAGATTCATCAAACATAAGGGAACTTTGATTTTCTATATCTATACTGTCGGATGAGTTAACTTAATATTTGGATAGATGTTCCATTTGTTGATTGAAATAATTTGATATGAAACAAATAAAACTATACTAGCATGAGGTCTATGCATGGAAAGCTAATTTGTTTAAGCTACTGTATTTTGTGATATTTTTCGTTTCAAAACCACTATGTACAGTACTTCGTGTTTTTGGAACGAAAAACATTAAAAAATAGACATGAGGTTCTATGTAACTTTGTGAACTCTTCAAGCGCAAAATAAATAAACACGATCTCTTTCAACTGCTGAAAATAACGTCGATGTTCAACTCTACCTCAATTACGTCATGAAAGTCAGTGCAGCTTTCCATGCTTTCCCGAGGTTTCCTTTACCGGTACCTAGTACACTATTGTTTCCAAGCAAGTGGCCGCTTTCCTACATACCTAAACACCCTAGAAACAATGTTCAGTGGTGAGTGAGGAGTGAATTCTTTCTCAGATTACCTACCCCGGGTGAGCAAAATGGGGAAAAAACCCACTCAGGGTAGAGGGACCGGGATTGAACTGATCAGGGGAGATAACCTACGTCTGACTAATTAAAGACCTAAAAGTGCCAAAAAAAAAACATTTTCCCACTCAGGGTAGGGGGACCGGGGAAAAAATCTCACTCAGGGTAGAGGGACCTGGAAAAAATCCCACTCAGGGTAGGGGAACTAAGGAATTTTTCCCAAAATTCCTAGGGTCCCTTCCATTTACTACTCTCATTTACCTTTGCAGACGGTATAGAGATAGATGAAAACAAGCAGAATGGGCTATTGTTAGTACTAGACTAACCTAGCTCATTTAATGTATCTTGTGGTGCATTCATTCATAGCAAAAGCAACATTAAAATTGCAATAATTCGGACTTCTTTTGTATATGAGATACATAGGATCTGACGGGGAGTTGGCATTTGAGATGAAATTTTATAAAACGATTCCAGATAAAAATAAAATGTCATTAAGGGAGCCATAAGCGAGCTTAAACACATCTTTTGAAGACGATTTTAATAAAAGTTTACGTCAAAAATCAACGAATGTCAGATTCTTTTTATCACATACAAGAAACCGTATCTCATATATTATAATTCACGATTTCATAAAACATAGGTCTACATGAACATGTGTATTGAAATGTACATGATGCCTACTCGCTTCTTTGACAGCACTTATCACAACTCGGCCGATTCCGTACCTACATCTAATCTCGTCTGTATCAATGGGGTTTCCATTTGGAAATACTGCCATTCACATGATCTTAAACATAACCGTGCCCATGAAAACCGATTAGCAACGGCGGAAATAGCAACAGTGATTAGCTACCTGTCGCTGAAAAATGCCTACAGAATTGATAGAACAAGGTAGAAGCGAATGTGCAAACTGTTTGTCAACGAATGTGTTTATAGAATGATTCTGATAGAAAGCTGTGACTCGTGTAAAATTCGTAATGGCTGTATTACACTAAAAATAAGGGTAGTTATGCCATAAATCTTCGTTCCATCTGTACAACGCTCCAACTGATGATATGGCTAACGTGTTAACGTATGGTAGAGTTTTCCTTTGCTCGACAGGCACTAAGAGCATGCACAAATTTGTATTAAACAAAATATAACTTGTCATATCTTGGAAATTCCGAAAACCTTTATAAATGCTTTTAAGCCAACTCTTGTATTTCAAAACCCAGAAAGGAAGTGCTATATATACAATTGTGATTTTACACTTTGTCATCTGGTCTCAAGGCCAAACAAGATTAGAAAAGCTCTTTTCGAAAATGTTTATGAAAACACATTTGTTATTTTTGACTTTTCTTTATTCGTATGACGCCGCCAGACGTACAAATATGTTTCCGACAGATAAAGATTTATGTTTCCATAAAGCAAATGATATAACACGTATGTTACAAACCTCCTTCACAAGTCTTTCGAAACAGTAAACATGTAATACAGATTAAGTTTAAACACATAAAAAAAGGTATCTATTGAAAGGTTAGAAGATTATACAATATAGATCCATCTTCTTTTATATAAATAGGGCAAAATGGTCTGATCACAAGCTCACTCAACAGAGATATGACCATTCTATTCTTGAGATTGACCTGTATATGATTCATCCAGCTCTCCTTCATCTGAATTCGATTTACATTAGTTAGTCTGATGGAAAGAGAGATGATTTTATTCCAGGTACGACTTGGCGGTCTGCTGATGATTATAAAATCTTTTAAATATAATTCATTCAATTAAATGAACATACCTCCGCGACGAAATTTAAGAAATAGGAATAGCAACAACCATAGCAGTATAATGAAATGATGAAATGTGGTCCATGGACCGATTCAAAGTTGAGAGAGTGTATGTTCCAACCTAGTTTTTAACCAAGAAATAAATAATGTTTAATCAACAACAGTTTACCGTGTTGAATGCCACTGAAAGATACATAGAAAGCGTGCGACATGTAGTTTGAGTTTCTGAGATTATTTACGTTGATAACTTGCTTACCTTACGAAAAAAAATCTTCAAATCTGAAAGCATTTTGCAGACGACAAATTAAATTTGGCTTAAATACGTTAATTTCTTTAGAGGGTAGATAACTTTGTTGGAAAGGAGACACTACTTCTTTCTAGCATTTACAATAGTTTTTTAAAAGCCTTGTAGGACAGGGTCATAAAAGGACGGGATTTTACTACGATGTTTTCATTAAAAAGCCGTCTTTGTTTGGCAATGTCACTCTATACTGCACAGGTCGTCTGTGCAACTGCTGTCTACTGCAAGATGAGGAAAAGGTTGTCTGCGTGGGGTACCTGTTACGCGTTAAATGACATTTATGTTTAAAGATGCTTGATAAAGCATTTTGTAAATAAAACTGCCTAATTTCATTACAGCTCATTTCTATTCATTACGGACAGCTGATTGAACAAGGTAGAATGTATGGATTGATTTACAACAGCAGTTAATGGGGACTAATTTCCTTTAAACTCTTTACCAAACAGTTCATATTTTTCACGACCCTGAGGGAGGCCTTTGAAAACATCTTGGGAAAGGGACAAATTACTGGTATACAAACTTTCGTACTTTCCCCGCAATATTTGGTGTCCTATCGTATGAGCCACTGATATGAGGTCGCCTGCCATAGCTTTCAATATTGACGGCCTTAAAATTTTTTGTGGTCTGGTAGGAAGTTAAATTTCTACCAGAATGCCTGCTTGGACCTTCCCGTGTTAATTGTCTTTAAAGAAATGATTTGGTCCACTTGATACAGTCTCAAGTCTCTTATATATGGCGATATACACATGTGCCATTTTTATTTGCACAAAAGGTATTCTGTGTTGTTTGTAAAAGCATTAAATACAATCTACAAAACCTTTTGTAAATTGCGACAAAAACGTCCTGCGAAAACTATCAGATCCCGTGGTTTGGACCTTTTTGTGTTAATTGTCTGTCAATTGTCTGTCAAGGAATAATTTGCTGCATCGGTTGTAGTCTATCAAATTCAGTTCATTTCAACTAATTGGAGAGGTCATCAGACCTCTCCAACAGTGGTGAGTTTAAAAAGCAGACTGCCACAGAATTTGCAGTCGAAATCCATTTTTCTTGCGAAATTGTTCTGATACACAGTCTGTTTCGTCATGGTTTTGTAAATAAAGCGAAATCAAAAAACCGAAACAGGAAATAGACGTGGTTTATTTTTATATGACGAATTTCAGGAAAGACTTGTTATATTAATTTGCCATGGTTGCAAATGACCTCTCAAATAATTGTAATTTAGCAAATAAATCAAAGCAGAAGAAAAAATAAGAAGAAGAATTTCGTTAAAAAAGAGAAAGAATACCGCTGGACAAGATCATGCGACTTGAAAACGCGGAAAGAAGGCCAAATGACCGTCATGTAAAGCATTTATAAGAGGTTTCTACGAGGCGGCTTTTTAACTTGTTTATTTACATGTACCAAAATATATTGAAATTAAAAGCTAACAAACTATTTGAAAACATCGATGCTGACCTCTCCTGGCTTCTTTTGTAAAGAAGCCAACTTGTATAGTCTATAGTTTCTTTTATTTCATAATATACGGGTGTACTATTTTGGTTACACCTAAAGGCATAATGACTTGTTTATACTGCGACAGCAGTAAGCGCAATCTGCCGACGTTTTGCAGATTGCAACAAAATCTTTTTTCGGTAGATGTCACAGCTTCGGTTTCCTTATGCTGGCCTATAATTTTGTTCGGGATGTCCTAAAACAGCCTTGAAAATCGGAACAGTTTAAGATGTGGCATTGGTAACGGCTAACAGCAAGTCTGTTATTTTGGCATACACCTTAGTTTGATATAATTCAATTAAAAATGACATCAACAGTAGTTTGATATAATTAAAACTCGAAATAAATGCACATACGTAACCGAGCAACGTATATAGTTTGTTGTTGTTGTTGTTGGTGGTGGTGTTGTTGTTGTTGGTGGTGGTGGTGTTTTTTTTTCAAAATGATGATTTATTAGTAAATTACTGTTTTGTTTTCATTACAAACCTATTAAGAATTCACACATCTTTGTTAAGAATTTACACAAATACATAAGTATAATAAGATTAAAGGAGGGAAATTCAGGGATTGAAAAAAGTGGCAAAGAATGAAACTAATAAATGAATAAATAAAAGGTCTGAGTCTGCTCATTTATTCTATAAATGTATACGGAATATTATGTTGTAGAAACTTTCCTAGTCCTCGTATTTGATTCGAGCAGCGTGAAAAGATTTGATATCGCACGGGACCGAAGGTTGAGCGAGATGTAAAAAATGTTTTACGCAGCGAGAAGCAAATACAAGCACCAGAAAAGTTACTTCAACATAATATTCCTTTTATCATTTACCTACAACTTTCACCGTCAAAACATTGCAATTATTTACATTTTAATCGATAAAGGTTAACAAAATAAAACAAGTAATGGATGAGCCGGTAGTACCATCATTTCTATGAATGGCTGATGAATGTTTTAGCGTAATCTTTGGACAAATCAAATCGCTTATAAATGCATGCGTATTTCTAACGCGAGATACGTCATCATACCATATTTAAAACCGTATTTGACACCGTGTAGGAACGGACTTTGTTTCTGTCGTGTGTGATATTAGTTGTCTTGAATCAGACCGAAGTATGGTGTTGAAAGAAAAAAAAAAAACATTATTCGTACAAAGTATGCTGTTCAACTTATAAGATCGGGTACATGAATTATTGGTCCAACAGGTCCACAGCATACTTTGATACAATGAAACGTGTAGACGTTTTTGATGGCAAAGCTTTACCCTACGATAGGTGACAATAGCAACTTTTGCGAACGGCATAGATCAATAACAGACTGCACAGAACGATTAGTATGATCTTGGATCTATACTGCCCGCTAATTTGTCCAAGCCTGTCAGACATAAATCTTTCTGAAGGTTACCGTTACCTTGCTCATGAATCGGTGTTTACGTGAACATTCACGTTCGCTTTCTGATTCAGAGACAAAAACTTAGGTTACTCCTCAGTGGCTAGCTTGTTGATTTTATTTTCTTCGCAAATTGTCTAATTTCCTGTGGCAGTCATGCAGATAGACATGTACAATATCGACTAGGCTGATCTAAAGAGCTTCTTTGTCGTGAGTACTCGTGTACATGATGCTTTCTTACATGCTCTTCTATTGTTTACAGAAAAATATCAGTGGATTATAGCCTGATAATTTCACTCCTGTAACTTCATTTCCTATGCAGTTAATGTTGTCCTGTAGATCTACAGTTCAGTTGTGTATTTCGGCTGTTTGATGCTGGGTTAAAAATATGACGTAGTCGTACAAATATAGTCACGAAGTTGAACATGACGTTTTGAGAAAATGTCAACGCATAGAACCGAGGGCAGGTTCTATGAAACAATCTATGTTATAACCACGTTCTACTTTAAAAAGGCTATTAACATAGAGTTTAATGGTATTTTATGTCAAATTTATTGAGAAAAGAACGCAATTTCGTCATTTTACATCCAGTACTTCCCAACGGTCATTATTCCAACCCTTTACCACAATGCTGCACACTGTAAATGAGGAATAGATGACAAAAGATGAAAAAAATGGATGAAAAAGAAAATAAATGCCTGTAACCAACAATTTTCTTCTTTCCCAATAACGTTTTCTACCATTTTAAAAACAAGTACAGTAATTTAAACCAGCTTTAATTTGTCATCTGCAAATGATTCAATATGGACATACCTAAAACCTTGTCGTCTGGTAGAGGGTCAATCTGTCCGCTGTATAGAAACATCATTAAATGGGCAAGCCAATAAACACTTGATTCAAAAATGGTTTCAGACGAGTGTTTTGCCTCAGTTCAAAACCCTTACCTAACTTTTTGTTTTTGTCCACGTAATATTTTGTCCGAAAATATCGATAACTTCAATACATTGCCAGGCACAGAAAAACAGGAGAAAAGAAGAAGTAAAAACTAAAAATTAACATCATCTTGAAAATAAAAGAGTCGCAAAGCCGAGCACATTATTTAGTAGAAAACATGCATGTACCACAAGGGTCACCTTACCATAAGCTGAAAGGAAAATCTGTACGGGAAAGAGATTTTGGATACGAATCTTCACAGTATCAGTTTTTCCAGTTTAATCACTGGCTGTATCGGTGTACCATCACAGTTGTGCGTTAATGTCTGTCTGTCTGTCTGTCTGTCTGTCTGGCTGTCTGTCAAAGAGTCGAACAAGACTACATGCGTACTTCATTTATTCAGCCTTCGGAAACAGTGTTTGGAAAAAATCTTTCTTATTACAACCAATTGCTCCTTTTCCAACCATATCTTATATTTTTCAGTATCATTCAAAGAAGAATATTCACTTAAAATAATTTCCCTTCGTGTGATTCGTACTCTTTTATGTGATGTCTTTTTTTTTTTTTTTTTTTGTCTAAAAGCAAAATGTAAATTGTAATACTGAAGTAATATCTACAATAAGAATATCATGTCTGAAATTACGGAGTCATTTGCACTCATTCGTGTGACATCTAAAATTAGAGCATCTTTTGTCATCTAAAATGTTATGTCTAAAAGCAGAGTGTCATTTGTGCTCTTTCGTGCAATGTGTAAATGTTGACTGTCATTATTGCTCTTTACTGTTTTGTCCAAAAGTACAGTATCATTTGCACTCTTTAATGTGATGTCTAAAAGTCGAGTGTTATTTGTACTAGATCTATATAATGTAACTTCTGACTGTAGAGCACAATTTATACCTATAAATGTGCTGCCTAGAAATGCTATTTGAACATCTTAACGTAACGTTTACAGTTAGAATGTCATTTGTGCTATTTAAAAGGTGATGTAAGTTTTATAAAAGTACAGTGCACAATTTCCTACAATGTCAAATTCAAGAACTTACTACAAGTTTAGACAGAGGAACATGTCAAAAGATAAGTATCTATTGATGTTTCGATATTATTCTTTAATCTGTAGTGTGTATGGCCTGCAATATTTCGATCCACATGTTGATATTGTATTGGGTTTAAGTGCTTCGAGAACTCACGTAAATACATACCATGTAATAAAGAAGAGCAGTGGACTTTCTTCTGCAAAAACATCTTAAAAGAAAGTCACGCAACGTGTATATGTATCTACATCAAGTTATTGTCATAGATGAAGGTAACAGTGCCTTGAATTTATCTGTTAGCTCGAAGAACATGTATTTGAAGACCGACCAGAGGTGTCAAAAATTAAATAATGAAAATAAAATGTAGGGCAGAAAAGGAAAACCATCTATTATAACATTTATGGAAAATATTGTTGGAAAAAAAGTAATTATATAGCGATTGCACGCAATTACTTTTTCCAACGATAGTTTCCAAGCTCCTACACTGACAAGGCGTCAAGGAGTCGTAATTGCTCAGAAATAATGGGCTAATCGACAATTTGCTCATGACAAACTCCCTAAAGAACGATTCTGTTTTATCTGTAAATTTATAAGCAAACAGTTGTATTCACTTGGGTAGGAATGTGTCGTTTCTGTGTTGAATGCGATTCATCAAGTTGTGATATGTGGAAAGTATAATTGATATTAGAATCACAATCACAATGGTCCCATAGATCATCTCATTCTTTCATAAGGGCAAAGTGCATTCCTATGTCAGAATACTGAGAAAGAGAGACACTGGCAGACAGAGAAATAGACAAAGACACAGGCAGAGAGACAGAGAGACAGACAGATAGACAGATAGATAGATAGAGAGAGAGAGAGAGAGAGAGAGAGAGAGAGAGAACAGATGGACCGTCAGACAGACAGGCAAACTTAGTGGTATGCCTAAGACAGCTCACGAAAATATTAAGACAGAATAATAATTATATCGTTTTTTTTTTGTACCGGGCCAGCTTAATTACGGATAACCCGTGACTAACAGAGTAGAAAAAAAATGTACGACATTCCAAGTATAATTTTTACTGTCTGCCTTACCTTAACTCAAACTACAAAATTTCATATTTGTCCAATTTTAAAGCATTTGCAGACGACATAATTATCATTATTGACTCAAATGATGGAATTTGTAAGTAAAAGGACAGAAAACAATGTGAGAAAAAGAGAAAATGCTGGTAACCAGCATTTTCTCCTTTTCCCACAATGTTTTCCAAAGCTTGCTCTATTAGGGTAGTTAAAACTCGGGATTGTGAGCTAAAGGCTTAGGCCGAACATAGATTATCGAATTTATTTGAAGATCTATTTCTTTTTAGCTATTGAAACGAAATCCGGTTACGTGACACTTTAACGTTATCTATACTTAAGTAACTGCTTGTATACTGAAGATGTCAGCTCCACGGAAAAAAAAAACACTCGTAGAATTAGTCAATGAAATAGGTCGTGTGGTACATTATTCATTTGTCCCCGAATAACCCTTCACCGGACGGTCCCGTGTTTTCGAGACCGCGAGGAACAACTTGTGAAAGAATCTTGCTTACCAGCATTTTCTCGAATTTTTACTCTTCACCACGAAATCTTGTGGTTTATCAACCCTGAAGAAGTAGGCTTTTAAAAACATTGTAGGAAAAGGAGAAAGAGTTGACTTTTTACCGCACGATATCGTGCTGTATCGACCCTTTGGAAAAGAAGGCTTTTGAAAGCATTGTTGGAAAAAAGAGAAAATTCTGGCAACTAGCATTTTCTCCCTTTCCTATAATATTTTCCGCCTTTCACAGACAAATTTCATTATTTAAGCCAGATTTAAATTCTTGTCTGCATAAGATTTCAGTATGATCTGCTCTAAAAAATTGTGCCCCGGTAAAGAGTTAAAACGGTCATTTGTATGCTTATTTTTGACATGGCACTGTAAATAACGGCCGGGCTGTCAGAACGAGTTGACCATCAGGCCAGTAAACAAAACGATAATGTTGTAAATATTTAACATCGTGTTTCCCCATTGATTACTATAGTTGTACCAGTATATCTGTAAACGAGAGGAAAAAATAGTATGATCCGAAACAGAGGAATTAGCATGATGCATCGCAATTATCTCAATGAAATTTACTAGTTAATAACCGCATTGTCATCTGCTGGCTAAGGCATTTGTCTTGCAGACCAGGCCGAGCCTGGTAGCGCAGTCGGTTGCGTACAGGACTTGAGAACAGGGAATGGCTGGTTCAAATCTCCAGCTAGGCCAATTTCTTTCCAAGGATTGATGATAGTCATTGCGGCAGAATCCATTCTCATGATGGTTACGTGGGAAAGAAGCCAGTGACTTGGATAGAATGGTGCGCGAAGTACTTGTAAAAAAACAATTCTTGGAAAGCATGGATAAGTGTACTGGCGGCTGCGATATGACTGAAATAATGTTGAAAACTGTGTTAAACACCATACAATCAATCAATAAATCTTGCTAACCAGCTATGAAAAGCGTTGTTCGTAACAATCAGTTCCTCTTTTTGCCACATATTTCCATGTCTTCTCATACATGGCTTGCAACACGCGAAAAAGGGGAATTCGGAAATTTGCGTAAAGTGTAGTCCCGGATAAGCCTGCGCAGTCCGCGCAAGCTAATTCGAAATGGCACTTTACGCCTACATTAGATTTTGTACTACAGTAGACTTGTGCAAAACAGAAAATTGCATAAAAACGGAAAATGTCGTTTTGAATTAACCTGCGCAGACTGCGCAGGCTGATCCGAGACGACACTTTACGCAAATGTCCGAATACCCCTTTTCGCGTGTTGCAGGCCAGTCATGATAACATGGTACTGGTAACAAACACATTTTTACATGAATTGTCGTCTAAAGACTCCTCTTAGCAATGCTTGTTTAACTTTTGAACAAACCACCAAATTTTTTACTCGATAAATTTGAAAGAATTTGAAGACGACATAATGAATGCAACTAGAAAGATGACTTCGGTCTTTGAGACTGAGAATACATTGTGTGACAAAGATAAAATGTTTTTTGTCTTCTTTACCCACAATGTTTTCAAAAGCGTTCTTCTGAAGGTTCAGTAAAAGTCGGGATTGTATGGTATAGGGTTAAATAAAGTCATTCTTGGCCATGGATAACTTAATCTAAACAAATAGTAAGTAAAGTAATGTATAAAGAGATAATTTGTGAAAACATGTGCTCGTTACCATTTTTTGATGAATAGAAATATGTGGCAAAATAAAAAATTGCTCGTCACAAGCAATGACATTTTTTCCCACAATGTTTCCAGAAATCTACATTTACTCCAAAAAATGGTTTATTTTTTGCACTGTGTTAAAATTGGTATCATGCCACTTTCGACAAAAATTTTAGTTTTATGTGTGTTGTTAAAACCCATGCTAGAACAGAGCCTGCAAAGCCTTGCTCATTGGCACCTCAGAGACAAGCGTAGGAAGTCAGGATTGGACCGATAACCTTTTGTGCAACGGAGGCCCTTTTCAAGTACATGTTGAATCTTTTGATAAATTGATGGAGTAGTACCATAGATATTGTTTAAATCTTAAGTTTTCTTTCTGAAACCAGGGGGAATTGTAGATGAATTCGGACGAATTGATAAGAATAACGTAGAATAGTTTGACAGCCCGTTACTTATCTGTCTCAACGTATGTCATCATTAAACGTTCTTTTATTTTTACCGCAATTTCATCTTTAGAATTACATTCGGTTTCGCTACATATATTGGTATCCTGATAAACAAAAGACATATCCTTAAAGCAGGAAAATGTACGTAGTGTTATGATAAGCAAAATTATTTCCCTTTAATGAACGGAAATTAGATAGGTCTAGCAATGTGTACGGTTGCTTGTGTAGGGATATAAGCTGAGACTGTTCAAAATGTCCGTGTGAAAATGTCGGTTGCATTGGTCTGTATGGTTGCATTAAAGGCCTCAATTAGGCGCCTTCGCTGTACGGAAGCGGTCGATCTGTTGATCTCATTTATTTTTTGTTGCAGCTCGCTAGTCCTATTAATGTCCCTCTTCAAGAAAGAATGAGGCCCCTCTCACACAGCTTAAACATGTATATTGTTGTTTAAAATACAGGACCAAAATATAAGTTGTCTGCAGGTAGTGATATGTTAACCCTTACCCTGCTAAATAAATGAAATGAAACTTTCAAACTGATAGTAAAAACCCGAATTCTGCTATTTCAAAGCCTTTTTTTTTTTGTTGGAGAAAAGATTTGGCCTCATTGGACAGTGTAGATCCAAGATCATAGTGCATGTTCTGTGGAGTCTGATCTTGGTCTGCACTATCCGCAAAAGGTCCTTGAGTCGCGCTTAGCAGCCGAAGGGTTAATAAAACTTCGAAAAAATGTTCGAAAACAAATTAGACATCCACAGTGTCAGAAATTGGCAAAGTATAAGGTCATGGATTTCTTTCTTTTTTTCTTAATCAAAAGTTTGGTACTCAGACTGCTTTTTTCTCAAAGCATGAAATTATGCCTTTGTTTAAAATACCGTTATCGTGTATATGCTGTCTCCACCTCTGCTTCTTTTTGCCATCTCTGTATCACAAGTTCACAAGTTCAGTTCTACATGACAACAAAGTTCTGTACTATCCCCTTCCCCACCAAAAAGTAGGCCGAAAGACTGGGGGGGGGGGGGGGCGGGGGGGTAAAATATATCCACAATGCCTTTTTTTGTTCGCCTTATAAGTCTGCCTTTCCCTTATATCGAAAGCTTCCGGGCTCTGTTTTAATACATCGACAAAAAGGAAATGGCGACAGAGAAAGCAGGTCGTGCGACTCGAGACAATATTTAGAAGCACTAGTCCCCTTTCCAATGACGTTTGTGGCGTAGCTGAATGCGCTAGCTTTTGACCTATTTCTTGGGACTGATAAAGAATGAATAGATGGTAACTTGCGATTGGTCAAAACATGTACAGGCCTCTGCTAGCATGCTTGTTCGCACATTTATGAGACCACTATCAATCTTGAAGCGTTGCTACGGCTAATCGATACCCCGGGGCCTTGATTCATACCATAGCAAACTTATGTAGGAGAGAATGATTCTTTTCTCGTGCTACTTGGAAATTTGATATTTTCATAAGCGTTACCCAATAACCAAATACTAATTTTCAACGCAATGAAAAACAGTAAGGAAAAAGAGTCAATTGCTCGTGAAGTTTCTTTTTATTATTTTATTTCATAATGAGTCACAAAAGAGTTTCAATATTCATATTCTTGGACGGTATCTCTTACACCGTCTGTCTTTTTTGAAGATTTTTCTTGTTCTTTTTATTAACTTGGAACCAAATAAATATATTCTGCCTTTTTTCAGCGTCCGAAAATAAAACCCACATTGTATTTATGACATTTTTTTATCACATAACCTCCCTTGTTTTCAGTGTAATATACCCGTTACGAATTTTCTTATCTTATACACATTTAATATCACTATTGTGTGACGTCATTTTTGACGTCATTTTGTACGTATTTCATAGAAGTGAATGGGTTTTTATGGATATTACAGCGTGTGCACCTATAGATGGTTTTGCATCTTCTAATCTACGATTTGTAAAATATCGTTATGTGATAAAAAGAATCTGACATTCGTTGGCGCAAGAGATAAAAGTTTAATCAAACTCGTCAAGAAAAAATGTTATTAAGCTCGCCAAAGGCTCGCTTAATAACATTTTCCCTAGACTCGTTTAATAAAATTTTATCTCAACGCCAACTCATGTCAGATCCTATATGTCTTAAATGTTTGACTAAGCAAGCGGACGGTGTAGATGCAAGATGAGACTGTATGTTCAATCAGACTGCACGTTCAGTGCAGTCTGATCTTGATTTATGCCGCCCGCCAACGCTCACTTTCCTACCTCAAGTATAGAACGCATTAAGAGATACTGCTTTGTTTCACTTTGTACAAGTTATTAAACGTTTAAGTTTTCAAAATGTGACGTATAGACTGATAAGGCAATTAGGCTATTAAAGGTGCTATACGCAATCTTGTTATCGTCTAGTTCTATTAATACAAGACTATTTGTACTGAAAGTAGGGTAAACAAGGATTAATTTACGAGAAAAGACAATGTTGCAATTTCCGTAAAGATCTTGATTAATTTCGCTTTCCAGTGGGCTTATCGGTCAAAACGCGTCAATCATATCTTATTTGCAAGGCTGAGTTGGTGGAGAATTTCAGGCTTATCAAAAGGGGCATTGAAATTTGCAGGTGCATGCTGTTCATTTTTTTTTGCACTTAACACAGTTACACAATGCTCGTTTTTGTATACCACTTATGAGTGACGATAATGGGATGGTATTAGAAAGAAAGGAAAATATCGTCTGTAAGTTACTTGCAAAAACTTTTTATCAGATAATCTCCCATGTTTTCAGGTTACCATACCTATCACCAATATTCTTATCATATACATGTGTGAGATAATATCATGTGACGTCAAATGCGACGTCATTTTATGGCAGTTTCTGAAATGTGAATCGAATTTTATTTATGGATATTCCCACGTGCATGTCTGGTTTTCGAATTGTAATGTTGAAAAAAAAATCTGGTATTCGTTGGCACTTGAGATTAGATTTTTTTAAAAACTTGTCAACAAAAAATGCCATAATTTCGCCAGAGGCTCGCTTAAAACCTTTTTTTCAGATTAGTTTAAAAATAATTATCTTAGACACAAGCTTATGTTAGATCCAATATATTTGTCAACACAAGCAACTGCTTGAAACTAGCGGATTTATATATCATTCGGTAATTTTCCAGTTTGGGAGATCTCTTTTTCCATAATAAAGCTGTATGAACCATGGCTCGTATTCACGAATCGTTCTTAACTGCATTCTCAGTATCATTCTCAATGATTTTCTAAAATTCTAAGTCAGGAAATTTCTGACCAAACTAAATGTTTTAGCCAATAAGTAATTTCGTTACTTCCTCAGTTTAGATTTACACCAAGAATGCTATCTAGAATGATTGGTGAATATGTGCCTGGGTCGTTTAAAAACATCTTTATTACGAGTAAAACGGTCATACAACTTACTGCTTTTTTTCCCGGCTACTGGAAAAGCATTCATCTTTGAAAAAAACACAAAGTATTGGACTTATGCATCATGTGGCTCTACCGCGTAACACCGGCTGATCTCATTATAATTTTAAACAAATTTGAAGAAGACTGTCTTTATGTTTATAAACTACGTATAAAAGATATAAATCACGTTTTAACACATGAATAAATACTATGAGAAACAGTCTGACAAAAAGAGATAACGATTTTTTTTTAAAAAAACTTTATTATCCACGTCTATATGGTACTTGAGGGTCGTGGCCATCCCTCAATGCACCTTACAGTTCGTTGTTAGTATTCTGTGTTAGTAAGTGAACTTTAAAATACAAACAAAAATCGTAATTACAGATTCCAGATTTCACACAGATACTATTGTACTGCTATATTGATATGGCTACTAAAATATAAAGATTTTAACAATAATTTCTAATAATAGGTTTATTTTTATGAATTGGTACAGTTTTTTTTTTTTTTTTAATATGTGGAGATAATGATTGTACAAGATAAAGTCTACCACTCCCACAGTGTTATTAAAAGTGTGGTTTGCTGCAGCACGAAAAAGGAGAATTCTGAAGGTGTAACTGTCTACATTAAGGTGATGATGGTAATTTTGAACACAGTACAACTGCTATGAAATTACGTTTATCATAGACCCCAAAAGTTTTCCGGCCAAATACAGGCATTTCACGCTCATAAAATAAGACACGACGGGGAAAATTCTTTACCCACACAGTGTCAGATACGGTACCAAAAATGGTATGATGAGTACAAAACGCGTGTGGAATACGTTCAGATAAGTTTGCGATTTGATTCGCCAAAATGTTTACACAATGATTTTATCTGCTATTCATTAAACGGAGTCATTACCCAATAAACCAGTATTTACCCTTTTCGAGTAGAATTGTCAATAACTGAATTAATTTATTATGAAATTTTGTAGGTTTATATAACGGTTGTTCCGAAAGTTTTCAGACTGTTTTAATAACATGAAATCAACACGCCCGATTTTATCTAGAGTTTGGATCTACACTACAATGCAAATTTGATAAATTTGATTGGAAAATGTCGTTAAAATCGGACAAACCAATTAATCATTACAAGCCTATGAAATTACAATGGTAACTCAACACGGAGCAGAAAGACGACGTCGACGTAGTTTAGTGCAACCTTTTCTCCCGTCAAAAGGACGCTAGGAACCCATCTAGCGCTAATCTTTGAAACATTACTTTTTTTCGTCAGTTTTTGGTCACAGTTCTCCGCCTTCTATCCTCCCTAAGCAAACCCGTCACAGTTACGATATGTTTCGCATTCGCTAAATTCGACCTTCCACTCCGGTGTTTGTCCATTATAGTGCCATCCCCATCCGAAAATAATCGGGGCCACCAAAGCATTAGTGCTCTTGAACACATAGGTTTAAATTTATTGTGTTACTTTACTTTTGAGTTTGCTTAGCTGTTATTCGCCCTATGACTTCATATTTCGCACGTAGATTAAATAACTTTCATTTGACGTTGCATAATTTATTAGCAGTATTTGACGCCATTTTTATTTTTTTACTAAAGGATTGGCGAAAATGAAGTATTTACGAAAACGTCATATTTCAAAGTGTTCCGTGATGCTCGAGCTGCGTTGCCTTTGTGATGTGCTATGTTAATAATATAGATTTGACAGAATTTTTATTTGCACAAACACTTAGTAGACGTGCTGCTTCATGTTGGTATTAATATTATGACCGTGCGGCTTATAGTTCAGAAGATATAATGACAGTCTCAATACTTTCAGAGCACCCCTCGTATATGTATAAACTGTATACATAAATATATATATAATGCAGTAGTAACCTTCTGTATTTGTATTGCTTCTTGTTGGGAAAGAAAATGTTGACATCTCGCTCGTGATCCAGTATCACACAGCTTGAATCTAGTACAAACATCGTGAAATTTACAACAACAAGATATTTCATAATGTATTCATCTATGAGATACTTGTAAGTAAATCTAGGTCCAATTTCATTGATTTCACTTCTTTGCACGTAAACTAATTAATCATCTTTCCCTCTCACTTGAGCAATTAGATTACTAATTATTGATAACGACGTCGTTTAAATGAGTGTTTTTCCTCTTTCTGTTTTTCTCTGCATCACCATATGTGTCTATCAGTCTCTCTCTTTCTCTCTCTCTCTCTCTCCACAAAAATCAACCAAAATCAACTAAATGCCTATACTACAGTGTGGTTGAGTAATTATCTCATTAATTAAGACGGTGCAATCAGTCAACTTTGCTTTTGAAGTGCTTAGCAAAATATCACACGAGATTCATTTCGTTCATGATTTTATTCCCTGGAGTTTTAAATAATTATAAATTTGAAATTAATGCCAAACCCCTGGGCATATTCCAAAATCGGAAGCGTCTGTATTAGTACGAAGTGCTTATTTCTAATTTGATTCGATGGAAATGGCCTGAAATTGTTGCAACAGAAAATGTCATGAAACTTCTTAGTCATTTATAGGTTTTCTGATGGTCATTTGGTGTTTATTTCAAATGAAAACAACAGGACATGTAGACTTTGAAGCATAGAAACCAAATGATGCTCAATGACTTAGCTGTTGACGCAAGTTATGGCCAATATTCCCAACCGTTCATAAGTCTGATTCTGAATTTGAAAAGTAAAACTGTCAGGTGAGCTTAACAAGATAGTTTAAACAATCAGAAAGCGCGTTACTGTTGCATTTAGAAAATTCTTGAAAACTAGATCAAGAATTCAATTAGGAATGGTTGGTGAAAACATGGCCACATCATCCATGAAATTTCAGCAGGAGCTCCAGATAGAGGAAGTGATTTTGATTTCAAAACTGAAAATATTAATTATTCTCCACTAAACCCTATGTTGTGGGTACTCATTAGAATCGTCTCATCGAGACGATTCTAATGAGTACCCACAACATAGGGTTTCGAAGAGAAATAAGGACTTTAGAATACCATCACTCCCTCTTATCTAGAGCTATGTTCGTGCCGCTGTTTTTACGAACATTGTGGTTTTCATCTTTGATGCACACTGTCTGATAACATGAGAGATATTCGGTTTTGAACAGAGTGGAAACTGCAAGGTCTTATGGCCATGACTACTAACAATTTTAAATTGAATCATATTTCCAATTCTAGAGAATTTTCTTTCTTTGAAAGGGCAACAATTTCCAATGACCCACCCTTTACCATGCGTTTTAACAGTCCTTGCAATAAAATTCGTTAGAAAACATTGTGAAAAAATGACAAAATGCTGGTAGCCACAATTTTCTCCTTTTCCAACAATGTTCTACCCTGTTGAAGAAAGACATCATCAATTGAGCAACATTATATTCTGCAGCCTGTTATCATCTGGTAAAGGGGTAAGTTCCCTGTCTAAAATTTTATAATCTGGTAAAGGGGTAAGCTACCTGTCTAAAATGTTAACATCTGGTAAAGGGGTAAGCTACCTGTCTAAAATTTTATTCTCTGGTAAAGACGTAAGCTAGTCAGATGTCGTGTTATTGTTTAAATTTAAAATTAGAATTCGAATGCATTTTAGAATCGCTGGTGAATACGGCTTCTTCAATTTTATCTCGTTAACTACAATTGTCTATTTTATATATTTTCCCGTAAAAGTTAATTCAATTGTCTGTTTTGCACACTGATGTATTGAGGGCATTTCTCCCATTGGAAAAAACTGTTCCATGAAAGAATGATGTGGCAAAAATCATTGTTAACATGTCGACAGCAAGGCTTTCTAAAATGTGATTGGATCAATCATAATGACGTATTTACAGCTTTTAGGCATCATTTATCACAAGGCGAGGGCGGATTTACTCTGACTTGTCGACCATTTGTTATATCAAGAATATCTCCATTTATCTGGGTAGATACTGTCCGCAAACGAACACGTGGGAGACAGTTGTGTGGGCCTGTGGAGTTAGGGCGTCAGTCTCTCGCATCGAATGTTTCGTGTCGATCAACTCCGGAGATAAGTCAACCTTTAGAACAACATGTACACGAATCGCGGCTTTAGCGCTGCTTAAGGTTTCTATTAAGTAATCATCTAGAATGCTTAATATAAGTTGTAAGAAATTTAGCCATGCTCTAGCAAAGGGGGTTTCGATATATCTCGGTGATGTTTTATACTAAGCAAGTCATCAAATGAAAATGGATCAATAAAGTCAATTGCGTCTTACAATCGACTGAGTCCTGAGATATAATTGTCCCTGTTCATGCATAAAATTTACCGAAAGCAAAGAGTTTCGACCCCGGTCAGGCTGTTCGGACCGCGCAGGCTGACTTATTCAGTGAAAGTTTTTTTCACAAAGCATGGCTGCATTGTTTCACATTCGATGTTTTTACATACAGAACTGCTTTCAGCGCCAAATTTTGTACTCGATGTCTTTCGACAAAAAAAAAAAAAAAATACAATGAACTTAAGTTGAGACAGATTTTCATCCTAATTGGCTTGACTAGAATAAGCGAACGGCATAGATCCAAGATCAGACTTTACGTTCTGTGGAGTCTGATCTTGATCTTTGCCGTAAGCAAAAGCTTCTGTTCTCGTCAATAGCGCTCAAAGGGTTAAATAGAGAGTGAACGTTTTTCAACACGACAATAGTTAAGATTTGTACCTTTTTACTGAAAAGAACTGCAGATGACAGTATAACTAAATCCCGTGCAAGTGATGGATTTTGTTTTTGAAAGGATAGGTAGATCTAGATCAAACACTGTGGGAAGAGGACAAAATATTGGTTATCAGCAATTTCTCCTATTTCTAACACGACGTTCAAAGACATTATGTTCGTAAATACACAGGATTGATTCTTTTGTTGTCATAAAGCCATTACAGTTGCAAACAAAATTTGGGCGCTTTAATACTCTCAAAGCTGTCTGTCGAAGAAAAAGAATATTACATAAGCTTTCGTGTTCACCTATATCGAAATAATTAAAACAGTTATCTAGGACAAAAAATAAAAACGAGGTTTGACGATTATATATTTTGTTTTGGATGACAAATTTAATTAATTCGATATAACATGAACACGAGTTGAAAACCGTATTCAATACATGACCAAAAATTGTTCATGAAAACTCTGAATTTTAATGGTTCTATGTGGAATCTCACAATAGAGCAAATAGGGAGATTTGCTATGTGGTTTCTTCTGGACACGCTGACGAAAAATGTAGATCCTTCCTATACTTTTTCAATAAATATTTCGTTTATAATTGAAATAAATATGTACAGAATATCAACAAGGGGTTGAAATTCCAGCAATTAAAGTGTACTTATTAAAAAAAAAATAACCCTTAAAGCCCTGGAACCGACTTAAGTTGTTTTTGCAGACAGTGCAGATTAAGAACGTGCAGTCTTGATCTTTGATTTGCACTGTCTGCATTTATATTACATATTTTAGCGTAAACAACCTTAAAATAGCACCATTTCGGGCTGTTTTTCCCATTTAGAATGGCCTATGTCATTAATTTAGTGCATTAAGTGTTACGAGGAAAAGAAACTTTAGGGATTTTTTTCCGACTTTAAATTCAATAATTCATGAAGATGGAATATATTTTGTAATGAGGTCACTGTTACGTCACCATAACTATATATACATCATTCAGTTAAGCGGGTTGGGTAATGCATGAATGCAGCTCTTAGATGGAATTTTTGTAGAAACAATAGCCATTGTCTGTTGAATCAAGATAATAAAACAGGAACAGGAATGTTCAAGAGTAGGCTTAGTGATTAAAGCTTAACACTTAACCTGTTAAATAAAAAAAAAAAATTTCAAGCAGATTGTAAAAATCACAAATATTGCTGTTTGAAGGGAATTTTTATGAGGAATGACATTTGCTTATCAGACAGTGTAGAATCAAATTTTTCCGTCAGGTAAACTGTTAAATATTATGATTAGGAATGAAAATTGGCTCACAAGGGTAAGACTTAGATTTATAGGCTGATCTTGGTCCGTTCTCTTTGCAGATGACAGCACAGGTTTCGATACCATGTAGATCGTGATTAAAAATAGTAACTTCCAGGAAAAAAAAATGTTTTATCAGATCTTTTTTCAGATCTCGCTCATGAATAGTGCTCGTGTTCTAAAAGAATAATTTATTGCTTTGATAGATTTATGATGGCTGTTACGTTGACAGGACTGCCCTGTTGTGATGAAATAAATCAATCAGATAATTGGCTTGCAACACGCGAAAAGGGGCATTCGGACATTTGCGTAAAGTGTCGTCTCGGATCAGCCTGCGCAGTCCGCGCAGGCTAATCCGAGACGGCACTTTACGACTACATTAGATTTTGTCCTTCAGCAGACATGCGCAAAACAGAAAATTACATAAAAACGGAAAGTGCCGTCTCGGATTAGCCTGCGCGGATCGCGCAGGCTGATCCGAGACGACACTTTACCCAAATGTCCGAATGCCCCTTTTCACGTATTGCAGGCCAATTTATTATATGAGTCGTGCTTTGGTAGAAGGGGGTTAAATACATTCCTGTGATTCATTTTAGATCTACCAAGCGTGTGATCACATATTTATGGATCCAGAACATCCTTTTTGTCTTACAGTCGACATGAATCACATGCAGAAAATTGACCATAGTAAAAGGTTTTGACTTGGATCAGCCTGCGCTGAGCTGGGTCGATACTTTTTCCAGATGCGTTAAACCCCCTTTATTTATAGAGCTTGGTTCATATTTTTTATACAAAAGACACTCAATTCAGATGCATTTTCGAGAATTTGTTGTCTGTACCAAAGGTAACAAGGAATGTATAATTATTTTGGTGCTCAATGGGGTTTCGATAAGGTCTGATCTTGGATCCACTCTGTCGAAAATTAGGTTAACTTATTTAAGGAATGAAGAGAACTTTTTTTGTTTTCATGGAGGTATGAAAAAAACCCTAAAAAGATGACGTAATTCATGACGTCATTATAGTATTGAACATTTGCAGATTTAGTAGATTTATTGTTAGAAGTTCAATACGCTAGAATTAAGTTGAAAATAAAGACTGTTAGAACCAAGCAAGGTGACGAAGTTTTAAGCTCTCTCTTTAAATTTACTGTTGGATATTTTTTCAATATTCAGAGAAAATAAATTTAGCTAGCAGTTTGAAATTCGGACTGGATATAAAATCAGAAAGAAAAACATTATGAAATCTCGTAGATCTATACATGTTCATTTACATTAGTTTAACTGCAAAAGTAGTTCCGGCACTGGTTGATTTTTTTTTTTCATGGAGCTATGAAACAATTTTTTCAGCCAATCAGAACTCGCCAATATTCATGAAAACAACTAATATTGATTTATTCTGATCTAAAATATTTATCTGTCTCGAAATTACTATGACCAGGCCTGTTTTACCGTTTGAATACGTCATTAAAAACTTCTTTGACACTCAAAAGGTTTAAAAGATAAAGAATACCTAGATCTATATTAGAAATTTTGCAAGTCTTTTTTTTTTTTCTGTAATCGATTGTAAAGTACGTTTAAATCTTATACAGAACAGAATAGAACAGAACAGAAGTTTAGTCATGACTTGTACACAAGATACAACGTCAACTATACAAATCAATATGACAAAGTTAGATATTTTGCTTCACATGGATCAAATTAGGCAAAGGACTGTCATACAAAAAATGAAAACAAGAATGGATGAAATTAGATTCTCTGAAATCACTGTCGATTATTGCTTTCAAGCAATTCTATTCAGTTCCTGTGCCATGCTGAGAATAGTTCATCACATGAGATTCAAATCGGCAACCTCTGATTTGAGAGGTTGAGGCTCCAACTCTACGCTAGATTATAGAGAAATTTGCTTGCTGACTGCTGGAAATTTATGTGCATGCACGTATGAATCAATTCTTTACCAAACGACAAAATTTTAGACTGGTTCAAATTGAAAGCATATGCAGACGACAATTTTTGTGCCTCGATTTTTGATATTTTTCTTAGAAAATAGTAGAAAAAACATTGTAGGAAAAGGAAAAAATTGTTACCAGCATTTATTATCCTTTTCTCACAATGTTTCCAAAAACCTTTTTCTTCAAGGTCATTAAGACCCAGGTTTTGTTCTAGATGTTAACTCTAAATGTTAATATCTTAATCCACTAGACAAAAAAAGTCAATAGTTCAGTTCTGCGAAACAAGCAAGTACTCTTTTTCTAAGGATGTGGTCTAAACATTTTACAAATATGTCTTCAAGGGAGTGAAAAATCGTATTGGATAGCCGTTGAATGAGTTAATTTATCGCCGAGCAGAATACACTCGTAGCAAGCTTACAGATTCACTGACTGTGATAAAATTGCATGACCTTGTAAGAGGTCTTTGTCATTTGATGCCCGTAATTTGACTTAAACCAGATTATTTATTTGTCAAGGGTCAATTAATCTTCTTCGAGGACTTTAGCTCTTGCTGGTATGCATCTAGCTCCCGCCAATTTGTCCTTAGGCCTAAATGATGTTTATATGCAGAAAATACATTGTAATAATTTAATGCTTTGGCTTATCATCATAAATTCGTCATATTCGTAAAGGAATATATTCGAAATGCGCTTCAAACATTGTGTTTGTTTTTGTAAAAAAAACACTGTTTAACTATTTACCACACGCCGACAAATTAAATGTGGCTAAAATGATTCCATTTGTCTCTGAAAGGATAGAAAATTTTGTGAGTAAAGAGGAAAATGCTGGGTGAGAAAAGCAGCAAATATGTCTGATGCAAAAGGCTCACAAAAAGGTGAATCGTTAACTTGATTATTCAATAGTTCCCTCGTTGTTTGATACGGCCAATCAATCATTTTACCATCTGCAAAACGTCACAAAAAAGCATTGGTAATTCATTTTGTTCATGGAGCTATTCTCAGAAGTATAATTCAATTTTCAATTATCTTAAATATTAAAACCAACAAAGATACTCACATGGGTATCATATAATATCATTATTCCAGGCCATTCATCAGATTCTCTTCAAGGTGTGGAAATAATCAAAAGCTATGGGAATGCCGATTCTGAGCAAAGTTTTTATGCAAATGACGTCATATTTATTATGTTGTCACATAATTGACCTTCGACAATTATACTTCTGTGTTAAACTGTTCTGTTCAACTAATCTTGGCTGCAATGAATTTTAGTTTTTATCAAACTGCTATCAAATATTTCTAATCGCAGTCGCGTAAAAAATCTAAATTCACTCAGTTATGGGTCATTGGATAAAGAGTCTTACATTTCCGTCTTAATCTGTTTGCGTAATGTTACAGCTTTCGTCAAAATGTTTTTAAAATTGATAAAAATCCATGAAATAAAGATATATTCTTATAGGTATTGATCTAAATGTGTGTATTATGGTTTCAAATGTTGTAAACTGCAGGAGCAAGAATAAGTCTCATTAATCTGGAAATTAGTTTATCAGTTAAACATGGATATTAGAGATGCAAATAGTCTATTCACGCAATACACAACCTTGTAAAAACTTGTCAATAGCTTTTAACCGATTTTGCTTTGTTTAATGCTATAACACACTAAAGCAACTAAACTCCATTGTATTAGAACACATTTTAATACTGTAATAGTGTCATTTAAATAATTTATACTTATGTATCTTGAAACGTGTCATATATATTGCATACAATTGATCTCGTTATGTATATTGAAACGTGACTTATATATTGCATACAACTGATCTTGTATGCTTATGGGTCTAATAAAATTTCTGTTCTATTCTGTTAAAAAGTTCTCTCGACGGAATAAATGGCTATATTTGCGATTTGTGAAACCGTGGACATGTTCGTTCAACGGAACTTTGCGGGACTATTTGCGGGCCGAAATACGACACTAATATTCGAGGATTGCTACCTTTATAGGTTATAGATTTGAAACAGATATCTTATATAGTTACTTTTATTATACTGCAAAGAAATTTCACGTGATCTGATTGGATAATATGCACCGAACATGTATATCATGTACACTGGCAAAACCCACGTAAAATCAGTTTCCCTTTCGGGAGCCCCATATACATGACTACTCTTTCAACACAACATCCTAAATTGCGGCGTCGATCGATTGGTACGAGCCCCCCATAAGACAAATAAAGTGAGTAGCCTGCACAATATTATTACTAGTTTCCTTGATGGTTGTCATTAAAACGGAGAGAATGGATTATTTTTGAAAATAAATGAATATAGAACGTTACATGTATTATCGTTTGATGTCATTCTGAAACAAATACACGGGGGGTTAAAACGAGCCATCCAATCTTCAGGTAAGCAAATTCTGAAGTGTAGAAACTCATACATATTGTGCATAACGTTAAAAGGATTACCTAATTGTCGTTTGAGGCAACAAATGGTCGTTTACTTTTGCCAACAAATCATTAAAGTTCATAGTTACTAACCTTGAAGTTGTTTAAATTAATGTTTAAATAAAAATACGACGAATGTCTTTCGCAGTGACATCATCAAGATTATGCACCAAACTGCACGTTTTTCCTAGTTTTTAGTGACGTCAGTTCCCAATGACGTCAGTTTTCATTGAATTGAGTCACTCATGAGGAAGGTTCTATTTCGTCAGCGTACTCTATTAGTTTTACGGTCAGGTGGCAGGGGACTTGGAAACTTGTTCACGGCTGTGGCGAACCATGTCGCCCCGAGCAGAAGGCGAGGTAGCGACATGATTCGCCACAGCCGTGAACAAGTTTTCAAGTCCCCTGCCACCTGACCGTACAACGAATTTATTACACTGCAAAGTCTTACCATTCCATCATATATTCAGCGAAATTTCCCCGTTTTATGTTCTCACGAATTGAGTACGCTAACTACATTGAATTTCCCTTCTGAGTGCCCCAATTCTATGAAAACTGGCGTCATGGGGAACTGACGTCACTGAAACCTTGGTAAAACGTGCAGTTTGGTAGATGATATTGATGATGTCACTGCAATAGACATTCGTCATATTTTTTATTTAAGCATGGATTTAAACAACTTCAGGTTAAGTAACTATGCATTTCAATGATTTGCTGTCAAAAAGAAAACGACTATTAGGTACCTCAAACGACCAGTAGGTTATCCTTTTAACGTTACCATGAATGAGTTTCGGCACTTCACAATTTGCATACCTGACGAAAGGATGGCTCATTTTAAGCCCCCCCCCCCCCCCCGTGTATTTGTTTTAGAATGACAACAAACGATAATATATGTAATTATATTCATTTATTTTCAAAAATAACCCATTCTTTCCGCTATAATGACAACTAACAAGGGAATCTAGACTAATATGGTGCAGGCTACACAGAATGTTTGTCTTGTGGGCGGCTCGTATCTGTAGTCGCCGCCATTTTGGATGTTGTATTGAAAATGTAGTCATGTATACAGGGATCCCTCAAGGGAAACTGCTTTTATGCGGATTTTGCCAGTGTACATGATTGTATGTACGGGGCATATTATCCAATCAGATCTCGAGAAATTTCTTTGCAGTATAATAAAATTTTTGAGACCATGAAACAGGGAAATTTCGCTAAACACACGTTGGAATAATACAACTTTGCAGTATAATAAATTTTTTGTACGGTCAGGTGGCAAAGGCCTTGAAAACTAATTCACGGATGTGGTGAATAATGTTGCCACCTCGCCTTCGGCTCGGGGCGACATGATTCACCACAGCCGTGAACAAGTTTCCAAGTCCCCTGCCTCCTGACCTTACAACTAATAATATAAGTACACAAACATCGTAATGAAAAATTAATCAAGAATCTACCTCAAAATGGATCTTACTTGATTTTTTATAAAAACATTCCTTGAATAATAAAACGGACACTTCAAGTACAGATGGAATTCGTCCTCCATGTAAATAGATACTGTGTTACAGATAAGAAAAATCCAGTTTTCTTATACGAAGTGAATGGCATGAACTTCGTCACTTAGAATTTAACTGTCTGCAACTTGATGGCAAAATATCTAAATAAGTTCCATAAATAAAGATTTTTTTTTTCATATGTTCATAATAATGTAAAGAAGGGATGTTGATACTGTGGCAAAGCAACTTCTGAGAATCAAAGTATTGTCCGTGTGTTTCTATTACTCGATATCCCGCGGCGTTTTTTCCACCTTACCTAATGGATATGATAGGGATTAATCATTTTCATGCATTAATTGGAAACTTATTCATTCATTCGTTTAGATCTATATGCGCTACTCTGTAATCTGTTACTGTACAGTCTACATGATATTTTCAGGCGCAGTAATTTTGCATCAAATGATCCTTTTCCAACAATCAGTTCGACTAACATCTAACCCTGAAAAATAAATGTTTTTTTTTTTTTAAAGTTCGCTTTTTAAAACTATGCAAAACAAGTGAGGATTGATTGATTCTATGGTGTTTAATGCCGTTTTCAACATTATTTTAGTCATATCGCAGCGGCCAGTGCACCTATCCATGCTTTCCTGGGGTTTCTTTTACCAGTACTCCGCACAATATTCTTTCCAAGCCACTGGTTGCTTTCCAACATAGCCATCGTCGAAACAAGGGTTAGTGGTGAGAGAAGAACGAATGAGGTGAGAAGAGGAAGGAGGCAATTGCTGGTGTGGTTATTTATTCATTATTCCACTTCATATTGAACAGCAAAAGAGTTGCAATATTCATATTCCAGCACCTCTAACGCCGTCTAGTTTTTAAGATTTTCTGTCTATTTTTATCGAAAGAATTATTCTTTAAAAAAAGGATAAAACGTGGCTTTGCTTACATGAAGTGATTGTACCTTTTCCAACAATGTTTTATATGTTATTGAGTACGAATTAAACAGAAAAAAACGAAGAAGAAAACTAGTTTTGTTTCGTTTAATGCTTTTACTTTGTGTAATTGCCATCACTTTTTCTTTTCTAATTAGCCTAAAATAGCATGTAAAGTAATGACATACATAAGTTTGCTTTGGTTTCATGTCATTCTAAACGTCCTTGCTTCACATCTGAAAAAGGTCATAATTAAAGAGTGTAGCAGTTTAATTCTGATAAACGAAGCAATAAGGGCTGATAGCCTTGTAATTTGCTATATATTTATTTCGAGTTACGATTCTTTTTGTACAACCCCTATCAAAGTTACATCCTACAGATAATATTGATTCTTATGATGATTTGAATGAAAAATCCATCTTGACTGATTTCATTTTGATGATGGTGTTCCTTTTTTGTCCTTGAAAAGTCGATGACATACACTTTGTAAAGATTCTAAATCTTGTCTATTGTGTTTACGGCACAGGCAGTCTTTCGCGTTTCATGTTCGTCTTCATTGTTTTAAGGTTGGAACCTTAATCTATTCGTAGTCTTCTCTCTGTCTGTCTGTCTCTCTGTCTCTCTCTCAGTGTCTTTTCCTACCTCTGTCTACCTACCAGACTGTCTGTCACTCAAATACAGAAAATAAAGAAAGGTAAGGTAATTACAAGTCAATGGTATGCAAGTGCACTCGTGTAATAAACTTGCACGTGAACCGAATCACTATCCATACACGTTGCCGAAATAAAAACATCCCAAGGTCTGTAATTAGCTAACTCAAATAAGTATATTAAGATCTGATGGATTTCAATGCATCTTTCGCGCTCCCATTAATGGAGTAACATTTAATACATGCGTTCGTCAGGCAACTTTTACTATAGAAGCAGTTTCACCCTGAGAGAAAAACTTCTTTTTTTTTTTTTAACTAAATGGTAATAATAACCTTTATACTTGAATAAAGAAATTGTATAGCGAAAAGCGACCTTCGCAGTTAAATTTCTTATGCATTCTCTAACCCACAAAACTGAATGATGAGTGGCTAGTAACGGTGACGTGACGTTGACAATAACGGTAACATCATTACAAAGTATTTCAGCTTGTGGAACTGTGTAATTTCAAATTAGTATAGATCCAGAGATTCTTTTCCAGGTTGGAGGAAAGAAGAGATTGTTTTCGTTTATTTTCATGGAGGTACAAAAACAAAAAAGTATGAAACAGTAAGAAACGAAAAGAGAGAGGGGAAAAAAATAATAATAAATAAATAAAATAAAACATATAAAACTTAACAAAGGTGTGTTTAAGTTTATTGTTTTCATACCTCCATAAAAGAATATCTTCATTCCTTATAACTCAATATCACAGAAAAAAAAACAAACTCACACATACATAACATAAACTGCGTATTTATTTTGTATAAAATAAGAAAGAAAACATTATGGAATCTCGTGTCTATGTTTGTTTACCTAAGTTTGACAGCGAAAGTAGTACATGCACCTCATGAACTTTTTTTTCTATGGAGCTATGAAAAAAAAAAATCAAAGCCAATCAGAACACGACAATATCAATAAAACAACTAATAATGAATTATTTGCCAATAAGTACATTTTGATTGCAGGAATTTTAACCTCTTGTTGATATTCTGTACGAATTCAATCTAAACTTGTATGAAATTTTCACTTAAAAATAGGAAGGGTCTACTTTTTCCGCCAACTGTCATGTCAAGGAGAAGATCAATCATATTAAATCTTAGTTTATTTTTTCCAGAAAGGTATTCATTTTCACTCTTATATTTTGACTTGTTAATTGCTATTACCATGTCAGTGAGTAACTCGAACAAAGTTGTTATAAAAGAAATTAAGTGCAGAGTGTTAGAAAGCAAAAAGTAAAAAGGGACGACTCTAACAACCTGTAATTTTGAAAAGGGAATGACCGAATCTAAGTTGAGAGACCTTGTGGTCAGACTCTTCTGCCATGTCTTTGGATAATCATTTATATTGTACAATTTTATAAATCTTAGTATATATTAACTTGGCAATAAAATATGTTTAAGCGAGACGAGAGAGAAAAAGTCAACCAGACTTTTTCGTTTTAGATAACTCGTTATTTAAATTCAGCATATCGTGAACACTCCTGTAAGGTCCTGTACTATTGTGTATTTCAACTGTCAATTTATGTCAGATCTAGCCTGGCATTCAGGCCCTGCATTTAAGTCATTGTCATAAACAAGGTACACAACTATCGTAAACCTGCGAAATACGTGTTGTTTTTTGCCCTTCAACTAAAGTACCGGGTTAAATCAGAGAGTGAGGACATTAGTGTATTTGTTTTGCAGCTTTATTTTATGATTTTACTGTTTTATGCAAATGCTCTACTTAACGGACTGATACCAGTCTATGTCAGATCCTACATGTATATATCTTTAATCATTTCTTATAATTCATTCTGCAATAACCAAAAGGAAAAAATATATATTCAAGATGAATCTTATCCTAATTGCGATTAAATAGCATCCCAACCCAAATATTTGAATTCATTTATTGTGATGGTTAATGCAAAAGAAGCAATTATCCCCGATATGATTACACCTTTTAACGATAATCGTCGAGACAAAACGATAATGTGGGAGTTCCACCACGTGCCATGATGAGCACGTTGCAAAATTGGTGCAATCTTCATTCACATTTTTCGTAAATGTAGTCATATCTATAAATATGAGCCGTGCTCTGTGAAAAAGGGGGCTTAATGCATCTGCGAAAAGTATCGACCAAGGTCAGCCTGCGCAGTCCGCGCAGGCTGACCTTGGCCGAAACCCTTCGCTTTTGGTCAGTTTTCTGTATGCCAAAGGACCTGTCTACCTCTTGATTATTTTGATTGCTAGACAAAATACATTTCACGGATCCATGATCATGGGATGACATGCTAGTTATCCGGCATCTCGGAGATGCATTAAGCCCATTTTTGCCAAAGCATGACTCGCATATGAGTGGCGCTCTGGAATAATTGGGTTACATGCATCTTTGTAATCCCTGTGCAAAGCAAGTCATCGCATAATGTGGACCCATTTTGCGTATAAACCGGCTGAGGTAGAACGGTCCTTAGACTCGCAGGAAGTTTACCTATAGGCCTAGCAAAAGGTTTCAACATAGGTCAGCCTGCGAGGAATTTGCAGGCTTGCATTGGTCGCTACTTTTTGCAAATGGATTAAACAACATTTTCACATTTTTACAGAGCATATCTTGTCTATAAATCCCCAGCCCATTAGCTCTTTCGATGCCGTACAGTGCTGGACATCAATAGGCATGAGTTAGGATCCCAGCTCTGTCAAACGCTTTTCGTTGATCGATAATAGTCATGGTAACACTGATTAACATTAATTCGACGATATTAATATGGAAAGAAGCTAGTGGCCTATAGAGAGACTTGTGCAAGCTACCGGTATACAAAACGCTAGGAACACATGGACATGTAAAATGATATGACTTAATGTTGAAACTGCGTTCATCACCAGGCAGTCAAACATTTACGGAAAAATATCAAATTATTATCAGGGACGGCTTCGCTTCATTGTTCCATATAACTTCGATTTTCCTTCACTCATCAGTGTCTAATTACCTTGGTCGAACTAGCCTTATAATTATGGTCTGTCTTCTTGTCTCTAGATGGCATACAATGGTATAAAATTAATCTGCGAAAAATCATTTAAAGAAAAAAAAAAAAAAAAAACTGATGGGTATAGATTTTGTCATAGCAAAAGATATTTTTTCATCTAGTGCCGTTATGAAATATTTGACTATGAATGTGCAAGCATTATCGCACATGTAAGTATTTCGAAAGACCGATGTAATGATAACTATGAGATTTGCATCGTCAGTTTATTATCTGGTATTTCCGAAGGTCCTAAAACCAATGCATAATGTTCATGTATCTTGGGTGCATAACCTTACCTTGACGGCTTTAGCGGACACTGTAGATCAAGATCAGACTGCACAGAACGAGCCATCTAAAGCTGAACAATGACAAAAATCGTATTTCGGCGCAGTTGAAATCTACATTTAGGTCTCGAAATAAGTCAAATCCATTTAGTTGGCCGCGAAATTGTTAATAAGTGATCTCGCTGTTTATCTTCAATGTCATTGTTCATTACAGAACCTTGGTCCATATTTACAAACCGTTCTTGAAATCATTCTTTGTCTATTTCTCAAGAATTTTCTAAATTTGAAAGTTATGCAATTTCTGGTTGGCTAAACCATTTTATTGTCGAGCCCGCTTGCGGTGAGCGAGACATAACTTTCGCAATGTCGCTTCAGTGTATGTTCGTCCGTCTGTGCGTGCATGCGTGCGTGTGTGTGTGTCCGTCCGTCCGTCCGAACTTGTCCGGACCAGAACTCTAAACTAAAGGATGGATTTCAAAATAATTTGACACAGCTGTTTTCCTTAATAAGTAGAAGTGCCGTTTGAAATACTTGTTCAGGTAGGTCCATTTGTTTATGAATGGGGCTTGTCTGAGCTTAAACTTCTACATTTATGTATGGATTTCAAAATAATTTTACACAAGTGTTCTCCTTTACTAGTAGAAGTGCCATTTGAATAATTTCACTTGAAGATCAAATAATTGAAATTTCTTAAATAGAGCTTGTCCGAGCTACAACTTCTACATCTATGTTTGGGTTTAAAAATAATTTTACACAGTGTTCTCTTTTATCAGTAGAAGTGCATTTGAATCATTTGTTCAGGTAGGTCCAAACTCAAGGTCACACAGAAAGATCAAATGATAAAGTTGTCATTGATAGAGCATGTTCGAGCATGGTTGAGCCATAAATTCTATGTTTTGGATAGATTTCAATGTAGTTTGGCACAATTATTCTTCTTCATGAGTAGATGTGTGCCATTTAAATTCCCCCATGGTGGGCTCGACATCTTGCCCCTGGACAACCTTCTAATTTGGCCAAAATGATTTACTTTGTTAATCTGTAATTATACTCAGAATAGAAATTAGAATACGGGTCCTTGGTCTTCGCAGTCGACAACCCATTAGATACGAAATCTAAGACCTAACAGAGACGACGACCATCCCTACTGTACTAAAGATTGTTTTAAACAAGCGATGGGTAGTCTTGTGCAATTTCACTTCCGTAACGATATTGCAGTTTCTGATCGAAATTAAGTTTCCTTTGGTACTATCCAGGAACTGTTTCTGTAAAGTTTCTTGGAAATAAGCTCACTTCTTTCATAGAAATCGCTGTTAACGTCGCACGACGGACGACATGCAACAGATACTTTCCCGACCACAATAGCTTCTTCTTGGGCATCTCGTGCTAAAATGAGCTCAAAATAATAGTAAGAGCAAGCCTAAACATTTTTTGACAAGTTAGATACGTCTTTTTTTGAAATAAAAACAAAAAATAAGAAAGATTTCATGTACGAATAACATAAATCATGGGGGGTTATAATCATATCTTTAAAAAGACGCTTGATTAAATGACTGATTAAATGATGATTTACGCCGTTGTCAACCAAAACAGATACTGAATCAATACATATTGAAGCATGATAAAGGACTGGTAAGGCCTTTAGAAAAAGAAACTAGCCGGGGAGTTTTTGAAATGATTTTAAAATACACATTTTTTTTTTGCTTGTTTGTTTTTTTGAAGTGCAACGAACAGCAGACACTTTTTCTTACACAATAAAGTGCTCCGGTGAGCTCAAAACAATAGCAGCAACAAATCTCAACATATTTTGACAAGCTAGAAAGGTCATTTTCTAACATGACAGAGACATGAAAAAGGTTTCGTGTACGAACCACATAAATTCTGGAGGTTGTAATGATTTCTTCAAAAACATGCTGGTCTTAAACTCATAGACGCAGTGTAAAGGTAAGATAAGGGCGGTAAGGAAATACATGCGTAGCAAGATTTTGATATTATAAGGCTTGCAACACGCGAAAAGGGGCATTCGGACATTTGAGTAAAGTTTCGTCTCGGATCAGCCTACGCAGTCCGCGCAGGCTAATCCGAGACGGCACTTTACGACTACATTAGATTTTGTCCTACAGTAGACTTGCACAAAACAGAAAATTACATAAGAACGGAAAGTGTCGTCTCGGATTAGCCTGCGCGGAGTGCGCAGGCTGATCCGAGATGACACTTTACGCAAATGTCCGAATGCCCTTTTTCGCGTGTTGCAGGCCATAAGGAAGATCAATTCGGTTTTTTTTTTAATGTCAAAATTGACAATATTGAAATCCGTTCCTCTCTTTTCTATGAATCAAGTCCACATGACAAAAGCCGCCATCCGTTGATTTCGCTGAGCAAAAGTTAAAGTTAATCCTGTAGAGTTTACCCTTTCAAAGAAGACACCATTTTAGATGTGTCCAAGTTAATAGCATTAGGACATGAAAAATTGAATATGACTGAAATGAAAGGATATGAAAACAATGTGGGAAAAAGAGAAAATGCTGGTCACCAGCTGGGCCCCGTTTTACTAAGGTAGTTACGTACAAAATTTTCGTAAGTTTTACGTAACTATAGTATGGTAGCATATTTCTGCGACGAGGTACGAGATAACTATCATGATTATTTTAGAAAACTATTACGATAAATCAAAGTTTCCTGGAAATTTTATCTTTTCATTTTCCTGGAAATTTTATCTTTCGTTTTATCTAGATAAAAAGAACATTTCAGAAACATGAGGGGTGAAAGGATCAATCAATCAATTAATCAATCAATCAATCAATCAACCAACCAATCAATCAAAATTAATTATTCTAGGCCACTAACCGGTAGGAACAAAACAAATATTACTACAAATGGATAAAGAGAAATATTGACCATGGCATGTGGTCGCGTGACAATTGGAATAGATTTTTGTAAGAATTAATTATGTTATTGTTACATTGGTCAACCGGAAATGCACGACAAATTGCCGCCAACAAAATGTATCGCCGCCACAAAAAGTAGATACTTAACTTTAGTTTAGAAATCAAATATTTCAACTCGACACTGTTTAAAAAGAAAGAAAAAGGGCAACTCTACCTCATGATTCAGCCACTTGTTAGACAAACTGGAGTTTATGGATCCACAATTATGTGATGACTTGCTTGGTATAAAGAATCACGGGAATGTATTAAATCTCAGTTTGCCAGAACATGTCTCATATTCGTTGAAACAGTATTTTTTCAATCATTTTTTTTTTTCAAATTGACTTTGTTAATTAAGGTAACATGATATCTAAATGCTGACCATCTTCTGCATTCGCTTACATTCTGTATAACCCTTTACCACATAACAAAATTTTAGACATATCCAAATTGAAAGCATTTATTGAAGATAAATCTGATGTGGCTCAAATAACTGAACTTGCCTTTGACAGAGAAGAAAACATTTTGGGAAAAGGAGAAAATGCTGGTTACCAGCATTTTCTCCTTTTCCAAAAATGTTTTCAAAGTCTTCTTCATCAGGGTCGTTAAAACTCGGGATTGTGTGGTAAAGGGAAAAGCTACCAATGGCAATTGGTATTTGACAAACCTTACAAATAGGGTTATAGAAGAAAACTTTGCCAAAAAATAAGAGCCTGAGCTAGCTGCAGAGTAAACAGTCTGTCATGTAGCCATCAGCGCTTAAACAGACGAAAGCATTTTTTACTCTTTCATACTGTAAGCTTTTACAGATATCAAACTGGGCGTAGATCTAAAGATATACGAGGGTTGTTCGATATGTAATGTGTATTGTACGATATCTCAAAAGCATTCGACTCAAATAGTGAAATGAACATTATATCCCTTCAAAGTATTCTCTGCGGTTTGAAATACATAATTTCAATCTCTGAATCCATTTCTGAAATGCGTCACGGTACGCTGATTTAGGTAGACCTCTGAGGCACTGACTGATGGCTGAGCCAAGGGCTTGTCGGGACTTGTAACGACGACCAGATAAGAACTTTTTAAGTTTTGGAAAAAGGAAAAAGTCGCATGGGGCTAGATCTGGAGAGTATGGTGGGTGTGGCAAGACGGTAACCTTCTCCGACTTCAAAAATTGCTTCACAAGCTCAGGTGTATGTGATGGAGCATTATTATGAAGTAGACGAACATGCCTAAATCCTGACACAGCGCGTCGTTTAAGATAATATTTCTTGACCTTTTTTAGTATAACATCTCGGTAATACCGACCTGTAACACTTTTGCCCTTCGGCACCGGAATTTGTACGGCTATACCATCACATGAGAAGAATATATACAATAAAGAACCTTCTTTGTGCTTATGCTTCTTTTGGCAACTACAGGCCTTCTACCGTGTTTAGTTAGCCATATTTTGTTTCCAATTTTTCTTACTGGTTCGAAATAGTGAACCCATGTTTCATCACCAGTAACAGTGTTTGCAAATTGTCTTTGATTGAATTTGGGAAACATTTTGAGCAATTGCTTAGCGGTTTGTACTCGTACCTGTTTTTGGTCATCTGGCAATATATGAGGTATCCATCTGGCAGAAATCTTTCGTACTTTCAAAATACGCTTCAAAATGAAATGCACCCGCGATAGCGATATGCCAACAGCGTTGGCAATATCACGAATCGTGTATCTGCCATCACTTTCAATTATTTCCCTGATTTTTGAGACATTTGCCTTGCCTGTTAAAGTCACAGGTCGGCCAGATTTTGCTGCATCTTTGACGGACTCTGTGCCAGTCAGAAATTTCTTTCTCCAACTACGAACTGTCTCATAAGATACCTTATCAGACCCATAAACTTCCCCCAATTCAGTAAAAATCTGCATTACCGAATGACCGAGTTTTGTGCGAACTTTTATATAAGCTCTAATTTCTTCAATATTCTTAATCCGTTTCCCAACCATTTTTACAACAGTGGTCAACGACTAGTTCTACTGAAATGACTGTAAGTTTAAAACTATGTGGAGCTGAAGGCTCGTGTTTATACCGTTGGAAAGGTATTGAATAGAGCTATTCAAGCGTATCATCATCCACGAAATCGTGCAAAGCGTTATCGCGCTGTGGTATAATACACATTACACATCGAACAGCCCTCGTAACTTGCCTCAGACGGGCAGAAAACATTGTGGATAAAGGAGAAAATGCTGGTTACCGCTACTGTTTCAAAAAGCTGTATTGCTTAGGGTTGTTAAAAATCGGGATTATGTGGCAAACGGTTCATGGTAATTTCTTTTTATTTGTTTGAGTTCTAGGCTTCTGGATAATACGAGTAGTTCGGTAAAGATTAGATTGCACAGCACGTGTAATCTGATCGTGATGCTAAATTTTTCGACCCATCTAACTCTTGACCACATGACACAATATCAGCATGGTCCAAATTGTAAGCATTTACAGACGACAGATTAAATGTTGCTAAAAACATAAAGTTTATCTTTCCAAAGGGTAGAAAACATTTTGGGAAAAGGAGAAAGTACTGGTTACCAGAATTCTTTTCCTTTTCCCACAATGTTTTCAAAAGCCTTCTTCTTGTGGTCGTTAAAAGTCGGGATTTTGTGGTAAAAGGTGAAACCTCAGGCTGCTAAGCACGACTATATGAGCCGTGCTCTGTAAAAAGGAGGCTTAATGCATCTGCGAAAAGTATCGACACAGGTCAGCCTGCGCAGTTCGCGCAGGCTGACCTGGGTCGATACATTTCGCTATTGGTCAATTTTCTGTATGCTCAAGGACCACTGTTCCTCATAATTGCATTGGTTGTTAGACAAAAAATAAATTCTATGGATCCATGCTGATGTGATAACTTGCTTGATATAATACATCACGGAGATGCATTAAGCCCCCTTTGCCAGAGCATGGCTCAATTATGTATTCTTTTGCGGACAGAGTAGATCAAGTAGAAATAACACCATCCGAGAATATGAGATTTTGCCTTGGCAGAAAAAACTTTGACATCGATATTATTTGGTTTTCATTATAGCCAGGAGATTTTCAATTTTTTTCTTTTTTACACCATTAAATAAGTTATATTGAATTAAAAATGTCTGTCCTTTCCTCACGAAGGATTTACGGTGTAATGAGAAACTATAATAATGGCCTGCAAGACACGAAAAGGGGCATTCTGACATTTGCGAAAAGTGTCGTCCCGGATAAGCCTGTGCTCTCCGCGCAGACTAATTCGAAACGACAATTTCCGTTCTCATGTGATTTTCTGTTTTGCACAAGTCTACTGTGGGACAAAATCTAATGTAGTCGTAAAGTGGCGTCTCGGATTAGCCTGCGCGGACTGCGCAGGCTGATCCGAGACGACACTTTACGCAAATGTCCGAATGCCCCGTGTTGCAGGCCAATTATAGTACTGCATTCGTGCTTCAGAAAATAAGGCAATAGCACCAAATTATTTCCATCTATTACCGCACAAACGTCTTAGTCACACGACAACCCTGATGGAGATGGCTCCTGAAAACACTTTGGGGAAAAGGAGAAAGTTTGTTTTCTCCTTTTCCCACAATAATTTCTACCCTATCAAAGACAAAATATCCTAAATTGTTCCTCAGTAGGGTTTTTTTTTTTTTTCAAATGCTTTCAAAATGGATGAGTAGAAAACTGTGTTTTCTGATATAGAGTTTACTGCCTAACAAGATTTAAGAATCAATTTGTGCATTTCATACGCTAAATGGCAAGCGTCGCTGTAAAACATTTTTTAACAAGTTATCTCTCAAGTAAGGCAAGAGCTGGTAAATTATCAGTGGAAAAGAAGGAGAAACGTAAGGAAAAACATTTTGTCAATGACAAATACCACATTTTTTTCTAACCAGAGATTTTTTTTTTTTTCACTTTCACTTAATACTATAATTATGTATGCAAAGTATATACGTGTACATGTATATACCTGATAGCTCGGTCGAAAGCAGACAGGACTTGAAGCCAGGGCGTCGCTGGTTCGAATCCACTGCTCGGCGATTTCAATCCTCTCTCACCACAGACCATTGTTTCGATGACGGTCATGTGGGAAAGTAGAAAAGAGAACAAAAAAAGAAGAACAACATATCTACATTAGGCGATCTATGCACTTTGGTGAAAGAAACTCCGGGTGGATTAGTGCGCTGGACGCCATGATAGATCTATAAGTGAAATAAGTTGAAAACGGCATTAAACACCATACAAACAAATCAGAATGCCTAGATCGCCTAAATTAGATTATTTTCCCTTCTCAGTTACTTTCTCTTGTTGGCAGAGCAATCGTTTGTAAGACTTCTTCACCATGAATAAAAGGTCCTCCTCAATCACAGTTACAAATCATCTTTCTTTAAGCATCCTTAATCATTCGCATAACGACTGAAATCTATCTTCAGCACTTTATTTTAAAAAGGAAAAAAAGTTTCATAGAAATTTTCTTCAAATCTGTTTCCATCTTTTAAAAAAAAATTTAAAGTTTTCTTTGATAAGGAATCTAAACAGTTGTATCAGTATTAAATCGATACATTGAAATAAAACAAGCCGACTGCTTACAATCCATGCAGAAACATAATATTTTTTTACATGTTATTGAAATTTATCGCTATCTAGAGCTTTGTATGTTTTGTTTCTATGATGTTTCTTGCGGTTTACAACACTATTTCCATTACAATGTATATCGCAGCGGCCAGTGTGGCTACCATGTTTTCTTGCATTTTCTTTCACCAGTGCTTCGCACAATATTCCTCGCAACCTACTGCCTAATTTCCAGCAGAATTATCGTCAAAAAAATTATCAGGACGCACTCTGACAGAACATCGTAGATCTACCAAAAATGGAGAGATCAAGATGCGAGTCAGTTCCTATAATGATTGATACCGCTGCAGTAGCGCTCGGGTAGGGACGGATACGATCATATTGATCTTAATCTCCACCTAAACCCTTCAAAATATGCCGATCATACTATGATTTTCTGGCCATTAAAGCCACTGGGAGTATTGCAGAAAGAAAGTAGTGTCAGCCTGGCTCTATACTATTTGTAGATGCATCAAACCCGCTTATTGCACAGCATGGCTCATACATAAAATTTCAATGTTTTTCCCCCTTCTTCTTCATTTTTTTTCACACATGCAGTACAAAAGTGTGACCGCGAACTTTACCTTTCTGTCTTTTTTTCTATAGATTTACATGTAATAAGGAAATGTGTCCGTACAATGTTCTTAAAAAGTATTGGAACCAATAATCATTACAAGTCATGATTACCACATGTTATTTGACTCGGAGCCAAACTGAACAAACTTGTCGGGGAACTGTATTGAAGAGAATCCGGTACCTTTCGCCCTATTTCATGTCCGCATGGGTTCGTTCACCCCAATTCAAATTTATACACCGACGAGAGAAGAATGCAACCAATTGCAATGACATTTTAAAACCTTGATAATTAGTTTGGCAAAGCCTTGATTCAGATTCAAAACACTATGATTTCAAGATCTAACATGTCATTTAAATTATTAGATATTTATTTCACAAAATATTTTTGCCACCATCCTGTTATTTAAACACCGAAAATTGAATACTTCACTGAATGTAACCGTACAATTTCTTTACAACTGCCAGGAAAATATAGCGAGTTTGTGTTTATCGGTCTTTTATAAAAAATTTTGTTTTACGGCACAAAACATAGATAGCCCCTTTGATGAAAGGACTACATTATATATAGATAATTTCAACGTCCTAAGACAATTTGTAGACTACGTTTCTTTTAAAAAGAAAGTAAAGGAATAAGGCATAAATATATATAATTTACCAAAAAAGCTGGACAAAAGGGACCTCAAACATTAATAATTACGTGTTTTTGAAAATAACAAGTATCTAGTTGTAAAACACACACACATATTCATAGAAACCCTAGGATTTTTTAAGAAGTGAACGTGTTTTCAAAGATATGGGGTGGGGCGGAAAATACTGTTAGAGGTTTTAGTAGTTACTCTTTTTTCCAAACTATTTCAATATCTTTAAAAAAGTTTCCTGACTTTAATACGTAATTTTTTTAAAATATCTGATTGGTTAAGTACAGTAAAAGTTAGGCAATGAAAGTATACACACTTATATTCATTTTCTACTTACTCTTTGAAATTTGACAATTTTCATAGATATAGTTTGGCAATCCCTCCCCCACCCTTTTTTTTTATATCGTTTGCAACATATTAGAAAATAGAAATAAAGGGTAACTAACCCACATAGCGCCGTAGGCAAAAGGGGTCTTTTGCAGACGGCGTTGATCAAGATCAGACTGCACTAAACGTGAAATGTGATCTCTGATCTACATCGACCGATTTTTAAGCCAAGCAATTGAGATTAAAAAAATCTTTTCAAGTTTTAGTAGATTGTGTCTAGAGTCGTTCGGAGGAGGTCGAGTTAAAATATTTGGCGCTGAAAGTGCTGAAATATCAATTTAATTCGAAAATAAAGACTTCTATAAACATTAATGAGCCATGCTCTATGAAAAGGGGGCTTAATGCATCTGCGAAAAGTATCGACAAGGTCAGCCTGCGCATTCCGCGCAGGCTGACCCGGGACGAAACTTTTCGTTTTTGGTTAATTTTTTGTATGCCCAAGAACAAGTCTATAACATGATTCAGCTGGTTGTTAAAAAAGTGAATATTATGGATCCATAAGTATGTGATGGCTTGATTGGTATCATGGATCACGGAGATGCATTAAGCCCCCTTTTGTCAGAGCATGGCTCGTTTAATTTTACTAAATTCTAACAACAAGGATGAATCGAAAACGTTTCACTTACCATATACTGTTGTGAAATGACACGACAGAAATACCACAATCGACACCGTTACAAACGTCAAACATGAAGGTTGCATTTTTGTAAATAAAGATATATTTTTGTCTCTCACTCGAGCTACAAAAGTTTTCCAGTAATAGAAGATTTCTAAGTTAAATAGAGATAATTTGGAGAATTTTAAAACTGTGACTACTCCGAAAACTATATATATATTTTTTTTCTATAGCAATAACTTCTGTTCAAATTATCTCCAGATATGAATCATAGTTAAAATTGTATTAAACCAAAGATGTAGTACCGATCTGCACCTGGTGGGCTGCACAGCAATAATCTCAATGGAAGATCCGCTGTGAGTCGTTTTATTTTTATAGACCAATATCGAGTCTCTTATTTCAGAACTCTCAAGCCAAATGAAACGTCATCGATAGAACAAATTATTAAGCTTGCCTTGCCTTCGTGGTATTATCCTACCCACTCAAATACAGAGAAAATCACGATAATTTCTATATATGAAGGGCCGAAGAAATGACCCTTTACCAAACGACAAAATTTAAAACTTGTCTGAATTGAAGACAATTGCAGCCGTCAAATAAAATCGTGTTTAAAAATTGATTTATTTTATTTATTTATTTATTAACTTATAGAAAACATTGAATGGAATGGAAAAATACTGGTTATAGCATCTTCTCCCTTTTCCCACATTATCGTCTAAGATCGGGATTGTTTGAAAAAGGGTTAAAGATTTCTACAGTCTAAGTAAACATAAACGGTGATTCTCAATGACTTAGTAAGCTGACAGCTGGCAAAGCACCAGTAAAGAAGAAAGACAAAAGTACAAAAAATATTTTCGTTGGTATTTCCTTAATCGGCTACGTAGCTTCTTTAGACATTTGATTTCGCGCAAGAGTTTCGCAAAGAATTGTGGGAAGGTAACATAATCAATATCTCTCGTCAACAACGAGGACTCGTATTCAAATCAGTATGATGACGTTATATCTGATGTTATAAAAATAGACGGAGTCACCGATTACAAACGACCATCCTGTATTTGAACACCCAAAATTGCTCCTTTTTTTTTATTGAATGTAACCAAGTAATCGATGAGACTGCAAAGGAAAATTTATCAAGTTGCACTTGTCGCAGCTTTGCAAGAATTTTGATTAACCCTTTCGGAGCCATAGGCGAAATCCCAGCCTTTTGCGGACGGCATAGATCAAGATCAGACTGCACATAACGTGCAGTCTGATCTTGGATCTATGCCATCCGCTTGTCTAGTCAAGCCTATAAGATAAAAATCTTTCCAAGACTCATAGGGTTGTATTTTCACTCGTCAAAAAGGTCCAGTTTATATATTTAGCGCTGAAAGAGTTAACTGAGTTAAAAAGTAAATACGCCCCTTTAAACTGCCTTCTAAATTTAAACTTTGAACCATTGGTAAAGGCCGAAATATTTCGTTTTCTGCGACGGACAGTGTAGATGCTAGATCAGACTGTATGTTCTAAGCAGGAAAATCTTGATCTACACTGTCAGCGATCGTGCACTGAGTCCTTCTTGCAAAACACTTTTGAAAACATTTAGGTTGAATGTAAACAAAATGCTCCTTACCCACACTGGCCACCATTAAATAACAGGACTACTTTTGACGATATCGTTCAATACCAATCAGGCGTCTTTTCAAAACAGTTGGAATTCTGTGAGGCATAACAATATGTAAATTTGACTTTAAAAAATAAAACACGACATGTTTTCCTTTGATGATCTATCCAGCCTTTTTAAGCCATGTTCACATTTACGGTCATGCACGTAGTTGTCCCTTGTTCATTTCAAACGTAGTCTGCCGTAGTGTTATTACGGTCAACTAGGTTGAAATAAGTTCGAATCAGGTTCAAAACTGGCAAAAAGGGGAAACATAGTATGCTGAACTACATTTAACTGCGAGCAAAGTAGCTAGGGTTAACTGGGGTATCACTACGTCTAACAACGGGTAACTCCGTTACACTAAGTATAAACTACGTCCCAAGAACGCGCAACTACGATTAGTAAGTGTCAACTGCGTTAAGCTACAGTGAGACGTTGTGGCTGCGCCTGCTCAGTACGGGTAAGCTACAGTCATTGTGCTTTTGGAAGCTGATGAGCCAAAATTGTTGATCTTATATTCTGCCATGCCGCCTAGGAAGAAAAGATGTTCTTCCAAAAGATACAGTCAACTACAGTAAACACTACGATTTAGTCAACTAAGGTCAATTACGTTCAAACTACCGTCACAGTTGGTTCACAACAAGTAATTAACCGTAACCAATTTTTGAACATGTTCAAAAATTATGTACTTACTACAGGCAAATCATAAGTTCAAATTACGTTCATTACTACGTTGAACTACGGTTATCTACGTGTAACCACGTTCAACTACGTGTAATACGTTTAACTACGGCCAACTATGGCTATTCCCCACTACGGTCAACTACATAAGGTGTGACCACGTTTTTACCCTTGCCCCCTAAAAAATGAGGACTTCGTAACGTCTATGATAAGTAGACTTTATTGCCCTACGCTGAATGTAATAGCTTCGTTGTTGTTGATGCAAAGATCAGCTACTGACTTGAGAAGAATGTTGTGCGTGATACTGTTATAATTATATGACCTACTGGCATTCATTCTACACATCGAAAAAACAAGAAAAAATATAGTTTTGAAATAAATCTAATATGACATTGTTGTTTCAAACCAAATTATGGCTTCATTGCCGAACTGATTTGGTATAAAAAGGCCTTAAACATTATATTCCTGGTTAGTATTAAATCATTTGCACCTATAGTTAACAGAGACACCAAGACCACTTGAATAGGCATGGCTGTTCAAAGCCGCGTTAAACACCAAACAAACAATCAGACAAACACATTTGAAGTAATCCTCTTAAGGTATGTGGCCCCTAACTCTGATAATTAAAAAACGGAAGCTGCCGAGAGATTGGCCGAATAGCTTTTACGAAAACACCGATATTGCACGATATTTACCGATTAGTTAGTGAGTCTACGGCCCTTAACTCTTATATTAAAAGACGGAAGCTGCCGAGATTGGCCGAACAGCCTTTACGAAAACGTCGATGTTTACCGATAAGTTAGGGGCGGTAGACCTTAACTCTTTCATTACTGAATAGATAAATTGTATTCTCTCAAAGGCTACAAACACAGTTCCGGTGCATGATCAAGAGGGAGTTCAGTCATAATCCAGAGTAAAGCAGTGGACAGATCAGAGATCAGACTGCACGTTCTGTGTAGTCTGATCTTGATCTACACTGTCCACAAAAGCTTCTGGTGACGTCTAAGGTATGGAAAGAGTTAATCATCATAGCAGTACCTGGATGTTACACGGACTGGTTACACATGAAAACTCATCAAGTTTCCCATTGATGCTCTGCCAAGTCTAAATGAAACCATCTTTACTAAGAAAAGAAATGTATTGACGTCTTACGGATAGCGGGCTTTATAGATTTATGAGATTTGCTCATCGTCGGATATAATAGTTTCGACTTTGTTTATGCTTGAAAGCAGCCTGAGGCAGTGAGTAAAGAAGTATAAAGTAGCATTATTAACCTGGAAAAAACCAAACAAAACTTTGATACACTCTTATGGCCTGAAAAACCGCTTCATGGGGTTACACTAGGGTTAAATAGGATATTAAGACAATGGTTATGATTTATAAACTAGGCTGTTCCGAAGACCAAACTTACAGGTATTCACGGAATGTGCAGATGTCTCGGTTAAATCTTGTCAACCAATATTAGATGTTCCGAACTTGTTACAACTAAAAAAACTCATCATGTTTCCCTTTGATGTGCTGCCAAGCCTTAATCAGACCATCTTTACCAACAATGAGAAATCTATTGACGTCGTTTTGCCAGTAGACTTTATAGATTTATAGGGATTGCTCTTACTTGATGGCGTACCATGTTTTATTGGTGTTCTTTTATTTCGACGAAATTAAGCATTCGGTGTCATAAAGGTTTGTCGTACTTCATTTTGAAATCTGTTTTACACTTTCAGTAACATAGGCATAAACAAGGGCTATTTGTGAACGACACTGATAAAGAACATGCAGACTGATCTTGGATCTATACCGTAAGCTTGCTCAGTCAAGCTTTATGTGGGTTTTAGCGGATTGTATTTTCAGGCGCCGATAGAGGCTTAGCTTATATACGAGGGCTGTCCCAAAATAGCGTGGACAACTTTTTATTTTCCGGAAGCCGGCCTTTCTTTTTCATGATATTTTTACCGATGTTATTTTAATCATTTGCGCATCTGAAGAAGAAATAGTGAGGTAGTTATATACAGTTGAGTCTATCTTACATGCAAATATTATTTACAGGTTACGTTTTGCGGCCCCACCCAAGATTTTATCAAAGGTTTTAACTGTGTGGTTACTTTAACCTTCAATATCAGAGGTTTTCGATAGAATTGCGCGAAACTAAATAATGCACGTTGCCGTTATCAAATATGACGTCATTCCTGAAGAGAAACCATTCACGTGGCCTTATTTTGAAAAATTTCATAGCGAAAACACGAATGGTAGCTTATTTGGAAAGAATAAAATATGCCGACGTCAAAGGAAATGGCGGCCCACCGAAATCTGATCGAATTTTGTGTTGACCTAAAAATGACACCGACACAAAAGTTTAAACAGTTGCAAACTACGGAGAAGTATAAATCTGTTTCTCGCTCGCTCGTATTCAAATGGCACAAAAGATTTTCTGAAGGATGGAGAAAGGCAAAATGTGTGGAGTCGGGTAGACCAAAAGAAATAGACAGCCGTATAGTAGACAGCGTCAGGAACGTCATCGAAGGGGATCGGCGAATGGCTGTGCGAGAGATTGCGGAAACTGTCGGAATCAGCAAGTCATCTGTTCACAGGATTTTACGTGAGACACTAAACATGTCGAGAGTCTGTGCAAGACGGGTGCCTCGCTTGCTTACTGCAGATGAAAAGGAAAGACGTGTATATGTTTCGAGGCGCTTTTTGAGACGGTATGCGAGAGATCGGGACTTTTTGAACAAGATCATCACAGTCGACGAAACATGGCTTCATTATTATGATCCCGAAAGCAAGCAACAATCAAGTGTATGGAAACACCCAGATTCCCCACCTCCAAAAAAGGCCAAGGTAGTTAAATCCATGGGCAAGCATATGTTCATCGTGTTCATAGACAGACAGGGCGTTCTTCTTTGCCACGCTGTACCACTGGGTCAGACGGTAAACTCCACATATTACACAAAGGTAAAGTTTATTAATCTGTCCACACTTTATACTTATTTCCATTTCATTCATGAACGAAAAACCGCTTCTAAATAACTTGTTCATTGAAACTATTTTTAAATCAAAATTATTGTTTACATAGTGTCCGCAGTTTGAGTTCGTTTTTACTTTCAGGTCATCAGACGAGACCTCATGCGTGTGATTTGAAAAAAGCGACCGGGGCTTATTGACAACTTAGAAAATATTATCTTCCACCAGGATAACGCTCCGTGCCACACTTCTAAACACACACTATTGGAACTGAATCTTTTGGGTTTTCAAAGACTTGAGCATGCCCCTTATAGCCCTGACCTAGCCCCGCTAGATTTTGCCGTCTTTCCTTGTCTTAAGTCACAGTTACGAGGACATAGGTTTGAAAACTTACATGAGCTTAAACAAGAAACAATAAGAGTGTTTCGTGGACTACAGACCAGCTCGTTTACCAACGTATACGACAAGTGGGTTGTGCGGCACCAAAAATGCATCAATCACCACGGCGAGTATTTCGAAAAGGAGTAACGCTAATGACGTTGACGTCTTAATTATTATGAAAGTGTGGGCCGGGGTTATATGATTGGTGCAAATTAAACTTCTCTGTGCTAATTATATTTTAAGCTAGAACGTTGAAATTTCACATAGTCTGTCATAAATCCTGTGTTCATATGCTCTTAAGAGCGTTTGTCTCTAATGTTATATTAAACAATTTTATTAGAAGAGTCCGCGCTATTTTGGGACAGCCCTCGTATTTGACGTTGAATGAGTTAATTCCTTGACTCCCACAGGCAACTTTTTATCAAGCAGCATACAACATTTGAAAATATCTCGAAGGAGACACTTCGCTTATCAGACATTTTTCTTAATATCAGAATGATCTTGCATGTACCATAAATCGAGTTAATAATTTGTATTGTGAGGACTTTTTCAAAGTTTTTGGCAAAGATATCTCGGGAAGTTGCCGATAGTAGTAAAGGAAGAGAGAATACGGACACACCTAGGCCTGGGTGTGTCCCTATTCTCTCGTCCCTGAGTGCCGTACATCACCCTCCCTGACAAAACTGTGTCCCTATTTGCTGTCCCCGAAAGATTTTTTTTTTATTTTGTCCCTAGGCTCTCTTCCCTGAGAGGGATTTAGCATTCAAAATGGCGGCCGTGTGGAGGATACTCTGGGGATAAAAATGCCCCAGGCTCACGTCCCTGAGAGGGATTTAGCATTCAAAGTGCAGGCCTTATGACTGGCAGGTTGGGTAAAAATGGTCAGATCACTGAGTTGGACTTAGTTTTTTTCACCCTATGGATGATTTTTTCTCTTTCTAATTGCCTGACCATTGAGTTGGACTTAGACTTTTTTCTGCATCTCTATGATTGATTTCTCTTTTCTAAAAGGAAATTTATCTTATATCACTGAGTTGGTCTTAGCTTTTTTCCCCTATGAATGATTTTCTCTCTTTCTAAAAGGTTGACCATTGAGTTGGACTTAGTCTTTTTACATCTCTATGAATGATTTTTTCTTTCTAAAAGACTGAGCACTGGGTTGGACTTAGACTTTTTTCTGCATCTCTATGATTGATTTCTCTTTTCTAAAAGGAAATTTATCTTATATCACTGAGTTGGTCTTAGCTTTTTTCCCCTATGATTGATTTTCTCTCTTTCTAAATGCCTGATCACTGAGTTGGACTTAGTTTTTTTTACCCTATGGATGATTTTCTCTCTTTCTAAAAGCCTGACCATTGAGTTGGACTTAGACTTTTTTCTTTCTAAATGTCTGAGCACTGAGTTTTACTTAGTTTTTTCTTCACCTATGTATGATTTTTTTCTTTCTAAATGTCTGAGCACTGAGTTGTACTTAGTCTTTTTCTTCGCCTACGTATGATTTTTTCTTTCTAATTGCCTAACCATTGAGTTGGACTTAGACTTTTTTTGCATCTCTATGAATGATTTCTCTTTTCTAAAAGGAAATTTATCCTATATCACTGAGTTGGTCTTAGCTTTTTTCCCCTATGATTGATTTTCTCTCTTTCTAAATGCCTGATCACTGAGTTGGACTTAGTTTTTTCTTCACCTATGTATGATTTTTCTTTCTAAATGTCTGAGCACTGAGTTAAACATAGACTTTTTTTTTACCCTATGAATGATTTTCTTTCTAAAAGCCTGACCACTGAGTTGGACTTAGTCTTTTTTCTGCATCTATGAATGATTTTTTCTTTCTAAATGTCTGGACATTGAGTTGGACTTAGACTTTTTCTGCAATTATGAATGAATTCTCTTTTCTAAATGTCTAACCATTGAGTTGAACATAGACTTTTTTTACCCTATGAATGAATTTTCTTTCTAAATGTCTGGACATTGAGTTGAACTTAGACTTTTTCTGCAATTATGAATGAATTCTCTTTTTTCTCTCTAAAAGGAATTTGTCCCTATATCAGTGAGTTGAACATAGACTTTTTTTACCCTATGAATGATTTTCTTTCTAAAAGCCTGACCATTGAGTTGGACTTAGTTTTTTTCTGCACCTATGAATGATTTTTCTCTAAAAGCCTGACCATTGAGTTGGACTTAGTTTTTTTCACCCTATGAATGATTTTCTCTCTCTAAAAGGAATTTGTCCCTATATCAGTGAGTTGAACATAGACTTTTTTTTACCCTATGAATGATTTTCTTTCTAAAAGCCTGACCACTGAGTTGGACTTAGACTTTTTTCTTATCTATGAATGATTTTTTCTCTCTAAAAGGAATTTGTCCCTATATCAGTGAGTTGGACTTAGACTTTTTTCTTATCTATGGATGATTTCTTCTCTCTAAATGTTTGGCCATTGAGTTGAACTTAGCTTTTTTCATCCTATGAATGATTTTTCTCTCTAAAAGGAATTTGTCCCTATATCAGTGAGTTGTACTTAGTTTTTTCACCTATGAATGAATTCTCTTTTCTAATTGCCTAATCATTGAGTTGAACTTAGACTTTTTTACCCTATGAATAATTTCTCTTTCTAAAAGCCTGACCATTGAGTTGGACTTAGTTTTTTCACCCTATGGATGATTTTTCTCTCTAAAAGACTGACCATTGAGTTGGACTTAGACTTTTTTCTGCATCTATGAATGATTTCTCTAAAAGACTGAGCGCTGAGTTGGACTTAGTCTTTTTTCTGCATCTATGGATGATTTTTCTTTTCTAAAAGGAATTTGTCCCTATATCACTGAGTTGGACTTAGACTTTTTTCTACATCTATGAATGAATTCTCTTTTCTAAATGCCTAACCATTGAGTTGAACATAGACTTTTTTTACCCTATGAATGATTTTCTTTCTAAAAGCCTGACCACTGAGTTGGACTTAGTCTTTTTTCTGCATCTATGAATGATTTTTCTTTTCTAAAAGGAATTTGTCCCTAAATCACTGAGTTGGACTTAGACTTTTTTCTACATCTATGAATGATTCTTACTCTTTGGAGTGTAACTCTTTGGAGTGTAACTCTTTGGAGTGTAACTCTTCTAAAAGAAAGAAGTTTGACAATTTGAAGAAATGACAATTTTGAAGAAAGATAGAACTTTCGTGGTAATGGTTAGTCCTGAAAAGGACTGTTGGGTTAGCTCTGAAAAAGAGCTGTGACAATTTGAAGAAATGACAACTTGAAGATAGAACTTTCGTCTGACAGCTTGAAGGTAGAAGTTTCGTCTGATAGCTTGAAGATAGAACTTTCGTCTGGCATCTTGAAGATAGAACTTTCGTGGTAAATGGTTAGCCCTGAAAAGGACTGTTGGGTTAGCTCTGAAAAGAACTGTTGGGTTAGCCCTGAAAAGGGCTGTTTTGTTTTGGAGGCTGTGTTTTTTCCACTTCTAATGACAGCATCCGAAATTCGTTTGACAAATGGGGCATGCTTCAACTCTTTTTCTGATCACCATTGCTCCATTATCGAAAGTAATCTTTCTCCCAAATTCGATATCAACCAAAATGATGTCAGGCGTTGTCTTTAAAAATAGTTGAACTAATCTTTCGCCGAGATCTTTGTATGGCTGTGTTATACGTTGTAGTTGGTTTTGTTCCTCCTCTCCTACGAAATGAGTGTTTAGTTGTAATAACTGTTGACCTGCATTTAGATATTCTTGGAGAACCTCACGTAGTTGATAATTTATCTCCTCCATATTGATACTGCTTCCGAATATTGATACTGCTTCCGAATATTGATACCGCTTTCGAAGTGATCGTTAGCTGAGAGTCAAAAAATGGTTAATGTATGAAAATAACGCCGAGCTTTATACGTTTACTGAGGATTGAAAATTTTTTAAAGAGCTCGGATCTGACAGAAATCACATACATTTTTTTCCATGCTACGTTTCATGCTAATATAGCAAAAAAGTTATGACCCGTTGTATGGGAAAAAATGTAGACAGAACAAGTCTTTGGGGAAGACAGAATGAAGAGCTCTATTGTTTTTGAACTCTTATTTACTGAACAGAACTAAACAATGAAACATTTTTTTGCAAAGCATCATAAAAAAATTTCTTGACAATGAAAAAAATTTCTTGACAATGAAAAAAATTCACAATGAAACATTTTTTTGCAAAAGCATCATAAAAAATTTCTTGACAATGAAAAAAAATCACAAGGAAACATTTTTACAATACAGCATAAAAAAACAATTTCTTGACAATGAAAAAAATCACACTGAAATATTTTTTCACAATGAATTATTCACAATGAATTAATCACAATGAAAAAAATCACACTGAATTATTTTTTCGCAATGAATTATTTACAATGAATTATTCTCAAAACAGTATATAACAAATTTTTTACAATGCAAATTCACAAACACCACGAGTTTCATATTTGTTTTCATATTCCTACCGTTTTGTTGTATTTTCTTGGTTGTTTTCGCTCTGTCTTTGGGTTTTTTGGGATCTTGAAATCAACGTGATTATCAATGTTTTTCCCGTATTTACCCTGGCCTGTCAATATTGGTGTAGTTGGTTTTTGATCAACTCGCTGTTTCTTGTGGAGATGGTTAGCATCATCCTCAGATTTCCGCTTTGTTGTTTTTCTTGGTTGTTTCTCCTCTGGTTGTTTTTTCTTTGGTTGATTTTTCTTCACAACACTTACGATAGAGTCCACTAACTTGTGAAGATTAGATTTATCAAAGTCGAACTCCACAGGAATCTTCACAGGAGTTGTTGAAATGCACTGAACCTGTTGGCGTAGTACCTCGATATTTCTACTGAGCTGATCAGTACTTGCGCTTAAAGTTTTAATTTCCTCCAAATGTCTGTTTAAAGTCTCCAACTGATCTATGATCCGGGTCATCATGCTATCTTGCTTCAAATTTAGCTGCTTTACCTCTTCATAAATGTTGTCGAATTTAACTCTGGTGGCGGATTGATGATTGTCGAATTTATAACTGATGAAAGAACGTCTCCATTGTTTTCCACTGGTGAAAAAATCGTCCAAGTTGATTTCATCTAAGTTGTGCTTCATATTGACACTGCTTCTGAATATTGATACTGCTTCCAAAGTGATCGTTAGCTGAGAACCAAAGAAATGGTGAATGTATGAAAATAACGCTGAGCTTTATACGTTTACAGAGGATTGAAATTTTTAAAGAGTGCGGACCTGGCGGAAAACACCGGGATTGTACTGTGTGACATTGAAATGGGAGTGGTGAAAAAACACCGATATAACCGTCGATTTGAATGCACAATGTTAATGAAACGCCGACGCGGGAAAAACATAGGAGAAAAATGACGTCATGGGTCATCTAGTTCAATCCTCCTGTAAAGCTATAAAGCCCAGTGATATTTTACATAAAATCATATTTGTTTCAGAATGGTTCGAATTCTTGTGTGCCCTCACTGTGCAAGCAGATGTCTGATAGAGTGTGGGAAATGTTTTACCATACTTTTTTTACTCTTGTGTTTTGTTGATTTGCAAAAGAAACAGTTCTTTGTTACTCGTTTTTTCTTCTTTTCGCTGTTTTGCTTTTTCTCCTCTTTTAGATCCAAAGTTTGTTGTTTTCTTAGATTATCGTTTGTAGATATTTTTTTCTCTGCCTGTTCTGTTATTTTGCAGATTTTTGAATCGGTGATATCCGTTGTGTCGGACTGCATGTCTACGGTCTGATTTTCAACCGGTGATATTGTAGTCTGTAGTGAACTTGTTTTCCATGTATTTTCGTTGTAGAATGAATTTAGTGTCCCGACGAATTTCGTATGTTGGAGATCGACAACGTTGTAAAACGATGGTAAAATTTCGATGTCATGACTGTGTGGGTTTACGTAGACAAAAAACAAATGTTCCTGTCTGATTTTCTTTTTTGGACAATTTCTGGACCAATGTCCTGCTTCGTTGCACGTAAAACAAATATTTGTTCTCTCACCATTCATCCGATATCGTTTGTCGAGCGTCGCTTGATCTAAAACTCTGTAGCTGATAGTACAGCGTATAGAGCTATTTATAAAAAAATACGCTTCACTACTAGACGCTGACGTAGTGTACCTCTACCCAATGGTCTATTTATAGCAACAGACGCTAACATATTGTGATTTAACCCCTTGTCACACTAAACGGCGTTTCCACTGAGTTGTCACGGTGTTGTTTAAGTTCCCAGACTGCCAAGAGATCGCAGGAAAAATGCGAAGCTCCCGTGCCCTATTATCGCGTTCCTGATGTTGATGAAAAAAAAAGCAAGAAGGAAATTAAGTACATTGATATCTGTTCTCTGTACCCTTATGTTTGTAAACACAAATCCTATCCTGTAGGTCAGCCAGAAATTTTGTCTGCTGAGAATATTGACATGAACAATATTCGACAATATGAGGGCTTAATCAAATGCAAAGTTTTGTCTCCAACTGATTTTTGTTTCACCCCGTTCTCCCAGTTCACTGTAACAACAAAATGATGTTTCCACTCTGTATGAAATGTGCAGAAGAAAGTTCAAGTATTTGTAGCCATGGTGAAGAAAAGAGGGCTTTGGTCGGAACTTGGGTTACTTTTGAATTATTCAAGGCTCTTGACTGCGGTTATCGATTATTGCAAAGTAAAAAAGTTAAAAGTAGAAAAAGTCAATAGTCTCTCTTATATAGGTCTAGATCTACATGCAGTGAGGAAATATTCCCGTAAAATGGTCTTTACAAGTGTGTGAACCAATAATTATTCCAAGTTATTTTTCTTGACATAAATACACGAAAGTGTCAAGGAACTGTCTTTCTTTTGTTAAGGAAATCAGGGATATTCACCCTATTTCACATGTACAAATCTACGAAAGAAAAAATGCTTTCTACTTTTGACAACGCTCAAAATTCGAACTCACACCTTTTTTATATTAGTTAAGCGTATAGAGGTATTTATAAAAAAGCTTTACTAGACGCTGACGTAGTGTACCTCTGCCCAATGGTCTATTTATAGCAACAGACGCTAACATATTGTGATCTAAGCCCGTGTCACTCTAAACGGCGTTTCCACTGAGTTGACACGGTGTTGTTTAAGTTCACAGAGTACCAACAAAGGTTTTCGTTTTGATTTCTGAACAATAGATTGAAATGCTCGAATCAAAGTTTTTTACCCAGAAGAAAAAATCCATTATTCAAATTGGCAATCATGACCAACTATGTTTTGCAAGAGCCGTTGTTGTGGGAATTTGCTACAGTGAACGTGAAAACACCGGGGCATGGAATAGAAAATGGGATCGTATTTGTCGTTCAAACCGCCCTCTTCAAAAGACTGAAGCTGAGAAATTGTTGAATGAAGCTGGAGTTTCACCAACACAACCTATAGGAATTGACGAATACAAAAAAAAATCAAGCATTCTTGTATGAAAAAGGCTATGTCATTAAAGTTCATCAACAGCATTCAAAAAGTGGAAAAAATATTTGAACATCCAGAAGTGAAAACCAATAGTAAGATCATACATTTGTAGTTTCATCAAAACCATTATGACTACATCAAATCTATCAAAGTTTTTTTTGTTGTGGATATTATTGTGAGTTCTGTGATGTGGGTTACTCTCACCGGGAAAGTCATGCTTGTTCAATTATCTGCAAAGGTTGTTACCGCAAAGGAAAATGTCCATCAGATTCAAAAGAATATGTTTGCAGTTATTGCAGTAGACGATTTTTTAGTGCTGAATGCTTTGAAAATCACAGAATTGTTCAAGGTAGAGAAAAGAAATCCATTTGTGAATTAGTGAAACTCTGTTCAAAATGTGGTGTGCAATATCTTGTCAGAAAGAAAAATCATGTTTGCAATGGAAAGAAAAGGTGTCATATCTGTAAGAAAATTGTTAACTTTTTTTATCGATGGTTCTGTTCAGTAAATAAGAGTTCAAAAACAATAGAGCTCTTCATTCTGTCTTCCCCAAAGACTTGTTCTGTCTACATTTTTTCCCATACAACGGGTCATAACTTTTTTGCTATATTAGCATGAAACGTAGCATGGAAAAAAATGTATGTGATTTCTGTCAGATCCGAGCTCTTTAAAAAATTTTCAATCCTCAGTAAACGTATAAAGCTCGGCGTTATTTTCATACATTAACCATTTTTTGACTCTCAGCTAACGATCACTTCGAAAGCGGTATCAATATTCGGAAGCAGTATCAATATTCGGAAGCAGTATCAATATGGAGGAGATAAATTATCAACTACGTGAGGTTCTCCAAGAATATCTAAATGCAGGTCAACAGTTATTACAACTAAACACTCATTTCGTAGGAGAGGAGGAACAAAACCAACTACAACGTATAACACAGCCATACAAAGATCTCGGCGAAAGATTAGTTCAACTATTTTTAAAGACAACGCCTGACATCATTTTGGTTGATATCGAATTTGGGAGAAAGATTACTTTCGATAATGGAGCAATGGTGATCAGAAAAAGAGTTGAAGCATGCCCCATTTGTCAAACGAATTTCGGATGCTGTCATTAGAAGTGGAAAAAACACAGCCTCCAAAACAAAACAGCTCTTTTCAGGGCTAACCCAACAGTTCTTTTCAGAGCTAACCCAACAGTCCTTTTCAGGGCTAACCATTTACCACGAAAGTTCTATCTTCAAGATGCCAGACGAAAGTTCTATCTTCAAGCTATCAGACGAAACTTCTACCTTCAAGCTGTCAGACGAAAGTTCTATCTTCAAGTTGTCATTTCTTCAAATTGTCACAGCTCTTTTTCAGAGCTAACCCAACAGTCCTTTTCAGGACTAACCATTACCACGAAAGTTCTATCTTTCTTCAAAATTGTCATTTCTTCAAATTGTCAAACTTCTTTCTTTTAGAAGAGTTACACTCCAAAGAGTTACACTCCAAAGAGTTACACTCCAAAGAGTAAGAATCATTCATAGATGTAGAAAAAAGTCTAAGTCCAACTCAGTGATTTAGGGACAAATTCCTTTTAGAAAAGAAAAATCATTCATAGATGCAGAAAAAAGACTAAGTCCAACTCAGTGGTCAGGCTTTTAGAAAGAAAATCATTCATAGGGTAAAAAAAGTCTATGTTCAACTCAATGGTTAGGCATTTAGAAAAGAGAATTCATTCATAGATGTAGAAAAAAGTCTAAGTCCAACTCAGTGATATAGGGACAAATTCCTTTTAGAAAAGAAAAATCATCCATAGATGCAGAAAAAAGACTAAGTCCAACTCAGCGCTCAGTCTTTTAGAGAAATCATTCATAGATGCAGAAAAAAGTCTAAGTCCAACTCAATGGTCAGTCTTTTAGAGAGAAAAATCATCCATAGGGTGAAAAAACTAAGTCCAACTCAATGGTCAGGCTTTTAGAAAGAGAAATTATTCATAGGGTAAAAAAGTCTAAGTCCAACTCAATGTCCAGACATTTAGAAAGAAAAAATCATTCATAGATGCAGAAAAAAGACTAAGTCCAACTCAGTGGTCAGGCTTTTAGAAAGAAAATCATTCATAGGGTAAAAAAAAAGTCTATGTTTAACTCAGTGCTCAGACATTTAGAAAGAAAAATCATACATAGGTGAAGAAAAAACTAAGTCCAACTCAGTGATCAGGCATTTAGAAAGAGAGAAAATCAATCATAGGGGAAAAAAGCTAAGACCAACTCAGTGATATAGGATAAATTTCCTTTTAGAAAAGAGAAATCATTCATAGAGATGCAAAAAAAGTCTAAGTCCAACTCAATGGTTAGGCAATTAGAAAGAAAAAATCATACGTAGGCGAAGAAAAAGACTAAGTACAACTCAGTGCTCAGACATTTAGAAAGAAAAAAATCATACATAGGTGAAGAAAAAACTAAGTAAAACTCAGTGCTCAGACATTTAGAAAGAAAAAAGTCTAAGTCCAACTCAATGGTCAGGCTTTTAGAAAGAGAGAAAATCATCCATAGGGTAAAAAAAACTAAGTCCAACTCAGTGATCAGGCATTTAGAAAGAGAGAAAATCAATCATAGGGGAAAAAAGCTAAGACCAACTCAGTGATATAAGATAAATTTCCTTTTAGAAAAGAGAAATCAATCATAGAGATGCAGAAAAAAGTCTAAGTCCAACCCAGTGCTCAGTCTTTTAGAAAGAAAAAATCATTCATAGAGATGTAAAAAGACTAAGTCCAACTCAATGGTCAACCTTTTAGAAAGAGAGAAAATCATTCATAGGGGAAAAAAGCTAAGACCAACTCAGTGATATAAGATAAATTTCCTTTTAGAAAAGAGAAGTCAATCATAGAGATGCAGAAAAAAGTCTAAGTCCAACTCAATGGTCAGGCAATTAGAAAGAGAAAAAATCATCCATAGGGTGAAAAAAACTAAGTCCAACTCAGTGATCTGACCATTTTTACCCAACCTGCCAGTCATAAGGCCTGCACTTTGAATGCTAAATCCCTCTCAGGGACGTGAGCCTGGGGCATTTTTATCCCCAGAGTATCCTCCACACGGCCGCCATTTTGAATGCTAAATCCCTCTCAGGGAAGAGAGCCTAGGGACAAAATGAAAAAAAAATCTTTCGGGGACAGCAAATAGGGACACATTTTTGTCAGGGAGGGTGATGTACGGCACTCAGGGACGAGAGAATAGGGACACACCCAGGCCTAGGTGTGTCCGTATTCTCTCGTCCTTTACTACTGCCGATCCTCGATAGCGTAGTCGGCAGCATACAGGACTCAAGAACAGGAGGTCGCTACTTCGATCCCCGGCTCGGCCGAATTCTTTCCAAGGATTGATCATAATCATTGCGACAGAAATCATGCTCTCTCACCACTGATCATTGTTTCGACAAAGGCTATGTGGGAAAGCAGTCAGTGGCTTAGAAAAAATATTGTGCGGAATACTGGTAAAAAGAAAGTCCAGGAAAGCATGGATAGGTGCTCTGGTCGCCACGATATAACTGAAATAATGTTGAAAACGGTGTTAAACACCATACAGTTAATCAGTCTCTGGAAGTTAATAAATTAAATCGTATTGACAACAGATTCTTTTCTGATCAGTTTTCTTCCTTTCACACGTCATTAAACAAATAAAACAGTTCACTTCCCAAAAATTATTTTAAGAAAGAAATATTACTTGCACGATGCAGTTGTTTCTTTTTTCAGTAGTTCTTTTTCCATGCCATTCAGGAGACCTATTTTTCGTTTTTTTTTTTTCAAACACGAGTATTATTTATTTATTTATCACATAACCTACCTTCTTTTCAATGTAATAATTTTATTTCGAATTTTCTTATCTTCTGCACGTTTGAGACAAGATTTGATGACGTCACAGGAGTGGAGTCATATATGGCCTGCACCACACGAAAAAAAGGCATTCGGACATTTGCCTAAAGTGTCGTCTTTGATCAGCCTGCGCACTCCGCGCAGGCTGATCCAAGACGACACTTTCCGTTTTTATGTAATTTTCTGTTTTGCGCAAGTCTACTGTAGCACAAAATCTAATGTAGTCGTAAAGTGCCGTCTCGGATTAGCCTGCCCGGATTGCGCAGGCTGATCCGAGACGAAACTTTACGTAAATGTCCGACTGCCCATTTTCGCGTGTTGCAAGCCATAAAGAATATTTGTACCGACTATTTTCAAATGACGGCAAGTCTGCACAAATATCCCGGTCAGTATAGCTGTCAGAATTGATTGTCTTGGTACAGCAGAGGTTCGTTTTAATTTTAGATTCTAAATCAAAACATGGTAACTTATAGATCAGCTCCTAAGGTTCTACTATTTTAATACGGAACATGATTGTGTCAAAGCAGTCAGTGTGTCTCATTCAAGAATATATGGCTTTTGCATAGTATATTTTGATCTAATCACTACGATACCATGTTTGTAGTTCTTGGAATACAGTTATGTGATAAAAATAATTCGTTGGCTTTTGAGATGGAATACTATCAAACTCGTCTAGAAAAATTTACTAAACTCACCATAGACTCAGTAAATGATTTCAAGACAAGTTTAACAAGACAAATTTATGATGCACAGCATCATAGAAGCCGCAATCTTTTGGTGGACAATTTCAAAAATATGGACTTTCTTGAGAAATTGTGATTACAATTTTTGTATCTGTTTTTACCCCCCCCCCCCCCACCAACGGAAAATCGTGACAAATGGTACTAAAATGCAAGGAAAACTGAAACAGAAAATAATATGTACATGTACATGTATTCTCATTCTAAAAAAAAAAAAAAAAAAAAAATAAGTTTAGAGAGGAATCTTAAATAATCTTGTTATTATATTATTATTATGATGTTTACTTGGGAAAAAAAAAAAAAAACCACGTAAAAGCATCGAATTTTTAAATGTCTACTCGAAATATGAAAATGGAGAAATTGCGCATTCAAATACAGCATTTTCCATTTATTTAACTATTTTAGAAAGGAAACTTCTGTAGCGGCATCAAAGGCAATACTACAGAATTATTTAAGTTACCAATTATTCAAAGTGATACTAAGATCGTTAGTCACATATGATGTTTACATGTATTTACAATTTTTATCAGTGATCTCTTCTTTGTGTTTCAATTTTTTACAACAAAAAAGAAAAATAAGAAAAAGAAAATATTGAACAACTTTTTTTCTAAAGGATGATTTTCTTGCTTGTCAAAAAGTATCTTAGCATGCTTGTAACACAGTGAATCTTTACATTTCTACTCTAGAAACAAACTTTTGCATGGCATTTCCAAAATTATTCTGATCATAGCCTTCACAGTTGGCACAAACCACGTTTCTTTTCTTCCTGAAATGGCAGCCACCCCCCCCCCCATTTTTTAGGTCTTTAAAGATCTGGATCTATTCAACCACAACATAATAACTATTACTATACATATTTCGTTGAATAAACAGTAGTTTGAACCATTTTCTGCATAGGCCTTGTACATACCTAGTGTAAAACTTCTAATGTAAATTTCAAGAGCTATTCTAAACCATTGACCAGCAGCGACGTAAAAAGTTGTATATTCACAGTAATAGGTTCTGTAATAACTTTAACCCTTCGACTAGACAACGAAATAAATACACCGAGTAAGAAAAACAAACAAGATTTTCTTTTATGTTTACGAAATATTCTTATAGAATATTAAAAAAATATTACACGGGCTATGTGCTGTCTGATCTTCATCTATTTCCGTCATTTTCGAGCAGCTTCAACCCTTAGAGCACTAGGCACCACCATGATAATTACTGTAGTCAATGTACATCACGATCTTGGACATACGTCATGTTTCAAGCAGGCCTGACTTCAAGGGTTCTGTAGATCAGGACCATACCGTACAGCACGTACAGTCTGATCATAACAGCTTCGACACACAATACAGTAAATGCTAAATTTTACAGGTTTCATAAGGTAGATGTTTCGTGTAACAAAAATCCATTGGGCTAATGTGTAGACGAAGGGAAGAAAAAGGGTTATCTTTTCGCAAGTATTCTATAAATAGCTGACGTAGACGCCTCTTGTGTAGGGAGGTAACCAGTCTATACCTTGATCAAACGTTAACCGGCGTTTTATCCTTTACAAATTAAGATTGGACGAAAAACTTGTACATAAAATTGCTTCTGATTATCATATTCTAAGATGCTATCTATATCATAATCATCATTATTTTGTTTTGTAAAAAAGTAGACAAATGCGAAAACCATTGAGAGGTGGGAAAGCTTATGATAAACGGAAAGCATAACAACTTCGTTTGGGAAAATAGAAGGAATCCTATATGTTTGAAAACTTCGGGGGACTAGCCAATTAAAGGATGTTTATCTTTCTGTATTTTTTATTGTTATTTGGGAATGAACTATATAATGCAAGAAAACCAGGTTTGAATTTCATGTAGGTCTTTTGGAATATTTAAGAAAGAGTCATGTGGAGTAATTCTGTCACAACAACAAAACATTATTAGAAATTTTACAAAAATAATGACCAATCGAATAATTACTGATCATCTACATGGTAAATAGTTTGGGTACATTCCTACTGGAAGCCGCTTTCGAGCGGCTTCCAATAAAATTCTATCTGGAACCCCAATCTATGTTAGATCCTATATTTTTCGCTTCAAGCACTAGTTTTAGATAGTAGAATGATAGATATAACGGTATTTTACGTCGCTTTCAAATTATTTCAGTCCTATTGCGGCGACAGCACACTTAGTTCCGCTTGTCCTGGGTTTTCTCAGAGGTAGATTTGGGCTCTGAAGTGCTAGTCCAAGTCACCGCCAGCGGAGATCGAACTAGAACTTTCAAATGTAAATCCTCCGTCCTTATCACTGCTGAGCCACAGCAACCCCTCTCACAAAAAACTCGGAGAGTCCTTTACTCTTACTTGACGACAAAGTTTTAGATTGTTACGGGAGATCACTTCTTCCTTGCTACATAGCTTCATCCCGTATAAAATCAATACCTAACAACTACGATGGGAAGAATTTTCTTTAGCTCAGTGGTTATGGAATTAGCCTTTTAAACCTCGATAAAATGAGGATCCTGTCCGCACGGGTTCGAATCCCGCCAGGTGCAGTTTGTATTTCAGCAATGCATTTGCTGCGAACTTTCGTGTTCGTAAGTAGATGCATCCAATTTGCAAGCGGCAAATCAAATTTAGCAAAAACAACAAAATTTGCGTTTGAAAGCGTACAAGCCAATTGTAATTGATCTTTTTCGATACAATTATTTAAATCAATTAGTAACGTACGAAATTATATGTTACGATATAATGCCTCTTTTTCATTGCTATGCGTTTACTACTTTCAAATAGTAAAAGCTCTCTGCTCTGAGATAAAGCCAATCAAAATTGATTTCCTACAGTATACTAAAGATTGCAGACAGCTAACGACTCAAATAACGGTCACCCAGGGATAACGTTGTCTGCATATTGCGTTAAATGTTATAAGTACCTCTTATGGGATTGCTTTATCGTGTTGACGGTTTTTTGTAATATCATTATTACCGAAAACGGGGGTATGCAAAAGTCTGATCTTATGAAGCGAATTTAGGCATATCGCCGTTCAGCCAATTGTAGTTCTATATTTACCAAACAGGAGCCCTGAGGGTTTGAAAGGATGGAAAACACTGTAGGAAAATGAGAAAATACTGGTTAGCAGCATTTCCTCGTTTTCCTAGAATATTTCTGAAAGCTTATCCAAAGGGTCGCTTTAACACATGACTGTTTGATAAGCACGTGAGGAACGCATTGCAGAGCACCAGCATAGTACAGATAAATGATACGCTATTATAATATAGAAATTGACCTTATTTAGTAAAATTGTTTGAAAATGACAGGCAAAGCTTAACAGGTTCTGTGCTGCCTTCTCTCAGTTTAGAAAACTCAATGTGGCATTAAAGATTAAAAAAAAAAAAAAAGTTTATCAAGTCTTACGAACAAAGTCCGGAACAAAGAAACAAATGAACAAATGCATGGCAGAAATACAGGGAACACACCCCCTCTTAAAGTCATCATTTATTGATGACTCAAAGCCTTATCAGGCAGAAAGTCCGTTTTTGGACAACAAATGGGATTAATGGCTCAATGGCCAATCCCGGACGAGCCCCCATCTTACGAACAAAGTCCGTAACAAAGAAACAAATGAACAAATGCATGGCAGAAATACAGGGACCGGGCAGGATTCAAACCTAGAACGCCCGGACGAAAGGCCAATACCATAACCACTGAGCTAAAGAGAATTCTCCCTAACGCAGCTGTTAGGTATTGTATTTAAATCGGGATGAAGCCATGCATGAAGGAGTGGTCTCCCGTAACACAAGTACATCTTTGCTGTAAGAGTATTGGACATTGTTAGAACCATGATGCCTTCGATATTTCGAGTTCAATTTATGTTTAATTAGTAACCCTGTTTGAATCCCCATCCTGCTGACTTGCATTTGCAAAAGAAAAAATGAAAAATGAAATGTGGCGAAATGACATATTTTGGTCTGTGAAAAGAGGGGTTTAAGGAATTGCCAGAAAGTGCCGGCCATGGTCAACCTGGGCAGTCCGCTATTGGTCAATATTCTGCATGTGAAAGAGGCATTTTACCTCATGATTCAGTCGTATGTCAGACGAATTCAGTTTAATGGATCCATAATTTTGCGATGACTTCCTTGGTAAAATGCATCACGGGCATTAAACCCCCTCTTGCTAGAACGTTGCTAATTTGTTTCTGAACGAATGGTAATCATGGGTGTAAAATGGGAAAAATGCTGGTTACCATCATTTTCCTTTTCTGAATATGTTTTCAAAGGCCTTCTTCTCTGACCCGTGCAAGAAAACACAAGTCTGTTTGACAAAGGACGAACTTCAGGATTCCCAGAAGATGCCCTTTTCTCAACCGCAGACTTCTAATTATAACAAAATGTAAACAGATGAGAAAAGAATAATCTAATTTTGTCTTACGGTATAACAGAAAGTCGAAAAGCAATTAAAACGCCTTAAAGTCGTTAATGCGTTCCCGAAATATTCTAATCAAGTATAAATCATAATAAACAGAGATCTTCTCCAAGTCTACCGGAATTTCGAAAGGCTTATGTATTTACTCACGGTAGTTTTATGCTTATGTTTTGTTATTGGTTCATGCACTCATCTTTGGTCATCTTGGTATAAGGAGTCAAGGTGTTTGAGTTGTATCCAGAAGTTTTTGTTCGATCCCCACAGTTTTGTTTGAGAAAACTGTAATGATAAGTGTGCTGTTCTTTTCATAAAAATGAAATCCTGAAATAAATTCTGTGTATGCTGACAACTCTGGAACTGTTGGTATTTTTGCTTAATACATGTGGGGGTATTTATACTTGTGCCTGATGGCAAATTTATGTTTAATAGACAAAGTAATACTCCTGTCAAATTTACGTCCAACGACATGTGAGGCCAATGGAAATCAAACAAACGCTATGACTTTTCGAATGTCACAGACTGTAACATTTTCTTTAATATTGGTATTGGTATCGAAAATATAACTTTGAAATGGCAATATTCAGGTTTTTACCATCGGCTCGAAAGTTTCATTTAACTTTTTTAGCATGCTAAGGATAACACCTAAACTGGATCATAGTTAATCAATAGCACAAGATGTAATTTAACTAGATCTACTTAACTCTTTACAAAACGAAAAATTTTACACTCGTCCAAATTCAAAGCTGTTGCAGACTAAAAAGTAAAGTGTGAGTTAACTCTTTACCAAACAATCCTGGGTTTTCACGACTCTGAGAAAGAAGCCTATTGAAAACATTGTGGGAAAAGGAGAAAATGCTGGTAACCAGCATTTTCTCCTTTTCCCACAATGTTTTCCACCCTTCCCAGAATAAATTTCAATTTTTGAGTCACATTAATTTTGTCGTCTGCAAATGCTTTCAATTCGGACCAGTCTAAAATTTTGTCATTTGGTAAAGAGTTAATTGATGAAACTTGATTCTAAAAGGGTAGAAAACGTCGCAGAAAAAGAAGAAAAAGCTGGTTACCAGTATATTCTCATTTTCATGCAGTGATTTCAAAGGGCTTCTTCCCAATTTTTCTTTAAAACTCGGGATTGTATGGTAAAAGGTTATTATACAATGACGTAAAATTACTGTTTTACATGTTAGTTTCATGTACACAGTGATTTAAATAATGAATGAGGGAATGACAAGTGTTTTCTGTCCAGTGAAGGTTAATGTAGCTGGAATTTCCTACAAGTTACAACATCAATGACATCTTGTTCAGTCTACTAATTTGTACGAACACATGCTCATATTGAGATGGTAGAGATTTTGTGGTTTTTCTCAAAATTGTCTAATATACAGAATTTGGATTTCTAACAGAAATAATTATTTTCTGTGAGGCAGAATTTGGTAACTGTAGGGGTTTTGGTTTACATGGAATCTTGGTCAATCTGGATGCCTATAGACTAGCTTCGCTAGTCTAAAAATGGCGGTTGCTGTCCTCGAGCCACTGAAAGAAAAAAAGACAACTGTGGCTTAAAAACTATTTCTTAAACACTGAAATGATAGTCAGTGGTTGATATTCACTGCCACTGTCAAGAACAGTTCATTTCTCTACGTTTTAACGCAGGAGGTAAGTCTACCTTGTGATAATAATCGCGATTCTTAAGTTCACGGGTGTATCGTACAATAGCATTTGGAAATACCCTTTCGAAACAACACATGTTTATGTAATGGGCATTGATATTGGACAAAATCAAGTTTTGCATATAAACGATTTTTGGAAAAAGTAGATGGCAAATAACAGATGAAATAGCAATAAATACACGAAAATGGGATTTTCGTGCTTCGTCATACGGACCGAACGTGTTAAAAGACCCGAAAGTCAAGACACAGAAATAGTCTGTGTACATGAGTATTCTCTACACATGGTACCAGACCGACACGTAAAATATTCTGTCCAGTTGTATGGTGAGTTGGATATCGCACGTATTTTACTCGGATCGTATATAGGTATATAGTAAGATTTGATACGAACACTTCTGGGTTTTTGTCGTCCGCAAAGGCCGCTGCTTTCGCGCATTAAAAGATAGGGTTAAGAAAACGTAGACAATGACAAAACCACAAAGCGCCTGCAAGGCGGAAGCAATGGGGCCATGCATCCATACTGCCGCTGTCGCTTCAAACATTGGTGTCCTATATACATCACAATGCCCTTCAAAGTAAGTTCCTAAATATGGAATAACAAACTCCGTCTGTATACTGTTTTGATTGTTCAAAAGAACAATGTATCTTCACAAAGACTTCGAAACGACATTATGACCTTATCATTTAGATGCATAATGAGGTACAAAACAACTGCTTCGATATTATGTGGGTTTCTGCATGACTCAGTAGTGAAGGTGTAGGATTAGAAGCCCAGGGTTGGACCTCGGTCGAAGTACATGACTTTTCGTGGGACTGGTCTTGTGCAAGACACTTTAGAGCCCTGACCTAGTGCTAGTGAAAACAAGTACATGAATAAGTCAGCTGTCGCCGTGATATGACTGAAAGCGTCGTAGAACGCCATTAGATAAATCCATATTATGTGCAATCATCGTCTTACAGCTACTTTTCTCTCGGAGGGGGGGTTCATCAGTAATTTACGCCTGGGCTTAACAGTACCTTGAGCTGGGTCAACAATTCAGGACAACTTTTGGCATAGATCGAAATAGGCTTTTCCGTTTGAAAACCGAGCACCTTCATTACTGTACCACAGATGATCCACTAAATGATGAAAAGGAAAGACTCATTGATAAATTGATTGAAAGAATGATGTCCATGCCACTTAAAAAAGAAAAATCCAGTCACACTTATCATGGCGACAACTCATTTTAACTATGTTTGTCCTTGGTCTCACAAGCGTAAGGCTTTGGCACTAAAGTTTCTTGTCGGAGGACACTACCAAGAAAACCCCAGCGCCTTTGGCGAGATTGAAAACGGGGACCCCTAGGTTCAAATTGGTGACCTTCACTACTGAGCCACAAAGCATCTCATAGAAGGTGGGGGGGGGAGGCGCAAACTAAAATGCCTGTGAACATGTAACCAGTTAATCTGTAACATACGTCCTACTTGTCAAGATTTCTATAGTAATCTATTGCAAAGAGCAGGGCAGTGCACGTGGTACAACAGAAATTAACATGTGCTCCTGTAAACCTGTAAAGTGTCATATAACCATGATGTCAGATCAGATTTTACTTAAAACGCCTTTTGCATCCTTCTAAGAGTTTTGTCACTTACTCATTGTTACAGACAAGAAAACTAACAAAAAATGATTGAGTGTTGTTTTATAACGTATGGACCCCCATATCATTTAGCGCACATGACAAGTCATACGGTGAAAGCCGGTTATATACAAAGGAATTTAATAAGTGACCGGCGGAAAATCCATGTCTACCTTTATTCCCTCGTAATTAAAAAAAGAGCAATTTTTCAATAGAAAAGAACTACTATCAAGGGACGAAAATTAAGCAAAAGCGGATTGACATGAAAGAAGAAGTGAGGCCGCCAATGGGGCCAAGACATAAGGGGAAAAAAAGTGTCATAACTTGAAGGAAATCTTACAAATGTCTTCAATGATTGATTGATTGATTGATTGAATGGTGTTTTACGTAGCTTTCAACGTTATTTCAGTCATATCACGGCGACAGCTCATGTATTCATGTATTTCCTAGGTTTCACCAGTGCTGGGTTAGAGCTTTGAAGTGTCTTGCCCAAGGACACTCCCACAAAAAGCCCGGTGGATCCAGTTAGGCTCGAGTCCGGGGCCTCCAGGTCTCACACTTCACCACTAGACTACCTCATCTTCAATGAAGACAAAAATTGATTCAAGAGCATAAAAAAAAATGTACCTACCTTAAGCAATGAAGCACTTGGCTTGAATCGACTGAAAATCAATGCAGCCAAAATGAACATATTAGTGTAAGGTTGACTACACTAAGTTTTTGCATTTAGGCATATTTTCATGTTCATTACCCAAGAATGTGTCTACCATGAGCATCCAATTCGAACAGGAGCAATTATAACCTCCAATTGTGTATACCTGTATGCAGGTACCATTCCAGGAAGGGAAGATTTAGAATGAGCCATGCATGTTGAAGATATCACCTTTCCACTTGTATTACCAAGAAGATTACATGTAGGTTAAAATAGAGGACCAAAACCAAGCGCTAACCTGCGTAAATTTACGCAAATTATTTGAAATCGTGTATGTATACACACATTCAATCCCTGCTTTACCCAAAGGTATGAGTTGGCGTGAAGATTTGCAAATATTTACTAAAATCGTAAAGTTATGCAGTTCAGTGATGCTGGTTTTCAGACTTAATGCTCGCTTACCTAAACTGCGTAGGCATTTTTTTTTCGCGTACGCAGTTCAGTGAAAGGAAGCCCAGGCGATTAGAAATAGGTACGTCGAGAGCATTTCTAGCAGGACTATCGGCTTGTCTGATGCCAATCAGAATTGAAAGCCAGAAGAATACCAGTCTATTTGAAGAGAAAATTTCTATGATACTTTCACGAACATGGCAAACTAAATGGTTCTCGAACTTCTGGTTAAAAGGGCCTACAAGACTGACAAAGAATCAGAGAAAATGATATAACAATTAGACGTTTAATGTTCCACTAATCCAAAGGCAAGGTTGACGGCTTTTCTTTCGGTAGAAATAATAAATGATTTTTGCGGAAAGCGTCACTTTGGTCCCTATCTATACGAACCCGTATCTACAATGAGATAATGTAGAAAAGTTTTAAGGACTGAAAATAGAGTCATTTTTAAACAGAGATCTTCTCCAAGTCTACCGGAATTTCGATAGGCTTATGTATTTACTCACGGTAGTTTTATGCTTATGTTTTGTTATCGGTTCATGCATTCATCTTTGGTCATCTTGGAATAAGGAGTCAAGGTGTTTGATTTGTATCCAGAAGTTTTTGTTCGATCCCCACAGTTTTGTTTGAGAAAACTGCAATGATAAGTGTGCTGTTCTTTTCATAAAAATGAAATCCTGAAATAAATTCTGTGTATGCTGACAACTCTGGAACTGTTGTGGGAGTATTTATACTTGTGCCTGATGGCAAATTTATGTTTAATAGACAAAGTAATACTCCTGTCAAATTTACGTCCAACGACATGTGAGGCCAATGGAAATCAAACAAACGCTATGACTTTTCGAATGTCACAAACTGTAACATTTTCTTTAATATTGGTATTGGTATCGAAAATATAACTTTGAAATGGCAATATTCAGGTTTTAACCATCGGCTCGAAAGTTTCATTTAACTTTTTTAGCATGCTAAGGATAACACCTAAACTGGATCATAGTTAATCAATAGCACAAGATGTAATTTAACTAGATCTACTTAACTCTTTACAAAACGAAAAATTTTACACTCGTCCAAATTCAAAGCTGTTGCAGACTAAAAAGTAAAGTGTGAGTTAACTCTTTACCAAACAATCCTGGGTTTTCACGACTCTGAGAAAGAAGCCTATTGAAAACATTGTGGGAAAAGGAGAAAATGCTGGTAACCAGCATTTTCTCCTTTTCCCACAATGTTTTCCACCCTTCCCAGAATAAATTTCAATTTTTGAGTCACATTAATTTTGTCGTCTGCAAATGCTTTCAATTCGGACCAGTCTAAAATTTTGTCATTTGGTAAAGAGTTAATTGATGAAACTTGATTCTAAAAGGGTAGAAAACGTCGCAGGAAAAGGAGAAAATGCTGGTTACCAGTATATTCTCATTTTCATGCAGTGATTTCAAAGGGCTTCTTCCCAATTTTTCTTTAAAACTCGGGATTTTATGGTAAAAGGTTAATACACCATGACGTAAAATTACTGTTTTACATGTTAGTTTCATGTACACAGTGATTTAAATAATGAATGAGGGAATGACAAGTGTTTTCTGTCCAGTGAAGGTTAATGTAGCTGGAATTTGCTACAAGTTACAACATCAATGACGTCTTGTTCAGTCTACTAATTTGTACGAACACATGTTCATATTGAGATGGTAGAGATTTTGTGGTAATTCTCAAAATTGTCTAATATACAGAATTTGGATTTCTAACAGAAATAATTATTTTCTGTGAGGCAGAATTTGGTAACTGTAGGGGTTTTGGTTTACATGGAATCTTGGTCAATCTGGATGCCTATAGACTAGCTTCGCTAGTCTAAAAATGGCGGTTGCTGTCCTCGAGCCGCTAAAAGAAAAAAGACAACAACTGTGGCTTAAAAACTATTTCTTAAACACTGAAATGGTAGTCAGTGGTTGATATTCACTGCCACTGTCAAGAACAGTTCATTTCTCTACGTTTTAACGCAGGAGGTAAGTCTACCTTGTGATAATAATCGCGATTCTTAAGTTCACGGGTGTATCATACAATAGCATTTGGAAATACCCTTTCGAAACAACACATGTTTATGTAATGGGCATTGATATCGGACAAAATTAAGTTTTGCATATAAACGATTTTTGGAAAAAGTAGATGGCAAATAACAGATGAAATAGCAATAAATACACGAAAATGGGATTTTCGTGCTTCGTCATACGGGCCGAACGTGTTAAAAGACCCGAAAGTCAAGACACAGAAATAGTCCGTGTACATGAGTATTCTCTACGCATGGTACCAGACCGACACGTAAAATATTCTGTCCAGTTGTATGGTGAGTTGGATAACGCACGTATTTTACTCGGATCGTATATAGGTATATAGTAAGATTTGATACCGAACACTTCTGGGTTTTTGTCGTCCGCAAAGTCCGCTGCTTTCGCGCATTAAAAGATAGGGTTAAGAAAACGTAGACAATGACAAAGCCACAAAGCGCCTGCAAGGCGGAAGCAGTGGGGCCATGCATCCATACTGCCGCTGTCGCTTCAAACATTGGTGTCCTATATACATCACAATGCCCTTCAAAGTAAGTTCCTAAATATGGAATAACAAACTCCGTCTGTATACTGTTTTGATTGTTCAAAAGAACAATGTATCTTCACAAAGACTTCGAAACGACATTATGACCTTATCATTTAGATGCATAATGAGGTACAAAACAACTGCTTCGATATTATGTGGGTTTCTGCATGACTCAGTAGTGAAGGTGTAGGATTAGAAGCCCAGGGTTGGACCTCGGTCGAAGTACATGACTTTTCGTGGGACTGGTCTTGTGCAAGACACTTTAGAGCCCTGACCTAGTGCTAGTGAAAACAAGTACATGAATAAGTCAGCTGTCGCCGTGATATGACTGACAGCGTCGTAGAACGCCATTAGATAAATCCATATTATGTGCAATCATCGTCTTACAGCTACTTTTCTCTCGGAGGGGGGGTTCATCAGTAATTTACGCCTGGGCTTAACAGTACCTTGAGCTGGGTCAACCATTCAGGACAACTTTTGGCATAGATCGAAATAGGCTTTTCTGTTTGAAAACCGAGCACCTTCATTACTGTACCACAGATGATCCACTAAATGATGAAAAGGAAAGACTCATTGATAAATTGATTGAAAGAATGATGTCCATGCCACTTAAAAAAGAAAAATCCAGTCACACTTATCATGGCGACAACTCATTTTAACTATGTTTGTCCTTGGTCTCACAAGCGTAACGCTTTGGCACTAAAGTTTCTTGTCAGAGGACACTACCAAGAAAACCCCAGCGCCTTTGGCGAGATTGAAAACGGGGACCCCTAGGTTCAAATTGGTGACCTTCACTACTGAGCCACAAAGCATCCCATAGAAGGTGGGGGGGGGGGGGGGAAACTAAAATGCCTGTGAACATGTAACCAGTTAATCTGTAACATACGTCCTACTTGTCAAGATTTCTATAGTAATATATTGCAAAGAGCAGGGCAGTGCACGTGGTACAACAGAAATTAACATGTGCTCCTGTAAACCTGTAAAGTGTCATATAACCATGACGTCAGATCAGGTTTTACGTAAAACGCCTTTTGAATCCTTCTAAGAGTTTTGTCACGTTACTCATTGTTACAGGCAAGAAACCTAACGAAAAATGATTGAGTGTTGCTTTATAAGGTATGGACCCCCCATATCATTTAGCGCACATGACAAGTCATACGGTGAAAGCCTGTTATATACAAAGGAATTTAATAAGTGACCGGCGGAAAATCCATGTATACCTTTATTCCCTCGTAATTAAAAAAAGAGCAAATTTTCAATAGACAAGAGCTACTATCAAGGAACGAAAATTAAGCAAAAGCGGATTGACATGAAAGAAGAGTGAGGCCGCCAATGGGGCCAAGACATAAGGGGAAAAAAAGTGTCATAACTTGAAGGAAATCTTACAAATGTCTTCAATGATTGATTGATTGATTGAATGGTGTTTTACGTAGCTTTCAACGTTATTTCAGTCATATCACGGCGACAGCTCATGTATTCATGTATTTCCTAGGTTTCACCAGTGCTGGGTTAGAGCTTTGAAGTGTCTTGCCCAAGGACACTCCCACAAAAAGCCCGGTAGATCCAGTGAGGCTCGAGTCCGGGGCCTCCAGGTCTCACACTTCACCACTAGACTACCTCATCTTCAATGAAGACAAAAATTGATTCAAGAGCATAAAAAAAATGTACCTACCTTAAGCAATGAAGCACTTGGCTTGAATCGACTGAAAATCAATGCAGCCAAAATGAACATATTAGTGTAAGGTTGATTACACTAAATGTTTGCATTTAGGCATACTTTTCTGTTCAATACCCAAGAATGTGTCTACCATGAGCATCCAATTCGAACGGGAGCCATTATAACCTCCAACTGTCTATACCTGTATGCAGGGTACCATTCAAGGAAAGGGAAGATTTAGAATGAGCCATGCATGTTGAAGATATCACCTTTCCACTTGTATTACCAAGAAGATTACATGTAGGTTAAAATAGGGGACCAAAACCAAGCGCTAACCTGCGTAAATCTACGCAATTTATTTGCGATCGTGTATATACACACATTCAATCCCTGCTTTACCCAAAGGTATGAGCTGGTGTGAAGATTTGTAAATATTTAGTAAAATCGTAAAGTTATGCAGTTCAGTGATGCTGGTTTTCAGACTTAATGCTCGCTTACCTAAACTGCGTAGGCATTTTTTTTGCGTACGCAGTTCAGTGAAAGGAAGCCCACCAGGCGATTAAATAAAGGTCCGTCAAGAGCAGTTCTAGCAGGACTATCGGCTTGTCTGATGCCAATCAGAATTGAAGGTCAGAAGAATACCAATCTATTTGAAGAGAAAAATTCTATGATACTTTCACGAACATGGCAAACTAAATGGTTCTCGAACTTCTGGTTAAAAGGTCCTACAAGACTGACAAAGAATCAGAGAAAATGATAAAACAATTAGACGTTTAATGTTCCACTAATCCAAAGGCAAGATAGACAGCTTTCCTTTCGGTAGAAATAATAAATGATTTTTGCGGGAGGCGTCACTTTTGGTCCCTATCTATACGAATCCGTATCTATAATGAGATTATGTAGAAAAGTTTTAAGGACTGAAAACAGAGTCATTTTTTCCAGAAAGAAAATAATTGTTCATCAGCTTCGAGATAGAGGTTGTTAATAAGGTTCTTAAAGCTCTAAGTGCCAGTCGTAGACCTTTATTGTGAACAGAGTCAAGACTTTGAGACAAGACCTGTGAGCTGATCCAAATATAATATCGATAATCCAATTTGCAGCGAACAAATCGATAGATCCGTAAATAAAAAGAAATCAAGGAAGGAAGAAGGGAAAGCTTTTAATTCATGTTTTGTCCATGAATAATTCATGCAGTGTAAATTGCAAAAGTGCATACGTTTGGTCTAAGGCTTTAAAAACTGGAACCCAATTTCATTGAACCATAGCTATAGCTTTTCTTTTCAGATATTATTGTGGCAGTCTTTCTGTAGTATTCATGTTGCGAGATCGGAAACAGATCACAAAAAAAAAAAACATTCAACGTAAAGAAACTTTACATCTGGATTACAGACTTTCATAAAGATCTTAATTTTAACACTAAAAAGGATAACAGATTTAAAGGATACATGCCTGTGGTTCTCAAATCCCTTGCTCAAGGGCTTCAGACAGTGTTACCGACCCTTAATCGTAGGAGCTCAGGATCGTTTAGAGAGGGGATAATCAAATGATTACTGACTGTCTCATTAAATGAAATAGACAATTACAGTCACCGAAGAACATTTAGATACTGTAGTCGTAAGTCTTGGCTGTTTTGATTAGAATGTCTTGCAAAATGTATGTCAATATAGATTCATGGTTAGACTCAGTCTCTGTGAGCTGAGGACCCGTACTCATCCACCTTCATTTCTAATATTCCCTGTCTAATTATTCAGAATTTTGGAAGTTTTGAATTAACGCAATTTTTGATGATCTAAAAATTTTGGTTTAGCCCATCAGGAATTGTTACTTTCTGAATGTAGAATAAGACATGAATTGCAATTCAGAATGGTTGGAGAATATGGTCCCTTGTCGTGATCGACAATTTCCGCTTCGGAAAGTATGGAAAATAAAATAGATTGATCTAAAACAAACTAGAATAAAAAAAAAAAAAAAGACATACCTACTAATTGAAATTTCATGACGAGAATAACCGAATCTTGTACAGTTGAGGTTTGTGATCAGACTGACCTTTTGCCTTATCTTGCGAGTGTGTACATTTATTTTGGTTAGTTTTGTTACTGCAGTGATATTTTGAGTGGAAATAAAATACGGTTAAATTTAAAATTATTTTGCAAGACCCTACAACTATACCCAGCTCCTCTGTAAATGCTCGTTTTTTTTTTTTTTTTTGTTGTTGTTGTTGGTTTTTATTTTCCAGTCATTTACGTTTAACGCCTAAGCTTTTGAGTTGTCAGAGAGAGTTTCTTGTTCAGGTAAAATGAGTTTATCTTTAAGAGCGACATGTCACAGGAGACAAACGACAGCAAGTTATTAAGTCTTATTTTACAGTTCCCATACAGTTCGGTTGGAAAATTCATAAGATGTTGTCTATGGAATCTCATATAACAGGAAGGGATACGCGGCGCGTGCAATATAACGTGACTTTCCATCCAAAGTCTTCCGCAAACCGACACTCGAAAATCGTCGCCTATATCGGATCTAAGAACGGAAATTCGATACGCTAATCGAGATGTGACTTGTTGAAATGTCAACGAAGGATAAAATAAACGGCACATGGACAGACACGACCGCGTAACAATCACATGGACGGACACAATAAACAAGTGCGTCATTAAATGTTATTTCTCGGCAGCTAAAAAAAAGCGAGAAATAGGAGGCTTACTCTCACTTTCAGTTTCTCGCATCATGATACATGTCCATGTAAACACCTCGGTTGAGATTCAGAGAACTTTTACCTAAGTTATTTCTAGGGGGGGGAAAATGTTTGCCATTGGTCGTATCGTTTGAAATACCGCGTTACGAGTATCATTTACGTCAGAAAGTATCCAACACACTTTTTTCTTCTTCTTCTTTTTAACAGGCTTCGATTTGCATACTGCATGTAATTAAATGTTCATGTATTATTTCAGAATCTGAAATGAAATTGGAGTGAACGGTCAACGTATCTTCTGTTATATTGACTGGATATTGTTAAAATGCGCTTGTGGGCGATAAAGTTAAAACTTGCAGGTCCGTCCTAAATTTATACACCGCTACTGTATTTCTATGTCATCGAAAAAATTCCTTATTTTAGTAAAGTAGAATCATTAATGGTATTTTAAGCCAATAAATTTAAGTTTGCAGTAAACAAATGACACTCTCGTAAAAAAGCGACAAAATCAAGATAGCCCGTTCAGCGCTACAGGCCAAAATAGGAACCTTTACGGGCGCCATAGATCACGGAACAGTCTGATCTTGGATCTCTGTCGTTCTCTTTTTTGCTTGTTCAGTCAAGCTTATACAATAAAATTCTTCCGCAGTTTCAGTTTATGGTATCCTCAGCCGCCGAAAGAGGTCGGGTTTATATTCAACGTACTTGGCAATAAAAGAGTTGAGGCACGAATACTTTTACATGTAAAAACATTGCGCCCAAAAAAGGAAAAAAAAAAATGCTCGTTGCAAACCATTGCTAACGTCCTCTATGCTTTTTGAACTGTTATGCTGCGAGACAGAATCAAGAACGATCTGTTTTTTCAAACAAACCAGACGGCGTAAGAGATACTGGAATATGATTATTGAAACTCTTTTGTGGTTCATTTTGGAGAGAAATAATGAAAAAGTTACCATTCCAGCGGTTGCCACTTTTTCCCTCATTGCTTTGCGTATTGTTGAAAATTGAGATAACTGCCTATACGACGTATTTCTCTATTAGATTTTATTTTGATATTTTAATTCATAGTTTATAAAGAAGGCGTTTCTGATAAAAAGGTGTATGTAACAATACATAATTGGCCTGCAATACGCGAAAAGGGGCATTCGGACATTTGCGCAAAGTGTCGTTTCGGATCAGCCTGCGCAAAACCGAAACGACACTTTCCGTTCTTTTGTAATCTTCTGTTTTGCGCCAGTCTACAGTAGGCTAATATTGTCGTAAAGTGCCTTCTCTGATTAGCCTGCGCGGACTGCGCAAGCTGATCCGAGACGACACTTTACGGAATTGTCCGAATGCCCCTTTTCGCGTGTTTCAGGCCATTATTATGGACTGTATAGCAATGGGTTATAAGGTAATGCGTTACACAAATTTTAGATTACATGTATCGATCAGTACAAGAAAATTATTTATCACATCACCTCCCTTGTTTTCAGGACAATATAACCATTACTAATTTTCTTATCTTCCTCACATTTAATTATAATAAACATCATGTGACTTCATAAATGAGTGATTTTATACAATTTTTAGAAAAGCGAGTCGGGATAATAAAAAGAATCTGCCATTTGTAGACTTTGAGATAAGATATAATTTCATTAAACGTCACTGACTCCCTTAATAACATTTTTTGAGGCTCGTTTAAAAAATGCTTATCTCAAAGGCCATCTTACAGTGTATATCAGATGCAATATATCTCCTTGCATATCATTGCTAAAATGTGAATTAAGGACGGGGCACCCTAATGGGATTCGTGTAACATCGCCTTTCATCGCCAAAATCGTACGGATTCAGCTAAGACTCGGGTAATCCGTAATCGATGCGGGGAACCAGCGCGTATCAGCCAATCAATTATGGATTACCCGAGCCTTAGCCGAATCCGTACGTTTGTTCGGCGATGAAAGGCGATGTTACAAGAATCCTATTAGAATGCCCTATCCTCAACACCATGAGGTATTGATTAAAGCTGGCAACCCTTGTATATTGGTGTTATAAATCCAGGGCCACAAGTAGGCGCGCAAAAGGCCTGCGGATGCCCGCAGAATAAATATGTCCACTTTTTAACTAATCGCAAAGTACGAGTATATAGCCTTGCGGTTCATTGTTTCACAGTAGTTACGGTCCGATCAAGAAAAAGTCAAGATTTTAACAGAGTATAAAAAAAAAAAAAATCACCACATGATTTTTTTATTTCATCTTTTATTTAGTGTCATAGAAAATTCATCCAAACATTTGAAAGAAAATCAACACTGGCCTTCACCACTGTCCCGCTGCCAGTTTGAAATTGATTCATGAGACTTTGATGGTTTTCGTCAAAAAATCGTTGCAACTTGATATATTTGGCGTCAATTTGCACTCACATATTCTTTAACTTTATTAGCCACATATATTGGATGGGGGGGGGGGGTTGTCGTGGCCATCCTCCCTCTATCCTTACAATAATCCTTACAATACATGTACTATTCAGAGATCCAGATAAGGTTATGCGTTTAAACAAACTAACTGAAATACGATCATAAATTATTGATTTTATAGAAAAACAGTGTGGGGAAATGTTAAATTAATTTTTGTGAGCAATTTCACTCCTTTCCACAATACTCCTAAAATTCTTTTTTCTTCATTGCGTTAAGTAGAGTATGAGGGAAAAGTGTCAGACAAACGGCCTATTTAGTTCACCAAATCTGGATCAATGAATAGTTAGCAAAGACTAATAAAGTTTTACAAAGCTATGAAAAAAAAAAAAAAAAACCCAACAAAAAAGTGAAAAAAGAAAGAAAGGTTAAAACAGAAATGACTTATTAAATAATAGCAAAAAATGGGAATATATATGTATCAATGCATTTTATATTAAGATTGGTTTTGAATAATATGACGTACAATTAACCATCTTTCTAAAGCAGAGTCGGAAGATTTTGTTTCTTTATAAATAGTCCAAGCCAAAGATAAACTATCTTGAAGGCCATAAATTGTCGGGACTTTCGATTTAGAATTACAAGAAGCGACATATCTTTTGACATAAAGAAAGAGCGTGTATAATTTGTCGTCATTATTGAATGTATCAATTAGAACGTTGACACTATTTATAAGTCTTTGTGTTGATGGGTCTATTTCTCTTATTTTTGATTCTATATACTGTACAAGGATTTTCACCTTTGACATTCGTAAAATACATGGAGCAGACTTTCTTCACTAGTATTGCAGAAAGAGCATAAATTACTTGGGGTAATGTTCATTTTGTTTAATAGGGAATTAGTGGGGAAAAATCTATGAACAATCTTTATTTGCATCCATTGGATATACGAATCGTTTGTATTTTTAAAAATATTACTATAAATTTTTTTCCAATCAAAAAAATTGAGTAGGGAACAAAGATTCCCATTTCTTTTGGCTAGTAGGAATTTCATTGTTATCAATAAGTGCTTTATAAATTGTTTTGTTAGGTTTTTTAATTTATCAGAATTTCATTTAAATAGCTATTAATACAGGGATTGGCATAGTCTAAAATCAAATTTTCATTTTTATTAATTTCAACCTTTCTTAAGAAGTTTTGGATAGTGTTCATCAGACCGTAATACCTCAAATAGTTATTTTTTTTTTTTTTTTACCTAAGTTCGTCTCTATAGACTTTAAGCATATCAATTTTCCATTGTTATCCATTATATCTCTGACATTTCTACGATCCCTGATCATATAAATCTTTGATAAAGATGACTTTTGAGTCTATTGTAAAATTTTCGTTGTAGAACAAGGGCATATTTAATATCAAGTCCCAAGAGTCAATTTAATTTTTGTCGTATCTTCTATGTATGATTTAAGTACGTCTCTCAAGAAATCGTTTTTTATTAATTTAGAGATGAATTCGGAATAAGTTTTTCCTAAGTTTATCATTTTTCGTACGCCTGTCATATACTAATTGATAGCATTTATTTGGTTTGCAATTATATTGGATTTTTAAGCCATTTTAATTTAATGCTAGCATTAAAGCTTTTGATATCTATTATTTTCATACCACCTTCTTCATAGCTTTTAATAAAAATAGGTCTTTTTTTATTATGGCCTTCCATCCCATACAAAGTTGTATAGTAAATCATTTAAACGTTTTATGAAATCTGTTTTCGGAGAAGGGAGACTGATAAATAAATGCGTTAAAAGTGGAACAAGAAGTGATTTTACAACAGTTATTCTGCCAATAGGTGTAAGTTTCCTTCTTTTCCAGTATGCTATACATTTTGAAATATTTTTAAGTTTTGGTTCATAATTTAAATCTATCATTTTCTGAAGATTGATATCAAAAGTTATTCCAAGTAGCACAAATTGAGATTCACCCCAGTTTAATTTCCATTTAGTTTTTATTGAATATGCACTATACTTACGTGACCCTATTCAAATCAACTTTGTTTTATCAAAATTACACTTTAATTCAGATATAACATAAAATTTGTCAAGTACTTCTAAAACACTATTTAATGATTTTTCACAGCCGTCTAGTAATAATGTAGTGTCGTCAGCGAATTGGTTTATGAGATACTCAGTTTCTTTCACCGTTATACCTTTAATACTTTTGCTTTGTCTAATTTTAATGCTTAAGATTTCAGAGCATAGGGTAAAGATACATGAAGACATAGGGTCTCCCTGACGGCAGCCCCTCTTCAACGTAAAGACATCTGATAGAAAACCATTTAACTGTACTCTTACTTGTGTATTATACAAAAATAATTTTATCCATTTTTTAAATGTAGGGCCAAATCCAAAAAAGTCAAAGATAAAGTCAAACGATAACGAATCAAAGGCTTTTTCAAAATCTAGTTGCATTAATAGGCCAGGTATGTTATTGTCTTCACTGTACTTCATTATGTCATAGATTAAACGCGTATTTTCTCCTATAAAGCGGTCCTTAAGGAAACCTGTTTGGTCACTTGAAATTGAATTGTCTAACACGGTTTTTAGTCGATTTGCTATTGTTTCACACGCTGTTTTGTATAAAACATTCAATAAGGTTATCGGTCTCCAATTTTTTAAGAACTTTTTCGGTTTATTATCTTTTGGGATGCATGTTATGATTCCTGATTTTATAGAACTAGAAAAAGAGTCGTTCAGTAGGGCGTAATTTAGGGATCTTACGACAAAATGCCCAATCTTAGCCCAAAAGACCTTAAAAAAGTTTGCTGAGAAGCCATCAAGACCTGGGCTTTTGTCATTTGGCATATGTTTTAAAGTCAAGGATACCTCTTGATAATTTAGAAGATCTTCTAGACTTTTTGACACGACATAATCTAGCTTATTTACTGTACAATTAAGTAAAAAGTCCATTATACTGAAATCATCAGGTTTATCTTGTTCTTGATATAGGTTTTCATTTTTGTCTCGTGTAAGATTTCCTCTTCATTACTGGTTGTTTCAACGTTTTGTTTTTCTATAAAATTTACTGCAGTCACATGATTTGAAAAGTTTGCCACATAACCTAGCAGATGATCTAAATACGTTATCATGTATATTTTTTTTAGTAAAAATGCATGTAATGGAGGATTTTAGAGGTAGGGGTAAATGTTGTTACGCATGTAGGGGCCGATGACATTGTTTTCACGGTGTATATATATATATTTTTTTCATTCTTAACTTTTATTTTGGAAATTGAAGTTGACTGAGGTAAAGAAATGTCCTAGTCAAGGTATTTACAATCAATATAGAGACCAGACAAGCCGCGCCGATTTTGGGTTTGACGGAAAGATACCGATTACCTCGAAGCAACATATACCGTGAACCTACATGTCGTGGCTATACCATTTATTTTTTCGGGACTAATACCAAGAATTGGATAAAAAGCCAGCTTATAAACACATTTACCTTAAAACAAAATCTTCTGCGGCTGGTGATTTGCTTAGAGAAAGTATTCGTCAATTGATGTATTATAAGCCATGCTCTCAGAAAAGGGGGCTTAATGAATCTGGAAAAAATTTCGACCCAGGTCAGCCTGCGCAGTCTGCGCAGGCTGACCTGGGCCGAAACCTTTTGCTACAAGTCAATTTTCTGCAGCCGAAAGGACCAGTGTACCTAATGATTCAGTCGGTTGTTATACAATATGGATTTTATGGATCAATACTAATGTGATGACTTGCTTGGTATCATGCATCACAGCGATGCATTAAGCCCCCTTTTGCCAGAGCATGGCTCATATGTATTGATCGTAGTATGCTTTCATGTAGTTTTTACCTCCAATTTATTGCCGATTTAGTGAAATAATTTCGAGAATAAAAAGCTATTTTATTCTATTTTGATTACGCATTACGAATAAACCATTTGAAACTACCATTATTTCACAATGAAGTGTCTTATTCAGCTTTTTTTATTTGTATTCGCTTCGGTGCAAATTGGTAGTCAGAATTTACCTTGTACTTATTTATAGCATTCAAAACAATGGTTATTAATGGCTTTCAAGGCATTTGCCAATCTGCAAACAGATTGATATTTGGACACATTCAGTAACTTTCTTGGCAAGAGACGGAGTTTTATACTTGTCCAAATTGGGAGCATTTGCAAACGATACATTAGGCTCACAGAATAAATTTGTCTTTTTAAAGATGGGAATCATTGCTGGAAATGGAGAAAATGCTGGTGCCCAACATTTTCTAGATCTATGTTTCCAACGATGTCTTCTGCTTCAGGGTCCTTAGAGAGTAGGATTGTTTCGTAAAGGTGTAAATAACGAATTTGTTTGATTGGAAGTTTGAATGGGGTTTTACGTTGCTTTCAACATTTTTTCGTAACATAACGGAAAAGCCAATAGCTTCAATCAGTGGTTTTCTTGGGCTTCAACAGTATAATGCCGTAGCTCTACAGTGATTTGCCTATAGGAAGTTAGTTCCTTTTGTATTCAAATGTGCTAAATTACAAACATCAAAATCTTTAAAAATCGTTTCATACAAAAAGTCGGTATTCTCAGAAGAGTACACATGGGATGCTCGTAATATTAAAAGAGTGTGAAAAAACAGAAATTTGGTACTGTTTTACATCAGAAAGGGTATTCCCGTTCATGCATAGGGTGGGAAATGCTAGATATACTGGATATATGTTACCACATTTTGACGCTCATCAAAGAATTCTATCCTTCACAACGATACCTAATTCAATGACTTTCAGTTTGTCACGGAAAGGCCTTGTTTGGCTCTACTTCGAATGTTTGTCCTCTGTGTAATTCTTAGGAAAAAAAATGAGAAAAGCATCAAAGGCTCTTTTGTGAAAAAATAGCAATTGCTGCTTTTCCTACATTTCATCCTTACTGCCATTTACATTCGAAAACCGAGGGCAGCGACATCTGTTTTACCCCACGGTGAAGACAGTTTCTGTAGTCTTGAACGAGGTTCAAATACCTTCTAATTTCAGATGGAAAAGTACATAATGACTATGGGCAAAAAAGTATGAAATGTGTATGTGGCAGCAAAAGAATCAAGAGCCTGTTTGCAAAGCAGCAGTCTCAATAATGAGACGATTACAATCCTTCTTTTCATATTTGGACATTTATCATGCACCATACCGTGTCAAGTCCATCGTGAATTTCCGGTAGAAAAGCTACTACCGACTTTATGTTCGTCGGTGTAATCTGTATTGCAGCGAAATGCAATTAAATTTTAGTGACACAGATGACCAAGGACAAATCATTAAACGTTTCAAAACTTATTAAAGCACTTAAATAGAAGTCGTTCATCGCTTGTTAATCTCGAAAATAAAAATAACTAACGAAATTCATCGTGTTTGGCAGCCATTTTCTGTATATTTTTGGGAACGTAAACATCTCGAGTAAAAGATGAATTAAACTGTCTTTTCTTATGTTTAATGTTTAAATTGACAATAAATATATTTGAAAAGAAGGATTATTGAATACGAAAGCAACAGGTATGTTCAAATTTTACTCTTGTAATCAATTTGTGAAAATATGACAGTTTAAACGTCCGCATAAAAATCTGTGGGCAGATTTCAGTCATTTTCTTCGCGATCGTCTCTGGACCCGGAGTCGACCTATCAAAAATTGAAATTGCATTGGGGGACAGTTGTCTGTAATGAGCATCTCTGCTTGCAAAAGATGATATATATATACACAATCGTGCTTGCTAATTTTACGGACTCTTAGACTCTCAGGGACGGAAAAGATATGTGGTGCAAGTAGTGATTGATTCTTTCAGTGCGATGATGATGACAGGGGCTGTTACGGCACATATCAAGATCAGACTTCGCGTCCAGTCTGATTTGGATTTATACCTTCCGCTTGTTTAGTCAAGAATAGAATAGAAATATTTAAGTTACAGTGAATTGTATTTTCAGCAGTCGATTTTATATTTTGTTTTTAGAAATTTCATACCACACTCCAACAATCAGGCATATATCAAATCAGATGAATTACGCTATCGTAAATTTGTGATAATGCGGTATGAAATGAATGTTCATTTTATTTATCCCGTTTATCAGACCATTTTTAATTGCTTCTTTTTCTATCGCCTATCCATCTTTTAGAATTTAAAATCACACACAATTGTGCCATTAGCAAACAAGAGTTTAACAAAACAAATTGGGATGAAAACATAGATAGTCTACATGTGAATGTTTTTTTTTAGCCACATACTGTCGCCGTGAGGGTACGGAGACGTGTTTTCAATACTTCTCTTACATGCTATGCTGTATATCGAAAAATAATATAAGCCATGCTCTGGCACAAGGAGGTTTAATGGATCTCCTTGATGCATTATACTGAAGTAGTCATCAGATTATTATGAAACAATGAAATCCATTTTATGATACAATCGACTAAATCGTGGGTAGAATGGTCCCTAGACATGGAGAAAATTTTCAATAGCAAAATATTTCGACCTGTGTCAGCCTGCGTTGGCTGACATGGATATATAATTTTTGCAGATACATTAAACCCCCCTTTTCACAGAGCATGGCTCATTTATCATAGGATTAAATCTGACAATGTCAATGTGTACCCTCAATGCTCGCACATTCTTTAATCACTGTACGGCGCAGTTAAGAGTTATTTAGCTGTTTTGAGAGAATCGTAGATTGTTGTATTGAAATTAATTATAAATACTCAGAAAGGCAGCTCTTATTAACAAGGTTATCTTCTAGAATGGCTATTTAAACTAGCATGTATAGTGCAGATGGTGGATTACAGTCTTAGCTTTGAGTTCCATACATTTAGAAAACATGGCTTGGCCAAAATGTATGATCAATTCCATCATGCCACAATTCATTCCGTTCTGACTGTGTACACTGCATGAATATCCACATTATCTTAGGCCATTAACAGCTCCTAAGATTTCTTTGCATACAGAGAACAATTATTCTTTACATGAACACAATGCCATGTATTTTCTGTTAAACCAATTTTGTTCTCCACATATTTTAGTCATGTAACAAACTTGGATGATTTATCTTTTACTCTCATAATAGTTAATTCAAATAGCATAATTATTCTCTTGAAATTAAATTCAAAATTACCTTCACATGCATATCTTTGACCTTGAATGAAGTCTAACGTCTGGATATATAAATTACATAGTATTTTGAGTTACAGATCTTTGTCCCATTGAAATGTCCATTCCAGCGCAGGCTGGTAGGTCACATTTTCATAAATGTTTACTAAAATATAAGGACCTTTTACATGGATTAACAGATCAGTCTTAAATATTTGCATATCAAAGAATGAAAATAATACAGTAGTGCTCAACCAAGATATGCATTTAGTTTTCATTGCATGCTGTGTAATGCTTTCAGTCTTGAGCCCTGTGACTGCAAACATTATAAACTTAATTCACATTTTTCAACTTTTTGGTGTTAGGTTTGCACGTATTTTATAGGAGATGAAACAACTACGAATTTTCAGTTTCAGTTTGCTTGTTTTTCTTGTCCCTGATGTCCTTCACTTACTTTGTACTGAAGGGAACAAATTTCGGACATCCTGTAGTTTTTTAACCATTTGCTTCGTAAAAAATACCTTTGTCATTCTCTAGAACCATGTTCCCTCATGTGAGACTATTTTCTCTAATTTAACGTAAAAGTGCCCTTTAACTATGAAAATTAAACGCATTGCACGACCCTGAAATATTTTATCTATTTATGAAAATACCTCGTCCAGATTATGACAGAAACATATTTTAAAAAGATTCCTCATCCATCACAAACATTCGAGGTGTAAACATTAACCGTTAGTCTAGTCAATGTATTCTATATGCGGGTCAACCTAAAACTAATTCCAAGAGCTTTGAAAGTCTGTTTTTTTTTCTGTCCCTACCATGTGTACAGGTATCCATAAAAAGTCCTGAATTTTTGCAGCTACACTTGTAGAGAAAACAGACGTCGGGACAAGAGGTACCATGAATTTCAAAAATTTACACGGAATTCAAATATGATAATTAGACTGTAAAGAAGCCATTATCAGAGCACTCAAGTTGGAATTAATTGTAGTACAATGTATTTGAATGAAGAGCATGCCATTTGAATCAAATGAAAGTGTTTTCTTAATTACTGTCCAGTGAAATTACATGTAATATCACACCAGCAACCAATGTTAACTTAAATAAGTTCAACGTACTTGTTCGCGCTTTAAGAAATAGCAATCTTTACATGTTTGTTTGATCTGCAGGTATTTTCATAATTACAGTTTTTAATATTCATATGTATATAGATCTAATTGCAATAAAAAAAATGACAACAGCAATCATGCAATGAGAGAACATTCAAAGAGCTTTAAACTTAAAATCAAGGACAGGGAGTTACTGTGTTTTGATGGAAAAAATAGTAAATTAAATTTGCACCATACCCTGCTTATTCATGCATATTCTCCAGGAATGTTCCTGAGTAGTTCCTTTCCCTGTTCCCAAATTTACATCGCACTGCTGGTGGTAATTTACATGTAAGATTACCGCGCCTAGTGATGCTAACTAAGGTATGTACTATATGCATGTTTACACTTCAACATATTGTCATTTTTCAAAATTAATTATTTTCACCTGGAGGCACTTTTATAACAAGACTTATAACAATACATATCACTCTACCAGCAGTTACTTAACGTTGTATCCTTATGTGAAAGAAACAGCAAAAAGTAATCATGGTTTTTTCTTTTGGCCATCAGCTCTAAGCCATGGATAATATATCTGTCTAATTAGAAAACAGCAAGCACTAATGTCACATTGTAGGATTTTAGAAATATAAAAATACTGAAGATTAGGAAGACACCCCCTTTCAATAAAGCGGAAAAAAAAATGCTTGTATTGGACAAATTAAAAAATAATAATAATAATAATCAAAGTGTAATTTCTCAAAACTCTCAAAACCTGTCCTCTGAAATTAAGCCAAATTTGGTACAGCTTTAGTACTTACTGCTATTAACAACCCCTGCTAATTTTAGAGAAATTTAACTAATAATGTGGACTTTGTTGAGTGGAAAACAATAAGTCATCAAATGATGATTTTTTTTCTAAGCTAGTGATTACATTTTCTCCACTTTCAATAGGGTAAATTCCCTTGATAATACAAATACTTCGTGCATTTTCAAAAAGAAACAGATGAAAGTGCTCAGTTTATCACAAAAACAAATGTTAATTATCAAATGTAAATAGCGTATTCTCCCTGTTTCTTGGGTTTATTATTAAAAAAAAAATTCAAGCAATCGATTTAAAAAAAAAAAAAAAAAAAATGTACAAGTTTCACGAAAAATCCGTCAACAAATGCAGACTTTATCACTTTCACAGGAAAAAGGCTGACGGATGGACGACGGAAACCACCGCTTGACATAAGCTCTTCTTGCCTTCTGCCAGTAAAGCTAAAACGACAGAACCAGAGATTAAACATATAAATAGCCATGAACTTAGTATCAAAAGAAGTCAGTAACAACAAGTATAGTGGACTCAATAGTAAAGGAAAGTTGCACCTGGCATTTCATATAGGAGAGCTGATTGACAAGTTGTATTGAAGGAGTTAAACAAAGATGTCATTTTTCAGCCCTACTATTTCCTGTCAATTTGAGGCTGAGCACCCGAGGACTGATGTCATTTTTTTGTCAGATTATATCGTAGAGGTAGCACTCTAAAGTAAACAAGGCAAATGAGTTTTGCATAATGGACAAATTCGCTGAAAGAGCAGTGACTCAAAATTTGCGCAAGAAAGGTCTAACATCTAAGGATATCCTTACTGATATGGAAGCAACACCAGAGAATGATGCCGCTTCATATGCTGTAGCTGCTACACTTAGAACTTTTACCAAGAAGAAGAATCATTCTTATATGTATGAAAATTATACAAGTAGCTCGGTGGTGAATAGGGGTTATTTACTTACATTTTCATAATCACAATAAACTTCAAAAACGATTCATTACTAATTTAGTAAAATAGCGGCTGGGGCAAACTATCGGTGAAGAAGGGAGAAAAGTGTATGCAAGAAAAATAATGATATTCTTTATTTGATACGTGGGCTTGTCCTTAGATTTCACAATCGCCAAAACTGCATCTGTTTTTTTTTTTTGTTTGTTTAAAGTAACTGCCAAATTCATTTTAGTCTGCAAACAAACCTAATCATTATGTCTAGAAGTATATGTCAGTGTTTTACAAGAAAACTTGATCCATGTCAAATAAAAAAGACAACGCTGAATATGCCCCTTTAGCTGATCTTATGAATTATTAATTTAATGTGTACGTATAGATCTAGTTACCACGTTGCTTTGCAGCAGTGCCTACCCAGCTGAATAAAATAGATCTATTTCAACTCTGTTAGATGCCAGACTGCAATTTCTACAAAAAGATTGGAATTCCTGGTCATAGCTTACAATGAACTAACGGACGGTGGAAAAGAAGATCAGATGGCACTTTCTGGGCAGTTTGATCTTGATCTACACTGTCTCCTGTTGGCTACTAACACATGCATAGGTGAAAGGATTAATAATTTATATCTAACGATTAATGCATAAATATACATAATTTTGATTAATTCATCTTGCCAATTAATCACAATTTCCGCGACCGAAACGATGATTTATTGTCCGGGAAACTTGGAAACGCACTGCTAAATAATTTGAGCAGACCATCAAAGTCGATTCAATCTTGAGATATTGTTTGTAAATACGGCTCGCCCTTCAGACTCGGTTAATTTTGTACGGGCTATTTACGATGATTTCGCGGTTTGATAAGAATTGATCCAAAGATAATGTCGTCCTTCCCGAGAACTTTCTCTCCCGGGATGTACCGGATTATGTACTCAACTTTTTAGTCGCAATGTAACAGATTTTACGTTAGTTTTACTGTTAGAACAAAGTGCGACTTACATGTTACTGGGATCACAAATTATTGGAATGTCTGTCTGTCTGTCTGTCTGTCTACAGAAGACTGAAAGTTTAATCGTTGAATACAGTTACCAATAAATACACTATAGGAATAGAACATAGCGTCTTTAATATAATTAAACTCTAGTTGTGCAGCGATTTCGATGAAATTGTCCAAAGTTCAATTTGAAAGAGAATATATAACTGAAAACTAAATAAAGCACACGGTATAAGGAAAGGATGGCTTCAGAAATTTGCTTCAGTGATTTCTGACTTGTGAAGGTTTTAATTGACCTTTGCAACAAAGCATTGACTCATGAACAGACATCGCTGGATCGCCGTGCGCTAACGTCACATATTTTACAACCACACTGTGAATCTGTGAACAACAGTGGCGGATCAAGTGACATTTATTTTCATAAATGACCAACTGAAAACAAACGCGTGGCCTTGCAGTATAATGGACAAAACTATTTCAAGAGGCTAGTCACAATTTGTGTTTAACAGGTCAGAGAATGAAAACAGCTTTGCTTGTAGTCAACCTTGTTGTACTCCACTCTATATCCTGAAACTGCCTGCGATATCAAGGTCGACCTGCACTGTGATCATGCCATCACAAAATGGTTTTAATAGGCTCAGCAATTTAGGTGGATAGCAATTTAGGCGGATAGCCCTTTAGGTGCATAATCTTAAGAAAAACCTCTGCTGTCCAAGTTGATCGCTGTATTTGGGCCAATAAATGCTCTCTGCACTCGTAATTGTTTAACGAGAAAATCTTGTTAAACGAGGACGATTTGGATCGAAAACTGCACTGTGTTTTTTGATAAATTCTCCTTTTCGGTAGCTGAGAAATATCTACGGAATGATACAGGCAAACCGTTTGCCGACAAAACCGAGGGATAAAATACCTCTATATTGTTACAGTGGTTATGATCATATTTCTTTTTATTGAAGGTAATGATGTTATCATCCTTCATATCTTGGGGCATCAAGTGCCTTCCTTTCAGTATTTGAAAGCTAGATTTTGCACTTTATTCTAGAATAAAGGTCTTATCGGTTTTGAATGCTTTCCCTGGTATGTTCTCTTTGCTGCTGGAAATTTGGCTAATGCCATGGAGACAGCCTTGAGAGATGAGTGATCGTCAAGCTCGAGCAATACGGTATCAAGACCAGTCTAGCTGACTATTCTTTGTCGGGTAGAGGTCTAGTTACTGTTCCTTCCTGTCTTTAGAGTTGCTTCACTCGACACATATTACGTCGCCAAAGTGAGATTCAGATCAGCTTTGGCTTTGGTTTGTCCGCCTACTTTCTTTTTGCCGTCCGTATCTTGATGCTGCCCGTGTATGACGCTTGCTTTACAACGCTGCAGTAACTGTCCACACACTTTCTAAATGAATGCTTAACTTGATTTTTAACAGATTCTGCTTGCTGTAAAGTACAGTAAACGTTGCACAGCTTTTGTAAGCCTTCAATTTATTTTTTCTTGCCTCAATAAGGGCATCAGGCTTCCAGAAACATTCTACATACCAGTCGTTGACCTGACCTCATATTTTTTTCCAGAATGCAGAGTTTGATAATGTGTGTGGCTGAAATAGAATCATCCCACATTTCTGTCGGTATATTTAGGTCGATAATTCTGCATGTTATGTATTAAATTCTTGCGATATTGTTTATGTAATGGAAAAGAATCTGATAAACGTTAGCTTTTAGGACAAAATTTCATTTGTCAAGTCAGTTTTATCAAACCCACCGAAGGCTTGCTTTACAGCATTTTTGTAGACTTGTTAAGTGTTTTTTTGTTGTTGTTTTTTTTAATCATCTCAAATGCCAACCTGTTCCTGATTCTATGTATATATCAATATTTGCAAACAAAGCTTGCGAGTTTTTATTTGTTTGTATTGATATACACTTCTAACATGCAACGAAAATGAAAATACCGTGGTAGCAGGAGAATTTCTACCTTTGTCAATTACTATTTCGCATGGACACAATATACGCTGTGTTCTTGCTAAGTGATGGCCCTTAGACTTTCTAAGTAATAGACTGCTCTACAAATTAAAGAACGTCTGACGTGAAACTGTTGATTATATAACAGTAAATTCATTATGATGTCAAAATTTTGATAAGTAACGTAAAGAGCCGATAAAATACTTAAATGCGAATTGGTGGCCAAAAGTAAACAATGCGGGTGTTAAAGTTAATATTTAATTTTAATCATACGGAAATTATTGTGAAGATAAAAAGAAATGTTGTTGTAAAGTCGGTCCAAGTGTAAGTTAGTGGAAGAAAAACTAATGTAAAAGCCGGTAAAAGCGAACGAAACATGGAGCGACTTGGTGCACGTTTTAACTTGTTTTAAAATTCACTTATCTGACGCTTTACCTAGTTTTGAAATTCACTTTTTGCCCGCGACTAACACTTGAACCCACCTTACAGTAAGAGATTGTAATCTTCACAATAAATTCAATACTTTTAAATGGCAATAGTCTCTAAGTCTTTGAACAACAGCAACAGATGTGCAAAATTTTAGATGTGTCCAATGATGGCATCGCACACATTTAGTCCATTTCAAACAAAATAACAAGGTCAATTTCTCAAGGCAGGTGAGGAAAACCTTTTTAGAAACACAGCAATTTTCACTTTATCATTTGATCTAGCAGGGGTATACTCTTTGAATGAAGTCCGCTTTTAGATAGTTTTGGTGATTTTTCCCACTTCGTTTAGACTGGCTTTTCATTTGACTTGAATGTTGAAGTAGAGCCCTTCTTGTCCTTGCCTTTTGACCTACAACTGTCAACTTTACTATATTGGCCAGTCAAAAACACTTACTTCTAATGACTTTCTCGGTCTAATACTGACTCAGTATTTCTATGAGACTGTCTTCTTAAAGGCTTTATCTCTAAATAAGGGACGTCTCTTTTCCAGCTTGCTAGGTTCACACATTGTTATAGTTTCACTGTTCTTAGGTGCCGACTCATCCATTTTTCTCTTGAGAAAATCTGCCTCTTGTACTGTTTACTGTTGCACAACTGGTTTCCTTAATTTCAAAATTAGTCAGATAACTGTTTGATAATAGGATAGGAAGATGCTTGCCTTCAATACATTTTCAGTTGTTTCCTGTCTCTTTACAACGATCTATGATCTATGAAAAAGAAGACATGTGTAACCGATCACACCACAATTGCGGCTTATAAGCACAGTTTTGCTGCTCTTTCCCATGTTTGTGTTTCGTTCTCAAATCCAACAGTTGTCTTTATCAAGGTCCGTCTTCTGCAGATGGACATCTCCTGTGGACGGCGGTTTTACTCGGTGTCGTGTTCAGCTATCATTTAAATATAGCAACAGCAATTGTCTATGAAAATTCAAACTAGCGTTCAGATATGGCAATAGCGTTCATTTATGAATATTATAGTGATCGTTTCAGTAAAACGATACGTCTAGATATCTGTATAGAAATAGGTTCAACATTCTAGATTTTAGCAAGAACCTTTGCCATTATAACTGAGCCATGATTTGGCAGTTTAAGGAGGTTCAATGAATTTCGGTGATGCATGATACCAAGCTAATTATCACATAATCAAGAATCAATAAATTCCGACAGAATCATGACACACAATGGTCCTTCGGCGTGCAGAAAACTGCTGACCCATAGCAAAAAGGTCCGACTCAGGTCAGCCTGCGCGGGCTGCACAGGCTGACTTGAGTCGATACTTTTTGCAAATGCCAAATATTATAAAACCGTGTTAACATTTTGCTCTCAAATTACTCCGTTAAAACTTACATAATAAGCAGTCCATGTTAAAATGTCATTTTATGGAGAAAATTTACAGGCATTAAGCGCTAATCATTTTAAGTACATGGTTAAAATACATTATATTTAGAGATGTTTACAAATAGTTTTTTTATTTCACAAAAAGTATACAGAAATAATGTAGTGCAGGGGAGAAATTGTCCCACCCACTTATCGTAAATTTATTTCGTAACTTGCTCCTTAATCAAACAATACTGTAATTATAGAGCCCTGGTCAAGTGAACTTTAGAAAACGCAGTGGGACAAAGAGAAAGTTGTAGTTACCAGCATTTTCTCCTTTTCCGAGGACATTTGCTATCCCTTTAGCAAAATTCTATCATTTGATCCACATTTGCCTTTTGCAAATATTCCTTATATAAGTTGTATCTAAAGTCTTGTCATCTGGTAGAGTTAATAAAAGTAGAGAAAACACGCCTGGCCGGGTAACTCAGTGGTCAGTGTGTCCGCCTCGTGACCTGGTGGTTACGGGTTCTTTACCCGGTTGAGGCAAACTTTCTTACCGGCGATTTTTCACCTCTCACCTCTGATGCATGTGAGAAAAGTAGTTAGTGGCTTGGACCGAAGGTTGTGTCAGTACTGGTGTAAGATAAGCAAGAAAGCATATGTGTAGGTGAACTGGCCGCCGTGATATGACCTAAGCTGCGTTGGACTCCAATGCAAATAAACAAAAAGAGAAAAAACAACTATGTGCAAACATAACATGCTTATGTGTCCATTTTCTTTCCCACATTTGGTACATAAACAGTTCTGAAAGAGTAAGGGAAAATACTTGCTTGAAATTGGACAACATAGTTATGTTTGTTAAGAAGTACACTATCTTGAAAGAATAGCCTAGTCTGTCAAGGATTTTATTCTGGAAGAATTTGAAATAACAAGTAACAGGACATTATTTTCATATTAATGGAAAAAGTTCAAGATGAGACAAAGGAATTATTGATGTAATTTACTGCGCCCACATTTCAGACCACTGGCAGTGGGATTTTGACAAACTTGGTCCGCTATAAATTATTCTCTTTCCCCACGTGAAAAGAAAATTAAATATGGTGAATACTTGTATATCGAATGAATCGGATAGGTCTTTTTTTAGCAGCTTGCCGTTCTTGCCAAGTTTCATTGACCAATCAAATTTATTCAGTGTATTCACTCTGGTACTAATATATCTATCCTATGCTGGGGGAGAGAAAAAGTCGACCGTTATATCTCTCTTAGTATTATCCATTTATAAGGTAATATGTTTCAAATTGAAAATGAAATTTTAGAACAACAATCTAAAACATCGGATTCGTTCTAACCGGTTCATGACCAGTACTTTGAATCTCACTTTTTCAATGCTGATTTTTCGACACCAAATATTCTAAAGGTAGTGTCCTATCCTGTTATTATATAAGTAAATGGCAGAGAGTCATAGATGGTAGACCTACATGTACGTGTTTTATGTGTAATAATAACTGGTTTCATACGTGTACCATTTTCAACCATTGGAAGATTGAAAATAGAAGGTTGGCTTGGTTCTTATCCCTTTTTTTACGGTTAACATTAACCCTGAACCACTTCAGTTTTTCTCTCTTGAAATGCAAAATTGGATAGCAACTGGATGTTATTGATGGTATCTTGATGATGAAAGTTGGCCATCTTCGGAAATATCGTGTCTTGCATAGGTAGCAAAATGGTGATCTACGCCTAAGCTTGACTCGAAATGGGAGAAACAGAGCCTTGAAGTAAAAGCACTAGGATAAAGGGTCTTTAAGATGGTATATCTTTAATGTCACTGAAAATTAATTTAGCTGAGCGTTCTTTGGATAATTTCTCGTTTTTTAACATTAAGATCAGAACTTTTTATTTGGTGAAAGGCTCATAATTGATAAAAAAGTACTTGAAAAAGTTATAATACTCGTTTTTCCGGGGTAGCTGTATAAGCTTGCCTCTGACATTTTTCTTAATAATGTTGTTTTCTAATGAACAGAGAGTTATTTGCGATTCGTAAAAGAAAAGTTTATTCTGCGGACCCATCAGACCTATCTGCCGGCACATTTATGACATTGATAAACAAGAAAATATTGATGCGTAACATCAATGGCGCCGCAAATCAGTTGTTTCTGAAATAGGGCACAGTATAGTGGGTAAATTTTTTACACCAAGAGCATCACTTGAACAAACTTCGAAGAGGTCTACGTGGTGATACTACATGACAAATATTTAAACTCTGGGCCATCTGGTTTTGGACAAGAAGATTTTTAAAGTTTGCACCATTTAAGGCATTGTGTTAATCCCGAGTATTAACAACCTTGCGGAAGAATCATTTTTAAAAACAATGTGGGAGAAGGAGAAAATGGTAACCACATTCGACTTATCGTCTGCAAATGCTCTCAGAAGTCAGATTATGTTGTTTGGTAAAGAGTTAAAGTCTAAGAAAGATTCATGGTTTTGCAACATGATTTATGAAGAACACAACGAAAATGTGGCCTCTCTCCAGAAAATTTTAACGCATTTCAAATTGACCAAAGAAAATTTATGCAGAACTCGGTGAGAAATGAACTGAAAAGTCCTAAATAATCTTTAGAATGCAAATCAAAACTTAAAAAAGAAAGAACCAATAATGGTAACACACAATCATAGCCATTCTTCGGCGAAATTTAACATAATTTCAATTGGAGCTATGTACAAAAAGCAGTTGTCCTTCGGCAAGAAAATAGTATTAAAACTAGGTTCTAAATTACCAAATTGATATTAAAAATTGGGTATGAAATAACCAAAGTGGGTACGAAATGACCAAAATAAAAAGTATAAGTGGGTACGAAATGAACAAAAAAGGTATGAAATGGCCTCGGTACGAAATGACCTAGTTACGAAACGAATGGAAGCCGACTAAACAATATGGCTGCCCCCATAGGTACTTTTCAAAACCGAATAAAAATATAGTGCCGCCGCTCATGCGGCGCCACAACAAGGTTTGCTCATTTTCACCTAAGCAAATGAATACAATACGGAATAATCTTTTTCTTGTACTTATTGGTAATTTGGTATTTTTCATGCGTCACCCTATAACCCAATTTGCTTGTACTTTCAGACACACCATCTCTGTCAGCAACTGCTCTTTGTACAATGATGGTTTTGATTCACATCTTATCTTCAAAAATACAGCTAACTGAAAACTTCCCTTTTCAACAACACACAAAACTATCAAGGCAATTGTACAAATGCTGGAGTGGTTTCTTTTTGTTATTTCTCTTAATATTGAGCCACATCAGAGTTTCATTCCATTTTTTTTTTTTTATAAGATTTGTCTTGTTTTCATTTATTTATGTTATTACCGTCCTTAAATTTAGAGTGTTCTGGTGGCATTTCATTTAAACATATCGCGAAGTATGCCATTTCACACTGTTTTTTCATTTTATCAAAAAGCACTTCAATTATAAATTGTTCCTCTTGGTTGTCTTGCAGTATAAGTACATTGAATGCACTTTTCACAACAATGTTCTTTGTCTCCCGAATTTTCTACTTTTACTTCCATATGTGGATCAACTCAATTTGTCATTTGCTTTCCTGTTCTTAAGTTCACACTTCAAAACTGGTGATATGCTTTTCTAACTGAAAGGTCATACACAATTTATAAACTCTATTTAACTCGCTTTGTTTACTCATCTCGACTGATTAAGCTATTATTACTTCATGCACACTTTTCTTTTTATAAAGAAACTTGCACACTTATCACTAGAAAAACAATCAGTGTCAAAACTAAGAGAATTTGGGCTGGATATCAAAAATGTTGTTGTTTTTTTTTAATCTTGATTGTTCCATATTAAACTAGGATTTTTTCCCCCAAAAGAATTACAATAGGATAGTCTACACCCCCTATGTATAACTGTGTATTTTCTGAACTTGAGCGCTTCATTTATGTTATTTCTCTTCCTCTTAGGTAATTGAACTCTTGCTTTCACATTTTCAAGCCATTGGTTATATGGGACAAATACTGCTTCAAAAGATTTGAAAGAAAACCAGATATTAGAAAAGTATACATGCATATAATTTGACTTTTAGGTAATTGTAAATGTAACTGTATATAATCTATGGTATGAATTTTAATTATTGGTGTATGTATATAAAACTCTTTAGTTTAGATATCGAATTATTCAAAAACGTTGAAAATTATATGGTGTCATTGGTTCTTATTGGGGATCTTTGTATTCCTAAGCATGATATAGTTTACTATGCAGTAAATCAATCACTTGCGTTTTATATATCATTTATCAAAATACCAGGGACAGATATGTATCACTATTTGCTTCCTTTTTCTATTATCAGCTTTTAACATTGTATCTTTAAATATTTTGATTCCCATCACAAAGTGTTTCTCATATACCATTTTGCTCTGTCTCAAAACTGTAATTTGATAGTATGTATTGTCTGTTTTCAATTGTTCATTCTAGAATTTCTCAGCTCACAATCTCCGGAGTTGTATTGTCCTTTTTGCAGTCCAACTAAAAATCTGCAACAGAGATAACTCATTTACCAACTGTTAACAGGTGGTTAAATTATGTTGTCTATTTGAGTTGTAAAATTTCAAGAGGCATTTGGAACTGTGAGAAAATGGTATGTAATGTATTTTGTATTCAGATTTATTAATGAGATGTCTGTTCAAAGGATTACTGTATGTGTTTAAATACAAAAGGCAATTTATTATCAAAATTTGGGTTTCAATACAAAAAAAAAAAAATGTTATTAATTGAAAAAGATCAGCAACATGAAACCTGCAATATAACACGTGTTGCCTAATGATTTAAAAAAAGCAAGAAAAAGATACATTTTTGAAATTAAAAAAGAGAAAACCCTTGTTTTGACAGAAAAGGTTGACAAATGTAAAATGTAAAAACTTTACTGCCTTTTGTCTGAGTTTACAGGAACCAAACAAGAGAACCCTTTGCCACAGAGCGAGTCTGACACTGTTCTAGCTAATATTTTTGCAAACTTTTTCATGAACGAAGTTGATGGCATTCGCAGATCTTTAAAAGACTATGTTAATTTCAAACAATTGTCCACGGACGTACCAAATTTTAACTAATTTGAAGACTAGAGTTAAGTTGAAATTAAAAAGAACTTATGTGTAATTTAAAGCAACATCAGAATTATACATATTGCCCACATTCTGAAGCAATTTTTGAAAGAACTTTTACCAAGTATGACAAAGTTAGTGAACACATCTCTTAAACACCGGGTATTTCTAGACAAATACCAACATGCTATCGTAAGGCCACTTCTTAAGAAAAGTGGGCTTGAACTAGAACTTGGTAATTACAGACATGTGAGTAACCAAAGGCAGCTCTACTCAGACTTTACGCGCATGCGGACAAAAATAACCTTCTCCCCAAAAATCAGTCGGCCTATAGACAATATCATTCTTTGCTGCGACTTGTGAATGACATTCTTGGTGGAATGGAGAGAAAAGTCACTGCTCTGATCGCTATTAATCTCAGTGCTGCATTCGACGCCGTAGTATGAACTTTATTATCAGTTCGGCGTATGTGGCAGTGCATTGAATTGATTTGAGTTGTATCTTAGACCTCGGAACTGTGGAGTTTGTTTAAATTCCTCTCAATCTTCACCACGTCTACTAGAATGTAGCGTACCACAAGGCAGCTGTCTGAGCGTATGGCTGTACTTAATCTATACGCCAGTATACTTTTTGACGTCATTCTACCATCTATTTCCGTGTGTGGGTTCCCCAATGACCATATCGCACACATGCACTTTCCTCTTGTGTCTTCAGTGCATGAACAACAAAATATCCATGAACTAGAAACAAGTGTTGTTCAGATCAACCCCTGAATGAACAAAAACAAATTAAAAGTGAACACTCCCAAAACCGAGTTTATCATGTTTGGCAGTAGGCCGCAACTGAACAAGTGTGCGACCAAGCGCAAAGGCATTACATTGATTTGTAAAACGCAAAAAGCTACAAGTATAAGATACTTGGGTGCCTTTTTGGACAAAACCTTTTCATTTAAGAAACAGGTAAAGCGCAAATGTCGCACTGCGATGCTAAACTTCTAATTCTGCATTTGAAATCTTAGTACTTTCTCTTGTTATTTCCCATTTGGACTATTGCAGTGTTATATTGTATGGCATTTCTAAAACACAGTTGTGTAAAATGCAGTGCATTCAAAACATGTGTGCAAAATTTGCTCTTGGCAGATACAAATATGACAGTGCAAAGAAGGCTCTATACGATCTTTATTGGCTTCCAGTTGAGACTGAAATCAATTTAACCCTTATCCTGCTGAATAAATAAAATGAAATTTTGCTATTTCAAAGGTATTTTTTTTTTGGGTGTGTGTGTGAGTATGTGTGTGTGTGTGTGTGTGTGTGTGTGTGTGTGTGTGTGTATATATATATATGTGTGTGTGTGTGTGTGTGTGTATCACCTTATCGGACAGTGCAGATCAAAGATCAGACTGCACATTCTGTGCAGTCTGATCTTGATCTACACTGTCCGCAAGAGGTCAGTGAGTCGCGCTTAGCAGCCTAAGGGTTAAGATACTGACTTTTATGTGTTAGTCAAGCTCCTACTTATGCGACTGAATTACTATCTGTAAGTCGCAGTCGGAGATCAGGACTGTGATCATCTTTGCACTCAAGCATTTGATATGATGTGCCTTTTAAAAGGCGAACAATATTTAATAACAAAAGTTTTGCTACAATCAGACGGAATTTATTACACAACTTGCATCCTTATATTAAGCAGTCTGTGTCTACTGACATTTAAAAAAAAAAAAACCATAAAACACACCTATTTTACCACTTTAATGACTACTTTTGAAATAGGTCCTGGTCAGGAACATACTGTGTTGTATATAACTCAGTTTCAATCTTGATGTTTGTAGCAAGGTATCGTGATTTAAGAAATTGTTCTAGCACTTTATTTTTTTCAAATGCTTTAAATATCTGTCGAACGTTTCAGGTTTTGATGATACTTGGTTGTTTTAATTATTTTGTCCTTTGAATCTCACACTCGTGTTTACAACATCGTCTCTTTGTACTGCACAACGCAATTGAATATAACTGTATAGAAGGCTTTTAATCAAATAAAATACATTTACATTTATGATAAAGAAATGATCAGCATACACGAAAATGATATATTAACGTGTTAGGTGCTGAACAGACAAATGGTATATTCAAACAGGGTTTGAAATCATAAGCTTTTTTTCTGAAAGCCTCTCAGTAACATGATTATTATTGTAATTATGATTTGCAACAAATAAAGATAATAATAATAAGAAATACCTCTTAAATTTCCAAAACGACCACAGTGTAATTTATTTTTCTCTGTATGTACAACAAGCATTGTGTAGACCCATCACGAAAAAACAAAAACAAACAAACAAATAAGGTTAATAGGGTAAAAATGGATTACAGCTATATTCTGAAATTTTTCATGAACTATACGTTAATTATACACTAAAGCATCTTCAAAGCTTTTGTAACTACAAGACTATTAGAATCGATGGAAAGTACGGGTTGCCGTTGTTGAAAAATCCCACATTATTTGGCTTCAAAAGTTTGCCTTTTTCAGCGTTTTTTATGAAGAGAGGGCTGTTTAAGTGGAAGATGTATGTTATTTGATTGATTAAGACACATATTCGTAAAAAAGAAATGTCTCGTGAATTCTAGAAATAACGTTTCTTTTGTACTGCCAAAACACGTTGCAAATAAAGGAGCATTGTAATGCAAGCCGATATATTTACTGTATACCAAATGTTAACTGTTGTACGCGCGTTCTAAAAACCTTTTTTGTAACAGTATTATGTGAAATGGATTGCTTACCTTAGATATGCCCCAAACAGCGTGCATTTCGATTACTTTGGCGAAAATTAGAGACGATGATAATCGTATTACTGAGACACTTGTCGAGACGCTTGATCAAGTCATTGTTTTCTTGTGCATGGAGGCTTTTTGAGGGCTTCCAAAGAAGAGTGTTTTTTTTGTTACTTGCACGCTTAGACTTTTCTCGATTTTTTATATGTTTGGTTGTCCGGTCATAAAACGCAAAATCATCGCAAACTTATTTCTGTAAAATATTTGTAGGTCAAAGTAAACGGTAACCGGACTATGGCAAATGAGGTGACACAGTCGCCATAAGTAAATAAACATTTGATACAAAATTTTAGTAGTCTATGTGTAAGGTAAACTTGATCTCGATCAACTGCGAACAGAATACGGTGTTCGTTGTATCAAGTTTGCATACATCAGTACTTATTGCTCTGTTTAACTTTTTTAGCGCCAAATTCGTAAACTCGACTGCTTTCGGTGACCGAAAATACGATTCACTGAAACTTAGAAAGATTTTATTCTCGTTGGCTTTACTAAACAAGCGGACGGTTTAGATCCAAGATCTGACTTCATTTTCTGTAAGTCTGATCTGGATCTATACCGCCCCCAAAAGCGCCTGTTTTCATCCATGACGCTGAGAGGATTAATTAGGCGCCGGATCTCCCTAAAGTACGCAATGACACAATCGTAGCGGTAAATAGATATTATCTGAGCTTATGTTGATATTAAGCCTTAGGTGGTGTATAAAGATTTTTCTATAGGAATGTATCTGTGGCTTGCGGAACTAGTAACGTCGAGGCAATGCACTGTGCTGAGATCCCCAGCCTACTGCTTGTAAAATACCAGGAAACATAAGTGTAAGTAACCTGTTGCTGTGATGTGATAATTATTGCTCATATACTCTTGCACGCGGCGTAAAGCCTCATTCAAACAAATATAGAGAATCTGATACACATCGTAACGAATGGTTACTTTTGCTACTACTTCTAAATGTATTCCTAATATTACTACTATTACTTCTTCTACTACTAACAATAATAGTAAAGAAACGTCATGCCTTTCATTTGGTAAAAATATATTTTTTTTCACAGGGCGTCTACATGCAAGTAGAAGACAAGTGTCTATAGCTATCTAAAATTAGCGAAAGTTGAGGTAAAAAGAATAATAGATAAAAGGAATTTGAAACCCAAATGAAGCCAGGCAGAAATAAAAACAAAGTTCAAACATTCAACATTGTAGATATTACATGATGATAAAAAAGAGGCAAATCAATAAATCGAACAAACATGCGTGTTTCTTTGCTATATCGGAAACAATATTGAAATACGCGAGTTATTATTAATAACCCGAAACGTCACGGTAAACCTCAACATTGCAAACTTGTATCACGCCCTACAACCCAATCAAACCGATTCAATATGGAAAAAAAAAAAATTAAATAACCACGATGTAGTCACCAAACGGTCCATCAGGGATATAATTAATTAGAATTCCAAGGAAATAACCAACTACTGATGAAAGAATCACTTCGACAGAAAAACAGCTTCCAACTGACCTGTGAGTAAACAACTCAGAAACAGCCATGTTGTCGTGACGCGGTTAAATTAGTTATTTTTTCCAGCAATTATCTTATCAAATTAAGTGTGCTTGATTGCTATTACGACAATCAACGTAGCTCGTATATGACGAGTACCGGATGAGTGTTTATCTTTATTGTATCTCTAATACAGTTAGGGCTGATACAGGGAGACGTAAAGTAATAAAGCGACACATCCAAATACATAGGTTGAAAACAGAACTCTTTCACTCTTTACATCTTTATTAGGACATTACCCCACACTCAGTCATCGACTGTATTTTATGTTCATTGAAACCTCATTATTCAAAAATTATTAAGATTGTATGTATAAATCATTTTTTGCATTTTTACAAGTGTATAACAGCACTTCTGATTTTCAGTAAAGCAATCCGATTGCTGTTGCATATTTTTCCATGGAAAATATGGACCTGTGGTTTTGTCTTCTTTAACCATTCACCACGCGATTCCGAGTTTTGTCGATCTTGGTTACCAGTATTTTCTCCTTTTCCTACGATGTAAGCTTTGTGACCAGCGTTTTCTGCTATTGCCATATTGTGGTCTGCCCTCTCTGGAACTAATTCGATCAATTCAGCCATATTTAAGTTGTCGTCTGCAAGTGCTTTCAAATCACGTCAGTCTAAAAATTTAATGTTGTCATGTAGTAATAAGTGAATTAAAAAATATTAGACTTTTTTTTGTCAGAGTAATTCGTAAACAATGAGGTTACGGTAACAATAATGATAATGAAGTTAATAATGATACTTATAATACCCATTGATCTTTGATTCTAGTCTACCAAGTACCAGGTGAAGCCATTTGAGGTTTTTTGCATGAGCGCTGCTCCAGTATAAGCCATACAGTGGTGTTTCTATATTTGAATGAAAGAAGAAAGATCGGTTGTAACATCAGATTTTTCATTCTTCCGGTATCAAGGTGAGAGCAAAATGATCTGCTGTATTTCATAATGTTTTCTAATATAGCATTGTAAAAATTTATAAACTGCCTGAAAATATGAGTATATCATAGTTACTAATTGAATAAAAGTTACGAGAGGTGTTCCAGAAACTAGTGAACTTATCTTTCAATATGTTTATTCAATGAATATATGAAAATACAATTTGCAGCATTAAAACAAAATAACCTTTTCCAAGTCTTTGTTCCAAATATCATGAAAATACAGCAAACAAGAATGATTTTACAAATAACTAAACATATGCACTTTGCGCCCATCGACGCACATGTACCGTCTCCAACGAACTTTAAAAAAAAAGGCGAAAGTTCATTGGGGCTCCGTCCGGGCTGTATGGCAGATGGCTGAGGTCAAGAAACCCGATCAGATCGATTTCAACTTCCGTAGACTCGGCCCTAAGCACAGATGCGTTTTCATGGTGTGGTATGATGGTCTCGGTATCAAACGCGGGCCAGAAACTCTTCCGAGCAATTCACACGTTTCTATCATCCTTCATCGAAAAAGGCTTGAAACCCATCGAGCGCTCAGCTTGCGCATGTTAAAGTACTCAGTCATTATTCTGTGCGCTGTTGTACTTCCGATTTCCAGGGTTTGCGAAATATATCTCACCGTTAATCGCCAATCGCCACTACCTTAATCACCTGTGTGATCCATTCTTGTTCATTCCTAAATCTTTCAAGCCATTTGAATACGAGAGATCTGGAACAGTTGAATTTTTTCAACTCTTCAATCTCTGAAAACGTTTTGCTCGGAGTGTAGCCAAACGAGTGACAAAACTTTATCACCGTGCGTAATTCAAAGTTGTCAGCTGACGGCATTGTTACATTGACTACCGGTGTTGTTCATTGCGCTGTGTTTCAGAAAATTGTCGTTGAGAAACCACACTGATATCACGTGAAATTTGGCTTTAATTCTTACAATGGACGGCGTTAAATTAAAGTTAAACGGACTGAAGACATGTACGGTATTTCAAAAATACCACACGTGTGCTGCTTGGCAATATGTATGTCTCTATGGCAACGTTTGTCAGCCTTTGAGGAATACCGGCATAATTAGCTTAAATATGAAGTGTACAGTAATATAGGTTATTGCACTTGTATGGGAATATATTGTGTTGAACGAGTTCTTTTGGCAGAGTTGCCCGAGCTTGCGAGGGCAACTACGCCAAAAGAACGAGTTCGACACAATATATTCCCATACAAGTGCAATAACCTTTTTATTATATACTTTGATATTGTTTACATAATTTCACCTGATTTAACAGTGTTTTCATCGAATTCCTTAATTTATTTTGTTTACTTAAAAATTTCAAAAGCGATAAGAAATCTGTTTTGTCCACCTATCGTGGTTTCGCGGACTTTTCAACATTGGATTTTGATGACGTCACCGTTGCTAAAGGTATGTAAACAAACAAGATCGCGACCGAGGATCTTTTTTCATCGCTTAATAATTTCATCGTCGATAAACATGTTCGATAGACAAATTTTTCATACCTTTGTTGTCACTGATATTCAGGAAACAAATATTCTGTTTATTTTTCATGTTTTAAATAAGAACTATGCATTGAAAAGTTCGTAAAACATGATGTCTAACGCTGAAATTTTTGATAATGGCGTCCGTTCACATTTTGATTTTTAGAGAAATGGCGGGGTGTAAAATAGTTCCGTACTTAGCAACGCACGTGAAAAAACCTCTAAACTATGTAATATGATCAAAGTATGCAATATGAAAAAATATTGCATACTTTCATCCAGTGCAAATACATGGGGACAGTATCAAAGTATATAATAATAATACGTATTATATATCAATTTCAATGGTTTTTGATTAACGGTCTTTGAGATACGAAGAAAGTCCACGAACATCTGGAACAACCGTCGTACGTGATATTCGTGTACATTATTAGCTGTACGGTCAGGTGGCAGGGGACTTGGAAACTTGTTCACAGCTGTGGTGAATCATGTCGCCCCGAGCCGAAGGCGAGGTACGCTGACGAGATAGAATTTCCCTTATGAGTGCCCCAATTCAATGAAAACTGACGTCACTGGGAACTGACGTCACTGAAACATTAGTAAAACGTGCATTTTAGTGCATAATCTTGATGATGTCACTGCGATAGATATTCGTCGTACTTTTATTTAAACACGGATTTAAACAACTTCAAGGTAAGTAATTATGAATTTTAATGATTTGTTGGCAAAAGTAAACGATCATTAGTTGCCTCAAAAGACCATTAGGTTGTCCTTTTAACGTTATGCACTATGTATGAGTTTCGACACTTCACAATGCTTACCCGATGAAGGGATGGCTCGTTTTAACCTCCCGTGTATTAGTTTTAGAATGACATCAAACGATACTACATGTAAAGTTCATATTCGTTTATTTTCAAAAATAATCCATTCTTTCCGTTTTAATGACAACCACCAAGGGAAACTAGTAATAATATAATGCAGGCTACTCAGTATGTTTGTCTTGTAGGCGGCTCGTATCGATCGATCGACGCCGCCATTTTGGATGTTGTGTTGCTGCTTAAAGGGTTACAGGGGATTGGCGTAAAGAGATATCGCCAAAACCTTTTATGGATTCACAGTACCTTTTAATTTTTGCACTTTTCACTTTTTCCTTCATCCCAGTGTGACTTTATTCTTACCATGTATGGTCAAACTATAGGGTTAACCAAATTTGTGCAACAGCGGTGACATGTATCAATTACTGAACAGAGAGTAAGACCTCGGTTATAAAATCAACCAGGACAGTGACGTCAAAAGATAAAGACTATAGGTTCTGTACAAATTGATCTCATTCACTACGTCCGCAAAAGCAACCTGAAACGCACACTGCACAAAAATTGTTACCCAAAGCTTTGTCCTTTCATATTAGCCACTGAGTCATGCTCTTGCAAAAGAGGTTTTAATGCATCTCGGAGCAGAATATAGAATAAGTCATCACATGATTATGGATCCATAAAATCCATTTTCACTAACAACTGGCTGAATCATGAGGTATAATGGTCCTTTGACACGCAGAAAACTGACCAATAGCGGAAATTATCAATCAAGGACAGCCTTTTGCAATCCGGGCTGACATGGGTCGATACTTTTTGCAGATGCATTGAAAGCCACTCTTCACAGAGCACGGCTCTCATTAAAAATGCAAGGGCGTTCATTTGGCGTTATAGCGATATAATGTGTCATGAAGCTTTTTCACAAATAACGATTGACACACTGATAAACATATGAATCATTAGTGTCAGATATGAAATTTCTAAAGAGCAATGTTTCAAAGGTCTTAACCTGTAGCCTTTCACGCCATTGGCAACGTAACTAGTCTTTGGGGATAACCAAAATCAAAATCAGATTGCACAGAACGTACCATTTAATCGCTGATCCACAGCTTTGTCTTCATTGTTTTTAACTTTGACAAACGAATTGGAATCAGGTATTTTTTTTTACTTAGACGTAAGCCAATTATTTATTAGGCAGCCCAAGAATTAAGTACGAACGAACAAGAGGTATCCATTCTTTAAAAACAGATTGCGTGAGTAAAGCTAATAAATCAGGTATTCCTACACTATTACGCACTATTACGCTGTATAGGTTAAGACTAAATGCATCCGCCCCGTGGCATTTACGACGTTATTAAATGCACTAATACCAACAAAGATTTTATCAAACAAAGGTATGGTATATGAAAATAGAGGTGGTTGGTTTATTAAATTCTCGACTTGATGGACTATATTTTGCGTGCATAACGTGCGTAGGAGGTTTTCTTTGCCGGGTTATCAAATTATGCGGTAGTATCTGTCCACCTGTAGAATACAATCGAACACAGTTTTTGATAACGTTCAATTTAATGATGCAATAAATACATCGAGCAGACAGTTTGTGGTTATAAATACACTTTAATTCATTGTTTTCCGCAATGAAAGTGCTTGTTTAGTAAAGACAAGGTATAATTTAGCTTCACATGGGGACTAGTAAAGTCATGTTCATCATTACTGGTTTATAGCAGTGTTATCCATTCACAGTTTTACATTCATTTTAACAATCATATCTCACAAAGGCAGATGGCTGACTTTTGTATCAGGGCAAGACTATTAGGTCGTTTTTTTTTTTAACTTAATTAGAATATCACATTTAAACTCTTGGTATATATTGTGCACAAAAGCTGTTTAAAAACATTTTATCAGTCGAACAAAAAAAAGCAATGCTCTGGCAAGATGGAGTTTAATGCATTAGCCAGGATGCATTATACTAAGCAAGGCATCATATCATTGTGAATCCATAAAATCCAGTTTGTTTTACAAACGATTGCATCATGTGGTAGAATGGTCCTTTGACAAGCAGAAATCCTACCAAAGGAAAAAAGTTTCGACCTAAGTCAGCCTGCGCAGGCTGACCTTAATCGATACTTTATCCATCCATTAAATCACCTTTTTGCAGAGCATGGCTCAGATGATAAAAGATATTACGATAACAGTTTGATGAGGTATACGAGGGTTGTTCGATATGTAATGTGTATTGGACCACAGCGCGATAACGCTTTGCACGATTTCGTAGATGATGATACGCTTGAATAGCTCTATTCAATACCTTTCCAACGGTATAAACACGAGCCTTCAGCTCCACATAGTTTTAAACTTATAGTCATTTCAATAGAGCTAGTCGTTGACCACTGCTGTAAAAATGTTTGGGAAACGGATTAAGAATATTAAAGAAATTAGAGCTTATAAAAAAAGTTCGCACAAAACTCAGTCATTCGGTAATGCAGATTTTTACTGAATTGGGGGAAGTTTATGGGTCTGATAAGGTATCTTATGAGGCAGTTCGTAGGTGGAGAAAGAAATTTCTGACTGGCACAGAGTCCGTATAAGATGTAGCAAAATCTGGCCGACCTGTGACTTTAACAGGCAAGGCAAATGTCTCAAAAGTCAGGGAAATAATTGAAAGTGATGGCAGATACACGATTCGTGATATTGCCAACGCTGTTGGCATATCGCTATCGCGGGTGCATTTTATTTTGAAGCGTATTTTGAAAGTACGAAAGATTTCTGCCAGATGGATACTGGATATATTGACAGATGACCAAAAACGGGTACGAGTACAAACCGCTAAGCAATTGCTCAAAATGTTTCCCAAATTCAATCAAAGACAATTTGCAAACATTGTTACTGGTGACAAAACATGGGTTCACTATTTCGAACCAGTAAGAAAAATTGGAAGCAAAATATGGCTAACTAAACACGGTAGAAGGCCTGTAGTTGCCAAAAGAAGCACAAGCACAAAGAAGGTTCTTTATTGCATATTCTTCTCATGTGATCGTATAGCCGTACAAATTCCGGTGCCGAAGGGCAAAAGTGTTACAGGTCGGTATTACCGAGATGTTATACTAAAAAAGGTCAAGAAATATTATCTTAAACGACGCCCTGTGTCAGGATTTAGGCATGTTCGTCTACTTCATGATAATGCTCCATCACATACATCTGAGCTTGTGAAGCAATTTTTGAAGTCGGAGAAGGTTACCGTCTTGCCACACCCACCATACTCTCCAGATCTAGCCCCATGCGACTTTTTCCTTTTTCCAAAACTTAAAAAGTTCTTATCTGGTCGTCGTTACAAGTCCCGACAAGCCCTTGGCTCAGCTATCAATCAGTGCCTCAGACGTCTACCTAAATCAGCGTACCGTGACGCATTTCAGAAATGGATTCAGAGATTGAAATTGTGTATTTCAAACCGCGGAGAATACTTTGAAGGAATGTAATGTTCATTTCACTATTTGAGTCGAATGCTTTTGAGATATCGTACAATACACATTACATATCGAACAACCCTCGTACATGTATAATTATGGCATGCAACACGTGAAAAGGGACATTCGGACATTTGCGTAAAGTGTCGTCTCGGATCAGAGTCCGCGCAGGCTAATCCGAAACGACGCATTTCGTTTTTATGTAATTTTCTGTTTTGCGCAAGTCTACTGAAGAACAAAATGTATTGTAGTCGTAAAGTGCCGTCTCGGAATAGCCTGCGCGTATTGCGCAGGCTGATCCGAGACGACACTTTTCGCAAATGTCCGAATGCCTCTTTTCGCGTGTCGCAAGCCAATAAGGAATATTATGTTTCAGCAACTTACCTGGTACTTGTAGTTTTCTACAACCTACCTTCGAGATGCGTGAGAAAAATAGAAGGTCAAGGAAGATCCTAAAATTTCTCGTGGAGCAAGATGCAAATACAAGCACCAGAACATTAAAGATACCCATTTACTCATTTTAAGCCAAATATAACTAATTTCGTCGATATTTCATCAAACTATAGTTATTCTTGTGGTTTCATGACAAGTATTACACCTGGCGGCTGCGAGATTGCATGGATTACGAAGGATAGAAAATGTAATTTTAAACTTGGCTCTTATCCACTCGTTCAATCGAGGATACCGCATGATGTTTGTCACGTGATTGTTTACGACCTTCTTCTTTGCATTTTCATGTACCTGGTAAGAAAGTGGAGCCGAGATACACAACAGCAGATGTATTATCGTCGCAATGATCTATTTCACAAGAACCAAACAGCAATTTACCCGAGGATGGCGGAATTTTATATCTTTTATATGGAGAGTGCAGTGGAATGATTTTAAAGACAGTAGAAATATAGATTTCGTACGTGAACAGTAATATTTAGCGTTTTTGGATGCTGAAAGAAGGGAAAACATGATTCTACAAGTAGACGAGTGCACCATTTCCCGTGTTGGAACAAGTTAACTAGCTTTCTATTTTGTGCTTTCTATTTTTAGGTGGGGGTATGTAAATGAATCTAGTGATACCCATTGCTTACCATTTTGAGCTGACGTAATTTTCTCCCAACAAAGATAATAAGACCGAAATAATTGCAGTATCTAAGTTACTATTGTACAGAATGTCTCAGCAATCGGACATTGTACATCAAAGATCAGACTGCAAGTTTGCACAGTCTGATCTTGATCTACGCCGGCCGTAAAAAAAAAACCAAAGTTGTGAAAGGCGCTTTCAGGATTTGGAAAATATTTGGGTAGATTTGGGTAGATTTAGGAATTTCATGTCGCCGAGTCCTATTGTTACTTGTTGGTAGAGAAATACCAGATATCGAGATTGTGAGGTTGTACACTAGTGCACTAGTAATGGGTTCATTATAATGGACAATAACGTAGGTCCCGATGCTGTCCATGTTGTGCATCTAATTCTTTCTGTATTCCTTGTCGTGCACGCTAAATGATCGGTGTGTCCTAAAACATCACTATTTCTATGTTGTACCTTAAAAGAGACAATTTAGCAAAACTGTAATGGCAAGCCAGATCTCCTGACTACGGTCGCCGAAAACATATGTGAAATTAGTTGCAGGTTCGATTTTCAGTTCGCCAGTTCCAACCATGAAGTATCTGAAAGCTTGACGCGATTCTTGTCAAAGAATGGACCAGTGTTTCACAACGGATGCTGAATAGTATAGGAAGCAAATGCTACAGATTACGTTATCTATTTCAAAACCTAATCGTCATTCTACTTTGCATTAAAGCCGGAAGCCTCATAACAAGACAACTTGTTTTCATGTTACATATTTAACCTTGTTACTTGATCGCCCGACTCTTATAACGAATCAACAATTCCAGGCTTTTTAGACAGTATAATACCATTTTATTTAGATCATTAAATTGTATTGCACACACTTGGGATTTCTTAACAAGCTTATGTCTCGTTGAACCAAAAGTCAATTTATTTGCTCCAGGGCTTCAGTTTTTTCTCAATTTCGTGTGGAGTCCTAATCAAACCGTTTTTTTTTTTCATTCGCAGTCTCTAGGAGAAATAAATGACGAGTAACTTTCTGAGCGCGCCAAAAAATACATCATTTTTGTGCTTTAATTAAAAGATATACGTCAAGGGTATGTGCAGTTACTGTTAAAATATTTTCGTTAAGTTAGCATTTATGGCTATCTTCGGTAAGGGACACCACATCAGCTTAAAAGAACCGCAAGATGCGTTACAATACATACTTGTACGACGTCCGTTTTACATCATTAGTAGAAGAAATCGTGAACTGTGCGTACTGTCAAGTTAAACAATGCGTTGACAAATTAAATGCAATTCAAGCAACAGAAATCGACGAAATGAAAACGATTTTGTCTTCAATTCATGCAGTGTCCGAATTTTTCAGACAAAATTAATACAATTTCTATTCAAGTTTTATTGTTGAGATAATCATGTAGCACTGTAGAAACGATATTTCATTCAAAATTGTAAGATAGAACCTTTCGTTTTGGATTGTAGTTGGTACTCTGAAGTTTTTAGTTAAATATGTAGTAGTATTCAATGCAAATGTCAAGTGATGAAATGTAACGTATCTGTTGGTTTATAGAGGGTCAATCTTTTTGCTTCCATATATTATAAAACATACAACGTAAAGATATATAGGTGATTTAACACAAAACAAACTTTGTTAGTATAAAAAGTATAATGAAGAAATCCAACTCATTGCTCTACTTAATAATTGGATGGCGGTTGTTGAGGGGGTTGGGTAGAGTTCAATTTCGATTTTATCCTCTGTGGTCATATAACGGCGATCAATGTAACTAGCCGCGTTTTTCTTGCGCACTTCAGAACTCGCACAACATTCTTTACTACCATTTACCTCCTTATCATTTACGTCAGACATGGAGGCGACTGAAAGTCTAAGTAGGGGGGGGGGGGGGCGTGTTGCAGATGTACCGTATCTACCGCGACTGCTTATAAAGATCCTATGTTACGTATATATCAATTAGTTGATCAATAACAGGATGAATTAACAGAAAAAGACATTTTTGAAGCTTCAAAAGTCGATACCCGGCCGGGTAAGTTCAGTCGGTAGCTTATCTAATACATGATCTGGGGGTCACGAGTTGGATACTCCGTCTTGGCGAACTCGTCTCCAGTGATTTTAATACGACCTGCACATTTAATGGATGTGGGAGAGTAGTGAGTGGTTTAGAAAGAATGTAGTATGAGTAAGCTCGGAAAACATGGGAAGGTATGCTGAACGCCGTGATTTGATCTAGGATATTGAATAAGCATTAGAGATTCAAAATAAACAAACCAAAAGTCAATCAATATGATCTCTAGTTAAATTTCCAAACGTTTTATTTAATACTGTGATTTTTTCCCACGCAAAGGTTTTCTTTTTTGTATTTTTCTTTTCCCTAGATATGCTTATTTCTTCTCGCTGAATTTATTATCGCCATTAGTCCGAAAAGAGATGACACAATATCATAAGCCTTAACACACCGTTTACATACATGGATTACGCAAAAATATAGACTTGTGTATATCTAAAGCAGTTTTAGCTGCATATTCACTGCCATTTGATACAGAAGATCCAGATCTAAACATTAAATCTTTATCTATATTTATATGATATGAAAACTATCATAAATATTGTAGCTACAATAGTTTTTAGAAGTACACAAATTGTGGATGCATTTCGAAACTGATACGTTACGAATTTCAACAGATACGTTACAGAGGAGAATGTGGACACTAACCGCCTTGCGAATATGTGTCAGAAAAATAAAGCCTACAAGTGTTATTCGATAAAGGATGGATCAGTCGCAAAACAAAAACAAGTCGATATGTAAACAGAGTTCACTTTTCTTTAAAGTATATATTTTTACAGCATTCTCTGTTCAAAACTATAATACTAATTTTTCTAAAATGTACACTCCAGTTTTTATGACTGAATTAGAGTAACACCATCGTATGACACCATAAATGAGTCTTTGAAGACAGGGAGCGTTTAATATGTGGCCACAAGACCTACATATAAATGTAGACCGCAATATATCTGTCGTGTATTACGTATCTGTTTAATAATGCCTTTTAAGTGAGTCTGCGGACCTGAGTTAGACCTATATAGCCATTTAATTGAAAAATCCTCTCAGCTAAGTCTATCGACAGCAATACATAATCAAGGTTTAAAAATGCATTTTATTACAAATACATGTGAGAGTTGCCGTCACGTATCTGTCGTTTATTTCTTAAATCACTCGACGTAGGAGTTGAAACCTTATTCAATGTACATGTGTGCTGTCAGAGGTTCACTTTGCAAGTATTTTGCAATGTCATTATGCTATTCTGCATAGATTGTCCGTTACAGACGTAATTTCTCTAAAGGCCGTTTTACGGCCTTAAGTAAAAAAATTCGTGAGCTTTTCTGTACGTGCAAGTTTTGCGTTTTACTCAGATTTACGTAGTTAAGTTCGAATGTAGGTTTTCCTTAACTCTACGTACAAATACATCGTTTGTATATGACAGCATAGCGCAAAATATGGAAGCAATTTGTATATTGCATCGTCAAAGAGAAACAAATTTGAGAAACTAGAAGATTGCCCAGGAGCAACAGCCCGTCTTGGGGGTTTGTAAAGAAAATCATAAGATGCACTTGGAAAAGAAGTAATCATCACTCAATGCACATCTATCTTCTTTCGGATCTTTTTGTTTTCATAGAAGTAGAAAACGTCAAAAAAGTCATCCTTTGATCTGAAGTGTGAACTTGACCTTCAATCTTCATTAACATTTTTTGGAATGGCACATCTACTGATAAAGGAGAACAATTATGCAAACTGATTTTAAAATTCATTTATATGTGTAGAAGTTATGGCTTGGAAAAGATCTATTTAGGATGATTTTATCATTTGACCCTAAAATGTGACCTTGACCTTGGACCTATATGACCAAATATTGTCAATGGCACATCTATCCATGAGAATAACTGAGCCAATTTATTTTGAAATCAATAAAAAATGTAGACTTTATGGCTCGGACATGCTCTGTTAATGACAATTTTATCATTTGACCTATCAGAGTGACCTTAAACTTGGACCTAACTGAACAAATATTCAAATGACATGTCTAGTGATAAAGGAGAACACTAGTGTAAATTATTTTTTAATCCATCGATAAATTTAGAAATTGAAGCTCGGACAAGCTCTATGGATAACAACTTTATCATTTGCCCTTTAAGTGTGGCCTTGACCTTAAACCTACCTGAACAAATACAAACGGCACTCCTACTGATAAATGAGAACAATTGTGCCTTACTATATTCAAATGCATCCATAAATAAAGAAGTTTTGACTCGAAGAAGCTCTCTTCATGATCAATTTATCATTTGACCTTCAAGTGTGACCTTGACCTTAGACCTTCTGAATCGACTAAACGGTCACCCCCATGTTTAAGATCATGTGACTGGCAGTATTTCATCTAGAGTTAGAAGGGTCATTTGCCATGCAGAAAATTTACATATAGCAAAACGTTTCTAGCAATGTCAGCCTGTGCGGTCTGCGCAGGCTGACATGGGTCGAGACTTTTTGCAGATGCATTAAACCCCCTTTTTTCCACAGCATGGCTGATGTTAATATGCAATCGTGACGAGATGATAAGTATCGTCAGGAGGGATATAAACTTGACATTAGCTAGACATTTCAATGAAACACTAATCCATTAAGCGTCATTCTTCAAAGAGTTGACAGTCTCTAGATGTTTTCTTAAGCCAAAATTGTGCGAAAATTTTGTCACAGCGTGGTTCCCAAACGTTCGTCTGGCGTCCGTTCATCCGTAAAAAGGTCACTTAATAACGTGTGAATCCACTTTTTATTGGAGGCTGATTCTAACGATCTTGTTAAGTTTGTTTATAACACCAGAAGCTTGAATCTCATGAAAGGTGCTGGAAGGGGATTAGAGTTCTTGGAGATTCGACGGTCATTTCATATAAATAAATGTGCTACTTGAAATTAGAGCTTTAAATTGGGTGTTTCTGTCCTACCAAGCCGTATTCTGACTTTGTTAATTAAGAATTCAAGTACCTCAAGAGAAAAAATCCAACGACCAGTTTTGGAAAAGAGGTCATTTGATCATCTGTTCTTTTCCGTAGCCAAGGACAACAATCACCCTCTGTATGTCTGATTCCATACCAAAATGCAGAGAGAGATCTTATGCGTGCAATACCATACTTTTGTCATAACTAACCCTAATCTGCTTAAAAAAGCTAATGGAAATTTCCATTACATTTATGTACAAAACACGAAAAGACTTAATTTTCAGTTGCCTGCCCCGAGGTCAGTTGCAAGGTGTGGAAAACTCGACTGATGAAATTATTCGTGATCGTTAAGGAGCCACTAATAGACCACTACGTGTTTTAATTTTAAGCTCCCCATGGCGTCTCAATATGACGTTAGTTTGGGGAGTTCTTACCAAAATTAGATCTGGAAAATCTATTCGTACATGTGATTTGTAGCACGTCAACTTTTTTGGGGAAGGGCTGCGGCATAGTTCTGTTCTGGGACCAATGAAACGTTTGGTCCCATGACAGTTAGATAAAGCGTAATGTTATCACAGTATCGCAGGAAACCGACGGTATACATTTCTAAACTAAACCATTTGAAGCGTTTTGTGCTGATTAGTCGTTTTTGCTATGTATACTTTTTTCCAAGCCAAATAGCCTGCTACGTGAATGAAACTGGCATTTTTTAGTCGCAAGAGAGGCACACAACTTTGCGAAAATGTAATGATTTGTGTCTGAAAAATCCACAATATTGGGCTGTGTAGATTCATGGTCAGATAGCAAGCATTCGATTTATATTCTATCCGGGATAGCAGTTTTCGGTTAGCTTCAGCATGCAAAGAGGGAAGTAATGCAATATCCCCTTGTCAAATGCCCACTGGTGTCTCGAAGCTAAGCATCACTCTACCAAAATCATACAGACATCGTGGGGCGGAATTCATCATCCTATGTGCAACATTTATCACAAGTTATTGGACAACTGACAATCGTAGTAACTTTTTAATATCGAAATCGACATTCCCAGACATTTTATTGTGTTTGTCTGCAACGTGGCAGATTTGTACAAACACTTTCAGTAAGCCTATCCCAAACGCTTGACGTCAAAAAAGATAAATCGGTGTATAAGTCACAAGACGAACGATTTTAATTTTCTTTACATTTCAGCCTCCCCTTTTCATGAATTGTGTAATAGTCACTTGCTCTTTTTTTTTCCCTTAAATTTTCCAATTTCGTACAGAAAATTAGAATGATTCTGGTAATTGTGATAACATTGTTATAAATTTAAAAACAGTATGAAAGGCATTCTAAACATCCTGGTAGTGGCATTCTTGTTGCTTTTGCGAATAGTGTAGAAGGGTGTAGCACGGGTTTTGAATTTATCCCAAGCAAGCTGATATTAAATGATGAAAATAACATTATTATCTAAGTGACAAATAAAATACTTGGTGATCCGCTTTCTTCTAGATAAATAGCAAAATATGTCACATATGAGTAATGACGTAGTCTAATATTTTCTTTTACTCTGTAATTATTTACTTTAAATCTGAAATGTAAAAAAAAAGTAGGAATATAGGTATTAAGAAAACCAAAGTCTTCATCAACGAAAGATTGGTCTTGGTGTACTCTTTTCGTGAAGGATGCCAATGGTATCCGTAAGCTTTATGAGAGTCAGTGTGTAGCATAAAGCTTGACGAGAATTCGTATCTAGCCTAAAGCTTGATAAGACTCAGTGTCTAGCTCAAAGCTTGAGAAGACTGAGTGTCTAGCCTAAAGCTTAGTGAGTTCAGTGTCTAGCCTAAAGCTTGAAGAGATTCAGTGGCTCGCTTAAAGCTTGATGAAACACGGGGGCTGGCTTGAAGCTTAAATAGACTCACCCATGATCCTGCTAAGGCTCATTCTCTTTTACGATTATCTTATCCTCGCGTTATATCCTTCCATCATGCATGTTAGAACTACAGTAAAGAAACTTGAAATTAAAGTACTGTACCGTAAAAGACTAATGGTGCCATAATCGATGATATTTATATAAACACTAAACATAGATGTTAGAAGTTGATGTTCTTGTTTGTTTGACTACACAGCTTTAATAATATGTGTAGGGCTGTTTAAGCTTCCACAGTGTTCTAGGGTTGTATTTCTTATTCCTTCTTGTCGGGCCTATTTTGTAGAAAATCTTCCCGGCAAAAATGAAATACTAAAAGCAAATCTTAATAAATATAATTATACGAAATGAAAAAAATTAAAAAATTTAAAAAAATGAAGTAGGTTTATTCACGCAGTATAAAAAGACTAAATGTTAGTTTTTCAATATCGCTTGAATATAAAATGCCTCGAGTAATATAGAAAATTGTTGATCCAAAATGAGACTACTTTTACTGACTATATATTATTCTATACCAGCTTAATAGGCACATGGTATCGTGCTTTAAAAAAAGGAATTGAACAATGCCAGGTTTTTATGAAACGTTACACTTTTGTCGACACAAATTCAGACGCTATTGCCATCAGATGGCAACCTGTCACAACAATATTGCACATTCATAGCACCTTATCAACTTACTGCTAAAATAGTTGTTGTTGATGAAATCAAACCTTGAAAATTACCGTGAAAGTTCTCATGAAAATCTGAGCACTGTTTCAGCTCTGTTATCTCAAAAAATAGCGGACAGTGGAAGCCAAAGATCAGACTTCAACTAGCACCAACAATTTAAAAGGCTACTGGAATGTTGAAACAGAGGCTACCAATTATGGTGTTTGCGAGGCTCTTAGCGTGCACGATACTGCTATCACAAGAACCTGAGCGTAATTTCAAGAATGCTGCATAATAAGCAGTGTGGACCTGGACCCGTATTCACCAACCATTCAAGAACGTTTTTTGTCTTATTCTTCAGAATTTTCTACATTTGAAAGTAACACATCTTCTGATTGGCTAAAACATTTGATTTAGCCAAACAGAAGTTGTGTTACTTTCAAATTTAGAAAGTCTTGGATAATAAGACAAAGAACGTTCTTAAGAATGGTTGGTGAATACCGACCCTGGAAGAGAAAAGACAAAGTGTGAACCTGAAGATCTTTTCTTACTTGATCAGGTTTGCAGATGTTTTTTCAGGACAGCAACCTACCTTTGCACCGACTTCCAAATGCAACTAGCGTCCATGCACAAAATAAGCAGAAGGTTGCACGAAAGAAGGCCATCGTCGGAAAACCGTATGCAAGCATCCCGCTTTCTCGGACCCACGACTGAGCATGGTCTAACGTTGCTTTAGATCATGTAATATAACGCTTTTCAAAATAATTGCAATTTGTATTATAGGTCAAAGACATCTTGGACAAAGGAACAAAGCAATACAGGAACGTCGGTGAAACGACATGCTTAAATCAGCTTTATTTCTTTGTCCTCGATTTATTGTTTCAGCAGAGATATTCTCTCGTTCATTTTGCATTTGTACAATATATAGCGCACTACATTTTATTGGCAAATAAAACAAGGGAGCTTGCATTCAGTGCCAGTAATTGATGTGTATGATGAAATGTCATTGTCAGATGAAGCCTTCCATGGACTCTCTTTAAAGTCATAGATATTTTGTATAAAACTTCTTGTTTTTGGTCGTTACACTGAAGAAGACTCAGCCAGAATCATCCAAGTTGTTACATAAACAAAATCGATGTTTCACTTACAATCGTTTGAACTCCAGGGCAGAATAATTGGAAAATGTAGACTTGTCTCCTTCGTTAGACTACCATATATCTTTTAAAAATTACAGAAATTTTACGCACGTCCGTACACTCATGTTAATGCCCTCATGCTATATTGAGTACATAAACTGGTCAAAGTTAAGAAATATGTTAGAGGACTTAAGAATTCAAAGGAAACAATTCCTGCAGACTAAAATAATAGCGGGAGAATACGAAGTCTTGTAACGCATTTTATAAACTAATGTCAGATGTATGAATTAGTAAATGGTAGACCAATACATACATGTATGCAGCTACTCAGAATATGTAACAATTTACCGGACAGAGGATTCAAGACCATGGTACATGTATTAAGCTGTCTGATCATCATCCGCAGAAGTTGCCAAAAGTACCGTGACTTACATGTTTTAGAGTTCAAACGCCTAGTTTGGTAGACTAACTGGATTAACAGCACTTCCCAGTTTTGAATCATGGTTCATAATAATAAATGTGTGTTAGTAAAATATGCATAGCCAGAAGTGATTATTTCATTTCAAATAATCGTCCGATGTTAAAGCTGTATTTCAGATCGGTTTTACAGGAAATTAAATCAGTTTCGCTGTAATTGTGTTTATCTATAGGAAAAGTCGAATAATTAGATTAAATTTTTTTTGTCTGAAGAATTAATCAAGATGGAATTTAAATTGGTACTTAACTCTTTACCATACGACCCAAAAAATAGACTGGTCTTAATTGGGAGCATTTGCAGACGACAATTTAAATGTAGTTCAAATGACAGCATTTGTCTTTGATAGAGTAGAAAACATTGTTGGAAAAGGAGAAAATGCTGGTTACCAGCATTTTCTCCTTTTCCAACAATGTTTTCAAAAGGCATTTTCCTCAGGGTCGTTAAAACTCGGGGTTATGTGGTAAATGGATAAGCTTATATGACTTCGACTCGAACTGAGTCTAAATCACATCGCTTGGTTTCTTTAGGCAACCTTTTATACCCTTCCTCTCCAATTTTATACATTGTGACATGCGTATCTAGAGTGTTTAACTCTTTACCACACGACGAAACTTGGAGTCATTCAAATTGAGAGCATTTGCAGACGACAATTTAAATGTGACTGGTAACCAGCATTTTGTTATTTTCCTATAATGTTTTCAAAAGCCATCTTCTTGAAGGTCGTTAAAAGTCGGGATTGTGTGGTAAAGGGTCGAGTACACAGATGTTAACTTTATTTTAAACGCTGGTTTTGTTATTTTCCCTCTATATTGCTTTATGGAATTTTGTCTCAAGCCATTTAAAAATTATGTATTGTCTGTTGTTATCGCTGGTTTATTGTGTTGCCTTGTTTACTTTGTGCCATATAAGAGCAAAATGACCTTGAAGAGTAGAAACTAGGTTGTTTGTGCCTTGTTTTGAAAATGCAGTTTACATATGAGCACTACAATTATGGCAGCTACGTTTCGAACTGAACAGTAGCTTTGTCATAAAGTTAATCAATCTGATGGATGAAAGAATTTGTCATAGAATCAGTTCGATAGGAGATACCTAAGAGCCACGATGTACAGTATGAGAAAGTGTGCTCACAACGAAACTTGTATTAACATGCTCAGAAATAGCTGTTACTGTTGGAAACTTCGACAGTAAAACGCGAAGCAATGCTGAAGCGCATATGGGGAAAGTAAAGTCTCGATTATATTTTTTACACGCTGTTGTTCGTATTATTAGCCTACTATCGATTATTTGCACATGTTTCAGTTTGTAATATTGCTCTCGATTTTCGCATGTCATATTGCTTTCGTTTATTGCACATGTTGTAGTGTGTGGTGTTGCTCTTGGTTTTTTGCACATGCTAAATCGTAGTATTGATCTCGATTTTGGAATATGAAGTTTTTTTTCGGCGAAGCTGAATGGTCTAGCGTTTGACCTACTTCTTAGAACTGATAAAGAATGAATAGATTGTAATATGAGATGGGCAAAAAATGTGCACATGTTTATTCGGTAGGCCCCTACTGCCATATTTGCTGGTACTATTTACAAGCACTGCTACAGCTATTCCAGTATCCCTAACGCCGTCTACCTGTTTAAAGATATTTCTTGTCTCGATTATTGTTACATGCTGTGTGTCGTAGTACTGGATGCACTTGCTTCATTTCAGAGAATGTCTCTCGACAGTTAGAGCATGGTGTCACTAGCAGTGATCTCGGTTATGCAGTCATTTTGTAATTCGATATATCGATTACTTGCTCATGCTGTCGGTCGTACAACTTATCTCGACTATTTGATACTGTTGTACCTCGTGATATTGTCCTCGATAATATGATTATGCTGTATTTCCTACCTGTAGTTTTGATCTCTACCCTTCAAACATTTTCTTGTTAATAGTATAAATCTTGATTATTTGCACGCGCTGTAGTTCGCACAATTGCAAAGAACACGGATGCTTTTAAAAATGAGGTAATTCCTCTTACAGCTAATATTGTAACAATTCACAGCCCTAGTGCCTGAATATGCCTAAAATTGTCACAACCCTTGATTTGAGCGTAAGGATACCTGCATTTATACATTAGGGCAGCCTGTCCCCAAAGTGTTTAGAAACTTGGAACAGGCCTTGATCATGCATGAATAGACTAGTTGTCGCCGTGATGTGATTGAAACAATGTTAAAAGCGGTCTGATTCACTTTCCCAGAAAACATATACTCCCAACTTATTTTGACTATAGATGTATTAGATTACTTAATGACATCCTACGTGTCTTTTACAACGAAATATAAGCAAAATTCTATCACATAATTTTGGTCCACAGAGAAAATCAAAGCGATGCTAATTTAATACTTCTTCAGCTGAAATCTTTTTAGTCTTTGAGCGCTTTTAGAAATGTAACAGATATATACTAATCAAAGTTTGCTAAGTACCAAGAATATTGTTGTACATATCTAAGGTTGTAGTTAAATTTTTAGTATTTTTTTTCCTTGTTGAACATGTACCTTGTGCTTTACTTATTATTGTAAATAAAGATTTCACACTTGTTATACACCCTTTTGATTTTATATTCATTTTTAACTGGATGGTCACTAAAACGGTTGTTTTAACAACAATAATAGAAAAAAAAAAGGAATTTGCAAAAACAAGCCAGCGATAAATTTGTTAGTTTAAACATATTTATTTTACATCGATTGAGAAACAAAAGTTCTTACAACTTATACTAATCTCTCTCGATTCTGCTTCCTGGGAACTGCACCAGTACTCGCGCCGAATGTGTGAGCCAATGAAAGATCCAAAAAGTTGATACCCGCTCCCGTGTATCGAACTCAGGACCTTGTGGTTACAAGGCCGACGCTCTACCTCACAACCTAATAACGAGTATGTGACCCGTGTCTTTCAATGACAGCTTGGCATCATCTTTGCATGCCCCCAACTAGGTTTTGGATAACCATTTGTAGAATGGAATTCCATTCCTCGACATGAAATGCACCAAGTTGCTTTATGCTCTGTGGCTGGACCTGACGGGCTGAAATGCGGATCTGTAACTCATTCCACATGTGTCCAATTGGATTTAAATCAGGGGAACGGAAAGGCCAATCCATACGCTGGATACCCTCCCTTTGCAAGTACTCTTGGACAGCAAGGGCTGTTTGAGGACGAACATTATCGTCCCTTAAAATGAGCCCATCGCTATCAGCACCAGCATATAACCTTACCTGTGTGTTGAAAATTTCATCTTGATACCGCTCGGTAGTCAATGTGCCTCGATCGAGCACAACCAGATCAGTTCGTCCATCCTAGCTTACCCCGCCCCATATCATGATAGAGCTGCCCCCATACCGATCATGCACAGCAATGTTTACTCTATGAAACCTCTCCCCTGGCCTTCTCCACACTCGAACACGCATATCCGTGTAGACCAAGCAGTATCGGGACTCGTCTGTAAAGAGGACGGGTCGCCAGTCCATTTTCCTCAAACCAGCATGGTCCATCGCCCAAACAAACCGATGCTGACAGTGGTTTGGAGATAAAGGGATACGAATACATGGTCTTATCGATCGGAGGCCACTTTTGTGCAATCGTGTGCGTACAGTTTGAGTCGAAACTCTGACCCCAGAAACATTTTGAAGGTCAGAACGCAGTTGAGTTGCAGTCGCAATGCGGTTTCTCCGAGCCTGGATGACAAAATATCGATCGTCAGCTGCAGATGTAGCCCTTCTCCTGCCACCACCATGTCGCCTGATAGGTGTACCATACTGCTGGTACCTCGCCCGGGCTCTGGTGATAATAATATGGTGTACACCAAGCATCTCAGCAACCTGACGATAAAGAGCTCCTTGTTCCAACATTCTAACTGCCCGCAACATGTCTGCATCTGATCGATGTCTTCTGACATTCGCATTTGCCATATTAACGTCAAAAACGTCCAGCCTTCCAAAAGAAGGTGAAGAATAAAGAGTGTACACAAGTTTGTTATTTGTATGCCGTGTCTCAAAACACTATGAAAATTGAGGGTATATGCATTTGCAAGACTTGCAAGAGGAATTTGTCTGTTACACAAGGCAATGTGTGTACTGGAGACCTCCTCGATACACCACTGAATGATTTCCAATATGAACATTATAAAAATACAGAATATAGACTCTGCTATGGTGCTAGGAAATCTTGGTGCTTAGCAAACTTTGAGTAGTACATATTCAGTTGTTGAAGAAAAAATGTCATTAACCCTTTCAGCGTGAAAAAAAAAACGAAATAAGGAGCTCTTGCGGGCGGCATAGATTAGGATCAGATTGCACACTTTATTCGGTCTTATCTCGGATCAAAATCATCCAGTCGTTTAGTCAAGCCTATGAGATGCAAAAATTTCCGTGTGGGTTTCGACTGATTATATTTGAGCCGACAAAAGAAGTTGATATCATAGATTTGGCGCTTAAGGACCTTAACGGAATGTTATCTTGTTTCAACAACCCAAATGAAACAGGACTTTGAAAACATGCAAAAAGGAGAAAATCATACTGAACAGCACTTTCTCCTTGTCCTACATTGTTTTTTGCCTTTCAAAAGCAAATTCTATCATTTGAGCCGCAATTAATTTTTCGTCTGCAAGGGCTTTTAATATGGGTGAGTATAACATTTTTTTTTTCTTTGGTTAAAAGTTAGGGACGAGAGGGTTAACCGTCCGTTGAGGTTTAGATTCATCTTTTATCTTGCAACATGAAACTAATCATTGTAACCTCCCAACCCTTCAGGATCTGTCTGTCAGTCGATGTTAATTGAGTATAGTAAATCTCGAGTAGTTAAGCGTGCATCGTAGAGTGTATATCAAGATCAGACTGCAGGGACATAACGTGTTTTCTTGGTCTACAATCATATTAAAAAAGATCAGTGGTAGCAATTAGAAGGATAACAGTTAACTATAAAGCATCTGAAGATGACGGTGATGCTCGAGTTTTACAAAGTACTGTTCCCAAGTCAGTGTCAAAATTTTCCCAAGTTTCGGATTTCCCACCATGAAAACCGACTTTTTATCTCGGTAATTTCCGTTGGGCTTAGAGAATTCACTCTTGCTATCGTATGGGAGGTTATTTTTGCATGGTAGTGTACTCTAAAAGCACAACCAACGACAATTCATTTTACATAACAGTAAGGATAAAGTTAGAATTAATCCGGCTGGTGTTCGAAAAGTTGAATTAAAATCCCAAGAGCATAAAGGCAAATTCTGTTAGAAAATTCCAACCATTTGAGAGAAAAACTGCAGAACATGTATGTCACCGTATACCGTGTGAGAAAGGTTGTCCATTATCAAATAATCCAAAACTTGGAAAAAACATTAGTCGTGATGAATGATAAAACCGGACGAAGGTCAATCAAATTTATTACACTGTAAACTCATGTCCATTCATTGTTAACCAATTACTTAGCATTTAGTATTTTTATGCGTCTATGGAAGTTATCTTAAAATACTGTGTGAAAAGAAAGGCTCATAATAAGCAATATCTCCTTTTTGCTCAATACTTTTAAGGTATTTTAGTTCTTTTGCAAAATTTTTGATATTCTGTTTAGACTGGGCAGGCTGTTCAGGGTTTAAACTTTTCGCTTTTGGAATTTCTAAAAGTTAAATGTTCGTTCTACCTTTCTAAACAAGTCAGTCCCTTGTTTGTCAATTTGATTTATAGAGTTCCCAGATGGTCCCTCTCTGCGTGATGGCTTGAAAATGTAATATATATTGTTTTTACACTAACCCGTAACCAAAATATTGTGCCTGATGGGCTTTGTCTTCAAAACATTATGGTAAAGGGAGAAAATGCTCATGATGAGCAATTTCTCCTTTTCTCACAATTCTTTACACCCTACAGAGAATCTTAGTTCCTTTGTATATTTATCTAAATTTTGGTTTGTGGATTCTGTCAAATTGAAGAGTACAAAATATGTGGTTTTGCAAAGGGTTAAAAAGGTCTAACATGCTTTCATTGGAATAACTATAATTTTGGTAAGGACTTTATGAAAAATTAAGGATTTAGAATGCTCTTTAGGATACAAAAAAAAAAAAAAAAAACATATTAACAAGATCAGGAGCAGTAGTTCTGCTGTCTCAAGTGTGATATGGTATTTTCTTTTTAAACTGAAGTATTGATCAATAATGTGGTAAAGTTTGGCAAAGATCGGATGAATACTGTCAAAAAAGCCATTGATATCAAGTGGAAGGGCACTTTCATGGGAAGCTTTCGTGGATATCAATAGACCGTGGAAAAGACTGGATGAAAGGTAAAGGCTCTAAGCACTTAACAAGGTCAAAAATGCCATTTTTTTCCGAATTCAAGGGCACATAACTCCTAATCAAATGACCAGATTTTTCTCATATTGAAAATGAGCAAAGCTCTCACAAACACCTATCAACTGTGTGATGTTTGGTAAAGATTATGAAGAAAATGAAGCCTGTAAGCTCTTAATAACGTCAAAAATGCATTTTTTTAAATCCAAAGGCACTTAACTCATGTCCCAATTTTCTCAAGTTAAGCACGGTGAATGGTTCAGAAGTATTGTAATAAATCATAAATAAGTTAGTTGCTTTGCCCCATTTAATATATTTTACAACTACATAGTCTTTTAAGGCATATGACGTAAAACTGCGCGGCAAAATTGACGTATTCTTGTCGAAAATGTTTAAGATTGTTTGCACTTTATGTATCATATGATGCAAATATTTTGACTAAAAGTTTTATATTGTGATTTTCACTTCTTATGCCATAAGCATGGCGTGATATGTATCAATGTTTTATATAAGAAAAAGTCCAACATCAACTTTAACAAATATTCGTCTTTTTATTTTAAAGCACACTGGTCTAGACATATTTTTTTCGAACATTTTTAACGAGACGGTGAAAATCTTTCATATTGCACTAAAAGTGAGGGAATAAGATGTAGCATCCATTCTCTAACATCATTCCTACATTCCTGTTACCTGTTTTTCAGAGTAGGAATTGCTTAACGTATTTTTTTTTAAATATTGCATTAGTTCACATTTGATTACAATTTCCTAGATGTTATATTTAAAAAAAGATGTCACAGGGTTAAGGTATGTAATAACTTTGAACGTTTTGTTCTTGCTGTCCACGTTTACTTTAGTTATGATATATCAAAAATAATCTTTAATAATAATGTGATATATATTATGTATTTGCATGGCTGGAAAATGGGTGCCCGTGTCGCAGATGGATATCAGATTGCATAGCACCAATTGTACTTTTAACTATTTACCAGACGACAAAATTTTAGACCGGTCCCTATGCAAATGCTGACGCCAGATTAAATATGACTAAAATTGACTATATGATGGGGTAGAAAACATTGTGAGAAAAGGTTAGAGTGCTTGTCACCAGCATTTTTTCCTTTTCGCACAGTGGTTTTCAAACGTCTTCATTCTCAATGTCGTTAAAATTCGACATTACTTAGGAAAGAATTAATCGTAGGTTGAAAAATCTTGGAGGCTTCTATATTACTGCGAGTATCTCGTAGAAGCTGGTTAAAAACTCTTCGTTTTATATTAACCCTTAGGCTGCTAAGCGCGACTTACTGCCCTTTTGCGGACAGTGTAGATCAAGATCAGACTACACAGAATGTGCAGTCTGATCTTGGATCTACACTGTTCGATAAGGAGAAACTACCTTTGAAGTAGCAAAATTTGGGTTTTTACTATCGGCTTGAAAGTTGCATGTTAGTTATTTAGCAGGATAGGGTTTAAGGAGAAAGTTCTGTAACCCGTTCCTATCTTTCTGTGTTTACAGTGCTTCTTGGGAAACAGCCTTGTTAGCCTTGAGGTTATGGCACTCTTTTCTGGAGTATTTATATTGCATGTCTTTTACACCTGTATGTATTTTGCTGTGTAGAGTAAAGTAAGTACACAAATTTATGTTGCTTTCACAGGCCTATAGATTCCACATAAGTATTTACCCTTGATAAAGGCCAACTTTCCATGGTCAGAATATTATCTATGTAGGCTTAAACAACGGCAAGCACACTCAATCTTAGACAGTTGACGATTGCATTATTTTGCATGCTCTTTTGTGTCCTTACACGGCCTGTAGCCATTTTCCTCGTATCCATTTTTTTCTATGGATAGCCTTTGTCCATTTCGCTAGATATGTTTCACCTGCATCCAAAAAGTAAAAAAAAATATCGCGTTCCTTGCATGTAAAAAACCGAGGTGTATTTACATAACACTCTTTGCTGATGGAGTAGGGATACTTATAGGTAAAAATACTACTGTGTAACCTTCCAAATGTGATGCAAATATAACAACTGGCCAGAGTTAAAGACTGTACTGCAAAATGAAACTTGCGTTACTCAGTATTTACTACATGTAAACAGCGTAAATTTGTTGCAATAGGCCGCATTCTCGCCAAAAATAAACGATACAAGTTCTCTTGGACATGCCCGGTCGAAGGCTGTAGATCCAATATTAAAACCTCCATGAATTTACAGTTTGCTGTAGGTCCAGGGTATCTGAGGCAGGAGTTCTCAGATTTGATTTCTAATTTCAAATTATAAGTCTGTACAAGAAGATCTTGAGTCGTTACAATGTTTCATCAATTTAGCTTTTTTCAGTTCCTTTTCACCCCGAGCTCCTTCTCTCTTCAGAAATCCTTCGAGGCACTAGCCGATGAAAAGAGAAACATTGCACGTAAAATGTAGATTAATAAGATACTGCATTTCTACGAAACTTAAAAAAAGGGTTTCTTAGGACAGTAAAACAGATGAATTTACAATAATAATGATGATACATTTACTACGAGGCCTTTGAATTTTATCGACTATACTCGTATACTTGTGCTTAATTTCAAATATTTCCTCTCTTCTTTCATTGTATTAAAAGTTTATAGGATATTGAACATCATATCATACATTCAAATGTATGTCGTAAAACAGCCAAAGCAGGTCAGATCATGAATTACAAATGTGCTCATAAATTCGGAATTCCCATCTTAAAAAGATCATAAAAAATATGATAACGCCTGATTTATACTATTTCGCCTATTCGTTGTCTGCGTTTGGGGTTACTATGGCTTGCTGTAAGAGTACTAGACCTTTAACCCTTGTGCTAGATAAAGAGGCTTATTTCAAGAGAAAATAAAACAGTAATGAATTTTTTTTTTTTTCAACTTTATTTCTATTTTTTTACGGAATATACAAACATAATTTTCAATACGTATTAATATGTTTACATTCAGTATAATATGTTAGATACGAATACTAAATCAAGTTTAAAGAAAGTTAAGAGTAAAGTCATGGTCAGCGCACACGTACCTTTGTTTTCTGTCTTTTTGGTAACGAAGGTGATGAATTTAGTTTGCAATGTGACCTAGGGATAAAGTCATTAACCCTTTCAGCGTGAAAAAAAAAAAAACGAAATAAGGAGCTCTTGCGGGCGGCATAGATTAGGATCAGACTGCACACTTTATTCGGTCTTATCTCGGATCAAAATCATCCAGTCGTTTAGTCAAGCCTATGAGATGCAAAAATTTCCGTGTGGGTTTTGACTGATTATATTTGAGCCGACAAAAGAAGTTGATATCATAGATTTGGCGCTTAAGGACCTTAACGGAATGTTGTCTTGTTTCAACAACCCAAATGAAACAGGACTTTGAAAACATGCAAAAAGGAGAAAATCATACTGAACAGCACTTTCTCCTTGTCCTACATTGTTTTTTGCCTTTCAAAAGCAAATTCTATCATTTGAGCCGCAATTAATTTTTCGTCTGCAAGGGCTTTTAATATGGGTGAGTATAACATTTTTTTTTTTTGGTTAAAAGTTAGGGACGAGAGGGTTAACCGTCCGTTGAGGTTTAGATTCATCTTTTATCTTGCAACATGAAACTAATCATTGTAACCTCCCAACCCTTCAGGATCTGTCTGTCAGTCGATGTTAATTGAGTATAGTAAATCTCGAGTAGTTAAGCGTGCATCGTAGAGTGTATATCAAGATCAGACTGCAGGGACATACCGTGTTTTCTTGGTCTACAATCATATTAAAAAAGATCAGTGGTAGCAATTAGAAGGATAACAGTTAACTATAAAGCATCTGAAGATGACGGTGATGCTCGAGTTTTACAAAGTACTGTTCCCAAGTCAGTGTCAAAATTTTCCCAAGTTTCGGATTTCCCACCATGAAAACCGACTTTTTATCTCGGTAATTTCCGTTGGGCTTAGAGAATTCACTCTTGCTATCGTATGGGAGGTTATTTTTGCATGGTAGTGTACTCTAAAAGCACAACCAACGACAATTCATTTTACATAACAGTAAGGATAAAGTTAGAATTAATCCGGCTGGTGTTCGAAAATTTGAATTAAAATCCCAAGAGCATAAAGGCAAATTCTGTTAGAAAATTCCAACCATTTGAGAGAAAAACAGCAGAACATGTATGTCACCGTATACCGTGTGAGAAAGGTTGTCCATTATCAAATAATCCAAATCTTGGAAAAAACATTAGTCGTGATGAATGATAAAACCGGACGAAGGTTAATCAAATTTATTACACTGTAAACTCATGTCCATTCATTGTTAACCAATTACTTAGCATTTAGTATTTCTATGCGTCTATGGAAGTTATCTTAAAATACTGTGTGAAAAGAAAGGCTCATAATAAGCAATATCTCCTTTTTGCTCAATACTTTTAAGGTATTTTAGTTCTTTTGCAAAATTTTTGATATTCTGTTTAGACTGGGCAGGCTGTTCAGGGTTTAAACTTTTCGCTTTTGGAATTTCTAAAAGTTAAATGTTCGTTCTACCTTTCTAAACAAGTCAGTCCCTTGTTTGTCAATTTGATTTATAGAGTTCCCAGATGGTCCCTCTCTGCGTGATGGCTTGAAAATGTAATATATATTGTTTTTACACTAACCCGTCATCAAAATATTGTGCCTGATGGGCTTTGTCTTCAAAACATTATGGTAAAGGGAGAAAATGCTCATGATGAGCAATTTCTCCTTTTCTCACAATTTTTTTACACCCTACAGAGAATCTTAGTTCCTTTGTATATTTATCTAAATTTTGGTTTGTGGATTCTGTCAAATTGAAGAGTACAAAATATGTGGTTTTGCAAAGGGTTAAAAAGGTCTAACATGCTTTCATTGGAATAACTATAATTTTGGTAAGGACTTTATGAAAAATTAAGGATTTAGAATGCTCTTTAGGATACAAAAAAAAAAAAAAAAACATATTAACAAGATCAGGAGCAGTAGTTCTGCTGTCTCAAGTGTGATATGGTATTTTCTTTTTAAACTGAAGTATTGATCAATAATGTGGTAAAGTTTGGCAAAGATCGGATGAATACTGTCAAAAAAGCCATTGATATCAAGTGGAAGGGCACTTTCATGGGAAGCTTTCGTGGATATCAATAGACCGTGTAAAAGACTAGATGAAAGGTAAAGGCTCTAAGCACTTAACAAGGTCAAAAATGCCATTTTTTCCCGATTTCAAGGGCACATAACTCCTAATCAAATGACCAGATTTTTCTCATATTGAAAATAAGCAAAGCTCTCACAAACACCTATCAACTGTGTGATGTTTGGTAAAGATTATGAAGAAAATGAAGCCTGTAAGCTCTTAATAACGTCAAAAATGCATTTTTTTAAATCCAAAGGCACTTAACTCATGTCCCAATTTTCTCAAGTTAAGCACGGTGAATGGTTCAGAAGTATTGTAATAAATCATAAATAAGTTAGTTGCTTTGCCCCATTTAATATATTTTACAACTACATAGTCTTTTAAGGCATATGACGTAAAACTGCGCGGCAAAATTGACGTATTCTTGTCGAAAATGTTTAAGATTGTTTGCACTTTATGTATCATATGATGCAAATATTTTGACTAAAAGTTTTATATTGTGATGTTCACTTCTTATGCCATAAGCATGGCGTGATATGTATCAATGTTTTATATAAGAAAAAGTCCAACATCAACTTTAACAAATATTCGTCTTTTTATTTTAAAGCACACTGGTCTAGACATATTTTTTTCGAACATTTTTAACGAGACGGTGAAAATCTTTCATATTGCACCAAAAGTGAGGGAATAAGATGTAGCATACATTCTCTAACATCATTCCTACATTCCTGTTACCTGTTTTTCAGAGTAGGAATAGCTTAACGTATTTTTTTTTTTTTTTTTAAATATTGCATTAGTTCACATTTGATTACAATTTCCTAGATGTTATATTTAAAAAAAGATGTCACAGGGTTAAGGTATGTAATAACTTTGAACGTTTTGTTCTTGCTGTACACGTTTACTTTAGTTATGATATATCAAAAATAATCTTTAATAATAATGTGATATATATTATGTATTTGCATGGCTGGAAAATGGGTGCCCGTGTCGCAGATGGATATCAGATTGCATAGCACCAATTGTACTTTTAACTATTTACCAGACGACAAAATTTTAGACCGGTCCCTATGCAAATGCTGACGCCAGATTAAATATGACTAAAATTGACTATATGATGGGGTAGAAAACATTGTGAGAAAAGGTTAGAGTGCTTGTCACCAGCATTTTTTCCTTTTCGCACAGTGGTTTTCAAACGTCTTCATTCTCAATGTCGTTAAAATTCGACATTATTTGGGAAAGAATTAATCGTAGGTTGAAAAATCTTGGAGGCTTCTATATTACTGCGAGTATCTCGTAGAAGCTGGTTAAAAACTCTTCGTTTTATATTAATCCTTAGGCTGCTAAGCGCGACTTACTGCCCTTTTGCGGACAGTGTAGATCAAGATCAGACTACACAGAATGTGCAGTCTGATCTTGGATCTACACTGTTCGATAAGGAGAAACTACCTTTGAAGTAGCAAAATTTGGGTTTTTACTATCGGCTTGAAAGTTGCATGTTAGTTATTTAGCAGGATAGGGTTTAAGGAGAAAGTTCTGTAACCCGTTCCTATCTTTCTGTGTTTACAGCGCTTCTTGAGAAACAGCCTTGTTAGCCTTGAGGTTATGGCACTCTTTTCTGGAGTATTTATATTGCATGTCTTTTACACCTGTATGTATTTTGCTGTGTAGAGTAAAGTAAGTACACAAATTTATGTTGCTTTCACAGGCCTATAGATTCCACATAAGTATTTACCCTTGATAAAGGCCAACTTTCCATGGTCAGAATATTATCTATGTAGGCTTAAACAACGGCAAGCACACTCAATCTTAGACAGATGACGATTGCAATATTTTGCATGCTCTTTTGTGTCCTTACACGGCCTGTAGCCATTTTCCTCGTATCCATTTTTTTCTATGGATAGCCTTTGTCCATTTCGCTAGATATGTTTCACCTGCATCCAAAAAGTAAAAAAAAATATCGCGTTCCTTGCATGTAAAAAACCGAGGTGTATTTACATAACACTCTTTGCTGATGGAGTAGGGATACTTATAGGTAAAAATACTACTGTGTAACCTTCCAAATGTGATGCAAATATAACAACTGGCCAGAGTTAAAGACTGTACTGCAAAATGAAACTTGCGTTACTCAGTATTTACTACATGTAAACAGCGTAAATTTGTTGCAATAGGCCGCATTCTCGCCAAAAATAAACGATACAAGTTCTCTTGGACATGCCCGGTCGAAGGCTGTAGATCCAATATTAAAACCTCCATGAATTTACAGTTTGCTGTAGGTCCAGGGTATCTGAGGCAGGAGTTCTCAGATTTGATTTCTAATTTCAAATTATAAGTCTGTACAAGAAGATCTTGAGTCGTTACAATGTTTCATCAATTTAGCTTTTTTCAGTTCCTTTTCACCCCGAGCTCCTTCTCTCTTCAGAAATCCTTCGAGGCACTAGCCGATGAAAAGAGAAACATTGCACGTAAAATGTAGATTAATAAGATACAGCATTTCTACGAAACTTAAAAAAAGGGTTTCTTAGGACAGTAAAACAGATGAATTTACAATAATAATGATGATACATTTACTACGAGGCCTTTGAATTTTATCGACTATACTCGTATACTTGTGCTTAATTTCAAATATTTCCTCTCTTCTTTCATTGTATTAAAAGTTTATAGGATATTGAACATCATATCATACATTCAAATGTATGTCGTAAAACAGCCAAAGCAGGTCAGATCATGAATTACAAATGTGCTCATAAATTCGGAATTCCCATCTTAAAAAGATCATAAAAAATATGATAACGTCTGATTTATACTATTTCGCCTATTCGTTGTCTGCGTTTGGGGTTACTATGGCTTGCTGTAAGAGTACTAGACCTTTAACCCTTGTGCTAGATAAAGAGGCTTATTTCAAGAGAAAATAAAACAGTAATGAATTTTTTTTTTTTTTTCAACTTTATTTCTATTTTTTTACGGAATATACAAACATAATTTTCAATACGTATTAATATGTTTACATTCAGTATAATATGTTAGATACGAATACTAAATCAAGTTTAAAGAAAGTTAAGAGTAAAGTCATGGTCAGCGCACACGTACCTTTGTTTTCTGTCTTTTTGGTAACGAAGGTGATGAATTTAGTTTGCAATGTGACCTAGGGATAAAGTCATTAACCCTTTCAGCGTGAAAAAACAAAACAAAATAAGGAGCTCTTGCGGGCGGCATAGATTAGGATCAGACTGCACACTTTATTCGGTCTTATCTCGGATCAAAATCATCCAGTCGTTTAGTCAAGCCTATGAGATGCAAAAATTTCCGTGTGGGTTTCGACTGATTATATTTGAGCCGACAAAAGAAGTTGATATCATAGATTTGGCGCTTAAGGACCTTAACGGAATGTTATCTTGTTTCAACAACCCAAATGAAACAGGACTTTGAAAACATGCAAAAAGGAGAAAATCATACTGAACAGCACTTTCTCCTTGTCCTACATTGTTTTTTGCCTTTCAAAAGCAAATTCTATCATTTGAGCCGCAATTAATTTTTCGTCTGCAAGGGCTTTTAATATGGGTGAGTATAACATTTTTTTTTTCTTTGGTTAAAAGTTAGGGACGAGAGGGTTAACCGTCCGTTGAGGTTTAGATTCATCTTTTATCTTGCAACATGAAACTAATCATTGTAACCTCCCAACCCTTCAGGATCTGTCTGTCAGTCGATGTTAATTGAGTATAGTAAATCTCGAGTAGTTAAGCGTGCATCGTAGAGTGTATATCAAGATCAGACTGCAGGGACATACCGTGTTTTCTTGGTCTACAATCATATTAAAAAAGATCAGTGGTAGCAATTAGAAGGATAACAGTTAACTATAAAGCATCTGAAGATGACGGTGATGCTCGAGTTTTACAAAGTACTGTTCCCAAGTCAGTGTCAAAATTTTCCCAAGTTTCGGATTTCCCACCATGAAAACCGACTTTTTATCTCGGTAATTTCCGTTGGGCTTAGAGAATTCACTCTTGCTATCGTATGGGAGGTTATTTTTGCATGGTAGTGTACTCTAAAAGCACAACCAATGAGAATTCATTTTACATAACATTAAGGATAAAGTTAGAATTAATCCAGCTGGTGTTCGAAAATTTGAATTAAAATCCCAAGAGCATAAAGGCAAATTCTGTTAGAAAATTCCAACCATTTGAGAGAAAAACTGCAGAACATGTATGTCACCGTATACCGTGTGAGAAAGGTTGTCCATTATCAAATAATCCAAATCTTGGAAAAAACATTAGTCGTGATGAATGATAAAACCGGACGAAGGTTAATCAAATTTATTACACTGTAAACTCATGTCCATTCATTGTTAACCAATTACTTAGCATTTAGTATTTCTATGCGTCTATGGAAGTTATCTTAAAATACTGTGTGAAAAGAAAGGCTCATAATAAGCAATATCTCCTTTTTGCTCAATACTTTTAAGGTATTTTAGTTCTTTTGCAAAATTTTTGATATTCTGTTTAGACTGGGCAGGCTGTTCAGGGTTTAAACTTTTCGCTTTTGGAATTTCTAAAAGTTAAATGTTCGTTCTACCTTTCTAAACAAGTCAGTCCCTTGTTTGTCAATTTGATTTATAGAGTTCCCAGATGGTCCCTCTCTGCGTGATGGCTTGAAAATGTAATATATATTGTTTTTACACTAACCCGTCATCAAAATATTGTGCCTGATGGGCTTTGTCTTCAAAACATTATGGTAAAGGGAGAAAATGCTCATGATGAGCAATTTCTCCTTTTCTCACAATTTTTTACACCCTACAGAGAATCTTAGTTCCTTTGTATATTTATCTAAATTTTGGTTTGTGGATTCTGTCAAATTGAAGAGTACAAAATATGTGGTTTTGCAAAGGGTTAAAAAGGTCTAACATGCTTTCATTGGAATAACTATAATTTTGGTAAGGACTTTATGAAAAATTAAGGATTTAGAATGCTCTTTAGGATACAAAAAAAAAAAAAAAAAAAATATTAACAAGATCAGGAGCAGTAGTTCTGCTGTCTCAAGTGTGATATGGTATTTTCTTTTTAAACTGAAGTATTGATCAATAATGTGGTAAAGTTTGGCAAAGATCGGATGAATACTGTCAAAAAAGCCATTGATATCAAGTGGAAGGGCACTTTCATGGGAAGCTTTCGTGGATATCAATAGACCGTGTAAAAGACTGGATGAAAGGTAAAGGCTCTAAGCACTTAACAAGGTCAAAAATGCCATTTTTTTCCGATTTCAAGGGCACATAACTCCTAATCAAATGACCAGATTTTTCTCATATTGAAAATAAGCAAAGCTCTCACAAACACCTATCAACTGTGTGATGTTTGGTAAAGATTATGAAGAAAATGAAGCCTGTAAGCTCTTAATAACGTCAAAAATGCATTTTTTTAAATCCAAAGGCACTTAACTCATGTCCCAATTTTCTCAAGTTAAGCACGGTGAATGGTTCAGAAGTATTGTAATAAATCATAAATAAGTTAGTTGCTTTGCCCCATTTAATATATTTTACAACTACATAGTCTTTTAAGGCATATGACGTAAAACTGCGCGGCAAAATTGACGTATTCTTGTCGAAAATGTTTAAGATTGTTTGCACTTTATGTATCATATGATGCAAATATTTTGACTAAAAGTTTTATATTGTGATGTTCACTTCTTATGCCATAAGCATGGCGTGATATGTATCAATGTTTTATATAAGAAAAAGTCCAACATCAACTTTAACAAATATTCGTCTTTTTATTTTAAAGCACACTGGTCTAGACATATTTTTTTCGAACATTTTTAACGAGACGGTGAAAATCTTTCATATTGCACCAAAAGTGAGGGAATAAGATGTAGCATCCATTCTCTAACATCATTCCTACATTCCTGTTACCTGTTTTTCAGAGTAGGAATAGCTTAACGTATTTTTTTTTTTTTTTTTTTTTTTTAAATATTGCATTAGTTCACATTTGATTACAATTTCCTAGATGTTATATTTAAAAAAAGATGTCACAGGGTTAAGGTATGTAATAACTTTGAACGTTTTGTTCTTGCTGTCCACGTTTACTTTAGTTATGATATATCAAAAATAATCTTTAATAATAATGTGATATATATTATGTATTTGCATGGCTGGAAAATGGGTGCCCGTGTCGCAGATGGATATCAGATTGCATAGCACCAATTGTACTTTTAACTATTTACCAGACGACAAAATTTTAGACCGGTCCCTATGCAAATGCTGACGCCAGATTAAATATGACTAAAATTGACTATATGATGGGGTAGAAAACATTGTGAGAAAAGGTTAGAGTGCTTGTCACCAGCATTTTTTCCTTTTCGCACAGTGGTTTTCAAACGTCTTCATTCTCAATGTCGTTAAAATTCGACATTATTTGGGAAAGAATTAATCGTAGGTTGAAAAATCTTGGAGGCTTCTATATTACTGCGAGTATCTCGTAGAAGCTGGTTAAAAACTATTCGTTTTATATTAACCCTTAGGCTGCTAAGCGCGACTTACTGCCCTTTTGCGGACAGTGTAGATCAAGATCAGACTACACAGAATGTGCAGTCTGATCTTGGATCTACACTGTTCGATAAGGAGAAACTACCTTTGAAGTAGCAAAAGTTGGGTTTTTACTATCGGCTTGAAAGTTACATGTTAGTTATTTAGCAGGATAGGGTTTAAGGAGAAAGTTCTGTAACCCGTTCCTATCTTTCTGTGTTTACAGTGCTTCTTGGGAAACAGCCTTGTTAGCCTTGAGGTTATGGCACTCTTTTCTGGAGTATTTATATTGCATGTCTTTTACACCTGTATGTATTTTGCTGTGTAGAGTAAAGTAAGTACACAAATTTATGTTGCTTTCACAGGCCTATAGATTCCACATAAGTATTTACCCTTGATAAAGGCCAACTTTCCATGGTCAGAATATTATCTATGTAGGCTTAAACAACGGCAAGCACACTCAATCTTAGACAGTTGACGATTGCATTATTTTGCATGCTCTTTTGTGTCCTTACACGGCCTGTAGCCATTTTCCTCGTATCCATTTTTTTCTATGGATAGCCTTTGTCCATTTCGCTAGATATGTTTCACCTGCATCCAAAAAGTAAAAAAAAAATATCGCGTTCCTTGCATGTAAAAAACCGAGGTGTATTTACATAACACTCTTTGCTGATGGAGTAGGGATACTTATAGGTAAAAATACTACTGTGTAACCTTCCAAATGTGATGCAAATATAACAACTGGCCAGAGTTAAAGACTGTACTGCAAAATGAAACTTGCGTTACTCAGTATTTACTACATGTAAACAGCGTAAATTTGTTGCAATAGGCCGCATTCCCGCCAAAAATAAACGATACAAGTTCTCTTGGACATGCCCGGTATCTGAGGCAGGAGTTCTCAGATTTGATTTCTAATTTCAAATTATAAGTCTGTACAAGAAGATCTTGAGTCGTTACAATGTTTCATCAATTTAGCTTTTTTCAGTTCCTTTTCACCCCGAGCTCCTTCTCTCTTCAGAAATCCTTCGAGGCACTAGCCGATGAAAAGAGAAACATTGCACGTAAAATGTAGATTAATAAGATACTGCATTTCTACGAAACTTAAAAAAAAGGTTTCTTAGGACAGTAAAACAGATGAATTTACAATAATAATGATGATACATTTACTACGGGGCCTTTGAATTTTATCGACTATACTCGTATACTTGTGCTTAATTTCAAATATTTCCTCTCTTCTTTCATTGTATTGAAAGTTTATAGGATAATGAACATCATATCATACATTCAAATGTATGTCGTAAAACAGCCAAAGCAGGTCAGATCATGAATTACAAATGTGCTCATAAATTCGGAATTCCCATCTTAAAAAGATCATAAAAAATATGATAACGTCTGATTTATACTATTTCGCCTATTCGTTGTCTGCGTTTGGGGTTACTATGGCTTGCTGTAAGAGTACTAGACCTTTAACCCTTGTGCTAGATAAAGAGGCTTATTCCAAGAGAACATAAAACAGTAATGAATTTTTTTTTTTTCAACTTTATTTCTATTTTTTTACGGAATATACAAACATAATTTTCAATACGTATTAATATGTTTACATTCAGTATAATATGTTAGATACGAATACTAAATCAAGTTTAAAGAAAGTTAAGAGTAAAGTCATGGTCAGCGCACACGTACCTTTGTTTTCTGTCTTTTTGGTAACGAAGGTGATGAATTTAGTTTGCAATGTGACCTAGGGATAAAGTCATTAACCCTTTCAGCGTGAAAAAAAAAAAAAAGAAATAAGGAGCTCTTGCGGGCGGCATAGATTAGGATCAGACTGCACACTTTATTCGGTCTTATCTCGGATCAAAATCATCCAGTCGTTTAGTCAAGCCTATGAGATGCAAAAATTTCCGTGTGGGTTTCGACTGATTATATTTGAGCCGACAAAAGAAGTTGATATCATAGATTTTGCGCTTAAGCACCTTAACGGAATGTTATCTTGTTTCAACAACCCAAATGAAACAGGACTTTGAAAACATGCAAAAAGGAGAAAATCATACTGAACAGCACTTTCTCCTTGTCCTACATTGTTTTTTGCCTTTCAAAAGCAAATTCTATCATTTGAGCCGCAATTAATTTTTCGTCTGCAAGGGCTTTTAATATGGGTGAGTATAACATTTTTTTTTTTCTTTGGTTAAAAGTTAGGGACGAGAGGGTTAACCGTCCGTTGAGGTTTAGATTCATCTTTTATCTTGCAACATGAAACTAATCATTGTAACCTCCCAACCCTTCAGGATCTGTCTGTCAGTCGATGTTAATAGAGTATAGTAAATCTCGAGTAGTTAAGCGTGCATCGTAGAGTGTATATCAAGATCAGACTGCAGGGACATACCGTGTTTTCTTGGTCTACAATCATATTAAAAAAGATCAGTGGTAGCAATTAGAAGGATAACAGTTAACTATAAAGCATCTGAAGATGACGGTGATGCTCGAGTTTTACAAAGTACTGTTCCCAAGTCAGTGTCAAAATTTTCCCAAGTTTCGGATTTCCCACCATGAAAACCGACTTTTTATCTCGGTAATTTCCGTTGGGCTTAGAGAATTCACTCTTGCTATCGTATGGGAGGTTATTTTTGCATTGTAGTGTACTCTAAAAGCACAACCAACGACAATTCATTTTACATAACAGTAAGGATAAAGTTAGAATTAATCCGGCTGGTGTTCGAAAATTTGAATTAAAATCCCAAGAGCATAAAGGCAAATTCTGTTAGAAAATTCCAACCATTTGAGAGAAAAACTGCAGAATATGTATGTCACCGTATACCGTGTGAGAAAGGTTGTCCATTATCAAATAATCCAAATCTTGGAAAAAACATTAGTCGTGATGAATGATAAAACCGGACGAAGGTTAATCAAATTTATTACACTGTAAACTCATGTCCATTCACTGTTAACCAATTACTTAGCATTTAGTATTTCTATGCGTCTATGGAAGTTATCTTAAAATACTGTGTGAAAAGAAAGGCTCATAATAAGCAATATCTCCTTTTTGCTCAATACTTTTAAGGTATTTTAGTTCTTTTGCAAAATTTTTGATATTCTGTTTAGACTGGGCAGGCTGTTCAGGGTTTAAACTTTTCGCTTTTGGAATTTCTAAAAGTTAAATGTTCGTTCTACCTTTCTAAACAAGTCAGTCCCTTGTTTGTCAATTTGATTTATAGAGTTCCCAGATGGTCCCTCTCTGCGTGATGGCTTGAAAATGTAATATATATTTTTTTTACACTAACCCGTCATCAAAATATTGTGCCTGATGGGCTTTGTCTTCAAAACATTATGGTAAAGGGAGAAAATGCTCATGGTGAGCAATTTCTCCTTTTCTCACAATTTTTTACACCCTACAGAGAATCTTAGTTCCTTTGTATATTTATCTAAATTTTGGTTTGTGGATTCTGTCAAATTGAAGAGTACAAAATATGTGGTTTTGCAAAGGGTTAAAAAGGTCTAACATGCTTTCATTGGAATAACTATAATTTTGGTAAGGACTTTATGAAAAATTAAGGATTTAGAATGCTCTTTAGCATACAAAAAAAAAAAAAAAAAAATATTAACAAGATCAGGAGCAGTAGTTCTGCTGTCTCAAGTGTGATATGGTATTTTCTTTTTAAACTGAAGTATTGATCAATAATGTGGTAAAGTTTGGCAAAGATCGGATGAATACTGTCAAAAAAGCCATTGATATCAAGTGGAAGGGCACTTTCATGGGAAGCTTTCGTGGATATCAATAGACCGTGTAAAAGACTGGATGAAAGGTAAAGGCTCTAAGCACTTAACAAGGTCAAAAATGCCATTTTTTTCCGATTTCAAGGGCACATAACTCCTAATCAAATGACCAGATTTTTCTCATATTGAAAATAAGCAAAGCTCTCACAAACACCTATCAACTGTGTGATGTTTGGTAAAGATTATGAAGAAAATGAAGCCTGTAAGCTCTTAATAACGTCAAAAATGCATTTTTTTAAATCCAAAGGCACTTAACTCATGTCCCAATTTTCTCAAGTTAAGCACGGTGAATGGTTCAGAAGTATTGTAATAAATCATAAATAAGTTAGTTGCTTTGCCCCATTTAATATATTTTACAACTACATAGTCTTTTAAGGCATATGACGTAAAACTGCGCGGCAAAATTGACGTATTCTTGTCGAAAATGTTTAAGATTGTTTGCACTTTATGTATCATATGATGCAAATATTTTGACTAAAAGTTTTATATTGTGATGTTCACTTCTTATGCCATAAGCATGGCGTGATATGTATCAATGTTTTATATAAGAAAAAGTCCAACATCAACTTTAACAAATATTCGTCTTTTTATTTTAAGGCACACTGGTCTAGACATATTTTTTTCGAACATTTTTAACGAGACGGTGAAAATCTTTCATATTGCACCAAAAGTGAGGGAATAAGATGTAGCATCCATTCTCTAACATCATTCCTACATTCCTGTTACCTGTTTTTCAGAGTAGGAATAGCTTAACGTATTTTTTTTTTTTTTTTAAATATTGCACCAGTTCACATTTGATTACAATTTCCTAGATGTTATATTTAAAAAAAGATGTCACAGGGTTAAGGTATGTAATAACTTTGAACGTTTTGTTCTTGCTGTCCACGTTTACTTTAGTTATGATATATCAAAAATAATCTTTAATAATAATGTGATATATATTATGTATTTGCATGGCTGGAAAATGGGTGCCCGTGTCGCAGATGGATATCAGATTGCATAGCACCAATTGTACTTTTAACTATTTACCAGACGACAAAATTTTAGACCGGTCCCTATGCAAATGCTGACGCCAGATTAAATATGACTAAAATTGACTATATGATGGGGTAGAAAACATTGTGAGAAAAGGTTAGAGTGCTTGTCACCAGCATTTTTTCCTTTTCGCGCAGTGGTTTTCAAACGTCTTCATTCTCAATGTCGTTAAAATTCGACATTATTTGGGAAAGAATTAATCGTAGGTTGAAAAATCTTGGAGGCTTCTGTATTACTGCGAGTATCTCGTAGAAGCTGGTTAAAAACTATTCGTTTTATATTAATCCTTAGGCTGCTAAGCGCGACTTACTGCCCTTTTGCGGACAGTGTAGATCAAGATCAGACTACACAGAATGTGCAGTCTGATCTTGGATCTACACTGTTCGATAAGGAGAAACTACCTTTGAAGTAGCAAAATTTGGGATTTTACTATCGGCTTGAAAGTTACATGTTAGTTATTTAGCAGGATAGGGTTTAAGGAGAAAGTTCTGTAACCCGTTCCTATCTTTCTGTGTTTACAGTGCTTCTTGGGAAACAGCCTTGTTAGCTTTGAGGTTATGGCACTCTTTTCTGGAGTATTTATATTGCATGTCTTTTACACCTGTATGTATTTTGCTGTGTAGAGTAAAGTAAGTACACAAATTTATGTTGCTTTCACAGGCCTATAGATTCCACATAAGTATTTACCCTTGATAAAGGCCAACTTTCCATGGTCAGAATATTATCTATGTAGGCTTAAACAACGGCAAGCACACTCAATCTTAGACAGTTGACGATTGCATTATTTTGCATGCTCTTTTGTGTCCTTACACGGCCTGTAGCCATTTTCCTCGTATCCATTTTTTTCTATGGATAGCCTTTGTCCATTTCGCTAGATATGTTTCACCTGCATCCAAAAAGTAAAAAAAAAAATATCGCGTTCCTTGCATGTAAAAAACCGAGGTGTATTTACATAACACTCTTTGCTGATGGAGTAGGGATACTTACAGGTAAAAATACTACTGTGTAACCTTCCAAATGTGATGCAAATATAACAACTGGCCAGAGTTAAAGACTGTACTGCAAAATGAAACTTGCGTTACTCAGTATTTACTACATGTAAACAGCGTAAATTTGTTGCAATAGGCCGCATTCTCGCCAAAAATAAACGATACAAGTTCTCTTGGACATGCCCGGTCGAAGGCTGTAGATCCAATATTAAAACCTCCATGAATTTACAGTTTGCTGTAGGTCCAGGGTATCTGAGGCAGGAGTTCTCAGATTTGATTTCTAATTTCAAATTATAAGTCTGTACAAGAAGATCTTGAGTCGTTACAATGTTTCATCAATTTAGCTTTTTTCAGTTCCTTTTCACCCCGAGCTCCTTCTCTCTTCAGAAATCCTTCGAGGCACTAGCCGATGAAAAGAGAAACATTGCACGTAAAATGTAGATTAATAAGATACTGCATTTCTACGAAACTTAAAAAAAAGGTTTCTTAGGACAGTAAAACAGATGAATTTACAATAATAATGATGATACATTTACTACGGGGCCTTTGAATTTTATCGACTATACTCGTATACTTGTGCTTAGTTTCAAATATTTCCTCTCTTCTTTCATTGTATTAAAAGTTTATAGGATATTGAACATCATATCATACATTCAAATGTATGTCGTAAAACAGCCAAAGCAGGTCAGATCATGAATTACAAATGTGCTCATAAATTCGGAATTCCCATCTTAAAAAGATAATAAAAAATATGATAACGTCTGATTTATACTATTTCGCCTATTCGTTGTCTGCGTTTGGGGTTACTATGGCTTGCTGTAAGAGTACTAGACCTTTAACCCTTGTGCTAGATAAAGAGGCTTATTTCAAGAGAAAATAAAACAGTAATGAATTTTTTTTTTTTCAACTTTATTTCTATTTTTTTACGGAATATACAAACATAATTTTCAATACGTATTAATATGTTTACATTCAGTATAATATGTTAGATACGAATACTAAATCAAGTTTAAAGAAAGTTAAGAGTAAAGTCATGGTCAGCGCACACGTACCTTTGTTTTCTGTCTTTTTGGTAACGAAGGTGATGAATTTAGTTTGCAATGTGACCTAGGGATAAAGTTTACGCACATTTTCCAATATCTGTTGAGCTTGCGTGATGGAACCATGTACCAAAGATCTAAACGCCATTATTTCGGTACCTATTTCAACAAGGGCATTGTATGAGGGTATTGTAGATACAATATTACTAGTGTAACCATAAAATCATTTTATTGCGAAATAGATCAATAAGTACATTTCTAAATGATAACGGACAGGAAAGGATATTCGAACACGTAGTCCTGAGAATGCAAAACAAAAGCAAGAAACAGTTTTCCTCGGTAAAAAAAAGTCAAATACTGATTTTTTTAAATCTTGAATATCGGACAGGGTCGGTCCAAGTTTAGACCGTACGTTTTGCACATTTTGTGCAGTCTGGCTTTATTCTTCATGTTTCAAGGGAAAAACGGCCATCATGACTGAAAAGCCGACAAGGACAGCACCCGCGAACAAACAGTTCAGGGATGTATTAGACTCAATTGTCCGATAATTATAAAACTCTTATCGTAAGCCTGATTTTTGTGGACATTGTACTACAAAACATACGCCTGTTTGAAATCTATCAAATAAAAGGAAAATTGTACGATCAGAGTGCAGTTCCTACACTTGGGCGATATGATATGACGATATGCTCATGATAAACGCGGCGCATTGCACATTTATCAAATTCATTGTCTCTGGAAGATCTATTTGACAGATGATCATAGGATAAGAAGAGCGTAAACAATCTTATACAACTGGATAACCAAATATGAGGCCTATACACGTGCATATTTCAATCAGATCTTTTTTTTTTTTTTTAAGCAGAAAGAATTTTCATCTTCTGAGACAGGACTTCATTCAAGATACGAGTGGCCCAAAAGAGGGTTAACATCCCATGCCTTCTTCATCCTTTCCCCCCCCCCCCCCCATTTTCTTAGATTTCTTAGAGTGAGTAACAAGTCATCAAGATTAACTGTAAAAAAAAATAACAGCAAATTAATGAGGCGCATTTTTGTTTACGGAGATTCCGTCATGAAAATAGCCAACGCCAAAAATAGAAGGGTGGGGGCGGAGAGATGCGCTCGAACAAGCAACATCGAGTCGAGCATTTTAAATACTTCAGGGTAAATGTAAGTTTTGCGTGCATTTTTAAGAAATCCCTGCAGTATGCTCATAGCGTCACACCTAATTAAGATATTTTGAGTTTTGCCTTGAATTAGCATGGGGGAGGGGGGTGTCTGTAGTTATCCTATTAATTAAAGCTTCTATAAAGTAAACAACGTTTTCGTATCTTTTCTGAAACTATTGTCTTCCTATTTTACAGCTTGCTTAAATTTCCATGCCGAAATTTTTCACCACAGAGGGTATTAGCCTTTTAATGTATCTTCTTAATACATTAAAGCAAGCAATTTGTCGTATCATATGGGTCCATTTTACCTAAATTTGGCGAAATCATGAGTCACAGTGGCCCTTTGGTATGTAGAAAATTTCTAGAATAGCAAAGAGTTTCAATCACAATAGCAGTCTACGCAGCCTGACATGGGACAATCTTTTTTTTTTTCATAGATGCATTAAACCTTCTTCTCACATAGCATGGCTCAAATGGGTTCCAAAATAGTAAAGATTCAATTATACGTCGTGATTAGCTTATCCACTTGTTGCTTCACCATCTGTAAGCCTTGCTACAACCTGCATGTACTTTGAAATATGTGTGATGATTGTAACAATGTGGGTAATGCTTAATCTAAGTCCGAACGACAGCACTAGTACTAGTATTTACAAATTCACAAGAAACGGTTTTCTCTGTCACCGCCAAATAGATCAAGTCACCTTTTCGCTACGGCTGAAAATGTGGTTTTATTGTCCCGAAACCCCATGATTGCTAGTCAGTGGACAAGCTAATAAATCAAAAGGCTTTAACTCCTGTGGTACCAGTAGTAGACAGTCTTCTGAAATTTGTAGGTGCACGAGTTCCCATGGAATGCTTCTAGGAAGGGGCACGAGACCTGGTCTACGGGTGGACAGACGAGCGACCTGACTCTAGTAAAAATCTACTAATACCCTACCCCAAACTTCGTTGTAAGGGATACGAATAGACAAGAAAACAAGGAACATTTTTTCTTCTCATAGTTTAGTAACAAGGTTTTGCAGCGAAGATTTATCAAAATACAAGGGAACGGGAGGAGTGAAACATTTAGAGAATTGTATTCTTTTCATTCGTATGCCAACAAACTTTCCATTACTATCGGGCCAATCTAAATAGAAATGATGTAATTTTGGAGTAAATTGACAAAAACTTTGTTTGTTTGTTTGTTTTCTACCGGACTATTCTGCATCTAAACCGCGGAAGAACTTACCGGTACGTGAAAACATTGATATGAAAAAGGAGAAGAGGCTGGTAACCAGCATTTTCCTTTTTTCCCCACAACGTGTTCTACCCTTTTTAGGAGAAAGAAAATACTATTATTTGAGTCACATTATATTCATCGTCTGCTATTACTTTCATTTTGGAAAAGTCTAAAGATTTGACGTTTGGTTAAGAGTTTTCTTCAAGAGTCAAGTGGTCGCCATAGTTGTATTTCCTGCCAAATGATAATGTCTGAGTAAAATTAAACTTTTATTGAAGAGGGTTTATCCAATTATGTTTTGACATTTTCTATTTTTTTTATACTTTATCTAAAACATTATTGCAAATGATTTCAGTTTTCCAGAATTGCGACTTTTTCTTCGAGATCTTCATTTGAAATTTGATTATAATCTGAATGACAGCAACTCCGCTGAAGATATTAAGTTAAGATGTGTTTTGCCGGTCACTTGCAATAATTTCGACCCGATTACAGGGTGCACTATGTTTTTTTGTTTTTTTTTTCGGGGGGTAGGGGTTGTTGTTGTCCGTCAGTTATACATGTGACCTTAGAAGTGCTCACCTACCAACTGGGAATACCCTTAACATATCGGTAGGTTGAAGAAAGTATCATCAATGAAAATTGTTGTTGAATTCTAAATTTCTGAAAATAGTTTCAATATGAAAACCAGATTCTTTGCTTACCCAGTGTTTACACATTATTAAATATAGAGAAATTTATTCCTTTAATTAATTATCATGTTTATGCCGTAATCAATGCCATTGATGACGTCATTTTTGCAGCTGCACAAAGAAGGCAGTCTGAGGACATGTATTTACTATATAGCCTCCCTTGTTTTCAGTGTAGTATACCCATTACGAATTTTTATTATATAACCTCCCTTGTTTTCAGTGTGGTATACCCATTACGAATTTTTTATCTTACATACTTCATAGAAGTGAATGCTTTTTTTTAATATTACCGCGGGTGCATCTTTAGATGGTTTTGCATCTTCTGATCTTTTTATTTTGTGAAATATCGTTATGTGATTAAAAGAAATTGACATTCGTTGGCTTTTGAGACAAAATTTAATTACACTATCAAGAAACGATATTATTAAGCTCGCCAAAGGCTCGCTTTAACTGTGATCTTGACCTTGAGTTGGCATGGTTGAAACATGCGTTATGCATACAGTCTTACTGGGGTAAACATTTAACTAAAGTTTGATGAAAGTACTTCCAGGCATAAATGATCATGGAGCAGACAGGAAATTAAATGTTCAAACTCGTAAATTAAAATTGTGACCCAGGCCTTGAGTCAGCAAGTTGTCATGAGTTCTGCATATTCGGTCACTGAACAGAATATTTCACCAAAACTTTACGAAAATCCTTCCTGGGGTAAAGGCAATATGGAGCCGACATAGAAGTAGAGGCTCAAACTTGTGACCTTCAATTGTGACCTTGACCTTAAGTAGGCATGGTTGAATTATGGGTTCTGCACATCATCTCACTAAGAGAAATATTTGACCAAAGTTAAACGAAAATCCCCCGAGAGTTAAAAGAGATATGAAACGGACATGAAATTCAAAGCTTAAACACATGACCTTCAACTGTGAACTTGACTTTGAGTCTGTATGGTTGAGTTATCGGTGCTGTATCCCAGGGTAAACATTTTATCAAAGTTTAATGAAAATCCTCCAGGATTCCAGAAAAGTTTATCTAGCACAGCTCTGGATATTTATCTGATTCTTCTGCGGTTACTTCGGACATTCGCCTTGCCCGATAAATATTCCCAGTCCAAGACACCAACCACCTATTTCTATAAATGCATAAACGAGTAGATCTGAGTCAGCGAAATATATATATTGTATTAATAGGGTTGTGTCACAATTTTCTGAAGTGTACAAATTCTGCTTTATCCGGAGCTTTGAATTATTTTGCAGACAGTGTAGATCAAGACCAGGATCTAAATACTTGCCCTGAGCTTGATTATTCTTTGTCCAGGATACTGTTGTGCAAAAAAGTCATTGTCATGAGAGTTAAAAATCGGAAATTCATGAACTATTCTGGTTTTTTACTTCAGTTAACTTTTTCCTTACCATTGATGCCTCAAGTAGCTTTTGTGGACAATGTAGATTAAGATCAGACTGCAAAGAACGTGCAGTCTGATCTCTGATCTACACTGTCCACTCTTTTATTCTAAAATTTAACCGAACTCTTTCTTCATCTTGCAGGGGAACTGTATTTGTAGCCATTGACAAAGTAAAGGTTATTTATTTGGCAGTGAAAGAGTTAATACATGAAAAACAAGCGGGAAAAAGAGACATTGCTCGTCACAAACAATTTCTTCTTTTAGGAACATGTTTTCACAACTGATCTGCAAGGCAGAAAAGTCTTGCATATGGCCTGCAATACGCGAAAAGGGGCATTCGGACATTTGCGTAAAGTGTCGTCTCGGATCAGCCTGCGCATTCAGCGCAGGCTAATCCGAGACGGCACTTTACGACTACATTAGATTTTGTCCCATAGTAGACTTGCGCAAAACAGAAAACTACATAAAAACGGAAAGTGTCGTTTCAGTTGATGCTGTGCGGTGTGCACAGGCTGATCGAAGACGACATTTTACGCAAATATTTGAATGCCCCTTTTCGCGCGTTGTAGGTCAATTATAGAAATGGGTCATGTACAGAAGATATCTACAGAGATAACTTTACTGCATCATGCCGACTCGCCTGGTGTGGGTCATACCATATTTACAAGCATTCTTTGTAATCCTTAGTAATCCCTGACCAACAAAAGTAAGATTTAACTCTTTACCACACAAACACGAGTTTAAACGACCTTGAGAACAACAGATCTTAGAATCATTGTAGGAAAAGGAGAAAATGCTAGTAACTAGCATTTTCTTCTTTTCCTTCAACGTTTTCTAAAGTGTTAAGATCAAATCCCATAATTCAAGCCATGTTAAAGTTGTCGTCTGGAAATGCTTTCAATTTGGCGAAATCCAAAATTTTCCCTTGTGCTAAAGAGTTTATAAGCGAAGCGTACTATTATTAAGGATCAATTAGTATTATTTATCATTTGCGGACATGGGAAAGCCAAGTAATTAATTGGGTGTCGATGAGAGTATTGGCTTAACGGTGAGAAAGTAAATTATACCTCACCATATGCGGAAACACCAAACACGTACTTGCAAACTTTTTGCAAATTTTTGAGGCCTTGGTGTTATATTAAACAGTTAGAATATCAATTTCGTGCAATTTAATATCTGATTTGTAATTAATCTTTACACTTCTAAATATGCCAACTCGACATTATTACTCAGGAGGACAGTCCGAGATATTGCGATTTTAAGACTATGTTGAATTGAATACAATACTTCGATAAGGCATCAGACAGTGTAGATCCATAATCTTCTAATGCGGACAGTCTATACAAAGATCAGACTGTACAGTTTTTGTGTAGTCTGCTTTTGACCAATAACGCATCAAAAGCAAATTGTTATAATTACAGTGCTAAGGGTAAATCATTCGCCATAATATATGAATGTAAACAACACGTACGTGGCTTGTCATAATAAAGTGTTTACATTTAATCAAGCGAAATAAGGAATCTTGGTGCAAATCCTCACTAATTTCGCTATCCGTATAACACATTCATTATCATGTGACGTGTGACGTATCTGCGGATATGGTAACCAATATTTGTCCCTTTTCCATTTCCAACAGCATTTTCTACCCTGTCAAGGGCAAACCGCGTTTGTTGTACGATATTCAAATTTCGTCTGCAAATGCTTTAAATTAAGAGCAGTCCAAACTTGAGTCGCCTGGTAAAGACTTAATTAAGTATGGTTAATCATTGTTTGGGTTAAGTAAACAAATCGGTAAACATGTCCGTAATCATAACTCCTAAATATCCAGAGTACAATTTTGGGGGCTTTTGCGGAAACTGCGGTAGATCAAATCAGGCCGCATAGAACTTGCAGAACCTCATTGAATCTACACTGCACCGACATTTGATTTTTATAGAGGCGTTTGGTAAAAGAGCAGCCTTGACATTTCATTTAATGGAAATTTTGTAGTAAAATGAAAATGCTTGTTATCACAGAACTAGCACGCAGAGATTTACTTTTTTTAAGTGACTTTTTTCAAGTCTTGGGATCTTCCAAAATATAAAGATAAAAGATCAGAAGAGATAGACAGCGAAAGAGGCACTGGAATATGAACATTAAAACCGTTTTGTAGTTCAATATGAAGAGAAAAGTAGCATCAGCAATTGCCTCTTTTTCCTCATTGTTTTGCATATTACTGAAATTTCAAATGACTATTTCTTCGAGATTAGATATGAATCAAGTAATCGGTGGAAAAAAAGGCAGTTGTTGATAAAAGTGTTGTGGCTGAAAACACATGTTGAATGAACAGTAATACTTAATAGGGTAACGCTTAGAAGGTATAAAATTACCAATCAGTACAATAAAAAGATTATCTTCTATCATATCAGTTTGCTAAGGTGTGAATTAGCGCCACGGGTTATCGATTAGCGGTAAGAACACTTTGATAATGATGTCATACATTGGCTCGCAAATAGGCCTGTAGTGGCCCGTAGAATAGTTTGTCCACGTTTTTTATCAATCGCAAATAACTGTATGTATTTATTCATTCGATTCGATCCGAGCAGTAGGTCTAAAGCCAGCGTGTTCAGTTACATCTAAAATATGTAAAAACAAAAAATCCAACGTAACAGTTTCAGGTTTATGTTCTTTTTGTTTGGTGAATAATATCGTCTTCAACAGTATTTCAGTTACAACACGGCTGCAAAGGCACTTAGGCATGCGTTCACAGGTTCTCTTCATGTCACCAGTGCTTTGAACGACTCTCTGTCCAATCTAAATGCTGTTTTCCCATATGATTTTTGTCCGAACCAGGGGTCGATTTTGGAAATTTTAGATCAATAGCCCAGCAGACTATCTTTGAGCTACAGGGACTTGTCTGTATGAGTCAAGGAAACGTCACGGAAATGATATGACATGCAACACACGGAAAGGGGCATTCGGACATCTGCGTAAAGTGTCGTTCCGCATCAGCCTGCGCAGGCTAATCCGAAACCACACTTTCCATTTTTATGTAATTTTCTGTTTTGCGCATGTCTACTGTAGCACAAAATCTAATGTAGTCGTAAAGTGCCGTCGTCGCGGACTGTGCAGGCTGATCCGCGACGACACTTTACGCAAATTTCCAAATGCTCCTTTTCGTGTGTTGCGGGCCATATGACATGCGAATATATCGCCCATCTAACCGTTTACCAGACGAAAAAAAAAAAACTCTTTGACTCTTGCAAATTGATTGTATCTGCAGAAAGCGAATCAAATGTAGAACAAATGACGATCTTGGTCTTTGAACTTACCGAGACCAATGCGTGAAAAGAACAGAATAATGGTTGCCAGCATTTTCTCCTTTTCCTAAAACGTTTTTCAAAAGTATTTTACTGTTTAGTAAAAGATTAAGCGATCTATGCATCTTACTGAATGATTTCATTTCCTTTGGTCAACATCAATGATCGCTGGCCGGAATGAAAGATCTACGACACGTTTCATCCTTGGCCATTTTTACTTTGCATTTCAAATATTCAACAAAAAGTGAGCTTTATCCTTGTCTGTGACAAAGGCGCTTTTGCGGACGGTACAGATAGTTCAGGCTGTTTTTCTATTGAAAGGGCGAAACTGGCACCAGCATTTTCTCCCTTCCTCATCATGATTTCAAAAGCCTTCGTTCTCCGACTTTTTAAACTTGGGATATGCCTGGAAGAAAGTTTATAAAAATAAACGAATTCATGTCGTTTTACGTGCAATATGAGTTAAAAACAAGTACAAACAAATAAATCTATAAAAAATTCATAAATGATTTCAATGTAATATTTTAATTAAGTATCATACAAGTATCAAAATAATAAATAAATAACAACAAAAAATTGAATTTGCATTGGAATTAAGAAATAAATAATAAAATGTGCAATTGTACAATGAAGAATATCGACGTGATTCCTCAAGTTCACGTATCTGATACATTAGGATCTGATCCCTGATACAAAGGTAGCATTTTTTATGTTTTGTAGCAGGTCACTTTAAATAGATGACATTACTGTAAAGTAAGAGATTACTCGTAACAGGCAATTTCTCTTTATATCACATTGTTTTCACGCACGTTTCGGTATTCCAAGACCAAAAGCGTGTTTGATTACTGCTATTTCACAAGGATGCTCTCATGGTCACCCGCTGCAAATTTGCCAGCTTACAGTATGTTTTAACAGCCCTCGTAGAGCACTGAAAATTTGATATACGAGGGTTGTTCAAAATGAGCTTGGACTTTAGCTCTATTTTGTTCAGTTTCTGAATAAACGTACTTGTTCGACAATAAATCAAATGATAGTGCAATTTATAACTCTTGGATTTGGCTAGTGTTTGAGAAACATAATATCCTTAGGCATATGATAAAAATCATTTATATTTCCATGGTGACATCGCCGGGTATACGGCACCTTCCTGTTTGCGGTGACTAATTTCACAAGAGAAAAAACATATTAACATGAAATTAGCAGCATTTGTTGCAAATGATTTTTTTTTCAAAGAAAAGTGTAAATTTTATGTGGAAGTAGATACTAGTATACTGACGAGAAAAAGTTTTGTCCAGAAAGTCCATGATTTTTTTCAATGACCCTCGTTTATCGCAGCGTTTGATTTGCACAGTGTTTTGTGGTCCTTTTCTTTTCAAAACATTTGAGAACTTAGTGTTGATAAAGAAGCTTATACATATATTCCCCGCAAAAAAAGAAAAAAAGAAAGTGCGATGACAAATAACAATAACAAGCATAGATCAATATAACAAATAAGTTTTGTTGACTAACATGTAAAAACAAAAGGCTTTAATACTGATTAAAATTTCCACCAGGATAAGACTATACACGTACCTTGATAATAAGATCAATGAAATGAGAAAAAAAAAAATGTCTGAAATTGACAAAAAGGCCCTTATGCTGCCACGCGCGACTTAGTACCCTCTCTCTCTCTCTCTCTCTCTCTATCTCTCTCTCTATCTCTCTCTCTCTCTGACAATGTAGATTGAGGTCAGGCTGTAAACAATGTGCAGTCTGATCTTGGTCATATACTCACTGAAACACCCCAATTTTCTGGAAAAAAAAACATGGAAATAGAAAAATTGGGTTTTCACCCTAGCTGGTAAATTTCACTCAACACTTTACCAAAGAATTTTAAACTTGTCCTAATTAAAAAAAAGAATGCAGAAGGCACAATCATAGTGGTTCACATGGTTCGCCTATAAAATCGTAGAAAACACTGTGGGAAATGGAGAGAATGCTTTTCTCAAAATATCTTAAAATTTTCTTATTTCTCATGGTCGTTAGAACTCGGAACTATGTGGTAAATAGTTGGTTATTTTAGCAGTTTAACCGTTTATCAATCTATCCAACATTTTTAACTGGCCTGGACAAAAGACTTTGTAGAAAAATGAAAAAAATACAGGTAACAAGAAGTTTACTTGTCTTCTTTTCCCCACAGTATTTACTACTATTTCAAAGACATTATTTCGGTTTTTTTTTTTTTTCATTTATTTGCCGTCTACAACCGCTTTTAATATGGACGAGTCTAAAATTTTGACGACTGGTAAAAGGAAGAGGAATAGTACCATATAGGTCTTTTCACATAAATCGTCGGAGAACCAGAAATTGCTCCCATTCTTACAATGCTTTCCATGCTTTTTAAAGTCAAATTCGATAGTTTTAGCCACAGCCAAATTTGTCATGAAAAGTTTTAAGATCAAACATTGAAGTCCCAGACCCTAATCTTGTGGTCCTGAGCAGCACTTGCAATTCTTAGCTCATCGAAGTGAATACATTGTACGGCTTCGCCTCGATGCCCAACAAACGTCTGTATACTCTTGTCTCTGTAAGGTAAACATACTGGTATACACGATTTAATTTTGTGGGTGACGAGGCCACAGACAGACAGACAGACAGACAGGGAATTCGTAAAGAGATGGTCATTAAACACAGGATTGTCATCTACATAACTGAGCAAAACAGGAAAAAGAAAGATTCAGGTAGGCTTTCGCAAAGAAAATGCAGACTTGCAAACAAAAGAGTAGAAAGAAAGAATTCTCAAAGAAACAGTTTTTATGTCGTTTCTCAAGTATAGTTTATCTCACCTTTATCCTGTCGAAATTAGGTTGCTGACGATAACAAATATAAATTTTATTATTGTCGACATTGAGTTGGGTGATACAACAGATACAACTGACAGAGACATATAGGCCTATGTAACAGCGTAAAGCAGCCTGTATGTGCAGGCTGATCTTTCTTTATACTGTCCGCGAAATGCGTCTATGGTCACTAATGGCAGAATAAGAGTTAAAAATGAAATCAAACTAATCTATTTCATCTCTTACAGTCCTTGTATAGTCGATGTTCTCCCAGTTTTAAACGTAAATGTTGTAAGAAAGTGTTCTAAATATTAGGAAAACTTAGTTGACCCGTTTGAAGCCATTTGCGCAGAAAATGCAGTCTGATCATGGATCTACATCGTCCGCTTGTTAAGTCCAGCCGATAAGATAAAAATCTGTCGGAGTTTCAGTGACTTACATACTTGGCCATCGAAAGCAGTCACGTTTCTATGTAACTATGTTTTGATGTATTCAGCGTTAAACAAAACACACATCTTACTTGTTGAGATTCCAGTATTTGACCCGTCCATCTTTACCAGCACTTACAATCATCCCTTCACCGGTCTCCTTGTTAAACATCATTAACTTCAGGGTCTCGATCCTGGAATAGAGATTTGGAAAAGTTTACTTGAATTAATTTATAAGGGTGACACGAAACCAGATGTGTGAGCAAAGGTGCTGTTCTTGATCAAATGTTGTGTGTAACGGGAAATCTTCTGAACAAAAACAGGTGTTCCATCTTAGTTCTGTTCATCTTTACTGGCACTAGCACTTATTTATTATATAAACTACCCTGTTTTCAATGTAATGTACCCATTAAGATTTTTCCTATCTTACACACGTTTTCGATGAGATTTGTGACGTCATAAGAGCATTAGATGACGTCATTTGTTAAAGCATTGTATACGTGCCCTTTTTTCAGAAATATGTATGTTAAGCAAAAATTTGTCGACTAATTTAAACATGAAAATTGTTAGTCGTTGTTAAGCTAAAGTTTTTGTGATATTTTTTAGATCTTAAATCAAGCAGTTATTTAGGTCCTATCAGCTTCTTTGGAACTAATCTTTAAGCCGAGCGCAGGCCTACACATCGGTAAAAGCAGTGAATTGGTTTCTCATTAATAAATATGAGGCTCCACATAGATCTTATCGATACCCTATAGTTTTTGAGATACTGTTATGTGATTTACAGGATCTGGCATGAGTTGGTGTTTGAGATAAAATCTTATTAACCGAGTATACGAAAAATGTTATTAAGCGAGCCTTTGGCTGGCTGAATAACATTTTTTTGTGGACGAGTTTACTTCAAAAGCCAATAAATGTCAGATTATTTTCATCACATAACTGTATCGAAAGAATTATATTTCATGGCGTGTTAAAAATACAGGCCATGTGCATGTTTTTTTTGAAACTTATATAAAGCCTTTTGGTTTCTTTGACAGGTTTGTACATCACAGACAAAAAAATAGTTCCAAAGAAACTTGCATATTACGGTTTTGTTTTATATCTAAAGACACTAATCTTTGCAGCTTGGTCATGATCATCAGTTTAGACAGCCAATTGCACACAGGAATCTTAGTCGGCAATGCTTTAGAAATGAGGCGAACAATTACAGCGTGTTGACCAAATACGGCACCATTTTCTTATCTCACACGTGTGTAAGACAGTTTCTTTATTTAACATCGTTAATCGGTAATCTTCGGACTGATAAAAGAGACTTAAGGCCCTTTTGCGGGCAGTGAAGGTGCAAAACCAGAATGCACAGAACGAACAGTCTGATATTACATCTAAACTGTCCGATACGATGGGATTGTTCCATCTATTTGCCAATTTGAGATTTTACCTCAGAATTTCGATCAAAAGGTATACATGTATTTCTAATTGGTCTTTTTCAGTTTCTGTATAGAGAAGTGATTAACTTAAAGATTTTAGGCTCCAAGTAGATAGATTTTTTTAACTTGTCATTTAAGTGCCTGTAATAAGTAATTGCCCACTTCCAAATTTTGTGTAATTTTTTTTCCTTTTGTCATTTGTACTACAGTGGTATCTCTAGATATTTAGTAGGTTGTGGGTTTATATACCAGGTTAGTAGAAAAAGATTCTATGGTTTGTAAGAAAAATATGCGCAGTACCATTGGTAAAAGAAACTCCAGGAAGGCATGGATAGGTGCACTGGCCGCCGCGATATAGCTGAAATTATGTTGAAAACGTGAGTAGTTCAAAAGGTTGACCACTCCTTATCACGAATTCGAGTACAGAACCTTTGATGTGAGAGGCCGACGCTCTGCCCCCTACCCCACTGTCTCCAAAAAACTGAACAATTTGATTTAAAACCGTTGATATACATTAACCCTTAGGCTGCTAAGCGCGACTCACTGACCTTTTGCGGTCAGTGTATATCAAGATCAGACTGCACAGAATGTGCAGTCTGATCTTGGATCTACACTGAACGATAAGGATATATTTTTCCTCACAAAATAACTTTGAAATAGCAACATTTGGGCTTTTTCACCGTCGACTTGAAAGTTTCATGTTAGTTATTTAGCAGGATAAGGGTTAAAACCAAACCTACAAATAATCAAGCAAACTTAAAGGGGGCTTCAGGTGTCCATAATCTCACCAAACGGCAAAAAAAGGTTCATCACTGACTTAAGGTCTACGGCCCCTAACTCTCATATTAAAGACGGAATCTGCCGAGATTGACCGAATAACCTTTACGAAAACGTCGATGTTACACGATATTTACCGATGAGTTAGTGAGTCTGCGGCCCCTAACTCTCATATTAAAAGACGAAAGCTGCCGAGATTGGCCGAATAGCCTTTACGAAAACGTCGATGCTACTCGATATTTTCCGATGGGTTAGGGGTCGTAATCCTTAAGTAAGGCGATAGCTTGCAAACCATCAGTAAAGAAGAAAGAAAAATGAAAGGAAGCAATTTTTTTGTGTGTGTGTCATTTTTTCAAAGGGCTGCGTTGCCCCTTTATTTGAATGCAAAATTTGCATTTTGTTACTGCGTGTAACCATTCTTGTAGTATTTATTAGGTTTTAAAAAATGATGAAATAAACGACCCATGCTCTGGAAAAAGGGGACTAAATGCATCTTGGTAATTCATGATACCAAGCAAGTCATCACATAATTATGGAATATTTAATGACCACATTTTTTTTTTTAACAACCGACTAAATCATGTAGTTGACTAGCCCTTGGACATACAAATTGACCAATAGCGAAAAGTTTCGGCCAACGGTCAGCCTGCGCGGACTGTGCGAGCTGACCTGGGTCGATATTTTTCGCAGATGCATTAAGCATCTTTTTTACAAAGCAATGCTCATATATGAATATATAACTGAATCACAAACTAAAGAAATAAATAATTTTAAGCAAAAAGAGAAAAAAAAGTCTCCCTCAGATAACAGTATGGTTATCAATTAAGTCCGACTGAGGTTGCACTACATTAAAACCAGTTCGATTTTTTTTCCTAATGCACCATTAATGAGCGGTCTATCTTAAAATGGAAACAAAATCTGCAAAACACACTCTCCTATCGGCCAGTATTTGGTAATCGGCCGTCTAAGTATTCTCTTATCCCTTTGCCAAACAGTCCCGTCTTTTAACCACCCTAAGGAAGAACGCTAATGAAAACACCGTGTAAAGAGGAGAACATGCTGGTAACCAGCATGTTCTCCTTTTCCCACAGTGTTTTCTAGCCTATTTAAGCCACATTCATCATTGAGACACGTTTAAAGTATGTCCTCCGCAAATGCTTTAAATTCTGACACGTCTAAAATTTTGTCATCTAGAAAAGGGTTTAACTCTTTCAGTGCCAAATATAAGAACGGTATAAATAAATTCGACCTCTTTCGTCGGCTGAAAACATGATCCACTGAAACTCAGAATTTTTTTTTTTTTATTTTACGGGCTTGGTTAAAAAAGAGGACGATATAGATCTAAGATCTGATTGCACGTTTAATGCAGTCTGATCTTGATCTATGCCGCCTGCAAAAGCCCATGATTTCGCGTACGGCGCTGAGAAGGTTAACTGCATTTGAAGTCGACGACTTCAAAAACTATCCCTGTCAAATATGAGCAGACCTTAAGTTTAATTGTATAAATGTACGCTGAAATATTGTGACAAAAGGAGAAACTGTTAGTCACGAGCTCTGTTAGCTCGTCCGCTGTCAGACGAGAAATTGATCTCATATGGTGAAGAGCTAACACATTCACTGTACCGGCTATTTCAGCTTTGCTGCTAATTTTGTGCAAGTGACATAGATTGAGAATAATACGAGAAATTTTAGCAAATTACTTGTAATAAGGAAGCAAGCAATCGCCTCTTTTCCCAAACTGTGTGAGTGTGTGTTTCTTTTTCTTTAATGACAGACTGTGTTCGCTATTTTGGCGTAAAAAGAAAAAGTTGTATCTGTCAAGAAATGGGTTAACTGACGCTTTGTCAGAGAAATGCAGCACTTAATGAATTTGTAGTACCATTCTGGCGCGAAAAAGAGGGTAAATATGCATTCCCAGAATGGAGAGCTGCTTCGGTCATAAACTCTCTAGCTGACAATGATTTAAACTCTTCTCCATATTGTAAGCATTTGCAGATGACTTCTGGTCGGCTCAAATCACGCAAACATTGTACCTATTGTGCTACAGAAAGTAATAGACTATATATGGCAAAGGGATACAGAGGATATTTGTTTTTTTTTCCCGGTGAAAGATCGAAATTTCATCGAGTGAACATCATAGGTAATATTTTTACGAGTGGCATACGAAAGATCGAAATGCGCCACTCGTGAAAATATTACCGATGATATTCACTCGATGAAATGAATTTCGCAGCCAATCGTGAAACTATTACCGATGATGCTCACTCGATGAAATAAATTTCGATCTTTCACCGAAAAAAAAAACCAACTATTCTATTTATTTCATGCTTCTAACCCTTTTTGGGGGGGGGGGACTTACATCAAAATCCAGTGCAGTTATTTTCGGCAATTCCCCGTGGCGTACCCCCTCCGCATAACAACGCATTACATAATTACGTTAAGTGCGAGAAACGTAGGGTAAATTACGTCATATTTCCATCTGGTTGAGTGGCACACGCATTTTACCTAGGTATGTAGTGCGCGGGAACAACTGTTTCCGCCTTCAATTGAAGATTTAGAAAATGAAATCGGTATTTTTCACTGGTCGTAGCCATGAAATTTTGAAAAATATTTCACCGTTATTTCTCGATAAACTACCGGAAAGCATGAAATAAATTGTGTTTTTTTTCTTTTTCCTGTGTGTGTCGAGTCTGGTAACCCGGTCGGTAACGTGTGGGACTTTAAACGAAATGATCGCTCGTTTGATTCCCAACGGGAGAGGGGAGGGGTAGTTAGGTGGCTCAAATGTGCTGGATTTTTAAACCATAGGCTGCTAAACGCGACTTGGAGCGCTTTTGCGGACAGTGTAGATCAAGATCAGACTGCACAAAACGTGCAGTCTGATCTTTGATCTACTGTCCGATACGGTATTTTCTTTCCGGTGAAATCAACTTTGAAATCGCATATATTTGGGTTTATACTACTAAGTGGAAACTTTCGTGTCACTTATTTATCAGCTTAAGGGTTAAAAAAAAAAACGTTGTTCAATTCAGTGGCAGTGGACAAAGCACTACAGGGTCCTTAGCATAGTGCTCGTAACTTAGAAACTTTATAAGACTTTGGGTATCAATATCATTATAAATAACGCACAATGAAAAATTATTTCCTTTTTATCATGGGACGCCTTTTTTGATCTCATCATTTGAGCCACATGTAGTATGCTGTCTGCAAATGTTTTTCATTTGGACAAGTGTAAAATTTTGTCGCCTGTCAAACAGTTTGGGGAATACCCTGTAAATGTATGACAGACATGGCAGGAAACAAATTTTTTCTATGTCGTGTTTTAAAGAAAAAAAAAATGAAAACCCTTATCTACCTTGGCTTTCCATACGCGATAATGGTTGTCTTTTGTGAAGTAGATCTATGTAGACAAGATCACCCGGAACATACGCGTAGTCTAGACTTAATCTGTACTATTTACTTTCTCTATATATGATTGTTATTCAAATTGTCTCACATAAAATGCCAATAAGCAGAAGATTTTTTCTTTCGATAAATAACAGTATATATTTTGCAGAACGTCGTTTATCCGTTGTTGACTTAAAGGGACATAGCCAGATTTTCATAATTACATCAAACTTATAGAATATTGCATTACTGTATTTTGTAAGTCTTTTTTCTATGCGATAAATAAGTATAAGAAATAACATTTTGATCGTATTTTCCAAAGTGATGCGTAGCTTTTCAAAGTACTGTTTTTTTGGCAGAATTTCAAAATGGGTTCTGAGAATGTCATTTGATCAATATCACGCGTACTTTATGCAGGTTCGTATTCAAGTAGGTAGGATGACGTCATGGCTGGTCTCATAAAACTATATGGAGAGCTCGAATTCCAAACGGCCATCTCCTTATTTATAGGTCAAAATTAGTACCTTTCTATTGAATGTTACTGTCTAGTTTCTTTACACTTTCAAAGAAAAAATATTTCATACTGTTCATTATTATTATTTTAAAGAAGGAAAATAAGCCGTAAAAAAAACAATTTTCGTTCCCATCGATATCTTGCAATAAACCTAATATTAAATAAAGTCATTACCCTCAGTACATATTTGCAGCACAAGACTTTGAGATAGAAGTTAGCTTTTCGAATTATGGGTAATCTACATGAATCAGTACTTAACCCTTTACAGAACAATATCGCGTTTTCACGACTCGAAAGACGAAGGCTTTTCAAACAGTGTTGGAAAAGGAGAATGTGTTACTTACCACTATTTTTTTCTAACGATGTTTTCAAAAACCACTTTTCCTCAGTATGTCAAAAAACCCGGGAACGTCAACTTTATTTACCCTTATCCTGATAAATAAGTGACATGAAACTTTCAAGCCGATAGTAAAAACCAAGATTTTTGTGTTTCAAAACTATTGAGGGGGACAGATATCTCCTTATCGGACAGTGTAGATCGAAGATCAGACTGCACGTTCTGTGCAGTCTGATCTTGATCTACGCTGTCCGCAAAAGGTCCTTAAGTCGTGCTAAGGGTTAAAGGACTAATCTAGAGCTAGCTATAATTACTTGCGATATCTCGTATAAATCAAGAATTGTCGTTAAACTCTCCATTCATTATTCTGAGAGACTTTCTCGTACTAAAATTAAAAAAGAAAACAACGTGATACTAATTTCGTTAAATAAGCAGGATTAACTTCCTTTTTTGTAAACTGATTGTCAAGCTTTACCACTCTGTTGGGGTTTCAAATGAAAATTTAATAGACGGGGGAGTTATTAAATTTCGAAGTTTATTTCTACGATAAAAATTTGTTAAAAAAATTCAGCTGGTTATATGGGATAATTGTACAACTACTGACTTCCGTACCTTTTCATGTGTTCATTCACGATATCGTTATACTTCTTGACCAGTCTTGTGGGCCCCTCTACCTTGTAGACACAGATCGTCTCACCGTACGAACAGGCCAGGTAACCTTGACTGTAACTTACGGCCATGATTGAAGTGGACTGACTGACGTTGATCCACCGTAAACATTGGCCAGTTTCTCTGTTCCACACTTTTACAGTCTAGGAAATAAAATTAGACATTTCATTATGATTGCTAGATAGCTTTTTTTACTGGAAACGTAATTATGTAAGACGGATGCATAAGGATAAGGAGGAAAGAGAGGGTGGGTGCAGACAAAAAAATACTCGTAGCAAGTGTCTGTATCTCTTTCTGCGCGAAAAACATGTATATAGACTCAACCTCTTTCGATGGCTGAAAATATGATTCACAGAAACTCCGAAAAAAAGAAATCGATCTTATAGGCTTGACTAAACCAACGGATTTTATAGAGCAAAGAGCAGGCTGCACGTTCTGTGCAGTATGGCCATGGTCTATTCTGTCTGCAAGAGCCTTTGTTTTCGTCAGTAGCGGTGAAAGGGATACATAAACGTATATAAAAATAGCTAGAAATAACTGACTAATGAAATGACTTAGTCGTCATAACGAGTTAAAATTCTGAAACACATTTTGATTGGTCGAACTAGGTTCGTGAACTTCCGCCTCACAATTGACACTGAAAAAAGACTGAAGAAGGAGAACGCTACAGCAAGGATTTTCTTTTTAACCTTTAAGCTGCTAGGTGCGACTCACTGACCTTTTGTGGACAATGTAGATCAAGATCAGACTGCACAGAAGGTGCAGTCTGATCTTAGATCTACTCTGTCCGATAAGGACATGTTTTTCTCCAAAAAAAGTTTGAAATAACATTATTCGGGTTTTTACTGTCGGCTTGAAAGTTTTATTTGACTTATTTAGCAGGATAAGGGTAAGATTTTACTGTTTCGACGCCAGCCACTAAATTTGTCACAAAATGTGTGTTTGTCAGTGTCCAGTTTAGGACTTTCTCTGACGGTTTAGATTGAAGTAGCGGACTTTTGTATGCAGTGCGATCTTGACTTACGCTGAGCGCAAAAGCAGTATATGTCTCATATGGCAGAGGAGGAGTTAAATGATCTAGACGATACCTTATCTGCCGATCCTGTTATAACTAGTCGCCCATCCTCATTCATGTCGACAGCAAACACTGCGGCAGCATGGCCTTGAAAACATTTTGTGAGAAAACATCGGTTGATATCCCAAACTTTGGCCTGTAAACGACAGAAAGATTTTTTTTCACACAACTACCATAGTTATATGCCCAGATTGACATAACATGTGATGCCCCAAGCTTTTCCGTCCCTCCGTCCGATGGTCAGTCTGTCAGCAATTTCTGTTTCTCTATACCTCTTGAAACGCTTTTCTTATTCTGAAAATAGTATACCACTTGAGTACACCATGTTGAGACGGTGTGCAAGACGCCATATTCAAAGGTCAAAGTCACAGCAAAGGAGAATTCAAAGGTGACATACTTTTCATTACTTCTTACAAACGCATAATTGTCCCGCTTTGCGAAGCTCTTCTTCTAATATTATACATACAATGTTACGATTCCTATCTTGCACACGTATAAGTTAAGATTTTTGAGACGATTTAAGGTTTTAATTGTTGTTTAGATAAGATCTGGTTTATTTTTAGATTTGGAATAAGCTTAGTAGTTGTAGGTTTTTTGAAACTACTCTTATCCCGGATGTACCCTCCTGTTAGCCCTGTAAAACAGAACACAAGTTAATATAGCCCACTTTCTAAGTAATGAAAGCAATGAAAAATGTGGTGAAAGGAGAAAATGCTGGTTAAAGTTTTCGAAAGCTTTTTTCCACAGGGTCGGTAAAAGCTGGGATTGTTTGGTAAAAGGTTAAAACAGTGCGATGTTCTTATTCATTAAATATTCCAGACATAAATCTAATATAGCATTTCGCTGTAATTATATACTTTGATTCTTGAGATCGAGTTATGGATAAGAGTGACTTTTGTCGGCTTTGAAATACTACATGTTTATTTCATGCTTTCCGGTAGGTTATCGAGAAATATCGGTGAAATATTTTTCGATATTTCATGGTTACGACCAGTGAAAATACCGATTTTTATATTATAACTCTTCAACTGAAGGTGGAAACAGTTGTTTCCGCGCACTAGTTACCTAGGTGAAATGCGCGTGCCTCACAACCAGATGGAAATATGATGTAATTTACCTTACATTTCTCGCGCTTGACGTAATATTGTAATGCGTTGCTATGTGGAGGGGGTACGCCACGGGGAATAACCGAAAAGAACTATACTGTATTTTGATTAAGTTCCCCCCAGAAAGGGTTAAAAGCATGAAATAAATAGAATATTTGTTTTTCCGGTGAAAGATCGAAATTTATTTCATCGAGTGAGCATCATCGGTAATATTTTCACGAGTGGCTGCGTGAACATCATCGGTAATATTTTCACGAGTGGCTACGCCAATCGTGAAAATATTACCGATGATGTTCACTCGATGAAATAAATTTCGATCTTTCACCGTAAAAAACAAATATCCTATTTATCTTCATTAAACTCGTCCAGAAGAAAGGGTAACCAAGCTCGCCACAGACTCGCTTAACTCTTTACTAAACAATAAAAGTTTGTACTGGGCCAAATTTAAAGCATTTGCAGACGAAAAAATTAGCTTTTTCTAAATGATGATTTCTCCCTTTCATAGATTAAAAAACATTGTGGGAAAAGGAGAAATTACCTGTATGTGTTTCCTTTTCACACATAGTTTTCAAAAACCTTCTCTTTCAGAGTCGTTAACCCATCCCCACACAATTCCTACTTCTTACGACCCTCAGGAAAAAACAAATGTAAACGCTGTAGGAAAAGGAGAAAATGCTGGTGACCAGCAGTTTCCTAATTTCCCTCAATGTTTTCTATCTTTTTAAAGACAAATAATGTTTGTATATGAGTCATGCTCTGTGAAAAAGGGGATTAATGTATCTGCAAAAAGTATCGACCCAGTCCGCACAGGCTGACCTAGGCCGAAACTTTTGCTCTTTGTCAATTTTCTGCATTTCAAAGGACCAGTGTACCTCATAATTCAGTCGGTTGTTAAACAAAATGGTTTTTGTGGATCCATAACTATGTGATGACTAGCTTGGTATCATGCATCACAAAGATGCATTAAGTCCCTCTTTTTCAGAGCATTGCTCATATTATATTTTTTTGTGCACAAAGAAATTATTCCGTTGAGCTTAAAAAGTCAATCCAGATAGCTCAGTCGCTCAGGGCTTGAAGTGGGTTCGAGTTCCGGGATCCTCCAATTTCTTTCCAGGGATTAATGATAATTATTGAGACGGGATTCTTTCCTATCTCAACGCTGAACATTATTTCGACGATACGAAGAACCAGTTAAAGAAACTCAATGCCATCATGACAAGGTGCACTGATCACCGTGTTTCCAGCATTTTCTCCTTTTCCCTCAATGTTTTCGCAACCTTAATTTCTCAAGGTCGTTAAACACGGATATTGTTTCGTAAAGAGATCAATAAATAGTTCGTATTGGACTTACGGTTTTATCCTGTGACCCGGTGACTAATATATCTTTGTACCTGACCATTGCCCACACCGGGCCATCATGGGCGAAAATTGTCTTCGAACATTTGCCCAAACGTAAATTCCAAACCTGAAATTAAGGAATGTATCTAGTCTCACCTCTCATTAGAGATCAATTATTTCGAAATTGTTTATAAGGGAAAGCAGTCAGTGGCATAGAAAAAATGTTGCGCCCAGTACTTACAAAAGAAACTCTATGAAAGCTTAGACAGGTGCACTGGCCGCCGTGATAGCAATGAGAAAATGTTGAAAATGATGTTGTCTCTTAATCTTTCTCAACTATTGACAAATTATATCATCTCCTCAAATATTTGTCCTTTGTGGAAGTTGTGATAGGTTTTGGTGGATTTTAAATACGAATATGGTATAGTAATTTCTATATATGGAAGAAATACGATTATGTGACAGACAGACGGACAGACAGACTCACATACTCACAAACAGACAGGTCGTATTTGAGAGAGAGAGAGAGGGGGGGGAGAGACAGAGAAAGAGACAGAGACAGAGAGATGGTTAAACATTAGCAAATAAGTTTATGGGAGATAATCAAAAGATTGTTTTTGTATTGTTTGTTAGTTATTGCGCTTTCTTCTCCCCACAAGCAGAGTAGAGTAATCTAAGTGGCCCGAGTCGAACAGTGGATTCGACTTCGACATTCCTTATACTCTGTATAGGTATAAAATGCCAACAGTGTTGACTAAGATCAAAGGATCAGACTTCACAGAACATGGATCTCGACCTTAGACATACATCAACAGTGTCCTTTAATCTGCCCGAAACAATCTTAACTCTTAACCAGGTTGCGGAACTTAAAACTCTTTAACATCAAGAGCATTGCCGATAAATTAGGTAGGGCTCGGAAGGTTGGACTATAGGGTTGAAAACACTGTTGAAATGCTTTTAAAAGCCTCTTTCTTCAGGATCGTGAGGATCCTCAAAACGTCAGGGTTGTCTAGTAAACATTTAAGGTTTCATAGTTTTGTCAGAGCTTAAACAATCGAACTTTAGTTGGATAGAGCAGTTTAAACGGGACATAGATTTTCCGCCTTTAGTTGAAAATTTCCAGTTAAAAAACAAAACAAAAAACTAACACTTATTTTTTCAAGCCAAAAGTAAATGGGCGGTAACATTCAGTTCAACAAGTAACTTTAGCGTTGAAATGACGGGATGGTCGTTTTGCAATTCGTAACTCACCCTGTCTTTATGAGACCAGGGCTCGTATTCACCAACCATTCTTAAGAACGTTCTTTGTCTTATTCTCCAGAATTTTCTATATTTGAAAGTAACACAACTTCTGATTGGCTAAACCATTCGGTTTAGCCAACCAGAAGTTATGTTACTTACAAATTTAGAAAATCTTGGAGATTAAGAATAATCTCAAGAATGGTTGGTGAATACAGGCCCAGGATCTGTATTCACCAACCATTCTTAAAAACATTCTCAGTGTTGTTCTCCAAGCTTCTTTAAATTTGAAAGTAAAATAACTTCTGATTGGCTAAACCAAATGGTTTAGCCAATCAGAATTTGTGTTACTTTCAAATTTAGATCATTCTGGAGAACCAGAATGTTCTTAAGAATGGTTGGTGAATACGGACCCAGATGTGACGTCATTGCGCTTGTTTGAATTCGATCTCACATTATCCATGTGCGTTACTGACCATGTGATATTACAACTGGAATTTGCATACGCACAAAAATTCAAAATTAAGTTGAGAATAAATTAAAAGGCTATGCATCCAATTAAGATTATACCACCAAAATGCTTATTTTTATACTTTTAGATGATTTTGCTTATGGGAAGTATACCAAGGACTGACTTTTTGTATAAAGACCTTTTCATAATTTTACATGGTTTTACTTATGGGAAATATACGAAACATTGACATATTCTATGAAAAAAATATGATATTTTCATACTTTAAGATCGTTTTACATCTGGGAAGTATACCAAGCATTGACACATTTTATACAAAAGTGTGATATTTTCATATATTTAGATGGTTTACAGCCTCGAAAGATACCAAACATTGACTTATTCTATTTAAAAATATATGTTTATACTTTAAGATGTTTTTTACTTGTGGGAAGTTTACCAAACACTGACTTATTCTATACAGGGATTGTCTATTATACTATTTCCCCACAGTTTTGTAGGATGGTTAAAATCAAAACACCCAGACTTATAATTTCCTGCGATTGAGAAACGAACTAGAAGGAAATCATTTTCCTTTTTTCGATGACGGTTTGAAATGTACCTTTGGGGTATAAAGCACAAAAATTACGACGATTATGTTGTACGTGCAATTTGTATAAGGTTCAATCGGCTTTGAGAAGGCAATGCGTAAAGACTGTTTTTTTTTTTCATGGTGGCACATGGTATAACACTTGAGCTCTGTACCACTGTCGGTAATTCCCGGCAAGAATGCCTATCGAAACAGGTGCATCGTTTCCAGAAGTTATCCCCCGATTTTTAAGGGCGTTTCGTATACAATTCCTTGAAATTCATTTCTGTAGTTTCAAATCCATTCCACTGATTGAGGCCCAACATTTCAGGGCATTAGACGTTGACAAATGAGCCCTGGTTTCCAGAGTTTTCTTCTTGTAGTTTTTATCTCTCGTTTTTCCTGGGCGAGTCGGCCATAGAATAATCAATAAGCGTAATGAACGAAACTCGTGTGGTCAAAAACACTGTTGAAAGGGACAGAAATCACCACTTAAACACTGATATATGTGGTATTACATATAGTGATGTATTGTATATACTGGATTGAGCTATTTATTGAACAAAGACGTTTGTCATATATATTCATGTATCCCATGTAGTGTACTTAAATAGTGACATTAGATTTGTGTTTTACGGTAATTTATTATTTACCCTAAGCAAAGTACACGTAGCTGGGGTCTAAAGCTTTTTTCTCAGGGTTGTTTTAAACCCTAAACCGTTTGGTAACGGGTTAATGAAAGGGACCCACATCAACAACAATAATGTACAGGATACCTACCCGAATTGTTCCGTCATACGATCCACTGATAAGCAGATTTTCTGTGAAGAAATTAAGGCACCAGACCCCTTTGGTATGGCCCTTAAATACGTGTTGGCACGTGCCCGTTCTCATATCCCAAACTCGAACTGTCTTGTCCAAGCCGCCACTCGCTAGTTTGTCCTCTTCGAACTTTACACAGATAACACTGAAAGGAAGATGATAAAATGATTGAAAAGGGGTGGGGGGAAGAAGGACGCCGAAGTCGACGACGACGAGGGGAAGCTTGTTCTTGTAAGTCAAAAATTGATTCTACGGCCACATAACTTTTGTTGCCTTATTTTCAACCTCTATGAGTGGAAGTCTTCAAGTTAAAGACGCTTTTAGACTTACTATCGGGACCACAAGTAAACAAATGTCAATGGTATCGAATACGAAGTCTAATCAAATGCAATCTGCTATACTAACGGAAGAACAATTCATTGCGATGCAGTGTCTAATAAGCAGCTGTAGGCTTTCATTTATCTTTTATTATTCTAGTATTGGGTCAGTTAACGTTTTGTCTACTTAACGGGTTATCGTGTATGTCCTGATAATATCGCGATGTCTCCCGAGACTTGTTCTTTTTTTTTTTACCAAATATGCACAATAGTGCTCAATGAGAGATAACTCTATCAGAATTGGCGACAATAAGACTGGCTTGCAACACGCGAAAAGGGGCACTCGGACATTTGCGTAAAGTGTCGTCTCGGATCAGCCTGCGCAGTCCGCGCAGGCTAATCCGAGACGGCACTTTACGACTACATTAGATTTTGTGCTACAGTAGACTTGCGCAAAACAGAAAATTACATAAAAACGGAAAGTGCCGTCTCGGATTAGCCTGCGCGGACTGCGCAGGCTGATCCAAGACGACACTTTACGCAAATGTCCGAATGTCACTTTACGCGTGTTGCAGGCCAAGTATTGGAGTAGTCGCAGGGTAAAAATACAATACTCCCCATGAAAGTATCTGGCACAAATAAAATCGTTTTCAGGACCAGGTTGGCTTATTTGGATGAACAGAGCCTAAATTGCCTTATCAGACATGGATAAAATTCACAATATAAAACTGCAAGTTTATCGATGCTAATCCTTTTGGCGCCGTATAAGTGAAGCAGATGTATTCTATTTGTAAGAGGAACCAAATATACTGCCCAACACGTTAAACATTGTACAAACCATCGTTATCGCTTTGATTAAGACATCTCTTCATAACAGTGTAAAGAGAAATCGCTCAAGATATAGGTTTATCACATAACTACCCTTATTTTCAGTGTAATACAGCCACTTCGAATTTTCTTATGTGACACAAATTTGAGATAAGAAAATAGCTGTGTATTTGGTCAAAGCACTGAAATCATACGCCTCAGTTCTAAAACATTTCTAACCAAGATTTCTGTGTAAAATTAACTGCAAAAATGATAATCGTGACAAAGTATTATTGTTTTTATCTTCACATAAAAACAAAGTCCATATGCGGGTTTTTTGAGATACAGTTATGCGATAGAAATACTCTGACATTCGTTGGCTTTTGAGGCAGAATTTTATTAAACTCGTCGAGAAAAAAAAATGGTATTAAGCATGCCAGATACTCGCTTAATAACAGTTTTTCTACACTCGGTTAGTAAGATTTCATTTCATGTGATAAATCACGAAATCCTATACAAAATACATTTCCACAATCTGTTTTATTCACCAATCGAATGATTTCGCTTTCCTAACCAAGCTTTTGTAGCAGTCTTTGCGTCTGTCCGTCTACTCTCTCTCTCAAAAATGAAATTCATTAAGTACTGCTTCACAGAAGAACCTCATTTACTCTACACAACCATGATTGGGATTTTCGCTTACTTGTCAGTATGCCCTTTAAAGTCTGTAATTTTACATTTCCCGTCATTCCAGTTCACTCTGAGGAATGTATTGTCTTTATAAATCCTTTTCCAGTCTGGATTGTCCGTACGTATGGGTATCTCTAGTTTGACAAGGTTGCATTTGGCTTTCCACAGGTCGTTGTTATTGGCAAGTTTATTCCAAGCTTTACTGACCTACAAAACATGTTATGTAGCTTTTAATTTTCTATTCTTATTAAAACAAAAATCCATCAACCCTTTATAAAATATTTAATCGTCAAGAATTTTTACGATATTTAGGAAAAGGGCTTTGAAAATATTGTGAGCAGGAGAAAATGCCGTCAACAGCATAGCAAAATCGCAGAAAGTAGAGGTGATTCGCCGGCTGAAAATACTTGCCTGATCTACACTTTACCGTAACCTTTCTACATCAATGAGTTGTTCGATATTTTTCTCCTTCATTTACTCTCCTGAATACCCAGGCTCCATTCTGCTTGTTGGAGATGCACAGATGTACTTGTAGCAGGAAGGATGTCTTACCTCAAGCGCACAGTTGCCTGTATGCCAAAACGCAACTGAGTACACACACGTTTGCAAAAAAAAAAAAAAAAACCGGCCTTAGTTATGGTCCATTTGGTTTCTATAAAAACTAACGTTTTGATCAAATGAATTCAAACAGAACAACTTCCTCAAAATTTCTTCGTTGAAATGTTGGTTATTTACAAAAACCATACAGACAAACATTTCTCAAAACTCTTCATTTTATATTTCACGCTTTTTACTATTTATTCTATAGTAATATTTTAGCATTTTTTGGTCTTAGCCACAGAGGAGTGAGGGACAGTTGGAGAACAGCCATAAACAATAGCAAAACCATGTGTTTTTGTAGTAATTTCATTCATATTTAGATTCAGTAGTGACTTTATGTCCACAACTAGCATAACTAGCATAGAAAAAAAAAACACGTTAATTTCATGTTTTACAATGATGACCTCTAAGGCCATAAACATTGATTTGAGTACATAGATACCTTTATAAATTCATTTAATCTGTTAACAGATAGCAATTTTATCAATTTTCGTAATGCTGCATTTATATAAACCACGATGTCTACGATGTCCACGATATCAAAACATTGCTGAACTCCACGATTCATTGCGTTTTTGAAGTAGTGAAACACATGTGCAGCGTTTACATCAGCTACGATGTCCACGATTTGAGAGAAGCGTGGTGAGCGTGTGGCGTCGTGGGACCAAATCGCGTTGATCTTGAGGGAACGTGGCGCAATCGCGATGTTCGTAAGGATCGTGACAAAATTTTTGACCGTCAAAAATTTGGTCACGATTACCCCGATTAATTGTTAATCTTGGAAGAGCGTAATAGAACGTGGAAATCGCAGTAGAAGGTAAACACAACTTAACAGATCTTAACGCGGCGCATCAGACCTTGATTGTCCATCGTAGTTGATCTTGATGTACTTTGAAACACGATAAGAGGATGGATGACCCATGCCATCAAATTATACCCAAATCGTGCGCAATAAGTGACAATCTCGATGAAATCGTTGACATAAGTCGTGGCATATCGTAGTAATCGTTAGAGAACCAGAGAGAACTTAATAGAACGTAATAGAAATCGTGGCATACCTTTACCAGAATCGTTTTAGTTTTCGTAACAAACCGTTGTAGCTCGTAGATTAATATTAAATCGGCGTAATCGTGGCAGAATTTTTGACCGTCAAAAATTCTGTGAAGATCCTTACGATCATCCCGATAACACCAAGTTCCTTCAAGATCAACACGATTCGATCCCACGAACCCACGCGCTCACCACGCTTCTCTCAAATCGTTGGAATCGTGGCTTATGTAAACGTAGCATAACCGAAAAGATATGACAAAATGATTTAGAGAATTGATAATATCATTCTCAAAAGAAAAGAGAGAAGGTATACCTCTTCGGGTTAATATCCGTTTTTTTTTTTTCCAGGAATTTTTTTTGGAAGTGGCTGTATTCAAACAATTGAAAATGTGTATGTGTAGGATAAATCATTTTGAACCTAGTTTTTCAATATGCTTGGCCTGATATATCTATGTTTTCAAACTGACCGTGTTTTATTTGTTGCACTCTCTCCGCCATTTTCAGATGTCAAAATTAACATGAGTAGTAAAATGGACAAAATCATTAAAACATAAAAGTTTAAAGTCTTAAAGTATTCTTTCTCTCGTGGTTTTTGTAAAATAATTAGATAGGGTACAAAGAAATTTCCAACGAGAAATTTTAGATAAATGATTTTGAGCCAAATGGTAGTTTTCATACCGACCAAATGGACTATAATAGTCTCTGAATACACGCCCCCACCCAAGCAATAAGAATATTCCTAAAAGCGAGCTTAGATACCTAATATAGCGCATCGGCAAAAATACCAACCATTCTTAATTCAATTCTTCGTCTTATCCTGTGTTTAGAAATTAACACAACTTCTGATTGGCTAAACCAAAATGCTTTAGTCAATCAGAAGTTATGTTACTTGCAGATTTAGAAAATTCCTGAACATAAGAAAATTAATGAAAATTTCTACGAACAAGACCTGGAATGTTCTTAAGAATGACTGGTGAATATGGGCCCTAGATTGCAACATTGTTTTCAGAATTTTTCAAACTGTGTGTGTGTGTGTGGGGGGGGGGGGGTTGATTCCCTCCCTCCAGCAGACTCTTACCTTACAACATCGAAGGAGGTCTTGAACAGAGAGGTAGTCTAGAATCTTGAGCGCTATAGGACTCGGTAGTAAGCTAATGAAGTCTTTGTAACGTCGGGCCTGAAATAAAGAGACACTGGATGTTTTGTTTTTAAAGCCGATTTCAACATTATGTCAGTTATATCGAGGATGCCATGCACCTATCCATGCTTTCCAGGAGTTTCTTTTACCTGTACTTCGCACAATATTCTTCCCAAGACATTGGTTGATTTCACAAAATGACTTCGTCGAAACAATGATCCGCGGTGAGAGAGGATTGAATTCCGTCGCAATACTTAACATTAGTCCTGGGAAACATTTTGGCCGAGCGAGAATGAAAGCAGTGACATCTTGGTTTCAAACCTAGTGTGTTACCGACTGAGTTACGGTGCTCGGAGGCTGTAGTACCGAGACATTACCAAAAAATGACAATCCTATGTAAACCTCCATGAAGAAGAAGACTTGTGAAAGTGATGTTATGTCTTTTTATAGCTTTTGAAAACATTTCTTTGGAAGAGGAGAAAATGCTCGTAATCGGCATTTTCTCCTTTTCTCATGATGTTTTCTATCCTTTCAAAGACAAAAAATCCATCACTTGAGCCACAATTAATTTATCGCTTGCCAATTTGCTTCGTCTGATGAAAGGGTATAGACCATCTTCGGGCTGTCACATGACTTACCGTCAAAAGACTGGACACAAAGTAATGTTGCCTTGGGTCCATCTTGAGCAAAAACTTATGGAGGAACTCGTTTCTTTTTACATCTGGAAGAGAGAAAATTAGATATCATGGCTGGACAACGGTACCTCCGTAGGTTATGTGCAGGGTTTGAGACTCGGGGTTCGCTGGTTTAACTTCCAGCTCAGTCAAATCCTTTTCTAGGATTACTGATTGTAATTGCGACAGGATTCTTTTTTCTGCACAACGTTTTAATAATAATTTTGTGGGAAAGCAGCTAGTGGCTTTGGAAGAAGCTTGTGCGGAGTGAAGGTAACGAAAACTCCTGGACATCATGGATAGGTGCACTGGTAGCAGCGATGTAACTGAACAAAATGTTGGAAACGACGCTAAACACTACACATACAGACACCTTAGAAGTACGTACAGGTATTTGCATCTTTGTCCTTTAGGGTACAAAACACAACTGCAGTTGCTGTTTTGGACAGTGTACATCAGAATCAGACCTCACAGTTTGTGCAGTCTAAACATGGATCTACACTATCCGGTATAATGTGAAACAACTTAGCCCAATTGAATTACGATAGTTGGGTCTGATTTCATCGATCTTTAGTATGTTTGATACCAAGTAGCTTACGAAATAGAGCATTTGGGTAGAAAAACTTAGCTTGTTTCCCTGTAATTTAGAGTTTTTAGGAGGAAGTTAAGTCCTAAGCTATAGCAATCAAAACATTGCAGTCAGGCTAGCATGCAAAAAATCATCACCCTACATTCAAATATAATGCACATTTTTAACCTAAACTTTTGAACTTAAAGTAGAAGATGCGTCTAGTAGGAGAGGGGGACTTACAATCGAGTATGTACGCTAAATCCCCAAATGTTGAACTACAAACACTGTATACCAAGATAATATACTGCAGCAAGGTCAGATTGGGGTCCATACTGTTTGATCAAAGGAGTTTTTTTGACTAAAATATTTCCTATATGCTGTTCTATCTATTACAGACAAATATCAGTGGATTATAACCAAATTATTTCACTGATGTCACTTCAATGCTCGTGCAATATTGTATCTCCGTACAGCGCGAACGCATTTTTTGTTTTGTTGTTTTGACACTTGGTTAGAAATATTGATAACGTCGTATAAATTAATACTGTGATGAACTTGAGGTTTCCCTTAGGAAAAAAAACATGACGTAGAATATTCATTAGTTCATTTTTTGTACGTTTTAGTATGTCAAAATGTAATTTACATAATTCTCGAACAACAAATTTAAATATTTATAACTTAAATATTTATAAGTGTATCAATTTTGGTGTAAGACCAGTAGAGTAATACTTTGATTTTTACACTGATGCAAAGCATTTTATCACATAACTTCCCTCGTATTCGGTGTAAAATAACCAATAGGAGTTATCTTATCTTACATGTTTAAGATAAGCACTGTGTTACGTCATTTATGACGTCATCTTTACTTTCCAGAGAAGTGAATCGGGTTTTATTCTTGAAAATTACCGCGTGTGTATGTACAGTTCTGAAAATTTTGACCTATAATTTGTAAGATATCATTATATAGGTTGATGTTAGTTGTTGTCATCAATATTGACGAGTTCTAATTGGCTGAATTTTCTTTTCATTTTTTTCCCCCCCATAGCTCCATAAAAAAAAATCATGCAGTGGCGGAAGTACTTTTTCTGACACACTAATGTTAACAAACATGTATACGAGATTTCATAATGTTTTTCTGTCTAATTTTATACCGAGTAAAGGCTTACTGAGGTGAAATTCTTCATCGAAATGCTAAGATAGCCGTCTTTATTTAAAGTGTTGGCATTGCGCTGGTCATCTGCGAAAAACAAAGGACATATAATATTTTATTTCATGCTTTCCGGTAGTTTATCGAGAAATAACGGTGAAATATTTTTTGATATTTTATGGTTACGACCAGTGAAAAATACGGATTTTATTCTCTAACTCTTCAATTGAAGGCGGAAATACATGTAGTGGTTCCCTCGCACTAGCTACATTGGTAAAATGCGAGTGCCACTCAACAAGATGGAAATATGACGTAATTTACCCTACATTTCTTGCGCTTTACGTAGCATTGTAATGTGTTGTTATGCGGAGGGGGTACGCCACGGGGAATTACCGAAAAGAACTGTACTGAATGTTGATGTGAATCCCCCAAAAACAGGGTCGGAAGCATTGAATAAATAGAATATTTGTTTTTTCTTTCGGTGTAAGATCGAAATTTATTTCATCTCGTGAACATCATTGGTAATATTTTCACTCGTGGCTGCGCCACTCGTGAAAATATTACCGATGATGTTCACTCGGTGAAATAAATTTCGATCTTTCACCGAAAAACACAAATATCCTCTATTTCTGTTCTGAAAGCAGCCCGTGCACTAATCATCTCACCGTACAGCAGTTTTTCAATATGAAAGACTGGTTTTCCTGTTGCCTAAAACCTATTTGTATGCTTCTAAGATAATCTTTAAATAAAAATTTGACGCTATCTAATTGTCGAGAATTGACGTTATGTTGGACAGTTGTTCTGAAATGCACTTATCAGAAAAAGTGTGACATAACTAATGTTAGAGTAATGCCAATGTTTTATATATACTAAAAAATCGTATTGTATTTACAATAAATGACAGTATTCCATTTTAAAGTCATTTATGTAGAATATGTTATAGTTTTTGAAACACCCTGCATATTTTCAAACAATAAAAAGATTCGTGTCCGAAAAGTAATTGCCCCGATATATTAAAAATTGATGATCCTATCTTTTTTCTTTCCAGACAAAAAAGTCCTTTGATGGAACTAGCGCTATATGGGTTAATTTGATAATTATATTGAAAAAAAGTGGGGAGGAGAATAAATAACAAGTCTTAAGAAACTGGACAATGACATGGAGCAAAGAGATGATATAACGTTTGAAATGAACGGATAGTCGTCCTTCCATTCGTTGACTTCCCGTGAGATAACTGTTTACAAGCGTGATGAAGAAATCAGCAACATTACTAGTATATTTTGTAAACAAGGAAAACATCCGTGTCTGAAAGATGATTCCCTGATTTATGTAACTACGAGATCTATGATTTATGTAACTACGCAAACTACGATTTATGTAACTCATATTGACGATCACTTCTCAAACTGTCTCTTTTCTTTCCAGACAAAAAAGTCTTTAGGCTTGAACTAGCGCCATAGGACTTAACGTAATAGTTAAAAAAGGAAAAATAAATGGAAAAAAATATGAGGCATGCTCCATGAAAAGAGGGTTTAATATATTTCTGTGACGCATTGTACCAAGAAAATAATCACATAATTATGGATCCATAAAATCCATTTTGCCCAAAAACCGCCTGAATCCTGGGGTAGAATGGTCCTTTGACAAGCAGAAATTTACCGAAATTAAAACGTTTCTATCCAAGTCAGCCTGCGCGGACTGCCAAGGCTGACCTGAATCGATACTTTTTGCAGATACATTCAGCCCCCTTTTCACTGAGCACGACTCAATTATTTTTTCTGCAAGCGCTCGGAAACTGGACAATAACATTCAGTAAAAAGAAGTAGTTGTAACGTTTAAAATCGATTTTTTTTTTTTTTTTTCTCAATCGGCGACTCCGTCTTCTTTTTTTTCATTAATGAGATCAAATATCATACTTATTTAAACACGGTCCAACATAATCGACGCGTATAAATGATCACTTGCCATTTCTACAAGCCTTTACGAAGTTGACAGGAAATCAAGAGATAGTTTCGGAGGTTACATATCCCATCGAAGTAATGTTGGTTTTCCAAATGTTGTCTTACTTATTTAAAAAAAAATTTTTTTTTTAATTTGGTATGATTACTAAACCCTAAATAGCCCCCTTTAACAGTAAAAGAAGGTTTAATGACCCCGTTAACAGTAAAAGAAAGGTGAATGAAGTAATAGCTTGGTTTCTTTAACGGTGAACCAATATACAAGCCACTAGTAATGTGTATTGAAATCTGTAATGATTCTATTTGCTAGATAACCGAAGTTTGAATTCCAACGTGATAAGTTTTTATAGTGGATTAATCGTTAATCTGTGGATTAGTTCGTAATGGTCTTTTAAGCATTTATTCTTGTATTCTCAATGGATTACTGAAGATTGGCTCGGCAAACATAAAAATTGAGCAGCACTCTGGCAAAAGGAGGTTTAGTGCATCTTTGTGATGCATTATACCGTGGAAGATTTCAGATAATTATGGATCCATCACATTTTTTTTTAAACCAACCGACTGAATCATGAAGTAGAACGGTCCTTTGACATTCGGAAAATTTACACACAGGTTGACAGGGGTTTATACTTTTGGCAGACTCATTAAACTCTCTTTTTATAGAGCATGATTCGTTTATTAGCTCCACGAAAGCTGGTAAAGCTGATGTCATGGCGTGGTTTCCGTCGTCCGTTCATCTGTCCGTTAGTCTTTTTCTTGTTTACGCGATAAAGTCTGTATTTGTGGTCGGATTTTCGTAAAACTGGAACTATTTCTTTATATCATTAATAGCTTGAATCAGATTGATTTTGGGGAAACATCTGATAATAATTAGTAAGGGACAAGTAGTAATTTAAAGTTGAAAATCTACATTTCTTGTTCATCCGTTTTGGTCTAATTCTTTTCAAACTTACACAGGTTATCTGTATCATCAAAGGATTAAAGCCAATTATAAACAAAGACAATTCAGCAATCAATTTCGGAAAAGCAGCCATTTGATGACTTAGTCTTGTTTACTCAATTAAGTCCACATCTTTGGTCCCGTTTCTTTGAAACTTGCAGGAATTCTTTATTACAATGAGTACTTAAGCCCAGTTGCATCCCCACCCCCATTTTTTTCTTTTTTCTTTTTTTTTGTTGTTGTTGTCTGCGTCTTTTTTGTCATCATGAATTTATAATAAGCAAAATTTGTATAAGAATATTCATATTATGAGAATATTAATTATCATTTTTTTTTAATTTCAGCTAAAAAGTGGAGGGAGGGGGAAAAAAGTCTCCCACACTTTTATGTGACATGAGGTTTGGATGGTTTATCTCTAACATAAGAGATTATCCATCCATAGCTTAGAGCTGATGGTGAAAAGGAGCATTTGTTATTGATTAAATTAGCTGTACCGGCCATAGACAAGAGAATGGCATTGTTTCTGTCGTCCGTCCGTCTGCCCGTCTAACTGCCCGTCCGTCAATTAGTCATTTTCTTGTTTAAGTGATATAGTCTGCAGTCAGTAAGGCCAGATTTTCATGAAAGAAAATCAGACTATTGGTTAGGGAGGAGTAGCCATTTAAAGTAAAAAATTTACATTTTTGCTAATGCGATAAAATCTGCATTTCTTATGCATTTTGGAAACATGTTATTTCTCAGCAACCAGTGGATGGAATACACTGGGACTTCATGGAAAGCTTCCCTATAGGGAGGATATTGTTCCATGATTTTTCATGATTTTTCTTTAAGTAAAGGCCCTTTGAAATGTTTTTCATATATGACGATTGAATGGTTAAACATGTAGAAAGAGTACACTCTACTCCAACAGCTTTATCTTTTGAGACAAAAACACATTCGGGGAGCATAACCGGTCTCTGATAGCTCTTGATGGTATTTAAGTCGCCATTGGCGGTGAGAGAGCGAAAGTACTTCAAGAGACGACTGCACCAAACATGCAGTCTGATCAGACATCTACGCTGTCCGCTACGATAAGAAAAACGACCAAGTCAGCCGTGAAAAATACAATAATGGCTGCGAAATTTCATAACTATATAGCTCTTTCTCTAAAATATGTTACGACTGGCAAGAAGTACGTTTGTATTTGGAGCGATAAGAAGGCATTGCGGGCAAAAGTAAAAACTGCTGATTACCAGCATTTACTCCTTTTTCCAACGAACTTTTCAAAACCCATCTTCATTACTGTTGTAAAGCATGGCTACCGTTATGAAAGGAGCTCACGGAAGCAAACGTTGCCTAGTGACGCGAGTTCTGTCTGGGCTTATTTTCGTCCTCAACATCGACGTCTAACTGGCATGTCTATATAATGTAACATGTAATGGTAATGCTGATAATGTCATTATGTATGCCGTATATTATGATAGTGATGACAGTTGCTGTAAAGATACATTAATCAGAGATTATATGAGTATTATAACATCATAATTAGCCTTAATGATATATACATGCACGATATAAAAGCCTGATGATTACCTGACCAGTTCTTTGTAAACCATTTGTAAACAGAGTATCCCTCCTCTGGAAAGGCAGATTCCATATCTTTGGACTTTTCTTTTCTAGATTTCTGCAAAAATGAAAAGTGAACTTTGGTGTATGTCATCGTTAGTTGCGCACGGTACTTTGATTGTCGCAAATTCTACCATATACCTTGAGGCCCAGCCCAGTAGCCCAGTCAGTATTATTATACTGCAAAGAAATTTCTCGCGATCTGGTGGTAATATGCCCCGTACGTACAGTCATGTACACTGGCAAAATCCATGTAAAAGCACTTTCTCTTTTGAAGGCCCCGTATACATGGCTAAGCTTTCAACACAACATCCAAAATGGCGGCGTCGACCGATACGAGACGCCCACAAGACAAACATAATGAGTAGCCTGCACCATATTATTACTAGTGTCCCTTGATGGTTGTCACTGAAGCGAAAAGAATGGATTATTTTTGAAAATAAATGAATATAGTTGCAGTATTATCATCTGTTGTCATTCCAAAACAAATACACGGCGTTAAAACGAGCCATCCTTTCGAGAGGTAGGCAAATTGTGAAGTGCCGAAACTCATAAATTGTAACGTTATTTTTAAAAGGATAACCTAATGGTCGTTTGAGGTACCTAATGGTCGTTTACTTTTTGACAACAACTCTTTGAAATGCACAGTTACTTACCTTGTAGTTGTTTAAATCCATGTTTAGATAAAAATATGACGAATGTCTATCGCAGTAACATCATCAAGTTCATCCACCAAACTGCACGTTTTACCAAGGTTTCAGTGACGTCAGTTTTCATTGAATTGGGGCACTCAGAAGGGAAATTCTATGTTGTCAGCTACTCAATTCGTAAGGACATAAAACGGGGAAATTTCGCTGAATACACATTGGAATGGTAAAACTTTGCAGTATAATAAATTCGTTCTACGGTCAGGTCGCAGCAACCTCGGTGACCCATTTTCGATTCATTCTGTAGTCGCCCCTGGGTTATTTCGCTGGCGTTTCCTCGTTCTCATGAATTATTCATGAAGCATTTTAAATGGTGATCTCAGTTTTTCTTTGAGAAAATTTAAACTATTTTTATCACAAATACGCCGTCATTTCTATTTTTCACTTGTCGATTCCAATCAGATCATTCATTGCAAATCAAGCTTAGCGATACTTTAAATATGGCGGCGCCCATCAACACCACAATCGAGAAGCGTTTAAAAGAGATTTTCGGCGTAACACCGAAAGAGTGTCAGTTAAAATCGTACACAAAGATCGATAGTGTCGTCCCTGTATTGCAGAATGGCATATCTCACAAGAGACAAGCACGCCGACGGCCGCCATATTTGTTGACAACCTCGGGTTTTTTCAAGGGTTATTTTTAGTAACGGAAGAAATGAAATTATCCTCTCTACAAGAGAGTATCATTATGTTATCGCTCTGTCGATTGGCTATTAGGGTACTTCCCGACCATATGAATATTCATAAGAAACGACGATTTGCTAGTCAATTTTCCCAGGGGTGATGCATGGGGAGTAACGTAATGCTTCAAACCTGGGTTCCGAGGATGAGGTGGCAGGGGACTTGGAAACTTGTTCTCGGCTATGGCAAATCATGTCGCCCCGAAGGCGAGGTGGCGACATGATTCGCCACAGCTGTGAGTATTTCCAAGTCCCCTGCCACCTGACCGTACAACTAATAATGTTAAGAGATTGAAACACAGGGTTCACCGGCTTGATTCCCAGCTCGGCTATATATTCTTTATTGATGTCATTGTGGGCTGGGGTATAACAAGTGAAATCTTTCATTGGTTCCGCGACGTCACTATGCTGGAACTTTTGACCAGTGAATTTAAACGATACAATAGCGCTTTCGCTGAATCATTTTCCTTGTCTTTGCCCAATGCTGGATTGTTTGGTTAAGGGTTAATATAAAATGCTATTTCAGTTAGATCAAAATGAACTAAATCGGCCTGATTGTCTGATTGAATTAAATTTCAAGCCGCCTGTTATAATGTTCTGGGAATCCTGCGTGGCTCGGTATTTGGGGTTGTATGACTCGTAGTCCGGAGGCCCCGGGTTCGATCCTCACTTGAAGCACTAGATATTTTTGGGGGGCATGTCCTTGAGTAAGACACTCAGCCTAGTACGTGTGAAATCCAGTGCACACGTGAATAAGTGAGTAGGCGCCGTGATATGAGATAGTAGTGTTAAAAGCGACGTAAAACGCTACTCTATTTAAAAACAATAGAGATCTGTTCACCGTGTAAGCTTACCAACCCAACCAAGCTTTCCTGGGTACCTCTTACACTTGGCTGGAGCCCCGCAGTGCCTTGCCTACCAGAAGTGAGGACATTTGCAGAAAAAAAAAGATGTCGCTCAGATGATAGGACCTATGTTTGAAATATTTAAAAAGAAAACCATGGGAAAATGATAAAATACTGTTTATTCACTTGGTATTTATCAATCACTTACCTTATGTTTGTTTTTCGGGTTTTTATGGGTTTGGAAATCCCAATCACTCTGAGTCGTAATGTTGGGGCTAGAGTTGATGCTACCATTTTGAAAAAGGCCCGCGAAAGCAGACGATACCTGGTGACTAGAGCTCAGTCTTGGACTATTTTCGTCCTGTATATGACGTCTAACTGGCATGTCTATATATCTAAAGTGTAAAATAACGATATGATCAGCATCAAAAGGCGATGCTGTTAATGCAGCTATGTTATAACGGCGTCGATGCTTTCTCACACCATTACTACTGGTAAAACTTTCTTTCCAAGCCACTGACTACTTTTCCAAGCCACTTACTACTTTTCTCACATGCATCAGAGGTGAGAGGCGAAAAATGTCCGGAAAGAAAGCTGGCCTCAACCGGGTATCGGGCACGCTACCACCAGATCACGAGTTAGATACGTTAACCAATGAGATACAAGGCTGGTATATTATGTTTAGGGTATTACATGACGATGCATTCTAAAAACGAAGCTCTGCCGAATAATGATGAATTCGACCAAAACAATAAAAATAGCACTTCCGCTGATGAAGGAGAACAATTGTGCCAAATTATTTTGAAATCCGTCCATAAATTTTGAAGTTTCTGAATTCGTGACTAAATCCGGTCGGACAATCTTTAATCTCACAAACTTGGAAAAATGTACAGATGAAACCAAGAACAGATCAATAGATGTGCCGCCGCCGTGGTATGGCTGCAATAATGTTGAAATCAGCCTAAAAAACCCTGTAACCTATCAATTGATTAATTGTCTAGGCATCACAATAACACAGAAAGCAGCTTCCAAGAAATATAAGTTGCATAACAATTATTCGTTCGTTAGTAGTAAGCAGAATCGTGAGCAAAAAGAGTCGTCATTTTAAGGAGATGCGAAGTTCAACAATAACGTATAAATCCAGCAAGCTTAAGTTTCCTGGTAACTCCGTCTCAAGAGAAATCACTCAACTTCTCTAGGTTACTAAATCTCCAGTTACGAATAACCACAGCTTCAGGGTAAATAGTACATTGTTTCCTAGGTAACAAAGTCTTCACGATAATTAGATGAGTGTCCCTGTAACCTCGTCACAAAGATAATCAGTCAACGTCTGTAGATAACATCTCCAATGTAAATAGTGTACGGCTCTAGGGCAGAACGTCTCTTTAGGTCAGGTTTTAATGTCGCTAGGTAATTTCTAGAATTATTACTAAACGTCTATACTCGTATGTAACTACGTCTCTATAGTTATTATTGAAGGTCTCTATGTAACTATGTCTCCAGGGTATTAACTTCATGCAGCTAAGTAACGAAATTACAAGGGTAACTGGTAAACATTTCTACGTAACCACGACTCAAGGATAATGTCTGTACGTCACAACGTCGTCTGATAAATCTGTTCATGACTCTAGGTAAGAACGGTTTGAGGTTATTTCGTTAACTTCTATAGGTAACTACATATCCTACGTAATAATGTCACGTTTCTTGGCAACTACACATCCAGGGTATTTAGTCAGCTTCTCTAGGTAAGTACATCTCCGGAGTCATAAGTTGACGTCCCTGTGTTTAGTACTACGTCTTCAGAGAACCTAGTACCCATGATAGTCAGTGGACGTTCTGTATATTTAGATCCCCATTTCAATGAATATCTTAAGGTACCTACGTCTCCAAGGTAGAAATTCAACTTCTTTATTTTATTATTATCAGTGTTACTAGTTACCGTCTCTAAGTAAAAACTCGTACAAAAATGTTCGTTAACTCTTTCACTACCAACCCAAGAAATAGCACCTTTTTCCGAGTTCTAATATTAGATTGCCCCTGGTATTGAAAACGATTTTGATAATAGCTCAATAACAGGGTAGCAGACGCTGTAGATCCAAGATCAGACTGAAATATGCTCTTGATCGTCTGCAAAAGCTACTCAGGTCGCCATCAGTAAAAACAGGTCTTTGGTTGAGTCTTATTTCTCGACAGATACTGGTTTATTACTCTTGGGAAGGTATAGTATGAGTTGAAGTGGATCTATAACAAAGACAGCTGGTTAACGTCTCTCTTAAAGTACGTCTTTTTGGTCTTCTGTTAACGTCTCTGAATAACGACCTCTCCGGAATGATTTGCTAACGTTTCTAGCTAAAGTTCTACATCTCCAAAGTAGTTAGTCATTGTGTGTAGGTACAATGTAACTATCTATTCGGGATGCGTAGTTAACATATCTATCTAGATAACTGTAGGATTATTTAACGTTTGTAGGTAATATCTTCTGCATGAAAACAAATAAATGTCCCTGTGTAACTCGTGTCAATGATATATCTTGACGTCTCAAGGTATCTACTACTGGAAGACAATCAGTAAACATCTTTAGTTGACTTTGTCATCAGACAAATTAGTTAGAAAATTGGGTATCTACGTCCCCAAGACAATTGGCTAAAGTCTCAAGGTATCTGCATGTTCGTCTCCTTCACAGTTCTTAAATTTCTCTAGATTTCTAGATCTTCAGGGCAATTACTTAACGTCTCCGGGCACAGATCTACGTCTCCAGGATAATTGGCTAATGTCCTCAGGAATCTACATGTACGTCTCCGTGATACCCAGTAAACTTCTGTGGTTTTCTAGTCTCCAGGATAGTCAAGTAACGACCCCAAAATTCTTTTTATCTTAAGTATTTGCAAGTTTGTCTCCAGTGTGTAAAACTTGTCTAGATTTCTAGATGTCCAGAATAGTTAGTTAACGATCCTAGGTACGTACGTCCCCATGGTAATAACTTATCGTCCCTAAATATCTATGCGTACGTCTCCGTGATAATAAGTAAACTTCTCTGGATTTATTGTTCTCAAAGGCATTAAGTTAATGTCCCTAGATACATGTATCTAGGTCTCCAAGAAAATTTGTAATGTTTAAACGTGTCAAGAATATGTTACAATCAAACAATCATTAGATAAAGTTCTACGTCTGTAGCTGAATTTGTTAAGTTTGAGATTACTATGTCTCTAAGGAAGAAAATCTTTTGAAGGGTTTAGTCAGGAAATAGAACTTATTCGCTTAAATTATGAATAAAGTGACAACAATAATAACTCACGTTAAAAGGAAATAAAATATAAAATTCATAAATTTTCTCCGAGATCTCGATAATTCTAAGAAGCGGTTTTGATCGCTCGTATGAACATTTAAAATGATGCAACAACTGTTTTTTTTTTTTTTTTTTCTTTGTTATTTCAAAACAAATTCGCTGCGGTAAATTACTTCGAATTAGCGAAAACTGAATGATCGTGATCTCTTTGGAGATTTGTACAAGTTAATGATTACGTCTTAATTTACAAGGTTAGTAAACTATCAACAAGAACCACACAGATACATTTATATAAAAAAGAATATTATGATTTGGCTATAATGATTTATAACTGCATGCTACGTTAACAATGATACATGCATAATTCTGATTTAAAAAAAAAAAAACTCTCTTCCCTCAAGGAGGCTTGCCCACATTATAAGACCATCAAGAGCTCGGCGAAAAAGCAAGTAATCAACCTTTGGTGAGTTTTTTGGGTTTTTTTAACAAAGCTCTCTAATTTTCCAAAAATGACCAAAATTGATTTCATATTGCTTTTAGTGCACAAAATGAGGTACCGTATTTCATTGCTCTTGATAGGAGGAGAGTTTATTTCATATTTGATTATCAGAGGAAATATAAGGTAAATCAAAAATATCAACTGAGTACTAACCTCAAGTTCCTGAAATAGATTGTATGAAAAGAACATATTGAAAGCACTGTATTACAAAAAGAAAGACAATATAGAAACGTCTCGGCTATTAACAAGGACTATAACAGCAAAATCGGAAGACATTTTGTATAAATGTTGAAGATATCAACTGTCACAGCTTATGAGGACAACGACTGAGGCAACGCTCGGTACATAACATGCTATCAGCAAACTGAGGACTTGATTTAGTTAACACGCTCACAACACAATACTCCGAAACTTGGGTCACAATGTCTTAATGACATAATTTACAACTACTGTTCAATAACTTGCACTTTTGAAGTAAACTTAATACATATCTTGCATTCAATTTAGAATACATTGCAAAATGTGGAAACACATTAAAATACTTCTGAACATGTACTTTTACGGCAACATGCGGACACAGCCTAGAGGAAATGTCAAATACGTAAAATTTTTACATCAAAATGAGCCATTAGCTTGGATCAATGCTGAATAAGTAACTCTTTCATGGCAAAATGAGGATACAGTTTTTGGGAAACGTCAAATGTGTAAAGAGCATACGTAAATTTCTTGCATCAAAATGATGATATAGTTTGGAAATAATGTTGAATAAGCAACGCTCTCGTATCAACATCAGGACAAAATCAACCCTTAAACTATTAAATCCGGATTAAGTCATTAATGTGGACAGTATAGATTGAGACAGGACTGCACAGAACGTCCCATGCCCTGCCGTGAATCTATACTTTCCGCTTCTTCTTCTTTGCTAAACATTGAATGACCCAGTAAAAGGTTTGAAATAGCATGATTTGCATGTTTTGTACTGACTTGGAATATCATTTTATTTAACTGGCAATACGAGGGTTAAAACCGAAAGACAAAGACTTAATGCTCTTACAACAAAGTGAAAATAAAGTTTAAGGTAAAGATCGAATCTTCTAATCGCAGAAGATAAGAACAAACGTATAACAATTGTATCAAAAGAAAAAAAGTTTAAGTGTAAACGTCGAATATGACATAGATCTATGTACAGGGAAATGAGGACTTAGTTATGAGTAAACTTTGACAGGTAGCCTTCAACAAAAGGGAGACTTAAGAAACCCTTTACCAAACAATCCCGAATGTTAACGACCCTAACGAAAAAGGCTTTTGAAAACATTGAGGGAAACAAGTTCATATCTTAGTAAAGGTACAGTTTGAAACAGCTCGAAAAAGTTTAATAACATGAACTGTAACGAAAGCAAACACCGAGGGAAACGAGGAAAACGAACTAATAGAAAGACGAACACATAAAAGGAGAAAGGTTTACAAACTGCGGTGAGACGAAAGTGATAATGGAAATCAGGGTCCTACTTCACCAACCATTCTTAAAAATATCCTTTGCCTAATTCTCAAGAATTTTCTAGATTCGAAATTAACAAAACTTCTGATTGGCTAAACCAAATGGTTTAGCCAATCAGAAGTTTTGTTACCTTCAAATTTAGAAAATTCTTCGGCGTAAGACCAAGAATATTCTTAAGAATTGTTGGTGAATATGGACCCAGGAGATGGAAAAAAATTGGTGATTTCTGAGATTCTCTTGAAGATGATCGACCAATAAAAATCAAATTATCCTACCTAATGTGCGGTAGACTGTCATACAGCGGGTTGTCACTATCTCCCACCCACTTTTTGATGTTTGACAAATGAATTGTATGAGTTTTACTCTTTTTCGCCTTCTTCGATGGAGAGCCATTGTCATGTGTTTCTTTGGATATATTGTGACTAAAAATAGAAACAGAAAATTGAGGTTTCCGATGGTTGCTGTGTTTCGTAAACTTGTGCTGACCCTTTCACTGCCACGGAGGAACTCATGTAGATTTCGCAGACTGTGCAGACCAAGATCACAGTGCACAGAACGTGTTGTCTGGATTTCGATCGACACAGACTTATTGATAATTTTTTATACAACGAGGAAAATCTTCCTTCATTTTTATGTTTATTGTTAGGTTTTGAACCGGATATGTTGTAGAAAAAGACGATGAAAAATCAAGGTTTGTTATGTACATCGAATGACATATGTAGATATAACTTGCTTCAATCCGCTTATATGTTTACTAGCTTACCGCCGGACGTAGCTTGCCGAAGTGTACACCAGAATAATGTGTAAAAACCATGAGAGAGCAGTGGATGTCGATTCAACTTTTAACCATGTTCAAAAGATAACTACGGCAAGCAGGAAATCGTTTAGTTGTACAAGGACATATCAAACGTTGTTGAACGCAGTTCAACGTACTTTAACGTACTTCAATAAAGTTCTCTAATGTACAACTGGCATATTTCTGCTTGTACCATTTGACGAGAACAACCACTTCGCCATCAACCACTGCAGAGCATGTGACCGAAAGAGCACGCTGCAATCTAGTTTATATACCGTGGGTGAAATGCGCAGCATTCTTGGCCGTTCTTTACGGTAGTTAAACGTACTTAAGTGTAATTCAACGTTCTTTCTGGTGTGCTTTATCGCAGTTAATTGGAATCTAACTTAAAACTGACTCTTGAAATTACCGCTTTTTCATGTAATTTAATGTTCTTCACTACCCTAACGTACTTCAACGAACTTGATTGTATTATTCCTTGCATTAATATTCGCCCAAGTTCCTTGTTTAACACTCTTTACTGTACTTTAACAGATAAATACCTCGGGTTTTTTTTTTTTTTTAACGAAATACGTTAAGCTATTTTATCTGCTGCATGTGTTACCAAGGCCTAAGAGACACGTATTGACAACATACCGAGAATTTGTTGGCTTGGCAGTGTTCTTGTAGCTCTGACTGACCATGAATTAACACCATTTCGAAACAATTATCAGAGTCTTCATTTGCATAACATACCATCCTGAGGAAAATTGTTTTTACAACTCTTAAACACAGAAGAATTCGCTGAACAGTTTGTATTGTGAGAGGGGGTGGGGGAATGACAAAATGCTGATTCTCGTTTTTCCCACAATCTTTGCCAAACTATGATATAAAAATCATATCAGTTTTGCCTTTAATTTGTCGTATGCAATTACTTGGTGTTTGGAAAAGTGTAAAGTTTTGTCGTCTGGTATAGGTTAAGCTTTGCGTTGAAATCTAATGACCACTCATGTCGTTTGTCGTAAACAGTGAAAGCAAGGACCTTTTAGTAACTCCTTGCATCATTTTGCCAACGTAGAGTGGATTGAAGGTGAAAAGGTCATGTTCAAACTGTGATAAGGCAAGAACCTATCGGTGATTCATTTTCAAGCGCACAGTATGGGAAGTTGAGAGGTATTAACAGCTATGCAACGGTACTTGAGTTTCCCGAATGCCGACGACATGAATTCTAGAGCATATTCGCGTTTAACCATGTACCAAACAATCCTGTGTTTTAGCAAACCTGGGAAAGAAGGTTTTTGAAAATATTACTTAAAAAGGAGAAATTCTGAAATCTAGAACAGTATTTTCCCTTCCCCTCAAATGTTTTCTATTCTTTCAAAAAAAAGAAAATAATAATAATAATAATTATAGTAATAATCGCGTCATTTGATCCACATTTGATTTGTAATCTGTAAATGCTCTAAATTTGGACAAATATTTTTTTTTTTTTGTCATCTGGTGGTCCGTCAATGAACGGTTTGTCCCGAACGATACCTTTAAAATGAAAATAAGAAAAAAAAAAAAAAAAAAAATGGGGGAAAGCAGCCAGTGGATTAAAGAATGTTGTGTGAAGCCTGAAGAAGAATCAAAGCATAGATTCTTGTACTGATCATTGATACGCCTGAAACAATGACTTGCCTGTTTAGGGTTAGTTTAAACATATTTTATTCATCAATTAATTACAAGCATTTAAAGACAAATCAATAGAATAACAATAATAACTGACGAAATGGATTAGAACGATAGCAAAGCTTATTATGGTTCTTCTCCAAATTCCAGGTACACAGTTACTGGTTAATAATAATGTATAACGTAGGAAAAATAATAACGATATTTTGTTAGGTACTGAGAGAAAACCGTGGGGGAAAAAAAAAAGAACGGGGAAAAAAAGCACATTGGGGTTGAAGATGAAGTCATTTCTGTTTCGAAGTTATGTAAGTGTGACTAATTGGTCAGTTGGTATCAAATACAGGACCATCGCATTCGGACGCCAACGCTCGGCTGCAGCTGGTTTTTCAGTGAAAATTCTAAGTCAAGAAAGTAACAGAACTCAGTAAAAATAATTATTTCATGGTCACCTGCCTTTGTTAGATAGGTTTCCCTTCTTGATACTTAGAATCAAGTCCATGTTTAACGTAAATATCTGCAGTAATAACAAAGGTATGAGAAATGTAAGTTTTCGCACCATGACGACGACGACGGTTCAGTCTGATGTTGGAGGAGGAAAGCTTTTAAAACGTTTTGAGAAAAGAAGAAATGCAGGTTTCATACCTTGCAACCCGGCTCTGTATAATAGGAAACCGGGGACTGTCTTTCTCTTGTACCAGCTGCCTTGCCTCCTCGTCTCGGCGTAAATGGGCGCTTGGTATACGATGGAAGTCGTCCTGTCGTGTGTACACCAGACGTTCCTATAGAAACATAGTTTTGCATTACTGAAGTGAGTTAACTGTACTTGGGTATATTCTTCGTCACTTTCCGCGAACACCCGTTCTTGGTAGTCTTACCACGGTCAGACAGGATAATTTATTATATACCTATGTATATATATATGATCTTAGTGAAATACGGGCGCTATCTAAATCAAAATTACAAATGATTAGAAAAATTTCCCATTAACTCATGTACCTTTTATAGAACATAACCGTGTTCACGGACTACTTTTGTGTATTAACGTTTGAAATGCTACACTCGTAGACTGCAGCATCACGAATAACAAGCTTAACTCGCCTCCCGCGTGAAAACAAAAAAGAATGCGTACTATTCTTGATGGTGATTACCTTTCCAGCGTTTCAGAAATAGTTTCTAAGCCGTAGTTCTCTTTTTTTTAATGACTCGAGGACAAACAACCGCCTTTTTTAAACACAGAGACTTATCTATACAGACGTATCGTTATTTGCATATTCATCCGCCATATGTACAACAAAATGTAGTTCTCTGATTTGTTTTTATTATTTATTCATAAGTGATTTTGTGAGGTTTCTTTACAGTTATAATGGTAAGGTTTATGTTAAAAGAAACATTACAACAGTCTGCATTTCTCGTCGCGTGCGTAAGAATGTGCGCATAGGATTCGACCTTCAGTTTCATCCGACACGCACCTCTTTACACACGCAACTAGACATGATCCGTCCACGCAGAAAAGCAGACTGTTATTATATTCCACAAGTGTCATTAGTTATATTAAACTAATCAGTTTGGGTGATGAGCCTTACCGAAGTAGCATTTACAGAAAAAACAGAGTTCTTAGTTAAATCTTGCCAATCGATGTACAGTAAGATCTCTGGTATTTATACCATTTACAATAGATTAACGACTAATGATGTCATCTGGCAAAGTTCAACCCTTTGGACTTTAGATAAAGCAGTTAAAAAGCGGCATTAAAGCAATGTTGCCAAGTAGTAAAAGAAACTCTACGGAAGCATTTGGTATGGAGACGTAACCCGGGAGAGGACTATTTTCAGCTTTGTTCCGGATTCCATTGGTCATTTTTTACATCAGAAGATTATTGTTCCATTCACCACGTAAGGTTTTCATCTATTTAAACAAGAATTAGTGAATTTCTAAACGCTTTTGAATAAAATTGTCGATTATTACAATATTTTGTAGTTAAATCACAAGGTATATAATAAAAGGAATACCATGTTGGGATAACTTTCTTCAGGCTTGTATTTGCTAGGGGTTGCATGGCAAAATTTTATATCTCGCCATACCAAAAGTCGAGCGATTTGGGAAAAAATTAAAAATTTTCTTACGCAGCGAGAAGCAAATACAAGTCACAGGTAAATAACTACAAGACGATGTTCCATATACATGTTTATCAATGACGTTTTGAAGTGGAGTCTTATTACAAATACATGTAGAACAAAAACAACCCTTCTTTCTGGCGCATTTTAGAGATCGATATAGTCTCGATAATTCAAATGAACCGATAATTTCTAAATATTTGATTCTTCATTAGCATGCATACCTTGAGTTTTCTGCTAGCATGTGTACTGACTGGTAAAAAGTCGATAGCGGGAAAATGAGATCTGGCCGTATACAGGAAGTCTCGATGTAAAATTGGTTGTAAAGAAGTACTCAGAAACTGAAACTGGTTGTAGTTGCTTCGACGTAAAATGCCCTCTATTACCATGCATCTCTGAAAAAAAAAAAAGCGAAATATATGCTTGTATTTTAACAAGTTAAAGTGCACAACCTCTTATAAGAAGATCTATAGAAGGTCGCTTCACTTTGTCTTCTCAAAATCTAGGGACGTATAAACCAACCATCAAAATGGTATTTTTAAAGTTACACAGTTTCTGATTAGCTAAACCAATTGGTTAGACTAAGTACGGTCCCTGGGTTTTCCATTACCACTGTGTTGCTCAGCTAGTTAGAGAAGTTTCGAAAAGTCGATAGGTTCATCTCCAAAATGGATTTACTCGCGTGATAAAGTAAGTCCATTACTTTATCACGGACCAACCGATGATACTTTAACGTATCTGTAGATCTACTATCACTTTCAAACACTTTAAAAACGGTTTTCGAATGGGCGCTTAAGACTCAGACGGGAGCTGAATTGAACTATTCAAGTGGGCTTGGGGCTGTCTATTTTTGCCACGCCCCCAAAGATGTTTTTATGACAAAATTGTCCTTGTGTGTGTAAATGAATGTATCTTTTACTCTTTTTAGCACACGACAAAATTTTAGACTTTTTTTCATATTGAAAGTATCTGCAGACGACAGCTTACAAGGGCTCTAAAATGATTGGAGTCGTCTTTGAAGAGTAGAAACATAGTGGTAAAAGGAGAAAATGTTGGTCACCAGCAGTTCCTGCTTCACCAACAGTCGGACGTGACATACTTTTGTAAATTAGAAAGAAAATTGTCCTCTCCCCTATACTAGAAATCTTACTACCCTTCGTAACGTATTATTATGTAGTAATTTCAGACTAGAATAAAATCGATAACCTGTCCTTTGTAATGGTAGGCATCGGTTAAGGATGCTATCAGAGTAATGAGAAATTTTATTTGTCGTAATTGATTTAATGTACAGAAATAGAGCAATTAAATTCTTATTTATTTACACCCGCTAATTTTAATAAAAAAGCATCTGCAAAAGGTATCGACCATATCAGCCTGCGCAGGCTGACATGGTTCGATACTATTTGCTATTGAAAATTCTTTAGCATGTCCAAGGACTGTTCTACCTCATGATGCAGTCGACTGTTGGTAGAAAATGATTTTTATGGATCCATACTTATACAATGAATTGCTTTGCATGATGCTTTACAGAGATGCATTAAGTCAACTTTTCATAGAGCATAGTTTATTATTCTATTTATGTATTTGAGAATTTTCACCGAATGTAGGTAATTACATACTTACATTACACATTCAAAATAGTGAGTATCTTATCACAGACGATAATTCAAAGAAAGCCAAACTCAAAAATGTGGCTCGGTTTAGTTCATGCAATTGTTTTGGTTTTGTGATAGTATTAAATTATTGCGGAGGTCATGACAACAGACATAGCTGTTCCCAAATACTCATGTCTTACCTCAAGGTGTTTCCGCACTTCTCTTAATTAACTATCTTTTTCCGACAATGCCCTAAATTTATTCTTCTTTAGTGGCGCTACAATTGTTACCCATGTAAGGAAGGGTAAATGGTAACTTCTACCCTGCCGAAGTTTTATATTTTTTGAACTTGGGCATTTAACCCTTTCGGCGCCATAGACGAAAACAGTGACTTTTACGGACGGCATAGATCAAGATCAGACTGCACAGAACGTGCAGTCTGATCTTTGATCTATACCGTCCGCTTGTGTAGTCAAGTCTATACAACCAAAATCTTTGTTAGTTTCAATGGATTGTATTTAGAGCCATCGAAAGAGGTCGAGTTTACTTATTTGGTGCTGAAAGACTTAAGGGAAGACACTCGATATGTCGTCGTGGTAAAAATGTATTTATCCCTTGATTTGCAACAACGGCTATGACGTTACTAATAGAAAAGGAATTTTCTATCTATGCTGTAAGTTTGAAGCTATCTTTGGTACGCATAAGAAAATTGAAAGTCCTTCTTAATATTTTCTAAAAATAAATTGTGAAACGAAATCTGCTTGAAGTACTGCCCCTGTGCTAGTGAACATTATAAAAGAGCCTTGCCCTGGTAACAGGGGGCTTAATGTATTTCTGTGGTGCATGATACCAATCAAGCTATCACATTATCACAGATTCATAGTAGCTACTTTGTTTGAACAACTGACTTAATCTTTAGGCAGACTGGTCCTTGGACATACATAAGACTGACCATTAGCGAAAAATGTCGGCCCAGGTCAGCCCCCTTTTCACAAAGCATAGCCCAAATATTGATTTCATTGTTCTTTTTGGCATTTAATGTGAATGAAATGATTGCAATCATTTGTTAAATTGTATTACCAGCCGTCGAAAGAGGTCGATTTTACATACTTGGCGCAGAAATGGTTGAAAGATCAGACTACACGTACATGTATACGGGGGCTGATCTTGACGTACCCTCTCTTTCCCCAATATCGCAACGGTCATGAATAGCAGGTAAATGGTAAAAACTCCTTTTTAAATGTTTTTAAAGATAGCTAGTCAGATGTTTAGCACGGCTGTTTTCGAAGAAAACGTCGCGGTCTTGTCTAAGCCCTATCGTCGTCGACGTCGTCCTCGTGCAGAAACTTTGACATCCTATTACTATCAGTACTGAAAATATTTACTTCAGACGCTGACTAGTTATCAACTTTCAAACGAGTAACCAGGTTATTATCAACATATTTTGACACATCTATGCCCCTTTTCGACATAGAATCTTCGATGAAAATCAATCTAGTTCTAAAAGAAACTACAGCCGAGCGTTGATACTTGATGTCATGGTCCTGTTTTATATTATCACGAAACGTATTAAATGATTATAACTGAATTATGTATGGCATCAGCTGGCGCACCATACGTACAGAAGAAAGAAAAAAGAAAGATAATACTTTTCAATGATATTTCCTTTATAGGCTACATAGTCTCTTTAGGTAATTTTTTATTTGATGCCAAAGTTTTGCTAGGACTTGTGGGAATGTCACATGATGAATAACATGCGCCAATTTCGAGGATTCCTATTCCAATCATTCTGATGAGTGATGACGTCATATCTGATGTAATTGAAATAGACAGAGCTTCCAATTGCAAAACGACCATACTGCTATCTCAACGCCAAAAATTGCACTTTTAAGCTCCGCTGGCCGAATGCAAGCGAGTTACGTCATGGCCCTGTATCCATCGTACGTCCGTGCGTGCATTAACCTTTATTTCAAACAACAGAACTACGAAACCACCCATACAATTTTGACGAAACTTCACAGAAATGATCCAGGCATGGCCCCCTTCTTAATTTCTCAAACGATTTTGATTCAAGAGAAAATTCTGATTGCCATGGAAACAGAACTGAAAAATATTGAAAAGCTTTAAAAATCTTCTTGTCAAAAACCATATGGCCTAGAGCTACCAAATATGGCATCTAGCTTCATCTAATGAAATTCTACCTTATTTCTTCAAATTAAAGGCCCGGTGGTTAAAATTGGCCCAGTCCGTGGGGGTCACAAGATTTACATGGGCTAATTTTTGTTGAAATTTGAAAATCTTGTTCCTAACCATAAAGCAAAGGGCTAACAAATTTGGCATATAGCTTTATCAAAGATTATCAACATTCTAGCCCGGGGGTCAAATTGGCTCTATCCCAGGGTTTTTATATGGACTTATAGAGCGAAAACTTAAAAAAATTTTCTTGCTGCTACCTGTGAGGTCTAAGGCTACCAAATTTTGCATACATTATCACATAGCTTCATCGACTAGACCTCTACCAAGATTGTCCCAGTTATTGCCCTGGGGTCAAATTGGCCTCGCTACGAGGATCACAAATTTTATATGGGCTCATATTTTTGAAACTAAAAAGCATTCTGGTTCCTAAACCTAAGGTCTAGACCAAAGTTTGCATGTAGGTTCATCCAGTTGATCTGTGGTAAGAGTGTTAAAAATATAGCCCTGTGGTCAGTCCTGGGGGTGAGACGTTTTTCAAAGGCTTGTACAGAGAAAACTGTTAAAAAACCTTCTTGTAGAACATGAGGCCAATATGACTTTAAAAATTTATTTGCTGATAAGAGGAAATAACTCCCGCTCACTTACGATTGATACGTATTTTGTTACCATTTGCCTCCCTTGATCATCTAACTGCACTTTAACATGATCGCTGTCAGGTATTCAAGTATTTTGGATAGAAAAATCTTCAGTGTTCAGTGAAAGTGGTTTACTTTGACGGTAATTGTTATGCTCACATGAGTTGCATATTTGATGTGAAGTAAGGTTTGTGTCATTCAGTATTTCGTCCCAGAGTTTTACCATTCATGCCATCGGAAAAAAATGTCTGATCCTAAAGTTTTTGAAATCATGATGTTCGTTCTTCTCTTTGTTAGAGTTCAATGATTTTTGTATGAATAATACTTGAGTAGACCCGCTTGTATTCACGGACATCATCTTTGCATTTCAAAAATGTAAGACTTTTTTGGGAGGGGTGAGGGAAGGCGGCTGGCAAGGCTATTTTCTCTATGACAGTTTATTGCCATACAGACTTGTTATGATTCATGGTCTCTTTCAATGTCAGTTACATTATGAGTGCATGAAATACTTTGTCAAAAGTCAGTGTAGCGATACAAAGCTATCACGGCCCTCTTTTTTCTTTGTTTTTATAACCGTAGAGTTTACACAATTGCAAAGAAAATTTTATCCAGCTGTCTTTGTCGGTTTTTTAACAAGAAATTTTGATTTACAGAAAAAAAAAAAAAATCAAAGATAAGGGTAGTTGGAAGCTAAATTTCAAGTGGTTTACGAAAACATACTTGAAAGCAATTTACCCCTTTCTGTGCCAGAGGCTTGAATGCATAAATCAAGATCAGGCCGAAAAAGTTTAAGCACCATTTTAGACCCTCAAAAACGAATAAACTTTGTCAACATTTGCGACATACTAGAAACTGAGGCATTCCTTTGAATCCCTGTAACCTCTCAGCTAACCCTCCCTCCTTCGCCCCCCCCCCCCCCTCCCCCAATCCTCTTGAGTCTCTGTTAATGCGTAGTTTTTTCCCTCTCTTCTTTCCGTCTTTCACTATGTTCGTTTCTGTCTGACTTGTTTGTCTGTCCTCGTGCCTTTCTTTCGCATTCTTTCTCCTTTTTTGCCCTTTTTCTTCCGTCTTTTCTTTTTTATACTGTCATAAATTTACCTACCAAAGGCCCTTTTTTATATTTACTTTAAAAAAAAAGGTCGACTTTTTGTCCCTTGCCTCTGTCTGTCTGCCTGTCTGTATGTCTCTGTCTGTCTCTCTCTCTCTCTCTCTTTGTTCGTCTCTCTCTTAATCTAGTTTCATTTTCCATACTTGCTTAATTGGTAACGTAATGGGCTTGAAACCACGGGATCGCTGGTTCGAATTCATAATTCGATCAGTTTCTTTCCGAAGAATGGTGATATCTAGTCTTTTGCGACAGGGTTAATCCCATTCTCTTTGCTGACCATAATTCCTCTCTAACCGCTGATCATTGTTTAAACGATTTTTATGTGGGAATACACCAATGGCTTGGGAAGATTTACTGTAAAACGAAACTCCAGAAAAGCATAGAAAAGTGTACTTGCCGCCGCGATATAAATGAAGTACTGCTTAACTCGGCGTTATGTTCCACACAAACAAACAAATCAAAGGGTGGCAAGGAAAGTCGAACCTGACTGATAACTTGTTTTCCTTGATCATTTTTCTATTGATTTGTCATTCCGTAATATAAATTTCAAATTAGAATCGATTGTATGACCATTCCAGCTATACATATTGTATGTTATATGAGCCATGCTCTGGCAAAAAGAGGCTTAGTGCATCTCTGTGACAGAGATGCACTAAGCCTCTTTTTGCCAGAGCATGGCTCATATAATTATGAGCAGGTTATCACATAATTATGGATCCATTATATCCATTTCTCTAGCAAATGACTGAATCCTGAGGTAGAACAGTCCTAAGACATACAGAAAATTGACTAATTGCGAAAAGTTTCGGCCCAGGTCAGCCTGCGCGGATTGCGGGTCGATACTTTTCGCAGATGCATTAAGCCCCCTTTTCAATGAGAGTGGATCTATTTCTTTTCTGATATGAGCTCATTAAATCCATTACCTAACGATCCCGAGTGGTAACGACGCTGAAAAAGAAGGCTTTTGAAAACATGGTAGGAAAAGAAGAACATGCAGGTAACTAGCAAGTTCTTTTTTCAACAATGTTTTTTACCTTGTTAAAGACAAATCTCATCATTTGACCCACACCTAATGTTTTGTCCACAAAGCTTTGAATTTCGACAAGTCTAAAATTGTGTCGAGTTGAAAAGGATTAACGAAATCCCAGCCGATCCCTGGTTTTATCAATCCTGAGATAAAAGACTTTCGAAAACATTGTGGGGAAAAAGCAGAATATCTTCTTTTCCTACAAAGAGTTTTCTACCTTTTCAAAGACTAATTTCATAATTTGAGCAAAATTTACATATGTGTTATCCAAATGGTTTCATTTTTTGACAATTCTAAAACTTGGTTGTGTGGTAAAGAGTTAGCAGCAAGCAAAATGACCCAAAATGAAGCATTTAAACTTGAAAATATCTTATCACGGCTTACTTAGACTAATCCTGAAGTGATTTTGAAACAGACAATGCTGAAACATCTACCTTGTCTCTGTATTATATCGCAGTAGCCAGATCACCTATCTACGCTGTACTGGAGTTACATTACTGCGCAACACATTCTTTTTAACCACCGGCTGCTTTCCTGAATATATATCGTCGGGAAAAAAAAAAAACTCTTTATAAGTGAGAGAGGAATGAATCCTGTAGCAAAGACTATTACCAGACCTCGTAATGGATGTGACTAGTTTGGAATCGAACTAGAGATCCCTAGCATTTAAGCTCTGGGCATTACAGACTAAGTTATCGGGCTAGGTAACGACAATACTCCAGAGCAAGGAAGATCAAACACCTATTTCGAAAAAGTCCCACAAAGAATAGTAAGATATGTAGTAAATAACGACATAAAATAACTACAGAAGTCAGTAATGAAAACACCAAACTGTAAATATTTAAACAGTATCATAATACTCCGACGTCGATATTGTGTCATTTTTTATATACACAAAAAAAAAAAAAATCTAAAACAACAACACAGACCATATAATATATGAGCCATGCTCTGTGAAAAGGTGGCTTTATGCATCTGCGAAAAGTATCGACCCAGGTCAGCCTGCGCAGTCCGCGCAGGCTGACCTGGGCCGAAACTTTACGCTATTGGTCAATTTTCTGTATGTCTAAGGACCAGTCTACCTCATGAATAAGTCAGTTGTTAAAGAAAGTGGCTATTATGGATCAATAACTATGTGATGGCTTGCTTGGTATCATGCATCACGGAGATGCATTAAGCCCCCTTTTGCCAGAGCATGGCTCAATTATATAAATTTCAGAATTACTGTATATTAGCCACGCTCTATAAAATGGGTGTTTACTGAAACTACACTCCGCGCAGGCTAACCTGATCGAAAATCTTTACAAGACGTCAATTTTCTGCAAGTCTGAGGACCATTCTACCTAACGATTAAGTCAGTCGTTAGACAAAATTGATTTTATGGATGCCTAATTATGTAATGTCTTGCTTGGAATATTAAAGCATTACGGAGATGCACTGAAAGCCACCTTCTTCATGTAATTTGTCGTTTATAGGATTTATCGAAGTTTGTTTTAATTTTGTATAAGCCATGCTCTGTGAAAAGGGGGCTTAATGCATCTGCAAAAAGCATCGATCCATATCAGCCTGCACAGTCCGCGCCGGCTGACCTGGGTCGAAACTTTTTGCTACTGGTCAAATTTCCACGGGTCAAAGGACCACTCTACCTCATAAATCAGTTGATTGTTAGACAAAATAGACTTAAACGTTCCATAATTATGTGATGCCTTACTTAGTGCCATACATCCGGAGATGCGTTAAGCCCCCTTTTGCGCATAGTTTTCTACCTTACAGCCATTTGATTTAACTCTTACAAAGTGACTCACTATCGCCTTCATACTACACCTTTAAAGACGAAAACAAACAAAAACAGCACAGTATTTGTTCCGTTTATTTTATAAATTGACTCTTTATTTCGATTTGGCGTTTTTTTCCTTCGCCTTTTACGCCATACAATGTAGCTCCCCCCTTGACAGTCGTTTTGCTGCGAAATTTGAGCCTAAATCTATTGTTTTCTGTCCTCGTGAACCTTATTTAGCTTTGTCTTTATAAGAACTACCCAAATTTTGACCAGACGAACGTTTCGCTTTTTGCTCGGTTAAAAACATATTTTTTTTTTTTGGTCTATCCATTGACTGTACTTGATTGACTTATTCCAGTTATCATAACTTATCACCATGTCATACATTTTTCATGCACCCATCTCTTTACTGTTTCTATGCACATCCGAGTTTTAACGACCCTGACAAAGAAAACATTTGAAAACATTTTGGAAAAAAGAGAAAATGCTGGTAACCCAAAAACCAATTTCAACTTTCGAGTTGCATTTCTTGTTTTGTCTGCAAATGCTTTCATTTTGAACAAGTTTTAAATTTGTTGTTTAGTATATAGAGTTAAACCCCATTATAGTTTAGCAGAATTTAGGGGATCCATACATGAAAAAATGTCAAGCAACGCCAAGGTCCGCATTCATCAACCATTCTTAAGAACGTTCTTAGTCTTATTCTCCAGATTTTTATTGTTTGAAAGTAACACAACTTCTGATTGGCTAAACCATTTGGTTTAGCCAATCAGAAGTTATGTTACTTTCAAAATTGGAAAATCTTAGAGAAAAAGACTAAGAATGTTATCAAGAATGGTTGGTGAATACAGACCATGGTTATATGATAATAATTGGCCTGCAACACGCGAAATGGGGCATTCGGACATTTGCGTAAAGTGTCGTCTCGGATCAGGCTGCGCAGTCCGCGCAGGCTTATCCGAGACGGCACTTTCCGTTTTTATGTGATTTTCTGTTTTGTGCAAGTCCACTGTATCACAAAATCTAATGGAGTCGTAAAGGGCCGTCTCTGATTAGCCTGCGCGGACTGCGCAGGCTGATCCGAGACGACACTTTACTCAAATATCCGAATTCCCCTTTTCGCGTGTTGCAAGCCAATTATAATTGTGGCACATATTTGAAGCATTTTCTGTCTGTTTTCAGTGTAATAAACGGTTAAGTAAAAGAGTACGTATAATTATAAACCTTAGGCTATATCCAATGACAGCCTTGTCGTACGGACAAATACAGCCAATTGCCATAAATATTTCATCATTTTCCAGAGCTTCATTAACTTCCAGTATCCCCGCTTTCTACCAGTATGCTTATTGTAATAAATGCTTGATCAGATTCAGCATAATCATTTCTTTTGCACACCGAAACGGCGTGCAAGTTGATAGAAATTCGGAATTTGATAGCATAATTTTGGCCATTGACTGTATAATGGGTACCCGAGAATTCAGTATATGCACGACAGGACAGTGAAGCTATGCTGACGCTGAGGCGAGATGGAACCATCACCACCTAGGAACAAAACCGAAGGTAATTATTCGTCACCAATCACGATCGATCCTACCTATAAGACCAGCGTATGAACTGTTTAACCATATCACGAGTTTTAATGACCCTGATAACAAAAGCCTTTGAGATTATTGCGAGAAAATGCCGATAACCCTCATTTTCTCCTTTTCCCACAATGTATTTTACCCTTTCACAGACAATTTTCGTCATTTCAATCTCATTAAGTTTTTCGTCCGCAAATTTTTCCAAATCAGATAAGTCTAAAATTGCTGTGTAGTAAAGAGTTGAACAGGAATTAAAAGAGCACTTGATATTAGGTCTTACCAATCAATGAAATTAATTGCTCTGCCGTTTAAAATTTCCAACTGTTCATACAAACTATAGCTAACCCTTACACTATTGTATGCGAAAACCAAGGGCTTTTACGGATGACACTGATCAAGATCAAACTGCACAGAACGTGCAGTCTGATCTTGGATCTATATACTGTCTGCTAGTTTAGTCAAGCCTATATGATAAAAAAAAGTCTTTCTGAGTTTACAGGATTGTATTTTCAGCCTTCGAAAGAAATAGACTTGACATATTTGGGGTGAAAAGTGTAAAAAATCAACGGTGTATCACCTCAATTGATTTACATCGGGCTAAACGGTCTGGAAAAAGCATAGGTCAAAACGTAATATAAAACACAAGTGCGCAGTAAACCATTTTCGAAAAAGTAGTGCCGATCACTTCTCGTGCCACGATTCTTTCTCCCGTATTTCGGTGTTAAACCATGGTTTATGATAATTTGCCATATGTTACAAAATTGTTTTTTCAGGTCGTAAACTGTACAATAAATTTATCTATTTAGTAAATAAAGAACCTGACGTAAGTTTACATTTGAGATAAAATTTTATTAAACGAGTCTGGAAAAAATGTTACTGGGGAGCCTCTGGCGAGCTATATAATGATTTTGCAGACGACTTCTATTAAAATATATATATATCTCTCTCTCAAAAGCCGACGAATGTCAGATTCTATTCATCACATAACTGAATCTCAAGATTTATAGGTCAGAATATGCAAAACCATTAGTGTACACACGGTAATTTTCATGAGTAACAACCGATTCACTTCTCTGGAAGAAGTATAAAATGACACCATATCTGACCCCAGACTATGCTTAATTCAAACGTTTTTAAGACATTTAGGATCTGACATAAGTTGGCGTTTGAGACAAAACTTTATTAAACGACTCTTGGAAAAAAGATTATTAAGCAAGCCTTTAGCGAGCTTAATAACATTTTCTGTTGGCGAGTTAGATAGAATTTTATCTCAAACACCAACGAGTGTCAATTTCTTTTCATCACATAACTGTATCTCAAAAAACGTAGAAAATTCGTCAGATCCATATGAGAACCATACATATTCATGAATGAGACCGACCGAATGATTTGACATTTGTGTATGCTCGGAGTTTAAAGTAGTTCCAAAGAAGCTGGCCTATAATTACTTCATCGTTAATATGAAAAATCATAAATTCTATAAGTTAAAATGACCGGGAATTTCATGTCGGACGTTTTTTTTTTATAATGGACAAGAATACAATGTTTTAATTAATATATTACGTCACATGACGCTCTTATCCCCCCTTTTTTTTTTCGGGATTTTCATGCATGGTCACTCTTATATTCGCCATTTAACATTTCCCCCAAAATCTTTACTGTTCCAAACTTAAAGCAAGTCTGCAGATCGCATACGGGAAATTGGTACGAATTGGTTTACGTTATCTAAATGGGTAAACCAAATTGTCGGGAATGGAGAAGGTGTGGTCTGTTAACGGACTGAAATATTATAGAAGGGGAATTTTGACAAGTCACAAACGCGTGTGATCTCATTGTGCGTATTCGATAGGGATTATAAATGCGTGTGATCTTATTATGAGTATTCGATAGGGATTATAAATGCGTGTGATCTTATGAGTATTCGATAGGGATTATAAATGCGTGTGATCTCATTATGCGTATTATATAGGGATTATAAATGCGTGTGATCTTATTATGAGTATTCAATAGGGGTTCAAAATGACGCCAATAGTATAAGCTTAGTTGGAAGGGGGGGCGGGGTGAGAGAGGTAAGACATACCAAAAATCAGACAATGCCATCATTTGGATTCGAATTGATCGCCTAAAAATGTGATTCTGCGTCTCTTCCAATTGATTAAGCTGCAGTCAGTCAATCAGTCTATTATCTATCTTTCTACCTCAGATCTTTCTATCTGCAACTTATCTGTCTGTCTACCTGTCCAGTCAGCCAACTAATCAATCAATCAATCAATTAAACAATCAACTAATTTAACAAACTCACCTGTTCATGAGTCCAGTCTTCCAGCCAGACCGAGATTTTATCCAGTTGACGATCGTATTCAACACTACTCATAGTCGGGGCTCGACCCCCGTGACCCCTCCATGGTATTTCCTCCACATTTATCGGAGCGGGTGGAGTTGCACCCTTGGGCACATTTTTCTTTTGTTTTGGGTGACGGGCTAGGCTGGGTAAACCTGGGTCCTGTATTTGAATCTCAACACTAGTCATCTTGGCAATGTCTGTTAGGATTTAACTCTTTCAGCGCGAAACATAAAAATTAGAATTTAATAAATTAAAATTTTGAACGACGTTCTGGGAAAAGGAAGCTTAAAGCATCTTAGTGAACAGTTATACCAAGTAAGTGATCACATAATTATGGATTCATAAAATACATTTTCTCTGACAATCAAATGAATCATGAGGTAGCCATGTCCTTGGAAATGCACACATTTTACTTTTTACGGACTGTGCAGGCTGACATGGATCGTTCCTTTTCTTCCGATACTTTTTGCAGATGCAGTTAGTCCCCTTTTCACAGAGAATGACTCACGGATTACATGTTAGGCCTCTATCTTCCAATAAACTATGAAAAAACTCTACAAACGTTCTACATAGCTCACAGTTGAACTTTTACATTGTACAATATTGTAATATGTACCCCACCTATTAATCACTCGTTAATCGCCACTTTCACAACTCAATGTAGATTATGTATTATAATCAATATTCCGTAACTAGCTGTATATATATTTCACTGTTCCGATTAACCCTTATCCTGCTAAATAACTAAAATGAAATTTCAGTTCGACAGTAAAAAACCCATATATTGTTAATTTAAAGGTATGTTTCGGGGAGTACTATCTCCTTATCGGACAGTGTAGATCCAAGATCAGACTGCGCGTTCTGTGCAAGCTGATCTTGATCTACGCTGTCCGCAAAAGGTCAGCGAGTCGCGCTTAGCAGCCTAAGTGCTAATCCTTTGATCGCCAACATTGATTTTTTAAATGGCCGGTAGAAAGAAGATCCAAATTTTACAATGTCATTAAAAATATTTCACAGTGTCGGACAGTGTAGATCAAAAAACAGATTGCAAATTCCTTGCGGTCTGATCTTGATCTACACTGTCCGTACATTGCTCAAAAACAAACTCAAATAATAAACGTATAAAGGGTTGAAATTGAGGAAGATCGACCGAATGAATATTCACACATTTAAGAAGAAAATAAAAACTACATACATCTATGTCTAGCTGTCGAGGAATTAATAATATTTGCCTGTAAATGTCAGTTTATTATGATAAAATTGAGTCACGTGTTTAAACCCCAAAAATGAGACTGGGATCAGAACTTAAAAAAAAAAAAACTAGGCTGAGCTACGTCTAAGCCGCGCATTAATTCCACTTTTCACTGCGGTCTACTTTCTCCATAAGCACTAGGTCGAAATGAAACGACTTATTCTTGTTTTAGGCATTAACATTCTATGTATTATTTCAAACTTTATTCAATAATCACCCATGTAAAAGAATTAACCCTTCACAACCATAGGCGACAAATTAAAAGTAATTTTTGTGTGGACGTGAAGATCAAGATCAGACTGCACAAAACGTGCAAACGAATATTTGGATCTAATCCTCCTGGAACTTTATATTTCTCAAAACAAAACAAAACAAAGAGGCGTGTCGGTTTAGATTTAATTGCATATTTATACCCCGAAAAAAAAAGACGAAATGATTTTCAATGGGGTGGGTGAAAGAATTAACTATTTCGGCACCAAAACATATAAACTTGACCTCATTCACTGGCTGAAGATACATCCACTTAAAGTTAGATATTTTATGTTGTACGCTTAACAAGCGGAAGGTACAGATCCAAGATCAGACTGCACGTTCTGTGCAGTCTGATCTTGATCTGTACCGCCTGCAAGAGTCCCTGTTTTTCGCCTATTGCGCTCAAAGGGTTGAAAGGCAAATGATCATTTACAGTAAAGATAAAGGCGACTAAATATAATGTTTACAAATGGCATTTATCCAATATCCAATCGTAGCCACCCGATAACCTCTTTGTGGATTAACCCGTGGCTATACAAAATAAACAATACACACCTTTTTTTGTTGACGGTGTCAGAAAACACGGTGGCAACGAAAGCGAATTGCTCATTACGAGTAATATGCTCCTTTTCTGAACGCTTTAAAGTGAGCGTGGTTGTGCAGATATTTATTCAATGATTTGCATTTTTTTTTTTCGTTGTCTTTCTGTCACATTGACGAGCATTGCAACAAAATGCATAATTATATAATATGAAAAAGGCAAAGCCTCAATACGAGCGACGTAAATGATTTGTGGAACAAATATCTATTTATTCGAATGACGAGCTAGATTCTTGATCTTGAAATCAAAGGGTTTTGAGTTCGAATTCTGTCTTTGCCAAAACTAATTTTGAGCGTTGTCAAAAGTAGAAAGCATTTTTCTTTCGTAGATTTATACATGTGAAATAGGGCGAACTGTCCCTAATTTCCTGAACAAAATAAAGACAGTTCCTTGACAATTTCCTTAAGTTATGTCCAGAAAAAATATCTTGGAATGATTATTGGTCAACATATAAAGACCATCTTATGGGAACATTTCCTCACTGCATGTAGATCTAGATCTACGCTTTGATTTTTACGAGGAATCCGTCAGTAGGTTGGGAAGAATACTAGTATTGAGTAGAGTACTGGTAAAAGGAATTTCAGGAATGCATGGTAGGTGAACTTGCCGCCGCAATGAATATACACACAAAAGGAATCGTCAGTGCACAGGTCTACTCACGTTTTACCTGGAGTTTCTTTTCAATCAGAGTGCTTAGATCGCTAAAATCAGATTATAGACTTCCTTTTTCATCCCATCTGCTTTCCTACACATCCGTCGTTGAAACAGTAATCAGTGCAGAGACAGGAATGAATTCTGTCGCAGTGACTAGATCTAGATCTGTCATCAATCCTAGGAAAGAAATTTGCAAAGTTTTCGGATAGATATCCAACTTATGGCAAAAATACGCCAAACTTTTCGATCTATTAACAAGCTTTCGTAACATTAAATAGATCTAAATATATTTGAGCCATGTTGCGGTAAAAGAGGGTTTAATGCATCTCTGTGATGTATGATACCACGCAAGTTATCACATAATTATACATCCATATTGTATGATAACTGACTGAATCAAAAGGCATGCAAACTGGTCCTTTGACATGTAGAACGTTGAAAAATAGATCTAGCAAAGAGTTTTTACCCAGGTTAACTTGCGCGGACTACACAGGCCGACCTGGGTCGATAGTTTTTTTGCAAATGCATTAAGCCCCCTTTTTACAGATCTTAAATCCGGCTTTCTCTGTAAATGGCATTTTGAAAAAGCCAAAAAACTAGTTTAGTCATGATTTCTTCGACACAATGTTTTCCGCGAAAAACGGCTCGTGTATGACGTAAGAATAGTATGATTAATGACGTCATTATTTTCTAGCATAGATCATTGTGTATGTTTATACACAAATAGACGCTTAAAACGCTGAAAGTAAGAAATCAGATAATCTGTACTTATTAAACTGATAATGATTTTAAGTAATCATCCGATCGGTAGATAATTTTTGTCATTTTTTACCAATCAGGTACTTGTGCGAAAGATTGTCATACGTGTGACGCTGTGCGACTAACCGGAAGACACTCAATTTTTAAGTCCTCCCTATTTAAATTTAGACTAAAACCCAGAAAGAAGTCGGAATTTCATTTTTGAAAATCTAGAACGGTGTTACCGCAAAACGAGCACAGCGAGTTACGGGCTTTGCCCGTGACTCGCTGTCGCTCGTTATAAAGAATAGAAATAAAAGGAAAGATATAAAGCAAAACTGCGGCTAAACAGGCCTAATTTATGAGAGAAAAAACATGCTCCAAAATTCCAACCTGAAAATAGACAACTGCCGTTATCGACCCTTAAGCTGTTATTTAAATTGAACGAACATTTCCAGTCGAACCTATCCTGCGGACTTATCTCCCTTTTTTGAGAAGTGGATGAACATGTGAAAGATGTTAGAGAGAATGTTTTATCTTGTAATGACATATTGAATATATATGTCGTTGGCCAGATTGGAATCTAGGCAGTTCCGGAATCTGCCTAGGCAGATCTGGAATCTGCTTAGACCAAATTAGAATTCTAAGCTGGTCTAGACAAGAATAGAATTCCAATTTGGTCTAGGCAGATTCTAGATCTGCCTGGGCCAAATTAGAATTCCAGTTTAGCTAGGCAGATACAGGATCTGCCTAGACCAAGCTGGAATCTACTTTTATTTTAGAGTCTTTTCAGTGGATACCCATTTTCACCCCCAAAAAAGCAAACTATATCATTTGAATTTTGATATTTGAACTTTTTACCATAAATGTAAAATTAAATAAACACATTTATATAATATAAAAAAAAAGGTGTAAGTTATGGATTTATCCTTATTCTTCATTTTTTCTGTAGTTTCCAACTTAAATCATATTTTGCAAGAAATAGATCTATAGACAAAGATTAGCATGTACATCATTACAGTTTGGTCTACATTTTCCTTTTTTTATTATTATCATTGTTATATTTTTTATGACTTATTATTCATGTACAATGTAATTAATTGCAAATGATATATATATATATAAACACCCACACCCACACACACACACTCCTTGAATCCACAACTGTACATCATTTTTCTTCACAAAATGTTACAATTTCTTCTCGCACATAACAACCTTTCAGGAAAAAAGTACACATGTCAAAATCAAATGCATTCTCTCTCTCTCTCACTCGCGCTCTCTCTCTCTCAGATCGTCTTGCCCAGTTGCCTGGTCGGTAAAGTACATGACTTAAAACCTATACAGTCGCAGGTTCGGTCCCCAAGCTGTACCAGTTTCTGTCCGAGGTTCGATTATATTCATTGATGCAGGATTTATTCTATCCTTAATGCCAATCATTCTATCGACTAAAGTTATTTTGAAAAGCAGCCAGTGGTTTGGAGAGACTGTTACAAGAGCACTGGCCGCGCCATTTACCTGACATCAAGTTAAAACAATGCTAAAAAAAACTACGCTAACAGAGAAATCTGGCTCCGCTACAACATCCAGCACTACCAACTCAATCATCATCAAAACCATTATTAAATAACTTCACAACTGCTGTAAACTTAAACAGTTTTCCTCAATACTATTTTAGTTCACTTTTCAACACTGTTATAAGAAATCAGGAAAACATCTTTGTTCTACATTCAAATCAGTTCCATTTCTTTACTCCATTTCCACCTTGTCCACAGTATTTCCAGTTTTTTTCATCTTTAAGTTTTGATTCTTTCCAAAAAGTCAGTAAACAACAATCAAATATACACTTATCATTTCCAGTGCTTCCATAATATGGGGACAGGCTTGGGGATATGATACCAGTATTTTCTCCCATTATAGTAAGATCTTTCTCTCCAAGGTCTTACAAACATGACCCATAAACATATTTTTTCGTTTACCTTATCAATGTCCCCTCTGAGAATCGATCAACTTTAAAAGTAGACTTCAGCAACATACTTCTTTACTTTTCACCACTTCTTTACAAAATCAAATTGTGTCAAGGATTCTTAAACATGACATATCCTTGCCTCCTTCCAAATAAGTCTTTTTTCCTTCAATTCACAGCAATATTGTACATCATTTTTCTTTACAAAATGTTACAATTTCTTCTCGCACATAACAACCTTCCAGGAATGAAGTAAAGATTTCAAATTCAAATACTCCCTCTCTCTCTCTGCCAACATCACTAAAAGCAGCGGCAAAGTAATGTTCCAGACATAAAACCCAAGGTTCTATAGTTCGATTTCCCGGCAAATCAAACTTTCTTTTTCAGGATTGTATAAGTTCATTGCGACAGGATTCATTCTTCTCTTATCGTTGACCAATGTTTCAAATAATCTAAGTTTCAAAGCAAACAATGGTTTGGGAAAGGTTAAAAGCAAAGTACCGGTAAAAGAAACTCCAATAACGCATAAATAGGTGCGTGCGATATAACTCAAATTATGTTGAAATCGTCTGATCGGGCTCATAACTTTCATTTTTCGTTAACATGGCTCCCTTTAAGATCTGATCAATTACAAAAGAAAACTTCATCAGCATAATTCTCAGCTTAGTTGCTCAGTTGATGACGTAAAAGGCCTGAAACTTGGGGTTCACAGGTTCGATTCCCCAGCTGTTGCAATTTTTATCCGAGGTTTGATGACAGTTATTGAGACAAGATTCATTAATTTCTCGTCGCTCGCAGTTTTTTTTCCTTCCTTCAATTCACAACACAACTGGGCATCATTTTTCTTTACAAAATGTTACAATTTCTTCTCGCACATAACAACCCTCCAGGAATACAGTAAATATTTCAAAATCAAATACAAACACTCTTTCTCTCTCCTCTCTCTCCCAACATTACTAAAGGCAGCGGCAAAGTAATGTTCCAGACTTTCAACCCAAGGTTCAGTAGTTCGATTCGCCGGCTAATCTAATTTCCTTTTTCAGGATTAACTTCAAAGCGGCAGGATTCACACTTCTCTCATCATTGAACAATGTTTCCAATGATCTACGTTTGAAAGCAAACAGTGGTTTGGGAAAGGTTAAAAGCAAAATACCGGTAAAAGTAACTCCAATAACGCATAAGTAGGTGCGTGCGTTATAACTCAAATTATGTTCAAGTCGTCAGATCGGGCTCATAACTTTCATTTTCGTTAACATGGCTCCGTTTAAGATCGGATCAATTGCAAAAGAAAACTTCATCAGCATAATTCTCAGCTTAGTTGCTCAGTTCACGACGTACGAGGCCTTAAACTAGGAGTTTTCGGGTTCGATTCCCCAGCTGTTGCATTTTTTATCCGAAGTTTGATGACAGTCATTGCGACAAGATTCATTAATTTCTCATCGCTCACATTTCCCCCCCCTTAAATTCACAACATAACTGTACATCATTTTTCTTTACAAAATGTTACAATTTCCTCTCGCACATAACAACCCTCCAGAAATAAAGTAAACATTTCAAAATCAGATACTCTCTCTCTCTCTCTCTCTCTCAACATCACTAAAGGCAGCGGCAAAGTAATCTTCCAGACTTTGAAACCCAAGGTACTATAGTTCGATTCGCCGGCTAATCTAATTTCCTTTTTCAGGATTAAGTTCATACCGATAGGATTCATTCTTCTCTCATCATTGAACAATATTTCATATGATCTACGTTTGAAAGCAAACAGTGGTTTGGGGAAAGTTAAAAGAAAAATACCGGTAAAAGAAACTCCAATAACGCATAAGTATGTGCGTGCGTTATAACAAATTCTGTTGAAGTCGTCAGATCGGGCTCATAACTTTCATTTTCGTTAACATAGCTCCGTGTTAGATCTGATCAATTGCAAAAGAAAATTTCATCAGCATAATTCTCAGCTTGGTTATATAACTCAAATTATGTTGAAATCGTCTGATCGGACTCATAACTTTCATTTTTCGTTAACATGGCTTCCTTTAAGATCTGATCAATTACAAAAGAAAACTTCATCACCATAATTCTCAGCTTAGTTGCTCAGTTGATGACGTAAAAGGCCTGAAACTTGGGGTTCACAGGTTCGATTCCCCAGCTATTGCAATTTTCATCAGAGGTTTGATGAGAGTCATTGCGACAAGATACATTAATTTCTAATCGCTCACATATTTTTCCCGGCAACAGTTATATAGGAAAGCAGCCATTGGTTTGGAATAATGTGCAAGGTACTGGTAAATGAAATACCAACATAGCATGGATAGGTGCACATGACGCCCCGATATACATGTAACTGATATGACTGAAATAATACACTTTCAACTCTCTATGTATCTGCTATAAACTCAATTTCCTTCGAACATCGTCAATCCATTTGAGCTAAGGCAAGAGACAACTAGATTCTCCCTTATAATTTCATTTAGGGCGATAAATTAAACGTGGCCCAAATGATCAGATTTGTCTTTTGAAGTAGTGGGGCAAACGCGGCATTAAACCAGCATTGTTTCCTGATTCAAACAATGTTTTCAAAAGTCTTCCTCTCTAAGGTCGTGCTGAAAGAATCTTTATGACGTTTAATAAATCTTCACTAAATAAAACAATGAAGAGATCGGTAGCTCAGTCGGTAATCTATGGGACTTGAGACCAGGGTATTGCTGGTTCCAATTCCTAGCTCGGCAAATTTCTTTCCAAGTACTGATTATATTCATTGCGACAGGATCTCTCTCTCTGCTGAATAATGTTTTAATGTTTATGACGTGGAGTATGTGAGAAAGCAGCCAGTGGATATAATATTGTGTGGAGCACTGGATAAAGAAACCATAAAGGACTTGAGAACAGGGCGTCGTTGGTTGGTTTCCCGGCTCGGTCGATTGCTTATAGTCACTGCGATAGGATTCATTCCGCTCTCAACGTTGACCATTGTTTCGACGACTGTTATGTGGGAAAGCAGCCAGTGGCTTGGAAAGAATATTGTGCGTAATACTGGTAAAAGAAATTACAGGAAAGAATAGATAGGTGCACTGGCCGCCGCAATATAAACTGAAATAATGTTGCAAACGGCGTTTATCACTCTTCAATCAATCAATGAATCAAAAATCTTACGTGAATGTTTATGAATTATTTTCAATAAACAAGTTGCTTTTGATCATAAAATAGGAACCTTGGCTTTTTCGGCATTCTTACGGTAAATAGCTGAGGCTGATACGATATTCAAAGTGGTCGTATGTAGAAATGTACAGGGTGATTACATAATTTTGTAAGATCTTGCCAGGATGTCTCAATTGTGCCAGTTACACCATTAACATTTCATCCTAAAAGATCCAATGCATAATTCTACATAGTTCTTCATCTACATGTATTTCAAAGCAGATTACACTCAAAATTACGAACTGAGGTAGCATCATATCAACTGAGAAACGATCAATCATACTGACTGAGGAAGATATGAAGAAGAGGAAGCTAAATTTATTGTAGGAAGTACATTTTTTGGAGGAAAAGGATAAACATCATAGTCCAAGAATACAGTCCTATAAACGTGAGAAACACAACAAGGAGACAACAGCTGCAATATAAAGTCAGCCAAAAGAGATGAATGGATGGATGGATGGATGGATGGATGGAGATAGGTAGATATATAGATAGATAGATAGAAAGATAGAATTTGACGGACAGAAGGCGAAAGAGATGGATAGATGTACAGAGACAGAGAGAGAAGTTTGCAGGTAGGACAAAGAAATAAAGGGAGACAAATAGACAGACAGAGAGAACGTGAGAGATCATGAACGATAGACAGTGAGACAGAAGATTGTGGAATACCGAAAGAGACAGAGACAAACAGAGATAGAGAGACTGTGTGAAAGGAGGCAGTGAGATATAGATAGAAAGAGGAGAGATATATACGAAGAGGGGGGAGAGAAATGGGAAGGGATAGAGAGAATAGTAGAGAGCGAGAGTAAGACAGAAAGCGAGAAAGAGAGAGAGAGAGGGAGAGAGAGAGAGAGAAAGAGAGAGCGACAGAGAGAGACTGAAAGTGGAAATCAGTAGAGATGGAAAGATAAAAATGAGGAGCAGAGAATAAGACAAAGAGTTCTGAAAAGAGAAGATAGAGAGTGAGAGACAGAGAGAGCGAGAGCGAGAGAGAGAGAGAGAACAGAAAGAGACAGACAGACAGACGGCGATTGGAGAGAGAGGTTAAGAGAGACAGAAATAGCGAAACGACAGAGACAGAGAGATAGAGAGAGAGAGAGAATGAGAAACATAGAGAGCGACAGAGAGAGATTGAAAGTGGAAATCAGTGTAGAAGGAAAGATCAGAATGAGGACCAGAGAGCAAGACAAAGAATTCGGAAAAGAGAAGATAGAGACTGAGAGACAGAGATAGAGAGAGAGAGAGAAACAGATAGAGAGAGAGAAAGAAAGAGAGGAAGAAAGAGATAGAGAAATAGATATTAAGAGAGAGGAGAGGTGAAAAGAGACAGAAATAGCGAAACGAGAGGCAAAGAGAGAGAGAGAGATAGAGAGAGAAAAAGAGATAGACAGAGATTGAGAGAGAGAGGTGAAGAGAGACAGAAATAGCAAAACGAGAGAGAGAAAGAGATTGAGAGAGAGAAGGAGAGAGAGACCGAAATAAAAGAGAGAGAGAGAGAGAGCGCGAGAGCGAGATGACAGTGAAATGAGGTTGAATACATTATTTCAGACCGTTTAGATTAAGGGTTAAAATCATAAAGAAGAAGTAGAGGCCAAAGAGTTATCGGTGAAATAAAAGTGCAGGCATTGGTTCGTCGTCTGAAGGTACTCTCAATTAAGTTAGGTAGAAATATAAAGGAAGTAGATAGAACAAGCTAATCGACTGGAGCTAAAATACGAGTAAGGGCATAGTTATAAATACTGAGGGTATATCTGTCGAACTGAGAGAATATATAACCTACCATAGATACAGGCATACGGTATTGGGTTGAAATAATAGAAGTGACATTGTTTCAAGGTTTGAGGGAACATCGAACTGAGAAATTATTTCACCGTCTGAGACAAAGTAGAAGAAACCAAAAGAACATCTTACCGACTGGCGGTGCAGGCTAACAGGTTGGGAGTAAAATTTCTGAAAGGACACAGGTTTATAGCTTAATGATACACATCTCACTCACCAAGGCTACCATCTCAATTCCTGTAAGAACATAAAACGGGCTGTTGCAGTAACCAATGGACAGAGGACACATCTTCGAACTGTGGGTACATCAAGTGGGCAAGGGATACAGTCTAATTGAAAACGGGTAAATTTAAGATAGAATAAGCTTTAGGGCCCTATGGTGTATCCGAGTGATTGAGGTGCATCTCATAGACTAAGGGTTTTCATTGCTAACTTTGGGTTCAACGCTTTGACTAATGTTATAAGACTGGAAGAAAAGTTATAATTAGGAAACTCCCTGAACTTACACCTAACAGATTTAGGGTATATATCAGGAAAAGTGTGTAAAGGCAAGCTGTGCAAATGGTACCATTTGAGTGAGGCCAACGGTTCAGGGCCTGGGGGTACATTCAACTGACTATAGGTACGATTTCAAAGTCGTCTAAGAGGACATGAAATAGACTGGGGAAACATTCCACGAACTGAGGATACAATCTCAAGGACTCAATCGATATGCTTGTAACGGACTGAGGGTTGGTTTTAGGCGCTGTGGGTATGAAATCGCCGACTGTGGGTACAGGCTTAGGAACTTGTGCAGTCACAGGAACGTGGAAATACAGCTTTAGGACCTATTTAAAAGCAATTTCAAGCGATATAGAGCTCGCCGCTAAAGGTGTAAGACTCAATCAAACAAAAAGAAGAAATATTTCTCGAACTGAAGGTACATCTCTTGGACTAAAGGTAAATCAAACAGACTGAAGGGGCTAACGCACGGCATTTGGTTTAATTCAAAGTAAAAACAAGTGTCTGGATCTTCATTTACATCTGACAGGCCGACGATACGTCTTACAGAAAGGCACATACAAAGAATCAAGAAGTGGTTGATCATATCGAATAATTTCCAGAGGTAAGGTTGATCTCATTGACTAATAGTACAGCCTAATGAAGTAGAGAAATAACAAACTGGTTGATTCTCAAGCGTTTGTTGACTCCTCCCTTTGGCTAAGGTTTCATCTCACGAATTGAAGGTACATGCTGAGATTGGGTTAAATGAGACTAAAGACGATGGTACGGACTAATGGGCCACTATTACGCACTAAATGTATTTCTCCCGATGTGAAAGTACATCATTTTTCTTCACAAAATGTGACAATTTCTTCTCGAGCATAACAACTTTTCAGGAAAAAAGTAAACATGTCAAATACATTCTCTCTCTTTCTCTCAGATCGTCTTGCCAAGTTGCTTGGTCGGTAAAGTACATGGCTTAAAACCTATACAGTCGAAGGTTCGGTCCCCAAGTTGTATCAATTTCTGTCCGAGGTTCGATTATATTCATTGTTGCAGGATTTATTCTATGCTTAATGCCGATCATTCTATTGACTAAAGTTATTTTGAAAGCAGCCAGTAGTTTGGAGAGACTGTTACAAGAGCACTGGCCGCGCCATTTACCTGACATCAAGTTAAAACAATGCTAAAAAAAACTACGCTAACAAAGAAATCTGGCTCCGCTACAACATCCAGCACTACAAACTCAATCATCATCATCATCAAAACCATTATTAAATAACTTCACAACTGCTGTAAACTTAAACAGTTTTCCTCAATACTATTTTAGTTCACTTTTCAACACTGTTATAAGAAATCAGGAAAACATCTTTGTTCTACATTCAAATCAGTTCCATTTCTTTACTCCATTTCCACCTAGTCCACAGTATTTCCAGTTTTTTTTTCCATCTTTAAGTTTTGATTCTTTCCAAAAAATCAGTAAACAACAATCAAATATACATTTATCATTTCCAGTGCTTCCATAATATGGGGACAGGCTTGGGGATATGATACCAGTATTTTCTCCCATTATAGTAAGATCTTTCTCTCCAAGGTCTTGCAAACATGACTCATAAACATATTTTTCGTTTACCTTATCAATGTCCCCTCTAAGAATCGATCAACTTCAAAAGTAGACTTCAGCAACATACTTCTTTGCTTTTCATCACTTCTTTACAAAATCAAATTGTGTCAAGGATTCCTAAACATGAGATATCCTTGCCTCCTTCCAAATAGGTCTTTTTTCCTTCAATTCACAACACAATTGTACATCATTTTTCTTTACAAAATGTTACAATTTCTTCTCGCACATAACAACCTTCCAGGAATAAAGTAAATATTTCAAATTCAAATACTCCCTCTCTCTCTCTCTCTCTCTCTCTCTCTATCCCTTTGCAAACATCACTAAAAGCAGCGGCAAAGTAATGTTACAGACGTAAAACCCAAGGTTCTATAGTTCGATTTCCCGGCAAATCAAATTTTCTTTTTCAGGATTGTATAAGTTCATTGCGACAGGATTCATTCTTCTCTTATCGTTGACCAATGTTTAAAATAATCTACGTTTCAAAGCAAACAATGGTTTGGGAAAGGTTAAAAGCAAAGTACCGGTAAAAGAAACTCCAATAACGCATAAATAGGTGCGTGCGATATAACTCAAATTATGTTGAAATCGTCTGATCGGGCTCATAACTTTCATTTTTCGTTAACATGGCTTCCTTTAAGATCTGATCAATTACAAAAGAAAACTTCATCACCATAATTCTCAGCTTAGTTGCTCAGTTGATGACGTAAAAGGCCTGAAACTTGGGGTTCACAGGTTCGATTCCCCAGCTGTTGCAATTTTTATCCGAGGTTTGGGGACAGTCATTGCGACAAGATTCATTAATTTCTCGTCGCTCGCAGTTTTTTTCCCTTCCTTCAATTCACAACACAACTGGGCATCATTTTTCTTTACAAAATGTTACAATTTCTTCTCGCACATAACAACCCTCCAGGAATACAGTAAACATTTCAAAATCAAATACACACACTCTCTCTCTCCCTCTCTCTCCCAACATCACTAAAGGCAGTGGAAAAGTAATGTTCCAGACTTTAAAACACAAGGTTCTGTAGTTCGATTCGCCGGCTAATCTAATTTCCTTTTTCAGGATTAAGTTCAAAGCGACAGGGTTCATTCTTCTCTCATCATTGAACAAAGTTTCAAATAATCTACGTTTGAAAGCAAACAGTGGTTTGGGAAAGGTTAAAAGCAAAATACCGGTAAAAGTAACCCCATTATCGTCAGATCGGGCTCATAACTTTCATTTTCGTTAACATGGCTCCGTTTAAGATCGGATCAATTGCAAAAGAAAACTTCATCAGCATAATTCTCAGCTTAGTTGCTCAGTTCACGACGTACGAGGCCTTAAACTAGGAGTTTTCGGGTTCGATTCCCCAGCTGTTGCAATTTTTATGCGAGGTTTGATAACAGTCATTGCAACAAGATTCATTAATTTCTCATCGCTCACATTTTTCCCCCTTCAATTCACAACATAACTGTACATCATTTTTCTTTAGAAAATGTTACAATTTCTTCTCGCATATAACAACCCTCCAGAAATAAAGTAAACCTTTCAAAATCAAATACTCTCTCTCTCGCTCTCTCTCTTCCTCTCTCTCAACATCACTAAAGTTAGCGGCAAATTAATCTTCCAGACTTTAAACCCAAGGTATTATAGTTCGATTCGCCGGCTCATCTAATTTCCTTTTTCACGATTAAGTTCATAGCGACAAGATTCATTCTTCTCTCATCATTGAACAATGTTTCAAATGATCTACGTTTGAAAGCAAACAGTGGTTTGGGGAAAGTTAAAAGCAAAATACCGGTAAAAGAAACCCAGATAACGCATAAGTAGGTGCGTGCGTTATAACTCAAATTATGTTGGAGTCGTCAGATCGGGCTCATAACTTTCATTTTCGTTAACATGGCTCCGTTTAAGATCGGATCACTTGCAAAGGAAAACTTCATCAGCATAATTCTCAGCTTGAGTGCTCAGTTGATGATGTACGAGGCCTCAAACTAGGAGTTTTCAGGTTCGATTTCCCCAGCTGTTGCAATTTTCATGCGAGGTTTGATGACAGTCATTGCAACAAGATTCATTAACTTCTAATCGCTCACATATTTTTCCCGACAACAGTTATGTAGGAAAGCAGCCATTGGTTTGGAGTAATGTGCAAGGTACTGGTAAATGAAATACCAACACAGCATGGATAGGTGCACATGACGCCGTGATATACATGTAACTGATATGGCTTTCAACTCTCTATGTATCTGCTATAAACTTAAATTCCTTCGAACATCGTCAATCCATTTGAACTAAGGCAAGAGACAACTAGATTCTCCCTTATAATTTCATTTAGGGCGATAAATTAAACGTGGCCCAAATGATCAGATTTGTCTTTTGAAGTAGTGGGGCAAACGCGGCATGAAACCATCATTATTTCCTACTTCAAACAATGTTTTCAAAAGTCTTCCTCTCTAAGGTCGTGCTGAAAGAATCTTTATGACGTTTATCAAACCTTCACTAAATAAAACAATGCCGAGATCGGTAGCTCAGTCGGTAATCTATGGGACTTGAGACCAGGGTATTGCTGGTTCCAATTCCTAGCTCGGCAAATTTCTTTCCAAGTACTGATTATATTCATTGCGACAGGATCTCTCTCTCTCTCTCTCTCTCTCTCTCTCTCTCTGCTGAATGTTTTAATGTTTATGACGTGGAGTATGTGAGAAAGCAGCCAGTGGATATAATATTGTGAGGAGCACTGGATAAAGAAACCATAAAGGACTTGAGAACAGGGCGTCGTTGGTTGGTTTCCCGGCTCGGTCAATTTTTTCCGAGGATTGCTTATAGTCACTGCGATAGGATTCATTCCTCTCTCAACGTTGACCATTGTTTCGACGACTGTTATGTGGGAAAGCAGCCAGTGGCTTGGAAAGAATATTGTGCGTAATACTGGTAAAAGAAATTACAGGAAAGAATAGATAGGTGCACTGGCCGCCGCAATATAAACTGAAATAATGTTGCAAACGGCGTTTATCACTCTTCAGTCAATCAATGAATCAAAAATCTTACGTGAATGTTTATGAATTATTTTCAATAAACAAGTTGCTTTTGATCATAAAATAGGAACCTTGGCTTTTTCGGCATTCTTACGGTAAAGAGCCGAGGCTGATACGATATTCAAAGTGGTCGTATGTAGAAATGTACAGGGTGATTACATAATTTTGTAAGATCTTGCCAGGATGTTTCAATTGTGCCAGTTACATCATTAACATTTCATTCTAAAAGATCCAATGCAGAATTCTACATAGTTCTTCATCTACATGTATTTCAAAGCAGATTACACTCAAAATTACGGACTGGGGCAGCATCATATCAACTGAGAAACGATCAATTATACAGACTGAGGAAGATATGAAGAAAAGGAAGCTAAATTTATTGTAGGAAGTACATGTTTTAGAGGAAAAGGATAAACATCATAGTCCAAGAATACAGTCCTATAAACGTGAGAAACACAACAAGGAGACCACAACTGCAATATAAAGTCAGCCAAAAGAGATGAATGGATGGATGGATGAATGGATGGATGGATGATGGAGATAGGTAGATAGATCGATAGATAGAGAGATAGAAAGATAGAATTTGAGGGACAGAAGGCGAAAGAGATGGATAGATGGACAGAGACAGAGAGATAAGTTTGCAGGTAGGAAAGAAAGAAAGCGAGAAAGAGAGGGACAGAGAGAGAGAGAAAATGAGAGAGATAGAGAGTGACAGAGAGAGACTGAAAGTGGAAATCAGTGTAGATGGAAAGATAAGAATGAGGAGCTGAGAGTAAGACAAAGAGTTCTGAAAAGAGAAGATAGAGAGTGAGTGAGAGAGAGAGAGAGAGAGAGGGAGGGAAAGAGAGAGACAGAGAGAAAGAGAGAGAGAGAGAAAGATAGAAAAAAGAAAGAGATAAACAGACAGAGATTGAGAGAGAGAGAGGTGAAGAAAGACAGAAATAGCGAAACGAGAGAGAAAGAGAGAAAAAGAAAGAGATAGACAGACAGAGATTGAGAGAGGGAGAGGTGAAGAGAGACAGAAATAGCGAAGTGAGAGAGAGAGAGAGAGAGAAAGAGAGAGAGAGGTGAAGAGAGTGAGAGATAGAGAGAGACGGAAATGAAAAAGAGAGAGAGAGGGCGAGATGACAGTGAAATGAGCGTGAATACATTATTTCAGACCGTTTAGATTGAGGATTAAAGTCATGAAGAAGAAGTACCGTCCAAAGAGTTATCCGTGAAATAAGAGTGCAGGCATAGGTTCGTCATCTGAAGGTACATTCAATTAAGTTAGGTTGAAATATAAAGGAAGCAGTTAGAACAAGCTAATCGACTGGAGCTAAAATACGAGTAAGGGCATAGTTGTAAATACTGAGGGTATATCTGTCGAATTGAGAGAATATATAACCTACCATAGATACAGGCATGCGGTATTGGGTTGAAATAATAGAAGGGACATTGTTTCAAGGTTTGAGGGAACATCGAACTGAGAATGTATTTCACCGTCTGAGACAAAGTAGAAGGAACCAAAAGAACATCTTACCGACTGGCGGTGCAGGCTAACAGGTTGGGAGTAAAATTTCTGAAAGGACACAGGTTTATAGCTTAATGATACACATCTCACTCACCAAGGCTACCATCTCAATTCCTGTAAGAACATAAAACGGGCTGTTGCAGTAACCAATGGACAGAGGACACATCTTCGAACTGCGGGTACATCAAGTGGGCAAGGGAAGCTGTGCAAATGGTACCATTTCAGTGAGGCCAACGGTTCAGGGCCTGGGGGTACATTCAACTGACTATAGGTACGATTTCAAAGTCGTCTAAGAGGACATGAAATAGACTGGGGAAACATTCCACGAACTGAGGATACAATCTCAAGGACTCAATCGATATGCTTGTAACGGACTGAGGGTTGGTTTTAGGCGCTGTGGGTATGAAATCGCCGACTGTGTGTACAGGCTTAGGAACTTGTGCAGTCACAGGAACGTGGAAATACTGCTTTAGGACCTATTTAAAAGCAATTTCAAGCGATATAGAGCTCGCCGCTAACGATGTAAGACTCAATCAAACAAAAAGAAGAAGTATTTCTCGAACTTAAGGTACATCTCTTGGACTAAAGGTAAATCAAACAGACTGAAGGGGCTAACGCACGGCATTTGGTTTAATTCAAAGTAAAAACAAGTATCTGGATCTTCATTTACATTTGACAGACCGACGATACATCTTACAGAAAGGCACATACAAAGGACCAAAAAGTGGTTGATCATATCGAATAATTTCCAGAGGTAAAGTTTATCTCATTGACTAAGAGTACGGCCTAATGAAGTTGAGAAATAAGAAACTGGTTGATTCTCAAGCGTTTGTTGACTCCTCACATGGGCTAAAGGTTCAACTCATGAATTGAGGGTACATACTCAGTTTGGGTTAAATGAGACTAAAGACGATGGTAAGGAGTAATGGGCCAGTATTACGAACTAAATGTATTTCTCCCGATGTGAAAGTACAACCTGCGGACTGAGGATAAAATCTCCAAGACTAAGAAAATGTTTAATGGAAATGATGACAGTTATTGCGACAGGGTTTCTTCTTATCTCAGCGCTGATAATCCTTCCAACGACGTCAGAAAAAGAAAGCAGTAAGTGCCAACGGGAACAATATTGTGCGAAGTACTGGTAAAAGAAAGTACTGATCTCCCTTCAAATAGCCTATAACTTTTTTTATTGAATCCAAAACTGTCCAGAAAATATCGAACGCCTTAAAATTAACTTCTGCACATTTCTAAACATACGGCCATTAAAATCTACATGTTCACACATATTGCTTATTCCATCATTGTTCTTTACAAAAAGTTACAATCTCTTCTCGCACATAACAACTCTTCAGAAATAAATAAACACGGACTGAAAATATATCTCCCGATGTGAAAGTAAAACCTGCGGACTGAGGATACAATCTCTTAGACTGAGAATATGCTCTATGGAATTGATGACAGTTATTGCGACAGGGTTTATTCTTATCTCAGCGCTCATAATTCTTTCGACGAGGTTGTGTGAGAAAAGCAACCAGTGCCAATGAAAACAATACTGTGCGAAGTACCGGTAAAAAGTTATTCCCCTTCCAAAAGCGTATATTTTTTTTCCCTTCAACCCACAACTGTACATCATTTTTCTTCACAAAATGTGACAATTTCTTCTCGAGCTTAACAACTTTTCAGGAAAAAAGTAAACATGTCAAATACATTCTCTCTCTTTCTCTCTCTCTCAGATCGTCTTGCCAAGTTGCTTGGTCGGTAAAGTACATGGCTTAAAACCTATACAGTCGAAGGTTCGGTCCCCAAGTTGTATCAATTTCTGTCCGAGGTTCGATTATATTCATTGTTGCAGGATTTATTCTATGCTTAATGCCGATCATTCTATTGACTTAAGTTATTTTGAAAAGCAGCCAGTGGTTTGGAGAGACTGTTACATGAGCACTGGTCGCGCCATTTACCTGACATCAAGTTAAAACAATGCTAAAAAAAACACGCTAACAAAGAAATCTGGCTCCGCTACAACATCCAGCACTACCAACTCAATCATCATCATCATCAAAACCATTATTAAATAGCTTCACAACTGCTGTAAACTTAAACAGTTTTCCTCAATACTATTTTAGTTCACTTTTCAACACTGTTATAAGAAATCAGGAAAACATCTTTGTTCTACATTCAAATCAGTTCCATTTCTTTACTCCATTTCCACCTAGTCCACAGTATTTCCAGTTTTTTTTTCCATCTTTAAGTTTTGATTCTTTCCAAAAAATCAGTAAACAACAATCAAATATACATTTATCATTTCCAGTGCTTCCATAATATGGGAACAGGCTTGGGGATATGATACCAGTATTTTCTCCCATTATAGTAAGATCTTTCTCTCCAAGGTCTTGCAAACATGACTCATAAACATATTTTTCGTTTACCTTATCAATGTCCCCTCTAAGAATCGATCAACTTCAAAAGTAGACTTCAGCAACATACTTCTTTGCTTTTCACCATTTCTTTACAAAATCAAATTGTGTCAAGGATTCCTAAACATGAGATATCCTTGCCTCATTCCAAATAGGTCTTTTTTCCTTCAATTCACAACACAATTGTACATCATTTTTCTTTACAAAATGTTACAATTTCTTCTCGCACATAACAACCTTCCAGGAATAAAGTAAATATTTCAAATTCAAATACTCCCTCTCTCTCTCTCTCTCTCTCTCTCTCTCTCTCTCTCTCCCTTTGCAAACATCACTAAAAGCAGCGGCAAAGTAATGTTACAGACGTAAAACCCAAGGTTCTATAGTTCGATTTCCCGGCAAATCAAATTTTCTTTTTCAGGATTGTATAAGTTCATTGCGACAGGATTCATTCTTCTCTTATCGTTGACCAATGTTTAAAATAATCTACGTTTCAAAGCAAACAATGGTTTGGGAAAGGTTAAAAGCAAAGTACCGGTAAAAGAAACTCCAATAACGCATAAATAGGTACGTGCGATATAACTCAAATTATGTTGAAATCGTCCGATCGGGCTCATAACTTTCATTTTTCGTTAACATGGCTTCCTTTAAGATCTGATCAATTACAAAAGAAAACTTCATCAGCATAATTCTCAGCTTAGTTGCTCAGTTGATGACGTAAAAGGCCTGAAACTTGGGGTTCACAGGTTCGATTCCCCAGCTGTTGCAATTTTTATCCGAAGTTTGGGGACAGTCATTGCGACAAGATTCATTAATTTCTCGTCGCTCGCAGTTTTTTTCCCTTCCTTCAATTCACAACACAACTGGGCATCATTTTTCTTTACAAAATGTTACAATTTCTTCTCGCACATAACAACCCTCTAGGAATACAGTAAACATTTCAAAATCAAATACACACACTCTCTCTCTCCCTCTCTCTCCCAACATCACTAAAGGCAGTGGAAAAGTAATGTTCCAGACTTTAAAACACAAGGTTCTGTAGTTCGATTCGCCGGCTAATCTAATTTCCTTTTTCAGGATTAAGTTCAAAGCGACAGGGTTCATTCTTCTCTCATCATTGAACAATGTTTCAAATAATCTACGTTTGAAAGCAAACAGTGGTTTGGGAAAGGTTAAAAGCAAAATACCGGTAAAAGTAACTCCAATAACGCATAAGTAGGTGCGTGCGTTATAACTCAAATTATGTTGAAGTCGTCAGATCGGGCTCATAACTTTCATTTTCGTTAACATGGCTCCGTTTAAGATCGGATCAATTGCAAAAGAAAACTTCATCAGCATAATTCTCAGCTTAGTTGCTCAGTTCACGACGTACGAGGCCTTAAACTAGGAGTTTTCGGGTTCGATTCCCCAGCTGTTGCAATTTTTATGCGAGGTTTGATAACAGTCATTGCAACAAGATTCATTAATTTCTCATCGCTCACATTTTTCCCCCTTCAATTCACAACATAACTGTACATCATTTTTCTTTAGAAAATGTTACAATTTCTTCTCGCATATAACAACCCTCCAGAAATAAAGTAAACATTTCAAAATCAAATACTCTCTCTCTCGCTCTCTCTCTTCCTCTCTCTCAACATCACTGAAGTTAGCGGCAAATTAATCTTCCAGACTTTAAACCCAAGGTATTATAGTTCGATTCGCCGGCTCATCTAATTTCCTTTTTCACGATTAAGTTCATAGCGACAAGATTCATTCTTCTCTCATCACTGAACAATGTTTCAAATGATCTACGTTTGAAAGGAAGCAGTGGTTTGGGGAAAGTTAAAAGCAAAATACCGGTAAAAGAAACTCAGATAACGCATAAGTAGGTGCGTGCGTTATAACTCAAATTATGTTGGAGTCGTCAGATCGGGCTCATAACTTTCATTTTCGTTAACATGGCTCCGTTTAAGATCGGATCACTTGCATAGGAAAACTTCATCAGCATAATTCTCAGCTTGAGTGCTCAGTTGATGATGTACGAGGCCTCAAACTAGGAGTTTTCAGGTTCGATTTCCCCAGCTGTTGCAATTTTCATGCGAGGTTTGATGACAGTCATTGCAACAAGATTCATTAACTTCTAATCGCTCACATATTTTTCCCGACAACAGTTATGTAGGAAAGCAGCCATTGGTTTGGAGTAATGTGCAAGGTACTGGTAAATGAAATACCAACACAGCATGGATAGGTGCACATGACGCCGTGATATACATGTAACTGATATGACTTTCAACTCTCTATGTATCTGCTATAAACTTAAATTCCTTCGATAATCGTGAATCCATTTGAACTAAGGCAAGAGACAACTAGATTCTCCCTTACAATTTCATTTAGGGCGATAAATTAAACGTGGCCCAAATGATCAGATTTGTCTTTTGAAGTAGTGGGGCAAACGCGGCATGAAACCAGCATTGTTTCCTACTTCAAACAATGTTTTCAAAAGTCTTCCTCTCTAAGGTCGTGCTGAAAGAATCTTTATGACGTTTATTAAACCTTCACTAAATAAAACAATGCCGAGATCGGTAGCTCAGTCGGTAATCTATGGGACTTGAGACCAGGGTATTGCTGGTTCCAATTCCTAGCTCGGCAAATTTCTTTCCAAGTACTGATTATATTCATTGCGACAGGATCTCTCTCTCTCTCTCTCTCTCTCTCTCTCTCTCTCTGCTGAATAATGTTTTAATGTTTATGACGTGGAGTATGTGAGAAAGCAGCCAGTGGATATAATATTGTGTGGAGCACTGGATAAAGAAACCATAAAGGACTTGAGAACAGGGCGTCGTTGGTTGGTTTCCCGGCTCGGTCAATTTTTTCCGAGGATTGCTTATAGTCACTGCGATAGGATTCATTCCTCTCTCAACGTTGACCATTGTTTCGACGACTGTTATGTGGGAAAGCAGCCAGTGGCTTGGAAAGAATATTGTGCGTAATACTGGTAAAAGAAATTACAGGAACGAATAGATAGGTGCACTGGCCGCCGCAATATAAACTGAAATAATGTTGGAAACGGCGTTTATCACTCTTCAGTCAATCAATGAATCAAAAATCTTACGTGAATGTTTATGAATTATTTTCAATAAACAAGTTGCTTTTGATCATAAAATAGGAACCTTGGCTTTTTCGACATTCTTACGGTAAAGAGCCGAGGCTGATACGATATTCAAAGTGGTCGTATGTAGAAATGTACAGGGTGATTACATAATTTTGTAAGATCTTGCCAGGATGTTTCAATTGTGCCAGTTACACCATTAACATTTCATTCTAAAAGATCCAATGCAGAATTCTACATAGTTCTTCATCTACATGTATTTCAAAGCAGATTACACTCAAAATTACGGACTGAGGCAGCATCATATCAACTGAGAAACGATCAATTATACAGACTGAGGAAGATATGAAGAAAAGGAAGCTAAATTTATGGTAGGAAGTACATGTTTTGGAGGAAAAGGATAAACATCATAGTCCAAGAATACAGTCCTATAAACGTGAGAAACACAACAAGGAGACCACAACTGCAATATAAAGTCAGCCAAAAGAGATGAATGGATGGATGGATGAATGGATGGATGGATGATGGAGATAGGTAGATAGATCGATAGATAGAGACATAGAAAGATAGAATTTGAGGGACAGAAGGCGAAAGAGATGGATAGATGGACAGAGACAGAGAGAGAAGTTTGCAGGTAGGAAAGAAAGAAAGCGAGAAAGAGAGACAGAGAGAGAGAGAAAATGAGAGAGATAGAGAGCGACAGAGAGAGACTGAAAGTGGAAATCAGTGTAGATGGAAAGATAAGAATGAGGAGCTGAGAGTAAGACAAAGAGTTCTGAAAAGAGAAGAGAGAGAGAGAGAGAGAGAGAGAGAGGGAGACAGAGAGAGAGAGAGAGAGAGAGAGAGAGAGAGACAGAGAGAAAGAGAGAGACAGAGAGAAAGAGAGAGAGAGAAAGATAGAAAAAAGAAAGAGATAAACAGAGATTGAGAGAGAGAGAGGTGAAGAAAGACAGAAATAGCGAAACGAGAGAGAAAGAGAGAAAAAGAAAGAGATAGACAGACAGAGATTGAGAGAGGGAGAGGTGAAGAGAGACAGAAAAAGCGAAATGAGAGAGAGAGAGAAAGAGAGAGAGAGAGAGAGAGAGAGAGAGAGAGGGAGAGGTGAAGAGAGTGAGAGATAGAGACGGAAATGGAAATCAGTGTAGATGGAAAGATAAGAGAGAGAGAGAGAGAGACAGAGAGAAAGAGAGAGACAGAGAGAAAGAGAGAGAGAGAGAAAGATAGAAAAAAGAAAGAGATAAACAGACAGAGATTGAGAGAGAGAGAGGTGAAGAAAGACAGAAATAGCGAAACGAGAGAGAAAGAGAGAAAAAGAAAGAGATAGACAGACAGAGATTGAGAGAGGGAGAGGTGAAGAGAGACAGAAATAGCGAAGTGAGAGAGAGAGAGAGAGAGAGAAAGAGAGAGAGAGGTGAAGAGAGTGAGAGATAGAGAGAGACGGAAATGAAAAAGAGAGAGAGAGGGCGAGATGACAGTGAAATGAGCGTGAATACATTATTTCAGACCGTTTAGATTGAGGATTAAAGTCATGAAGAAGAAGTACCGTCCAAAGAGTTATCCGTGAAATAAGAGTGCAGGCATAGGTTCGTCATCTGAAGGTACATTCAATTAAGTTAGGTTGAAATATAAAGGAAGCAGTTAGAACAAGCTAATCGACTGGAGCTAAAATACGAGTAAGGGCATAGTTGTAAATACTGAGGGTATATCTGTCGAATTGAGAGAATATATAACCTACCATAGATACAGGCATGCGGTATTGGGTTGAAATAATAGAAGGGACATTGTTTCAAGGTTTGAGGGAACATCGAACTGAGAATGTATTTCACCGTCTGAGACAAAGTAGAAGGAACCAAAAGAACATCTTACCGACTGGCGGTGCAGGCTAACAGGTTGGGAGTAAAATTTCTGAAAGGACACAGGTTTATAGCTTAATGATACACATCTCACTCACCAAGGCTACCATCTCAATTCCTGTAAGAACATAAAACGGGCTGTTGCAGTAACCAATGGACAGAGGACACATCTTCGAACTGCGGGTACATCAAGTGGGCAAGGGAAGCTGTGCAAATGGTACCATTTCAGTGAGGCCAACGGTTCAGGGCCTGGGGGTACATTCAACTGACTATAGGTACGATTTCAAAGTCGTCTAAGAGGACATGAAATAGACTGGGGAAACATTCCACGAACTGAGGATACAATCTCAAGGACTCAATCGATATGCTTGTAACGGACTGAGGGTTGGTTTTAGGCGCTGTGGGTATGAAATCGCCGACTGTGTGTACAGGCTTAGGAACTTGTGCAGTCACAGGAACGTGGAAATACAGCTTTAGGACCTATTTAAAAGCAATTTCAAGCGATATAGAGCTCGCCGCTAACGATGTAAGACTCAATCAAACAAAAAGAAGAAATATTTCTCGAACTAAAGGTACATCTCTTGGACTAAAGGTAAATCAAACAGACTGAAGGGGCTAACGCACGGCATTTGGTTTAATTCAAAGTAAAAACAAGTATCTGGATCTTCATTTACATTTGACAGACCGACGATACATCTTACAGAAAGGCACATACAAAGGACCAAAAAGTGGTTGATCATATCGAATAATTTCCAGAGGTAAAGTTTATCTCATTGACTAAGAGTACGGCCTAATGAAGTTGAGAAATAAGAAACTGGTTGATTCTCAAGCGTTTGTTGACTCCTCACATGGGCTAAAGGTTCATCTCATGAATTGAGGGTACATACTCAGTTTGGGTTAAATGAGACTTAAGACGATGGTAAGGAGTAATGGGCCAGTATTACGAACTAAATGCATTTCTCCCGATGTGAAAGTAGAACCTGCGGACTGAGGATAAAATCTCCAAGACTGAGAATATGTTTAATGGAAATGATGACAGTTATTGCGACAGGGTTTCTTCTTATCTCAGCGCTGATAATCCTTCCAACGACGTCAGAAAAAGAAAGCAGTAAGTGCCAACGGGAACAATATTGTGCGAAGTACTGGTAAAAGAAAGTACTGATCTCCCTTCAAATAGCCTATAACTTTTTTTATTGAATCCAAAACTGTCCAGAAAATATCGAACGCCTTAAAATTAACTTCTGCACATTTCTAAACATACGGCCATTAAAATCTACATGTTCACACATTTTGCTTATTCCATCATTGTTCTTTACAAAAAGTTACAATCTCTTCTCGCACATAACAACTCTTCAGAAATAAATAAACACGGACTGAAAATATATCTCCCGATGTGAAAGTAAAACCTGCGGACTGAGGATACAATCTCTTAGACTGAGAATATGCTCTATGGAATTGATGACAGTTATTGCGACAGGGTTTATTCTTATCTCAGCGCTCATAATTATTTCGACGAGGTTGTGTGAGAAAAGCAGCCAGTGCCAATGAAAACAATACTGTGCGAAGTACCGGTAAAAAGTTATCCCCCTTCCAAAAGCGTATATTTTTTTTCCCTTCAACCCACAACTGTACATCATTTTTCTTCACAAAATGTGACAATTTCTTCTCGAGCATAACAACTTTTCAGGAAAAAAGTAAACATGTCAAATACATTCTCTCTCTTTCTCTCTCTCTCTCAGATCGTCTTGCCAAGTTGCTTGGTCGGTAAAGTACATGGCTTAAAACCTATACAGTCGAAGGTTCGGTCCCCAAGTTGTATCAATTTCTGTCCGAGGTTCGATTATATTCATTGTTGCAGGATTTATTCTATGCTTAATGCCGATCATTCTATTGACTTAAGTTATTTTGAAAAGCAGCCAGTGGTTGGAGAGACTGTTACAAGAGCACTGGCCGCGCCATTTACCTGACATCAAGTTAAAACAATGCTAAAAAAAAACACGCTAACAAAGAAATCTGGCTCCGCTACAACATCCAGCACTACCAACTCAATCATCATCATCATCAAAACCATTATTAAATAACTTCACAACTGCTGTAAACTTAAACAGTTTTCCTCAATACTATTTTAGTTCACTTTTCAACACTGTTATAAGAAATCAGGAAAACATCTTTGTTCTACATTCAAATCAGTTCCATTTCTTTACTCCATTTCCACCTAGTCCACAGTATTTCCAGTTTTTTTTTCCATCTTTAAGTTTTGATTCTTTCCAAAAAATCAGTAAACAACAATCAAATATACATTTATCATTTCCAGTGCTTCCATAATATGGGGACAGGCTTGGGGATATGATACCAGTATTTTCTCCCATTATAGTAAGATCTTTCTCTCCAAGGTCTTGCAAACATGACTCATAAACATATTTTTCGTTTACCTTATCAATGTCCCCTCTAAGAATCGATCAACTTCAAAAGTAGACTTCAGCAACATACTTCTTTGCTTTTCACCACTTCTTTACAAAATCAAATTGTGTCAAGGATTCCTAAACATGAGATATCCTTGCCTCATTCCAAATAGGTCTTTTTTCCTTCAATTCACAACACAATTGTACATCATTTTTCTTTACAAAATGTTACAATTTCTTCTCGCACATAACAACCTTCCAGGAATGAAGTAAATATTTCAAATTCAAATACTCCCTCCCTCCCTCTCTCTCTCTCTCTCTCTCTCCCTTTGCAAACATCACTAAAAGCAGCGGCAAAGTAATGTTACAGACGTAAAACCCAAGGTTCTATAGTTCGATTTCCCGGCAAATCAAATTTTCTTTTTCAGGATTGTATAAGTTGATTGCGACAGGATTCATTCTTCTCTTATCGTTGACCAATGTTTAAAATAATCTACGTTTCAAAGCAAACAATGGTTTGGGAAAGGTTAAAAGCAAAGTACCGGTAAAAGAAACTCCAATAACGCATAAATAGGTGCGTGCGATATAACTCAAATTATGTTGAAATCGTCTGATCGGGCTCATAACTTTCATTTTTCGTTAACATGGCTTCCTTTAAGATCTGATCAATTACAAAAGAAAACTTCATCAGCATAATTCTCAGCTTAGTTGCTCAGTTGATGACGTAAAAGGCCTGAAACTTGGGGTTCACAGGTTCGATTCCCCAGCTGTTGCAATTTTTATCCGAGGTTTGGGGACAGTCATTGCGACAAGATTCATTAATTTCTCGTCGCTCGCAGTTTTTTTCCCTTCCTTCAATTCACAACACAACTGGGCATCATTTTTCTTTACAAAATGTTACAATTTCTTCTCGCACATAACAACCCTCTAGGAATACAGTAAACATTTCAAAATCAAATACACACACTCTCTCTCTCCCTCTCTCTCCCAACATCACTAAAGGCAGTGGAAAAGTAATGTTCCAGACTTTAAAACACAAGGTTCTGTAGTTCGATTCGCCGGCTAATCTAATTTCCTTTTTCAGGATTAAGTTCAAAGCGACAGGGTTCATTCTTCTCTCATCATTGAACAATGTTTCAAATAATCTACGTTTGAAAGCAAACAGTGGTTTGGGAAAGGTTAAAAGCAAAATACCGGTAAAAGTAACTCCAATAACGCATAAGTAGGTGCGTGCGTTATAACTCAAATTATGTTGAAGTCGTCAGATCGGGCTCATAACTTTCATTTTCGTTAACATGGCTCCGTTTAAGATCGGATCAATTGCAAAAGAAAACTTCATCAGCATAATTCTCAGCTTAGTTGCTCATTTCACGACGTACGAGGCCTTAAACTAGGAGTTTTCGGGTTCGATTCCCCAGCTGTTGCAATTTTTATGCGAGGTTTGATAACAGTCATTGCAACAAGATTCCTTAATTTCTCATCGCTCACATTTTTCCCCCTTCAATTCACAACATAACTGTACATCATTTTTCTTTAGAAAATGTTACAATTTCTTCTCGCATATAACAACCCTCCAGAAATAAAGTAAACATTTCAAAATCAAATACTCTCTCTCTCGCTCTCTCTCTTCCTCTCTCTCTCAACATCACTAAAGTTAGCGGCAAATTAATCTTCCAGACTTTAAACCCAAGGTATTATAGTTCGATTCGCCGGCTCATCTAATTTCCTTTTTCACGATTAAGTTCATAGCGACAAGATTCATTCTTCTCTCATCATTGAACAATGTTTCAAATGATCTACGTTTGAAAGGAAGCAGTGGTTTGGGGAAAGTCAAAAGCAAAATACCGGTAAAAGAAACTCAGATAACGCATAAGTAGGTGCGTGCGTTATAACTCAAATTATGTTGGAGTCGTCAGATCGGGCTCATAACTTTCATTTTCGTTAACATGGCTCCGTTTAAGATCGGATCACTTGCAAAGGAAAACTTCATCAGCATAATTCTCAGCTTGAGTGCTCAGTTGATGATGTACGAGGCCTCAAACTAGGAGTTTTCAGGTTCGATTTCCCCAGCTGTTGCAATTTTCATGCGAGGTTTGATGACAGTCATTGCAACAAGATTCATTAACTTCTAATCGCTCACATATTTTTCCCGACAACAGTTATGTAGGAAAGCAGCCATTGGTTTGGAGTAATGTGCAAGGTACTGGTAAATGAAATACCAACACAGCATGGATAGGTGCACATGACGCCGTGATATACATGTAACTGATATGACTTTCAACTCTCTATGTATCTGCTATAAACTTAAATTCCTTCGATAATCGTCAATCCATTTGAACTAAGGCAAGAGACAACTAGATTCTCCCTTACAATTTCATTTAGGGCGATAAATTAAACGTGGCCCAAATGATCAGATTTGTCTTTTGAAGTAGTGGGGCAAACGCGGCATGAAACCAGCATTGTTTCCTAATTCAAACTATGTTTTCAAAAGTCTTCCTCTCTAAGGTCGTGCTGAAAGAATCTTTATGACGTTTATTAAACCTTCACTAAATAAAACAATGCCGAGATCGGTAGCTCAGTCGGTAATCTATGGGACTTGAGACCAGGGTATTGCTGGTTCCAATTCCTAGCTCGGCAAATTTCTTTCCAAGTACTGATTATATTCATTGCGACAGGATCTCTCTCTCTCTCTCTCTCTCTCTCTCTCTCTGCTGAATAATGTTTTAATGTTTATGACTTGGAGTATGTGAGAAAGCAGCCAGTGGATATAATATTGTGTGGAGCACTGGATAAAGAAACCATAAAGGACTTGAGAACAGGGCGTCGTTGGTTGGTTTCCCGGCTCGGTCAATTGCTTATAGTCACTGCGATAGGATTCATTCCTCTCTCAACGTTGACCATTGTTTCGACGACTGTTATGTGGGAAAGCAGCCAGTGGCTTGGAAAGAATATTGTGCGTAATACTGGTAAAAGAAATTACAGGAAAGAATAGATAGGTGCACTGGCCGCCGCAATATAAACTGAAATAATGTTGCAAACGGCGTTTATCACTCTTCAGTCAATCAATGAATCAAAAATCTTACGTGAATGTTTATGAATTATTTTCAATAAACAAGTTGCTTTTGATCATAAAATAGGAACCTTGGCTTTTTCGACATTCTTACGGTAAAGAGCCGAGGCTGATACGATATTCAAAGTGGTCGTATGTAGAAATGTACAGGGTGATTACATAATTTTGTAAGATCTTGCCAGGATGTTTCAATTGTGCCAGTTACACCATTAACATTTCATTCTAAAAGATCCAATGCAGAATTCTACATAGTTCTTCATCTACATGTATTTCAAAGCAGATTACACTCAAAATTACGAACTGAGGCAGCATCATATCAACTGAGAAACGATCAATTATACAGAATGAGGAAGATATGAAGAAAAGGAAGCTAAATTTATTGTAGGAAGTACATGTTTTGGAGGAAAAGGATAAACATCATAGTCCAAGAATACAGTCCTATAAACGTGAGAAACACAACAAGGAGACCACAACTGCAATATAAAGTCAGCCAAAAGAGATGAATGGATGGATGGATGAATGGATGGATGGATGATGGAGATAGGTAGATAGATCGATAGATAGAGACATAGAAAGATAGAATTTGAGGGACAGAAGGCGAAAGAGATGGATAGATGGACAGAGACAGAGAGAGAAGTTTGCAGGTAGGAAAGAAAGAAAGCGAGAAAGAGAGAGACAGAGAGAGAGAGAGAGAAAATGAGAGAGATAGAGAGCGACAGAGAGAGACTGAAAGTGGAAATCAGTGTAGATGGAAAGATAAGAATGAGGAGCTGAGAGTAAGACAAAGAGTTCTGAAAAGAGAAGATAGAGAGTGAGAGAGAGAGAGACAGAGAGAGAGAGAGGGAAAGAGAGAGACAGAGAGAAAGAGAGAGAGAGAAAGATAGAAAAAAGAAAGAGATAAACAGACAGAGATTGAGAGAGAGAGAGGTGAAGAAAGACAGAAATAGCGAAACGAGAGAGAAAGAGAGAAAGAGAGAAAAAGAAAGAGATAGACAGACAGAGATTGAGAGAGAGAGAGGTGAAGAAAGACAGAAATAGCGAAACGAGAGAGAAAGAGAGAAAAAGAAAGAGATAGACAGACAGAGATTGAGAGAGGGAGAGGTGAAGAGAGACAGAAATAGCGAAGTGAGAGAGAGAAAGAGAGAGAGAGAGAGAGAGAGAGAGGTGAAGAGAGTGAGAGATAGAGAGAGACGGAAATGAAAAAGAGAGAGAGAGGGCGAGATGACAGTGAAATGAGCGTGAATACATTATTTCAGACCGTTTAGATTGAGGGTTAAAGTCATGAAGAAGAAGTACAAGCCTAAGAGTTATCCGTGAAATAAGAGTGCAGGCATAGGTTCGTCATCTGAAGGTACATTCAATTAAGTTAGGTTGAAATATAAAGGAAGCAGTTAGAACAAGCTAATCGACTGGAGCTAAAATACGAGTAAGGGCATAGTTGTAAATACTGAGGGTATATCTGTCGAATTGAGAGAATATATAACCTACCATAGATACAGGCATGCGGTATTGGGTTGAAATAATAGAAGGGACATTGTTTCAAGGTTTGAGGGAACATCGAACTGAGAATGTATTTCACCGTCTGAGACAAAGTAGAAGGAACCAAAAGAACATCTTACCGACTGGCGGTGCAGGCTAACAGGTTGGGAGTAAAATTTCTGAAAGGACACAGGTTTATAGCTTAATGATACACATCTCACTCACCAAGGCTACCATCTCAATTCCTGTAAGAACATAAAACGGGCTGTTGCAGTAACCAATGGACAGAGGACACATCTTCGAACTGCGGGTACATCAAGTGGGCAAGGGAAGCTGTGCAAATGGTACCATTTCAGTGAGGCCAACGGTTCAGGGCCTGGGGGTACATTCAACTGACTATAGGTACGATTTCAAAGTCGTCTAAGAGGACATGAAATAGACTGGGGAAACATTCCACGAACTGAGGATACAATCTCAAGGACTCAATCGATATGCTTGTAACGGACTGAGGGTTGGTTTTAGGCGCTGTGGGTATGAAATCGCCGACTGTGTGTACAGGCTTAGGAACTTGTGCAGTCACAGGAACGTGGAAATACAGCTTTAGGACCTATTTAAAAGCAATTTCAAGCGATATAGAGCTCGCCGCTAACGATGTAAGACTCAATCAAACAAAAAGAAGAAATATTTCTCGAACTTAAGGTACATCTCTTGGACTAAAGGTAAATCAAACAGACTGAAGGGGCTAACGCACGGCATTTGGTTTAATTCAAAGTAAAAACAAGTATCTGGATCTTCATTTACATTTGACAGACCGACGATACATCTTACAGAAAGGCACATACAAAGGACCAAAAAGTGGTTGATCATATCGAATAATTTCCAGAGGTAAAGTTTATCTCATTGACTAAGAGTACGGCCTAATGAAGTTGAGAAATAAGAAACTGGTTGATTCTCAAGCGTTTGATGACTCCTCACATGGGCTAAAGGTTCATCTCATGAATTGAGGGTACATACTCAGTTTGGGTTAAATGAGACTTAAGACGATGATAAGGAGTAATGGGCCAGTATTACGAACTAAATGCATTTCTCCCGATGTGAAAGTAGAACCTGCGGACTGAGGATAAAATCTCCAAGACTGAGAATATGTTTAATGGAAATGATGACAGTTATTGCGACAGGGTTTCTTCTTATCTCAGCGCTGATAATCCTTCCAACGACGTCAGAAAAAGAAAGCAGTAAGTGCCAACGGGAACAATATTGTGCGAAGTACTGGTAAAAGAAAGTACTGATCTCCCTTCAAATAGCCTATAACTTTTTTTATTGAATCCAAAACTGTCCAGAAAATATCGAACGCCTTAAAATTAACTTCTGCACATTTCTAAACATACGGCCATTAAAATCTACATGTTCACACATTTTGCTTATTTCATCATTGTTCTTTACAAAAAGTTACAATCTCTTCTCGCACATAACAACTCTTCAGAAATAAATAAACACGGACTGAAAATATATCTCCCGATGTGAAAGTAAAACCTGCGGACTGAGGATACAATCTCTTAGACTGAGAATATGCTCTATGGAATTGATGACATTTATTGCGACAGGGTTTATTCTTATCTCAGCGCTCATAATTCTTTCGACGAGGTCGTGTGAGAAAAGCAGCCAGTGCCAATGAAAACAATACTGTGCGAAGTACCGGTAAAAAGTTATCCCCCTTCCAAAAGCGTATATTTTTTTTCCCTTCAACCCACAACTGTACATCATTTTTCTTCACAAAATGTGACAATTTCTTCTCGAGCATAACAACTTTTCAGGAAAAAAGTAAACATGTCAAATACATTCTCTCTCTTTCTCTCTCTCTCAGATCGTCTTGCCAAGTTGCTTGGTCGGTAAAGTACATGGCTTAAAACCTATACAGTCGAAGGTTCGGTCCCCAAGTTGTATCAATTTCTGTCCGAGGTTCGATTATATTCATTGTTGCAGGATTTATTCTATGCTTAATGCCGATCATTCTATTGACTTAAGTTATTTTGAAAAGCAGCCAGTGGTTTGGAGAGACTGTTACAAGAGCACTGGCCGCGCCATTTACCTGACATCAACTTAAAACAATGCTAAAAAAAACACGCTAACAAAGAAATCTGGCTCCGCTACAACATCCAGCACTACCAACTCAATCATCATCATCATCAAAACCATTATTAAATAACTTCACAACTGCTGTAAACTTAAACAGTTTTCCTCAATACTATTTTAGTTCACTTTTCAACACTGTTATAAGAAATCAGGAAAACATCTTTGTTCTACATTCAAATCAGTTCCATTTCTTTACTCCATTTCCACCTAGTCCACAGTATTTCCAGTTTTTTTTTCCATCTTTAAGTTTTGATTCTTTCCAAAAAATCAGTAAACAACAATCAAATATACATTTATCATTTCCAGTGCTTCCATAATATGGGGACAGGCTTGGGGATATGATACCAGTATTTTCTCCCATTATAGTAAGATCTTTCTCTCCAAGGTCTTGCAAACATGACTCATAAACATATTTTTCGTTTACCTTATCAATGTCCCCTCTAAGAATCGATCAACTTCAAAAGTAGACTTCAGCAACATACTTCTTTGCTTTTCACCACTTCTTTACAAAATCAAATTGTGTCAAGGATTCCTAAACATGAGATATCCTTGCCTCATTCCAAATAGGTCTTTTTTCCTTCAATTCACAACACAATTGTACATCATTTTTCTTTACAAAATGTTACAATTTCTTCTCGCACATAACAACCTTCCAGGAATAAGGTAAATATTTCAAATTCAAATACTCCCTCTCTCTCTCTCTCTCTCTCTCTCTCTCTCCCTTTGCAAACATCACTAAAAGCAGCGACAAAGTAATGTTACAGACGTAAAACCCACGGTTCTATAGTTCGATTTCCCGGCAAATCTGATTTTCTTTTTCAGGATTGTATAAGTTGATTGCGACAGGATTCATTCTTCTCTTATCGTTGACCAATGTTTAAAATAATCTACGTTTCAAAGCAAACAATGGTTTGGGAAAGGTTAAAAGCAAAGTACCGGTAAAAGAAACTCCAATAACGCATAAATAGGTGCGTGCGATATAACTCAAATTATGTTGAAATCGTCTGATCGGGCTCATAACTTTCATTTTTCGTTAACATGGCTTCCTTTAAGATCTGATCAATTACAAAAGAAAACTTCATCAGCATAATTCTCAGCTTAGTTGCTCAGTTGATGACGTAAAAGGCCTGAAACTTGGGGTTCACAGGTTCGATTCCCCAGCTGTTGCAATTTTTATCCGAGGTTTGGGGACAGTCATTGCGACAAGATTCATTAATTTCTCGTCGCTCGCAGTTTTTTTCCCTTCCTTCAATTCACAACACAACTGGGCATCATTTTTCTTTACAAAATGTTACAATTTCTTCTCGCACATAACAACCCTCTAGGAATACAGTAAACATTTCAAAATCAAATACACACACTCTCTCTCTCCCTCTCTCTCCCAACATCACTAAAGGCAGTGGAAAAGTAATGTTCCAGACTTTAAAACACAAGGTTCTGTAGTTCGATTCGCCGGCTAATCTAATTTCCTTTTTCAGGATTAAGTTCAAAGCGACAGGGTTCATTCTTCTCTCATCATTGAACAATGTTTCAAATAATCTACGTTTGAAAGCAAACAGTGGTTTGGGAAAGGTTAAAAGCAAAATACCGGTAAAAGTAACTCCAATAACGCATAAGTAGGTGCGTGCGTTATAACTCAAATTATGTTGAAGTCGTCAGATCGGGCTCATAACTTTCATTTTCGTTAACATGGCTCCGTTTAAGATCGGATCAATTGCAAAAGAAAACTTCATCAGCATAATTCTCAGCTTAGTTGCTCATTTCACGACGTACGAGGCCTTAAACTAGGAGTTTTCGGGTTCGATTCCCCAGCTGTTGCAATTTTTATGCGAGGTTTGATAACAGTCATTGCAACAAGATTCCTTAATTTCTCATCGCTCACATTTTTCCCCCTTCAATTCACAACATAACTGTACATCATTTTTCTTTAGAAAATGTTACAATTTCTTCTCGCATATAACAACCCTCCAGAAATAAAGTAAACATTTCAAAATCAAATACTCTCTCTCTCGCTCTCTCTCTTCCTCTCTCTCTCAACATCACTAAAGTTAGCGGCAAATTAATCTTCCAGACTTTAAACCCAAGGTATTATAGTTCGATTCGCCGGCTCATCTAATTTCCTTTTTCACGATTAAGTTCATAGCGACAAGATTCATTCTTCTCTCATCATTGAACAATGTTTCAAATGATCTACGTTTGAAAGGAAGCAGTGGTTTGGGGAAAGTCAAAAGCAAAATACCGGTAAAAGAAACTCAGATAACGCATAAGTAGGTGCGTGCGTTATAACTCAAATTATGTTGGAGTCGTCAGATCGGGCTCATAACTTTCATTTTCGTTAACATGGCTCCGTTTAAGATCGGATCACTTGCAAAGGAAAACTTCATCAGCATAATTCTCAGCTTGAGTGCTCAGTTGATGATGTACGAGGCCTCAAACTAGGAGTTTTCAGGTTCGATTTCCCCAGCTGTTGCAATTTTCATGCGAGGTTTGATGACAGTCATTGCAACAAGATTCATTAACTTCTAATCGCTCACATATTTTTCCCGACAACAGTTATGTAGGAAAGCAGCCATTGGTTTGGAGTAATGTGCAAGGTACTGGTAAATGAAATACCAACACAGCATGGATAGGTGCACATGACGCCGTGATATACATGTAACTGATATGACTTTCAACTCTCTATGTATCTGCTATAAACTTAAATTCCTTCGATAATCGTCAATCCATTTGAACTAAGGCAAGAGACAACTAGATTCTCCCTTACAATTTCATTTAGGGCGATAAATTAAACGTGGCCCAAATGATCAGATTTGTCTTTTGAAGTAGTGGGGCAAACGCGGCATGAAACCAGCATTGTTTCCTAATTCAAACTATGTTTTCAAAAGTCTTCCTCTCTAAGGTCGTGCTGAAAGAATCTTTATGACGTTTATTAAACCTTCACTAAATAAAACAATGCCGAGATCGGTAGCTCAGTCGGTAATCTATGGGACTTGAGACCAGGGTATTGCTGGTTCCAATTCCTAGCTCGGCAAATTTCTTTCCAAGTACTGATTATATTCATTGCGACAGGATCTCTCTCTCTCTCTCTCTCTCTCTCTCTCTCTCTCTCTCTGCTGAATAATGTTTTAATGTTTATGACTTGGAGTATGTGAGAAAGCAGCCAGTGGATATAATATTGTGTGGAGCACTGGATAAAGAAACCATAAAGGACTTGAGAACAGGGCGTCGTTGGTTGGTTTCCCGGCTCGGTCAATTGCTTATAGTCACTGCGATAGGATTCATTCCTCTCTCAACGTTGACCATTGTTTCGACGACTGTTATGTGGGAAAGCAGCCAGTGGCTTGGAAAGAATATTGTGCGTAATACTGGTAAAAGAAATTACAGGAAAGAATAGATAGGTGCACTGGCCGCCGCAATATAAACTGAAATAATGTTGCAAACGGCGTTTATCACTCTTCAGTCAATCAATGAATCAAAAATCTTACGTGAATGTTTATGAATTATTTTCAATAAACAAGTTGCTTTTGATCATAAAATAGGAACCTTGGCTTTTTCGACATTCTTACGGTAAAGAGCCGAGGCTGATACGATATTCAAAGTGGTCGTATGTAGAAATGTACAGGGTGATTACATAATTTTGTAAGATCTTGCCAGGATGTTTCAATTGTGCCAGTTACACCATTAACATTTCATTCTAAAAGATCCAATGCAGAATTCTACATAGTTCTTCATCTACATGTATTTCAAAGCAGATTACACTCAAAATTACGAACTGAGGCAGCATCATATCAACTGAGAAACGATCAATTATACAGAATGAGGAAGATATGAAGAAAAGGAAGCTAAATTTATTGTAGGAAGTACATGTTTTGGAGGAAAAGGATAAACATCATAGTCCAAGAATACAGTCCTATAAACGTGAGAAACACAACAAGGAGACCACAACTGCAATATAAAGTCAGCCAAAAGAGATGAATGGATGGATGGATGAATGGATGGATGGATGATGGAGATAGGTAGATAGATCGATAGATAGAGACATAGAAAGATAGAATTTGAGGGACAGAAGGCGAAAGAGATGGATAGATGGACAGAGACAGAGAGAGAAGTTTGCAGGTAGGAAAGAAAGAAAGCGAGAAAGAGAGAGACAGAGAGAGAGAGAGAGAAAATGAGAGAGATAGAGAGCGACAGAGAGAGACTGAAAGTGGAAATCAGTGTAGATGGAAAGATAAGAATGAGGAGCTGAGAGTAAGACAAAGAGTTCTGAAAAGAGAAGATAGAGAGTGAGAGAGAGAGAGACAGAGAGAGAGAGAGGGAAAGAGAGAGACAGAGAGAAAGAGAGAGAGAGAAAGATAGAAAAAAGAAAGAGATAAACAGACAGAGATTGAGAGAGAGAGAGGTGAAGAAAGACAGAAATAGCGAAACGAGAGAGAAAGAGAGAAAGAGAGAAAAAGAAAGAGATAGACAGACAGAGATTGAGAGAGAGAGAGGTGAAGAAAGACAGAAATAGCGAAACGAGAGAGAAAGAGAGAAAAAGAAAGAGATAGACAGACAGAGATTGAGAGAGGGAGAGGTGAAGAGAGACAGAAATAGCGAAGTGAGAGAGAGAAAGAGAGAGAGAGAGAGAGAGAGAGAGGTGAAGAGAGTGAGAGATAGAGAGAGACGGAAATGAAAAAGAGAGAGAGAGGGCGAGATGACAGTGAAATGAGCGTGAATACATTATTTCAGACCGTTTAGATTGAGGGTTAAAGTCATGAAGAAGAAGTACAAGCCTAAGAGTTATCCGTGAAATAAGAGTGCAGGCATAGGTTCGTCATCTGAAGGTACATTCAATTAAGTTAGGTTGAAATATAAAGGAAGCAGTTAGAACAAGCTAATCGACTGGAGCTAAAATACGAGTAAGGGCATAGTTGTAAATACTGAGGGTATATCTGTCGAATTGAGAGAATATATAACCTACCATAGATACAGGCATGCGGTATTGGGTTGAAATAATAGAAGGGACATTGTTTCAAGGTTTGAGGGAACATCGAACTGAGAATGTATTTCACCGTCTGAGACAAAGTAGAAGGAACCAAAAGAACATCTTACCGACTGGCGGTGCAGGCTAACAGGTTGGGAGTAAAATTTCTGAAAGGACACAGGTTTATAGCTTAATGATACACATCTCACTCACCAAGGCTACCATCTCAATTCCTGTAAGAACATAAAACGGGCTGTTGCAGTAACCAATGGACAGAGGACACATCTTCGAACTGCGGGTACATCAAGTGGGCAAGGGAAGCTGTGCAAATGGTACCATTTCAGTGAGGCCAACGGTTCAGGGCCTGGGGGTACATTCAACTGACTATAGGTACGATTTCAAAGTCGTCTAAGAGGACATGAAATAGACTGGGGAAACATTCCACGAACTGAGGATACAATCTCAAGGACTCAATCGATATGCTTGTAACGGACTGAGGGTTGGTTTTAGGCGCTGTGGGTATGAAATCGCCGACTGTGTGTACAGGCTTAGGAACTTGTGCAGTCACAGGAACGTGGAAATACAGCTTTAGGACCTATTTAAAAGCAATTTCAAGCGATATAGAGCTCGCCGCTAACGATGTAAGACTCAATCAAACAAAAAGAAGAAATATTTCTCGAACTTAAGGTACATCTCTTGGACTAAAGGTAAATCAAACAGACTGAAGGGGCTAACGCACGGCATTTGGTTTAATTCAAAGTAAAAACAAGTATCTGGATCTTCATTTACATTTGACAGACCGACGATACATCTTACAGAAAGGCACATACAAAGGACCAAAAAGTGGTTGATCATATCGAATAATTTCCAGAGGTAAAGTTTATCTCATTGACTAAGAGTACGGCCTAATGAAGTTGAGAAATAAGAAACTGGTTGATTCTCAAGCGTTTGATGACTCCTCACATGGGCTAAAGGTTCATCTCATGAATTGAGGGTACATACTCAGTTTGGGTTAAATGAGACTTAAGACGATGATAAGGAGTAATGGGCCAGTATTACGAACTAAATGCATTTCTCCCGATGTGAAAGTAGAACCTGCGGACTGAGGATAAAATCTCCAAGACTGAGAATATGTTTAATGGAAATGATGACAGTTATTGCGACAGGGTTTCTTCTTATCTCAGCGCTGATAATCCTTCCAACGACGTCAGAAAAAGAAAGCAGTAAGTGCCAACGGGAACAATATTGTGCGAAGTACTGGTAAAAGAAAGTACTGATCTCCCTTCAAATAGCCTATAACTTTTTTTATTGAATCCAAAACTGTCCAGAAAATATCGAACGCCTTAAAATTAACTTCTGCACATTTCTAAACATACGGCCATTAAAATCTACATGTTCACACATTTTGCTTATTTCATCATTGTTCTTTACAAAAAGTTACAATCTCTTCTCGCACATAACAACTCTTCAGAAATAAATAAACACGGACTGAAAATATATCTCCCGATGTGAAAGTAAAACCTGCGGACTGAGGATACAATCTCTTAGACTGAGAATATGCTCTATGGAATTGATGACATTTATTGCGACAGGGTTTATTCTTATCTCAGCGCTCATAATTCTTTCGACGAGGTCGTGTGAGAAAAGCAGCCAGTGCCAATGAAAACAATACTGTGCGAAGTACCGGTAAAAAGTTATCCCCCTTCCAAAAGCGTATATTTTTTTTCCCTTCAACCCACAACTGTACATCATTTTTCTTCACAAAATGTGACAATTTCTTCTCGAGCATAACAACTTTTCAGGAAAAAAGTAAACATGTCAAATACATTCTCTCTCTTTCTCTCTCTCTCAGATCGTCTTGCCAAGTTGCTTGGTCGGTAAAGTACATGGCTTAAAACCTATACAGTCGAAGGTTCGGTCCCCAAGTTGTATCAATTTCTGTCCGAGGTTCGATTATATTCATTGTTGCAGGATTTATTCTATGCTTAATGCCGATCATTCTATTGACTTAAGTTATTTTGAAAAGCAGCCAGTGGTTTGGAGAGACTGTTACAAGAGCACTGGCCGCGCCATTTACCTGACATCAACTTAAAACAATGCTAAAAAAAACACGCTAACAAAGAAATCTGGCTCCGCTACAACATCCAGCACTACCAACTCAATCATCATCATCATCAAAACCATTATTAAATAACTTCACAACTGCTGTAAACTTAAACAGTTTTCCTCAATACTATTTTAGTTCACTTTTCAACACTGTTATAAGAAATCAGGAAAACATCTTTGTTCTACATTCAAATCAGTTCCATTTCTTTACTCCATTTCCACCTAGTCCACAGTATTTCCAGTTTTTTTTTCCATCTTTAAGTTTTGATTCTTTCCAAAAAATCAGTAAACAACAATCAAATATACATTTATCATTTCCAGTGCTTCCATAATATGGGGACAGGCTTGGGGATATGATACCAGTATTTTCTCCCATTATAGTAAGATCTTTCTCTCCAAGGTCTTGCAAACATGACTCATAAACATATTTTTCGTTTACCTTATCAATGTCCCCTCTAAGAATCGATCAACTTCAAAAGTAGACTTCAGCAACATACTTCTTTGCTTTTCACCACTTCTTTACAAAATCAAATTGTGTCAAGGATTCCTAAACATGAGATATCCTTGCCTCATTCCAAATAGGTCTTTTTTCCTTCAATTCACAACACAATTGTACATCATTTTTCTTTACAAAATGTTACAATTTCTTCTCGCACATAACAACCTTCCAGGAATAAGGTAAATATTTCAAATTCAAATACTCCCTCTCTCTCTCTCTCTCTCTCTCTCTCTCTCCCTTTGCAAACATCACTAAAAGCAGCGACAAAGTAATGTTACAGACGTAAAACCCACGGTTCTATAGTTCGATTTCCCGGCAAATCTGATTTTCTTTTTCAGGATTGTATAAGTTCATTGCGACAGGATTCATTCTTCTCTTATCGTTGACCAATGTTTAAAATAATCTACGTTTCAAAGCAAACAATGGTTTGGGAAAGGTTAAAAGCAAAGTACCGGTAAAAGAAACTCCAATAACGCATAAATAGGTGCGTGCGATATAACTCAAATTATGTTGAAATCGTCTGATCGGGCTCATAACTTTCATTTTTCGTTAACATGGCTTCCTTTAAGATCTGATCAATTACAAAAGAAAACTTCATCAGCATAATTCTCAGCTTAGTTGCTCAGTTGATGACGTAAAAGGCCTGAAACTTGGGGTTCACAGGTTCGATTCCCCAGCTGTTGCAATTTTTATGCGAGGTTTGGGGACAGTCATTGCGACAAGATTCATTAATTTCTCGTCGCTCGCAGTTTTTTTCCCTTCCTTCAATTCACAACACAACTGGGCATCATTTTTCTTTACAAAATGTTACAATTTCTTCTCGCACATAACAACCCTCCAGGAATACAGTAAACATTTCAAAATCAAATACACACACTCTCTCTCTCCCTCTCTCTCCCAACATCACTAAAGGCAGTGGAAAAGTAATGTTCCAGACTTTAAAACACAAGGTTCTGTAGTTCGATTCGCCGGCTAATCTAATTTCCTTTTTCAGGATTAAGTTCAAAGCGACAGGGTTCATTCTTCTCTCATCATTGAACAATGTTTCAAATAATCTACGTTTGAAAGCAAACAGTGGTTTGGGAAAGGTTAAAAGCAAAATACCGGTAAAAGTAACTCCAATAACGCATAAGTAGGTGCGTGCGTTATAACTCAAATTATGTTGAAGTCGTCAGATCGGGCTCATAACTTTCATTTTCGTTAACATGGCTCCGTTTAAGATCGGATCAATTGCAAAAGAAAACTTCATCAGCATAATTCTCAGCTTAGTTGCTCAGTTCACGACGTACGAGGCCTTAAACTAGGAGTTTTCGGGTTCGATTCCCCAGCTGTTGCAATTTTTATGCGAGGTTTGATAACAGTCATTGCAACAAGATTCCTTAATTTCTCATCGCTCACATTTTTCCCCTTCAATTCACAACATAACTGTACATCATTTTTCTTTAGAAAATGTTACAATTTCTTCTCGCATATAACAACCCTCCAGAAATAAAGTAAACATTTCAAAATCAAATACTCTCTCTCTCGCTCTCTCTCTTCCTCTCTCTCTCAACATCACTAAAGTTAGCGGCAAATTAATCTTCCAGACTTTAAACCCAAGGTATTATAGTTCGATTCGCCGGCTCATCTAATTTCCTTTTTCACGATTAAGTTCATAGCGACAAGATTCATTCTTCTCTCATCATTGAACAATGTTTCAAATGATCTACGTTTGAAAGGAAGCAGTGGTTTGGGGAAAGTCAAAAGCAAAATACCGGTAAAAGAAACTCAGATAACGCATAAGTAGGTGCGTGCGTTATAACTCAAATTATGTTGGAGTCGTCAGATCGAGCTCATAACTTTCATTTTCGTTAACATGGCTCCGTTTAAGATCGGATCACTTGCAAAGGAAAACTTCATCAGCATAATTCTCAGCTTGAGTGCTCAGTTGATGATGTACGAGGCCTCAAACTAGGAGTTTTCAGGTTCGATTTCCCCAGCTGTTGCAATTTTCATGCGAGGTTTGATGACAGTCATTGCAACAAGATTCATTAACTTCTAATCGCTCACATATTTTTCCCGACAACAGTTATGTAGGAAAGCAGCCATTGGTTTGGAGTAATGTGCAAGGTACTGGTAAATGAAATACCAACACAGCATGGATAGGTGCACATGACGCCGTGATATACATGTAACTGATATGACTTTCAACTCTCTATGTATCTGCTATAAACTTAAATTCCTTCGATAATCGTCAATCCATTTGAACTAAGGCAAGAGACAACTAGATTCTCCCTTACAATTTCATTTAGGGCGATAAATTAAACGTGGCCCAAATGATCAGATTTGTCTTTTGAAGTAGTGGGGCAAACGCGGCATGAAACCAGCATTGTTTCCTAATTCAAACTATGTTTTCAAAAGTCTTCCTCTCTAAGGTCGTGCTGAAAGAATCTTTATGACGTTTATTAAACCTTCACTAAATAAAACAATGCCGAGATCGGTAGCTCAGTCGGTAATCTATGGGACTTGAGACCAGGGTATTGCTGGTTCCAATTCCTAGCTCGGCAAATTTCTTTCCAAGTACTGATTATATTCATTGCGACAGGATCTCTCTCTCTCTCTCTCTCTCTCTCTCTCTCTCTCTCTCTCTGCTGAATAATGTTTTAATGTTTATGACTTGGAGTATGTGAGAAAGCAGCCAGTGGATATAATATTGTGTGGAGCACTGGATAAAGAAACCATAAAGGACTTGAGAACAGGGCGTCGTTGGTTGGTTTCCCGGCTCGGTCAATTGCTTATAGTCACTGCGATAGGATTCATTCCTCTCTCAACGTTGACCATTGTTTCGACGACTGTTATGTGGGAAAGCAGCCAGTGGCTTGGAAAGAATATTGTGCGTAATACTGGTAAAAGAAATTACAGGAAAGAATAGATAGGTGCACTGGCCGCCGCAATATAAACTGAAATAATGTTGCAAACGGCGTTTATCACTCTTCAGTCAATCAATGAATCAAAAATCTTACGTGAATGTTTATGAATTATTTTCAATAAACAAGTTGCTTTTGATCATAAAATAGGAACCTTGGCTTTTTCGACATTCTTACGGTAAAGAGCCGAGGCTGATACGATATTCAAAGTGGTCGTATGTAGAAATGTACAGGGTGATTACATAATTTTGTAAGATCTTGCCAGGATGTTTCAATTGTGCCAGTTACACCATTAACATTTCATTCTAAAAGATCCAATGCAGAATTCTACATAGTTCTTCATCTACATGTATTTCAAAGCAGATTACACTCAAAATTACGAACTGAGGCAGCATCATATCAACTGAGAAACGATCAATTATACAGAATGAGGAAGATATGAAGAAAAGGAAGCTAAATTTATTGTAGGAAGTACATGTTTTGGAGGAAAAGGATAAACATCATAGTCCAAGAATACAGTCCTATAAACGTGAGAAACACAACAAGGAGACCACAACTGCAATATAAAGTCAGCCAAAAGAGATGAATGGATGGATGGATGAATGGATGGATGGATGATGGAGATAGGTAGATAGATCGATAGATAGAGACATAGAAAGATAGAATTTGAGGGACAGAAGGCGAAAGAGATGGATAGATGGACAGAGACAGAGAGAGAAGTTTGCAGGTAGGAAAGAAAGAAAGCGAGAAAGAGAGAGACAGAGAGAGAGAGAGAGAAAATGAGAGAGATAGAGAGCGACAGAGAGAGACTGAAAGTGGAAATCAGTGTAGATGGAAAGATAAGAATGAGGAGCTGAGAGTAAGACAAAGAGTTCTGAAAAGAGAAGATAGAGAGTGAGAGAGAGAGAGACAGAGAGAGAGAGAGAGAGAGAGGGAAAGAGAGAGACAGAGAGAAAGAGAGAGAGAGAAAGATAGAAAAAAGAAAGAGATAAACAGACAGAGATTGAGAGAGAGAGAGAGGTGAAGAAAGACAGAAATAGCGAAACGAGAGAGAAAGAGAGAAAGAGAGAAAAAGAAAGAGATAGACAGACAGAGATTGAGAGAGAGAGAGGTGAAGAAAGACAGAAATAGCGAAACGAGAGTGAAAGAGAGAAAAAGAAAGAGATAGACAGACAGAGATTGAGAGAGGGAGAGGTGAAGAGAGACAGAAATAGCGAAGTGAGAGAGAGAAAGAGAGAGAGAGAGAGAGAGAGAGAGAGGTGAAGAGAGTGAGAGATAGAGAGAGACGGAAATGAAAAAGAGAGAGAGAGGGCGAGATGACAGTGAAATGAGCGTGAATACATTATTTCAGACCGTTTAGATTGAGGGTTAAAGTCATGAAGAAGAAGTACAAGCCTAAGAGTTATCCGTGAAATAAGAGTGCAGGCATAGGTTCGTCATCTGAAGGTACATTCAATTAAGTTAGGTTGAAATATAAAGGAAGCAGTTAGAACAAGCTAATCGACTGGAGCTAAAATACGAGTAAGGGCATAGTTGTAAATACTGAGGGTATATCTGTCGAATTGAGAGAATATATAACCTACCATAGATACAGGCATGCGGTATTGGGTTGAAATAATAGAAGGGACATTGTTTCAAGGTTTGAGGGAACATCGAACTGAGAATGTATTTCACCGTCTGAGACAAAGTAGAAGGAACCAAAAGAACATCTTACCGACTGGCGGTGCAGGCTAACAGGTTGGGAGTAAAATTTCTGAAAGGACACAGGTTTATAGCTTAATGATACACATCTCACTCACCAAGGCTACCATCTCAATTCCTGTAAGAACATAAAACGGGCTGTTGCAGTAACCAATGGACAGAGGACACATCTTCGAACTGCGGGTACATCAAGTGGGCAAGGGAAGCTGTGCAAATGGTACCATTTCAGTGAGGCCAACGGTTCAGGGCCTGGGGGTACATTCAACTGACTATAGGTACGATTTCAAAGTCGTCTAAGAGGACATGAAATAGACTGGGGAAACATTCCACGAACTGAGGATACAATCTCAAGGACTCAATCGATATGCTTGTAACGGACTGAGGGTTGGTTTTAGGCGCTGTGGGTATGAAATCGCCGACTGTGTGTACAGGCTTAGGAACTTGTGCAGTCACAGGAACGTGGAAATACAGCTTTAGGACCTATTTAAAAGCAATTTCAAGCGATATAGAGCTCGCCGCTAACGATGTAAGACTCAATCAAACAAAAAGAAGAAATATTTCTCGAACTTAAGGTACATCTCTTGGACTAAAGGTAAATCAAACAGACTGAAGGGGCTAACGCACGGCATTTGGTTTAATTCAAAGTAAAAACAAGTATCTGGATCTTCATTTACATTTGACAGACCGACGATACATCTTACAGAAAGGCACATACAAAGGACCAAAAAGTGGTTGATCATATCGAATAATTTCCAGAGGTAAAGTTTATCTCATTGACTAAGAGTACGGCCTAATGAAGTTGAGAAATAAGAAACTGGTTGATTCTCAAGCGTTTGTTGACTCCTCACATGGGCTAAAGGTTCATCTCATGAATTGAGGGTACATACTCAGTTTGGGTTAAATGAGACTTAAGACGATGGTAAGGAGTAATGGGCCAGTATTACGAACTAAATGCATTTCTCCCGATGTGAAAGTAGAACCTGCGGACTGAGGATAAAATCTCCAAGACTGAGAATATGTTTAATGGAAATGATGACAGTTATTGCGACAGGGTTTCTTCTTATCTCAGCGCTGATAATCCTTCCAACGACGTCAGAAAAAGAAAGCAGTAAGTGCCAACGGGAACAATATTGTGCGAAGTACTGGTAAAAGAAAGTACTGATCTCCCTTCAAATAGCCTATAACTTTTTTTATTGAATCCAAAACTGTCCAGAAAATATCGAACGCCTTAAAATTAACTTCTGCACATTTCTAAACATACGGCCATTAAAATCTACATGTTCACACATTTTGCTTATTCCATCATTGTTCTTTACAAAAAGTTACAATCTCTTCTCGCACATAACAACTCTTCAGAAATAAATAAACACGGACTGAAAATATATCTCCCGATGTGAAAGTAAAACCTGCGGACTGAGGATACAATCTCTTAGACTGAGAATATGCTCTATGGAATTGATGACAGTTATTGCGACAGGGTTTATTCTTATCTCAGCGCTCATAATTCTTTCGACGAGGTTGTGTGAGAAAAGCAGCCAGTGCCAATGAAAACAATACTGTGCGAAGTACCGGTAAAAAGTTATCCCCCTTCCAAAAGCGTATATTTTTTTTCCCTTCAACCCACAACTGTACATCATTTTTCTTCACAAAATGTGACAATTTCTTCTCGAGCATAACAACTTTTCAGGAAAAAAGTAAACATGTCAAATACATTCCCTCTCTTTCTCTCTCTCTCAGATCGTCTTGCCAAGTTGCTTGGTCGGTAAAGTACATGGCTTAAAACCTATACAGTCGAAGGTTCGGTCCCCAAGTTGTATCAATTTCTGTCCGAGGTTCGATTATATTCATTGTTGCAGGATTTATTCTATGCTTAATGCCGATCATTCTATTGACTTAAGTTATTTTGAAAAGCAGCCAGTGGTTGGAGAGACTGTTACAAGAGCACTGGCCGCGCCATTTACCTGACATCAAGTTAAAACAATGCTAAAAAAAACACGCTAACAAAGAAATCTGGCTCCGCTACAACATCCAGCACTACCAACTCAATCATCATCATCATCAAAACCATTATTAAATAACTTCACAACTGCTGTAAACTTAAACAGTTTTCCTCAATACTATTTTAGTTCACTTTTCAACACTGTTATAAGAAATCAGGAAAACATCTTTGTTCTACATTCAAATCAGTTCCATTTCTTTACTCCATTTCCACCTAGTCCACAGTATTTCCAGTTTTTTTTCCATCTTTAAGTTTTGATTCTTTCCAAAAAATCAGTAAACAACAATCAAATATACATTTATCATTTCCAGTGCTTCCATAATATGGGGACAGGCTTGGGGATATGATACCAGTATTTTCTCCCATTATAGTAAGATCTTTCTCTCCAAGGTCTTGCAAACATGACTCATAAACATATTTTTCGTTTACCTTATCAATGTCCCCTCTAAGAATCGATCAACTTCAAAAGTAGACTTCAGCAACATACTTCTTTGCTTTTCACCACTTCTTTACAAAATCAAATTGTGTCAAGGATTCCTAAACATGAGATATCCTTGCCTCATTCCAAATAGGTCTTTTTTCCTTCAATTCACAACACAATTGTACATCATTTTTCTTTACAAAATATTACAATTTCTTCTCGCACATAACAACCTTCCAGGAATGAAGTAAATATTTCAAATTCAAATACTCCCTCCCTCTCTCTCTCTCTCTCTCTCTCTCTCCCTTTGCAAACATCACTAAAAGCAGCGGCAAAGTAATGTTACAGACGTAAAACCCAAGGTTCTATAGTTCGATCTCCCGGCAAATCAAATTTTCTTTTTCAGGATTGTATAAGTTCATTGCGACAGGATTCATTCTTCTCTTATCGTTGACCAATGTTTAAAATAATCTACGTTTCAAAGCAAACAATGGTTTGGGAAAGGTTAAAAGCAAAGTACCGGTAAAAGAAACTCCAATAACGCATAAATAGGTGCGTGCGATATAACTCAAATTATGTTGAAATCGTCTGATCGGGCTCATAACTTTCATTTTTCGTTAACATGGCTTCCTTTAAGATCTGATCAATTACAAAAGAAAACTTCATCAGCATAATTCTCAGCTTAGTTGCTCAGTTGATGACGTAAAAGGCCTGAAACTTGGGGTTCACAGGTTCGATTCCCCAGCTGTTGCAATTTTTATCCGAGGTTTGGGGACAGTCATTGCGACAAGATTCATTAATTTCTCGTCGCTCGCAGTTTTTTTCCCTTCCTTCAATTCACAACACAACTGGGCATCATTTTTCTTTACAAAATGTTACAATTTCTTCTCGCACATAACAACCCTCTAGGAATACAGTAAACATTTCAAAATCAAATACACACACTCTCTCTCTCCCTCTCTCTCCCAACATCACTAAAGGCATTGGAAAAGTAATGTTCCAGACTTTAAAACACAAGGTTCTGTAGTTCGATTCGCCGGCTAATCTAATTTCCTTTTTCAGGATTAAGTTCAAAGCGACAGGGTTCATTCTTCTCTCATCATTGAACAATGTTTCAAATAATCTACGTTTGAAAGCAAACAGTGGTTTGGGAAAGGTTAAAAGCAAAATACCGGTAAAAGTAACTCCAATAACGCATAAGTAGGTGCGTGCGTTATAACTCAAATTATGTTGAAGTCGTCAGATCGGGCTCATAACTTTCATTTTCGTTAACATGGCTCCGTTTAAGATCGGATCAATTGCAAAAGAAAACTTCATCAGCATAATTCTCAGCTTAGTTGCTCAGTTCACGACGTACGAGGCCTTAAACTAGGAGTTTTCGGGTTCGATTCCCCAGCTGTTGCAATTTTTATGCGAGGTTTGATAACAGTCATTGCAACAAGATTCCTTAATTTCTCATCGCTCACATTTTTCCCCCTTCAATTCACAACATAACTGTACATCATTTTTCTTTAGAAAATGTTACAATTTCTTCTCGCATATAACAACCCTCCAGAAATAAAGTAAACATTTCAAAATCAAATACTCTCTCTCTCGCTCTCTCTCTTCCTCTCTCTCTCAACATCACTAAAGTTAGCGGCAAATTAATCTTCCAGACTTTAAACCCAAGGTATTATAGTTCGATTCGCCGGCTCATCTAATTTCCTTTTTCACGATTAAGTTCATAGCGACAAGATTCATTCTTCTCTCATCATTGAACAATGTTTCAAATGATCTACGTTTGAAAGGAAGCAGTGGTTTGGGGAAAGTTAAAAGCAAAATACCGGTAAAAGAAACTCAGATAACGCATAAGTAGGTGCGTGCGTTATAACTCAAATTATGTTGGAGTCGTCAGATCGGGCTCATAACTTTCATTTTCGTTAACATGGCTCCGTTTAAGATCGGATCACTTGCAAAGGAAAACTTCATCAGCATAATTCTCAGCTTGAGTGCTCAGTTGATGATGTACGAGGCCTCAAACTAGGAGTTTTCAGGTTCGATTTCCCCAGCTGTTGCAATTTTCATGCGAGGTTTGATGACAGTCATTGCAACAAGATTCATTAACTTCTAATCGCTCACATATTTTTCCCGACAACAGTTATGTAGGAAAGCAGCCATTGGTTTGGAGTAATGTGCAAGGTACTGGTAAATGAAATACCAACACAGCATGGATAGGTGCACATGACGCCGTGATATACATGTAACTGATATGACTTTCAACTCTCTATGTATCTGCTATAAACTTAAATTCCTTCGATAATCGTCAATCCATTTGAACTAAGGCAAGAGACAACTAGATTCTCCCTTACAATTTCATTTAGGGCGATAAATTAAACGTGGCCCAAATGATCAGATTTGTCTTTTGAAGTAGTGGGGCAAACGCGGCATGAAACCAGCATTGTTTCCTAATTCAAACAATGTTTTCAAAAGTCTTCCTCTCTAAGGTCGTGCTGAAAGAATCTTTATGACGTTTATTAAACCTTCACTAAATAAAACAATGCCGAGATCGGTAGCTCAGTCGGTAATCTATGGGACTTGAGACCAGGGTATTGCTGGTTCCAATTCCTAGCTCGGCAAATTTCTTTCCAAGTACTGATTATATTCATTGCGACAGGATCTCTCTCTCTCTCTCTCTCTCTCTCTCTCTCTCTGCTGAATAATGTTTTAATGTTTATGACGTGGAGTATGTGAGAAAGCAGCCAGTGGATATAATATTGTGTGGAGCACTGGATAAAGAAACCATAAAGGACTTGAGAACAGGGCGTCGTTGGTTGGTTTCCCGGCTCGGTCAATTTTTTCCGAGGATTGCTTATAGTCACTGCGATAGGATTCATTCCTCTCTCAACGTTGACCATTGTTTCGACGACTGTTATGTGGGAAAGCAGCCAGTGGCTTGGAAAGAATATTGTGCGTAATACTGGTAAAAGAAATTACAGGAAAGAATAGATAGGTACACTGGCCGCCGCAATATAAACTGAAATAATGTTGCAAACGGCGTTTATCACTCTTCAGTCAATCAATGAATCAAAAATCTTACGTGAATGTTTATGAATTATTTTCAATAAACAAGTTGCTTTTGATCATAAAATAGGAACCTTGGCTTTTTCGACATTCTTACGGTAAAGAGCCGAGGCTGATACGATATTCAAAGTGGTCGTATGTAGAAATGTACAGGGTGATTACATAATTTTGTAAGATCTTGCCAGGATGTTTCAATTGTGCCAGTTACACCATTAACATTTCATTCTAAAAGATCCAATGCAGAATTCTACATAGTTCTTCATCTACATGTATTTCAAAGCAGATTACACTCAAAATTACGGACTGAGGCAGCATCATATCAACTGAGAAATGATCAATTATACAGACTGAGGAAGATATGAAGAAAAGGAAGCTAAATTTATTGTAGGAAGTACATGTTTTGGAGGAAAAGGATAAACATCATAGTCCAAGAATACAGTCCTATAAACGTGAAAAACACAACAAGGAGACCACAACTGCAATATAAAGTCAGCCAAAAGAGATGAATGGATGGATGGATGAATGGATGGATGGATGATGGAGATAGGTAGATAGATCGATAGATAGAGACATAGAAAGATAGAATTTGAGGGACAGAAGGCGAAAGAGATGGATAGATGGACAGAGACAGAGAGAGAAGTTTGCAGGTAGGAAAGAAAGAAAGCGAGAAAGAGAGAGACAGAGAGAGAGAGAGAAAATGAGAGAGATAGAGAGCGACAGAGAGAGACTGAAAGTGGAAATCAGTGTAGATGGAAAGATAAGAATGAGGAGCTGAGAGTAAGACAAAGAGTTCTGAAAAGAGAAGATAGAGAGTGAAAGAGAGAGAGAGAGACAGAGAGAGAGAGAGAGAGAGAGAGGGAAAGAGAGAGACAGAGAGAAAGAGAGAGAGAGAGAAAGATAGAAAAAAGAAAGAGATAAACAGACAGAGATTGAGAGAGAGAGAGGTGAAGAAAGACAGAAATAGCGAAACGAGAGAGAAAGAGAGAAAGAGAGAAAAAGAAAGAGATAGACAGACAGAGATTGAGAGAGAGAGAGGTGAAGAAAGACAAATATAGCAAAACGAGAGAGAAAGAGAGAAAAAGAAAGAGATAGACAGACAGAGATTGAGAGAGGGAGAGGTGAAGAGAGACAGAAATAGCGAAGTGAGAGAGAGAGAGAGAAAGAGAGAGAGAGAGAGAGAGAGAGAGAGAGAGGTGAAGAGAGTGAGAGATAGAGAGAGACGGAAATGAAAAAGAGAGAGAGAGGGCGAGATGACAGTGAAATGAGCGTGAATACATTATTTCAGACCGTTTAGATTGAGGGTTAAAGTCATGAAGAAGAAGTACAAGCCTAAGAGTTATCCGTGAAATAAGAGTGCAGGCATAGGTTCGTCATGTGAAGGTACATTCAATTAAGTTAGGTTGAAATATAAAGGAAGCAGTTAGAACAAGCTAATCGACTGGAGCTAAAATACGAGTAAGGGCATAGTTGTAAATACTGAGGGTATATCTGTCGAATTGAGAGAATATATAACCTACCATAGATACAGGCATGCGGTATTGGGTTGAAATAATAGAAGGGACATTGTTTCAAGGTTTGAGGGAACATCGAACTGAGAATGTATTTCACCGTCTGAGACAAAGTAGAAGGAACCAAAAGAACATCTTACCGACTGGCGGTGCAGGCTAACAGGTTGGGAGTAAAATTTCTGAAAGGACACAGGTTTATAGCTTAATGATACACATCTCACTCACCAAGGCTACCATCTCAATTCCTGTAAGAACATAAAACGGGCTGTTGCAGTAACCAATGGACAGAGGACACATCTTCGAACTGCGGGTACATCAAGTGGGCAAGGAAAGCTGTGCAAATGGTACCATTTCAGTGAGGCCAACGGTTCAGGGCCTGGGGGTACATTCAACTGACTATAGGTACGATTTCAAAGTCGTCTAAGAGGACATGAAATAGACTGGGGAAACATTCCACGAACTGAGGATACAATCTCAAGGACTCAATCGATATGCTTGTAACGGACTGAGGGTTGGTTTTAGGCGCTGTGGGTATGAAATCGCCGACTGTGTGTACAGGCTTAGGAACTTGTGCAGTCACAGGAACGTGGAAATACAGCTTTAGGACCTATTTAAAAGCAATTTCAAGCGATATAGAGCTCGCCGCTAACGATGTAAGACTCAATCAAACAAAAAGAAGAAATATTTCTCGAACTTAAGGTACATCTCTTGGACTAAAGGTAAATCAAACAGACTGAAGGGGCTAACGCACGGCATTTGGTTTAATTCAAAGTAAAAACAAGTATCTGGATCTTCATTTACATTTGACAGACCGACGATACATCTTACAGAAAGGCACATACAAAGGACCAAAAAGTGGTTGATCATATCGAATAATTTCCAGAGGTAAAGTTTATCTCATTGACTAAGAGTACGGCCTAATGAAGTTGAGAAATAAGAAACTGGTTGATTCTCAAGCGTTTGTTGACTCCTCACATGGGCTAAAGGTTCATCTCATGAATTGAGGGTACATACTCAGTTTGGGTTAAATGAGACTTAAGACGATGGTAAGGAGTAATGGGCCAGTATTACGAACTAAATGCATTTCTCCCGATGTGAAAGTAGAACCTGCGGACTGAGGATAAAATCTCCAAGACTGAGAATATGTTTAATGGAAATGATGACAGTTATTGCGACAGGGTTTCTTCTTATCTCAGCGCTGATAATCCTTCCAACGACGTCAGAAAAAGAAAGCAGTAAGTGCCAACGGGAACAATATTGTGCGAAGTACTGGTAAAAGAAAGTACTGATCTCCCTTCAAATAGCCTATAACTTTTTTTATTGAATCCAAAACTGTCCAGAAAATATCGAACGCCTTAAAATTAACTTCTGCACATTTCTAAACATACGGCCATTAAAATCTACATGTTCACACATTTTGCTTATTCCATCATTGTTCTTTACAAAAAGTTACAATCTCTTCTCGCACATAACAACTCTTCAGAAATAAATAAACACGGACTGAAAATATATCTCCCGATGTGAAAGTAAAACCTGCGGGCTGAGGATACAATCTCTTAGACTGAGAATATGCTCTATGGAATTGATGACAGTTATTGCGACAGGGTTTATTCTTATCTCAGCGCTCATAATTCTTTCGACGAGGTTGTGTGAGAAAAGCAGCCAGTGCCAATGAAAACAATACTGTGCGAAGTACCGGTAAAAAGTTATCCCCCTTCCAAAAGCGTATATTTTTTTTCCCTTCAACCCACAACTGTACATCATTTTTCTTCACAAAATGTGACAATTTCTTCTCGAGCATAACAACTTTTCAGGAAAAAAGTAAACATGTCAAATACATTCTCTCTCTTTCTCTCTCTCTCAGATCGTCTTGCCAAGTTGCTTGGTCGGTAAAGTACATGGCTTAAAACCTATACAGTCGAAGGTTCGGTCCCCAAGTTGTATCAATTTCTGTCCGAGGTTCGATTATATTCATTGTTGCAGGATTTATTCTATGCTTAATGCCGATCATTCTATTGACTTAAGTTATTTTGAAAAGCAGCCAGTGGTTTGGAGAGACTGTTACAAGAGCACTGGCCGCGCCATTTACCTGACATCAAGTTAAAACAATGCTAAAAAAAAACACGCTAACAAAGAAATCTGGCTCCGCTACAACATCCAGCACTACCAACTCAATCATCATCATCATCAAAACCATTATTAAATAACTTCACAACTGCTGTAAACTTAAACAGTTTTCCTCAATACTATTTTAGTTCACTTTTCAACACTGTTATAAGAAATCAGGAAAACATCTTTGTTCTACATTCAAATCAGTTCCATTTCTTTACTCCATTTCCACCTAGTCCACAGTATTTCCAGTTTTTTTTTTTCCATCTTTAAGTTTTGATTCTTTCCAAAAAATCAGTAAACAACAATCAAATATACATTTATCATTTCCAGTGCTTCCATAATATGGGGACAGGCTTGGGGATATGATACCAGTATTTTCTCCCATTATAGTAAGATCTTTCTCTCCAAGGTCTTGCAAACATGACTCATAAACATATTTTTCGTTTACCTTATCAATGTCCCCTCTAAGAATCGATCAACTTCAAAAGTAGACTTCAGCAACATACTTCTTTGCTTTTCACCACTTCTTTACAAAATCAAATTGTGTCAAGGATTCCTAAACATGAGATATCCTTGCCTCATTCCAAATAGGTCTTTTTTCCTTCAATTCACAACACAATTGTACATCATTTTTCTTTACAAAATGTTACAATTTCTTCTCGCACATAACAACCTTCCAGGAATGAAGTAAATATTTCAAATTCAAATACTCCCTCCCTCTCTCTCTCTCTCTCTCTCTCTCTCTCTCTCTCTCTCTCTCCCTTTGCAAACATCACTAAAAGCAGCGGCAAAGTAATGTTACAGACGTAAAACCCAAGGTTCTATAGTTCGATTTCCCGGCAAATCAAATTTTCTTTTTCAGGATTGTATAAGTTCATTGCGACAGGATTCATTCTTCTCTTATCGTTGACCAATGTTTAAAATAATCTACGTTTCAAAGCAAACAATGGTTTGGGAAAGGTTAAAAGCAAAGTACCGGTAAAAGAAACTCCAATAACGCATAAATAGGTGCGTGCGATATAACTCAAATTATGTTGAAATCGTCTGATCGGGCTCATAACTTTCATTTTTCGTTAACATGGCTTCCTTTAAGATCTGATCAATTACAAAAGAAAACTTCATCAGCATAATTCTCAGCTTAGTTGCTCAGTTGATGACGTAAAAGGCCTGAAACTTGGGGTTCACAGGTTCGATTCCCCAGCTGTTGCAATTTTTATCCGAGGTTTGGGGACAGTCATTGCGACAAGATTCATTAATTTCTCGTCGCTCGCAGTTTTTTTCCCTTCCTTCAATTCACAACACAACTGGGCATCATTTTTCTTTACAAAATGTTACAATTTCTTCTCGCACATAACAACCCTCTAGGAATACAGTAAACATTTCAAAATCAAATACACACACTCTCTCTCTCCCTCTCTCTCCCAACATCACTAAAGGCATTGGAAAAGTAATGTTCCAGACTTTAAAACACAAGGTTCTGTAGTTCGATTCGCCGGCTAATCTAATTTCCTTTTTCAGGATTAAGTTCAAAGCGACAGGGTTCATTCTTCTCTCATCATTGAACAATGTTTCAAATAATCTACGTTTGAAAGCAAACAGTGGTTTGGGAAAGGTTAAAAGCAAAATACCGGTAAAAGTAACTCCAATAACGCATAAGTAGGTGCGTGCGTTATAACTCAAATTATGTTGAAGTCGTCAGATCGGGCTCATAACTTTCATTTTCGTTAACATGGCTCCGTTTAAGATCGGATCAATTGCAAAAGAAAACTTCATCAGCATAATTCTCAGCTTAGTTGCTCAGTTCACGACGTACGAGGCCTTAAACTAGGAGTTTTCGGGTTCGATTCCCCAGCTGTTGCAATTTTTATGCGAGGTTTGATAACAGTCATTGCAACAAGATTCATTAATTTCTCATCGCTCACATTTTCCCCCTTCAATTCACAACATAACTGTACATCATTTTTCTTTAGAAAATGTTACAATTTCTTCTCGCATATAACAACCCTCCAGAAATAAAGTAAACATTTCAAAATCAAATACTCTCTCTCTCTCGCTCTCTCTCTTGCTCTCTCTCAACATCACTAAAGTTAGCGGCAAATTAATCTTCCAGACTATAAACCAAAGGTATTATAGTTCGATTCGCCGGCTCATCTAATTTCCTTTTTCACGATTAAGTTCATAGCGACAAGATTCATTCTTCTCTCATCATTGAACAATGTTTCAAATAATCTACGTTTGAAAGCAAACAGTGGTTTGGGGAAAGTTAAAAGCAAAATACCGGTAAAAGAAACTCAGATAACGCATAAGTAGGTGCGTGCGTTATAACTCAAATTATGTTGGAGTCGTCAGATCGGGCTCATAACTTTCATTTTCGTTAACATGGCTCCGTTTAAGATCGGATCACTTGCAAAGGAAAACTTCATCAGCATAATTCTCAGCTTGAGTGCTCAGTTGATGATGTACGAGGCCTCAAACTAGGAGTTTTCAGGTTCGATTTCCCCAGCTGTTGCAATTTTCATGCGAGGTTTGATGACAGTCATTGCAACAAGATTCATTAACTTCTAATCGCTCACATATTTTTCCCGACAACAGTTATGTAGGAAAGCAGCCATTGGTTTGGAGTAATGTGCAAGGTACTGGTAAATGAAATACCAACACAGCATGGATAGGTGCACATGACGCCGTGATATACATGTAACTGATATGACTTTCAACTCTCTGTGTATCTGCTATAAACTTAAATTCCTTCGAACATCGTCAATCCATTTGAACTAAGGCAAGAGACAACTAGATTCTCCCTTACAATTTCATTTAGGGCGATAAATTAAACGTGGCCCAAATGATCAGATTTGTCTTTTGAAGTAGTGGGGCAAACGCGGCATGAAACCAGCATTGTTTCCTAATTCAAACAATGTTTTCAAAAGTCTTCCTCTCTAAGGTCGTGCTGAAAGAATCTTTATGACGTTTATTAAACCTTCACTAAATAAAACAATGCCGAGATCGGTAGCTCAGTCGGTAATCTATTGGACTTGAGACCAGGGTATTGCTGGTTCCAATTCCTAGCTCGGCAAATTTCTTTCCAAGTACTGATTATATTCATTGCGACAGGATCTCTCTCTCTCTCTCTCTCTCTCTCTCTCTGCTGAATAATGTTTTAATGTTTATGACGTGGAGTATGTGAGAAAGCAGCCAGTGGATATAATATTGTGTGGAGCACTGGATAAAGAAACCATAAAGGACTTGAGAACAGGGCGTCGTTGGTTGGTTTCCCGGCTCGGTCAATTTTTTCCGAGGATTGCTTATAGTCACTGCGATAGGATTCATTCCTCTCTCAACGTTGACCATTGTTTCGACGACTGTTATGTGGGAAAGCAGCCAGTGGCTTGGAAAGAATATTGTGCGTAATACTGGTAAAAGAAATTACAGGAAAGAATAGATAGGTGCACTGGCCGCCGCAATATAAACTGGAATAATGTTGCAAACGGCGTTTATCACTCTTCAGTCAATCAATGAATCAAAAATCTTACGTGAATGTTTATGAATTATTTTCAATAAACAAGTTGCTTTTGATCATAAAATAGGAACCTTGGCTTTTTCGGCATTCTTACGGTAAAGAGCCGAGGCTGATACGATATTCAAAGTGGTCGTATGTAGAAATGTACAGGGTGATTACATAATTTTGTAAGATCTTGCCAGGATGTTTCAATTGTGCCAGTTACACCGTTAACATTTCATTCTAAAAGATCCAATGCAGAATTCTACATAGTTCTTCATCTACATGTATTTCAAAGCAGATTACACTCAAAATTACGGACTGAGGCAGCATCATATCAACTGAGAAACGATCAATTATACAGACTGAGGAAGATATGAAGAAAAGGAAGCTAAATTTATTGTAGGAAGTACATGTTTTGGAGGAAAAGGATAAACATCATAGTCCAAGAATACAGTCCTATAAACGTGAGAAACACAACAAGGAGACCACAGCTGCAATATAAAGTCAGCCAAAAGAGATGAATGGATGGATGGATGAATGGATGGATGGATGATGGAGATAGGTAGATAGATCGATAGATAGAGAGATAGAAAGATAGAATTTGAGGGACAGAAGGCGAAAGAGATGGATAGATGGACAGAGACAGAGAGAGAAGTTTGCAGGTAGGAAAGAAAGAAAGCGAGAAAGAGAGAGACAGAGAGAGAGAGGAAATGAGAGAGATAGAGAGCGACAGAGAGAGACTGAAAGTGGAAATCAGTGTAGATGGAAAGATAAGAATGAGGAGCTGAGAGTAACACAAAGAGTTCTGAAAAGAGAAGATAGAGAGTGAGAGAGAGAGAGAGAGAGAGAGAGAGAGAGAGGGAAAGAGAGAGACAGAGAAAGAGAGAGACAGAGAGAAAGATAGAAAAAAGAAAGAGATAAACAGACAGATTGAGAGAGAGACAGGTGAAGAAAGACAGAAATAGCGCAACGAGAGAGAAAGAGAGAAAAAGAAAGAGATAGACAGACAGAGATTGAGAGAGGGAGAGGTGAAGAGAGACAAAAATAGCGAAGTGAGAGAGAGAGAGAAAGAGAGACAGAGAGAGAGAGAGGTGAAGAGAGTGAGAGATAGAGACGGAAATGAAAAAGAGAGAGAGAGAGGGCGAGATGACAGTGAAATGAGCGTGAATACATTATTTCAGACCGTTTAGATTGAGGGTTAAAGTCATGAAGAAGAAGTACAGGCCTAAGAGTTATCCGTGAAATAAGAGTGCAGGCATAGGTTCGTCATCTGAAGGTACATTCAATTAAGTTAGGTTGAAATATAAAGGAAGCAGTCAGAACAAGCTAATCGACTGGAGCTAAAATACGAGTAAGGGCATAGTTGTAAATACTGAGGGTATATCTGTCGAATTGAGAGAATATATAACCTACCATAGATACAGGCATGCGGTATTGGGTTGAAATAATAGAAAGGACATTGTTTCAAGGTTTGAGGGAACATCGAACTGAGAATGTATTTCACCGTCTGAGACAAAGTAGAAGGAACCAAAAGAACATCTTACCGACTGGCGGTGCAGGCTAACAGGTTGGGAGTAAAATTTCTGAAAGGACACAGATTTATAGCTTAATGATACACATCTCACTCACCAAGGCTACCATCTCAATTCCTGTAAGAACATAAAACGGCCTGTTGCAGTAACCAATGGACAGAGGACACATCTTCGAACTGTGGGTACATCAAGTGGGCAAGGGATACAGTCTAATTGAAAACGGGTAAATTTAAGATAGAATAAGCTTTAGGGCCTTATGGTGTACCCGAGTGACTGAGGTGCATCTCATAGACTAAGGGTTTTCATTGCTAACTTTGGGTTCAACGCTTTGACTAATGTTATAAGACTGGAAGAAAAGTTATAATTAGGAAACTCTCTAAACTTACACCTTACAGATTTAGGGTACATATCAGGAAAAGTGTGTAAAGGCAAGCTGTGCAAATGGTACCATTTGAGTGAGGCCAACGGTTCAGGGCCTGGGGGTACATTCAACTGACTATAGGTACGATTTCAAAGTCGTCTAAGAGGACATGAAATAGACTGGGGAAACATTCCACGAACTGAGGATACAATCTCAAGGACTCAATCGATATGCTTGTAACGGACTGAGGGTTGGTTTTAGGCGCTGTGGGTATGAAATCGCCGACTGTGTGTACAGGCTTAGGAACTTGTGCAGTCACAGGAACGTGGAAATACAGCTTTAGGACCTATTTAAAAGCAATTTCAAGCAATATAGAGCTCGCCGCTAAAGGTGTAAGACTCAATCAAACAAAAAGAAGAAATATTTCTCGAACTAAAGGTACATCTCTTGGACTAAAGGTAAATCAAACAGACTGAAGGGGCTAACGCACGGCATTTGGTTTAATTCAAAGTAAAAACAAGTATATGGATCTTCATTTACATTTGACAGACCGACGATACATCTTACAGAAAGGCACATACAAAGGACAAAAAAGTGGTTGATCATATCGAATAATTTCCAGAGGTAAAGTTTATCTCATTGACTAAGAGTACGGCCTAATGAAGTTGAGAAATAAGAAACTGGTTGATTCTCAAGCGTTTGTTGACTCCTCACATGGGCTAAAGGTTCATCTCATGAATTGAGGGTACATACTCAGTCTGGGTTAAATGAGACTTAAGACGATGGTAAGGAGTAATGGGCCAGTATTACGAACTAAATGTATTTCTCCCGATGTGAAAGTAGAACCTGCGGACTGAGGATAAAATCTCCAAGACTGAGAATATGTTTAATGGAAATGATGACAGTTATTGCGACAGGGTTTCTTCTTATCTCAGCGCTGATAATCCTTCCAACGACGTCAGAAAAAGAAAGCAGTAAGTGCCAACGGGAACAATATTGTGCGAAGTACTGGTAAAAGAAAGTACTGATCTCCCTTCAAATAGCCTATAACTTTTTTTATTGAATCCAAAACTGTCCAGAAAATATCGAACGCCTTAAAATTAACTTCTGCACATTTCTAAACATACGGCCATTAAAATCTACATGTTCACACATTTTGCTTATTCCATCATTGTTCTTTACAAAAAGTTACAATCTCTTCTCGCATATAACAACTCTTCAGAAATAAATAAACACGGACTGAAAATATATCTCCCGATGTGAAAGTAAAACCTGCGGACTGAGGATACAATCTCTTAGACTGAGAATATGCTCTATGGAATTGATGACAGTTATTGCGACAGGGTTTATTCTTATCTCAGCGCTCATAATTCTTTCGACGAGGTTGTGTGAGAAAAGCAGCCAGTGCCAATGAAAACAATACTGTGCGAAGTACCGGTAAAAAGTTATCCCCCTTCCAAAAGCGTATCTGTTTTTCCCTTCAACCCACAACTGTACATCATTTTTCTTCACAAAATGTGACAATTTCTTCTCGAGCATAATAACTTTTCAGGAAAAAAGTAAACATGTCAAATACATTCTCTCTCTTTCTCTCTCTCTCAGATCGTCTTGCCAAGTTGCTTGGTCGGTAAAGTACATGGCTTAAAACCTATACAGTCGAAGGTTCGGTCCCCAAGTTGTATCAATTTCTGTCCGAGGTTCGATTATATTCATTGTTGCAGGATTTATTCTATGCTTAATGCCGATCATTCTATTGACTAAAGTTATTTTGAAAAGCAGCCAGTGGTTTGGAGAGACTGTTACAAGAGCACTGGCCGCGCCATTTACCTGACATCAAGTTAAAACAATGCTAAAAAAAACACGCTAACAAAGAAATCTGGCTCCGCTACAACATCCAGCACTACCAACTCAATCATCATCATCATCAAACCCATTATTAAATAGCTTCACAACTGCTGTAAACTTAAACAGTTTTCCTGAATACTATTTTAGTTCACTTTTCAACACTGTTATAAGAAATCAGGAAAACATCTTTGTTCTACATTCAAATCAGTTCCATTTCTTTACTCCATTTCCACCTAGTCCACAGTATTTCCAGTTTTTTTTTCCATCTTTAAGTTTTGATTCTTTCCAAAAAATCAGTAAACAACAATCAAATATACATTTATCATTTCCAGTGCTTCCATAATATGGGGACAGGCTTGGGGATATGATACCAGTATTTTCTCCCATTATAGTAAGATCTTTCTCTCCAAGGTCTTGCAAACATGACTCATAAACATATTTTTCGTTTACCTTATCAATGTCCCCTCTAAGAATCGATCAACTTCAAAAGTAGACTTCAGCAACATACTTCTTTGCTTTTCACCACTTCTTTACAAAATCAAATTGTGTCAAGGATTCCTAAACATGAGATGTCCTTGCCTCATTCCAAATAGGTCTTTTTTCCTTCAATTCACAACACAATTGTACATCATTTTTCTTTACAAAATGTTACAATTTCTTCTCGCACATAACAACCTTCCAGGAATGAAGTAAATATTTCAAATTCAAATACTCCCTCCCTCTCTCTCTCTCTCTCTCTCTCTCTCCCTTTGCAAACATCACTAAAAGCAGCGGCAAAGTAATGTTACAGACGTAAAACCCAAGGTTCTATAGTTCGATTTCCCGGCAAATCAAATTTTCTTTTTCAGGATTGTATAAGTTCATTGCGACAGGATTCATTCTTCTCTTATCGTTGACCAATGTTTAAAATAATCTACGTTTCAAAGCAAACAATGGTTTGGGAAAGGTTAAAAGCAAAGTACCGGTAAAAGAAACTCCAATAACGCATAAATAGGTGCGTGCGATATAACTCAAATTATGTTGAAATCGTCTGATCGGGCTCATAACTTTCATTTTTCGTTAACATGGCTTCCTTTAAGATCTGATCAATTACAAAAGAAAACTTCATCAGCATAATTCTCAGCTTAGTTGCTCAGTTGATGACGTAAAAGGCCTGAAACTTGGGGTTCACAGGTTCGATTCCCCAGCTGTTGCAATTTTTATCCGAGGTTTGGGGACAGTCATTGCGACAAGATTCATTAATTTCTCGTCGCTCGCAGTTTTTTTCCCTTCCTTCAATTCACAACACAACTGGGCATCATTTTTCTTTACAAAATGTTACAATTTCTTCTCGCACATAACAACCCTCTAGGAATACAGTAAACATTTCAAAATCAAATACACACACTCTCTCTCTCCCTCTCTCTCCCAACATCACTAAAGGCAGTGGAAAAGTAATGTTCCAGACTTTAAAACACAAGGTTCTGTAGTTCGATTCGCCGGCTAATCTAATTTCCTTTTTCAGGATTAAGTTCAAAGCGACAGGGTTCATTCTTCTCTCATCATTGAACAATGTTTCAAATAATCTACGTTTGAAAGCAAACAGTGGTTTGGGAAAGGTTAAAAGCAAAATACCGGTAAAAGTAACTCCAATAACGCATAAGTAGGTGCGTGCGTTATAACTCAAATTATGTTGAAGTCGTCAGATCGGGCTCATAACTTTCATTTTCGTTAACATGGCTCCGTTTAAGATCGGATCAATTGCAAAAGAAAACTTCATCAGCATAATTCTCAGCTTAGTTGCTCAGTTCACGACGTACGAGGCCTTAAACTAGGAGTTTTCGGGTTCGATTCCCCAGCTGTTGCAATTTTTATGCGAGGTTTGATAACAGTCATTGCAACAAGATTCCTTAATTTCTCATCGCTCACATTTTTCCCCCTTCAATTCACAACATAACTGTACATCATTTTTCTTTAGAAAATGTTACAATTTCTTCTCGCATATAACAACCCTCCAGAAATAAAGTAAACATTTCAAAATCAAATACTCTCTCTCTCGCTCTCTCTCTTCCTCTCTCTCTCAACATCACTAAAGTTAGCGGCAAATTAATCTTCCAGACTTTAAACCCAAGGTATTATAGTTCGATTCGCCGGCTCATCTAATTTCCTTTTTCACGATTAAGTTCATAGCGACAAGATTCATTCTTCTCTCATCATTGAACAATGTTTCAAATGATCTACGTTTGAAAGGAAGCAGTGGTTTGGGGAAAGTTAAAAGCAAAATACCGGTAAAAGAAACTCAGATAACGCATAAGTAGGTGCGTGCGTTATAACTCAAATTATGTTGGAGTCGTCAGATCGGGCTCATAACTTTCATTTTCGTTAACATGGCTCCGTTTAAGATCGGATCACTTGCAAAGGAAAACTTCATCAGCATAATTCTCAGCTTGAGTGCTCAGTTGATGATGTACGAGGCCTCAAACTAGGAGTTTTCAGGTTCGATTTCCCCAGCTGTTGCAATTTTCATGCGAGGTTTGATGACAGTCATTGCAACAAGATTCATTAACTTCTAATCGCTCACATATTTTTCCCGACAACAGTTATGTAGGAAAGCAGCCATTGGTTTGGAGTAATGTGCAAGGTACTGGTAAATGAAATACCAACACAGCATGGATAGGTGCACATGACGCCGTGATATACATGTAACTGATATGACTTTCAACTCTCTGTGTATCTGCTATAAACTTAAATTCCTTCGATAATCGTCAATCCATTTGAACTAAGGCAAGAGACAACTAGATTCTCCCTTACAATTTCATTTAGGGCGATAAATTAAACGTGGCCCAAATGATCAGATTTGTCTTTTGAAGTAGTGGGGCAAACGCGGCATGAAACCAGCATTGTTTCCTAATTCAAACAATGTTTTCAAAAGTCTTCCTCTCTAAGGTCGTGCTGAAAGAATCTTTATGACGTTTATTAAACCTTCACTAAATAAAACAATGCCGAGATCGGTAGCTCAGTCGGTAATCTATGGGACTTGAGACCAGGGTATTGCTGGTTCCAATTCCTAGCTCGGCAAATTTCTTTCCAAGTACTGATTATATTCATTGCGACAGGATCTCTCTCTCTCTCTCTCTCTCTCTCTCTCTGCTGAATAATGTTTTAATGTTTATGACGTGGAGTATGTGAGAAAGCAGCCAGTGGATATAATATTGTGTGGAGCACTGGATAAAGAAACCATAAAGGACTTGAGAACAGGGCGTCGTTGGTTGGTTTCCCGGCTCGGTCAATTTTTTCCGAGGATTGCTTATAGTCACTGCGATAGGATTCATTCCTCTCTCAACGTTGACCATTGTTTCGACGACTGTTATGTGGGAAAGCAGCCAGTGGCTTGGAAAGAATATTGTGCGTAATACTGGTAAAAGAAATTACAGGAAAGAATAGATAGGTGCACTGGCCGCCGCAATATAAACTGAAATAATGTTGCAAACGGCGTTTATCACTCTTCAGTCAATCAATGAATCAAAAATCTTACGTGAATGTTTATGAATTATTTTCAATAAACAAGTTGCTTTTGATCATAAAATAGGAACCTTGGCTTTTTCGACATTCTTACGGTAAAGAGCCGAGGCTGATACGATATTCAAAGTGGTCGTATGTAGAAATGTACAGGGTGATTACATAATTTTGTAAGATCTTGCCAGGATGTTTCAATTGTGCCAGTTACACCATTAACATTTCATTCTAAAAGATCCAATGCAGAATTCTACATAGTTCTTCATCTACATGTATTTCAAAGCAGATTACACTCAAAATTACGGACTGAGGCAGCATCATATCAACTGAGAAACGATCAATTATACAGACTGAGGAAGATATGAAGAAAAGGAAGCTAAATTTATTGTAGGAAGTACATGTTTTGGAGGAAAAGGATAAACATCATAGTCCAAGAATACAGTCCTATAAACGTGAGAAACACAACAAGGAGACCACAACTGCAATATAAAGTCAGCCAAAAGAGATGAATGGATGGATGGATGAATGGATGGATGGATGATGGAGATAGGTAGATAGATCGATAGATAGAGAGATAGAAAGATAGAATTTGAGGGACAGAAGGCGAAAGAGATGGATAGATGGACAGAGACAGAGAAAGAAGTTTGCAGGTAGGAAAGAAAGAAAGCGAGAAAGAGAGAGACAGAGAGAGAGAGAGAAAATGAGAGAGATAGAGAGCGACAGAGAGAGACTGAAAGTGGAAATCAGTGTAGATGGAAAGATAAGAATGAGGAGCTGAGAGTAAGACAAAGAGTTCTGAAAAGAGAAGATAGAGAGTGAGAGAGAGAGAGAGAGAGAGACAGAGAGAGAGAGAGAGAGAGAGAGAGAGGGAAAGAGAGAGACAGAGAGAAAGAGAGAGAGAGAAAGATAGAAAAAAGAGATAAACAGACAGAGATTGAGAGAGAGAGATAGGTGAAGAAAGACAGAAATAGCGAAACGAGAGAGAAAGAGAGAAAAAGAAAGAGATAGACAGACAGAGATTGAGAGAGAGAGAGGTGAAGAAAGACAGAAATAGCGAAACGAGAGACAAAGAGAGAAAAAGAAAGAGATAGACAGACAGAGATTGAGAGAGGGAGAGGTGAAGAGAGACAGAAATAGCGAAGTGAGAGAGAGAGAGAAAGAGACAGAGAGAGAGACAGAGAGAGAGAGAGAGGTGAAGAGAGTGAGAGATAGAGAGAGACGGAAATGAAAAAGAGAGAGAGAGGGCGAGATGACAGTGAAATGAGCGTGAATACATTATTTCAGACCGTTTAGATTGAGGGTTAAAGTCATGAAGAAGAAGTACAAGCCTAAGAGTTATCCGTGAAATAAGAGTGCAGGCATAGGTTCGTCATCTGAAGGTACATTCAATTAAGTTAGGTTGAAATATAAAGGAAGCAGTTAGAACAAGCTAATCGACTGGAGCTAAAATACGAGTAAGGGCATAGTTGTAAATACTGAGGGTATATCTGTCGAATTGAGAGAATATATAACCTACCATAGATACAGGCATGCGGTATTGGGTTGAAATAATAGAAGGGACATTGTTTCAAGGTTTGAGGGAACATCGAACTGAGAATGTATTTCACAGTCTGAGACAAAGTAGAAGGAACCAAAAGAACATCTTACCGACTGGCGGTGCAGGCTAACAGGTTGGGAGTAAAATTTCTGAAAGGACACAGGTTTATAGCTTAATGATACACATCTCACTCACCAAGGCTACCATCTCAATTCCTGTAAGAACATAAAACGGGCTGTTGCAGTAACCAATGGACAGAGGACACATCTTCGAACTGCGGGTACATCAAGTGGGCAAGGGAAGCTGTGCAAATGGTACCATTTCAGTGAGACCAACGGTTCAGGGCCTGGGGGTACATTCAACTGACTATAGGTACGATTTCAAAGTCGTCTAAGAGGACATGAAATAGACTGGGGAAACATTCCACGAACTGAGGATACAATCTCAAGGACTCAATCGATATGCTTGTAACGGACTGAGGGTTGGTTTTAGGCGCTGTGGGTATGAAATCGCCGACTGTGTGTACAGGCTTAGGAACTTGTGCAGTCACAGGAACGTGGAAATACAGCTTTAGGACCTATTTAAAAGCAATTTCAAGCGATATAGAGCTCGCCGCTAACGATGTAAGACTCAATCAAACAAAAAGAAGAAATATTTCTCGAACTTAAGGTACATCTCTTGGACTAAAGGTAAATCAAACAGACTGAAGGGGCTAACGCACGGCATTTGGTTTAATTCAAAGTAAAAACAAGTATCTGGATCTTCATTTACATTTGACAGACCGACGATACATCTTACAGAAAGGCACATACAAAGGACCAAAAAGTGGTTGATCATATCGAATAATTTCCAGAGGTAAAGTTTATCTCATTGACTAAGAGTACGGCCTAATGAAGTTGAGAAATAAGAAACTGGTTGATTCTCAAGCGTTTGTTGACTCCTCACATGGGCTAAAGGTTCATCTCATGAATTGAGGGTACATACTCAGTTTGGGTTAAATAAGACTTAAGACGATGGTAAGGAGTAATGGGCCAGTATTACGAACTAAATGCATTTCTCCCGATGTGAAAGTAGAACCTGCGGACTGAGGATAAAATCTCCAAGACTGAGAATATGTTTAATGGAAATGATGACAGTTATTGCGACAGGGTTTCTTCTTATCTCAGCGCTGATAATCCTTCCAACGACGTCAGAAAAAGAAAGCAGTAAGTGCCAACGGGAACAATATTGTGCGAAGTACTGGTAAAAGAAAGTACTGATCTCCCTTCAAATAGCCTATAACTTTTTTTATTGAATCCAAAACTGTCCAGAAAATATCTTCAGAAATAAATAAACACGGACTGAAAATATATCTCCCGATGTGAAAGTAAAACCTGCGGACTGAGGATACAATCTCTTAGACTGAGAATATGCTCTATGGAATTGATGACAGTTATTGCGACAGGGTTTATTCTTATCTCAGCGCTCATAATTCTTTCGACGAGGTTGTGTGAGAAAAGCAGCCAGTGCCAATGAAAACAATACTGTGCGAAGTACCGGTAAAAAGTTATCCCCCTTCCAAAAGCGTATATTTTTTTTCCCTTCAACCCACAACTGTACATCATTTTTCTTCACAAAATGTGACAATTTCTTCTCGAGCATAATAACTTTTCAGGAAAAAAGTAAACATGTCAAATACATTCTCTCTCTTTCTCTCTCTCTCAGATCGTCTTGCCAAGTTGCTTGGTCGGTAAAGTACATGGCTTAAAACCTATACAGTCGAAGGTTCGGTCCCCAAGTTGTATCAATTTCTGTCCGAGGTTCGATTATATTCATTGTTGCAGGATTTATTCTATGCTTAATGCCGATCATTCTATTGACTTAAGTTATTTTGAAAAGCAGCCAGTGGTTTGGAGAGACTGTTACAAGAGCACTGGCCGCGCCATTTACCTGATATCAAGTTAAAACAATGCTAAAAAAAACACGCTAACAAAGAAATCTGGCTCCGCTACAACATCCAGCACTACCAACTCAATCATCATCATCATCAAAACCATTATTAAATAACTTCACAACTGCTGTAAACTTAAACAGCTTTCCTCAATACTATTTTAGTTCACTTTTCAACACTGTTATAAGAAATCAGGAAAACATCTTTGTTCTACATTCAAATCAGTTCCATTTCTTTACTCCATTTCCACCTAGTCCACAGTATTTCCAGTTTTTTTTCCATCTTTAAGTTTTGATTCTTTCCAAAAAATCAGTAAACAACAATCAAATATACATTTATCATTTCCATTGCTTCCATAATATGGGGACAGGCTTGGGGATATGATACCAGTATTTTCTCCCATTATAGTAAGATCTTTCTCTCCAAGGTCTTGCAAACATGACTCATAAACATATTTTTCGTTTACCTTATCAATGTCCCCTCTAAGAATCGATCAACTTCAAAAGTAGACTTCAGCAACATACTTCTTTGCTTTTCACCACTTCTTTACAAAATCAAATTGTGTCAAAGATTCCTAAACATGAGATATCCTTGCCTCATTCCAAATAGGTCTTTTTTCCTTCAATTCACAACACAATTGTACATCATTTTTCTTTACAAAATGTTACAATTTCTTCTCGCACATAACAACCTTCCAGGAATGAAGTAAATATTTCAAATTCAAATACTCCCTCCCTCCCTCCCTCTCTCTCTCTCTCTCTCTCTCTCTCTCTCTCTCTCTCTCTCCCTTTGCAAACATCACTAAAAGCAGCGGCAAAGTAATGTTACAGACGTAAAACCCAAGGTTCTATAGTTCGATTTCCCGGCAAATCAAATTTTCTTTTTCAGGATTGTATAAGTTCATTGCGACAGGATTCATTCTTCTCTTATCGTTGACCAATGTTTAAAATAATCTACGTTTCAAAGCAAACAATGGTTTGGGAAAGGTTAAAAGCAAAGTACCGGTAAAAGAAACTCCAATAACGCATAAATAGGTGCGTGCGATATAACTCAAATTATGTTGAAATCGTCTGATCGGGCTCATAACTTTCATTTTTCGTTAACATGGCTTCCTTTAAGATCTGATCAATTACAAAAGAAAACTTCATCAGCATAATTCTCAGCTTAGTTGCTCAGTTGATGACGTAAAAGGCCTGAAACTTGGGGTTCACAGGTTCGATTCCCCAGCTGTTGCAATTTTTATCCGAGGTTTGGGGACAGTCATTGCGACAAGATTCATTAATTTCTCGTCGCTCGCAGTTTTTTTCCCTTCCTTCAAATCACAACACAACTGGGCATCATTTTTCTTTACAAAATGTTACAATTTCTTCTCGCACATAACAACCCTCTAGGAATACAGTAAACATTTCAAAATCAAATACACACACTCTCTCTCTCCCTCTCTCTCCCAACATCACTAAAGGCAGTGGAAAAGTAATGTTCCAGACTTTAAAACACAAGGTTCTGTAGTTCGATTCGCCGGCTAATCTAATTTCCTTTTTCAGGATTAAGTTCAAAGCGACAGGGTTCATTCTTCTCTCATCATTGAACAATGTTTCAAATAATCTATGTTTGAAAGCAAACAGTGGTTTGGGAAAGGTTAAAAGCAAAATACCGGTAAAAGTAACTCCAATAACGTATAAGTAGGTGCGTGCGTTATAACTCAAATTATGTTGAAGTCGTCAGATCGGGCTCATAACTTTCATTTTCGTTAACATGGCTCCGTTTAAGATCGGATCAATTGCAAAAGAAAACTTCATCAGCATAATTCTCAGCTTAGTTGCTCAGTTCACGACGTACGAGGCCTTAAACTAGGAGTTTTCGGGTTCGATTCCCCAGCTGTTGCAATTTTTATGCGAGGTTTGATAACAGTCATTGCAACAAGATTCATTAATTTCTCATCGCTCACATTTTTCCCCCTTCAATTCACAACATAACTGTACATCATTTTTCTTTAGAAAATGTTACAATTTCTTCTCGCATATAACAACCCTCCAGAAATAAAGTAAACATTTCAAAATCAAATACTCTCTCTCTCGCTCTCTCTCTTCCTCTCTCTCTCAACATCACTAAAGTTAGCGGCAAATTAATCTTCCAGACTTTAAACCCAAGGTATTATAGTTCGATTCGCCGGCTCATCTAATTTCCTTTTTCACGATTAAGTTCATAGCGACAAGATTCATTCTTCTCTCATCATTGAACAATGTTTCAAATGATCTACGTTTGAAAGGAAGCAGTGGTTTGGGGAAAGTTAAAAGCAAAATACCGGTAAAAGAAACTCAGATAACGCATAAGTAGGTGCGTGCGTTATAACTCAAATTATGTTGGAGTCGTCAGATCGGGCTCATAACTTTCATTTTCGTTAACATGGCTCCGTTTAAGATCGGATCACTTGCAAAGGAAAACTTCATCAGCATAATTCTCAGCTTGAGTGCTCAGTTGATGATGTACGAGGCCTCAAACTAGGAGTTTTCAGGTTCGATTTCCCCAGCTGTTGCAATTTTCATGCGAGGTTTGATGACAGTCATTGCAACAAGATTCATTAACTTCTAATCGCTCACATATTTTTCCCGACAACAGTTATGTAGGAAAGCAGCCATTGGTTTGGAGTAATGTGCAAGGTACTGGTAAATGAAATACCAACACAGCATGGATAGGTGCACATGACGCCGTGATATACATGTAACTGATATGACTTTCAACTCTCTATGTATCTGCTATAAACTTAAATTCCTTCGATAATCGTCAATCCATTTGAACTAAGGCAAGAGACAACTAGATTCTCCCTTACAATTTCATTTAGGGCGATAAATTAAACGTGGCCCAAATGATCAGATTTGTCTTTTGAAGTAGTGGGGCAAACGCGGCATGAAACCAGCATTGTTTCCTAATTCAAACAATGTTTTCAAAAGTCTTCCTCTCTAAGGTCGTGCTGAAAGAATCTTTATGACGTTTATTAAACCTTCACTAAATAAAACAATGCCGAGATCGGTAGCTCAGTCGGTAATCTATGGGACTTGAGACCAGGGAATTGCTGGTTCCAATTCCTAGCTCGGCAAATTTCTTTCCAAGTACTGATTATATTCATTGCGACAGGATCTCTCTCTCTCTCTCTCTTTCTCTCTCTCTCTCTCTCTCTCTCTGCTGAATAATGTTATAATGTTTATGACGTGGAGTATGTGAGAAAGCAGCCAGTGGATATAATATTGTGTGGAGCACTGGATAAAGAAACCATAAAGGACTTGAGAACAGGGCGTCGTTGGTTGGTTTCCCAGCTCGGTCAATTTTTTCCGAGGATTGCTTATAGTCACTGCGATAGGATTCATTCCTCTCTCAACGTTGACCATTGTTTCGACGACTGTTATGTGGGAAAGCAGCCAGTGGCTTGGAAAGAATATTGTGCCTAATACTGGTAAAAGAAATTACAGGAAAGAATAGATAGGTGCACTGGCCGCCGCAATATAAACTGAAATAATGTTGCAAACGGCGTTTATCACTCTTCAGTCAATCAATGAATCAAAAATCTTACGTGAATGTTTATGAATTATTTTCAATAAACAAGTTGCTTTTGATCATAAAATAGGAACCTTGGCTTTTTCGACATTCTTACGGTAAAGAGCCGGGGCTGATACGATATTCAAAGTGGTCGTATGTAGAAATGTACAGGGTGATTACATAATTTTGTAAGATCTTGCCAGGATGTTTCAATTGTGCCAGTTACACCATTAACATTTCATTCTAAAAGATCCAATGCAGAATTCTACATAGTTCTTCATCTACATGTATTTCAAAGCAGATTACACTCAAAATTACGGACTGAGGCAGCATCATTTCAACTGAGAAACGATCAATTATACAGACTGAGGAAGATATGAAGAAAAGGAAGCTAAATTTATTGTAGGAAGTACATGTTTTGGAGGAAAAGGATAAACATCATAGTCCAAGAATACAGTCCTATAAACGTGAGAAACACAACAAGGAGACCACAACTGCAATATAAAGTCAGCCAAAAGAGATGAATGGATGGATGGATGAATGGATGGATGGATGATGGAGATAGGTAGATAGATCGATAGATAGAGAGATAGAAAGATAGAATTTGAGGGACAGAAGGCGAAAGAGATGGATAGATGGACAGAGACAGAGAGAGAAGTTTGCAGGTAGGAAAGAAAGAAAGCGAGAAAGAGAGAGACAGAGAGAGAGAGAGAAAATGAGAGAGATAGAGAGCGACAGAGAGAGACTGAAAGTGGAAATCAGTGTAGATGGAAAGATAAGAATGAGGAGCTGAGAGTAAGACAAAGAGTTCTGAAAAGAGAAGATAGAGAGTGAGAGAGAGAGAGAGACAGAGAGAGACAGAGAGAGAGAGAGAGAGAGAGAGGGAAAGAGAGAGACAGAGAGAAAGAGAGAGAGAGAAAGATAGAAAAAAGAAAGAGATAAACAGCGATTGAGAGAGAGAGAGAGGTGAAGAAAGACAGAAATAGCGAAACGAGAGAGAAAGAGAGAAAGAGAGAAAAAGAAAGAGATAGACAGACAGAGATTGAGAGAGGGAGAGGTGAAGAGAGACAGAAATAGCGAAACGAGAGAGAAAGAGAGAAAAAGAAAGAGATAGACAGACAGAGATTGAGAGAGGGAGAGGTGAAGAGAGACAGAAATAGCGAAGTGAGAAAGAGAGAGAGAAAGAGAGAGAGAGAGAGAGAGAGAGAGAGAGGTGAAGAGAGTGAGAGATAGAGAGAGACAGAAATGAAAAAGAGAGAGAGAGGGCGAGATGACAGTGAAATGAGCGTGAATACATTATTTCAGACCGTTTAGATTGAGGGTTAAAGTCATGAAGAAGAAGTACAGGCCTAAGAGTTATCCGTGAAATAAGAGTGCAGGCATAGGTTCGTCATCTGAAGGTACATTCAATTAAGTTAGGTTGAAATATAAAGGAAGCAGTTAGAACAAGCTAATCGACTGGAGCTAAAATACGAGTAAGGTCATAGTTGTAAATACTGAGGGTATATCTGTCGAATTGAGAGAATATATAACCTACCATAGATACAGGCATGCGGTATTGGGTTGAAATAATAGAAGGGACATTGTTTCAAGGTTTGAGGGAACATCGAACTGAGAATGTATTTCACCGTCTGAGACAAAGTAGAAGGAACCAAAAGAACATCTTACCGACTGGCGGTGCAGGCTAACAGGTTGGGAGTAAAATTTCTGAAAGGACACAGGTTTATAGCTTAATGATACACATCTCACTCACCAAGGCTACCATCTCAATTCCTGTAAGAACATAAAACGGGCTGTTGCAGTAACCAATGGACAGAGGACACATCTTCGAACTGCGGGTACATCAAGTGGGCAAGGGAAGCTGTGCAAATGGTACCATTTCAGTGAGGCCAACGGTTCAGGGCCTGGGGGTACATTCAACTGACTATAGGTACGATTTCAAAGTCGTCTAAGAGGACATGAAATAGACTGGGGAAACATTCCACGAACTGAGGATACAATCTCAAGGACTCAATCGATATGCTTGTAACGGACTGAGGGTTGGTTTTAGGCGCTGTGGGTATGAAATCGCCGACTGTGTGTACAGGCTTAGGAACTTGTGCAGTCACAGGAACGTAGAAATACAGCTTTAGGACCTATTTAAAAGCAATTTCAAGCGATATAGAGCTCGCCGCTAACGATGTAAGACTCAATCAAACAAAAAGAAGAAATATTTCTCGAACTTAAGGTACATCTCTTGGACTAAAGGTAAATCAAACAGACTGAAGGGGCTAACGCACGGCATTTGGTTTAATTCAAAGTAAAAACAAGTATCTGGATCTTCATTTACATTTGACAGACCGACGATACATCTTACAGAAAGGCACATACAAAGGACCAAAAAGTGGTTGATCATATCGAATAATTTCCAGAGGTAAAGTTTATCTCATTGACTAAGAGTACGGCCTAATGAAGTTGAGAAATAAGAAACTGGTTGATTCTCAAGCGTTTGTTGACTCCTCACATGGGCTAAAGGTTCATCTCATGAATTGAGGGTACATACTCAGTTTGGGTTAAATGAGACTTAAGACGATGGTAAGGAGTAATGGGCCAGTATTACGAACTAAATGCATTTCTCCCGATGTGAAAGTAGAACCTGCGGACTGAGGATAAAATCTCCAAGACTGAGAATATGTTTAATGGAAATGATGACAGTTATTGCGACAGGGTTTCTTCTTATCTCAGCGCTGATAATCCTTCCAACGACGTCAGAAAAAGAAAGCAGTAAGTGCCAACGGGAACAATATTGTGCGAAGTACTGGTAAAAGAAAGTACTGATCTCCCTTCAAATAGCCTATAACTTTTTTTATTGAATCCAAAACTGTCCAGAAAATATCGAACGCCTTAAAATTAACTTCTGCACATTTCTAAACATACGGCCATTAAAATCTACATGTTCACACATTTTGCTTATTCCATCATTGTTCTTTACAAAAAGTTACAATCTCTTCTCGCACATAACAACTCTTCAGAAATAAATAAACACGGACTGAAAATATATCTCCCGATGTGAAAGTAAAACCTGCGGACTGAGGATACAATCTCTTAGACTGAGAATATGCTCTATGGAATTGATGACAGTTATTGCGACAGGGTTTATTCTTATCTCAGCGCTCATAATTCTTTCGACGAGGTCGTGTGAGAAAAGCAGCCAGTGCCAATGAAAACAATACTGTGCGAAGTACCGGTAAAAAGTTATCCCCCTTCCAAAAGCGTATATTTTTTTTCCCTTCAACCCACAACTGTACATCATTTTTCTTCACAAAATGTGACAATTTCTTCTCGAGCATAACAACTTTTCAGGAAAAAAGTAAACATGTCAAATACATTCTCTCTCTTTCTCTCTCTCTCAGATCGTCTTGCCAAGTTGCTTGGTCGGTAAAGTACATGGCTTAAAACCTATACAGTCGAAGGTTCGGTCCCCAAGTTGTATCAATTTCTGTCCGAGGTTCGATTATATTCATTGTTGCAGGATTTATTCTATGCTTAATGCCGATCATTCTATTGACTTAAGTTATTTTGAAAAGCAGCCAGTGGTTTGGAGAGACTGTTACAAGAGCACTGGCCGCGCCATTTACCTGACATCAACTTAAAACAATGCTAAAAAAAACACGCTAACAAAGAAATCTGGCTCCGCTACAACATCCAGCACTACCAACTCAATCATCATCATCATCAAAACCATTATTAAATAACTTCACAACTGCTGTAAACTTAAACAGTTTTCCTCAATACTATTTTAGTTCACTTTTCAACACTGTTATAAGAAATCAGGAAAACATCTTTGTTCTACATTCAAATCAGTTCCATTTCTTTACTACATTTCCACCTAGTCCACAGTATTTCCAGTTTTTTTTCCATCTTTAAGTTTTCATTCTTTCCAAAAAATCAGTAAACAACAATCAAATATACATTTATCATTTCCAGTGCTTCCATAATATGGGGACAGGCTTGGGGATATGATACCAGTATTTTCTCCCATTATAGTAAGATCTTTCTCTCCAAGGTCTTGCAAACATGACTCATAAACATATTTTTCGTTTACCTTATCAATGTCCCCTCTAAGAATCGATCAACTTCAAAAGTAGACTTCAGCAACATACTTCTTTGCTTTTCACCACTTCTTTACAAAATCAAATTGTGTCAAGGATTCCTAAACATGAGATATCCTTGCCTCATTCCAAATAGGTCTTTTTTCCTTCAATTCACAACACAATTGTACATCATTTTTCTTTACAAAATGTTACAATTTCTTCTCGCACATAACAACCTTCCAGGAATAAAGTAAATATTTCAAATTCAAATACTCCCTCTCTCTCTCTCTCTCTCTCTCTCTCTCTCTCTCCCTTTGCAAACATCACTAAAAGCAGCGACAAAGTAATGTTACAGACGTAAAACCCACGGTTCTATAGTTCGATTTCCCGGCAAATCTAATTTTCTTTTTCAGGATTGTATAAGTTCATTGCGACAGGATTCATTCTTCTCTTATCGTTGACCAATGTTTAAAATAATCTACGTTTCAAAGCAAACAATGGTTTGGGAAAGGTTAAAAGCAAAGTACCGGTAAAAGAAACTCCAATAACGCATAAATAGGTGCGTGCGATATAACTCAAATTATGTTGAAATCGTCTGATCGGGCTCATAACTTTCATTTTTCGTTAACATGGCTTCCTTTAAGATCTGATCAATTACAAAAGAAAACTTCATCAGCATAATTCTCAGCTTAGTTGCTCAGTTGATGACGTAAAAGGCCTGAAACTTGGGGTTCACAGGTTCGATTCCCCAGCTGTTGCAATTTTTATGCGAGGTTTGGGGACAGTCATTGCGACAAGATTCATTAATTTCTCGTCGCTCGCAGTTTTTTTCCCTTCCTTCAATTCACAACACAACTGGGCATCATTTTTCTTTACAAAATGTTACAATTTCTTCTCGCACATAAAAACCCTCCAGGAATACAGTAAACATTTCAAAATCAAATACACACACTCTCTCTCTCCCTCTCTCTCCCAACATCACTAAAGGCAGTGGAAAAGTAATGTTCCAGACTTTAAAACACAAGGTTCTGTAGTTCGATTCGCCGGCTAATCTAATTTCCTTTTTCAGGATTAAGTTCAAAGCGACAGGGTTCATTCTTCTCTCATCATTGAACAATGTTTCAAATAATCTACGTTTGAAAGCAAACAGTGGTTTGGGAAAGGCTAAAAGCAAAATACCGGTAAAAGTAACTCCAATAACGCATAAGTAGGTGCGTGCGTTATAACTCAAATTATGTTGAAGTCGTCAGATCGGGCTCATAACTTTCATTTTCGTTAACATGGCTCCGTTTAAGATCGGATCAATTGCAAAAGAAAACTTCATCAGCATAATTCTCAGCTTAGTTGCTCAGTTCACGACGTACGAGGCCTTAAACTAGGAGTTTTCGGGTTCGATTCCCCAGCTGTTGCAATTTTTATGCGAGGTTTGATAACAGTCATTGCAACAAGATTCATTAATTTCTCATCGCTCATATTTTCCCCCTTCAATTCACAACATAACTGTACATCATTTTTCTTTAGAAAATGTTACAATTTCTTCTCGCATATAACAACCCTCCAGAAATAAAGTAAACATTTCAAAATCAAATACTCTCTCTCTCGCTCTCTCTCTTCCTCTCTCTCTCAACATCACTAAAGTTAGCGGCAAATTAATCTTCCAGACTTTAAACCCAAGGTATTATAGTTCGATTCGCCGGCTCATCTAATTTCCTTTTTCACGATTAAGTTCATAGCGACAAGATTCATTCTTCTCTCATCATTGAACAATGTTTAAAATGATCTACGTTTGAAAGCAAACAGTGGTTTGGGGAAAGTTAAAAGCAAAATACCGGTAAAAGAAACTCAGATAACGCATAAGTAGGTGCGTGCGTTATAACTCAAATTATGTTGGAGTCGTCAGATCGGGCTCATAACTTTCATTTTCGTTAACATGGCTCCGTTTAAGATCGGATCACTTGCAAAGGAAAACTTCATCAGCATAATTCTCAGCTTGAGTGCTCAGTTGATGATGTACGAGGCCTCAAACTAGGAGTTTTCAGGTTCGATTTCCCCAGCTGTTGCAATTTTCATGCGAGGTTTGATGACAGTCATTGCAACAAGATTCATTAACTTCTAATCGCTCACATATTTTTCCCGACAACAGTTATGTAGGAAAGCAGCCATTGGTTTGGAGTAATGTGCAAGGTACTGGTAAATGAAATACCAACACAGCATGGATAGGTGCACATGACGCCGTGATATACATGTAACTGATATGACTTTCAACTCTCTATGTATCTGCTATAAACTTAAATTCCTTCGATAATCGTCAATCCATTTGAACTAAGGCAAGAGACAACTAGATTCTCCCTTACAATTTCATTTAGGGCGATAAATTAAACGTGGCCCAAATGATCAGATTTGTCTTTTGAAGTAGTGGGGCAAACGCGGCATGAAACCAGCATTGTTTCCTAATTCAAACAATGTTTTCAAAAGTCTTCCTCTCTAAGGTCGTGCTGAAAGAATCTTTATGACGTTTATTAAACCTTCACTAAATAAAACAATGCCGAGATCGGTAGCTCAGTCGGTAATCTATTGGACTTGAGACCAGGGTATTGCTGGTTCCAATTCCTAGCTCGGCAAATTTCTTTCCAAGTACTGATTATATTCATTGCGACAGGATCTCTCTCTCTCTCTCTCTCTCTCTCTCTCTGCTGAATAATGTTTTAATATTTATGACGTGGAGTATGTGAGAAAGCAGCCAGTGGATATAATATTGTGTGGAGCACTGGATAAAGAAACCATAAAGGACTTGAGAACAGGGCGTCGTTGGTTGGTTTCCCGGCTCGGTCAATTTTTTCCGAGGATTGCTTATAGTCACTGCGATAGGATTCATTCCTCTCTCAACGTTGACCATTGTTTCGACGACTGTTATGTGGGAAAGCAGCCAGTGGCTTGGAAAGAATATTGTGCGTAATACTGGTAAAAGAAATTACAGGAAAGAATAGATAGGTACACTGGCCGCCGCAATATAAACTGAAATAATGTTGCAAACGGCGTTTATCACTCTTCAGTCAATCAATGAATCAAAAATCTTACGTGAATGTTTATGAATTATTTTCAATAAACAAGTTGCTTTTGATCATAAAATAGGAACCTTGGCTTTTTCGACATTCTTACGGTAAAGAGCCGAGGCTGATACGATATTCAAAGTGGTCGTATGTAGAAATGTACAGGGTGATTACATAATTTTGTAAGATCTTGCCAGGATGTTTCAATTGTGCCAGTTACACCATTAACATTTCATTCTAAAAGATCCAATGCAGAATTCTACATAGTTCTTCATCTACATGTATTTCAAAGCAGATTACACTCAAAATTACGGACTGAGGCAGCATCATATCAACTGAGAAACGATCAATTATACAGACTGAGGAAGATATGAAGAAAAGGAAGCTAAATTTATTGTAGGAAGTACATGTTTTGGAGGAAAAGGATAAACATCATAGTCCAAGAATACAGTCCTATAAACGTGAGAAACACAACAAGGAGACCACAACTGCAATATAAAGTCAGCCAAAAGAGATGAATGGATGGATGGATGAATGGATGGATGGATGATGGAGATAGGTAGATAGATCGATAGATAGAGAGATAGAAAGATAGAATTTGAGGGACAGAAGGCGAAAGAGATGGATAGATGGACAGAGACAGAGAGAGAGAAGTTTGCAGGTAGGAAAGAAAGAAAGCGAGAAAGAGAGAGACAGAGAGAGAGAGAGAAAATGAGAGAGATAGAGAGCGACAGAGAGAGACTGAAAGTGGAAATCAGTTTAGATGGAAAGATAAGAATGAGGAGCTGAGAGTAAGACAAAGAGTTCTGAAAAGAGAAGATAGAGAGTGAGAGAGAGAGAGAGAGACAGAGAGAGAGAGAGAGAGAGAGAGAGAGGGAAAGAGAGAGAGAGAGAAAGAGAGAGAAAGATAGAAAAAAGAAAGAGATAAACAGAGATTGAGAGAGAGAGAGAGGTGAAGAAAGACAGAAATAGCGAAACGAGAGAGAAAGAGAGAAAAAGAAAGAGATAGACAGACAGAGATTGAGAGAGAGAGAGGTGAAGAAAGACAGAAATAGCGAAACGAGAGAGAAAGAGAGAAAAAGAAAGAGATAGACAGACAGAGATTGAGAGAGGGAGAGGTGAAGAGAGACAGAAATAGCGAAGTGAGAGAGAGAAAGAGAGAGAGAGAGAGAGAGAGAGAGACAGAGAGAGAGAGAGAGAGAGAGAGAGAGAGAGGTGAAGAGAGTGAGAGATAGAGAGAGACGGAAATGAAAAAGAGAGAGAGAGGGCGAGATGACAGTGAAATGAGCGTGAATACATTATTTCAGACCGTTTAGATTGAGGGTTAAAGTCATGAAGAAGAAGTACAAGCCTAAGAGTTATCCGTGAAATAAGAGTGCAGGCATAGGTTCGTCATCTGAAGGTACATTCAATTAAGTTAGGTTGAAATATAAAGGAAGCAGTTAGAACAAGCTAATCGACTGGAGCTAAAATACGAGTAAGGGCATAGTTGTAAATACTGAGGGTATATCTGTCGAATTGAGAGAATATATAACCTACCATAGATACAGGCATGCGGTATTGGGTTGAAATAATAGAAGGGACATTGTTTCAAGGTTTGAGGGAACATCGAACTGAGAATGTATTTCACCGTCTGAGACAAAGTAGAAGGAACCAAAAGAACATCTTACCGACTGGCGGTGCAGGCTAACAGGTTGGGAGTAAAATTTCTGAAAGGACACAGGTTTATAGCTTAATGATACACATCTCACTCACCAAGGCTACCATCTCAATTCCTGTAAGAACATAAAACGGGCTGTTGCAGTAACCAATGGACAGAGGACACATCTTCGAACTGCGGGTACATCAAGTGGGCAAGGGAAGCTGTGCAAATGGTACCATTTCAGTGAGGCCAACGGTTCAGGGCCTGGGGGTACATTCAACTGACTATAGGTACGATTTCAAAGTCGTCTAAGAGGACATGAAATAGACTGGGGAAACATTCCACGAACTGAGGATACAATCTCAAGGACTCAATCGATATGCTTGTAACGGACTGAGGGTTGGTTTTAGGCGCTGTGGGTATGAAATCGCCGACTGTGTGTACAGGCTTAGGAACTTGTGCAGTCACAGGGACGTGGAAATACAGCTTTAGGACCTATTTAAAAGCAATTTCAAGCGATATAGAGCTCGCCGCTAACGATGTAAGACTCAATCAAACAAAAAGAAGAAATATTTCTCGAACTTAAGGTACATCTCTTGGACTAAAGGTAAATCAAACAGACTGAAGGGGCTAACGCACGGCATTTGGTTTAATTCAAAGTAAAAACAAGTATCTGGATCTTCATTTACATTTGACAGACCGACGATACATCTTACAGAAAGGCACATACAAAGGACCAAAAAGTGGTTGATCATATCGAATAATTTCCAGAGGTAAAGTTTATCTCATTGACTAAGAGTACGGCCTAATGAAGTTGAGAAATAAGAAACTGGTTGATTCTCAAGCGTTTGTTGACTCCTCACATGGGCTAAAGGTTCATCTCATGAATTGAGGGTACATACTCAGTTTGGGTTAAATGAGACTTAAGACGATGGTAAGGAGTAATGGGCCGGTATTACGAACTAAATGCATTTCTCCCGATGTGAAAGTAGAACCTGCGGACTGAGGATAAAATCTCCAAGACTGAGAATATGTTTAATGGAAATGATGACAGTTATTGCGACAGGGTTTCTTCTTATCTCAGCGCTGATAATCCTTCCAACGACGTCAGAAAAAGAAAGCAGTAAGTGCCAACGGGAACAATATTGTGCGAAGTACTGGTAAAAGAAAGTACTGATCTCCCTTCAAATAGCCTATAACTTTTTTTATTGAATCCAAAACTGTCCAGAAAATATCGAACGCCTTAAAATTAACTTCTGCACATTTCTAAACATACGGCCATTAAAATCTACATGTTCACACATTTTGCTTATTCCATCATTGTTCTTTACAAAAAGTTACAATCTCTTCTCGCACATAACAACTCTTCAGAAATAAATAAACACGGACTGAAAATATATCTCCCGATGTGAAAGTAAAACCTGCGGACTGAGGATACAATCTCTTAGACTGAGAATATGCTCTATGGAATTGATGACAGTTATTGCGACAGGGTTTATTCTTATCTCAGCGCTCATAATTCTTTCGACGAGGTTGTGTGAGAAAAGCAGCCAGTGCCAATGAAAACAATACTGTGCGAAGTACCGGTAAAAAGTTATCCCCCTTCCAAAAGCGTATATTTTTTTTCCCTTCAACCCACAACTGTACATCATTTTTCTTCACAAAATGTGACAATTTCTTCTCGAGCATAACAACTTTTCAGGAAAAAAGTAAACATGTCAAATACATTCTCTCTCTTTCTCTCTCTCTCAGATCGTCTTGCCAAGTTGCTTGGTCGGTAAAGTACATGGCTTAAAACCTATACAGTCGAAGGTTCGGTCCCCAAGTTGTATCAATTTCTGTCCGAGGTTCGATTATATTCATTGTTGCAGGATTTATTCTATGCTTAATGCCGATCATTCTATTGACTTAAGTTATTTTGAAAAGCAGCCAGTGGTTGGAGAGACTGTTACAAGAGCACTGGCCGCGCCATTTACCTGACATCAAGTTAAAACAATGCTAAAAAAAACACGCTAACAAAGAAATCTGGCTCCGCTACAACATCCAGCACTACCAACTCAATCATCATCATCATCAAAACCATTATTAAATAACTTCACAACTGCTGTAAACTTAAACAGTTTTCCTCAATACTATTTTAGTTCACTTTTCAACACTGTTATAAGAAATCAGGAAAACATCTTTGTTCTACATTCAAATCAGTTCCATTTCTTTACTCCATTTCCACCTAGTCCACAGTATTTCCAGTTTTTTTTCCATCTTTAAGTTTTGATTCTTTCCAAAAAATCAGTAAACAACAATCAAATATACATTTATCATTTCCAGTGCTTCCATAATATGGGGACAGGCTTGGGGATATGATACCAGTATTTTCTCCCATTATAGTAAGATCTTTCTCTCCAAGGTCTTGCAAACATGACTCATAAACATATTTTTCGTTTACCTTATCAATGTCCCCTCTAAGAATCGATCAACTTCAAAAGTAGACTTCAGCAACATACTTCTTTGCTTTTCACCACTTCTTTACAAAATCAAATTGTGTCAAGGATTCCTAAACATGAGATATCCTTGCCTCATTCCAAATAGGTCTTTTTTCCTTCAATTCACAACACAATTGTACATCATTTTTCTTTACAAAATGTTACAATTTCTTCTCGCACATAACAACCTTCCAGGAATGAAGTAAATATTTCAAATTCAAATACTCCCTCCCTCTCTCTCTCTCTCTCTCTCCCTTTGCAAACATCACTAAAAGCAGCGGCAAAGTAATGTTACAGACGTAAAACCCAAGGTTCTATAGTTCGATTTCCCGGCAAATCAAATTTTCTTTTTCAGGATTGTATAAGTTCATTGCGACAGGATTCATTCTTCTCTTATCGTTGACCAATGTTTAAAATAATCTACGTTTCAAAGCAAACAATGGTTTGGGAAAGGTTAAAAGCAAAGTACCGGTAAAAGAAACTCCAATAACGCATAAATAGGTGCGTGCGATATAACTCAAATTATGTTGAAATCGTCTGATCGGGCTCATAACTTTCATTTTTCGTTAACATGGCTTCCTTTAAGATCTGATCAATTACAAAAGAAAACTTCATCAGCATAATTCTCAGCTTAGTTGCTCAGTTGATGACGTAAAAGGCCTGAAACTTGGGGTTCACAGGTTCGATTCCCCAGCTGTTGCAATTTTTATCCGAGGTTTGGGGACAGTCATTGCGACAAGATTCATTAATTTCTCGTCGCTCGCAGTTTTTTTCCCTTCCTTCAATTCACAACACAACTGGGCATCATTTTTCTTTACAAAATGTTACAATTTCTTCTCGCACATAACAACCCTCTAGGAATACAGTAAACATTTCAAAATCAAATACACACACTCTCTCTCTCCCTCTCTCTCCCAACATCACTAAAGGCATTGGAAAAGTAATGTTCCAGACTTTAAAACACAAGGTTCTGTAGTTCGATTCGCCGGCTAATCTAATTTCCTTTTTCAGGATTAAGTTCAAAGCGACAGGGTTCATTCTTCTCTCATCATTGAACAATGTTTCAAATAATCTACGTTTGAAAGCAAACAGTGGTTTGGGAAAGGTTAAAAGCAAAATACCGGTAAAAGTAACTCCAATAACGCATAAGTAGGTGCGTGCGTTATAACTCAAATTATGTTGAAGTCGTCAGATCTGGCTCATAACTTTCATTTTCGTTAACATGGCTCCGTTTAAGATCGGATCAATTGCAAAAGAAAACTTCATCAGCATAATTCTCAGCTTAGTTGCTCAGTTCACGACGTACGAGGCCTTAAACTAGGAGTTTTCGGGTTCGATTCCCCAGCTGTTGCAATTTTTATGCGAGGTTTGATAACAGTCATTGCAACAAGATTCCTTAATTTCTCATCGCTCACATTTTTCCCCCTTCAATTCACAACATAACTGTACATCATTTTTCTTTAGAAAATGTTACAATTTCTTCTCGCATATAACAACCCTCCAGAAATAAAGTAAACATTTCAAAATCAAATACTCTCTCTCTCGCTCTCTCTCTTCCTCTCTCTCTCAACATCACTAAAGTTAGCGGCAAATTAATCTTCCAGACTTTAAACCCAAGGTATTATAGTTCGATTCGCCGGCTCATCTAATTTCCTTTTTCACGATTAAGTTCATAGCGACAAGATTCATTCTTCTCTCATCATTGAACAATGTTTCAAATGATCTACGTTTGAAAGGAAGCAGTGGTTTGGGGAAAGTTAAAAGCAAAATACCGGTAAAAGAAACTCAGATAACGCATAAGTAGGTGCGTGCGTTATAACTCAAATTATGTTGGAGTCGTCAGATCGGGCTCATAACTTTCATTTTCGTTAACATGGCTCCGTTTAAGATCGGATCACTTGCAAAGGAAAACTTCATCAGCATAATTCTCAGCTTGAGTGCTCAGTTGATGATGTACGAGGCCTCAAACTAGGAGTTTTCAGGTTCGATTTCCCCAGCTGTTGCAATTTTCATGCGAGGTTTGATGACAGTCATTGCAACAAGATTCATTAACTTCTAATCGCTCACATATTTTTCCCGACAACAGTTATGTAGGAAAGCAGCCATTGGTTTGGAGTAATGTGCAAGGTACTGGTAAATGAAATACCAACACAGCATGGATAGGTGCACATGACGCCGTGATATACATGTAACTGATATGACTTTCAACTCTCTATGTATCTGCTATAAACTTAAATTCCTTCGATAATCGTCAATCCATTTGAACTAAGGCAAGAGACAACTAGATTCTCCCTTACAATTTCATTTAGGGCGATAAATTAAACGTGGCCCAAATGATCAGATTTGTCTTTTGAAGTAGTGGGGCAAACGCGGCATGAAACCAGCATTGTTTCCTAATTCAAACAATGTTTTCAAAAGTCTTCCACTCTAAGGTCGTGCTGAAAGAATCTTTATGACGTTTATTAAACCTTCACTAAATAAAACAATGCCGAGATCGGTAGCTCAGTCGGTAATCTATGGGACTTGAGACCAGGGTATTGCTGGTTCCAATTCCTAGCTCGGCAAATTTCTTTCCAAGTACTGATTATATTCATTGCGACAGGATCTCTCTCTCTCTCTCTCTCTCTCTCTCTCTCTCTCTGCTGAATAATGTTTTAATGTTTATGACGTGGAGTATGTGAGAAAGCAGCCAGTGGATATAATATTGTGTGGAGCACTGGATAAAGAATCCATAAAGGACTTGAGAACAGGGCGTCGTTGGTTGGTTTCCCGGCTCGGTCAATTTTTTCCGAGGATTGCTTATAGTCACTGCGATAGGATTCATTCCTCTCTCAACGTTGACCATTGTTTCGACGACTGTTATGTGGGAAAGCAGCCAGTGGCTTGGAAAGAATATTGTGCGTAATACTGGTAAAAGAAATTACAGGAAAGAATAGATAGGTGCACTGGCCGCCGCAATATAAACTGAAATAATGTTGCAAACGGCGTTTATCACTCTTCAGTCAATCAATGAATCAAAAATCTTACGTGAATGTTTATGAATTATTTTCAATAAACAAGTTGCTTTTGATCATAAAATAGGAACCTTGGCTTTTTCGACATTCTTACGGTAAAGAGCCGAGGCTGATACGATATTCAAAGTGGTCGTATGTAGAAATGTACAGGGTGATTACATAATTTTGTAAGATCTTGCCAGGATGTTTCAATTGTGCCAGTTACACCATTAACATTTCATTCTAAAAGATCCAATGCAGAATTCTACATAGTTCTTCATCTACATGTATTTCAAAGCAGATTACACTCAAAATTACGGACTGAGGCAGCATCATATCAACTGAGAAACGATCAATTATACAGACTGAGGAAGATATGAAGAAAAGGAAGCTAAATTTATTGTAGGAAGTACATGTTTTGGAGGAAAAGGATAAACATCATAGTCCAAGAATACAGTCCTATAAACGTGAGAAACACAACAAGGAGACCACAACTGCAATATAAAGTCAGCCAAAAGAGATGAATGGATGGATGGATGAATGGATGGATGGATGATGGAGATAGGTAGATAGATCGATAGATAGAGAGATAGAAAGATAGAATTTGAGGGACAGAAGGCGAAAGAGATGGATAGATGGACAGAGACAGAGAGAGAAGTTTGCAGGTAGGAAAGAAAGAAAGCGAGAAAGAGAGAGACAGAGAGAGAGAGAAAATGAGAGAGATAGAGAGCGACAGAGAGAGACTGAAAGTGGAAATCAGTGTAGATGGAAAGATAAGAATGAGGAGCTGAGAGTAAGACAAAGAGTTCTGAAAAGAGAAGATAGAGAGTGAGAGAGAGAGAGAGGGGGAAAGAGAGAGACAGAGAAAGAGAGAGACAGAGAGAAAGATAGAAAAAAGAAAGAGATAAACAGACAGATTGAGAGAGAGACAGGTGAAGAAAGACAGAAATAGCGCAACGAGAGAGAAAGAGAGAAAAAGAAAGAGATAGACAGACAGAGATTGAGAGAGGGAGAGGTGAAGAGAGACAAAAATAGCGAAGTGAGAGAGAGAGAGAGAAAGAGAGAGAGAGAGAGAGGTGAAGAGAGTGAGAGATAGAGACGGAAATGAAAAAGAGAGAGAGAGAGGGCGAGATGACAGTGAAATGAGCGTGAATACATTATTTCAGACCGTTTAGATTGAGGGTTAAAGTCATGAAGAAGAAGTACAGGCCTAAGAGTTATCCGTGAAATAAGAGTGCAGGCATAGGTTCGTCATCTGAAGGTACATTCAATTAAGTTAGGTTGAAATATAAAGGAAGCAGTCAGAACAAGCTAATCGACTGGAGCTAAAATACCAGTAAGGGCATAGTTGTAAATACTGAGGGTATATCTGTCGAATTGAGAGAATATATAACCTACCATAGATACAGGCATGCGGTATTGGGTTGAAATAATAGAAAGGACATTGTTTCAAGGTTTGAGGGAACATCGAACTGAGAATGTATTTCACCGTCTGAGACAAAGTAGAAGGAACAAAAAGAACATCTTACCGACTGGCGGTGCAGGCTAACAGGTTGGGAGTAAAATTTCTGAAAGGACACAGATTTATAGCTTAATGATACACATCTCACTCACCAAGGCTACCATCTCAATTCCTGTAAGAACATAAAACGGCCTGTTGCAGTAACCAATGGACAGAGGACACATCTTCGAACTGTGGGTACATCAAGTGGGCAAGGGATACAGTCTAATTGAAAACGGGTAAATTTAAGATAGAATAAGCTTTAGGGCCTTATGGTGTACCCGAGTGACTGAGGTGCATCTCATAGACTAAGGGTTTTCATTGCTAACTTTGGGTTCAACGCTTTGACTAATGTTATAAGACTGGAAGAAAAGTTATAATTAGGAAACTCTCTAAACTTACACCTTACAGATTTAGGGTACATATCAGGAAAAGTGTGTAAAGGCAAGCTGTGCAAATGGTACCATTTGAGTGAGGCCAACGGTTCAGGGCCTGGGGGTACATTCAACTGACTATAGGTACGATTTCAAAGTCGTCTAAGAGGACATGAAATAGACTGGGGAAACATTCCACGAACTGAGGATACAATCTCAAGGACTCAATCGATATGCTTGTAACGGACTGAGGGTTGGTTTTAGGCGCTGTGGGTATGAAATCGCCGACTGTGTGTACAGGCTTAGGAACTTGTGCAGTCACAGGAACGTGGAAATACAGCTTTAGGACCTATTTAAAAGCAATTTCAAGCAATATAGAGCTCGCCGCTAAAGGTGTAAGACTCAATCAAACAAAAAGAAGAAATATTTCTCGAACTAAAGGTACATCTCTTGGACTAAAGGTAAATCAAACAGACTGAAGGGGCTAACGCACGGCATTTGGTTTAATTCAAAGTAAAAACAAGTATATGGATCTTCATTTACATTTGACAGACCGACGATACATCTTACAGAAAGGCACATACAAAGGACAAAAAAGTGGTTGATCATATCGAATAATTTCCAGAGGTAAAGTTTATCTCATTGACTAAGAGTACGGCCTAATGAAGTTGAGAAATAAGAAACTGGTTGATTCTCAAGCGTTTGTTGACTCCTCACATGGGCTAAAGGTTCATCTCATGAATTGAGGGTACATACTCAGTCTGGGTTAAATGAGACTTAAGACGATGGTAAGGAGTAATGGGCCAGTATTACGAACTAAATGTATTTCTCCCGATGTGAAAGTACAACCTGCGGACTGAGGATAAAATCTCCAAGACTGAGAATATGTTTAATGGAAATGATGACAGTTATTGCGACAGGGTTTCTTCTTATCTCAGCGCTGATAATCCTTCCAACGACGTCAGAAAAAGAAAGCAGTAAGTGCCAACGGGAACAATATTGTGCGAAGTACTGGTAAAAGAAAGTACTGATCTCCCTTCAAATAGCCTATAACTTTTTTTATTGAATCCAAAACTGTCCAGAAAATATCGAACGCCTTAAAATTAACTTCTGCACATTTCTAAACATACGGCCATTAAAATCTACATGTTCACACATTTTGCTTATTCCATCATTGTTCTTTACAAAAAGTTACAATCTCTTCTCGCACATAACAACTCTTCAGAAATAAATAAACACGGACTGAAAATATATCTCCCGATGTGAAAGTAAAACCTGCGGACTGAGGATACAATCTCTTAGACTGAGAATATCCTCTATGGAATTGATGACAGTTATTGCGACAGGGTTTATTCTTATCTCAGCGCTCATAATTCTTTCGACGAGGTTGTGTGAGAAAAGCAGCCAGTGCCAATGAAAACAATACTGTGCGAAGTACCGGTAAAAAGTTATCCCCCTTCCAAAAGCGTATATGTTTTTCCCTTCAACCCACAACTGTACATCATTTTTCTTCACAAAATGTGACAATTTCTTCTCGAGCATAATAACTTTTCAGGAAAAAAGTAAACATGTCAAATACATTCTCTCTCTTTCTCTCTCTCTCAGATCGTCTTGCCAAGTTGCTTGGTCGGTAAAGTACATGGCTTAAAACCTATACAGTCGAAGGTTCGGTCCCCAAGTTGTATCAATTTCTGTCCGAGGTTCGATTATATTCATTGTTGCAGGATTTATTCTATGCTTAATGCCGATCATTCTATTGACTAAAGTTATTTTGAAAAGCAGCCAGTGGTTTGGAGAGACTGTTACAAGAGCACTGGCCGCGCCATTTACCTGACATCAAGTTAAAACAATGCTAAAAAAAACACGCTAACAAAGAAATCTGGCTCCGCTACAACATCCAGCACTACCAACTCAATCATCATCATCATCAAAACCATTATTAAATAGCTTCACAACTGCTGTAAACTTAAACAGTTTTCCTCAATACTATTTTAGTTCACTTTTCAACACTGTTATAAGAAATCAGGAAAACATCTTTGTTCTACATTCAAATCAGTTCCATTTCTTTACTCCATTTCCACCTAGTCCACAGTATTTCCAGTTTTTTTTTCCATCTTTAAGTTTTGATTCTTTCCAAAAAATCAGTAAACAACAATCAAATGTACATTTATCATTTCCAGTGCTTCCATAATATGGGGACAGGCTTGGGGATATGATACCAGTATTTTCTCCCATTATAGTAAGATCTTTCTCTCCAAGGTCTTGCAAACATGACTCATAAACATATTTTTCGTTTACCTTATCAATGTCCCCTCTAAGAATCGATCAACTTCAAAAGTAGACTTCAGCAACATACTTCTTTGCTTTTCACCACTTCTTTACAAAATCAAATTGTGTCAAGGATTCCTAAACATGAGATATCCTTGCCTCATTCCAAATAGGTCTTTTTTCCTTCAATTCACAACACAATTGTACATCATTTTTCTTTACAAAATGTTACAATTTCTTCTCGCACATAACAACCTTCCAGGAATAAAGTAAATATTTCAAATTCATATAGTCCCCCCCTCTCTCTCTCTCTCTCTCTCTCTCTCTCCCTTTGCAAACATCACTAAAAGCAGCCGCAAAGTAATGTTACAGACGTAAAACCCAAGGTTCTATAGTTCGATTTCCCGGCAAATCAAATTTTCTTTTTCAGGATTGTATAAGTTCATTGCGACAGGATTCATTCTTCTCTTATCGTTGACCAATGTTTAAAGTAATCTACGTTTCAAAACAAACAATGGTTTGGGAAAGATTAAAAGCAAAGTACCGGTAAAAGAAACTCCAATAACGCATAAATAGGTGCGTGCGATATAACTCAAAATATGTTGAAATCGTCTGATCGGGCTCATAACTTTCATTTTTCGTTAACATGGCTTCCTTTAAGATCTGATCAATTACAAAAGAAAACTTCATCAGCATAATTCTCAGCTTAGTTGCTCAGTTGATGATGTAAAAGGCCTGAAACTTGGGGTTCACAGGTTCGATTCCCCAGCTGTTGCAATTTTTATCCGAGGTTTGGGGACAGTCATTGCGACAAGATTCATTAATTTCTCGTCGCTCGCAGTTTTTTTCCCTTCCTTCAATTCACAACACAACTGGGCATCATTTTTCTTTACAAAATGTTACAATTTCTTCTCGGACATAACAACCCTCCAGGAATACAGTAAACATTTCAAAATCAAATACACACACTCTCTCTCTCCCTCTCTCTCCCAACATCACTAAAGGCAGTGGAAAAGTAATGTTCCAGACTTTAAAACACAAGGTTCTGTAGTTCGATTCGCCGGCTAATCTAATTTCCTTTTTCAGGATTAAGTTCAAAGCGACAGGGTTCATTCTTCTCTCATCATTGAACAATGCTTCAAATAATCTACGTTTGAAAGCAAACAGT